>CM020041.1:4820000-6025000 GCA_009769605.1 Bucorvus abyssinicus | reverse complement strand
TAAAAACTCACGAATTGGGCTGGGGGGAGTTGGGCAAAATCAACTCTGTAGCTTGGAGTCCCTCTGAGGGCTCGGGGAAAGGGACGGGGTGCTTTCTTCCACGGGTTTGGCAATGAGAGGCGTTGAGCGCACAAGTTTTCATGCGTTTTGAAGCCGTGAGCACATGGTTCTCATTCAGGCTCTTTCTTGGCTGTCTGAAAGTGCGTATAATTAATAACCCCCCGGGGCGCAGCGCGGGGCCGCGTTAATTTATCTACTCAGCGCTCCTTGGGTGCACAGGCAGCTGGCCAGGGCTGTGCCCGCTGTGCCACCAAAGCTCTGCCATCGTCTTCCTCTGCAGCGCGTTCGCTGTCGGCTTGCAGCAAGCCGGAGCCGCTGTCACTGTCAGCGGTGTGGAGGCAGCGCTGCTGGCGCACGTGGAGCAGCACCATCCTGCTGCCAACCCCACGATTGTGAACACGGACACCTGCCCCAGAGGGGTGCCTGTGCCGCGTGTGGCGGTGCTGGAGGGCAATGCGGCTGCCTCCCACTGCTGGCATGGGTGGCATGAGTGGGGGCCCCTGGTGCACCCCTGAACGAGCAAGGGTGCAAGTGTGCACACACGGGTGTGAGAAAGCGCGCGTGCATCTTTGTGTGCAGGAGGAGGGGTGGGGGTTCGGGAGGGTGCAGGACTGTGTGCTTGGGGGGGTGCGTGCAGGTGTGCGGGCTGGGCTTGGGGGAATGTCCGCAGGCAGGTGAGTGTGTTTTGATGAGAGGTGTGTGCATGCCGCTGTGAGAGGGTGTTTGTGCGCATCCCCGCTGGTCCAAGAGGTCGGACGCAAGACAGAAGGAGATGTGTGGGGTGTTAGGGGTGCACACCGGTGCGGGTGGGGATGCACAGGGGTGTACACAGATGCGGGGCGGGTGATAAGCACGCAGGTCTGGAGGTGCCCGTGTGTACGTGGACGCAGCGATGCAGGTGGATGCACCCCCACGCACCCAGGTGCGGGACACCCAGCTAGGGGGATGCAGGCACCCACGCAGGTGTGGGGGAGCGCAAATCCCGCGCCGCTGGCCGGACCCGCAGGTGCCCCCCCCCCCCCCCCCGCCCCCCTCCTCCGCGCTCCGCCCGCCCCGCCCCGGCCCGCCCCGCCCCGGCGCCCCGCGGTGCTCGGTGGAGGGCGGCGGGCAGCCCGGCCGGGCGGAGGAAAAGGAAGCGGCCCCGGTGCTCCCCCCCCACCCCACCCCCGTCGCCGCGCGTTGCCGCCGCCGCAGCTGGGGCGCGGCGGGAGCTGAGCTCGGGCGCGGGGCGCTCCGAACCGCTCCGCATCGCTCCGCGCCGCCCCGCACCGCACGGACCTGCCCGCAGCCCCGGAGATGAAGAGAGTTTGCACGCTGTCCCTCTGGCTCTGGCTCGGCATTGTCTCGGAGGCAGGTGAGCGCTGGGGATGGGGGCTGACCCGGGGGGACGGGACGGGACGGGACCCGGCGCTGCCGCCCGCATGTTCCCCAGACCCCGCAGGGATCCGCACTGCCTGCCGCCGCCTCCCTCATCCCGAACGGGGATGTGCCGTGCCCCGGTGCTCCCCGCTCCGGGGTCCCCCAGCTCCGACACGGTCCGCTCCAGGGTCCCACATCCCCGACGGAGATCCACCCAGCCCGTCGTGGAGTCACTCACACTCGACACAGCCTCTCGTGGGATCGCCCAGCCCGCCCCGGGGTCCCCCATCCTAGATCGAGACGCGCCACGGTGCCCGCCCGTGTGTTCCTGACGGCTGTGACAGCGAGAGGACGGGAAGGCAGGAGCGTGCCGCCGTCCCGGCGGGGTCCAGGGGAGCCCACGCTGTGCCCGTGCCGCGGGTGAGCTCGCTGCGAGCGGGGAGAAACCGCACGGGACTCACAGGAGGGATTTCTCTGCCTAGCTGGGCGGGCAGCCCAAAGGCCAGCTCCCCACTCCGTTTATTTATTTCTTCAGGCACAGAGTCATTAATTCTTGAGCCCTGGGCAGCGCACTGGGGAGGAAGGCTCGAGGAGGTGGTGGTCCACGCGATGCCATCCAGCCTGCCCCTCCCAGTCAGTCACTGGTCTGCCTGGGAAGCCACTCGAGGCAGATCCTGGTGGAATGCTTTTCCTTCCCGTAGCACTTCTGGGGCAAAAGGCTGTTGGGCAGCAAGTCGAACCCCCTGGCCACAGCTTGGGTCAGGTGGAAGCGGGACCACGGCAGAGATGGGGCTGCAACGCCCTTCCAGAGAGCAGAGACCGTGGGGCAGAGCAGAGCCGGCTGGGCGCTGCCTGGGCAGCAGCGACGGGCACCAGCCCCACCAGCTTCCCCCTGGGAAGCTCCCACTTGGGCGAGTAAAGCATTGACAGCCCAGATCGGAGTGAGACCGACAGAAAGTTGGTAACGCTGAAAGCTCGCAATGTGGGGAGATGAATTTTGGGAGCATATATAGAATTTTCTGTAGCCTCAGCTCAGTGACTCACTGTCACCGGCAGCATTTGCTGCCATCGTTGAAGTGAGCTCTCAGCAGAGCTGCAGGTCTGGCCACAGAGGTGCGGTAGGGACAGCATCACTGGCAGCGGCACTGCCAACTTGGTCTGCCCAAAACGCTGCTGACGGCTTTGGTGCCACAGAGCTGAAGGACCTGCTGGGCTGCCAGAGCTCAGGGGGAGCCCCGGGAGGCAGGGCGGAAAGGGACCTGCTGCTGGTGGCATCGCGGCGGGAGCTGCGGCTGTTCAAAGCTCTCTTGGTAGCAATTTGTAAAGCATCGTGTAGCTGTTCGCAGGTTCTTTCATCTCCCGGAGGTGCAGGGAGCGGTGCCTGGAGGCTCTGGGCTGCGTGATGTGTGGGCCTCGTCAGCACAGGGCTGCACGAAGCTTTGAAGCTCCCCAGCGCTGCCTGATTAGCGCAGAGGAAGGGCGATGTGGAGCTCAGCTGGGGGATCTTCCCCTTCTGTTCTACCTGAGACCAACTTGTCTGTGTGTGAAAAACCCACCAACTCCTCATTAACCATAATCCCAGCTGGGTGCAAATATTTTGCTCCCTTCTGAAGCAGAGATGGGGGTGTGAGACTGTTCCGCCTGGGAAGGGTGAAATATTTATCTCAGGGTTATGAAAAGTCTGTCCTGGCTCTGCGTCCTGCTGGGTCCTGCGCCCTGGTACCTGGTGAAATGGGCCAGTGCTATGAGGGGATGCCGTGTGTAAGAGCACCCAGGCTCTCCCTCTGTCCCAGTGCTCCCAGGATGGAGTGGAGCTGGGGAGCTGCCCTTTGCAGGCAGCGAGATGGGGGGAGCAGGCGGAGGTTCAGCCCCAGCATCCCAGAGCATCTCGGGGTAACCCTTTGTGGACGGCGCTGAAAGCGTGTGCTCCCAGAGCCACCACGCTCTGGGCACGGGGCAGCGCCGACCATCCCACAGCCAAATAATCCCACTGGGGACTCTGGCTCGCCGCTTTCGAGAGCGTGTGCCCTTTGTGCGAGGGAAGGGCAAGTGCTTGTGCAGAACCTGAGCTGATTACATTGGCTGCCGCTGTCTGCCCTCTCAGATCATGCCGACCTCCCCGGCCGGGGGCTCGGACAGCCCTGCGCTGACCGTGCCAGCAGCAACATTCGCCTTCGCAGCTGGGATTTGAAGCAGTTGCTTTATTGCAAGTAATAAACACGGGCCATTTCAGCAACACCCTTTCATGGAAAACCCCGCGCTGGCTTAACCCAGTCTCTCGTTAGCGATGAAGCAGAGCCAGGGCCTCCAAGGAGGAGGTGGGCGATGGGAGGGATGCAGCCCGTGGTCCCCGGGGCCTGCCGGGGAGGGGGCGACCACGGCCCTTGTGCCCCGCCGTCTGCTTAGGAACAATTTTGGATGAATGGGCTGCAACCACCGCCCCGGGATTTGGCCGGGGCACGCGAGCCTGCGGCTGGCTGCCTGCACAAACAGTGTTTGTTGCTGAGCTCAGTTGGACGTCTGGCGGGGGGAACGCTCCCGTGGCAGCACAATGTCCCCAGCCAGCGCAGGCAGGGCGGGAGGGGGCTTCCTCCGGCGTGTCCCATCCCACTCCGTGGCCTCTCCTGTGGGCTTGCTCCATGCGGGATCACTGTCCCCGGGGTGGCTCTTGGTCCCACGTAGGTGCAGTGTTTTCCAGGGCAGGCGTGGGAAGGGCAGGTGCTCCCGGCCGGTTGGGAGGGAACAGGCTGTTCCCAGCATCCCGGGGCAGTTCCTGGGGAGGGAAAGGGAGAGAGGAATCCCACGGGAACAGCAGCAGGAGGGGGCCGTGGCCAGGCAGCAGTTTCTCCATTACCACATGGGGCATCTGCAGCGCTCAGCCAGTTGCTGCCGAGCAGGAGCGGGGTCTTGATGGGTCCCCAGGTCTGTCTGGCTCTCAGCAGCTTTGGGGTGCAACGTGAGCCCTGAAGATAGCACCCATCTCGCCACCTTCACCCCAGCCACTCAAGCTGGCACAGCAGAGGCATTTCCAAAGGAACATGGAGTCTTTGCATTCAGTCTCCTGGTCTGAAACAGCCCCAAGCAATGGGGGCAAGGTGGGAGAATTCATCACCCCCAGTTTGGGGGGAGTCGTGTCTTTAAACCCAGTGGTGGGGGAAAGCTGCAAAAAGCATGGGGTGGGTGATGGGGATCCTGGGAGGGTCCTGCAGGCGTGGGGAGAAGCAGAAAGCCCTGTGATGGCTGGACCCCACAGGCTGCGCTGCCCGTGGAGGGTGGGGAGCTGGAGCAGAGGAGCAGCGGTTGAGGTGGTTTCTGTGTGAGGAATGATTAAACATCACAGGGCTCTTTCACTGGGAAATATGGGCTGGAGCATTATGATGGAGGGCTGCAAAATCACGGATCACCTGGAGAATGCAGTTCCTGGTGGGTTTCCATGCTGGGAGGATGCAGAGCTCAGTAGGGAGCTGGTGGCTTGTTGCTGCTGTGTGGTGGTGGAGCTCGTTGCCACGGGACCTTGTGGGTGTTAGGCCCAGGTCCACAGGCAGTTGTGCATGGAAAAATACTTGGGTTTGTAAGGAAAACATCCACAGGTGGTTCGTTAGAGCTGAAAGCCCCTTTCCTACCCTCGACTGTGAGCCAGAGGTGCCCAGTGCCATGTTTTGCCTTGACCTGCCCCAGCTACCCCTGTGCTGGCAGCTCCTGCAAATCCCCACCTGAGGAGGGGCAACAGGTAGCCGGGCACACAGCCCCGGGGGTCCCACGCCAGCTGGGTGTCACAGAGGGGACCGCAACCACCTGGGTCATGCCAGTGTCTTCTGGGAGACCAGAGCTGGAATTGTCCTTCATTAGGAAAAGAAATTCTGCTGCAGCTGCACTGGCATCTAGTGACTGGTTAAATTAATTCCAGGGTTTTTATTGCCTCTGGTTATCCCAGACCTTTGTTTCTTGTTTCACATTGTTAAGAGTAGGTTAGCCTGGTCCCAGGGGGGCTTTTTCTCTCTGGTCAAAATAGTTGTGATGTTTTCGGCGCACGGTATATTGCCCATCTTTGGTGCCTCATTGTTAACGCAAAATAGTGGAAGCAGAGATGGCCTGTGGTCAAGTGGGCGAGGAGGCACGAGCCCTTGACCGCTCTTTTGTTGAGCGGCTGCGGGCAAATTGCTCTGTCTCTAGGTGCAAGTTCAGCAGAAGGATGGTGTAAACCTGGCCCCGCAGCAGCCAGTGGCGAAACTCCCACAAAGTTTTATAAGCTGAGGATATTAAGCAGGGAGTCTCTCCTGGAGTCGTTCCCCTGCTGAGGTAGCAGAAACAGGTTTCAGCCGGTGACTTGTATTTCACCTTACAACTTCTCCCACGTGTGAATTGTTTTTCTTGCTGTGTTTCTGCCCCCTCCTTCCAGGGCGAGGATCTCCAGCGCAGGCTTTGTGGGCCAAACCTGGAGGTGCCATGGGACGGACGTCATGTGCTAATGAGGGAGGGTCAGTTTAGGGGATCAAGAAAAGATTCTGAACTGGGGAAATGCAGAGAACAGGGTGGTCGGGAACAGCGAGAGATACTCTGAGCAAGTGCTGTCGTCTCCCCTTCTCTGAGCATTAATAACCAGGCAGCTGCTGCTCTCCTGCTCTGCTTCTGGACCCCAGGGCTGTCCCCAGGAAGGACTGAGAGAAAGGGCTGAGTAGGTTGCACGCTCTCCTGGTCTTTTTCCCCCCTTTACCGATGGGCAGAGCCCTGGAGTGAGCAGAGAAGAAGGAGATTTTACCCATCGGCAGCAGCCAGTCTGGAGCTGGTCACCACTCTGGGCGAGCCTGGCAAACCCCAGTTTGGTTGCACAGGGATGAGTGAGGGAATAAGCTCAACCCTGCTCCTAGTCTCAGTGCACGCAGAGAGCAAAGTGATCAGAGTAGCTCAATGATGCTTTTGGGACCCATTACTGCCATGGGGGGTGTAGCCACCCACCCGTATGTGGGCACGGAGGGGTTAAGCCTCCTCCTGGCCATGGCTCCAGTTGGCTGGGCAAATGCCAGCCGGTGCGCCGAGTCCACCCGCCTTGGTCCGCAGTGCGAGTGCCGGTGATCCAGCACCCATGCACCATCCCACCATGGCCATGCTGCACGGTGCGGCAAGGCCACCTGCCCAGGCAGGCTCCAGGGGCCAGGGCATCCCCCTGGGGAAGGGTTAAGTGAAGAGGAGAGGTGCTGATGCCAAGCTGGGTGTCCAGGTTTTCCCTTGGCGGAGGTCAGCGGTGGTTCATGGGAAAGGAAAAATTGGCAGCTGGGCCGGATGTCCCTGCATTTCCCCTCTTCCTGCAGCCGCCTGAACGACGTTCCTTATTTAGCTTTCCTGACGGACAGGAGGAATCTGATGGCGGAAACTGTCACTGGCTGATAACAGCTCAGGGACCCCTTTATGATGGGCGGCACGGCAGGGAACAGGGCAGCGCTCCCCCGTGC
The DNA here is from genome assembly GCA_009769605.1 of Bucorvus abyssinicus. Taxonomy (NCBI): domain Eukaryota; kingdom Metazoa; phylum Chordata; class Aves; order Bucerotiformes; family Bucorvidae; genus Bucorvus; species Bucorvus abyssinicus. Next base: position 6,018,131 of record CM020041.1, on the reverse strand, counting down.
CAGGAGGGGAGAGCCGGGCAGCCAGGGCTGCCCTTTGCACTGGGTTTTCAGGGGCGGCTGCGGGTAGGGAGGGCAGGGCACTTGTAGCCCTTCCCTTTGTGCTGGTTTGTGTACAAACCCCCTCAGTGCTATTTAAAAGATTCTCAAGGCCAAGAAGCGATGGCATAGACATATTATATTGGCTTTTTTTTTTTCTTCTGTTTGGTGAGGCATCTGAGCTGGTGGAAAAGGCTGTGGATGGGGAGAGAGGAGGCATGGAGCAAAGCCGCCCTGCCAAGGTCTGAGACCAGCTGAGGCTTTCCACTCACTGCCAATGAGGAGCTGAAGGGATGCTTCAGCAGGAGCTGGGAGTGATGAGCAGCACCAGGAGCTGAGCACACACAGCGGTACTGGGGCTGGCTCCCATACAAGGGTGCTCTGACCAAGCGCATAGACACCGTGAAGGAGATGTTACTGTCTGTTTTATTGTCCCCAGCTTTCTCTCCATGGAAGATGGCATCTTGCTAGTGTCTGAGCCATTCTCTCATATGTGCCTGTGGTGACCAGTCCCAAAACCACAAAAGGTCCTGAAATACAGCCTGTATTTCAATGTATCCATTGATTTTTATCTTGCATCTGTGGAGGCCACCAGGCTGCTCCCATACCAATAAGAGCATTGTTTCCATGGCAATTAATGTATTTAAAATGGGCAGAATGTACAGCGAGACTGTATTTTTTAAAAAGCAAGCCCTAAGCAAGGCAGCCCTCGCCGCTGGACTGGGCATTGGGCTCCTTGTTCAACACACAGATTGGCGTCGCTGTGCTCCACGTTGGGATGCAGGGCACAGTGAGCCAGCTCAGCTGGGCCGGGTGGCACGGGGCTCACACGGACCCGTGCAAAGGTCTCGCTACAGCCTCGCAGCCCTGAGATCACCGGTCCTCTGCTGCTCAGAGTTTCGTGTTCCCTGAGGTGGTTCGAGCGGCATGCTCCAAGGTGCATGTCCGACCTTTTCAGTTTTAGCTGAGCGAGACTAAAAACCTCCCTGCAAGACTGAAGACCTCAGCAGGAACTCGCAGGAGTTGTTTCTGTGCTCTCTAAGCAATCCACTGTATGACCAGGTCACCTACCTGAGCATCCGTGAGTTGCAGGATTGAGGGTTAGCTCATCAAACTATGCTTGTACCTCAAATGCTCGTCGCTTCAGCTAAGTTCAAATTGCTTTTGTGTTCGCTTTCTGTCATCGAGCGGCACAGGTGAGGAGATTGGTGCGAAGGGAGTTGTCGTGTCGGTCCATTCGTGTTCATATATTGCTCTGTCAGTGCCAGAGGTGTGGGCAAGGCTGGTAGACAAGTGAAGGAAGCAGGAGCTCCTGCCTTAAGCCTCAGTGCACGTTCCCGATGGCCGTGCTGGGGATGAGGTACCCATGGGGGATAACAGGGCTTTGCATCCTCTTGGCTATTCGGAGGCAGAAGGAGCAGCTAAATTCATATTGCACGTTATTTGTTTAATCTTATACGTGTTTCTAACGGTGTCACTTCCTAGCATGATGCGTAATCGCCATTGCCGTGAGATGAGTTAACTTCCTGCGATCCCTTCGTGGGCAGGAGTCATCTCACCCAGTTCCCATCACGTGGAAGTTTAGCCTAGGCGCGTAGCCTGGCTCTTAGTGTCAGCGGTGCGGAGAAAGGTTCTTCTGGAGGCACTCCATCCTCAAAGAGGTGTCGAAGGAATTGCCTTTGGGGAGGTGAGGGCTGAGACTGCTCCCAGCCTGTGTGGTGTATGAAGTGGTGTATGAAGACGTGTCTCCAGGACCAGCGCTGCCCCTCTGCCGAGTTGCATTTCACCCCGCGTTCCACCCTCTTCCTCGCTGACCGCCCCGGCTCCCTCCACCTCAGCAGCTCGCAGCTGTTCGAGGGGACAGGCGCGGTCTGGCAGAGTAAAATGAAAAAGCAGCATCAACCAAAACAAGTGATGGCCCCAGCCTCGGGAGACGTGGCCAGGAGGAGGCCGGGAGGTAGTGGGATCATGTGGAGTGAGCGGTAGACAAAGGAAGGAAGTTTTTATTACTGGGCCAAATCCTGAAGTCCTTCAGTTGTATTTAGGCCTCAATGACTTCAGTGGAGACTGGTCTGAGTAAAGAGAGAAGAAATCAGGATCTGGCCTCTGGGTAATTGTGTCATGTGGGAAGCTTATAAAGAATTTGCAAGCTCATGATGGCTTTCCTGAGCAGCCAGCGCCAGCCAGCAAGCAGCGCCCACAGCAGCCAGCCCTCCCACCTGGGTCACTGTCCCCTTCCTCTCCGGGGGATGCAAAGCACCCATCCTGCAGCAAGTTCACCATTCCAGCCCCTGGCAGGGCTTAATGGGGCTGGGCAGACCCTGCGGCGCCCAGCCAGATGCCCCGGGTTGGGTAGTGGCTCCATAGGTTTATGAAGCTCTGTCTGCATGTTCGTGACACCCATGCGACCCACGGAGGGTTCTGGGGTCCTCCATTAGCTTTCTGAGTTACGTGGAGGCACGTGGGCTCTTCATGCAGCAGGGAAGTCTGTAGAAGGTTTACTGGTTTCATGTGTTCCCCCAAAAGGCTCCGGGCTGCGCAGCAGAGCCTGGAAAACCCCACTGGTTTCCCCGCAGGTGGAAGGTCCCACGTATGGACCTGTCTGTGCAGGCACACGCGTGTGCGCTGACAGTGAGGTTTGGCTCTGGGCTTGGCTCTCCATCTGTGCCTTGTTTTCCCCATTTCTGAAACGCTGCTGAGATGGATGTTAGATATAATGACCCAAAAAAATAAACACTGACAAAAGTCAATAGTTTCCGCGGATGACAGTAAATCTTGATATTTACTAAGGCAAGAAGGTTGGGCACGAATTGTGGGTTATACTCAGAATTGCCAAGTGCCAGCTCAGAGTGATGGCAGCAAGGAAAATCTCACCCCGCGGAGATGACGGCATCCAGCGCCCACAGAAACCCATCACTCACGGTGGATCATCCTGGCCTGAGCAGAGTGCCCAGTGAGGCGTAATTTGGTCTAAGCTGCCATCGTCCCTTCACCACGCTGCGGTCCTCGGCCCTCAGGAAGCAAAGGGCAGAAGTTTAACAGCATGTCCCCAAAGCGTGGAGGCCAACCATGAGATGCACACATTCACACCGAGAAAATCCCCGCGCTGCTGGGCAGGCAGCGCCCAGTCCTTGTGCTGGGATGAAACACGGGAGAAGCAGCCACCTTGCCTGCAAACAGAGTTACCCAGCGACACCTTTGTGAAGCAATTTAGCTAATCTGACAACTGCTCGTTTGGGTTGTTGGCTGTGGCCAAACCACCAGACTCAGCAGCCCCTGGGCTGCTGTCTGTAAGTGCTGGCTCTGGCAGTACCGCCGGTGCTGGGATGGGATCAGGACATACCCTGGTGTGCCGTGACGTCCCAGTGCACAAGTGAGGGGAGCCACACCATACCTCACCCTGCCCCATTCTGGGCAGACAGGCTCAAACGCAGTGTGTGTCCCCTCGTGTGACAGTGTTGCTGTGGGGTTTTCTCACTTGGTCATGTAGATCCACCACGTTTGCTTGCTCATGTGCTGCAAGGACTAATGGAGGCAGCCAGAAGGTGTGGGCATAGCTTGATGTCCCCAGTTTGAATGCATGAGGATGGGTTTTGATGGCCCTCAAACCTCCAGCGTTGTAAGGAGGCAGGAACCTTTCCAACAACGTCGGTCACACCAGAACTGCGCCCAACCCAAGATGTGATGCCCGCTGCCATGGTGTCTGCGTTGCCCAGCCTTGCTCCTTCACAACACTCGGCATTTCACAATATTTATGGCTGCTCCTCACCTTTGGCTGCTTAGACAAATAAAGCCTAATGCAGCCTGAGGCAGTTAATCCCCGGCTCTCCAGCCTCCCCGCAATAACAAGGGCTGGGTGGCATTTCAAAGAATGCACTGGGGGAGAGGGGGAGCGCTGGGGTCTATTTTTTATATGGTGGTGGGAACACAAACCTGCCTTCACTGAAGATAAGCGACGTTGGCTGGGCTGAGCTCCTGCTCAGAGGTTATAGCGCTGATGGAAGGCAGGAGACTCCGCGTGGCATTGGCCCTGCCGTAACCTTTGCCAGAAGAAAAACACTTCTTTATACAATAGTGGATTTAAAAAAACCAAAGAAAAGGAAAATAAACAGGGCCCCACGTGAACTTAGGAAACCTGTTCTGGCATGGAGAGAGGTGCACACGGTGAAATGGCCCGAGCAGCACCTGGAAGGGCTCTGGCCCCCAGATCCACGTTGCTGGAGGTGGGAAGGGGCCCAGATCTGTCCTCAGCCCCTCGGTCCAGTGTGGTGCCGAAACGGCCCCGCTGCCAAATGGCTTCTCCTGCCTTTGTGGTCCAAGCCACCGTGTCTTCCTTGGCTTTCCCGTGGGGCTGGGAAGCCCGTCCCCAGCCTCGCCCCACGGCTCTGAGCATGAAGTACCTCGCGGTGACCAAACAGGGACAGCCAAGGAAGTGGCGTGTTGTCCCTTTAGCACCATTTCCCTGTTGGTACTTGTGCTCCGCCACTGGAAGTCATTAGCATGTGTAAATGCTTCCTTCCCACTGCGTCCGCTTGCGTGCTCTCCCCGCTGAGCTGCGTGGCAAGGGAAGCACCTTTGAAGGGGAAAACAACCGTCAGCCTCCAAGTATTAACAAGAGAGTAACGGGGTGTTTACGCGACCTGGTAACCTGCTTGTAAGCTGTTTTTTTTTTCAAAAGCAGCATAAGGTGGTTTAGCCTACTGGCCTTCAAATAGCGCCAGAGCCCGGTGCTGCCATTGGGGCTGGGCGTTTCGCTGTAGGAATTGTGCCGTGACATACAAAGTGTGACATTTCCAACTCAGCCTTTCTTGGAAGGAAATTAAATGAGTTTCAGAGCTGCGCGAGGGGTGTTATGTGGAGGTGGAGAGAGAAATCTGTGCAGATGTTAAACAGCCAGCTAATCTCAAGTGACGTGAATGCCCCGATACACTTTGGCTCTCAGAGATGATGATTATCATCTCCTGCTGCAGCGGGTCCTGGCTTGCGGTCCCAGCTCTGTGCCAAGAGAAACCGAGAGCGTGTGTGCTTGCATCTTGCCATCGATGCCCCAGACAACCCCACAGGGCCAGCTTTCCTCCCAGTGCCCCGAGTCTCTCCATCATCAAGTCTCTTTGCCCAGCAGGGAGCAGATGGGATCGCTGACCTGGGAGTGAGGAGCAACCCGGCAAAGCCCTACACGGGGGCAAAGCTTCACTGCTCTAGAGCTGGTCCCTCTTGGGGATCCTGCAGAGAGCAGAGCCAGAGTTTTATTAACCACATCAGGGAAGTTTCCAGGTTTGGCCAGCTCCGGCTGTTTTCAGGAATGGCAGGAAGCCGAGCTGCGCAGTGGTTTATAGGAGGGTCGATAGTTCTTATCTCCTATGTTGCTGTAGGTGCATTTACCCCAAGGAATCGCATCTCCTGTCCTGCTTGCGCGGATGCCAGGAGGGTCTTAGATCTGCAGCGAGCACTCAGAGCTCTTCCAGAAGCCCTCTCTGCTTGTGCACGTCTGACCTCGTACCTGAGGCTTCCTTCCTCTGCCACTGCCTCTGATGACTAACTCTCCTTTGGAGAGCGGGTGCCTGTGATCTTCCTGCCTCCCCTCGTGCCCACCCCGTCGGAGGCAGCAGAAGGGGTCGTGCAGATGCATGTGTGCGCACGTGCGGGTGTGCATGCGAGGAGCTGCGCTGTGGAGGAGGGTTCCTGCTCTCCCGCTCCCCAGGCAGCTGTTTGCTCTCATGCCCATGATCGCTCTTCCCTTTGCTTTTTTATTATTATTATTTTTAGATTATACTTGATGCTTGAAAACCCTGCTTTGATTATCAGGAAGTTTAAATTCCCCCTGCACGTTGCTTGTGCTTCCTACTTTCTGGACTCATCTGCGTCTAATGAAGCTTTCTCACGTTGCATTGGCTCTGGAGTAGATCCATTTACTTCGTTCCCTGTTACCTTTCATGAGAAGGAATAATGATTCCTCCTTTCTTGCTTGAGCATCTTTTTTTCCAAGCTAAAGCAGCCCAGTTCGTACTGCCCTGCCCGCTGTGGCTCAGGCAGGAATGGAGGTACAAAGAAGCTCTGTGACAGGCTTGCAGGGAGCCCAGAGCAGGTGGGGAATTGAATCTAGGTTCTCCAAGGCCACGATAATCATCTAATTGCAAAACTGTTTTATTTCCCACTTACCCTGTTCATCAGCTTCTCTCGCGCTCATCAGCTGGAGATCAGCTTGAGGATGGGTTGTGCTGCAGAGAACAGGCACTGCCAGCTCCAGGGCAGCTGTTTGGTTTGAGGGCTCTGAGTTGATTTCAATTCACAGCTAAGTAGCAAACATCTGGATGCAAACTCCAGGGCCACGAGGATGGAGCAGCAGGTCTTTTTCACTTGGCACGGTGCCTCCCAGTCCAGCTGCATGGCTTGCAGACCCCTGAAAAAGCCCAGCACGGTCAGCCTGTCTGCAGCAGCCTGGGTGGGACACAGGCAGGGTCCGCAGACTTTGCTCACAAGGTGGAGACCTCCCCTGAGTGGGGTACAGGGGTTTCTTCAGTGTCCTGCTCAGCCTGTCCGTAAGCCAACAGTCTTGGGAGGAGCTAAACTTCAAAGGCCAGCAATTAAGCCCACATGCATCAAGGAAAAAACAAACCTGCCTCTTGCTTTTTCCTTTCCAAATGCTGCTGCCCTTTTCTCTCCGTGCTCAGTGCCAACCCTCAGGCTCTGTCTGACTTCCCAGTCAGCTGCCTCTGCCTCCTCATCTCCCAGTGGGAGGCGGATGCCAAGGCCTCGCTTAGCTTGAACTCCATCTTCCCTCAATGGCACATCTGTGGCTTGCTTCAACAGGAGCTTCACCCAAGCCTCTGGGAGCAGCTCAGGATGGAGCTGTAGTTAATGATGTCCTAACTGAGGGTCTCCTCTCCACTGCCCCGGTTCTGCAGGTGGAAGCCTCTGCCCAGGCACTGGAGCTAGGGCTCTCACCAGCCTCAGCGTGGGCAGCTGGGGCTCTGGGAGAAGGGGACAATGCCCTGGCATGGGCAGGGAGAACCTGCCCTGATGCACCCCCTGTTTTGGCAATGGGTAGTTTAGAAACTCCCAGACCTGGACGTCTCTCCTAGATCACCGGGTATAAGAGCTGGTGGTGACTTCTCCTCTGGGAGCTTATCCCTCTCTTTGGGACTCTCTGTGGGTATCCCACAGTTAGCAAAACCCACAGTTAGCTGAGTTGTGTGAAAAGGTACTTTGTCATCTGCCTCGTAACCTCATCAGGTACAGTGAGAGAAGCAGTGGATAATAATTTCCTTTAGCTGTTAATCCTTGGTCACGGTACAGGCCACCATTTCTTCTCAGAGGCTGAAGATGTTCTTTAGTGTCCTGTGGTTTTCCACCCACTGATGCCAGAGGTACTTCAGCCCAGTGAAGCCCCCATGGGCACACCTGGATAGACATGAGGTGGAGTTAAACTCTGGATGGTCTGGCAGCTCCTGAGCAGTCCCAGACAGGTTAACTGGAGGTAGCAGCAGCACCAGCTTCTCCCAAGCCACTTACCCAGAGACCCCAGGGCTCACAGTGGGATGTCCCTGGCTCATCCTGGCCATCTATTTGTGCTGGCAATACCTGTCTGCCAGGTACCAGATTTAGACCATCACTCATTTCACACAAGCTGTGGAGCATCCATTGCGTCCCTTCAGGTTAGAGACGTAATGAACGGTGCTAATTTTCTGTTACTGGTTCCCTAAAGCCATCTGATCCCTCCACTCTTTCTACGCCACATTAATCACGTCCTGCGGGGACAGACAATGTGAGCAGGGCAAGATTTTGAGAGAAGTAAATTAAAACAGGAAGAGAAGCAACCTGACAGTCCTTAAGATGTGGGAGGATAATTTTAATTGAGTTTTGGAAGGGTTTAGCCATGCAGTTAATAGGGGCCACTGGAAGAGGGGTGGCTGTGTGTGCTAAGCACGGCAGCTCGCCTTGGGCTGCTGGAGAGCCACGGCATTGGCAGAGCGGGAGCTGCCACGTGCAGGAGGATTTCTGCCCCTTGGGGAGTGAATCCTGCGGACGGGATAGATCCTGCTCTTGTCTGAAGGACCTGGGTTCTCCCTTCCCTCCCGGTGCATCCCGCTAAGCTGGCGCTGCCCTCCGCAATGTCAGGGAGAGGAAGCAATCCTCAGCTTGTTAGTTGCTACAAGGAAATAAAGTGCACAGATGGCTTGAGCATCCTCTATCTCAAAGGCAGGAAAAAGATTCTCCGGGCAGGAGCAGGCGGCCAACAAACCCGGAGCGGTTCAGAGAATGGGGTGACCAAACAAAGCGGTGTCTGGCCAGCAGCAGAAAGAGTGGGCCGGCGGCCGCCCAGGGGAAACCAGCCCTCTGATGTGCGGGAGCATCCCTCGCCCGAGCGAGAGCAGCAAACAGCCGCTCCCCTGGGGCTGAGGGAGGCTGCTGACAGCAGAGATCCTGGAGGAGGTCTGCAGGGTGGCCCCGGCTGACCCGCTGCCCCAGGCCGGACATGCGGCTACCTGACAGAGGCTAACTTTGGCTCAGGACATAGCCTCTCGGGGAGGATGGAGTAGGGAGCGAGCGCGGGGGGGTGGATAGGGAAAGGAAAGACAGCAGGAGACAGAAATGCAAACATGGCCTGACAGCCATGGGGCAGGGGGAGGGGAGGAGGAAAAAGCAGGGTAAACCTGGCAGGATGGAGCAGGAAACCGGGCTGGAGCGAGGCAGGGCGATGGTGAGATAGTGCTTCCTGCGGAGGGAGAGAGGCAGACAGATAAACAGCGCAGACCGGCGCTCATTGACCCCTCTTTGGGATGACGTGGTGGCAGGTCCCTAGGGCACGGGTGGCTGTGTCCCTGCAGACCAGAGTCCCGAAAGCAGGTGGCAGCATGGCTGGGCTTTGGGGGCAGCCCCATGCCCTGCTGCCTTGGGGCAGCTGGCTCGTGAGATACCCCGATTGAAATCCCTGCCTGGAGGCACCGAGGGGCCAGGACTGAAGGACACAAGGGTAACTTTGCTCCTCAGGACAGTCAGCTCTCTTGAAAGTGGCTCCTGCTTTTGAGCTCCTCTGTTTCTGTCCCCTGATGAGACTGACACCTTGGAAGTCCACAGGCTGAAGGAGCCCGGAGAGCTTGTGACGTTCTTCCTCATTCGCCATCGGTGCAGGTGGTTATGAGATTTTTGTGCCTTGCCAGAAAAGAACCAGTTAATTAAAGTTTATGAGCAATGAGAGGGTAAGCGGACCCATTGGTGTCCATGCATTGAGGCCAGAGCAGCCTTTTGGACCGAGGCCGTGGGGCTGATTGGCCGGACCCGTGGACACTGGATGCGTGGTCATGGTGCCTTGGGGAGCAAAGCAGAACCCCTGGTCTTGTGGTGCTGCTGGTGTGGCTGTGACTTCTGCTTGTGTTGGGACTATGCTCCTGCCTCCATACACCAACTCACCTACAAGTGTCTCAGGGCAAAGTTACTGTCTAGTGTTGGATAGGAGGGATCAGACACCCAGTGATGATGATCATCTCTGTGTTTGTGAGTATTGACTATAATTACTAGTCCTTGTGTCCCCTGAAAGGGGACAGTCTGCCCTGGTTGGAGCGAAGGAACATCTGATCCTTTGGGAATAGCCTCACAAAATGGTGAGGACACGGATCCACCGCACTTTGATTTGGTGACATTTCAGGGTTTTGAGGTCCGTGGATGAAAATCTCTAGACCAGAGGGGTGTTGTCTCACTGTTGGCATTGCCCACCGTGAGAGGGGGAAAGGCATTACCCCAGCCCTGAATGAGCTCTTGCTGCGTGGAGGTCAGTGGTGTGGCTGGGACAGCGATGCTGCCATCGCACAATACAGGGCATAGAGGGGTTCATCCTGCACAGAGAAGCACAGCCTCTGTGTTTAACCCCTTCTGGGACAGGTCTGAAGCAATGGTCAACCCTGGGTTGCAGAAAAAGGAACATCTTTCATGAACCCCATAAAAGAAGGGACCTGTTTCCTTCGCCCACGTGCAAATACATAGTTTGGAGGGGATTTCCAGTTTTCTGTCATTATCGGTTGTAATTTATTCATTGCTTACACCTCAGCCTGTTTCTGTCTTGCCCTCAGAGCCCTTTAGCACGCCACCTCTCCATTTTATCCCCAGCCTCGCCGTGGGCACGGGTGGCTGCCACCCTGCCCTCGCAGCCCCCAGGCACAGGCTGCTGGGCAGAACCTGCTCCTTTTTTGGTGCAAATTCCCACCATGGTTTGGGGCTCACCCTGCCCGCGGTGAGGCTGGAGACAAAACACCTGGTGTTTCATCCCCACATTGGCTGGAGCCTGCCGTTCATTTCTCAGCCTCCTGCAATATCTCACCTCTCCGCAAAACAAGCCTTCCTCCGTGCTGACGAGCACCGGGAGGAGGAAGAGGAGGAGCTGACAGCCCTACGTCCAAATTCCCCCTGCTGCTCTGCCAGCTGCATGACGTGACACTCACGCTTTGCCACTCCAACCCACAGCTGGATGCTTGCCCCATGCATGAGGAGGAGTTGCTCCCCCCTGAAGTGGGGGAACGTCAGCCCTCTGGGTGGGAAGTTGGCCCGGCTCTGTCTCCAGCACATGGAGTTCCTGTGTGTCTGTGGGTGGCCGTGGGTCCTCCAGCACCAGGGCAGTCAGTTATACCAGCATGGGGCAGGTGGGGAAGAGTTAACTGGAGCAGAGCGGGAAGACGGCACGTGCAGCACTGGGGTTAGTTCCTGCCGGGCAAGGCGTAATGGTACACGTGGATTTTTGCCAGCAAATGCCACCAATTCGGACAAGCCCGGCTTGGAAAGCTGGAGGAGTCCGCAGAAAGGGCAAAGGAAGTTTTCAGAGACTCTCTTTTTACAAGGAGTCACGTGGAGAAGATAAGGGGTGATGGGTACAAGTTATTCCTATTCGATGCAAGGGGGAAATTTTTACCTGTGAGAACAGGCAGCCATTGGAGTAATCTCCCCAGGGAAGTGGTGGAGTCCCCAGCATTGGACAGGGTGCTGGGCCACCTTGTCTAGGCGGTGCTTTTTTCCAAGAAAGGCTGGACCAGATGATCACTGAGGTCCCTTCCAACCTGGTATTCTGTGGTTCTGTATTCTGTGATTTGTGATGATTTTCCTCTCTCTCCCAGTGCCACCTACCACTGCTCTCCTGCATTAGAAAGGGTCATTCAGTCCGTGTTTACCCAATTGCCAGAGAGGTACCGGAATTTTATTGTTGGCTGTCCAGGAGCAGGTCTTCGCTCACGTCGTAACTATGGGGTGTGATTGCCTATCTAAGTGCATGCCTTGCCCTGCCTGCAGGGGAAGAGCCCCACCACTGGCTCTGCAGCCTGCAGGGGCAAAGCCAAAGGTTTGGGCTCGGGGTGAAACCCAAGAGAAACGAGAGATGCTTTGCAAGACAAGCCACATTGGGCTGTGTGGTCCCACTGGGCCCCGAGCAGTCCCAGGGCATCCAGAGTGCTGCTGAGCCCCAGCCAGGGATGGGCCAGACCAGCTGCCTGAGCCCAGCGAGTCAGAAGAGGCTCATCCGTGGTGCTTTATGTAGCAGACACGGGATGTGGGTAAATTCAGGGGCTCCATCCTGGAGCCTTGGTCTCGGGGTTTGGTTATCTGGTACAAATCTGCCAAAAATCCCTTTTGTAGAAAGTGTCCAAATCTCCGGCTCGTGCCTTGCTTTGTCGGGATGCTCATTGACTGGGGATTTTTGCCTGAATACAGCAAAGCAGAGACGAGGCAGTAGCAGGGTCAGGGTGGCTTTGCTGGGGGAAAGGACACTTTTTTTCCCCTTCCAGTACCTTTTGCCCAGGTACAGCACTGGGACAGGCAGGCTGGGCTGGGTTGGGCTGGGCTGGGTATGTGAGGTGCGGGGAGACAAGTGGGAGCACACAACCTCATCTGGAGCGGCTTTGCTCCATGCAGGTTATTTTGCAGCCCTGGTCACAAAACCCTGAAGCAGTACGTTTGGTGGCAGGGCATGAGCTGTGCCGGTTAGCTGGGGACACACAGCGGATCTCGTCCAGCGCCGGGGAAGGAAGTCAGGGAGAAGGACAGAGTGTGAACAAAATCCCTCTCCGGAAAGGCGCCCCGTTAATCAGTCAGCAGGGCCGACTCAGCAGAGAGGGAGGGAAGGGGAAGCGGAGAGGGGCTGAGGCGGTGTGGGGGGGCTCGGAGGCTGGATCCGGTGCAGGGCTTCCTGCGAGTGGACGCAGACAGAGAGCGGGAGCCATGTCGTGCCATACCGTGCCATGCCTGCATCTTCACCCACACGCAGCCTTTGCACGGATTTCCAAAGCCATCGCTTGCTGCGGTGCTGCCCACCCTGGCACAGCCACTGCCCTGCAGTGGTTTAGATGTCTGCACCCATCACAAGGGAAGGAAAACCAGGCGCCATGTGAGGCTTTTCCACAATGAGCTTAGGGGTGGAGAGAGGCTCAAGGCTGCAGCCTTCGGGCTGCTGGGTTTCTGTGAGATGCCCTGGGGTGGGCAGCACCTTCCAGGGTGAGCGTGGCACCCCCAGCAGGCAGGGAGAGCCCTGGGGTGCAGGACCTGCTGCCACGCCACAAGCAGCAGTGGTTTCAGGGGGCAGAGAGAGGCAGAGGGGCCTGGAGAAAATGAAGGAGCCGCCAGCGATAAGGAGAAGGTCCTCGGTGCAGCCTTGCCCCTTCCATAGCCCCGCGTGCACCGAGAGATCAAGGCTAGGAAATCTGCTGGGAAACGCACTTCGCTGAAAATAGACAAGGTGTGAGTGGCTGTGGGATCCTGCTTCCTCTCCCCGCATCCCATCAATCCCCCTCTGTTTATTTTAATATCCCGCTGCCAACTTGCCTGGAAACCATCTTGAAAAAACAAAGCTCGCCGGGGCTGCCGCATGCCTTTTTAATTACATTAATGCTCTGCCTGTGCAAGGGCGCAATTTGGCGTGCACGAGAGAGCAGGATCTGCACGGAGGGCTGAAGAGATAAAGCATCGCTGGGGTTGGAGGTGAGGAAGGAGAGACTTGAGGGAGAGGAGACGCTTCGTGCTCTGGAGACATCTCCCTCACACCCCAGGATTTGCCAGAGACACAAACCATCTGTATGTCGGTTAGCAGAGATTTAATGGCCAAACCCAGCACCAAGTTCAGTGCTGGGAAGAGCGAGTCACAGGAGAGAGCCAGAGCAGGGCACACGCTCCCCCGGGTGATGAGGTGGATCCGTCTGACAAGCACGGAGCGGGATGGAGAATTTTTGGGGGAAAAGCTGATGGCCTTGAAGATGCTTTTGCAGGCTGGCAATGGCTCTGTGTAGCCCTTTGCCTGTCCTGGGTGTCAGGGGTAGCTGGGCATTGGCATTCTAAGGTGCCAGCCCTGGTGTGGGCTGTCAGCCTGAGTAGCAGGTTCCCAGCATGAGCCAGTGCCTGATGCAGGGACTCCCTGAAGCTCCCAGCAGCCCAGGACCAGTCAGGAGGCTGGATGGCTGCGAGAGCCAGCCCGGCTCTGGCTGCCAGCAGCAGGAGCGTCCCCAGCCCTGCGCCACGGTGCTTTCGGAGGGACCAGTGGTTCCTTTTCCTGTTGTACTCGCAGAGGGCCACGGACAGGATGCATCTGCAGGAATCCCACAGCCTCAACCTGCACAGATCGTACTTTTTCTTTCTTCCCCTCTGCCCCCTCCGGTGTTGTTTGCTAACAGGTCACTGGGCGGCACATGAAGGGAGGCAGGGGGTTATTTCTGCAGCTGTCCTGGACCCCCTAAACCCAGCAGTGGGGCAGAAGCACTGCACAGCATCAGCTGAGAGGCTCCGGCCACCTTGGGCGACTTATTTAGTGGTTCAAGCAAGGGGGACCGCTCCGGTTTTGAGATGCGATTGGGTCCCTGTCGCAGCCAGCCCCGGTGATCGCGGCGCCAGGGTGCTGGGGATTAGCTTTCTGCTCGCCGCCCCAGAGCACTGACAGGATGAGAGGGTCTGTGTCCCCAGGCCGTATCTTCTGCGTTTGGGGCTGTGGGTGTGGGGGTGGCAGGCACCCCGGCCGCTTGCTGGGCCGGTGGGCTGGCAGGCTGTGGCCATCTGGAGAGCGCTGTTTGCACTGGGATCAGCGTGCCCAGCATTAATAGGAAATGCAGCTTAGTGGACAGATTCCTCCTCCCCCTCCTTTTTTTAATAAACCTTGTTACGATTTGAAGGGATTTTACAAAAAATGCGGCCATTTATTTTCATAGCCCCAGGGCACAAGGGGAGGTTGGAGGCACGAGGCAGGGTGTCCTCCATGGGGACCAAGCGCCACCCGCTCCCAGGGGCCGCGGTGACGCGGACCAGACCTGCGTGTTGAATGACGACCGATGGCTGCTGTTGTCGTTGTCGTTGAGAGAGGGGCGTCTGTAGGACAGGCCGTGGGGAGCGGGACCCCCGCATAGGGGGAGGTGGACTGGGGCGGCTCCTGGGCTGGCGCCGCCTCACGCGGGCCAGGGAAGAGGAGGCAGGAGATGGCGGGGTGAGGTGGCCGGCACCCCGCCGTTGCCATGGGGGCAGCCGCGGGGACACCACCTCGGAGCCGTGCGTGGGCGGGAAGGAAGTAGAGAACAATCAGGGAGAACAAGGCCGGCGGCCCTGGTCTGGCTGTGCCGGCAGTGCCGCTCCGCACGTCCCTCCACTGCCGTGTCCCCCTCGGCATCCTCTCCCGGTGGCGGTGGACCCTGGGCACCCTGGCTTCTCCACAGGCCTGGCTCCTCACGCCATGCCTCAGAGGGGCTGGAGACCATTTGGTGTCCCGCGGGGCACGTTTCTCCATAGAGAAACACTCATCCCGTGGTTCTACCACAGGGCTCCCAAACCGCGTGCTCCTTAGTTCGTGGATTTGGAGGAGGGACGTCATACGGTGTTCCTGCTGCTTGTGAAACCCGTGGAAACACGACGTCCTTGAGACCTCTCCCACCCTGCCAGATGTCTCTGATCTATGGGTTTGAATGTTATGAGGGAAGGAGACAGGCGTGCGCAGAACACAGTTGCAAAAACCTCATGTTCTGTAGAAAATCGAGCTGGCAACACATTTTTACGTTCTTTTCTTCCTTAGCATTTAGCATCTACCTGAGTCACAGCTTCACATTTCACAACTTCTTTTTATTCTTGTTTTTCTTCTATTTCTGGTTAGTTTGCTTGCTTGTTTTCGCAGTCACCAAGACTTTTCTTTTGAGTTATCTCAATTCTCCAGAAGCTGGAGTTTTAAGATAAAAATCACAAAGTAATGACAGTCAGCGACACCGTGCGAATGAAAAACAACGGTTATGTCTCGTCTCTGAAGGTAACTGGTACTTCGAGATGTTTTTCCATGAGGAACTTGCTTAGGGTGCGTGTCTGGCATGCCAGAGATGCAAGCAGAGGAGAAGCGGGACTATCCCAGACAAAAGCTGGGAGAAGTGTGTGATAATGTTTAACTGCCCATCCTTGAGCCTGGATAATTTCACTGCTGGAATGACCAGCCGGCTGTGGTGCAGGGAAGGGGGCTGCTGTAATCCTCAAAGGTTTGGTCCCGTTCGGGTGATTGCCTCTACCCAAGAGTGTTCCCAGGGAGAAGGGTGTTCAGTAGATGCCTCCTGGCTTCTGAGAGCATCTCTGGACAAACTCAAGCATTTTGCATTGTGGTATCTGGGCACCCCTGATTTGTCCCCCTGATTACAGAAAACTACATGTGTACAGACAAATCTCCGGCCAGGCTCCCTCCAGTTAGCAGATAAGATCATTTCAGAGCCTGGTCCAAGTGAGCTCGATCTCAGTCACCTGGTGAGGAATGGCCACACCTGGATTCCTTGATTTCTGGTCTTTTATTTTTTTCCTGGCCCTTATCTGTGCTAGTCTGTCTGTCTGTCTGAGCCCAGGGGCTGTCTGGCCCTAGAGCTGTTGCTGAAGAGCTGCTCGCTGGAGCCAGGAGGGCTGCGAAAGAACCACTTGTGTCCCCGTGAGCCAGCATCAAACTATCCTGTAGAAGCAGACTCCTACAAGCTGTTTCTTTCAAGAGGCTTTGCCCCTCTCTGGGCTTGTGATGGCAAACCAGCTGCTGCCCACAGCAGTGGGTCCAGGCTAGCAGAAGTCTGCATCATCCCCTCTCTCTCTCCACAGACCTGGTGAGCAGCTATTCTATGACCCCCCCTACTCTTAGCATCACCGAGGAGGAACACGTCATCAACGCCAAGGATACGCTGACCATCACCTGCAGGTAAGGAGCAAGCAAGCGTGACTCTGCCTAGACTGCTCTTACCTAGTAAGTGTTGGAGGACCAGGCAAAGAGAGCCCACCAGGGACATCTCGGCTGCAGTACACCTGCAAAACTAGGCTAGAAATCTTCAACATTCACTGAGTGTGAATTCATCTAACTCATTAATTAAAAAAAAGAAGCTGAAGAACATCTCAGAGGAGATGGTGATAACCTCTGCTGTAGTCTTGCAGGCAGAAGGAAGATGGAGAAACATTTGCATGGTCTGATCGCTTCCTTATAAGCTCTTTAGGGAAACTGCCCTTCCTAACTCTCCCTGTCTTTCTCTGACATGCTTATTCCCACCTCATCAGGGGCTGCTAGGACTGGAGTTCTGGTTTCTAAATCTAGCAGGTCATTTGGGGGAACGCTGAGAAATATCCACGGGAGAAGGCAAGGCTGCCCTTAATGGTGGCTGTGAGAGGCTTCCAGCTTTTCTAGGAAGCTGGGATTTAATGCTCTGCCTAGGGCTGAAGAGAAGCCCCAGCCAGGCTGGGTGAGTAGCTCTGAGAGGAGCTAGAGAATCTCTGGTTGTTTTGGAGACTGTGGCTCTGAGAAGGTGATGTTCCTGAGATGATTTATCCCATGCTGGGACACTTGGCTGTATGTGTTTTCAGCACTAACCCCTGTCTTGGAAAGGGGAAAAAAAACCTGCAAGTGGGAGAATGGACCAAGGTCCATTTTCCTGACAAAGCTGGAGTTTCCCTTCAGCAGCTGAAAGTAGACCCATGCCTGGGGTCCTGATGGGGGTATAAATTCAGTGTGGGCCTCAAACGGGTGTTTCCCAGTGTTATATATAACCATGGAGCAATTACTGCAAACACTTGGCTGGCATCGTGTTCACGTCTTGTCACAAACATATTTAACTTTTCCTAGAACAGACGGCATTGCTTTTACTTTGTGAACCAGTTCACAGCCAGGGGAAAGGGGCAGAGGAAAGGTTGTTGATGGCCACTCTGAACTGGTTTCCTCGGTCTGGGAAGCTAAGTGGTGGTGGGCTTGTTCATACAGTGACCTGAGGAGCCATGGTGTGTGCTAGGGTGTAGGAAATGTGTGAGTTGGAGGACTGTGGTCAGCCATATAGCTGCTGAGGGAGACATAGAGGAAGAGGAGGGTGTCTGGGGACCGCAGTGCTCTGCCATGGTAGTTTTCTTCACAGAGGGATGTGGGAGCTGACTTAAAACCTTGGAAGAGGGGACATTCAGTGAGATTATTCTGAATGAATTTATGATCAGGACAGACCTTTTCTCAGCAGTGGCCCAGGGAGAGACGCAGAAAGTGGTTTCAAGGCTGTGTTGCCTGCAGATTGAGCCAAGAAGGCTAAAGGACGTACTGAATTCAGAGGTGTGATTCAACACAGTGTCTTCTGCAGTCAAGCATTAACATACCTGCTTAGCACTATGAAGCGGAAAGCCTTTCTTTTCAGGTAGCCTTGCTGGACTGTGGACAAGATTGCCCTTTCCTTGTGCACTTGTTAGATATCAATATGAAGGAAAATAAAACAAAGAGGGGAAAAAACCAGTCTTCTTTCCAGTGCAGACTCTGCACAGCCAGCCCTTGCAGGAAGCATCATGCAAGCTATAGAGTCTCTCTAAGTGGCAACAAGCTCCCTGTACCCTGTGGCAGTGGCAAGGCTCATCTTTCAGGATCGCTAGGCAGCATCCATATAGCGTGCTGGCACGGACACAGCCGAGAGAAGGAACATCCCTACCCCTGGCTCCCAGGTGCTGTGCAGGACTGAACTGGCCAGCCAAAGACCAGCAGGGCCATCTGCAAACAGTACTAAACCCCATATGCACCCTCTGCCCATGCTGCTCCCTGGCTGCCCCCCGCCTCTGCATCCTCCTGTCCCAGATGTGCTCCTCGGGAGCTGTGCAGCGCCCTTTGCACCATCCACAGGTAGATAAGTCTCAGCATCTCCTGCATGGCTCAGAGGTTCCCCTGCTCCCTCTGAGCTCTCAAGCCTCTGTTTGTCTAATGTCTTGAGGAGAGGATTTTGACTGTGGGACACTGTTACTTCATTTGAGTGAAAAGTAAATCTTTCCTGGTCTCTGGATATCTAATTACACCCAGCTGCTTCTCCAACCTCTTCTCTGGACCATGGCCCACCCTGGGAAGACCTGACTTGTGTTAATGGGAGCTGAAGGAAAAAACATGCCAGACCACCAAGAGAACAGGGAAAGGAGAGGGTGGTGGGGCAGGGTAGGGCAGAAATAAATACAAAATCAAATCCAGGATCCAGGGATTTCCTGCTAAGCATCGTGTTGGAGGTGGCTTCAGTTTGACCCTGGTCTCCCCTTGAGAACAATGTCCTCTGGCTGCTCTTCGAGCTGCCCTGGAGCCAGGAGTACAGGCCTGCTTGAAGCAGTGTTGCTGCAGAAAGCTGAGCTCAAAACCCCCCGTGAGAGACTCCCTGGAGACCTTTCAAGTTTCACCCACCGAGCGTGAGAGTCCCACAGCCAACTGTGCTCTCAAGCTGTCTTGCAGTAGCCTGGATTTCACACACCCTGCTGCTCCACAGCCCGTCTAGCCTCATCGGTGACCAGAGTCCGTGCCAGGTCACGGGATAAGCGATGCCTCTGGAGCTGGGCATGCTTAAGAGAGACCCAAAGACACAGCACACGTGCAAGGAACCACCTGATGCTGGGACTCTGCAATTGGCGTCACATACAGGCACGCTCCCTTGTCACCCAGCACAATGCACCCTTGAGAGGTCCAGACAGAGCTGGGGACCAGCTCCTACCAGTGTAGGAGCATTTCCCAAAGTACAGATCATGCCAGGGCTGGCTGAGAGCCCCAGTGATGTTTTGATCTAAGCATGTGGCAGAGCAGGGCAAAGGGGCTGATGCCCACATGGACAGTGAGTCTTTTATTAGCTCCCATCCTGAGAAGAAAGGAAAGAATATTGGAATTTCTGCATTCATGCCCTCGGCAGCCTGCGCTGGAGGAAGGCAGAGTGCCTGAGCTGTTCCGGCTCATGAATATTGGAGCAGAGCCCACAGGAGCCGGCTGCACAACAGCAGAAACCTCCAGAGGGATCACCTTGGTCCTGGCTGTGCCATGCCATCCCACAGGTGCTGGTATTTCGAAAAAGAAGGGCAAGGTAGTCCCTTGCTGCCCACTGACTTGTTAATAGAGCTGGCTCGCAGGTGCACAAACACTCTTCTGGCAGAGAGGAAGTATTTGACCCCAGAGCCCTCTTGGATCCCATGAAGGAAATGAGCGCTGTGGCAGAGCTGAAGGAGACTGAGGGTAAGGCAGTGCCCCACCATGATTGCTCCAGAGCAGTGTCCAGGGACACACAACACCTGCTGCTCTTCCCTACACGTGCGTGACTGCTATGAACATCCTCTGTGGTGCTGAGAGGGGGATCTGTCATATCCCAGCTAAGCCACAAAGCCACAGCCAGCTTTGCCCATCACATCACGCTTGGGAGCTTCAAAGAGGATTGTGGTGCCAGTTGCAACGTCTCCCTTGAAGAGCATCTGTCCTGAAAAGATTTAGGAAAACAGCTGTGGAGAAGCCTACAGTGCATCTGTTTCCAGCTGGCATCAGCAGGCTCCGTCGCCCAGAGGCACATTATCACAGAGCTGAAAGAAAACAATTTTGGGAACAAATCTTTGAAGGTGACAGGAGGGAGGGAACCATCCAAACCTGCTGCCTGGACCTTTCCCCAAATGCAGAGGGTAGATGCAGAAATAAATCCAAGTGAGCCTGGCCTGCTGTCATCCCTGCCACCTTCTGGTCCTCTTAACACACCAGCGCCGCTAACTTGGACTCGCACTAATGCCTACACCTTCTGTGTCCCCACGGAATCTGGCCGAGCAGCACGTGATGCAAGGAATGCTTTAGTTTAGAGCTGCCCGCAGGCTGGTCAGCAGGTCTGTTTGTACTGTCCCATCCGTGTTTATATAAATACATGTCACTCAGCTACTGCTAGCCTTGATGGTTAATAAAACAAGTGGATCTGATAATGCGTGAAAATCCCAGCGGGTAAACAAACAGAAAGAGGAAACGCTGGAGACTTGTACAATTACCCTGTTCAACGTGGAGCACCAAAAATGCCTGAGCAAACGCAAAGGGCTTTGGGGCTCCTTTGCACAGTCAGGGTCTGAAGCCCTCGGCTCTGGGTGAGAGCGGGGCCAGCGCCGTGTTCCGCACCTGCTGTAGCGGGGCCATGGGCGCAGCAGCCGCGGGCATGGCAGAGGCCACTGAGTGTTACTGGTTTGGAGATCAGATTGACTGTTATTTTCCCTGTGCATGCACAGGAGGGGAAAAACTCAAAATTCACGAGTCTTATTTTAATGGAAGAGCTGGTGAGACTCTGATTCTTCGGAAGAGCCTGCTCGTGATTCACGGACACCAGCCACCAGAGCTGTATTTCCAGCCCTGCCTCGGGCACTGGTGATATTTTCAGTGAATGCAGAAGTTTGAGCTGGGTCAGAGGGGCTGTGTGGCTGTCCCCAAGGGCACATCACTGCCTCCAGAGCCCTTGTGCCTGGTGACAGGAGGAGAGTGGGAGAGTGCAGCACACTGTCTCCGAACTCATCCACAGCGAGATAGGCAGAGGGAGCTGGAAGAGAGCAAAGTCTGCAGGAAGATAAATCAGCTGCTGAGGACAAACCCAAAGGGGCAGGTCTTTCCCCCGTGCTTGGGACAGAAATCCTGTCCTCATTGCTTCTGAGCCATCGTGCCCTCCGATGGCACCTTATCTCACTTCCTCCTCGCTGCCTGCTGGATGCAGCTATTTGTCACCGTCTGGCTGCACTTAAAAGCATCTGCCCGCAGAGCTGCCCTGGCAGAGGAGCCACACGTGCCAACACGCTTATTCCCAACTTGCCTAATAGATGAACCCAGTTTCCCCTAATAGAGCAAACGGTGCTGACAAAAGGCCGTTTTTACCCTCACAGCTGTCTCTTGCGATGTCTTCTTTTTTTTCCCATTTATTTTTATTTTTGCACATTCTTAAGTGACTTTCAGCTACACTGGCAAACTTTCAAGTGGGGACTAGGCCTTCCTCTGAAAGGGGCTCTGATTTCACGGAAGGGAACTTCCAGCACGGAATAAAAGCTTGTTTTGTTTGTAGTAAACAAGTGCAGTTATAGCAAGCTATGGTGGTGTGCGTGTGTGCACATGTGCCTCCCGCTCCGGAGCTCCTTGGCTATATATAAATACACACGTGCACGCTCCGTCTGGGGGTTTCTTGCAGTTCCTGGACTTTTCCGTTTGTCTTTGGGCCGCTGGCGAACAGGCTCTGTGGTCGTGCCCTTGGAGAGGTGTCTGTAGCAGAGCGGGAAGGGAAGGGGCAGCAGCCCCAGGCCAGCCAGAGGAGCGTGCCGGGGGGGGCGAAGGGGCTGCAGGGTGCTGTGCGGAGCACGGGAACCCCCCCCAGCAGCAGCAGCAGAAAGGAAACAGCTGGCAGCTGGACAGAAGGCTGTCAGCTGAGCCTCCCCTTGTTTTCTCCTTGCTGTCTTTCATATCTGACTCCCTCCTGCTTTTCCCTTGTTTTCTTTCCAGTCTGCTCTCCTTCCTTCATTCTCCTTCCCACTCCATTCATCACACGAGCCCCAGCCAGCAGCTACACTGAGCCAAGGGAACTCATCTCATCCGTGTGTTTTCTTAATAGCTCTGGACCCTTTTAATAACGTGAGGGAGTAGAGAATAAATGGAGCCCTTCCCTCCGGGCCCTGCGTGGCTCCCTGTCCTGGCATCAATACCAGTAGGATGCAGTCATGGGAGGGGGAGACCTGCTTGTGAGTGGGCTGTTGTCTTACAGCTTAGCATAGCCAGAGAGGTGGCCTGGGGAAGGGGACAAGCCTCTGCTGGCTCAGCGATTAGTGAAGTTGCTTGCCATTTCTTCACACTCCTTTTCTCTTTGGAGGGTGGCCATTTCTGCATGCTGCAGCCCAAGAGCCGTGGCTGGATGCGCACAGAGTCACGCTGGGCAGTTAAATCCCCGAAGCTAACTCTCCTCTTTGCCCATATCTAGAGGCCAGCACCCCTTGGAGTGGTCGTGGCCCGGGGGCAAGGTGGACCCTGCCGAGAAGGAGAAGGAGGTGGAGTTGGTGGCCTCAGCAGCCCCCAGCAGCAGCCGGGCAATACGAGAAGACGACTGTGAGGGGACCAGCACGAAGCCATACTGCAAAGTCCTGGTGTTGAGGGAGACCCAGGCGAATGACACGGGTTACTACCACTGCTACTACAAGTACATTGATGCCAAAATCGAGGGCACCACAGCCATCAGCACCTATGTGTTTGTGAGAGGTAAGAGCTACCCGGTGGCAGGCACATTCCGGCAGCAGGAGCTCAGGGGCACCTTATTCTTAATCAGAAAGATTAAAAAGCCCAAGGTGCACCCCAGCCTCCCAGGGCAGAGCGTGGCTGCTGCAGACTCAGGGCCAAGGGCTGGCTCCCAGCACTTTGAGGGAACCAATATCCGTCCATTTCTGAGGGATGGCGGCTGGGATTCAATTACTTCCCGGCCTGGGGGCACTGCTCCAGCCAGGCTGGAATGCAGGAATTTAAGGAGTGAGAGCCTGAGAGCCTGGCCTCAGAGACACTCCACCGCTAAAAAAAGCACAAGAGTTAGCTTCTGGGCAGCTGGGGACTCTCCGAGATGCTAGCAGCTAGGGATGATAACGTTCTGTAAAGCTGAGACTGACAGAGGGAGAGGACGAGTGGTACAAACGCACCACATCCTGGAGCTTGATGGCCCTGGAGCTGCTCCATAGTGGCAGACCCAGATGCTCCTCTCCGGGATGCACAGGCAGGGTTATGAGGTGTGTTGTGGAGGAGGAGGGTTGTCCTCCAGGCTTGGAGCTGGAACCTCAGCTCAGCAAGTGGCTGCGAGGTCAATCCTCAGCTTCTCCATGCCCCAGGGGCTCCTCCTCCACCATCTCCCCCACGGCTCGCAGCACGCTCCAGCAAGATAAACGAGCGCTGTCCCCTGGAAACAGTTGGCTGAGCTATTTCTCTTTCCGCCCCCATTTATTAGTTGGTGCAGTTGTCATGAGGCAGGCAGGTCATGACATACAAGATGCATTTTTCAGAAGTCCCAGGGCAAAGCCAAATTTGCCTTTGCAACTATGCAGAGAAAAATGCAGGGGCAAATTGGAAAAGCTGAGCAGCTGATGGAGAGGAATTGAGGTCTGTTTGGGCAATTGTCTCCTCTTCCCGTGGGCTCTGCTGCCCAGTGTAAAAGAGGACAGGACTTCCCTGGATCCCAGACAAGTTACGAGGAGACGTCTGTGAGTTGGACAGGGGTGTTGAGACACTCTAGCATGTTGTATCAGGATGGAGGCAGAGAACTTCTTACACACACTGAAAATAAGTACAACCTGACAACCTGAGACACAGGGAGTGCTTTTGCAAGAGCCTGATTTTCTTTGTGATCCAGCAAACACCACCTTGCCCCCTCGTCCACCTTCTCTCACCTCCAGCCTCATCAGCAGCTCAGTAGTGGCTCTCCTGGTCACCAGAGAGCAGCAAGTGTGCGCGTGTGCCAGGGCTTAGGGACCATAAATCCCGCCCTGTCAGGTCCCATGGGACTCACAGTACCTATGGACAGCGTGTGTGCAACAGATCCAGCCAACGCCTCACAGCGCTGCTGTGCACATGGCTCCACAGCACATGTTCATACTGATTCCGATCAGGCTGTGCCCTGTTATGGCTATCAAGCATCCAGGAAACCTCAGAATCAGCCTTTCCAGACAGGACAGGCTTTCAGGCAGAAGGGACATGTCAGGAAAACCCACATAGCCATTGCAGAACATCCAGATAAAGCCCTGCCTGTTGCTGCTGAACAGGGCTGCAATGTGAAACTGTCCCTGGAGAGCTTGGAAGGGCTGATGTAAGTGTTGGGGATGTTTGGAGACAGCATGATCACACCACAGGTTTATCCATCAACTTAATTTCTCATGTGAAGAGTTTGGTGGAATTGCCAAGAACGAAATATCTGTGCTTGGCTGGGAGAATGGGTTCTTCTGTGTTTTACCTGCAGCTCAGTTCTCAGATGAACTCTCCATGCATGTGTCTCATTTCCCCTGTGTCAGGTGAGGTGTGTATTTTATGACAGCTACAGATAGCACTGTAAACATACAGAATGCCTCATCGGGGTAGAATAGAGTATGTACAGCCCCCACCTCCTAAAGTTTAGCATATATTAATGAAGAAGATGCTAAATTATTCCCACCCGACCTATTAAGGCAGCCTTATAGAAAACTGATGTGATGTGGTCAGAGAGGGGAGTTAGTGCATGAATCACAAGCTCATTGGCAGCAGGATCAGCCCACTAAATCAGTTAGTTCTTGGCTGTCATCTGAGCTAGGAGAGGAACTCATAGTCTCTCGTTCCTGGCAGTTGTCGCCTCCTCCCTCTCATGTGCCCAGGGCTCGGCAGAGCAATGAGGAACATGTTCACACCGGGAAACAAATCTGTGATTTCAGAAGACAGTAATCCTGTGGCAGCACAGAACCCCAGGAAATAAAGATAAGCATTCTCTGGGCGATCCGTATTTTCATAAGAGCTGACCAACATGTTTTCTGAGCATGGCTTGTTTCACCTTAGCTGTAGAAAAAAGTGCTTCACCCAGAGCAGGTCTTTGCAGCATGACTATCACTGAAGCAACACCTTTCTAGATCATAAATTAAAGGAATTCCCTTATGCATTTAACAGTGGGAGCACTGGGCCCAATGTGATTTGAACAGGAGGCTCCTCAAATGGGGATCATTACCAAACTCATCTTTGACCTGTCATCTTAGATGGGCAGCTTCAGGGCTTGGGTAGCAGGGGGAAAGAGTCTCAGGTTGGACACACAGATGTCCTCATGCTACAGTCCCTTGGATTCAATGGTTTAGTTACAATCCAGGTGAATAAAGAGTAACTTTTAAGACCACTGGGATAATCTGATCTCATTCTAGCATACTAGAAGCCATAAAATCTCCCCTAGCAGGTCACTGGGGCAGCCCCACATCTCCCAGATGGGGACCCACCATATCCTTAAGGAGCCCCCTTCACCCAGGGGACAGTTTCCGTGAACAAAGCCAATCACAACCACGTGCTGGGTGGACATTTCCAGAGACACGACTCTTACAGAAGAAAGATGCTGGTAACGCCAGGCATCGGAGACACTAGGGACCAGTCTCTGTTCAGAGCATCCTGTGAGGCATGTGTCCCTGTGGAAATGTCCAGGCAGGGGCTGACAGTACAGAGAAATTATCCATCAGTAAGGTACTGCCAGGACACCAAGCAGCCTCGCAATTCATTGTCTCTTCTAATTTTTTCCTCATCCCATTTAGTCATCCTGGGTGGCTGCTGATTCTATGCCCTGTTCGGAAGAGTCCAAAGAGTAGAAAAACCCTCAAACCAAAAGCACTGGCAAGCAGAGAGGTGAGCAGGTGCCTCAGCAGCAGCTGCTGCGAGGCTCTGCAAGACAAACCTCACCATTCCTACCCTCTGGCTGGCCATGGCTTGGGATACAAGTGTATTTTGCATCTTGGTCTCACCGGTTCTTTCCAACGTACCTGAGAAAGAACCAGAAATGGGTTCCGTGCTGCCCTGTTAGCTTGCCGTTTGGGCTCAGGTTGGTCTTTGCGCTCTGTGTCAGGATGGTGCCTGGCACGACGGGTCAGGGCCACCACACATCTCTAGGTGCTGCCATCAACTCTTTCCACCACGGAGCCCTGCTTGGGCTTTTCTCTTTTGATGCAGGTGACACACTGAGCAGGATGGGGCAGCCCCTTCTGCAGACACTCTGCTTCTTGGTGCGAGCTCCACATGGAGTTTAATGTCGTGTTCCTGGCCTTGCTAAGTCATTTCTGTGATTAATTTTGGGTGGTTTTGTTCTTCCTGTCAATATTTGTGCTTGCGGCGGTAGGGGTGGCAGCCCTGGAAAGCTCAGCTCATCTGTTTATCTGTGGGCCAGGATGGCTGCAGGATGACATCTGCATACCATTCCGCTGTGGATCACTTCCTCGCCCTGGAAGGTCTCACTGCCTGCTGCTGCACCAGGGCGGCACAGCCCCGCACCGGTCTTGCCACGGGGCCATGCACGTCACCAGCTGGGCAGGCGCTGAGCCCAGGTCGAGACCTGCCGTTCACAAAGGGTCAAACCCAGGCAGAGACCTTCAGGGGGTCAGGAAAAGGGGAGGTCATTTCCAGCACTGCCCAAATGTCACGCAAGTGCCGCTCCACCAGTACGGTGTTCGGCGTAGAGGAGCCGGTTGGCCCAGACGCTCGCCTTGGCTGCTCCCTTTGCATTCCCATGCTCCAGGTGTCTCCTCTGACTGTCCCACGTTGCAGCTGGGGCTGTCCAGCTCTACACCACTCCCTCTGGCAAGCTCATCCTGTGTTAAAGAAAGCCAGAAAGCCTCCTTTTCTTCTGGGTGGTCCCTCTTCCCAGTTCTTTTCTGTTTAGTTGTTCTTCTTATATCTCTTCAGATTTTGAACAACCATTTATCAACAAGCCAGAGACCCTCCTCATCAGCAAGAAGGAGAACACTTGGGTACCATGCCTCGTCTCCATCCCAGATCTTAACGTGACATTGTTCTCGGTGAGAGCTCGGCCAGTGGACCAAGACGTGTTGCATTTGTTCTGCATTTGTAATGGCCTGAGTGGAAGCAGGACAGGCACTGCCAGGAATGGAAAGTGCATGGGGTACATTTTCCATGGAAAGTACAAGCCACTGGCTTTCTCATTTTATTTGCTGGTTGAAGCTGTGCTGTCCAATTCCCTTGGGAAGACCCTACGGGTTTCCTGCCAACCTTGCTTCTCTTCCCTGGAGATCTAGGACACAAAACAACACTGTTTTACTCCCATTTCCCCACAGCATCCCCTGTTTGCTCTGGTCTCTGTGATCTACAAACCCTCTAGGTGGTCGACATCCCCACAAGGGAGAAGGCTGCAGCCCTGGGGCCGATGACTAAAAACAACTCTCTTATCAGTTTGCTTGAGCCTTTTTTTTTAGTTTTCTTTTCTTTTCTTTTTTTTTTACAATGCAAATACATCCTTCCAGGATGAGTGTTACTATTGTACACAGGCCTCCAGGGACACTCTGGGGGCCAGGGGCCTTCCCCTTGCCCGGGAAGGACACTACCCAAGGTCAGCACTCATCCCAGTGGGGCTGATGTTTGGGAGCTCAGCATCAGTTTCCTTAGCTATCACTGGAAGTTTCCATTCCTGGAAGTATCTGGCCCACTCTGCAGAGAGGCTCGTGGTGCAGGATACGGCTGCACAGGGTGTAGGGGAGGCCACAATTCCTAGATGACAAACCCTCAGGAGGAGAGAGCAGGAGGCCAGCACAGCGTGATGCTGCATCGTTTCTTCCTGCAAAAGGGATGTGTTAGCCAGCATAAAGCCTGGAAGGGGTGGGGTGGGAATGCTGTTACCCTCTTATTTCAGATGGGAAAATGTTGATTTTTTTTCCAGCAAAATTCCCTCATCCACCCTGATGGGAAAAGCACTTTCTGGGACAACAAGAAGGGAGTGCAAGTACCCACACACTTGATCAGGGACTCCTTGTTTGTCCACTGTGAGACTGTCATCAACAAGAAGGTCTTCAAATCCAATTTCTTCATCATCCATATAGCAGGTGAATATTTGGGAAGGTGCAGAGAGGCAGTGTGGAGGAATCTGAAGTCCATCAGTGTGGCTCATGGGGTTGTTATAGTCTTCTCTAGCTACACAGACGCTGCATGGTGCTTATATCTCCTCTACTGTGTGCCAGACAGAGATACACCAAGCAGCAGGAGGTCATACCTAAGCTGCCTTGCCTGCGTAGTCTGAATCAAAGAGTTAATAGGTCAGAAATGTCTATTCATTGCCTCTTGCACATCAGGGAGTGAGCTGTACGACATCCAGCTGTATCCCAAGAAAGCCATGGAGCTGCTCGTGGGAGAGAAGCTGGTCTTGAACTGCACAGTGTGGGCTGAGTTCAACTCTGGTGTCCGCTTCCAGTGGACTTACCCTGGCAAACAGGTATCAACAAAAAGAGCTTCTCCGAGCACTACTATTCCAAGCACTACCCTCTGAGTCATCCCCTCCCATCCCTTCATTGTTCCTCTTCACATCATTGGCAGGGCTCTGCTTCATGATCCTAACCATGCTGTACTCTGGACATCTTGGTCAGAGTGCTCTCCCATTTTTCTCTCCTGCAACAGAAGGCAGACAGAGGGAAGAGCCCTTTTCCTGGCAGAAAGCACCCTCCTTGCTGAGATATTATTGCTCTGGGGCTCTCCTGGGCAAGCACTGGTGTCAATTCCACCAGTGCAAATTCAGAACAAACTTCATTGGTTTAAGAGGACCTGTTCTAGCCACACAGCCCTTGTTACCAAGAGCCTTCGACAGGGTCCCTTCCCTGCTGTAGCCTCTGGGTCTTGTGAACAGCAAGACAGGGGAATCCCCTGAGGGCATCACTTTGTTCACGTACCTATAGGACTCCCAGCCTGGTTACTGGGCTGCAGACCAGAGTAAAAAGTGTGCTAAACTCTGACTGCAGCCTCAGGCAGGCAGTCACACAGGGCTTGTTGCCTTTCCATCCCTGAGGATGGCAGCCAGTGGTGGAGATGCCTGTCCAGGGAGAGGCAAGCACTGGGCAGCAAGAAACAAAGACGTGAGGAGCCCCATCCCATTGATGTCTTCCATCCCCTTCTCTCTGTCGTCTCCCACAGACGCAGCGGGCAGTGATGGAGCCTGAGCGCCGGTCGCTGCAGACACACACAGAGCTCTCCAGTATCCTGACTCTCCACAACATCAGCCAGCAGGATCTGGGCAAGTACACGTGCACTGCCACCAACGGTGCCCAGATGCTGGAGGAGAGCACCGACGTCATCGTGCACGGTACGGCGCATGTGGAAGAGGGGTTGGGGGTCGTATGGGCAGACAAGACAGTAACGGATTTTGGTTATTTTGACTTCGTTGTTGCAGACAGGGAGTCATTTTCAGCTGCGCTGCCACAACACCCCACCTGTCCTTGGTCCTCACAGTCAGGCCCTGCTGTGGAGAGTAGCAGAGCTTGGTGACAGCCTGTCCCTTTGTGCTCTCCTCTCCTCCATGCTCACCTTTTTCCTTGCAGAAAAGCCCTTCATCAACGTGGAGTGGAAGAAGGGCCCGGTAATAGAAGCCACTGCAGGAGATGAAGCTGTGAAGCTGCCAGTGAAAGTTGTGGCTTACCCCCCACCAGATTTCCAGTGGTAACGCACCTTTCTTAGCCTGAGCCAACTTGTCTTCAACTCCTTCCCTCTGCCAAGTAGGGAAACCTAGCCTAGCCTCCTTGCTAGGTCCCTCTGTGGCCAAGATTGTCCCAAATGTCACGTTCTCCCATGCATGGGGGTCATTTCTCCCACTTGCCGTGGCTCTCAGCTGCACAGCTTAGGATGGGAGGAGGTGAGGTCTGGGGGAGAAGCGGCTACGGTCCTGGCCTGGCTTAGCAGCTCTGCACTGTCTGGAGAGACCAAGTGGATCTCCCACAGGAGCCACCCCTCTCATCCTCCTGCAATGGGGATCACATCTGCCCAGAGGAGCAAGAGAGTGGGCCAGGTTGAGCACCGCATCATGCTGCCCTTCTGCCAGAGCTGGCTGGGAGCTTTGCACTTGCACACTGCTCAGGGCACAGCTATGACATCCCTGACCCAACACACATCCATATGAGACAATGGGCAGACCCATAACTCAGGTCCAGGGAATGTCCAGGGGTCCCTCCGGAGAGGTCTCCAGCACTAGCATGGGGTGCCCCGACTGCGGTCTAGTGGGCACCAGCAAAGCCCTGCCCAGCTGCTAGTGGGACACTTCCCCCCCATGGCTGCATTTTCTCTCTGCCTCCCCGCAGGTACAAGGACGGGAAGCTAATTCCCAAGCAATCTCAATCTTCAATGCAGATCAAGGATGTGTCGGAGCAGCACGCTGGGAGATACACTCTGGTTCTGCGCAACAGGCTGGCGGGGTTGGAGAAAAGCATCAGCCTCCAGTTAATCGTCAATGGTAAGGGAGGGGGCCAGGGCTGGGGCTGCGGGGAGAGCGCTGAGCCCATGGCCCCAGCCTTTGTGCTGCTCTGAGACCAAGTCCCCATTGCCATCCTAAAGCAGTTGGTACCTACATTATCTCCTTCTCCCCCATTGCTGAGGGATGCTCTAGTTACAGCAGGGCTGGTTGCTTGTGGTCTGGGCAATTCAGCATGGTTTTGGTCCTTGCTCCATCACTCTGGGCAGGATATGTGCTTGTTCAGGGGCCGTTTCCCAGCTGCAGTTGGAGATGCTGCTGAGGGTGACCCTGACTGATGCAGACTTGAGGGCAGGGCAGCTGCAACACACACAAAGCCTGGAGCTGGAGCTGTTCCTCTGGGTGGGAAGCTCCTAGGTGGTTTTCCTCCAGCAGAAACTGGTCCCTGTCATGCAGGAACCAGATGCCAGGAGAAAAAGCACTGGAAGAGCACTGCTGCTTGGAGATTTCTCTCCAGCAGGCTCTGGTAGCCCAGAGTGCTAGGGGGGCTGCCAGACAGTGCTTTGAGCCCCGCAACATCCAGACAGTCACATTCTACAGAGAAATGACGTCACTTGAATCTGCCTGAGTATAACCTGCTCTGCCTTGCAGGCAGCGCTCCCCAGGAGCTGCCCTGAGAGCCATAGTGCCTTAGTACCCCATCTCTCTATAGACAGGCCTGGGGAGGGCTGTGCCTGGCCTGGGGATGCAGCAGCTGAGCCTGCGACTGTTCACAGTGTCACTCTGATCCTTGCAGTTCCTCCACGCATCCATGAGAAGGAAGCCTCTTCCCCAAGCATCTACTCCCGGAGGAGCCCCCAGGCCCTCACCTGCACAGTCTATGGCATCCCAGCACCCGAGGTGATCCAGTGGCAGTGGAGGCCATGGATGCCCTGTCGGATGTTCTCCCGACGCAGCCTGTAAGTGCCATTCCTTCCCACACCCATGTCTCACCAGGCCACCAGCATGGCTTTATGGGCTCCTTGGGCACCATGGCTGTGTCCCAGACCCCATTTCGTGTTTGCTCTCTCAGCCACAATGTGGCAAGAGGAAGTCAGCACCGACTGATAGCTCAAAGCACTGTACACCCACTCACCCTATAAAGAGACAGAGTGGAGCCCACTGGAGACACTTGTGCTCTGCATGGGAGTTTTGCCCAGCCTGGCTGATCCCAGACAGCAAGGGCTTCCACACCTTCCCCTGTGTCCTTGGCCATCTGCATCCGTCAGGGGATGTCCATGGCTCAGCCGCACCTCACAGCACCTGCGATAAAACTGCTGACCACTGGGCTAATAGGTAAACTGAGGCAGGTTGCAGGAGAAACTGTCACATCCCCTTGGTGATACCCTGAGACAGCAGCTGGGTCTCACCCCATTCCTGCTGTAAGGTCCCTGTGGTTTTTTTGGTCCTTCATCTTCTGCTGGTAATGATGAAAGCAAAAGTGCTCATAGACAGGGGAGCAGAGCTGCTGCATGTGGGGAAGAGTTGCTGAAGCCAGGGGAAGCGCCGGATCTCTGCCAGCTGGCCGGGTGGTTTGCCAGGAGGGTGTTTGTGCAGGCAGCACCCATAGGTAAGCAGGAAGGGTGCGTGCCTGCTGCCTGTGCCCTCGGAAGCTGGGGCAGCACCAGTCAGGGCTGCAGTAGGACTTTTTTAGCAGCAGACTCACAGGAAGAAGGAAAAGGGATGCTGGGGAGTTGTAGCCAGAGCAGTCAGGGCGGAGGACATCAGGGTGCCAGGAGGAAGCCAGGTCCTGCAGCCCTGTGCAGGCTGTTGCCGAGCCAGAGAGCTCTCCATCACATACGAGTGCACTGTGGCCCTGCCAGGAAGCAGAGGGGCCCATGAATTATGAGCACTGTCTCCCAAGGCCACCATATTTCTGCCTAGCATAGCTCCAGAGGATGCAGGAGGCTTCTTTCGAGCTTCCTGTTGTTTACACCGCTCACCGATGTGCTCGCCCTGCTGAGCGCTCTGCTCCGCACAGCCAGCACACGCCCTTGTCACCGCTCCTGGGCGCTCAGCTTCGCCCGTGCTTCCCTGTCACCAAACCTCTCTCCCTCTGCACCTCCCACCCTGAGTTTTGGGCAGACCCTCCCATTTCCCTACACCACCTGCATTTCAGAAGGACCTGGCAGCATAGCGGGTCTCTGAGAGATTTGGGCCTGAAGAGATACCACCATGTCACTGTGAGACACCAGCAGCATCTCCACTTGGGATCTTTCCCTCCTGGTATTTGTTGAATCAGGGGCAGCAGGAACAGCCCTGGGTGCTGCACCCTCTGCTCTCCAGGTCAGCATCCAGCCAGTCTGTGACATCCCTGACGCACAGTCCCAGCAGGGCTTTAAGGCCTTGTTGCTGAGCAAAGTGGCATCAAGAACTGCCCCAGGCACACATGAATGGATTTCACCCCTGCCTTTCTCCACCCTTAGCAGGGAAGGATAAAACCACAGACTTGGTCATGAAGACATTGCCTGGGACACCAGTATCAATTTTCACATCCATAGATAATGTTTGCCTCACTAGTGATTGCAGAGCACCCTTATAAAACACATCAGAACTGTGTAACCAGGAGACCCAGGAAATTTTGCAGTGTCAGGGGACAGGGGCTTCAATTTGCAGACACAATGCTATTTTTGCTGCTTTTTTCCCAGCTGACCCTCTCTCCATCTCTCTCCTCTTTCTCCTGCTCCTCCCCGGCTGCTGGATTAGCAATAGCAGGCACCGGGCAGCAAGGCGTCATCAGCGGGACCGGATGCCCGAGTGCAAGGACTGGAAGGATGTGTCGCAGCAGGACGCGGTGAACCCCATTGAGAGCATTGACACCTGGGTGGAGTTCGTGGAGGGGCGGAACAAGGTGAGGCTGTAGCCCCAAACCCATCCCAGAGCAGCGAGCTGGAGACAGGCACCCTCAGAGGGGTCTTTTGCGATCAGCCAGCAAAAGTGACCTGGAAACGAGCCTGGCAGAGCCAGATTTGGGGAGGGCTTCACACCTCTGCTTCTAACGTAAACCGTCAGGGGCCGTTCCCAGCTCTGGGGCTCCACAGTACCATGCAGCCCCAGGGCGAGGGAGAGCTGTCATCTCTGAGAAATTACCCTGCGTCCAGAGGGGCTCCTGCCGGGGCTGGCTGTGCAGGAGGGTGTACAGCAATTGCTGCGGAAGGCAGGGCACCCAGCTGGGGAGGGCAAGGGGGACGTGTGCTGTGCAGGCTCCCGTGGCCATTTCTGAGCCCTCCTGCATGAGCTGTTCTGGGAGACCCAAACCCTGCAGAGCCACCTGGGCAACTGGGAAGGGAGAACAGGAGTCACAGACAGACCAGGATAGCTCTGGCCTCAGAAACACCTATGTGTGTAGCGGGGCGTTTCATCCAGCTGTCCCCATCCCAGTTGGTGAGGGTGGTATGGAGATGCTGTGCTCCTCAAAGCCCACTTCTCCACCACAGCGTTTCCTCTCTGGAAGGAACATCTCTCCCTCATTGCCGTGTGTGTGACCTGCAAACAGCCAGACACTGCGTGCTGCCTGTTTCTTTCTGTCTCTGGTAGCCGTGAGTGTGAGGTCTGTGCCGTGACGGGGTTCCTGTTCCCGCTGGTGTCGGGCACCAGCCGCTTGCAGAGCGATGCAGAACAAACAAACGGGCCCCTGTTTCCGAAAGTCACTTCCTGTTTTCCTACACACCTCCAAAGGCACTTCCCGTCCCCTGGCCTGGCCGGGAGTTCGTCACTCAGCCAAAAGGGTGGCAGGGGCAGATACTGCTCCTCCCAGAGCAGCCGAAGGGAGAGGCAGGGATTGGTGTCCCCTGGGGAGGCGAGCAGGGGTGGTGGGAGCTCCTGGGCAAGGAGCCCTTGTGTCTCCTTCCAGAAGTGACTCTCCTCTTGGTTCCTTTTGATCTTTCTCTTTTTTCCTTCATCTTTTCCCTCCTATTCCTCAGCCATGTCCTTCTCGTTCCATCTATTTGGCTGTAACGGTCCTGGAGGTCCACCTTAGGTTGCACAGCCCCCGAATGTGCAAGATCTCTGGCAGAAGACAGCTCTTTCACTTGGCAGTGGGATGCTACATCCTCAAACCTGCTTTCTCTCCCTCTCCTTCGCCTTTCTGCCTGTCTTCTCTTACCATCCTCTGTTTTTCATTCTGTCTGGGAAGGCTGGAATGAGCCATGGGGTGCACAGTGCCCGGCCATGCACCACAGACTGCAGGATGATGTCAAACCCAGAAACCCCAACTCAAACGTAACAGTGCAGATTAGAAGGAAAATCCCCAAGAAACAGGAAAGGCAGCACACAAAAGTGCCAACGATAGGATCACTTCAGCTGTATTGAATAACCCCAAGAAACGGAAAAGGCACTGCACAAAAGTCCTAGTAATAAGGTCACTTGAGCTGTTTTGAATATGCACTGAATGAATGACTGTTCCTTCTGATGAACACAAGCTAATACGCTGCCACTTAGAATGGAAACGCTTCCCAAAGTCTATGGGATGAATAACACAGACAAAGTAGTTTCCCTGTAGGAACACAAATTTTTTTGCCTTTTAAACATTGTTTCATTAGAGGGCTTTTTGCATGTGATTAACTTGTCATTTAAACCGGGAGGGAGGAGAAACTTGTGCTTCAAACTGCAGATCTCCTCTAAGGGGAGTGCTTGTAACATGTTCAACAGCTCACACGTGAGCTGCCTTTCTGGGCTTACTTGGAGGCAGCATCTTTGCCCACTCTTAGTCATGTCTTGTTGGAAGGAGAGAGGAGGAAATTTTTAGGACCATGTCTATTATACGTGGAATTTAAAGGGAGAAGATGGCAGCTTTCCCTGAACTGGTGAGAGCTGGGATGCTTCCACAGGTTTGGGATAAAAGGAGTGTTGGCAGGTCTGTAAGTACCTGTAAACTCCTCTGAACTCTGTGGGACACTAAGCAGTCACTTCACTGCAGAGGGAATCAAAGTCTTGGGGGTCCTCTCCCCTTCTCCCCACTGTTATAAAGCTTGGCAGGAGCTTAGCCATCCCCTCTGCCCTGCATGGTGTTCATGTCCCCTGTGCTGGGCACACCCCTGACCCCGTGGTGACCTGAGGGGCTTAGCAAGACATTTGCTCCCATGAAGAGGCATCTATGCTGGCTGGGCTCTGTAAAAAGAAACAGTTCAGGAAAAAAACCATGTTGCTGTTGCTAGAGCCAGCGGATAAGGCTTGAAACGCACAATGAAATGCTCTTCCTAACGCCTTCTTATGCTCTCTTCCCCATCAGACAGTCAGCAAACTGGCCATCCAGGAGGCCAATGTCTCAGTCATGTACAAGTGTATCGCCTCTAATAAAGTGGGTCGAGATGAGCGGCTGATCTACTTCTATGTGACCAGTGAGTACTGGGGACATCCCCTCCATCTGCATCAGCTGAGCTCTCTGCTTGAAAGAAGCAGGTCCCTGGACCTGCCAGATCCTGTCACTCACAGTTAGTGCCTTAAACAGTGACTGGGAACCAGCAGGAGAGCAGGGCTACCCCAGAGCCCTGCGGAGTGGCAAAGCCTGGAGCCCTGGCAGCAGATAGCACAGGCAGAGTTTGGCAGGCAGACCTGGGGATGAGCCGGTGCTGCCTGTGCCTAGGTCCTGGAGCAGGTCCTGGGCTGGGGATGTCTTCCTGGCTCAGGCTCAGGCAGCTCCCTGGGCTGGGGATGTGCCTGGTCCAAGAGCATCCTCTAGTGGCACTGCCCGACCCGCTCCCAGTCAGGGTCCTGCAGCCCCGAGCCCCCTGACAGGGTCCCCATGGAATTCTGGTGATGGGAAGAAGCTGAGAGCCCAGCTGGAGTGGGCTGGAGTTGTGGCCCATATGAGGCTCCATGAGCTTCCCACCAGCAGTACCCTGTACTGGCAGGAGCCTGTCCCTGACTGCCGGGGACAGGGAACCCAGCAAGGGCACAACATGCCTGGGACAGACCCCAGAAGCCTGGGCTCATGGCCCTCGTAGGTTGTACCTGTACTGTCAGAGCCACCAGCTTTTGCGGGAGCAGATGAACATCTTCAGATGGCTGCTTCAGTAATGGTGTGCAGCCAGTTGTCCAGCCTGGCTGTGTAAGTGCCTGCACATGTCCAATCCAGAAATGCTGCAGCTGAGCTGAGGGCAGTAACAGCCTAATTCAGACCTCCCAGGCTTGTTTCACTTGTGACCCCATCTTAATTTGACCCTGGGACTTCAGCATGTCCCTTAGCACTCTCTGGGTGCAACTTAAGCTATTGGTCACTAGAAGTTTGCACGTCATGGTTCTGCTCTAGATTGGTCTCCTTTACCCTAGCTGAGGACAGGGGAGTCTCAGAGACCTGAGCCCAAGGAGACAATTTCATTGTGTCTGGCAGCTCAGCCATGGAAACTCATTCACATATTCATTTCCTTCCTGAAAGCCATTCCAGACGGGTTTGAGATTGAGTCCCAGCCCTCAGAAGAGCCCATAGAGGGGCAGGACCTACAGCTGAGCTGCAATGCAGACAATTACACCTATGAGAACCTGCAGTGGTATCGGCTGAACCTCTCCAAGCTCCATGATGAGGAGGGCAATCCCCTGGTGCTGGACTGCAAGAACGTCCACCTCTATGCCACCAAGATGGAGGGGGAGCTGCGCTTCAAGCCCGATTCCAACGATGCGACCTTGCTGCTCACCATCCCCAACATCTCCCTGGGCGAGGAGGGAGACTATGTGTGTGAGGTGCAGAACAGGAAGACCCGGGAGAAGCACTGCCACAAGAAATACATCTCTGTGCAGGGTGAGGGTCCACAGGGCAGGCGGGAGTGACAGAGGAGAGCTGGTGCTCTTGCTGCCATCAGCTTCCCAGTCCGTCCCCGGGGAAGCCACGCAAGCAAGCTAAACTCAAGGTGGCAAAGGCAGGGCAACTGGGTTCTCAAGACACCCTTCATCAGGGGTCAGAGACCCAAAGCCCCCCAGGAACACAGATATTCTTTTGATCAATCAGTTTCCCGTTTTCCCCTCCTCCTCTTTGTGCTGCTCCTCCAGCCCTGGAGATCCCCCGCCTCAAGCAGAACCTGACAGACATTTGGGTGAACGTCAGCGACTCCATAGAGATGCGCTGTAAGGTGGACGGCAACCACATTCCTGAAATCAGCTGGTACAAAGACGAGAAACTGGTGGAAGAGGTGTCAGGTACAGTGGGCTGGGGGTGGATCAAAGGCAGGGCATCACGCTCAGCGGCTGGAGAGCTGAACACTGCTGGGTTCTGGCAGTTGCTTTGGCCAGGCAAAGGCACCCATTGTCTGATCTAGGTGAACTGTGGTTCTACTTATATTCTATCCCAGTTTGATGCAGTTTCACTGGCCAAGTCTATGCCCTAGAGCCTGGCTCAGCACTGTCACTGCAAGTGCACATTAAACTGGAGAGCAGAGAGAGAAATCATTCATCATCTTACTCCCATCCCAGTGCCTGGCATCTCTGCTCATGCAGTGACCAACCTAGATCCCGTGGAAGGAACAAGGGAAGGATCCAGGGACATTGCAGAGAGAAAGGAACAGGTCCTGGAGCTGAAGCAGGGCTTGCCACTCCAGTTGGACTGTCTGGGTACTGTCCCCATCTAGGGTTGTCTGCAGGGGTTTTGTCCCCTCCACACTCTGCCTGGGGAGGGCTCTTCCAGGGTATTCCTGGTGCCATCAGGCCACAGAAGAGAGCCTCTACCAGCTGGTGCAATTCCATTCTGCCATCTAAAAGGAACCAGTCAAAAAATAGGAACCTTATTTTGAGCCTGAATGAGTCCAGTATACTAAATCCGCCCTCACTGTGAATGACCACCACAACCCTCTGTGCCTTACAGGGATCGACCTGGCGGACTTCAACCAGAGGCTGAGCATTCAGAGGGTGAGGGAAGAGGATGCTGGGCTCTACCTGTGCAGTGTCTGCAATGCTAAGGGCTGTGTGAACTCCTCAGCCAGTGTCTCTGTGGAAGGTACCAGCAGTCACAACACTCCTGGGGATGAAGGAGTGTGGCCAAGGTCCCATGCCGCTCCCCTGTGACACCAGGCAGCAGGAGGCAGTGAAAGCCTCTAGGCCTGGCTGGTGGCATGGTGCTCTCACAGGAGGAGCTGTAGCCCAGAGTGTGTTTAGCTCAGGCAAACACATGTCCCCAGCGTCCCCACATCCTGAAGCAGGCCACAGGGGACAGCTGGGCTGGGGCAAGGAATGGGAATCTCTGAAGCTACGATTTCCCTCCCATCCCACAGGCTCTGATGACAGGACCAACGTGGAGATTGTCATCCTGATTGGGACTGGAGTCATCGCTGTTTTCTTCTGGATCCTCCTTATCCTCATCTTCTGTAACATCAAAAGGGTACGTGACTGTCTCTGTCCCAGGGCAGGGGAGGTGGCTTAGCGGGGCTTGCAGCGATGCCATTGCTGTGATGTGGGGCTGTATGACAGCACCCACTAAGAGAAGGTCATTGAGTGTTGCTTCAAGCACTCTCACTGCCAAGGACAGGGTGCATAAAGACTGTGGTAACAGAGGTGACAGGGAATGGCCTTTGCCAGGAGGAAGCAGGTCAAGGCAGGCAAAGGCACCAAATACCCCCTGGGAGTCAGCACCCGGTGCAGGCAGGACATCTCCTCACCCTCTGTGTTACTGATTCCTGCAGCCTGCCCATGCAGACATCAAGACAGGCTACCTCTCCATCATCATGGACCCCGGCGAGGTGCCCTTGGAGGACCAGTGCGAATACCTGCCCTATGATTCCAGCAAGTGGGAGTTCCCACGAGACCGCCTGTGCCTAGGTGAGCCAGACCCCTCCTGCCACTGCATGCTGCAGCCAGGGCTTCCCACCAGCCCTTCAAACTCACCCTCCAGGTTTCTTACACACCCCTCTGTATTTAATGCCTTTTTTCTGCCTTTCTGCCCCATCATCTTCCCCAGACTACCCCTAAAGCCCAGCTGTGCCTGGGAAATCTCTTTGGGTCTGACTAGGGACAGATCTGAGCCAACTGTAGGCCCAGACTCTCCCAGTGTATCCACACAGGCATCCCCGAGACCAGGAGACCTCTGGGCATGCTTTAAAACACTTCCCCACAGCCCAGTCCAC
Organism: Bucorvus abyssinicus; assembly: GCA_009769605.1. Classification (NCBI taxonomy): domain Eukaryota; kingdom Metazoa; phylum Chordata; class Aves; order Bucerotiformes; family Bucorvidae; genus Bucorvus; species Bucorvus abyssinicus. The sequence continues at coordinate 5,978,881 of CM020041.1, read as the reverse complement.
AGCAGGTACCCCGAGTTCAGGACCAGGACTGAATCCATTACCCTCCTCATGCTGAGACACCCACCTGCAGTCTCTTCCCTCTGTCTGGGAGGGTTAAAGGGCTGCAGACTACCTTTGAGGCACAGAGCAGTGACATTAACCCTGGCTGCTCTGCTGCGAGGTGTCACGTTTACCTTTCCCACACACTCTGCTCCAGGGCAACAAACAGCCCCTCACTTCTGCAGGGCCATTTCCTTCCTCTGCTTTGTCCGTGCCACCTCTATCTCAGTTCCTCCCATCATCCTTTCTCTTATTCTCACTGTCAGAGCAAGCAGCCACCTGGCAAGGGCACATTTTCCACTCCTTCCTTTTCCTTTAGAACCTTTTTTCTTTCTTCTTCCCGTGATTTCCTGTTGGGATTTTCATTTTTTCATTCCATTCTGCCTGTGCTGCACCTGCCTTCCTTCACACCGCCTCTCTCCTTGCCCATAGGTAAAGTCCTGGGTCACGGAGCCTTTGGGAAGGTGGTGGAAGCATCAGCATTTGGGATCAATAAAAGTAACAGCTATGAGACCGTAGCAGTCAAAATGCTGAAAGGTATGTGGACAGTGCAGCAGAATATGGAGTCTGCGTGGAGAGCAAAGAATGAGGCACCTGCTGGGGAATGTCCACCCTGTAACTGCCTGTCTTTTGCATAAGGCATCTGTCAAGGCGCTGGAAAGTGTTTTATCTCCCTCAAGCACTGCTGGGTGCTTCTGCTTGAGCCAGCCCTGAACTAGGGGAGAGGAGCTGGAGCCAGCCTGTTAGTTTATGGCTTCCTGACCTCAACACAGCTGAACCTCTTGGCCTCCCCTCATGGATGTTTTCGTCCCGTTCAGCTGTACTGGGAGGCAAGTGGCAGAACAGACAGCAGGGACTTGGGGAACTCGGCTTTCAAGGACATTTAGCTGTCTGCAAAGAATGAAGTGGGTCTCAAAGGACGAACAAGAATCCAGAGCCTGTCTTTGACAGGTCTCTGAAGGAAGTGTTGCTCCCAGTTGCTTTCTTCCAAACGAGCCTGTATTTTGTGTTTATGAGCCAGGTTCAAGCTGAGTAGGGAAGCAGGATGCAGCTCTTTCCCAGCTCTGAGGCTAAACTGGCTTTGCACCAAAAGCCTAGTCAATCCAGAGTGAGATTTTAACCTTTTATAGCCAGGCATTCAGACATTATTCTGTCTCCTGGCACACCACAAAACACCGAGGCAGTCTCTGGCCAGCAGTGGCCGGTATGTGGAAACCGAGTCATGGTTCCTCTCAGCAGCACTTGCTACTGCAAGGGCACGGATGATCTGCGCAGCGATTGCAGAGGGAAGCCTGGCCATGCAAGGTTGCTTTACAGTTCTTTGAGGTGTGGCTCTCATCTGGCCCATGAGCTGCCGCTAAAGAGGATGCTTCTGTCTCTCAGACTAAATTTACAAACTCTCAAGTAAGGCAAAATGCATACGGGGAGGCTGGGAAGCATGAAAAAGGCACATAAAACCAGAGAACACACCCTGAGGGTACAACAGAGATTCAAGAGTTGATGTGAATTAGGCACTCGGAGAGAAGATGCAGTACAGAGCTGGCAGGGGCACAACACTGTGTTTGCTATTGGAGAGGAATCGTAAAAAGATGTTCTGGATTTGAGCTGAGACAGCTCCTATCTTCAGTCATGATCAAAAGACTCAGATGCCTTTTGTTTCTGATTTTCCATCAAATTGTTTTATGGCTCATTATCTCTGTTTGGAGGCCAGAAGGGCAGAGATTCAAATGCGTACATCGCTATGTAAGCCTCAAGTGATGTTTTTCCCTGCACAGCTATCACAAGGAAAAATATGTTGGGCACAGGTTGTGTTGTCCTTTGCTCTGGGTCCCTGCACCTTCAGGGAGCACCCTAAGCATTACAGCAGTGATCCTGGGAGCTCCAGACAAGGCTCTGACATTCCATATGGAAACATGCAATAACAAAATGTACCAAAGCTTTGGGGTCACAGCCTCAGCCAGACTCCCATTAACACTCTGCTAAGAGAAGGTGGTGAGGGAGAGGTGAAAAGCTGTGAGGAGGTATCATGACATGGTCTGTGTGTTTCCAGAGGGAGCTACCGCAAGCGAGCACAAGGCACTGATGTCAGAGCTGAAGATCCTCATTCACATCGGGAATCACCTCAACGTGGTGAATTTGCTGGGTGCCTGTACCAAACCCAATGGTAAATATCCCAGGGCAACGGGCTGTGCTTGCTCCAAGATTGGTGCTCATCCTCCATGCCTTTTCTGCTGGTCACGCGTGTGACCACAGGGATGCATGGGGATGTTATCGGTGTGTCTAGTGCACTTAGGGCAGGTACCACAGCTCAGCAGGGCTGCACATAACGGGAGTCAGGGCAAATTCTGACCATGCCAAGCCCTTACCTCTTCCCCTGAGCTTTGGTGTCTTCTTGCCAGGTCCACTCATGGTAATTGTTGAGTTCTGCAAGTATGGAAACCTCTCCAACTACCTGCGGGCCAAGCGGGAAGGATTCAGCCCTTACAGGGTAAGTAGCTTCCTTTGCCCCTAGGAACCTGTCTCATGTCTAGGGAAGGAAGACATGTAGCCTGGAACATGAGCTGACAATGGGACAAAGACACTCTCTGTCTAGCAGCAGGTCAGCTTTACACAACGTTCTTGGTTCATGTGCACATCAGGGAAGTAATTTCTTTCTGCAATGGAAGATAGGTGCTTCCAGGCTGGAATTACAGCCTAAGAACAGGAAAAGACTGTGCAGCTCGTGGGTGCAGGGCTTACAGCGTGTGTTGCCTGCTGAGGTTTTTGTTTTGGTCTCCTTGCCAGGAGAAGTCTCCCAGGCTGCGCATCCAGGTCCAGTCCATTGTGGAGGCAGTGAGAGCAGACAGGAGGAGCCGTTCTGGGACTAGTGACAGCACTATCTTCAACCGCTTTCTGATGCACAAGAGCCAGACTGCGCAGCCGATCCAGGAAGGTAACGCTCCAGCCTCGGCAGTGGCTCCTCAACTGGCCCACCAAAGAAATGCCAGACTTGGCTAACTTGGGGACTGGGGAGGACATGACAGTGGGCAGCTGGGACCCAGCCTTGGAGCTGATCACTGTACTTCCCTGAACAGAGATATTACAGTCATCTGTTGTCTCTTGTAATAGACTCCTGAAAGCCAGAAGAGAGGATTAAATCTGGTCTCATTCTCCCCTCACTTGAGCATGTTCTTGCCATGTGCCTTCTGCCACCTAAGCAGAAAATCCTAGAGAGGAGCTGGTTACTCCAGTTAGCACTGAGGACTAGCTGTATCTCACCAAGGGTCTGGTTGTATCCCACAGTCCTGGAGAAAGGCAGTGAGGACAAGAGACTGATCACTGTCTAATCATTTTCTTGTACTCCTGGACAGTGGATGACTTGTGGCAAAGTCCCTTGACTATGGAAGACCTGATCTGCTATAGCTTCCAGGTAGCACGCGGCATGGAGTTCCTGGCATCCCGAAAGGTGAGTTCACCCTTTCCTTTGCTTCCATCTTCTTTTGTGCATGCCTGACCAGAGAAGGTCAGCCTACAGCCACTTCACAGGTGACACACAGAGAGATTGTGATCTGCCTCCCACTTCTCAGGAAGACTGAGGCAGCTCTGTGAGCACGAAGATCGTAACTTAGTTCTCTTGCATTTCATCCTCTCCTGAACCATCTCCTTTTGAAAGTTTTGTCTTTAGCTCCTTCCCACCTCCACCATTCCCCCATTACAGCTGAGGTTCACGAGGGAAGAATAGGGGAGGGGGGTGCTCTGCACTTTCTGATGGTGGCTCCTGTCCCTCTGATTTTGCCCCTTCCTCTTTGTGTGTCCTCAGTGCATCCACAGAGACCTGGCGGCTCGCAATATCCTGCTGTCAGAGAACAACGTGGTAAAGATCTGTGACTTCGGCCTGGCCCGGGACATCTACAAGGACCCTGACTATGTCAGGAAAGGCAGTGTGAGTGCCATCTTCTCACACCCTATACAGATTAGGCCCCCTTGAGGTGTTCATAAACTACTTTGGGGCTGAAATAAATTGAGAAGATTAGAAAGGAGGAGTGGAGCCACTTATGTGGCTAGGACCAGGAACCATCGGCCCAATGATTTATGTGCTGTCATCCTCCTCCACCAACAGACATCTGTCTCCTTCCTTCTGCCCCTCAGGCTGCCATTAACTTACCCTTCTTCCTTTGTACCTTCCTCCCCCTTTCAGTGTCTCCATCCCTACCTCTGGACTAACCTAACCTCCAGTCCTCCATGGAGAGAGGAGCAGGACTATTGGCTCTGTTTCCTTTCATCCCATTGCTACAAGAAGGGCTGTCCTGGGACATATTCCTGACTGAACTCTTGTGCCTTGCCTCTTCCTCCTGCAGGCTCGTCTCCCACTGAAGTGGATGGCTCCAGAGAGCATCTTTGACAAGGTCTACACTACCCAGAGTGATGTTTGGTCCTTTGGGGTCCTCCTCTGGGAAATCTTCTCACTAGGTGAGTGCTAATGAGGGTCACATGCTGCTGATGGAGGCAGGACCTCTCTTCCCACATAGCAGCTTGGTGCGTGAGCCTGTGCAGGAAGCCCTGACACTCCGAAGCATGTGTAAGGAGTGATGGGAAGAGATGTCAGTGTAGGCAAAAAAAATATGGAGGCCATATCCACCCACAAACAGGGTGATGGCGAGACAGGCATGCAGAGAGGTCCTGTCTCGGGGACCGCCGAGGACTTGGGCTGTGTATGAGAAGTGACTGCATCTCCCAGTGTTTTGGGAGGAAGGGCAATCTCAGGAGGACTGCTTTCTGGTGGCATATTTCACATTCCCACCCCTCTTGAAACCTCCTTTAGGGGCATCTCCATACCCTGGAGTCCAGATCAACGAGGAGTTCTGCCAGCGGCTCAAAGATGGTACCAGGATGAGAGCCCCAGAGTATGCCACCACAGAAATGTGAGTCAGATACCCTACGGATCCCAGCACTGGTCAGAGCAGAGCCCTCCGTGGGATGGTAGAAACCTCCCAGGTCCCAGCACAGGGCAGGATGGACCCCTTTGTGGGGTGCAAAGACCTTTCAGCCAGGGCAAGAGATGAGCCAACACCTCCCTCACTCCAGGCAGCTGCCTGGAGGGCAAGCCAGATGGGTTCGCATCAGAGCTATCTAGGAACACTTGCACACACACACTGGAATGGGTCTGTGAGTGGGCAATGTGCTTTCCTGCTCTGAAGGGTATCATAGGTGTCCAGATTAGCTCCCTGTGCCCTGTCACATGTAGAGCATAATGAACCAACCCCCCTCCAGTAAGTCCACTGTGCTGGGGTCCAGTGTGCTTGAGAGGTGCCAAGCTTTCCTTCACAGTGCAGGTACACGCTGTCCCAGCGGGCACCATGTGGGTGGGAGCTGCAGAGTGGGGTAGGAGAAGGGTTCTGTGGTGTAAACTCAGCATCTCTTCTTGGCAGTTACCGTATAATGCTGAGCTGCTGGCACGGCGATCCCAAGGAGAGACCAACTTTCTCCGACCTGGTGGAGATACTGGGGAACCTTCTTCAGGAAAACGTCCAGCAGGTGAAAACCTCTCTGTGTCCCTGCTCAGCTCCAGACAGCTCTTTCTTCTCCTACCGCTAGCTCCCTTTCTTTCTCTGCCCTTCTCTGACTCCCTGGCCAATGCAACGCTTTCACACAGGCCAAGGGATAACACAGGGTTTCCTGGATCATAGAGGTCTGTTTCCCAGAACTACTAGAGAGCTCATTTCTGCAGTAGCTCTCTCATTGCATCCCAGTATAGCTCCACTCCTTGCAGGGCGGGAGCTCTCACAGTCGTCATTCCAGTACTTCCATCCTAATCCCCAGATGATTATGTGAAATTTTTCAGCTGAGTCAAAGCCCTGGCACTCCTGCCTCCCACAGGCCCACGTAATGAAAACCAGGGCTTCACGAGGGTTTCTGAAACTCCATCCTCAGATCTAAATGTCAGGGCCACATGAACCAAACAACTGTTCTGTTACAGCAGTCAGATATACAAATTTCTCTGAAATTATTACTAATCACTGCTATGCATCAGTTTCTCAGGACCTTTAACTGCTATGAGCATGCAGCTCCAATTTTAATATTTTCTTGATGTTTCGTTTCATAAGATGATGGCTAAATGCGTAGATATGAGTAGTGTCTCATCCTGACATCCCTGATTTTAACCTTTCACACTGGATCCCAGCACAGGCATGACTAAGCCTCGGTGATGTGCCCACGGAGCACAGTGCTCTGTCCATGAGGGCTGGAGAGCTGTAGGTGCTGTAGGACTGGGTTGTTCTCCTGCTCACACACCTTCATGCACCTGCAATGCTCACAGCTACTTAATGCAGAGGGCACAGAAATCTCCAGCCAGATATTTTGTCCCAGAGAAACCAAAGACATAAATCAGAAACTTTCCTCCCTGCTCTGACAGCTTCTGCTTGTAGAGACCTGTCTTGTGGGGAAGCCCTCCCCTTCTTGTAAGGCCACTCACTGTTCTTCCTACCAGGAAGGGAAGGATTACATCCCACTGAATGACTCTCACAGCTCAGAAGATGATGGTTTCTCCCAGGTGCCTTCCTCTGCCCAGCAAAACTCAGACGAAGAGGACTTTGACATGAGGATACGCTGCCACAGCCTAGCAGCAAGGTGAATCCCCTCGGTAAAGGGCGGAGAGAGCCCAGCAGGCAGCCAGCAGCCTGGGCTGTAAGGGAGCCTGAGGGGTATGGGGTGAACCCAGTAGAAAGAGGTTGGAAAAATGCCAGGTGATCAGGTGTGGTCCAAGCATTTAGGCCATAGCATCTTGCTTATAAAAGCAAAATCACTTTCCTTTGCTGCTAAGAAAGAGTCCTTCGTGTGTTAAGCCTATGACATTCCTTCTCCTGCCTCCAGCTACACTGCCAGAGCATCATGTCCCACTCAAGGCACGGTGGCCCATCAGGCAGATGAGGAAAGAAGGTGTCAGCTGGGTCTCTGCCCTTCTGCTAATACAGCAGCTTCACCCTGTCTGTTCCTAACTAACACGGACAATTAGGCCCAGGCTTCTCGTCTCCGGGGAGCTGTGATAGTGTGATGCCCGAGATCTATATGACATTACTCTGCCTCTCCAGATTGGAGAGATAATCAGGGCCTGATGCACTCAGGAAGTCTGAGTGCTCCTCGCTGGAGGAGTAGTATGAGGTTAGGAGGCCTACGGCGACCCCTTTGCCCTCCCAAAATCCACCGTTTGGTGCCTCCCTGCACATTTTGGTTGCACAGAGAGGTTGGGTTCAGGCCGTTTACTCAGAACATTGACTTTGTTGGGTTTACTGAATACAGCATGCTTCTGTCAGCAGATATTACAACTGTGTCTCGTTCCCTGGTTGTTTGACGGGAGGAAATCAGATCAGGTGTCCATCCAGGATAAAGACCTTTGAGGAGTTTCCCATGACATATACAATGTACAAGGCACACCCGGTGAGTAGCATCTGAGTGGGGTTGAGCAGGGGGCAAAGAAGTGTTCAGCTGTTTCCCGATACCTTCGCTTTAAGATCGTGGAAGGAAGATCACTCCTATGTAATGTCAGTCTGTCTGTCATTCCTGTTCAGTCCGTCCAGTCCTACGCACATTCATTTCTCCACCTGGCACACAGGGGTTTCTCTACAGCGCAGCTCATACTGCCTGAGTGTGAAATAGAGAGGTTAGAACTACAAGCAAGGGCTATGAAGGACCTCAGAGAAGAGCGTGCTCTTCACCCTTCTCAAATGTGTGAACATGGCTTGGTTAAGCATACTGAAATCCAGCCAGAACTAGAGAAATCCAGAGTGCTTATCTGCACCTCCCCTATCTTGACCCACATGGCTGTAGGAGCCCTCCTGGCCTCTCCGAACTGGGCTGGTACTTGTATCTCCACTAGTGACAAAACTCATGTCATCCCCTTAGTCTCAGAGGAAAATTTCACCTCTCACAGATTTGATGGTAATACATCTTCCAGGCAAGGGGCGCTCTTTTTTTCCCCAAAAGTGGCTCTGAACTGCAGACACAAACCCTACCTTTGTATGTGCTGCTTTTAAGAAGGCACCTAAGAAAATCAATTCCAGCAAGACCATGGAGCATGCTGGTAAAGTGCCCTTACTCCTTTTTCCCCATCACAGATACACAAGATCTCATCTCCTGAATGATTCCTCCTCCCTTCCCACTCTGATCAGTCGACAGTGATGTTACTGATAACTCCTGTTGCTTCCTTCCAGGACAATCAGACAGACAGTGGCATGGTTCTGGCATCTGAGGAATTTGAGAGGATAGAAAACCGACACAGAAAAGAAGGTGGATTCAGGTACTCCTTAAGTCTGGCCACTCAGACCTCCCTGCTGCCCAATCAGCGAGAGCAGAAGGCAGCTCTTGGTGTCTCCCCATAGGATATAGCTCTTGGGGCTCTCAGCAGCAGCAGAGCTGTGGGCCCTGAGCCTGCTAAGTCCATGCACACATTAACAAGAGGCAAAACGCACAAAGAACAGACCTGCCTGCTGCTTCCTAGGGTTTAAGAATATAAACCGTGCCCATTCCATGGGACTGTGTCCATGAAGCTAATGAGGCACAGTAGAGCAATGCTGTTAATAAGACTCTTAATGCTTATTGACATTATCTGGTGAAATGTGTCAGGGCTTGTTCAAGTAGTGGAAGGTGGGATGGATGGAAACTATGTGGCTGCCACCTCTCCCCCCCAGCCCTGAGCCATGTGGTACCGGGCCCCGATGTGGCATTGCAGGGATGGTACAGGCCTTAGGACTTCCCACATGCCGGTACTGAGCCTGGCAGGTTGAGCCGGCACTCTTGGAGCTGAGGATGTTATGGATGGTTATGTCCTCGCCCCAGGCTTGGAAATTGGTCAAGAACCTGTCCAGCTCATCTCTGCTTGGTGCCGGATTGAGCAAGCCAGTTCCAAGCCTCTTCCTCACCTCCTCTGCCTCCCAACATCAGATCAGACTGGTCATTGTCTTTTCCCTTAGCCACTGCCCTGTGGCCTCTCTGCTGTTGTATCAAGACTGTCTCCTGCTTCTTGTCTTTGTCCTCTTTTCCCTAAGGCACATTCCCATTGTCTCCTACACCATGGGCTACCTGGCATCCTGTCTTCTGGAAAACACTGCCCTTAAACCTCTCCTTGAATGTGTCCTGCCTTTGCTCTTGTGACTTCTTGCCAGTCACCTGGTATTGGCAGGCACTGAGATGGGATTGCTAATTTCCTCCCACATCTTCTTCATCATCTTCCTTCCTTTCCTTTCCCCCATCCTGACCGTTGGTTTGTATCAGTTTCTGTTACTCCTGCCAGGTCTAGGAGCAATTGAGGCAATGTCTCTTGTCCCTCCTTGCTAACTGGCATCCCAGCCCTTCCCTGGGCTTCCCAAAGGCATCTAGAAGAGCTGAAATAACTCTGTCACCGATTATGTGCAGATTTTTCACAAACATGCGGGCTGTGTTTAGGTTTAGAGCAAGGCTTGGTGTTGCGCACGGAAATGGAGGTGTAGGTCCATTCCTGACCCTGCCTCTGCCCTGTGCATTAGCAGAGGATGTTTCCTGAAGCTGGGATCTTTCTAAGCAGGGCAGAAGCTTTCCAGCAGTGCTCAGACTGATCTCCTGTGTCTCTCTCCCTCACAGCAGTAAAGGGCCCAGCCGAACTGCGGAGCTGCCAGGGGAACAGTCGGACCTGCGGGGCAGATGTCGGCCGTCGTACGGGTCCCAAGTCGGAGGCCAGACTTTTTACAACAGTGAATACGGGGAGCTGTCAGAACACTCTGAGGACGGCAGCTGCACCCCGCCTGGAGAGGGGGCCAGTCCCCCCACTCTCCACGCTTCCTTCTTCTCCGACCAGTACTAATGGCATCAGTCCCTGGAGGCACCTGCCGAGACATCCCCTTTCACCCTCCAGGCGCGTCATCAGGGTCACTCAGAGCTTCTCCTTCAACCTATGCCCAACCACAGCAGGGAACCTACCCCGAGCAGATGGGGAACACCGATGTCCTTGGAACTGCGGGGCGATAGCCCACACAGCACCTCCAGCTGCAGCGTCTCCGTTCCGGGACTGGAGAGAGCTCCTTGTTGATTCCTCACGTTTCTACTCTTCCTGCGGCTCAGACAGATGCATTCTGCCGGCAAGTGGGTGCTTGTGTTCAGCACTATAGCACCTTCTGCCTAGCATCCAGCCTCCGCTCAGAGCAGCTTCCCATTCAGAAAGCCCATTTCAGGTCAGATATAAATAGATCTGTCTTAGTCTCAAGTTTCTTCCTGGTGTGCAGCCTGAATGTTTTTCCTTGGATTGCTTCCTCCTCCTCTCCTCATGATGTCAGCTGCTGAGCTGTGGAGCAGAATCAAAGGGAAGAAATCCCTAGTGGTATTAGCAGCGAGAGCAGGACATTTTAAAGAGGTGTACGGAGAGATCCCGAGGGATCTTTGTAAATGTTCATGCACGCTGTTCATTCTGGGTAGGTGCCAGCCTCTCCATCTCCTCTGCAAGCAACACCCACACCCCTCTCATCTCTGCCGGGGAGAAACCTGTCAATCTGCCTTATACCAGGATTATTTTAGCCATCTCAACACAGCTAGTGCTGAGTAGGTCATCAGCTGATGGCTAGAGTCCTCCCAGTGAGATAAATAGCAACTCTTTTTGCAGGCCCTGTGCAGAACAGGGTTTTATATGATCCGTGCTGGGAGCAGGTTGCTCACAGGTCTGCTGCTCTCCCCTTCCCCTTCTCCCAGAGCAGCGCTGAGATCATTTGTTGCTCGAGTGAGAAATTAAAGCAAAGCTGTGTTAATTTCAGCTGGCTTCTAAACACAGAGCGAAATGGGTTGTTCGCTGGGAGGAAAAGGATCAAAGTGGTAGGGAGTGAAATGTTTGTTTTCAAGTTGCTGCAAGGGTTTTGGAAACAATGGAAGGAACTGAGATCCAGCAGCGAGGTGCCCTGGGTTGCATCCTCTTGTGTGTTGGCATCGCTGAGCACATGGAGGGGAGCACCTGGCCAGGGCTCAAGTGCCAGTTCTCCTGGACGGACAGATCTGCACCATGACCTTTCCTGTCGCCCTGGTTCCCTGGCTCTGAGGAGGCACTCTCTGCCCAATGGGCTCCTCTCCAGTTTCTGTTGCAGAGCCACCAGCAGAGTGTACCTGTCTCTGGAGGATGGAGGAACATTTATTTGCTGAGGAAACATCTCATCATTTGGGCCTTTTGTTTCTAAAAGATACAACATTAATTCAGAGCTCTGGGGAACTTGCACAGCCACTCTCCACAGATTTCTGCGCTGCTGCCACACCGCTTCCCACCTACTGCTTTCCATCCTGCTCAGCCACAGAGCACGGTTACGTCAGCGGCAGAGGAGTCTGGGTGAAGAGGCTCATCTGAATAGCTTGTCATCATCTCTCCTCCCACATGCCCGTGGCTGGCAGAGCTCTGTGCACCAGGGCACCTGAGCACCGCTGTGCATAAAGCTAAGGGTTTGGTTTGGACTTTTAAAATTGCGTTTCCTGTCAGACATGCTGCTTTCCCAAACTGCATTTCTTTTCCAGCAGAGGGTTTTATGCATTTCCTGATGTGAGCCTGTGAATCCTTACAGATGACTTTCCCAAGTCTTAATTATAGTTCTCCACACAAGTGTAACGGGGAGATTTATTTAGCACATGGGAAAAGCATGCCCGTCATTCAGATCCTCTAAGTCTGTGCAGAGTGCTCAATGTTCCCCTCCCTTGTCGTGTCAGGACGACACGACTGCAATTTCCATGGCAAAAACAGGCACAAAGCCAGACCAGCTCGAGCCAAACTGCCTCAGGATGTGGAATTGGAAACTGCATGTGACAATGGATTCCCTGAATTCTACTGGTGTCCCCTGAAGTTGCCAGGAATTTAAGTATCTTTAAGTAATTGTTATGACTCAGTCAGAATCCTCTGGCAGGAGACGCTGGAGAGACAGGCCAAAGAAGTAGGACAGCCAATGGGGTGTAGACCAGACCAAGTTCTCCTGCCCTCATCTTGCCCTGATTTTTGAACTGGTGGTTCCTTTGACAGGAGGAGGGCTGCATGTGCCCCCTGCTGCTGGGCTCTCCACAGGCATTCACATGGGTGGAAGGTGACAGCCGGCTGAGCTAAATTCAGGCTGCTCGCTGGGTGATGTGCATCCCCAGGAGCCAGCTCTCTTGTTTCCAGTGCTTCACAAACAGTGCTCTGCCTAGAAACACAGCCCCATCTGAGAGAGGGCCCAAGAAAGAGACCTATAAATAAAATAATAGTTGAAAACCAGAATTCTGAAGTAGCTGCAAGTCCATGTCCATTTGTGAGGGACTAGTAGAGGTCAACACTTGCAGAGCACTGGCAGGGTTCCTCAGCAGAAAGGGGACAGAGGCACCTGGGTGCCCTGGCTGGCCGTCAGCACTCCCAACCCGCCAGGACAGCTGCCCCTTGTCTCTATGTTCAGCTGTAAATTGCTCACAAGCGTTTTCGTGGAGAAGGGTTACTTCATTAGAGCTGTTGTTAACAAGCTCCTGCTTCCCTCTGAGGAAAGCACTGGTGTGACATCTCGTTTTTTGAACATTCAAATCATGCAACTCCACAGAAGTTTTAGTTCTCTTTTGCACCGTCTTGATGGGTGGGTGGAATCAGCTCCTCTTGTATCTGCGTCAACAGCGTTGCAAGAACAATGCAGCCATGATACGAGCAAACGCCGGCTCCTCTTCAGACGCTCCTGCTGACGAAGAACAGTTGTAGAGTGAGATATTGAAGAGCCGTTGAGACAATTGTGGTGTCGCTCTCTTTAAAGTACACTAAAATTAGAGTGTACAAACCTGATACCATCCCCACATTCTTGCATTATTTCTAGCATTTATTTTAGTGCCTCCAGCTAAGCGTGAGCATGAAATGAAGCTGGTCTGGTTTGGTTTGAAGATGTGAGGCAACAGTGTTGTCTGTCTTTCCATAGCGACAAGGGAGCATCACAACTTTTAAACCCAGGGTTCGGTAACTGCCTGCTCCGTTCACAGTGCACTCTCTGTTTTGTTTTGTTGGGGCTTTTTACTGGAACTCAACATCAAAGCTAAGCTCTTTATCATCATCCTCCTTTCAAATGACTCTTCCCAGTCTACGCGCAGTCTCACTTTTCCTTACAAAGTGTTGGTGTTGAGAGGACATTCCTCCCTCATGAAAACAAAGCGTTGGGTCCCCTACTTGCAAATACACAAGCGTCTCTGGAGAAAAACCTGTGTATCAAGTAACACTTCATTTCTATTGCAATATTTTAACCTGGTACCTGTTGTTGCTCCAGCAGCATTCGACGTTTCAGCGGGCTGCCTTCGAAGCAAGTAGGTTACTACATGGGTTATGTGCGAGTACAGAATTGTGGTCTGTGTGTGCGAGTGAGTGTTTTGTGGGTGAGCGTGTGGGTGTTTGCATGTGAGTTCTCCTACCAGTGAGCGCATGTGAGTGTGTGTAACTCCCGTTGAGTCTTGTCTCTGGAAGTTCACGGTGATGTATCAAAGCAGTTAGAACACCGCTTTCTTTCCTCTCCTCCTATAGTACTTGTTATCCTCCGTCATTAAGAGTTTTGTTGTAATATCTAAATGTGAAAATGAATAAAGTCATAACTGGCAGCTGCTCTCTGGTTCCTGGGGGCCGGGGGGTGCTGCAGCCTCCCGTCTCCGCACGCAGCGCCCACGCTATCCGCACCTTCTGCTTTTATTATTTTTACTTTTGAGTCCCTTCACGTTTCCCCGCATCCTCTAGGAAACAGCTGCCCTTTGTGGCATTTCCATCCAGGATGAGAGCCGCTCTTTTCTTCTGGAGCCGGGTACGCTCCGGTGAACCTTGCTGACCCCGCAGCCATCTCCCCCGCACCCGCCACCCTTCCTCGGCCCCGGGGGTCCGGGACCCCCCGGCCCCGGCTGCTCCTCTTTGCTCTCCTTCACCGCATGGCGGTGACGGCCGCGGGGAGGGACCACGGGCGGTGGAACACCGCCGCCACGACACCGCGTTCCCCGCAGCGCACCGGGACGCCCCGCGGCGGCGGGAGGCGCTGCCGCCCGCAGGTGGCGCCCTCATCCCGGCGGCGGCGCCGCGGGCCCCGGGGCAGGACGGGGAGGCGGGCGGGGGGGGACGTGGCGGCGGGCTTTGGCGGTGTAAAAACTGACGGGAAAGAGAAATCACGGGCGGGTTGGGGCTGAAGGAAACGTCCTGCGACCGGGGAGCGCTGGAGGTGGAGCACAAATGGATTTGGGACCGTTTCCCCCCCAAAATCACCAGGAGCCGGGGTGAAACGTGGGACACGGCTCCACGGCTCCCTCCGCACCCCTGTGGCGACCTGCGAACACCTCGGTCTGCCACGAAAAAATAGTCCCCCGAGGAGCGGACACCGTCAGAGGCATCGCTGTCCTGTGCAGGGTGGACAGACCTGGGGACATCCCCTCAGCTCCAGCCTCTCCACCACCATCCCTCCATCCAGCTCCACCGCCCAAGAAAGGGGCCAAAAGGACCTTTTGACCCTCCTCTCCCATCCAGGGACCTGCCTGTCTGGGGAATGAGGAGGTTGAAGCTGTTCTGCTCATGAAATACCCATTTTTGTGCACCCTGGAGCAGCGCTCGGCTGCTCCTCTCCTGGGGCTCTTCTCCTGGGGCTCCTCTCCTGGGGCCACGAGCGCTCGTGGCACTAAGCAACCTCCCGGCTCTTGCTCCTGGAGGAGGGATGGGACCAGGCGGACAGCCCAGCATGGTGGACCACCCGTCTCCAGCAGGAAGGCAGCCCACAGGAAGCTGGACAGAACAAAATGACCTTGTGGTTAGAAAAGGGAACTGGGATGTCGCTGGCTGGGCCCTTTGGCTTGTTTTGCTTCTGACACGGCCAGCGAATGTTTCCTCAATGCTTTTCAAAAGTGCTTTGAGATCTTTCTCTGAGGTCAACATAGTAATAGCAAGGAATCCTTCTGGCTCCTCGGACTCCCTGTCTCCTCCTGAGGACATTTCAGCAATAAAGCACACGACTTTGCTTCAAAACAGTGCACAGAGCTCTTAGAGCTGAAAAATCCACCCTGTCTGCACCGCCAGACAGACAGCTCCGAAACGCGTCCTGCACAGCGCTGTATCAGCGCGTTTACCACGTGTCTTGCCCTGCGGCCAAGGTGAAAGTTAGAGTGAAATATTGACAAACCATGAATGGCACGTGGTTCCTCACCCAGCATTTACCAAGAGCAAAATGAAATAAAAAAAAAGTCAAAGCAGAACATTGCTTTTCGCAGAGCCCATAGTTCTGCTCCGAGACCCAGGGTGGCAAGGCGGCTGCTTCCCTTGGCAATGGCATGGGTATCTCCCAGGGCAGGATTAGCCCCACCACTTGCACCTCAACCAACCAGACTGTGCTTCGATGATGGTATCTGACATGCCAACGTGACCAGGTGCATCACAAACGGATGAACTACAGGAGGACGGTTAATGAGATGCTTGGGTTAAACTCCCGGCTTATCGGAGGGTGTTCCTCAGCAGCTGGAGAAGTCACCAAGGAGACCGTATCTCAAAAGAACAGCAACACAGCTGTTTGTTCAGAAATTTAAAAAATATCTGAACTCACAGCCTTGCGGTACTTGTTTTATTTGCCAAGAATAAATCTCAGATAGTTTGCCTTTCAAAATCCCAGGCGGCCTTTACATTACTTTGGTACTCCTCTGGTGATGGAGAGGCTGAGAGCCTTAAATCCAGGACGTAACATTTCCCACGTTATCACGCCAGAAGTAACTCCAGATCAGGTAGGAGGAAGCAAATCCCACCACGGAGGCTGTGCTGTTCCTGCCCCAACGGCCCTGGTGGCGTTACCTGGGCAGCCCCAACACACCCCACCCCCTTTTCACACAAACGGCCCTTCCCCGCCATGTCAGACACGCTTTTAAACCATTTCCTCCATCTTTTTGACGGTCAGCACTCCTGATCTGGCAATTAAAGATGCTGAGGAGCCGCGGGAGCCGGTACGTGTCCCTACATCGAGCTCCTTCAGGACCTGCGGGTCGCTACAGCCCGGTGTCCGTTACGGACGTCAATGAATGACCCAGAGCGGCCCGGCCCGCCCTCAGCACTCGCTCACCACCGCCATGGCCGCCCTCCTCCGCACCGCCACGCCCCAATGACGTAATACCAGCGCGACCCGCCCCTCCGCTAGCTCCGCCCCTCCGTGGGCGTGGCTCTCGCTCCAGCCCCGCCTCTCGCCCTCGTGGCGCTGGGCGGGGCGGGGCGCGCCTGCGCAGTGTGCGGAGCGCCGGGCTGCAGTCGAGGCGCCGCGCGCGGAGCCGGCGGCTGAGCTTGGTGCGGTTGCGGGAAGGCGCGGGGGCCTCGCCGGCCCCCGGGACTGAGCCGAGCATGGAGCGGCGGCCACCGGCTGTAGCCGCCGGCCTGGGCAGCGGGATGCGCCGCCCGCCGCACTAAGGCGGCGACGAGCCCCGCGGCGAAGTGAGGCGAGCCGAGCCCGAGGGGAGCTCCGCGGCCGTGTGTGCGCGCGCGACTGAGGCGGCGGCTCCTCCCGGCGGCTTCCTCGGGGCCGGCGCGGAGCTGTGCGGGGAGGGGGCTGCGGCGCCGCCCCCGCCTCCTCCCCTCGCCCGGCACGGGCAGCGGCGGGCAGCCGGGGCGGCCGGCATGAGCGCGGCTCCCTGAGGGACCGGCGGAGCGGGGCTGGCCCTGAGCAGCCTCCCCCGGGGGCTGCGAGCGACGGATCGGACTCGGCTGGGACCTGCCGTGACTCCCCTGGCTCCTCCCATGGCATGAGCCCGTGCTCTCCTCCCCCCGCCGCCTGCTTTTGGTCTTTCTCCGCTCCTGGGCTGTCAGATGGGATAAAACACACCCGGGCGTGCGGGGCTCGGCGGGAGCGGCGAAGGCAACCGGTGACGGCCGGCGGTTCGCCCGGAGTCGAAGATGAGCTGGCGGTGGGCTCGCCAACACCGGAACGGCGGCTCCTCCGTCCTGCTGCTGCTGCCGCTGCTGCTCTGGCACTGCCGGGTCCGGCTGGCCGGCGCCGATAACGCCAGCCAGGCGTATTACACCGCTCTCATCAACGTGACGGTGCTGAGCCCCGAGCGGGGCGGCCCCACGCTGCTGAGGATCGACCGCGGCCGCTACGGGCAGGATTCCCCCAAGGTGGAGGTCAAGGGGCTGCTGGTGGCTCCCGTCCCCATCAACGGAGGTAACGCGTCCTCTGCGGCTGCCGGGCGCTTGCTGTCGGGTGTCTCCTTTACAGGGCGGTCGGCCTTTGTCTGAGTTTTGCAGACTTTCCTGGAGAGCTCTGACAAAAGAGGGGGAAGAACTTGCCTAGAGGAAAATTGTAAGAGAAAATAAGAATCCCTAATCGGAGAGTGCTGGCTTGAATAGCAGCTCTGCAAAGCGTAATGGCTTTTCCAGCATGGATCCCAGCAGGCCAGTCATCCTGAGCGGTGAAGGGTTATTTCCAAACTCATTACCGAGAGGAGGTAGCGATTGTTAACAGTATTTGGTGACAGCGTTGCACTGAATCTCAGGACAGCTGCGTAGCTGTCTCACTGTGATAGATACAGATCTGGATGCCTTTTGCAGCTGCATGAGGTCATGATTGTTCAGTGTATGTTTCTTAAAAATCTTATTTAAGCTGTCCATCGCGACTTGGGAGGGCTAAAGCCGTCAAGCTGTTACTGTCACGGCCAGTCCAAGATGCGCTTGTTTGTGCACTGAACACTATGGTACTTGCAAATAAGTTTTCTTTTAATTAAGTGAAGCTGGTGTCTATCGGTTGGGTTTTTTTGACAACTGTTGGGTTTTACAGGGAACACTATTTTAAACAAGGGAGAATATTGCCTTGATTTTTGCCTGAAATGAAATCAATCGCTTCATGTTGTAATTATGTGGGTTTAGTTGTAACTTGTTTTGAAAACCCTTTTTGACATTATCTGAACTGCCATCTTTAAGAAATGGACCACTTGATGGATCACAGTGGTCCCAACCTGTCTCCTGGCAAGTAAACCTCTCAATAATACATTAAGTGAAGTAATGTAGTCAGTGAAAACTAGACTCTAAGTGGTGAGTATTAAGCATTTTTTAAAAGAATTGATAACGCAGAACTACTATATTATTAAAAGCTTCTGAGAATTTATATCTTAAGATCAGGAAAATACTTGGATCCTTCTTCAGGATGAACTGCAGCCTGCTTATAAGCTTCTAGGACGTGTGTGCATCAGCAGATGCTTGCCAGTTTCATTGAAGCTTGGGTTTGTTAGCTATACAAAGCTTTAACTAGAATATATAAATACAGTATATTTTTTAGTGGAAGGGTGAGGCAGCAGAAATCGTTGAGCAAGTCTCCTCTAAAATGATTTTAATTTGTGCTTCAAATCCTGCCTTCCCCATGCTCTGAGAGTCAGCAATCATCTGGGAGTCAGCAATGCTCAGTCGTCTGCTTCCTGGTATTCCTCACTTCAACACACACACACCCCAGCTGCCCTGTGAAATCAGGAGGCTGTCCTCAAAGTGTTGGCACGTAAACACTGCTACTGCAAGTAGTATTTTTAGGGTTTTAAAAACTGCTGCCTCTTCATATATGAGCAGTATCAAAATGCTGGGGTTTTTTAGTAGCTGCAGTATTTGCCAAGAAAAACTTTTAATATTAATTACTTTTTAACCTGCTTCTGTAACTTCTGCTTTCTTCTGATACGATCTTCACTTGTGTGATTAAACCATTGAGGAAGGCTGACAGCATTTTCACTGGAAGCTAGTAATGAGAGAAGAGCTAAATAAAGTTGTCTTCCTTCAGAGTTCTATGTAGGTTGTTATAGAGGATACATTTTATTTGAATTTTGCCCAGGCTCAGTTCTTGTGGCTTAAAAATACCTCTGGAATATTTTCTGGTTTTAGTTAAGATGTTTTTGAACTCTTAAGGGTCTCACATTTATATTCTTCTGCTTTTTTATATCTAGATTTGATAAAAGGTGAGGCTGTCTTGTTGAAAGTGATTTCTCTAATGCCTTATGAGCCTGTTAACATTGCTGTAGAACTTGTTTGCAAAATCCTTTGTTCTAACAGCTCTTCACACCAGTAGCTAGCACCAGCCTCTGCTGTTAAAGCAGTAGATGCTCTATTCCAGTTCTCATGTATCCTGAGAAGAAAAGGACTCTACAGCTGTTAACAATGTTTGAAGATACCTGTGAAACTGCTTTGATGTCAAGCATCCACAAAGCTATCCCTTGAAATTTCCACATGGTGTAGACTGGGGCATCGATGTTTTAGAGCTGAAATGTCCTTAATGTCACATTTTTTGCATGCTGTATTAATATCCCTTCTCCGTTGCCTGCAGAGAAATAAATTAATTCCCTACCTAATTCAAGACTTAGGGCCAATGATCTGCTGCTGAACACACACCATTGTAATAGCACAGCCTGTGATTTTGTGCTCTGTGGTGTCTTTTGTTAACTTGTGGTCTTGAATATATCCCATATGTTGTATGCACCTTTACAAAGCTGCCGGTTCCACGTGGTTACCCATCGTTTAAATCGCCATGCGGAATGGTATATTCCATCACTTCTCCCGTTTCTTTAGCAGAATTTCTTTAATCGAATTCAACCTTGTCATGCTAATACATGTATTAAAACTCTCCCTGTTCTTTTTATAGAGCCTTATATGAAATTGATACTGGCTTTCAAAAGCAATGTTCCCCGGGAAGCGATATGGCAGTAATTGGCGTGACCGCTTGTGAATGTGACTTGTGAAAGTGTAGCTCCAGCGAGCTGCTGGTCCCAGTCGGGTGTAAATGCAGCACCTGTCTGCACATCTCTTTCAAGTGCATTAAATGCACGATAGCAGCAGAGTCGCTCTGTTAATATCTCTTCCATTCTTCCACTTCTAGTTCCTTTTCTTACTTTCTCTGACTTCTTAATCTTTTGTCATGACTTAAATAGTTTCTTACTAGAGGAGGGTTTTAAGCAGCCTCTGGATAGGAACTCTGGGATGTTACAAAAAATGTCCCTTCCATTCTACATGGAAGAAACGTGTCTCCACAGCCTGATACAGCTTTTATGATAGTATAGTTCAGGTTTGTATCATCTCTTCAGGGGGTTACTGAGCAGTTCTCATTCATTCCTGCCCTCAGTTAGTTGTGACTTTCTGGAACCAGCCATTTCAGCCCAAACATCTCACAGTAGCTGCGTAGGTACTTGTGGCAGTGTCTGTACATCAGCTCCGGTGACCTCTGCTTTTAAGCATCTTTGCTGTTAGGTGCCTGACACCAGTTGTAGTGCTGACCTTTAGGTGTCAGGCATATTCCTCATGCTGCGACAAACCAAGTCCCTTGGTAGAAACTGCAGCACTTTGTGGCTTAGTTCCCTCAAAAACGTTCTCCATGGTGAACAGGACTCTTCTGTAACTGTTGAGTCTGGGTTATCGCATGTAATTCTGGGTTTGGATTCACAGTTGAGGACTGGAACATCAGTTCCCTCGCAGATGGTTGGACCTAGCCCCGAGGTGAGGTTTTGTGCACCTTGGCTGGCTTGGGTAGCGGGACGGCAGGCAGGGTGGTGAGGACTGGACATGGGACTGCTAGGAAGTGAAATAACAGCAGACTTGAAGCCACCCTGAAAACATGAAAACTCACTGAACCAGTAGGTCAGGAGCAGGGAGGTGATGGAGGTGGATGGGGACTGGAGTCTAAAGGGTGTGTGGGGAGGTGATGGTTGTGTGAAAGCTGCATTGGAGAAGGAACTTGTAGGAACAGGAGATCTCTGCTGAAGGGGCAGTGGGGTTGTGGCTGGGCAAGGAGGCTGAGAATTTGAGGAAGAACCTATGTTAGAAAAAGGTGGAGGTGGGGAGGAAACAGTATTGGCACAGCGTTAGAAATGAAGGTAAATGGGCCTGGAACGGTAACTATAGCATTTTGTAGCATCTGGCACTTCATAAATGTGTTGTGTGAACAAGTTTTAGCTGCAGCAGGTTTGGAATGCCAGTTTCCTGGTAACTGCAGAGCTTTAGGTAACAATGAAAGAGAATTTTGTGTTCCTTCTGGCCCAGAAGCCAAAACAACAAGCTTTAGGAAATAGCAACAAGCGAATACATCAATAGAGCAGTGGCAGAAACATCTTGTGCCATGCATCCATGCTTTACCATTGGTCTCAATGTGCAGCTTAATTAGTAGTCATTAATTGATAACACAAGTGGAGGTTATATATTGGAGTTCATAGCCTAGTTGAGCTAACGAGATTAAATCTGAACTATTACAGGACTCTTCTAAGCTTCAGTGATTTTCTTTTGTTTAACTTCTTCCCTGAAACAAGATTACCTCCTGTTCAAAGAGTTTGTTTCAGTGTTAAAGCCAGCTTTAGTCAAAGCAATTACCTGAAATGGCTC
This sequence comes from Bucorvus abyssinicus, assembly GCA_009769605.1. Lineage (NCBI taxonomy): Eukaryota > Metazoa > Chordata > Aves > Bucerotiformes > Bucorvidae > Bucorvus > Bucorvus abyssinicus. Next base: position 5,957,538 of record CM020041.1, on the reverse strand, counting down.
TTGAAAATAAAACATTGCTGTACATAACTCATCGACACAGCTTTTAAAAAGTGGGAATTATAACTGGCTTGAGTAAGGACTGTATTGACAATAACACGAGTGGTAATGTGCTGAGAGAAAAGATACCTATTACACATATTAAACCCTAATGGGAGAGCAAATAACTAAATGTCTGCCTTGAAATAAGAATCAATCGGTGCTGCTGTGTTGCTGCTGTAAATTTCCCAGCTGAATTCCTTTTCTGGAAATTTTATCACAGGATTATAATTAAGGTGTTGCACAAGGCTGTGTGTTTTGCCAGTCAGACGTGCTACGTAGCACCTGCCTGGGCAGTGCCCACGGGAGGGAGGCAACGCTTTGGGGTGCAGGCTGCATGGGACCACGTCTCCTCCTGTGCTGTTTTCTTTCCCAACGAGTCTCTTGATCTGCTGCCCCTCAAAATATTGGTGGTGTCTCTCCGCTTATTGTATTACAGTGATTGAAGGTCGGGCTTGGAAATGATGGCTCTATGTGTAGCTGAGACAGAGCGGCTCTGGCAACTGGTGCTGGCCTCGGAGAGTAGAGTATTAGCTAAGATGCAATCAATATCCAGATACCTGACCTTTCTTTTTTTAAAAAAAATAAAAGGAAAAAAAATGGAATAAAATAGTTAATGCCCAGGATGTGGGATCATGGCACAGGGGACAAAGTCTGTGACAGTCAATGCAGCAACCTTGGCTGATGTAGAATGTCACAGCTACATTCTAAGCAGTGCAAGAGCAACGTAAAGGCACAGTATATGAGAAAAAGTAAACCTAGTCATGGTTCAGAAGCCAGTCTGCATTCAGGCAGGCTTGTACTTCTTTCTGATAAAGCCTCTGACAGCTGACCTATTAATTTCACTTTTTCTCCCACAAAATGACTATCCCTCTTACCGGGGGAAAGCTAAAGGACCTGGTCAAGCAGTGGGAAAAGATGAGGGGGAAGGTACGGTTGCTGTGTTAATGTGAGCTTGCCCGTACTTCTTCAGTAGTGGAGGAAGCCTCCTTGGATCTACTGCATTATTAACTATTTCTTTCACATGAATCCCTGAAATGCTGTCACAAACATTCAGCAGGAAGGGCTCTTGAATTTAAAAAAAATCCTGAAGGAGAAACAGGTATGTGCAAGTTGACCGGTCTGGTGTGTTCTGCAAGAGGAAACTTGAAGCTCTTCTCAAGTTGAGAACAAACACGTATCCTAATGGTCGATGCTTAAATCACAGCCGGTCCTTCTGTAAAGAGGCTCTTCTGTGGTCTAGGGGCTTACGGTAGGAAGGGAGATAATTACAACATTGTGCATTGCTCTTTAACCCAGCAGGCTGCCACTTCTAACAGAAAATTGTTGGTTTTGCCAATGCTTTCATGGTATGTAGGTAGACACGGAGGGAAAAAAACAGAGTAAAAACCTTACATTTTGAATAAGCCAAAAGAGTAGCACACCTATAAGGAAACGTACTTAGATGGCTTTGTGTGTGCTTGTATCCTCTGCAATTATGAAATTACATTAGTGGCTTCTGATCGTATCTTTTTATGTGCTTTGTTTTAGAATAACTTTAATTTAATGTGAAGTTGCTTTTCATTCTGGCATGGACATCATCCAGGTAATGCTTGCAAGCCCTAGTGTTTTATGTCCTAATGGGACTTTGGACAATGGGGCAGAGATGGTATGATGATGGAGAGGTATCGATGATGATTCCTGCTGGCACTGCTCGTTTACCTCTGTCCCTTATGAGCCAACTGATGTGCTGGCACATTAGGTGTACAGAAGGTTTATCTAAACCAACCAGATTTTCCTTAATGTTTTTTTATTACTTAAATAGTGCTAAAATAACATTGTCGGCTGTTAATTTTTTTTATCCACCTCATCAGGAATAACATGCTGTATGTGTTTGGTGTTTGTTGGTCTATATCTGGAAAGCTTTTATCTCTTAATATCTCATTTCCTAATCCTGTTGCTCTATCCAGTAATGTTTCATAGCTCTGTCCACAGCTGAAAGAGACTTTGATCTCTATGGTGGTAGAAAATTTTGTGCTACTTTTCCCACAGATGCAATTTCTGTTATCTCCTACTACTGTCTCTGACAGTTTTAAGCTAAAAATTTCAAGCCCTACAAATTCCAAAGTGCCTCATAATTTTCTGTAAAACTGAACTATGTAACAGACCTCCGAGAATGCTGCCTCCCTTTTCAAGGTGCCTTTTGCCTTTTATGGCTTTTATGATTTTTCATTCTAACAGCCCGTTACCCTATTTTTGTGGCCATTTTCGTTTTCACTCGGTATTTTAGTTTTGAGCACAATTGTATTGAAGCAAACTGTACATAATCCATAGGATTACTGCTCTCCATCCATCCCATATATTTGAATTAAATCTATCTTGGCCATAGTGTCTGCTTTCAGAGTTCATTTTAGTAGTTTGAGGAGATTCTGTGGCATTATTGAATGGTGTTTTGCAAAGGATGTATCACACCTGTGATCCTTGAATCTGATTTTGCTGGAGAAGGGTGGGATTTTTAGCCATCAAGGCTTGAGAAACTTCCTGTCACAGTCTGCTGGTGTTTTCCCCCTCCTGTGTTTTTGAGTGGAAATCTTCTGACCAAGGGGGAAGTGTGCATTAAACAGTAAACTGCTTTTATCTGAACAGAGAACATCCAGGTTGATTGCTGCGTTACCGTTCTATCACATTTTCAAAAAGGACTCTAATTCCTTTTAAAAATGTACTGTTGCCTTGAAGTTAAGACTACAAAGATAAGCTACAGCAGTGCGCTCAATACCAAAGTGCACTCTGTGATCGTTGCTGATGACGGTGGCCGTCACCAGTGTTCCAAACCAGCCCTGGTGCGTGGATCAGAGCTAGCTAGCCATTTCCAAAGGGATTCAAGTCATGACGTCAAGGCAACAGAAGAAAATACTCTAAAATTGAGCTTTGGGCATCTGTATTTTGGATTTTCCCTGCTCCCTGTATAAAACAAAAGCACAAATACAGCAAATAGCCCTCCATGTCCGAAATGTCTAATACAACCTTGAAAAACAATTGTGCAAAGGATGTGCTTGTGTCTGGCTCCCCACCCTCCTTCCAGGGGAACAGGGAGAGGCACTTCTTGTCCCAACTAAGAGATGTAACGACTTCCCGTTGGTATAGAATCTTCTGCATGAGTTTTCGTCAGGCAAGCAGAAGATTTCCTTTCTCGTTTCAGAAAAGGTCCTTTAGCTGTTTGAATCGCTTTGTTACCGGTTTTAACCTGAGCTGTGTTAGGTTGAGAATGCTTAAAAAGATCTTTTATTTCCAGCTAATATGTTGAACTGGGTATTTTTTGCATTAGATCTTTTGCTGCAATCATACAGTCTGTGCTGAAGAACTCCCTGCTTTAGAAGAAAAAAATGATGGGACACTTCATTTGAGTTGCTTTTATGAACTACAGTGTTTTCAGAGCTGTTATGCAAATAAATTGTGTCTTGAAAAAATCACTGGTTATCCCAACTATTTTTAGTAGCCAAAGATTCTTATACTCTTGGCATTTCAAAAGGTAAATATATTTGTATCACAAATTGCTGTGGGCTGTAAATTTCTACAACCCTTTAATGATGTGGCCAGGGTTGGACTCAATTGTGTGTTTCCAGTTGCATAAACAGAAATGTCTGTCCGGGGTTTCGGCTGCCCTGCCATGACGTTACCTTCTGTGTCGCATTTTGTGCCTTTTGTACGTAGCTCCTTGCGGGTTTGGCATGTTCCAGGGTACGTGACAGTGTCAGAAAGGACAAAAGAGCTTTGCGTGCTGTTGAATTCAGACGTCTGGCATCTGTTACTCCTTCAGCCCATCGGTACCTGTTTAGCTGACAACTTGAGTGCGTCGTGTTTGCAAAACCGTTTATTCCTCTCAGAATGTGAATGCGCTTCTGTGTAGCTAAAACGTGAAGCGTAAAAAGCCGATGTCGGCTGCTGGGGTTGACAGGATCAGCATTTAATATTGTCCTTCTTTACAGTACCCCGCACATGGCAGATAACTCTGAAATCTTGTTTTCACAACCTCCTTTGTTTATTCTTCCCACTGCAGTGATATTTATGACTGCGTTAGGAAGAAAAAAAGCTTCTGCTCCCCAGAATGACGGATAAACAGCTGTTTCGTAAATGCCTGGAGCACGTGAACCATATTCTAATGTTTTTCAGCCTCTAGGCCGGTATTGATTCAAATGTGGAATCATTGTTCTAGCTGCACTGGAGTTAAAAATAGCTTGTGTTAGTGAGCCTAATTCTCGGGCAGGTAGTCACAGCTTTCCATGTGCGAGCCTTGGTTCTTCGCAGACTTTTTTCATAGGAATGCAGTTATCTTTGGGCTTTAACAAGAGAATAGTGGCTTCCCAGTGCGTAACAGTGACGTAATTGAGCAAATCTTGGAGTTAGTTTTTTTTCTTGTTTGCCAGTTTGGACGAGTTGGCATCGGTGTAAATGTATTTCCCATTTCAGTTGCAGATCGCCTGGGCTGTGACCCTCGAACACGTTTCCAAGTTCCACCAAACACCAAGCAGTGGATTGCTTTACTGCAGCGAGGAAACTGTACGTTTAGAGAGAAAATACTGCGAGCAGCTTCGCATAATGCCTCGGCTGTGGTCATTTACAACAACATATCCAGTGAAGAGCCCGTCACCATGACCCATCAAGGTAAATCAAACCTCATCTCCTTCGCTATAACTCATTTTGCCCAAGAACTCTCTTGCCATATAAACTATTGCGAAAGAGCTCTTGGCAGTGTGCGGGTGTCGCTGAAACAGCCTGTTCTCCAGTACTGTTTACATGTATGCAATATGGCAAAATAAGCCAGTAATTCTGAAGTTAACTTCCTTTAGCAACGTTTTATCTGATGAGGGACGCTGCAGTGGGAGATATGGATGTTTTGGAGTGAGGAAACATCTGTAAGATCTTTGCAGCAATCAGTTTCAAATCTTTCTGAAGAGGTGCTCACGTGGAATGGAAGGTCTAGAATTCTACAAACCCTCTGTACCTGGAAAATTTTTATAGTAGTGTGTCTTCATCTGGCTATTCTTGCAGGGACTTTCAAATGATAACGAGTCTGTCAGCCTGAGTTTGCGTGATTTTTGTAACGACAGTTTGCAGAGGGTTCTCTTTCTACGATGGGTCTTTGAGTACCATACAGGAGCCAACAAAACTTAATTATGTGGAGAGCAGTTGCCTCCATAAGTTGACTAGAATTAGACTATTGCTGGTTTAGAATCATGCTGAAAATCTGGATTTCTACAGATTTATCCTTTTTTACGGCTACATATGTGTAAAATTTCGCCATGGCTAGTGAGTTACTAGGCCAGCGGGAGACTCATAAATAAACATTTTCCTTGGTTAAAAATTATTTTCACAATTCTGATAACCGCATTTTCCATTTTCCCAGAGGTTTTCTCAAGTTGGAATTATTTAGCTTAATCAGAAAAGGCATATTTCTATATTTGAGGGCTGTACTGCTGGCTGATTTCTTTTTTTCTAGAATATTTTCAGTGCTTTTTCTTTCAAGCATAGCAGGTTGCTTGGAAACTGGAATTTCCTAATTATTGCTCCGCATATTGTCACACAATTAGAATTGAATTTTTTTTGCTAAAGAACTGTGCAACTATGGTTGCTTCTTTCTCTTTTTTACAAGGGAAATGTCTTGTGGCTTCTTCGGGGCTTGTGGCATTTGACCTCCTCAGTTCTGCACACCACAGGAATTTTCCAGGCAGATTTTGATCTCTGCGTAGCAACTCAAAGCCTGTTGACAATCCACTTTTGTCTTAGGTACCTTCCTTAGACATTTTTGCAAGTGATCCGCAGGCAAAAAGTCCCATATTCTAGTGAAACACTTTTTACCATCTTCCTTTTATGGTTTGTTTTTTCACTTCTCTCTTTGCTGATGAAATACCCTCCTAAACTTTGACATACCTGTAAGATAGGAAGGTCTGTGGTCTCTAGCAATGATTTGCGACTTTTCCTGGCCTGAAATACCTTACTGTGGCAGAAAAAAGACCACTAATAACAGTACAGCTCTAGCATTGTTTGCTCTATTGCTTGTTAAATTATACAGTGGGTTTGATTATAACTTCAATACCTTCTTTCTCGTAATGCTTAGATTTGGCAGGTGCTTTCATAGCAAGGGGATGGTGTCTGTCTTTTATTAGGAAATCCTGGTTCATTCGGTCTTTCAGCTCTGCAAAGCAGCATGTTGCCTTTGAAACTCTATCGATAGGTCCAGTGCTTCTGCTAGGTTGAAATAATGTCTTAAGTTATAAAAGATGGGAGCTGCTGTGGGTAAAATGGTGTCTTGTAAGCGAGCCAGGCAACTGTTTGGATACTTGATATTTGGAGAAAAGCTGCTACTGCCTTCAGCACATTGACTTCCAAATATTTACTCTTACTCATGGAAAGCTTTTAAAAAATGTGATTACTGGAGATGATGCATATTAAATCTTTGACTATTTGAGATGCTGTTTTTTAGCTGCATGAGCTCAGTCCCTGGTATACTGGAATCTGTCACTGATTTGGGCTGTAGGCACTATCTTAAAATTAATATTGGACTTGAAGGGTTCAGACTATGCGACAGACTAGAAGTAATTTTCTAGAGCTGAAGTATCCCTGTAGCACCACACTGTAATGAAGAGGAATGTTGCTCCACAGCTTTTGTTTTGATTGTGTTATGGTCATGTAAGGGACCTCCTTAGCAATCTACGCTTTGCAGGGCTTCCTATAAATAATTTCCTGTTTGCTTGATGTAGGAACTGCAAGTGTGTGTAGCTGCGATGCAGGCCAGTCCTTTGCTGTTAGCGTCAGCACAGGGAGGGCTGGGGATCCAGCCTTCCCCTTGGTGGGAATTACTCCAAGTGGGGTGTAGATTCACGATGTTGTAATGTTAATGTCGTGTGTAAAGCAGCTCAGGACACTCTCTGGTTTTCCTTCTTCTGCCTCTTGTACCATATCGCTGCTTGCATGCTTTTTAGGCGGTGAATGACATCATCTGCTACTCAGATATTCCGGTGCACTACATCTTTTCGGTATTTTCTATCCCTAAAGGTCAGGAGGAGTTGACCTTGTGTATTTGATAGTGAAAATGAAGGTGAGCTGCACAGTCGGTCTTATTTCCATATGATGCCTAGTGCTGTGCAGTATTCCTCTACTCTTTTAAAAATGCATCCTCCACAAGACAATTTTGCCACTCTGTTGTGATAACCAGGTTCACGGCTCTATGTTTTCTTTCGATAGACAGGTGAAAATAGACCTTGTGTCATTTTATATCAGTGTAATGTAATTTTTATACTGCTGCGTACCAAACCTTAGGAATATTCTGTCTTCCTGGTGAAGCAGGGAGGAAAGCAGCAGCTGCTGGTAATGCACACTCTGAGAATTGCATGCTTTCCTACTTCGATATTTGCATGAATTCCAATCACAAGCTTAAGCAACGCCTGTGCTAAAAATAAGTCAAATATTACCTAGATTTATGGATGTTGCCCACCTGCAGAGAGATGATTCCCTATGAAAAGAGCTCAGTAAACAGCTCTCACCTATGGGATTAATATTTTATCCAAGTTATTTCATGCTTGAACACACATTTGAAAATTTTAATCTTATGGAAATTTGTTCGTACTCAACATTGTACTTAGCAGAATATGAATTCCTTGTGGTGGCTAGATAACAACCGTCTCTCTTGAATCAGTCTATCGTCACCATGTCAAATGAACAGATTCTACAGCTAACAGCAGAATTTGCTTTTTCTTCTGTGATAGTCCACTAAGTCTCTGCCCCTTTGACCTCAAGTGGAGTTTTAAAGTAGATATTGACCTTAAGGAGTTGGTGAACTTTTTAAATATGTATATATATATATGTATATTTCTGTTAATGTTATTGACAACATTGTTTTCTCTGTGTGTATCCTTGTATGTATTACTGTGGGCATGTAAAATAACTTCATTTTACACATTCTTGTAGATGTCCTCTATCAACCCAAGTGAAGGACATTTTTCCCAGCATAGGTTATGTTAGATTATGATATCACTGGCAGGAAGGCAGTTTTATGAGTGGTTTGGCTTGCTACTTCTGTTCAAGCAGAACAAATATTGTCTGATGTAAAAAAGAGCCTGTGTGGTGGAGAAAATATGTAGTAGCTGTCTCCTTTATAATCAGTTACGGGAGTAGGAAGGAAATGCAGCATTTTAATTCTTTCTTTTGTTTGTGGAGACGGTCCTGTCAAGTACAAAACAGTTAAATTTTATATTGAATGTCTCGATTAAAATCTCAGCTTTATTTGGATTTATAGATAAGGATATAAGCCAAAGAAGCATCTAAAGTTAAAATTTCATACTCAGAATTTACAGAACAAATATAAAGAGAAAACAGTATAGAAGAGAGTGTCAAAATGAAGTCGCTGCATTCCAAAAACTACTGTTTATCAGTGCTGAAGCAATTTCCTATGTTTTACGTGGATTACTACAGGTCCCTGGGTCAGAGGCAGAAGGGACAGGAAGTCATTTGGAGTTGTTGCCATCCAATGGCTGCTCCATGTTCTCACCCTAGTTTGGAGGGGAGAGAGTAGACCACAGGGGTGGGTCAGTCTGAACGCCACGCTCCTCTGTTGTGGCCCTCTCTTCCTCTCCTGCTTGCCTTTTCCTCACAGAGGTCCCTTTTGTGTAACTGTAAGCTGAGTTGATGTGTGAAATCTATGGCAGGGTCCATCACAGATCATTTTGCACAACCGTATGCTGACAAATATTTCAGCTCTCTACCAGATCCACTGCAAAACTTTTGCTGGATTAGTGAGACCTACTTTTAATTCACAGCTCAAAATAAATGTTATTGTTTGCTACAGTATTGTTATTATAATTATTATTAATTTACCCTGGAATATTAGTGATGAGTCATTAAAGCTGAAGCTTTAAAAAAGGCAAACCAATCCATAGCCTAACCATAGCTTACATGTCTTTGATCATCCTGTATTGTTTATATTTGCTAATTGAAAATATGAGGAACAAGTGTCGACAGCATTATAGTTAATCCTGTTTCCCGCTGCGTTTCTTGGAGATGTATCCATCAGGAGAATCCATCACACAGTAGATGGAGGTGTCTGACACTTGACAAGACGTGGAGAGGCGTGTGTCTGAAGCACAGATTCTGGACCATAAGGAAGCATTTGGCTCTTCAAGACAAGCCAGGGAAACCCCTTTACAAAGCTAATATAGCCTCGGTGCCTTGCAGAACTTCTTACTGGTGTTGCTGTGTGCTATATGCCTCACCCACGACTGAAATAACAGCAGTTAGGCTCATTTTTCTGTAGCCAGCTGAAAGGGTAATTAGTTCTGTGACTGTGAAAAGGCCCACGGGACTGTTAGCGACTGTAAGTAATTACATTCTTTTTCTTATCCAAAGTCTGAGCTCCATCAGCAGAGTAATTCCCCAAATCTATGGATTTGGTGGAATCAAATTTTTGCTATTCATCTCTGAATATGCTATTTATGAAGCTCTAAAAATATTTTGTAGTGTCCTTGAGTAAAGCTCTCCTGCCGTTTCTCTTTCACGCTTTGCTGAATTTGTTTGGAGTGACTGTCCAAATTGATGGAGCTGTATGGAAGTTGTCTGTAGATAGAAGAAAATATCTGAGCATGACAGATTGCCCTTCTTAGAAATCCCTGGGTTTTTCAGCTCCAGCTTCCATTAGTGGGAATACGAACTGCTATCCAGAAATAGCAAAATAGAAGCTGCCTACTAGCACCTGGTCACCCTACAGAATGCAAGAGTATGGAGACCCTTAGTTACCAAAAACCTAGTGTGTTTTAAATTGAATGGACCAGAAGCTACATTACATCAATATTATTGACATTACATCAATATTATTGATTCAGTGATTGGGTGTTAAAACCAGATCTGAGGTAGCAGGTTTGGGCCGTTGCTCAGGAGTATATGTGAAGAAAAACTGTTTTCAAATAAGCAGAAGTATCTCTTGAAGATAAAGACTTATGTATTTCAGAAATATGTGAACTTGTGACATGAGGAACCTTTTTTCAGTAGTGTGTTGGTTACGTCATTTCCCCAGTCACAACTTAATGTGACTCTTCTGCTTTTTAGTAATTAGCATTTGTTCATTATATTCAAGGTTGGAATATAAAATTTGGTCTACCTTGTTAGCATACTAATACCTTAACAGAAAAGTAGGTATTAGTAATTGATTATCCTATCATTAAATAGGACTGGAAATGCAGTTTACTCACTGTAATACATAGCTCAATGCCTTGTAAAACTATGTGACCGAAAGAAAATATTCTGTGCACAGATTGTGGAAAGGAGATGATAAAATTATAAATTCTTTTGTACCGAGTTTTTTTTTATTCTGCTGGCATTATTTAACTGGAATGTCCATTTCCTTTTCAGAAAAAATAGTAGTGCAAATAGATATAAAGAGGCATTGCTAAAAGAAGAAAAAAGTTGTGTGAAATGTCTGTAAAGTCATTGCAACATCTGTCTGTTTTTGCCTTATCTAGGCTTGGCTCTCCCTAGTGTAAAGAACCCAAGCGGTCACATGCATTAAAAAATACATATAAATATAATTCCCAAAAGATAGAAGTCCTTCTACAGGCAGGCAAAAGTGAGGCAAAAAACCCAAATCCAGAGATGTATAAATTCTCCCTTTAGGTGGTCCTCCCTTCTCAGCTCAGCCATGAATCTGTCCTGGTGCCCATCAGAAATGTTGAAGCAGCATATATTTGCTTTCAAAAATCAAGATGTAGCAGAGATTCAGGAGCTTGTGGGAGGCATAGAGAAGAGGTGGGTGCATCTCATAGCTTAATAGAAGGATTTTAATCCTTCTAGCAGTGCTTAGTGTCACGTGTCTTAGGATAGAAGGTGAAAAGGGGCTCTCTGGGTGAGGTTGATCGAGAGGAATCGATCTGCAGCGAAGCCTCTCTTCTACATACTGATAATCTATCTTTGAGAGACTGGAAGTGGCCGTTTTCTTGAGCAGGGTACACTGGGTGAGCAGAGAGACAGCTGGACCTTGTCAAGCTTGAGGAAATGCAGGGGCAGAGGCCCACCACCTCCCATGTGTCAGCGTGAGTTCTTGGACTTGAGTGAAGCAGGAGTTAGCTGTGACTACCTGTTTTGATCTTACAGAGATTTCTCCTTAAGAAACATCTCCCTGAGTGTCAGAAGAGAGCAACTGGACTATGAAGTGATGTGTCAGCAGTTGTCACCTCAATGCAGCCCAACAGTTTCCTCAACTACTGTTGTTGTTTAGCTCTCCTTTTAGGAACTCTTGGTCATAGTAGATCATAAAGCTGGTCAAAAACATGGCAAGAACATTGTACTGAGGCATCGTTTCTTGTTTAACGAGGGAGAGCGGGCATTGGAAAGATCATTTTGCTTAGAAGGTTATTATTATTTATCACCTATGGACTTCATGTGCTACAGGCTAGCACAACAAGAATCTGATTAGGCTTTAATATTTGTTTTGAAGATAATTGTGTCACACCCCTCTTTGGAAAGCTACTCTTGCCATTTCTGGTTTTCTAATCATGCCTCAATCATACGCCTGCTTTCTTGAAGGAGCAGGACCTTGACTGTCTGTCACGTGTCTGTTAGCAGTACAGCAGTGCGTGGTACGTTGCACAATACTGAAGTGTGTGTAATCATATTTAGAGGGCAGTGCAGGGCCATTGCTTAGCCTGGCAGAGTAAAATCTGACCAAGCTCTTTTTGCTGCCATCAAAGAAGAGTTTTGAGTGTTCCTCAGACATAAATTGGCTGTATTTTGGTTGCAGTTCATAGAAGCCTGTTCCTCACTCGAGTATCTACTTCTTTGTCCCTTAAGCAGATGGTCCAAATTCAAGTTTTAACCTCGGCAGCTTTTTTTTTTTCAGATTGTTTTGCATAGGTTTGTGTAGCAAAGAGACTCGTGATTTCTGTAAATACCTGCTCCATGGTTTGGGGTAGCTGGTTGTTCCACTGGTGGTGTTTAACTGATGGAGCCTGTGACAGCCTGACTTCTAGGTAACCGTTTCATGTACTGCTGTCCTTTACGATTTTCTCATGGTAGTGTTGTAACATCTGTTCTAGTGTCTGACACTACTTAAAATAAGCATCCTAAAGTAAATGTTTATACACAGACAAGAATTCAACCTTTTCAGTATTATAAAGACGAATGTTTTAAAATGCTATCCCATCTCATTTTAAGATAATGTATATTCTCGGTATTAAATTCTTGCCTTGCTCAGAACTAAATAACTGACAAGTATTACAGGTTTTTTCTGTTTTCAGAAGTATTTGATTTGGGCCATCTCAACATTTTTTGCTCTCGAGATTGCACTGGTGTGTTGACAGCTTGGATGTGCTCTTGTTTACTTTCTGATTAGATCAAAATAAAAACACGTGCTGCTAGACCTGTTTTAATCATGCTGAAGATATGCCAAGGCTCTTCCTCTGGGTGTCTGCTTTTCCAAAAGCCTCTTTTCAAATGTAAGACTTATTCAAGACAGTTCTGGTTTGTGTCAGTCTAAAATGTTAAGGTATCTGAATCATTTCTGTATAACATCGTTAAGTACTATGGAATTTATATTGAAAAGCTCTGCTCCCCAAACCCGCCTTTTCTAGCCGTGCAGCTTTGCATCCAGCTCGCTATGTCTTTTCCCTTTCCCTCACCTCACCTTGTGCTTCGATGGGTTATATCCCTATCTCGGTGGCTAAATCCCTTACCTTGGAGAGGTAATTCTTGCCTCTTCTCCCTTGCAGTTCAGACAGCTCCTGGTGTTTTCACAGAACTCACAATCGGTCTCTCCAAACTTCATACATAACCATAGCACTTCATTTGCGCTTTCCTGTTTCCTTTGTTGGCATTTTGTGGGCTCCCAAATCCTGCTGGAGTGGTTGCACTGTATTCCAAGAAGTCTGTCGCTCGCAGTAACAGGACTGATCCCTTTCCTGAGTACTGAATAGTGTGGTTTTTTATTTCTGATACAGAGTGTTCAGAAATGCTTAGCATCAATTATGGGATTTGAACAGAAGAATAGGGAAGTCTAGTTTGTGAGGATGGGCAGTTTTATTTCCAATTACATTTTCATTATGGTGTTCCCATTCTTGCAGTTGAATAGGCAGCAGCATTTCAGTGTCTGAATCATGCCCTGAATCCAGCCTGCAAGTGACTGGACCATTCTTTACGGTTATGAGGAAGGTGGGGAATTTGTTGGGTTTTTTTAAGGAAGTACTCTGAAATTTCCACGAGCAGGATTAGTCCAGTAAGAGTGTGTGAAGTTTAGGTTTTTCTGAATGAGGTCCTGAAAGGATTTAGTTAGAATTAAATGTTATCTGCTATATAAAGAGCGTGAGATCAGTGCAGTGTATCTGCTTCATGCTGCATCTGCGGCATCCACAGGCACTACCAAAGACTGAGGAAATTACAAGGACTTCGCTGAAAATACCAGCCATTAGAAAAATGCTAAGCTTTGTTATGAGCATCTGACTTAATTCTCAGTTCTCTGCAAACCTGGTTATGTCAAATCAAAATAGTTCAGTGCTTCTTGCAGGTGGTCCAGCATTTGCTGCGCTTGAGGTGGGATCTCGGGTTTTGCCCTCCCCTTGTGCTGGAAGGTGGCCGAAGCATTGCAGCAGTAGCAGCAGTTTGGTGCCATGTTGCTCATACGCCCAGGAGGAACTGCCTCCCCTTTCTTCTGCCCAAGTATTGACCGAACAGCTGCTTGGGCTGTTCATAAGCCCAGGGAGGGAAAAAAATCAGCTATTTGGCAGTTGCATCCCTCCAAGGGATGGTAGATGAAGGGAATGTGTCCAAAGTCTGCTCTTTGAGCCGTGCTTGTCTTTTTCTTGGTATCCTTGCCATGGTTGTCTGTATTCTGAGCTTCAGACAAGCATTTGGTAGTCAAGAATCAACAAAACAAACGTGAGGAAACAATTATTTGTGATGAGGCTAGTGATTTTCTTTGAGATTACTTTCTATTGACTTTCTAAATGTGCTCTTTTAGAACTGCATGGAGATGGATAGATTAGTGAGAGAGCTTCCTTAGGAGCTCTACAGGACACTTCTGGATGTTGCTGCTTTTCCCATCTTCTTGTTTTCAGTGTCTTCTCGGCTTTTAAGTCCTCATCTCTTCTCCTCTCCCGATGTAATACTACACAGATGTAGTGATTAATTGCAACTTCATCCCTTTTCATACACAGAATTGTGTAAGTATCCTAATTAAACATGTGCATGGTAAAATTGCAAGCTAGGAAGAGCTGTCTGGGCTTGGATGATGGCAATTAAGTGATTTACAGGCGTCCATATTTATCTTATGCCTACTGTCTGTCCTAGCTTGTCATCTACAGTTGAGTGTGCAGTTCACTGGCTTTCGTTAGCATTCCGGCTTCTTTCCTCTGGACACTGTGTTCTTGGCTAAGGAGAGCGTTGCTTTTCATGAGACTATGTAGTAAAACCATATTCTAACTTTTACAAGCGCTGTTAGTCTTTTCGTGTTCACCTGAGGATTTTTCCTCTGCTTAAATTTCAGAAATGCAAGGTTTCAAGGTGCTTAAAATAAATGAGTCAGTGTCTCCTCCTGCCCCCAATTGTTCTCAAACTCGGAGCTCTTGCTAAAATTATTTAGGGTGATGCCCCTGACAAAAATACAGATGAACCAAGTCCTAGTTTCCACTGAGCTTCAGGATGTTAAACAGGCACAATTTATTTCTCTTTTCTGCAGTTCTCCTTGGCTCTTGCAGGGTCAGAAGCAGCAGTAGCACTTCAGCTGTTCCCAGTTGAGTCATTCGGAATGCAAATCACTCTGCAGTGATGCCAGAGGTTCCCTTTGTGCTGGGCTTTATATAAAACACACGATAGATTATGAGCTTTGTCACATTCCCTGAGCAGCAGGGAGTAGGTAGAAGCTTCAGCTTTTGATTCAGCCAGAACTGGACTAGTATCAGAAGATCCTAGTGAGCTTTGCTTTGCAGACAACTGTAAATCCTGTCAGAATGCTACACTGAGTGCTTCTGACAGCTATTTTCATACTAATGTAATTCCTTGGGGCAAATAAATAGCTGCTGGGGAAGCTTAGCAGAGCATGTGCTGTGCGGAATACGGTCCCCCCGCACCCTTCCCCACCTTTCTTCTCTATCCAGATTAGATAGGAGGAACAGAAGTGAAGCCTAGGGAGAATATCAAGCAGTATGAATTACCTGCTCTTGGTTGATCTTGCACCACCTGAGCTGCAGGGGTTTGGGGTTGCAGGAGCACGTGCTTCACCTACGTACAAAATCTTGCAGGAAAGGTGGTTCTCGTCCTGTAATGAAGTGCTGTGAGTGTGGGCAGATACTCTCTTCTCAACTGGACAAATAGGAATCCAAGTAGATTTGCTGTGTTTCTGAGCATTGCTGCCTGGTAAATGTCTTGGTTATTGTGCATGGAACCAAACTCAGTTCGTCTCGAACAGAAGTCTCTGGAGAGATGGCCTAAAGTGGACTTGTGTGAATCTGTTGTATGCCAGTGATTAAGTAAGTTTATATCTATAAATTGGGTTGGGTTTTGGTTGCTATTCAAAGCATTTGAGTTAGACACTTGTTTCAAAAATATTCATTCAAGAGGGAATGAACATACTTTTCCTACTTAGACCCATGTTACTAGGGCAAAGCATGTATGTCTTCGCCATTTCAATTTTAAATAAAAGTTGAAACTTATTGGGGAAAACAATTCTGGGGCTGTGGGATATTTTAAAAATTATTGTGCAAATCTTAATTTCTGAGATTATCAGTTGTAAATCTGTCAGCACAATCCTCACCACTGTTAGGGAACTTGCTCTGAAAACTGAGGATAGTGACTGTAAAAGTTACTATTCAGCATGATGAATGGAAAGAGCAATGAGATAACATTTAGGAGTGTTACACAACTCTATCAAAGCCCCCATTTTGGAAAATTATGTATCTGTCTGGGTCTGTCACCCTGACTTATTGTGCCCTGGTTTTCAAAGATGCTGCTCTTCTGGGACTTCTACATAATTTTGTGGATACAATAACTTCGTAAAAATTGCATTTTGATTAAAAGGCTTTGAACAAATTCCTTGTGTTAAAATAGGACCTCATGTTCTCTCTTCACTGTCACACGAGTTTCTCTGTAACTTAAATCCACTCTAAATCCAGAATCTGAGTCCTGAAGTCACTTGCATCATACAGTTCCTCTCTGAGAGAATGTGAATTGGAGCAAGCAGATGGAGCAAGCAGATGAGCAGACTTTGCAAGCATTTTGAAACTAGGTCTTGAAAGGGATTTTAGTATAGGAAGCAAATAGATCTGCATGAATAACAATGGCACTGACAAGACTTTTTTCTTTCTGGCTTTGGTTTTCCTCTAAACTTTGCTTTCTTTGAACTGAGGACAGAATTGCTCGGAGTTCAAGATCCTCGCTCTTTATGGGGCCTCTGCCTTTAAAATGTAGGAGCTGTCTTTGCTCTGCAGGTGGTTCCATTCTTTTTCAGCAAGTCTTATGGTTTGATTCTCTTATCATTCTTGTACCGATAACTTTCCCTGAGACCAGAGGTAGTCTAGAGGCAAGACACTACGAAAACCAGATGGGCTACGCATTCAAAATGGAGCTGATGAGGCTGCCATCCTCTGAGATCTTATCAAGTGTGTCTTTGTACAGATGATAAAATCAGCACTCAAACTTCTGCCAGGTTTTTTCATTTCTCTTCTACTTTACAGCCAGACTGACTCACTTCTGACTGAAGTCATGCAGGTAGTTCGGCTTTGTTGCTTCTGTGCTGGAGCTATGATTTACAGGTCCTTGACAACCTTGGTGGCATGCGAAAACCACATAACCACCCAGGGGAACTTCTCCCGAGTGAGTTGCACGCAGCACTGTGTGTACTAAGCCCACTCCAGCAATACCATTGAACTCATCTTCTCAGTGTTTTTTCTCTCAGTTGCCTGTTTAGGTATGCACAGCTTCAAATCTGGAACAAATGTACTCCTGAAAGCTAGTTCAGACTCCACCCAGTAATTGCACTGTGAGAAGTACCATGTAACCACTGGTGGAGATCTGTTACTGAGTGTGGAGCTGCCGGCAGTTTGTCCTAATCTGAAAACCTGGGTTTGAAGGACAAGCCATGAATTGAGTGCCCAGTAGCATGGTCCATGCACTGTAAATGGCTTAGATTAAAATCTGAGTTGTTAAATGGCTTTGCATTTGGAAAACCTCATGAGCAGCATGCCATGTTAATTTTAAATGTAAATTAAACATTTTTCTCTTTTTATAGGAACTGGAGACATTGTTGCTGTCATGATTACAGAATCAAAGGTCAAGGAGATCCTGAATTACTTGGAAAAGAATATTTCTGTCCTGATGGCAATAGCAGTGGGGTCCCGCGTTCCTCCAAAAAACTTCAGTC
Source organism: Bucorvus abyssinicus (assembly GCA_009769605.1). NCBI lineage: Eukaryota > Metazoa > Chordata > Aves > Bucerotiformes > Bucorvidae > Bucorvus > Bucorvus abyssinicus. The sequence goes on along the minus strand of CM020041.1, from coordinate 5,940,134 downwards.
GGGGCTCTCTAGTCTTCGTGTCGATATCATTCATTGTTCTGATGATAATTTCTTCGGCATGGTTAATATTTTACTTCATCCAGAAGATCAGGTACACAAGCGCACGAGACAGGAATCAGGTAAGGTGACTCCTTTTAAGTTTTGGAGGTGGTGTTTCTGTATACAGTAGTCAACAGAGAACATATAATTTCTAAGGAATGTCCATCAGTGTTCAGAACCTCTTTGTTCCGAGGCAGAGCGTGTTGCCAGATGAGGATTTTTATAAAGCAAAGTATTTTCATCCTGAGCAGCACCAGTACAAGATCTTATTATGTGACAGGAAAGAATAAGAACTGAAGCAAAATATTTGAGTTATAATGAGTATAAGTCCAAGAGGAAGATAGATTGTATGTTGCCTGAATAATACATATTATGTGTACATTGGGAATGGGGAGGGAAGTTAAATTGTGACTGAGTTTGTATAATGTTAGGGAACTCAGAGCTAATGTTATGAATTCTCTCCGTGTTCTTAAGGGATAGCTTCAGTAACAGCTAAGGGAAATCAGGAGTCGTGTAAAGGTGTTTCCACACTATAATTTGTCATGAATGTTAGGTAGGAAAACTAAGATACAGAGCTGCTTAGTGATCTGTGCTCTCAACTTTATTCAAGATCACTTGGTAAGACCTGCTTAATTCTCCTGGTCACGTATTTTAAGTAAAATTTTGTCCAATATGCCTTTCCTACTCTCTTCTTCAACTCAGAGCTGAATTAAGTATGGCCTTGCTCAGAGCCGTTGACTAGATCAAGTCATCAACTCATACGGATTAAACTTTAGAAATAAATGTTTTACTAGTGTAGCCTTAATGACCCACTGTCTCCATCGTGTGCCTTGGCTTTTATTGAGAAGGGTCAGTACACCTCAGGAAACCCGCTGTGCTCCCCTTCCCTTTGTATCTCTCTGCCAAGGCTAACTTAGAGAGCTGATGACTCCCTTTCCCCCTGCACTATGGCTAATATGGCAGGGGCTCACTGTGAGGCAGTGCTTTGGAGTTTTGTCAAACCTAAAACAAATGCAAACTTATAAATCCTCAGTTGTGACAAAGGATTTCCTTTTTAGTTTCTATAAATAGTGTCTGATGCTGCAGGTCCCATGGGCATCCTGTAGATTTTCTTAAGGATGTCATTCCTAAACGACCACGCTGTAACCGGTACTTTGTGTGGTCCCTTGGGATGGGGAAAGTTTAAATATAACTGTTACTCAGTGAATGGCTGTGGAATCCTACATTGTGACTTCTGCATCCCCTACATGGTTCTAGGCTTCTTCCAAACATCCATGTTTCAGAGCAGTTGCTCCATGGGGAAAGGGCTCTTATGACCTTTTTTCTTTCTTTAGATTTTTACAAAGGTCAGGAGAAACTTGATGAAAATTTTATGTGGTTTAAAAAGCTGAGCTTATTAAACTTTAATAAGAAGGTGGCGACAGCTACAGCTTATTTTTGAAGAGCTTTGAGAGCTTTCACAGAGAGAAGACTGTACTCTTAGTGACGAAATAACTGGGTTTAGACAGGACCATAGGGTCTTGCTTTTAAGCTGTGTCGAGGCACACTTTAAAAAAAATCAGAAACATAAAACCACCCTGCGTTTTGTAGATAGTTCAGGTAGATACTGGTATTTCTCGTCATTACCCTTGCACACTTCTGCTGGAGGTAGGAAGCTCTTTTGCATCTGGTGATGGCCTTTTCCATCAAGACAGTTCTGGGGGTTACCAGCAAGCACGTGCTGTATGCCTACCCCCTAACTTACCAAAACAGCGAATGCTGAGCATTTCCAATGTCAGCGTAAGTATTTGTTAAAATCAGGAAATGGAAGAGGTGGATCTCTTAAATGGAAGAAACAGAGGTTGTTCAGCAAATTTATTTACCTATGAGAACATGTATACGTTTTGGAAGAGTTTTGCTGAAATACTATGCTTCCAGTAGGAAAATAATTTTTCTTTAAGATTTTCTGTAGCACCTATGCAGTAGAACTAAATATAAATACTACCCACAATTACGTAGTTGGTAGTATCGAGCATTTAAGATAAATGCCTTTTCAGCCTTGTTCCTCTCTTGGTAATCACACTTTTGGTTATGCAGTGATTATCTTCTCCAGCAGTGTGCCAGTGTGCTCTGTGACATTCAGTACTCAGGCCAATACGCTTGTTCCAGGACGTGTAATTTAAATTTGCTTAAACCGACCAATTTCTCACATGTTGAAGTTGGGATGAGGTTTCTGACTTGAGGAAGCAGATAATCTCCCCGTCCCAGCCCTGTTTTTGATGCTGCATTTCCTCCGCAGGTTTACGTCAGTAGTTGGGACTGAGTATCTGATTTTTTTTTTTTTTCAAATCCATGCTTTAAAAAAATATAAGGGCTGTTATTCTGTGGGAACCACTCTTGCAAAGGCAGAGTACTCAGTACAAGATGGAGGTGAAGGGTAAAATACATGAACTTCCCTTTTTCCAGTCAATGTAAACTAAATCTGATGTCTCAGGCTCCTGAAACAAGTCGACGTGAGCTTTGTTCACTTGACGCCCTGTTTCTGGAAGTCCAGCTGGCCAAGAGCCATTCTTGGTTGGCTGGGAACTGGGCATTGCAGTGGGCATCAGCACTTGAATTGCACGAGTGGCTCCTTCCATCCGACATAAAAACAGCATAAACAACCAAAAAGATAGCTTGGCCTCTGCAGGTTCATCTTCAAAGCAGTGTTCATTTCAGCTTTTTATTTAAGTCTGTATTGGCTTATTTAGTTTTCATGACCTTTTTTTTTTTCCTTCCTTTGTGAGATCCTGGTGGTTTCAGATAATAGCAAGAAAGAAACTAGGTTACACTGAGAGGATCTCTTACGTCTCAGAATAAGATCAGCCTGCTCAGGGGGGAAAAAAAATAAAATAATTCAATCTTAAGAAGGGAACAAGGGGTATATTACAGCACGCTGACTAAACAGCAATATGAATAGAACAGACAGAAATCTTCAGGAGGGCGTGTTGCTTCAGCTTGTATCCTGCGGGCTGGGTTTGAGTTTTGTCACACAGATGTTGGATCACTTCTGTGGACTTTTGTACGGTCCATGAGGTTGATGCTCATGCTTATCAAGTGCGTTGGTGGGCTCAACTCTTCCTGACAAAGCTCTGCGTGCTGTGCCTTATATGTGCTTTTTTATGCCACAATGTGTATTGCAATGTTAGTGTTGAGCCCAAGTCGTTATAAAGGACAGTAATGAAGCTTGATTATTGGGGTTAATTTGTGTTCTTTTCTTTGTCGCTTTATTAGCGTCGTCTTGGAGATGCTGCCAAGAAAGCCATCGGTAAATTGACAACCAGGACAGTAAAGAAGGGTGATAAGGTATAATAATAATATTCCAATACAGTAAGCTTGAGCATCATGTTTAAATTTTGCCAGGGGAAACAATCTCAGTTTTTCCTGCTTCTGATTTATTACTTTGTCCTTCCTTGCTGGAGACTGACTTTGTCCTGTGGCACAGTATTTTTAGTGTCAATGCACACTGTAAATTTGTACATTTCAAAGAATTTTTACTTGCTTAAATACTACTTGCACTGTGACAGAGTGGTTTCGGGTGCTAGGGCCAGGGGTTTTGCTGGTAGGAGTGCATAGGCTAGCATAGATAATGTGGATTTCTGTAAGCTTAGAATCATTCCATAGGTAAGTTGTGTAAAGTAAAAGTAAATTGAAAAGGCAGATAATAAAGGACAAAATGTAGATGTAAAACATGAATATCCAGCAATCTGAGGGGGAGCATAAACAGGTATTTCATCAACGATACTAAATGTTACTCCAAGAATATTTCTTTCCAGTGTACAAATTAAAATATATGATGTGTTAAGTCCTAAACTTCTTCCACTTTTATGAGCAGTACTGCTTTGTCTTTGATTCTGAAAGGAAAAAATAGTCACTTAATCTTGCTTAATTTTTGCTCTTTAATTTGCAAAAGGCAAGGGAATTCTGGCTATGATTTGATTTTTAAGAGAAGATTATTTCCTTGAGCCTTTTTAATGCAATTCTTTTTTATCTTATCAGCACTATCAGCAGTGGAAGATTAGGAAGAGATGAAAAATTTTGCTTCCAAAGAGAAGGCAGGAAAAAAATGTTTTTCTGCTCATTCTCCCTCCCTATGTAGTTTTATTTCAAGACAGCTCACTGCACTAAACCTTTTGAGGGTATGGGAGTACATATAGATAACAGGAACTCCTTGGTATTAAAAGATGCTGTCGACATCAATACAAAACTGGGCAGTGATGGGCAGGTTGCAGTACAGACAGCGTGAGATGCACACGCAGGTGAAGAGAGAGCAAAGGAAAACTTGTCCTTCACCTGAGCAGCCCGTTAGGATCCTCTGCATGCAGCAGTGACTGGTGCTGACCAGGGAGGGGCTGTGGTGGTGCTGTGGCTCCTGTCTCGGGGTCTTGCTAGTAGCTCGCTAGCATTGAAAAAAAAATGAGCTTGAACTGAGAGGAGGCACAGTCTGGTTTGTGTCACAGGCCCAAGCATTTTCAATATATAGTGCTGATGCCATTTCTACATCCAAATGAAGTCAGACCTTTTTCAGTAGAAATTTTAAATTGTCATATTTAAAATTAAAATAATCCTAACTTTTGGAAAACAGCCAGTCAGTCAGTGATCCTCATCTTCATGCCTGAATAAAAATGATGGTAACTCTGCAACTAAGCAGCAGACAAAAATATGGGACTACTCTGAAATCAGTAAAATTTGCTAGAAAAGGGAATCCCAGGATTCTTGTCCTCCCAAAAATCCCCACCAAACCCTGAATATAATAGAAGCTTTAGCTCCAAGCTAAAGTAAAGCTTCTAGGAAAATCACTGCTGTATTTTATAGTGATTCAACTGAACATTAGAATCATCTCAGGCCTTAGCTTGTGTTTCAAATGATCGTTTATCAGCTCCAAATGAGGGGAGAGTTTTGTATGTATGCGATACTCAAGTGAGGTTGGAATATAATAACCCGGTCATTGGTTTTGTATCTTCTTAGTAACAGTGACTTGGCACAGTGCAGTTCCTGTACTAGTCACAAGCGCTGTTGCATTTGTCATAGCCTCAACTCTTGACTTGAATTTTCATTCTGTTCATTTTAGGAAACAGATCCAGACTTTGATCATTGTGCTGTCTGCATTGAGAGTTACAAGCAGAACGATGTTGTTCGCATTTTACCATGCAAGTAAGCTAGCAAAGTTGCTTTGTTTTGGAAACTTCTTTCTTTGTGCTCCTTTGCTTCATGTTATACGTGCGTTGTAATTTACAGATGCATTTGTTAGATGTTTCTTGTCCTAATAAGAGCCACTTCTGTTTAGACTATGATACCAGAAGGTGTGAAAGTGGGTGCTGGCACGGTTCTGACAGAGATTAAACAAAAGGTTATGATCCTGAGGATGGGCACTTTGGGCATATCAGCAGTGGGGCTGTCAAGATTGTAAGGGGAGGTGGGATGGGACAGCTTTAAGGACTGAGTTGGGCAGGCACAAAAAACTTAAGTATAATGAACCAGGTACAGCTGCAGCATTCTGCACAGATGTGCAGTGTTGGCTGCTGCTTTTTGAAACAGTGTAGGAAACAGAAATGCAGTTTTTCCAACCTTCATACCTCCTCTGACATCAATCAGCCGCCCTGCTATATCCTCTGTCTTTGGTCTCTCCAGTGCAGTATGTTCTTGACTTGTGCCTGAAGATTTGTACTTGCCAGATATTCTGCATTGGTGCTTAAAATGTAACCACTTCCCCTTCCTTTTATGCTGTTCTCCTGACATTTCAGGTTTTCAGTTTGTTTCTGTTCCACTCCCCTTCTTGAGCTGTTTTGGGTTATTTGCTCTTTGGGAGATGCTTTAAAGTACTTTTTGACCTGGTGATTGGTTTTGATGAATCGGTACATTTTGGTAGCCTGAAGCATTATCAAGGACATCTTTCCCTTGTATTCTGAAATGCAAAACTTTCCCCTTATCTTCAGACACAAAAAAACCCCCATGTAAGTTATGTGGTACACATGCAGCCAAGCTCCAGTAATGCGGCCTGTACTCAGTATATAAATAGTGTTCTACGTGATACGCTAGAAGCAACAAAGTCATGGTGTTGGAGTCGATCTTCAGTAAAGCAGCAGCACATAAGAGCTCATTATTGGGCTTCTAAATCCTCCTGCAGCCTGTTCTGACTACCTGGAATATTTTTCTTCAAATGCATAATGAATTTCTGTTGTCATAAAAGGAAAACAGTATTATTTTCTATCTTACTGATCAGAATATGTGTGTATTCTACTTCTGAAGCCAGAATTTTAATTCAGTTTACTTTTCTCTATGTCCTTTACCTCTTGGACTGTGGGAAACAATGACCTGTTTTAGATTCTCGGTGTTGTTTAGTTAATATACTGTACAAATGTTTGCTTAGAAACTCCCTTTAAAATATTTGGGAATAGAAGAGCTTGGTCTTAGATCTTTAAAGATTTGGGAGCTTCTGGTCATGCGGATGTGCGTGCATTTTGTTTTTACTATTTTGTCATTTTTACTCAAAGATTATGTCCTCTTGCCCTAAAAAAGGTACTCCCAAGTGTTAAGTAAAGATTCCAGAGAGTTAAGTCCTATAGTCTAATCTCAAGTAGAGCCTGTATATGTGAATTGAGCCCTAGTCTTTGATTTGTTATATAGAAGATTATTTGGAAATTAGAGGAGGAACTTCTGGAGCTGCACACCAGCTTTGGACCACTAAGATGATTGATTGTTAAAGTGCCTCTTAAGAAAGCTTCACTTGTGTAGTTCAGGGTGGGACCGTAAGGCTCAAGGATGTGGAGTGGAGGTTCACAAGTCCCACTCCTCTGTTCCTTTCTCTTGATACTGAACAGAGGTCGGGGGTTGGTCCTTGCCAATGACAAGAGAATGAGTCTTTATCAGGTAGGAAATCATCTTCTCCCACTAAGCACAAGGCAGAGGTGGGACTAGAAGTCGACTTCAGTTAAACAACTGCCACTGTCCAAGCAATCAGTATGTTGCTAGTGTCAGCAGACAGGTTACAGACTATTTAACTAAGATTATTTTTTTTTTAATGAGAAAATTTTCAAGTCCATTTCCTTCAGACACCTTTGGTGAGCTGCAGTTGTGCAGACAGGAAGCTCCTTGCTTGCAGGGGGGAGATGCTTCAGCAAGCTGGTTGAAGGTGCACCGGGCTGCCATCTCAGCACAGCCTCCCCCAGTGCAATCTCCCATGTAAAGGAGACATCAAGGCTCTTGTGTAGATACTTTTCTGTTTTTTCACAAGAATGTAGGGTCAGTGAAGGCTCAGATTACGTTCCCGCCAAAGGCTGCATGACAGCTTTTATGTTCACTTTCTACTCCTCCTTCTTAAATCTCACTTTTCATCTGCTGCAGCTCAGCTTTGAGCTGAGCACAAAACCATCTTGGCTGGATGGAAGCATTGCAATGGATACTTTCCACAAGACATTTTTGTACTTGTAGGCGAAGAGCCTACCTGCCAACCTGCCGAGATGAGCCAAATAAATTTCAGATTGCATGTAAGACTTGTCAGTCTTCAGCATCTGCAAGACTTGTCCCCAGATCTTGTTTTGGAGGTTTAATCCCTTTCTACTTCCTGATACTTTAACCTCTTGTTTTAGTGCAACACGCAAACTTAGTTTAAAAAAAAAAAAAAAAACCAAACAAAAAAACCAAACCTACAAGAGAGTCTGTAAGCCAGATGAGAAGATAAATTGTAAGAAAACCATGGAGAAGATGGCTCGACCAGGAGGAAGTAAATGAAAGGCTAGAAGTTGGGGATTTTTTTGCCTGTTGAGTAAGCTATAATCATTAGACAGTAGGAATCACTGACATGACATCCTTGCTGCTTTCATCAGTTTAAAAGTAGCATTTCCCTTCGGTACTGCAGTTCTTCTCTGCAGTTAAGTATGGTCTGTCACTCTGTGCCTCAGCAGAGAGGAGTCTGGTCTGGGCAGACACGACAGGCAAAAGCTACCAGCAGCTGAGCAAGTTGCACCTAAAATTCTTCAGTGAAACACCATATTTGTAATGTAAAGTTTTGTGGCAGGTGGGAAACTGTGGCCAGTTTACAAATATACTAAGGTGAAAATGATTGCAAACAATGCAGTTAAATTTCTGTCATTCATTTTGTGCTTCAGAGAGAGAAATTATGTTCAGTACCGGCAGCCTGTGGACATACCTATAGCTGTTAGTGCACAGAGGGATAAGGCAGCACTCTGTGAAGCCTGAGAGATGTCTCTGTCTTTTCTAAATATCATTATTTGAGTTCAAAATAAGTAGAGCAAGCAAATTTCAGAAGGATTCCAGCAAGAGACAAACCTGATGGACAGTTTTCTTTATTCAGTTTTATTCTACCGTCACGCTGCTGTATCTAGGAGATGAACAGGCATTAGGTGAAAAGTGATCAGGAGAGGGTAGTGTGAAGGACTACTGAGAGATAAGGGAAGGGGAGAGCAAAGGGACAGGTTAGAGAAGAGCAGGGGCAGTGACCTTGGAAAGGGCAGAAAGATGGCCTGGGGAGGAAGGAGATTACAAGGTAGAAAGAGAATTAAAGGAGTAGTGAATATGTGAAAATAAATGGGTTTTGAGCCAAATTCTTAGTTCCCGTACTGGGCAAGAAGCGGGGGGGAGTGACAAAAGTGACTAAGCCAGATTTTCATCCGTTTAATTCTGTGCTGCTGCAAATAGCTGGATGGGCTTTTTGGGTTTTTTAAGAGCAAATTAACACAATCTCTCAATGCCATCCTTTCGGCTTACTGCAGTGCCTCTGCACAACCCCCATTTTCTCGGCTCCCTGCTTGCGAGGGCAGTCCCGCTCTCCCCTCAGCAATGCCGTGTGTTTGTGGAAAGCACTGACGCAGCTCTCCCCCAGCACTGCCTGTTGGGAGAGGGACATGGTGCCCTCCTCCCTGCTGCACCAGGCCAGACATCTCTCCTCAGCTGGACTGGCTGTACTGGGCTGCCAGCAGCTGGGCAGGAAGGACCTGTGTGCTGCTTACTGGCCTGGCTGGGAGCTTGGTACCCCAGCGTGAGGGGAACAGCTGCCTCCAGCAGTAGCCAAAGATGCTGTTTTGCAGCAGCATGTTGTTGAGATGCTGCACTGAGGGCAGGGAAGTGTAGTGAGCTCTTGGGAAACACCGCGCATAAACTCGTTCAAACCCTTCTCCTTGTGTGACATGCGGATTCAGAGGCATTGTACCACCAACAGAGATTTCTAACTCACTTTTTCTCTGTAAACCCTACAAAGAAGCTGGGCTATATAACAGAGTCGGTGTTACAGTGTTTATTACAAACTGGAGGGCAACTGGCTTGGGTATGCTGACAGAGTGGAAAAATACCTGCAGGTCACCTGTCTGGAGTAATGCCTACATGGGAGACTCCTTCAGTGCCACCAGCCTGGCTGCCAGCTGTGCTGCTTCCAGCCCCGAGGCTGGAGAAGCAGCAAAAGCTGTGTCACACTTGTCTCCCTGCTGCATGGCTCCTGGGAGAACATCATCAGCTGCTTTGACCTGGAGCAGCTCGCCAGGCACTCCCCAGGCTTACAGACTCGGGAAACAAGTGACAGAAACCCTATGATGGAGGAGGTTTATGATAGCAGAAAATACAAGGGCTTCCTTTTTCAGACTGAGTTTTTAAAATACCTGATGTGGTTACTATCTTCATTGCTGTATAACTGCTTTTTAACTCTTGCAAGCAGAGAAATCCAGAGCCTGAGCCACAAGGATGGAATCAGCAAGCTTTTTAGCGAGTAGATAAACTGCCTAAGTAGTAGGCAGAGCCACGCTGATCGAAACCGATACATAACCTTTGGAGAACTGCACTTTTTTGAATCACATTGATAAACATCCTTGAAGGTTTAGGAACTAAAAGCAAAGAATTAAGAGGTCACAAAAACAGCTGAGCTGTTTTGGTGCATTTGAACTATATCAAACTGCTAATGACTCTTTAAAATAACTCATAATGTTTAGCAGATGCATGTTGGCATCCCTATCAGTCGCCTGCTTCACTTGATCTGAGTGCTTCTACAGCACTGATTAGCCGATAATGATATAGTGAAGCTGTTTTCATACTTCTGTGGAGTCTTGTTGTCTGCTGTTCCCAAAAATATTAGATTTTCAGGTTTGTCCTACTCTAAAAAAAAAAACAAACCCAAACCAGACTTCAGAGACTTAAAAGGAAACATAAGCAAATAAAAACCATGATTCCCCTAACACAGAAAAATAATACCTCTGTATGTTTCAGAAGATTTCAAACCATTTTCTATCACCCAGGATTTCTAAACATTGTTTCCTGTAGTTTTGTGAGTGATAAAGGGAATGCGCTGAGACCCACTAACAACAGAAGAGGGTCTGTGTTGTGCAATTATTGGAGCAGTAAGCGCTGTGTGTAGCCGGGGGTTTGTGATTGATATGTTGCTGTACGACACAGGCCAGCAGTGACTAGCTGAGATTCTCTTAAGTTTCTATTTCTGCAGTATCTGGAATGCAGATCAGCAAAGTTCTTTTGCTCCCTGTCCACCTTCTGTGGACTATATTCTACTCGGTAAGTCTATGCATCTTTAGTTAGTGCAAGTAGGATAAATAGTTGTAGCTGACTGGAGCCTCGTTACGTGGATACACTTCAGTCCCTCCATCAGACTTTGTAGCCATAGACAAAACAATTATATACTGTCTTTTTCCCACGTTTGTAACAATTTCTGGAGGTCTTTCTCTCAGGTTGCATCCCAGAGATTTAAAAGAGAATTATCTGGTAACGTGCCTCATTTGGTCTCCAGTTTTAAAATCCCGAGGGCTAGGGAGCAAAGAAGTCCCAGACCCCATGATGACCTTCCTGAGGCATAGAGCAGCAAGTATAACCCGAGGAAGGAGGGGACAGAGAGTATCTCGGCTTCATGCTGCCTTGGGGACATGCATGACCTCTTACAGATGTGCTGATGCCTCAAATAGACTGCAAGAACTCCTTGTTCTGCCACTGCCCCTTTGCCTGCTGGTTTCGGAGCACAGCTCTTCTCTGCCTAAGCAGCCCTTGTAATTGCTGCTCTGTGTCGTGATCACCAGTCTGTTGTGTTCAGGTGTGCCTGCCCTTACTGGCAGTTTGCTCTGCAGTCAGCACCACTGGAAAGGGAGGATCTGGGTCCTTTTCATGCACAGTTACTCAGACAAGGTTATTGTGTTACCTGTTTCTGCCATGAATATCCTCTGAAAAGTTCTTTGCCTTCTGAAAAGCCAAGACGATGTTTCCTTTAATTCCTTTAATTAAGATTCATTGATTTGCTCTCTGCATAGTCCTTCTTTCTTATATTGGTTTATATCAGTCCCAGCACTTTTACATTTATATTCATGTATGTGACTTAAGGATTTGTCTACAACGTAGGTGGCAATTCAGGCTGTTCTTTATCACAGTTCCCTGCTTTGGAAGCAGAAGCCCAGATTGCCTTTTCATCTCTGAAAGGTTCTTCTTTCTGTGACCATCAGATGATGGGTTTCCTTCCCAATATCAAGAAATACTGATTGTAGGAAAAGCATTCTTTTTACTTAGGTGTGATAATTATAAAAGCCCTTTCAAAATCAAACATAAGTGTGTTTGGGTTGGTTGCACTGATTTTTGAATAAACTGGACTGCTGGTGGATCTGTGCTCTTCCTACCCAGTTTATGGCCAGGTACCACGGAGAAATTGAGACATAACTTTACGCAGGGTTACGGTGGGGACTCTGTCACCCTAGTCATTCTGCCTCTGCAATCATATCCACAATAAAAGAGGGGGGGAAAATTAAAGATCTTCCTTTTAAGTGTTTCTTCCTAGTTAAACTATTAGTAAAGGGTGGCAACAACAAGCAAGAGTTTCTGATTTTTATTTCGTACTGCAATCAGCACAGAATACTGGCAATTCTAGAATTTGTTCTGCTGGCTTAGTTAAAAAAGAAACTATCTAAAAGTTTGTTATAGTAGTTCTCATTGTGGAAAATAGAATTGTTTGCAAATTAAATACGTGCTTTGTCTGTTCTTCCAGGCATGTTTTCCACAAAGCCTGTGTGGATCCGTGGCTTAGTGAGCACTGTACGTGTCCAATGTGTAAACTGAACATTTTGAAGGCACTGGGAATTGTGGTACGTTGCGCTGTTGTGAATTCTTATTCCCATGTCTGAGACCCAGAACGAGAGGAATAATTGTAGGGGAGAAAGCAGGGAGGGCATTCCAGTGTCCTTACTCAGCAAGTCTTTGGATTTTTTTTTTTACGAATTTCTTTGCTGCTGATTTGTTGTTGTTGTTCCTTTCCCTGGCTGGTCATTGAGAATATATTTTTATATTTGCATTTATAACAGTTTCTTCTCTACTGGAAGCCTACTAGGTTCTCTGTAATCTTCTCCTTTCTCAACTTCTTTCCACCCTTCTTTCTTAAATTTAATCTGTAAATCTCTTGTTCTTGTTGTGGTCTTCCATAGTTGCTTTTAAGTTTATTTATGTCTTAAGAGCCATGCCCTAACCGAGGGCAGCAAGTTTTCCTCAAGCAGCTCATGGCTTATGGGATCCCTGAGTCCTGCTTTTATTGACCAGTTCACAAAGGAATAGAAGTGAAGAACATCAAAGAGGATTTTTTTAATCTTTCCTGTATGAGGAAAAAAATTATAAAATGGGAGCAATGCTCTTTTCAGAAGAAAGAAAAGAACAGATGAAGATCCTGTCTAAATCACCTTTTGTGTCAAGCCAGTGAGAATAATTAGGCCTCCATTTTTAGCTGTGTTAGTTGCAAATTTACACATTTTCTAAGAAATAGTTGCAGATATATTGTGGATAACCTGGTTCTGCAATTAACAACATACCTGGATTTTTAAAGGACGATTCAGGACAGCTTGGCACATGTCATCATTGCTCACGGTGGTAAACCACGCAGGCATAGGCTATGATACCAGCATATCTGAGTCCCTTTCTTGAATCTTAATCCTTTTTTCTGCTTTTTCTTCCACCTCTTTAAGGTGGACTGAAGGAGGAACTTCAGCTAGAGCTTAACTCATGCGTTTCTCTCCTGTGTGATCTGCGGACAGCCACAGTGGCTGAATAAGGGGGGGCGGGGGTGGTGTTACTAAATTCATAGGTTTGTTACACGTAAAATATTCGCCATTGTAATGTGGAATTGTTTTTGGTTTTTTTTTTTTCCCCAGCCAAACGTGCCCTGTACAGATAACGTAGCCTTTGACATGGAAAGGCTCACCAGAGGCCAGCCAGCTAGCAGGCGATCAGCACTGGGTGATTTTGCCAATGACAGCTCTCTCAGCCTGGAGCCCCTGCGCACCTCTGGGATGTCACAGCTTCCCCAGGACGGAGAGCTAACGCCAAGGTCAGGGGAGATCAACATTGCTGTGACAAGTAAGTTTTCTTTGGCTTCCAGTACCGTTCTATGGTTTCCCTGGTATGTGGCACTTGCTCTGCTGTAGCTGCAGGGCCATGGCAAAAGATTTCCCTGCAGGGACCAAGGTGACCTCGGTGTCTCTGTAAGAGGCATTCACTCCATATTGACACTGTTAACTCTAGGTACGACAGTGCCGACACATTCTTTATTGATGGTATTTAGATCTCCAAGCAAAGAACACTGAATGGCAGCAAAATAACCCTCCTGAACTGGGTAACCAGTACAGGAAGCTGGATTGCCAAAACCGTCCTTTACCCTGTCAGAATACTCTACATGCAATAATTTATAAAAATATAAATATTTTAGCTGATGACTATTTCTGCAGACATATTTTTTCCCCTGAGAATGTTACTACTAGAATTCTGACGTCTCTTAGCAGATGGTTTTTCTTACAAAATTTAAAAGAAGTTAAAAGAAGTATTTGATGTACCAACATTTGAGTATTGTCCAAGTGATTTATGACATCAGAAAACTGTTCCTGCACTGCTTGCAAGCTGTTATCCATAAGGACAGCATGAGAAATTTCCACTCGCTGGATTTTACCTAGGGTTTTTAATGTGTAATAGCACTATAATGAATACGGTATGTGTGGTATAGCATCATTTTTCCATATGTGTACAGTCTCAACTTGATGCATGAGTGGTTGTTGTTCTGGCTGAATTGCAAAACCAGAATCCATGCAGTACAACAGTCTTAATTTTCTCCTTGTACCTTGCTTATGTGCATCTATGATGTAGATTTTGAACTTGGTGACGCTGTTTGCCACTGATACTGGTAACTGATACAGTCTGGTAGAAGTTTCTTCAGATGCTGTAGCAAAGGAAATGCCTCATTAACAAAATCTCACCTTACGAAACACATAGTCCATATCCTGAAATGTCCTGATCTGAGGAGGAAAAATCCATATACATACCCTAGATTCTTTGCAAGGCCAGTAAGTCACTTTATCATGCAGTGTTCAACACCTGATTGATCCTGTTTTCAGCTCTGTTGAACAGAGAGCAAACCTGTCGGTGTGCTGCTTTCCTTGTCAGGGGCGGGAAAACTCCCTGCTTTAACTGAAACTTTTCACTATTTGGTTTTACTGCCTGTTCCCAGCGTAGTGCTGCTCTTGCACAGATGGGATGCCAGGGTAAAACCAGAGCTAATCACCAACAGTTCATTCTGACAACATTTATAAAATAAAGCTTTAGAAAAGGCTGTTCAAATGCTTAGACTTTATGGATGACACATGCGTTCTTTGATGCATGACAGATAAACCAAAAGCCACTTTCAGCAAAAGTGTTTGTATTCCGAGCTATTGCTCTGTGCCAAACTGATCTTGAGGAGGGAGAACTTTGACTAGTGAACATTCTTTAATAGCCGCCTTGGTACAACTTCTCATTTTTCTAATGTCTCTGTGTGTATACACCAATGTTGAAATTATTTTCCCACGTTGTATTCCTGTCTAAAATATGGAAAACTCTAGTTATGTTTTACTGTTGAACATGCTATCCTATTTTTTGGTTTTTTTTTTTTTAAAGTACACTATAGCATTTATTGGGGGATGGGGGGTGGTGTGAAGACACAAGTGTGAAAGTCTGTTGGGTGTGTGTATGTGAAGAGCCACATCTCAGCAAATGTAAACCAACCCTGACAATCTTCTTTCTGACTTGGGGGCGCATAGAGTTTTTGTTACACTTGCCCTTGTTCCTGCATTTTACTTTACATTGTTAATAATCTTCCTTAATCACTAACCCTTGGGCTCAGCCAGGAAATATTGTTGTACCATGCTTTTTTTCCCCACCTCTCTCCGCTTCTTCTTTGCTAGCCTTCTCCAGTCAGTAACTCTGTGGCTAACCTCCTTCTGCTTCACCTCCTGGGGCCAGTCATGGCTTAGAAGCCTCTTGCCTTCCGCCAGTGGTGTTTGAGGGGAATATTGGCATCGCTTTGACATAAGCCTTCTCCCACGAGTGATTTCCTCCCTTTCCTTTGTCAACAGAAGAATGGTTTATTATTGCCAGTTTTGGCCTCCTCAGTGCCCTTACACTCTGCTACATGATCATCAAAGCCACAGCTAGCTTGAATGCTAATGAGTAAGTAAATATTCAGATGTTTCTATATATTTCTGGTGTTTCGTGTGTCATGGACAATACTGAGAACAAATACCAAGAAAACAGACAAGTGGGGAAAAAGCGGTTCTCAAAGAATCAAATGCCTTTTCTGGTTTTCTCCAATGTCAGTCTCTCTTAACAGTAGGTTCCAGGGTAACATCTAAAGTCCCTCTGAATTTATATTTAGCTGGAATGTCCGAGGAAACCTCCTTGCTAAGCAGAGACATGGAACAAGATAAAGAGAGAGTCTTTGTATTCAGTTTTTGATCAATGGTCTAGGTAAATTTTAGACTTCTGCCATTAAATCTCCACGTTCAAAATTCACTTGGCAAGGCCAGAAATTACTATCATCAGTTACCTTTGACAGTTTTCACCTTAACTTCATAGTCAAATGTCATATTAAAAAAAAAAAAATCTGTATTCCTAGTTGGCACACTTTCAACTAACAAAAAAGGTATTTAAATAGAAAACTACCTTTTTGCTCTTAGTGGAGGGAGAGATGAAAGCAATTAATACACTACTGCTGCTTCTCTCTGAATTGAGGAGGGCAGCCCAGTCTTCTGACCTCTCATTTTAGTATGCTGAAGGATTGCAGTCAAAGGAGTGCTTAAAGACAGCCACGCTTTCTTAATTTTTATAGCCACCCCCAATGCCTCCCTTCAGACAGGCTGGACAAGACATGACTCCAGCACGTGGCTTTCAGCCTCTTCTCTAGTTCTGTGTGTGGGCAAATCTAAATCTGTTCTGCAGCTCTATTAACTAGGTACATCTTGCTATTTTCATTTAGGTGTACGGAACATCTGGGCTTATGATATATCTTTAATCATAATTTATTTATTTGGGGAGGGAAAGTGTCAATGTCTTTGTGTCTGAATGTCCTGACACAGCTGATGGATGTGCTGATCTCTTACCAAAAGTGAGGTGAGAGGTTCACAGACAGCCCCTGTGCAGCCTGGAAATGCAGCTTATTCCTTATTTTTTTTTTAATAAGAGAAAGAAGTGCTTTTTTTTTTACTTTTATTGCTGTCTGGAAGGTATAAGGTGTCCTTCTCAGTAAGATGGAAACATCTCTGGTACTCTCCAGTGTAAATCTTAGATGGTCTCAAGCTAATCTTCTTCAGGAGGGGTCATAGTAAGTTCTCAGAGATTTTGGTCAGCAGGGACCTTTTGATTCCCACTGATTTGCAAATCTTCCTTACCTCCTCTTTTCAGATGCTAATTCCGAAAAGGCTTAATGAAGAGAAGTTTTTAGAACTTGAAATGGCCCTCTCAAGTCTGCTGATTACTATTATTTTTCCAACTCTCAGTCAGCAACTTGGCAGCATAGCTGTAGCTGAAGTAGTTAATCTGCACTGAAAAAGAGCTTGGGAGAGTGTGGAGCAGGGTGAGTTGTGGAACAGGGATGTCTGCAGTTCTGGGCATTTCCACGTCCTTAGGAAGAAGACAAAAGAACTGGAGCCCATGTAGAATCATCCAGATGTGGGCACTGCTAGCAGTTGCATTTCTGCCTTGCCTTGCAACCCTTTTTTGTTGTCTTTTGGGATCCGGGTCTACTCTTACTGAAAGGACAAGCTTCATCACATGGACAGGGAGTTTGGGTCTCCAGCAAAGTGTTCTTACTGTGGTGTTCCCTTAGTACAAACAAAGGACGTGCTGAGCTGAGGAGAGCTGCTCTCCCCAGTGATAGGAAGGAAAATGCAAGCATATACAAGTGTGCACTTTGAGGGAGACTTGAGAAAACGAGCAACCACAGAACCCAGCGCTGTCAAAAATGACTTATTTCGACAGCTGAGGTGCCTAGCTGTAGCCTTTAACCTCAACAGCTTTCAATGAATCCTTTGGTATCTCAGCAGTCTCCACAAGTGCCGCTGGATTTGACTACTCATTTGAGACAGTTTAAAATGTCTGTGTATGACACTGATGCTTAGATTTATTGTTTCATTGACACCTTACGTTCCCCAGTGCCAGACACAGCATCTCCTGGGCTGAATATCATGCCAGGTACTCAGCAGCTCGCTCTCACTGCGATTTCCGTTAAAGGTCACAACAGCATACCTGCTTTTTATGCTGTTCTCCACATAAAAAGCCCCGCTGGCTTACCCTACATTTGTTACTGTAGTGCTTCATGAGGAAGCAGAGGGCTTTGTCTTATCAGAAAACAACAGTAGCAGGAATGAGGTCACCGAATATGCTGATGCAAGTAAAAGATGCCAGATATACTCTGCAGTAAAACTCGCCTAAAAACACATCCAGATACTTTTTTTCTACTATGTCATTCCTGCAGCTTAAGCATATTTTAGAGCAATAGTTGTGGAGCTGTGTGTATATACATATCCAGCTGTGAGCGTAGAGGGTTGTGAGTATGTACATACACACACAGAAATGCATTTTTAAATAGCTCCTGAGAAAAATAAACATTGTTGAAGTGATAAGAAAATAAGGAACCAGCTGCTTTCTCTGGTCTCATAATATTCGTGCACTGTTACTATTAAATTATTTAAGTAGTGATTTAAAGGAACAAAAGCACATTTTGCTTTGCTTCTTAGGTCAGAAATTACTGTATAATTGTGGTTTTAAAGTCCAAAAAGCCCACATGTTGGACAGCACCACTCAGAGAAAGTTTTCAGTAGCAGATGGAGTTTCCTCAGACGTTTAGAAGTGCTCAAACCTCTGGCTGTCCTGTCTGTTTTCACTGGTCCTGTAAGGATGACCTCTTTTAATGGCCTGGCCTCATATAATTAGTCATTTTTCACTAACTTTTACAGGATGTCGGTTGGTTGGTTGGGGATGGGGTGGTTTTTTTTTTTTTTTTTTAGAATTGGCAGTATTAACTTTAATATAAATATTTTCTTCCTTTTTTTCTGCCCCACAGAGCAGAATGGTATTGAAGAAATGCTTTCCGACCGATTGCCTTGGAGAGAGACACCTATTTTTATGCATCATTTATCGATCATGCGGCACAAGCGATTATTTAGTACATTCTATTTTTTCATAAAATTTGCTGATGCCAAAGCTTTGTATTAAGGAAAAAGTGAAGAAATAATAAAAAAAACTTTAATTATGAAATCCTACTGCGTGAGAATTTTCTTTTTCTTGGACTTTCTGTGTAAGTGCTGGAATCTGACAGATTTGGTAAATTTTATAGGGTGCTTTATTCCTTTAATGATTTTATCTCTGCAGATCTGTATTCTTCTCCTTTTATTTTGGGACACACAAGCTAGCAAGTGGAAATCTCATGCAGTGCCATCCTTGTGATGCCACCCAGCACTGGAATGGCTAAACAAGAGTATTATTAGTAATCGCTCCATACCAGCTTGTGGAGGAATGCTTGGCCCAGCTTTTCTCAAGTATGTAACGGGCTTTCCTTCGCTCCAGCTGAGAACTGCTTTGAAATAAGAACATTTTCCCCGCTTCTCCTCCTGTAACACTCCTGTGTCACACTAGGAGGGTTGCAGTATGATTTTTGTCTTGAGGTCAGACGTTGCTGAAGGTTTTCAGCGCTGTTTTCTCGACGTACGGATGATAAACCTTTTCTGTCTTTTGCTTTCACCCCACCCTTCTTTCTGATAAAAGTGAAGCTGCTCTAAACCACTTCTTCCTTCCTAATACTGAGGGAAAAGGTAGTGGTTTCCCCCTGTGAAGCCTCCTTTTATATCACTGACAGGAGCTGGGTTTTGTTCAAATTCAGATCATGAAAGATTGATAATGGTCTTTGTAACGTAGAAACTCTCTGCAAACATGTCCCTTCTTGCTGTGGCTTTTTTACTGGCGAGGAGGCAGACAAAAACATCTCTCCCCGCTGTTTCATGCGAGTTTACTTATGCAAACAGTGTATGAGTAATTTCACAACCGTCAGTTAAAACATGTGGATCTGATTCGCAGCCACATGCTAATGCTCGAGTTAATGAGATGGGTAGATGAAGGTAATGAATCGGTAAGGAAAATGTATTTGATAGAAGTTAAAATCTCTTCTGTGTTTGGTTGTTTTTGTTGTCCTCATATCAAGATGTAGACGTTTGAAACTTAATGTTTTCTAATTTAATGAACTAAGAACCAATTCTACTGCAAGATTTCTTTTTTTTTAATGGACTGGGAAATAGACAATTTAATTTAATTTTGTTTTTATATATAGGCACTTTTAGAATTTAGGAACACAGCCAGAGCCTACATTAAAATAGTTTCTTAATTCTTATCTGTTCAGCAGGCTTCAGCTGAGAAGGCAGCTTTCATAATAAGAAACGGAGTATGTGATAGCTTCAGTGCATTTAATAGAATTATTTTCCAGTGTGTCCTTGTGAAATTTTGAAAGAAACTCAGAAACAATCAATAGAGCAGTAAGTGCATTTTGAAAGACTGGAAAACCCCATTGGACTTACTCATGAAGAGAAAAAACCCTCAAACGTACCGAGTGTGAGGAGCATCCCCTTGTAAAATACAGTGTTCGTCAGCTGAGCGTTATTGCCACGAAAGGAGGAGTGTGGTTAGAACACAATTCGGGGTACAGGCTATGAAAGAAAAGAGGCACTCTGGGGTTTTTCACCCACCTCTCAACAGCAACAGTAAAATTGAGAAGGTTGTGCTTGTCTCCTGAAACAAAAGTGCTTCTTCATGCTGTCGGGAGGGATGCATAGCGTGGTGACCCAGATGCAAGAGGCACTGCAAACGGTTCAGTTCATGTTTCCTCTACCGAAGAACAGCAGCAGCAGCAGTTGAGTGATGTTGCGAACAAAATGGTTGACAGGGTTTCTAGTGCATTTCCCTCTGCAGAGGGTTTAAAGAACCAAGGGCCATATTTTTTAATCTTTCTTTTGAGCCTCTAACAATTGTCTCAGCTAAGTGTGAATAAAAATACCGATGGTATCTGCTAGGTTAATGACAGGGCAGCTTAGCAGTGTAAGTTTCTCCTGTTAATGAAATCAATATATTCAAATATGGGCTCTGCACCATCCCAGAAACTCAGTTTTTTGATCCTGGATAGGCACAAGAAGGAAATGCCCAAATGTTTTGTTGCCTGCCATGCTTTTAGATGCCCACACATAAAAGACGAGTAATGTTACTCTCATGTGCATCGTCATAATAGTGAGAGGAAAGGAGAGGAGCTGGTCCCTCTTTCCAGATGTTGCACAGATGGCACGACTGGGCTGACAGAAGGGTGTAATGGGGTGTAGTTCAAGAGGGAGCAGCAGAGCCTTGCTCAGCAGCTGGCTTCGAGGAAGGGATGCTGTGTTCCTTAACCAAGAGGGTGTCTGAAGCAGATGTCTGAGGTAGGGAGTGCTCTGACCGGATTTCCACAGTAACAACTCACTGTGCCGGGGGAGCTGTGGAGGGACTGCACCTTACGGCAGAAGATAGCCCTGGTAATGACTGAGGGCATTGAAGTGCTTCAGCTGGGCAGGGAGCACTGGGTGATGGTTCGTCCTGACGCACCCGCAATGCTACAGCAATGCTGGGTCTCTTGAATTTTTGGCCTGGGTGTTGTGCCCACGTCTGTAGCATCCTATGGTAGGTATAAAGATAATTCCAGGGTAGTATGTTTATTTCCAGACTCAGTACAAGTTATCTGAAAGGTTCTTTGTGAGTATGATGAAGAACAGTGGCAGAGAGCACTGGAGGATTCATTTTCATGGTTTAAAACCGAATGCAGGCTTCTCATTTGTTTTCCATCCCTAAGGAGTAAATCTTGATCTTCCTTGGTAAGTGCAAAACAGGAAGAAGAGATTCATAAGCTGAATTTGGAACTGTGGATGTTTCTACTTGTCCTTAAAATACCGTTGTCCAGTAAATTTATGAACTGGACTGATGCCAGATTTTTAAACAATCACTAGCAAAGATGAGCGTAGCTGGGTCACTGTGCCCTGCTGACTGTGTCCTGAGCTGCAAGGTGGGGGAACCATACCGACCTGAACATCAGAGCACCTGAAGACCGAGTGGTGAAAAGCACCGAGCAGCAGCAGGATTTTCAGCACCGACTGCTAGAGGAGAGAGACGTTTGGGGAAAGAATGGGTGATGCGTCCCGAAAGTGGTGTGAAAGCCACATTTGTAGCTGTATGGAAACATGCAGCCACCCTGGAAGTGGGCGGCTGAAATTTCTTGTGCCGGGAAGCAAGAAGACATCACAGCAGAGAATTTTGGAGGGGTTGGATATACAGTGCCTTTTTCCAGAGCAATTTGAAACACTTGTCAGATGACCTGTCTGCCTGTTGAATAAAGCTTTGCCTTGAATGGGCGGGAGTGGAAGTCTGGGAGCACACAGAGGAAATGACGGCCAGGGCTGTCTGCTTCCTAATCCCTTGTTTGGTTTTTGTGTAATCAAAAGCAACACCAAGCTTTTGTTTCAGAGCGTTGGCTGTTCAGTCTGTAACGTTTCAGGGGGTGGAGGGAAGGGAGATGAAACATCCTATGCCATCCAATGCAAGCTGAGAGTCATCAAAAATTAAACGATCTGACCCATAACATGTTTCAAGAAGAATCTTGAAATCAGTTTTGTCTGGTATAATTTTAAAGCAGGTTCCGGTTTTTTGTACGATCAGCTGGAAATCAGTTCCAAGCTTTTGTTCCCTCAAAAACTCAAACTTTTTTCTTTTGAGCATTGCCCAGTTTTGGAATGCTGTAGATTTGGGAAAGGGTTCAGATCTAGCAAGATCATCATACTCTACCAGCTGCTTCTGCAAAGTCTGTTCTGACGCTGTACGCTTCCTCCAGATCCCTGCGTAGAGGCTCCTGGCAGAGTAAGCCATTCACTGCGGTGCAGTGGAAATAATTCCATCCGTGTTTCAGTTAACTGCAGGATCAGAACTAAGAACTTACCCCTCTCGGCGCGAATGGTGGAGTGAGCATGTGCGCTGACTTCTGGTGATAAAAGAGAGGTTTGGGGGATAGGAAACTCAGCGGATGTGTTGCCCAGCTTCGGTTTGCGGCCGTTCTTAACGAGGGTTTGACCTGGGCACGCGATTGCTGTGCAGCTCGGGGCAGTTTGCTGCGGATGGGGAGGCAGCTCCTGTCACAGCTTGCGAAAGGGGTTTGCGTGGAGCCCGTCGACAGTGTCCCCGGCTCCTCCAGCCAGTGCTCTGAGGCCTCTGCTTTGATAAGTCTGAAATTCATCTTCGCTTCTGCTCTTCCAATAATTCTACACATTTGATGCCAACTCTAGCTTTTTCTTTTTAGTCCTAATAAGGGCTTCTGTTTGTGTTTCTTTTCTGAGTATCTTTTGGGTGGGTGGGGAAGGGGAAAAGGTGTTTTGAACAGCAGCAGCTGAATTCTTCCTTCATATCTTTGTAAGCTCTGCAGAAGGGCATGGGATGAACTCAAAATTTGGCAAAGAAAGGAGGATTTAAGCACCTAAATTTTGCCAGGGCTAAACCTGCAATCCCCTAAGCATCTGCCTGTACTGGTGCCTGAAACTGGAGGCACCTTGGTTTGCTGAGTACCTTCTTGATGAACTTGGAAGCTTTTCAGTTGCCTCCAATTTGGCTCATGTGGCTGCCTGGCGAATTGTAATCTAAGCAGCCTTGCTCCCAGCTAATCCCCCCTGGGATCGAGAAGCCAAGTAATGAATCGTTTTGGCCAAGGGCCTGATCTGATAGAGGCTTTCAGAGAGAACCATTTGTACAGCAGTAGGTCTGGGCTCCTTGCAAAACACATCTGTGGGTTTGGAAAGCCACGGGGACACTAGGCCACTGAGGAAAAAAACTGAACTTCCATTCCCCGCTCCATCAACAGCCATGTGGTGCTTGTTTTGGGTACCACCAGTGTTGGAGGAGAGAATTGGGTCTCCTTTGGTTCTGTGTAAGGAAATATGTAGAAGGTGACTCTGGGTGGATGGAGGTTGCTGAGCTCTGGAGGAGGTCAGGCTCTCAGCAGCATCAGTCAGACAATCCTTGGTGACCTCCTCGCTCAGCCTGCTCATTCCTTTCGACTCCGTGCCGGTGCACACCATAGGGAACTGGACGCGGGCCAAAGGCGTCTGGGTTTCTCGAGGCAGCACGTGCCTGCTTCCCAAGGCTGTAGGCGAACAGCAGGCATCGACTGCGAAACTCCAGCCTGCGCCAGCCTTGCTCAGACTTGACCTGTTTTATCTGAAAGAACCGTTTGAGGTGGGGTTGTTCATGCACGTGGAAAGCAGCTGCTTTGACCAGGCAGGGGAGCACAGGAATGGAGGTGAACTGTTTCATACGGCTGCTACTGGGTTGTGTTAAAGGGCGACTGTTTTTGCCATGCTGTGTTTGCGGTCGGCACCCGTGTTCGAGGATGCTTTACTCGGTTCTGACATTGTTCGCGTGTGTTCCTAACGAGGCTTTGTTCTAACTCTTGTAGGCAGTCACTTCTTTCATCGTAACTCTCTGTCCCCTCGAAGTCTGGTCTACGAGAGCGAGTTCTCAACCCTCGAGCCTGCCTTGGACATGTATGACGAGAACAAAACCTGAAAGGAATCCATGCTCCTTCCTGGCCCTTTTTCCGTTCGTTTCATTTCTCATTCCTATTGTCGTGTACTCTTTCCATGGATCTCCTTTGTCTGAAGAAGAGCTGCTTTTTCCAGAACACGAACCCGCCTTCTCGATTGCAAAGACGAAGACCCGTTGTGGTGGTTTCTGACGGTGGCAGCTTTGAGCTGACGAAGAGTTGCACGCAAGCAAGATTGTCTGATGGAAGTTGCTGAGGAACAGCATGGGGAGCTGTGTCGGGCCAGCCGCGGCGATGCAGAAGAGGTTTTATGGTGGTCCTGAGAGTTTGTGTTGTACTGCAAATGCGTCTCATACAGGCGTCTGCCGTTTCCAGTTTTTTAATTGTCCAGATGGTTGGGCAAAGTCAGAAAGGGAACCGGATGTAGAGGAGATGGCCAGTGACTGGTGAAAGCACTCGTATATCTTGGTCAATCCATAACCTTACTGTGAAATAGCCCCTTCTGGAAGGGACCTTTATAAGTGCATTGAGTTTCTGACAACCCACGTAACCCCGGACAATAACAAGCCAGTCTGACGTTAAGGCTGCAGAGAGGACCTGCATTTGCAGAAAGATTTCAAGGAACCTGATGCTTGTGTTTTTTTCTCCAATTTGATTGAAGCAGGAGAAAAATGGCCTACACAGAATATACTTTTGGTCCTTCCGTGTGCTCAAGTCGAGTGAGTCTCTTTCTACACAGAAGAAATTCACAGAACCAGCACTTGATCTACCTGAAAACCATTAGACTTTTTGAAATATGCAGGAATCTAACTAGCTTTCTTTCTCACTTAACTTTTTTTTTTTTGAGAGGGGGGGTGTTTAAAAAATCCACCAAATTTTTCACTAAGGTTTTTTAAAAGCCAGCATGTTGGAATTACACAGAGAAGAGAAGAGGTAAGCTTCTTATCCCGTTCTCCCGTTGAGATCTGCAACAGTTAAATAACAAGCACGTTCTCTAAGCCGTGCCCTTTCCCACTGACATCAATAACGGGAATGCAGAAAGCAGAAGAAGAAAGAAAAGCAGCAAATGCTTTGACACGCGGTAGGAAAAATCAATTTTTACCGGCATGTGACAAAAGTGGTGGGGAAATTAGTATTGTGTGCAAGGTTCTGAAAGAGGCGAGAGCGAGAGAGGAACCTCTGGAGTTAGGTCGTCCACAGCGTTCCCCAACAAGCAGATGTGGAGGAGGGAGCGCTTCTGCTCCACCTTTTCCTACTGGACGGTGTGTAGCTGTTTAATGAATGTTCGGATTTGACTCCGTTGCAATCTGAGTTACTGTAGGTGTAGAAATGCATTCGTGTCCTTGTAACGTGAAACAAAGCTTCACCCTCTGTATAGGAATCTTGAGAAATCAGTTAAGCCAAAAAGAAAGGTAAGACATACCCTGCCATGCTTTAACTCCATCCGGTTTTGCTACAAGCGGGGGAATTTCCCCTCCTTTATTACATTTTTTAATTGTATAGCAGTCTGCTTGACATATATCCTTACCTGAAGTGTGGTTCAGCTGTGTCTTTAACATGGATGTTCAAGAGAAAAAGAAAAACCCAGCTCTGTAAAACGAGGAGACGATCCTCTTTGCTGAGCGTGCTTTGACTTTTGTTGCTGTGCGTCAGCTTGATTTAATCTGATAATTCGGGAGTGGGTGGTGTGAAGTGTAGGGAGGTTTTTCTCGTAAAACCCACGGTCGTATTTACCAAATGCACTTCTGTTGTCATTCAGTTCACTCTAGAAACACATCTAAACGCCAAACTTTTTAAGAGCACAATTTTAACACCCGCTTCCTCCTACAAAGCAGAAGTGAAGGTCGTAGGCGATGCCAGCCGGTGGCTTGAGCGGCAGCAGGTCGCATCCTTCCTCTCCGGGCAGCTCCCGGTAGTGGCAGCGAACCCAGGCAGAGCTCCCAAACCCAGCCTGGCTGAGCTGCGCTCAGGCCCATGCAGGGCTCAGGGGTGGCAGAAGGGCTGATTGAGCAACCCCTGTTTTCGTAATTCCATCTGCGAGATCCCAGCAGGCAGACACGTGAGAGCGGCGCCTTCCGAAAACAAGCGCCGGAGGGAAAAATCAGCGTCTCTCAAGGATGTTATAGGGCTTGTTTTCCTCCGCGGTGGGCAGTCAGGTTGCAGCCAACACCTGGGTGTTCATGGTTAAATGCAGAACCGTCTGGTGTCTCCAAAGAGCACGCGACAGCCTGCCCTGTGCCGCAAGCCCCGGCCACCAGCACGGCACGGCGGTGACGGCGCAGAGCCCCACCACCGCGGTTTGGGGTAGGAGAGCCCCTCATAGCGCTGTGCGGGGCACGGGTGCTCCCAGCAAATCCTTCTGGTGGGCACTGCCACGAGAATTTGCCCGGAGGCCACCAGGAATGGCTTCAGCAGGAAAACTGAACTGAGGGTTTCTCCGCTGCAGCTGAGACGTTGCGCCAGCTGTGTACCAGAGGGGATGGAAAAGCTGGAAAAGGGATGGAAATTAAAAGAAACATTAGAAGATACAAAGCCCCCAAAGACAAAATAATAAATAACGTCATTTGTATTTTGTTAAATCTCCTTATTCCTAACCTAACGTCTTGGTGTTAAGGGGGTGGAGGGGAGGTTTGCCTCTGAGGAGATCAGGGTCTGGCACAGTGGTGCAAAGATGGATTCGTGCCATAGCATCTCGAGTCAGAGAGCTGACAGTTGTAACTGACATCCGGAATTTGGAAAATCTTGCAACACTGGAAAAATTAAAAGCTGGTTCCAACAATTGATCCCTGCCTGCGTGCTGGGACATGCCATAGCAGACGTTCTTCTACTTAGTCATATTTAGGATGGGGAGGAGGCACCACGGCAACATGGGCGATTTTTTTGGACTGGGCTGGTAAGTTTGAGGTTTTCCTTTTAATATTAATCAGTATATTAAAAAAGCTTGATGAGCATCGTTGTCCTTGTTCTGCTGCAGTGGTGCTGTGTGTGGTTGAGTCATTTCATAGAATTAAAATATACTGCAATCTACCGAGAACTGTAAGTGCCAGTAACTTAGAAAATCATTTTTAAGGTTAAAAAAAAAACCAACAAAACAGTGCTTTTTAACAGGAAACATTAATTTTATGACTCCTAAATATAAAAAAAGCTTTTATCTCCAAGTGATTCCCCAAACTATTTAAACCCTTGCTCTTCACCTCCTCTTTCCCGGACTCCTGTTCTACAAAAGTTTTGCATGTTCCCGTAAGACATTTGTAAAATCAAGGTTTGCTTGTGTTCTTAGAGGATAATTGCCAGTAAAAAAAAAACCAGACTGTAAGTGTGCTTTTTACCTATAATACTAACATTAAGTATTACATTTGAAGCATGTTAAAATTTACTTAATGGCACTCATGATTCCTCCCTCCAGTGAGCTTGTGTGTTGGTATCTGTTTGCACTGTCCCCTTGCTTCTAGGACGCTTGCCTTGGCACCGGAGGATGCTATAGGAATAGCCAGATATCCTACGTAAGCCAAAGACAGACCTAAAGTAGTTAAATAAATGTGTGTAGGACTATGTTGTGAGATTTTTACACACCTGTTTTCTTTAAACATGCTCATATAAAACAGAGCAAAGGCTTGGGAGAGCTGAGAGCTTTCCCAGCGACTGAAAAGCAGCGGGAGGTCTGCAGGAGGCAAGGGTCACGCTGAGGCTCCAGGACTCGTTTAGCCCCATTTAGGTTTGAGATAATGCCACAGCCATAGGTCATGAGCTGAAGGATGAAGGCACCAGGGTCAAGCCGAAGTTCAAGGCAGCTCTGCAGCCTGATTGCTGGGGAGTGAGTTGACTTAATTGTTGAAAATACGTATTTTTTTTGCTTAGCTAATAGTCGTCTGGCTGCTGCCAGCCCGGCGGGGTGGGAAGAGAAGAGCAGGAGGGCTCAGGGCTGGGACCCCAGGAAATGCCTTGAACTTCTCAAGTGACACTTTCACTCCGTTTCCACCCCATGTTATACATCCCGGTGTGACCTAATTTTCCAACCTGAGCCAGGCAAAAGAGTGTGTGATGTGCCTTGACAGCCTGCATATGTGTTGTTATATTTAAAGATCTCTCCACTTCTTTCCCTTCCCTGCCAGACTTGCTGCGCCACAGGGTGCTGCCGCAAAGGCACGCCGGGAGGAAACCGCTGAGCAGGGCAGGGGGTGAGGAAGGGAAAGACGCTCCAATTAACCAGCTTGGGGGGAAATCTGGAGGAAGGTAGACTGTACTTCTGCAGGTTGGTGCTCATTTCTGCTTTGGTTCCAACGGCTTTGAAAGAATCAAGAGAACAAGTGGTACGTCCCCAACCCTTCCTCGTGGGATGCGGTGACAAGAGCGAGGCTCCAGCTGGGTGTGGAGCCGCGGTGCTGTGTAACCCCCCATTGGTGACGTCCTGACCTGTTGGCCAAAACCCCAACCTCACAGGGGCCTGTCAGGTTTAACTGGTGCTTGCGAAGGGGGGATGAAAGCCGCTCATGTGAGCTTTTGCAAAGCAGCACTAATCAACACCTTTATATCTATGTCAGTTGTTTGATCCTTCAGTTCACCTCCTCTGTTTAAAAGCCTGTAACGTTGCCAAACACTCTTAATTCTCCCCAATTAATCTCTGCCCTTCCACCCCCCCATCGATTATTACCAGTTTCCTCCTCCTGAGAGCCAGGTGAAGATCCCCGTTGTGCAGGCACTGCCATCCACCCAGCCTCCAGCATCTTCTTCCTCGCTGTGCCGTCACTGTGCCAGCCAGCCCCTCGAAGGGGGATCACCGCTCCAAACCAGCATCACGGTCCATGGGAGCGCAGGGGTTCCTGGGGGGTTGTTCTCAGCCCAAGCAGGCTGTGTGGGACAGGGGCTGCTGTTGTGGATGCTCGTTCTGTGGATCCCTGTATGGAGCATTCTTTTGCTCCTCAGCCTGCTGACCTCATGGAGATGCCCAGATGAACAAAGATGGATGTGTAGGTTGTGCAATAATGTCTGAATATTTCTTCTTTTTATGGCAATAATGTCCGGGGTCTCTGGGCATGGGAGCCCTGTGGTATAAGGTGTTGCCCAAAAATAGTCCCTTCCCGAAAGAGTTAATAATTAAGTATTAGTATACCTGCAAAGTAAGAAGCACATAGGGTTTTATTGAAAGTTGAAGCTATTTCGAGTGATTTCATTGTGAGGCTGAGATGTAACATGAGTTAGTGTCATGCAACTGGAACTGGGGTTTCACAGCCCAAAAATCTGCTGGACGTGCACGTGGAGGCTCCCTCGCTCCTGCCGGGCACAGGCTATTCCCTTCTCCGCTTGCATCCACCCGCAGCTCGCTGCGGCTGAGCCCCTCAACAGCAAGAATCTTTTTAATCTTTGCCCTGAGCTCAGCTATGTACGTTTGCTGCATCGTTTGCCTTTTTTTCTTTTTTCTGCTGTTTCCCACTCTGTGCTCCAGGACTCACCTTTGCTTGGCTCTGTTGGTATTCAGCTGCCCCAACCCCTCAGGGGGACAAGAACCATTAATTCCCAACAGAGCAGCTCTGCTGGGTTGTGGTAGCGGCATCGGATCGCTAGATTTGCTCCTGATTTACCATGCCTGTATCTGTAACACTCTCTGGCTCTCTTGGGCAGTAAAGGCTGTATCCGCCCATGTACTGGGCTGCCTCAGTGGGCATCTTACAGAAAACAGCTCAACAGCTCAGCAACCCTCCCATGCTCCAGCACCGGAAAGTCTGGGCTTGAAAACAAAGTTCACGCTCTTTGCTGCTCTCAAGCCAGGAAAGTTTAATAGGGCGTTTGGTGCCGTTCGAGCAAAGCTCCTGTTTGCGGGTTCGTGCGGTTTCCGCGCCACAGCCAGCAAGGCAGCATCCCGGCTTGCCGCCTGGCCGGGCTCACTTTGTGTTTGCACTGCAAGGTGCTACCTGAAAAAGGAGCCTTCTCAGGTGCCACCACATCAGCAGGTAGACTTTTTCCACGCCGTGTGTCTAGACTTAACTCCCAGCACTGATAAGATCTGTCGCACTAGTCTGATAAAGGGGAATAACCTTTCTGAGCAAACAGAGTGATAGCATCGCCCTTCTGCTCACCCAGCCAGCCCTGCTGCGGTTTGCAAGTAGATGTTAAATACAGCTTCTCTGTACGACTGTGCCTATTCGCGATCACCTGCTCGAGGCCATGCCTAACTATGCACAGGAACCAGTGGAACGGGATCATTTTACCCCAGCAGAGAGGGGACGCCCCAGCCTTTGGGCTCGGGAGACTGCAGGAAACAACAACAACCACCCAACAGTTCGCGTGTGTGTGAAATGAAGTCTGTTGCAGCTGCCTTGCTGCGGGGTGGACCACACCGATGTGGCCATGTATCCTCACAGGGGTCTCGCCGAGTGATGGGGACGCTGCGGGGACAGGGGCGGTGCAGTGCCCTCCCGACAACCAGATCTTTCCAGCCCTTGTGAAGTTGTAGCTTGACAGCAGCAGAATTTTTTGACATGTTTTGATGTAAGTATAACACTGTATCGTAGTTCCGTGGTATATGCTGGTATGTTAATAGTGTACACCGATTAGTTAGGGTTTGCTAATGTACTACATTTCAATAAAAAGCAATTTAAAAATACGGACTGTGTGAGCTCAGTGTCTCTCAAAATATAGGAGGCTGAGAGCATCGCCCAGTGACTCCAGTCCCTCCAGTATCTCTTATATATATGTCTTAGAGGACAGTGTGGAGCGACATTGTCAAAAGAGCCATTTTCAGAGGGAGTTTTTCCCAGTCTGCAGTAAATTTCCTTTTATTTTGCTATACTAGTGGCTAGAAATCTCAGGTCATTAAAGGCCATGTGTTCAAAGTGGCTTATGAACATTCAGGAGACACTAATCCACCTTCCCCCCGCGTTCGCCACCCAAGAGGTGGCACGTAACGAGCAGGGACAGAGGTAGTGACGCAGAGGAGGATCCTTCAGCATCTTCTCCCAGTGCTCAAACCCTTCCCGCAGCACATCCAGCCTTCAGAACCCACCGAGCCGCTCCCAAACACAGCCATGCCATCAGGGTGAGGGCAGAGCCTTGAAAGCTGAGCCAGCTAATAAATATTTATATTAGTGTACAAAGGCTGGGGCTGGGATCAGGGCGCTGCACTAACACAAGAGATAGATCATCCCAGGGTTAAGGGATTTATAGCCTAAAGAAAACACGACATTCCCACCTTCCCGGGAGCTGGCAATAAGCACAGAGACGGTAGATGTCAATGTTTTCTGCTGTTGTAACACTTCAGGGTTTGCAGGGAGACTCTCTGATGGTTATTAGAACAACAGCAGTTCACTAAAATACTGGGAAGCTGCTCTGCGGCCAAGAGCTGAGAAGGAACCGCATCTCCCACTCTCCTGTTTGCTGCAAAGGCTGTCCTTGGTCTTGATCTCAAGCCCTGTGTGAGCTCCAGAGCTGGAAAACGAGGACCAAAATGAAGCCAGCTGCCAGGAGGGGGATGCTGGGGCTCCCTGTCCCAGCGGGGCACGGGCTGGCTCGCTGAGCCCGAGTTGCTGGAGGTGCGTGTTCTCCACAGCGGAAAGGGTAAATGCATTCCCGTCTGCCCAAAGGGGAGGCGAAAGCATCGCCAGCCTGGCCGGGAGAGCTGGATGTGTCCCCGCTGAGGGGGGACCAGGGGCCGCAGGGGAGGGCAGCGGTTTGGGGGAGGCTGTAGCCCCCGCACAGCTGCCCTGGGAGATCCCTGCCGATAAATCACTGCGTGTGCAATGGAGGAGCAGCTGAATAACCCCTCGTGGTTCATGGCAGCTTCAGTGGCTACCACGGAGCTGCACAGGAACACGAGTAATGGTCTTAAACTAAAAGAGCGTAGTTTTAGACCAGATCTAAGGAAGAATTTTTTTACACTGTGGGTGGTGAGACCCTGGCCCAGGTTGCCCCGAGAGGTGGTAGAAGCCCCGTGCCTGGAACCATTCCAGGTCAGGTTGGACCCTGGGGCTCTGAGCACCCTGCTCTGGTTGCAGATGTCCCTGCTCCCTGCAGGGGGTTGGACTGGCTGGGCTTTGAAGGTCCCTTCTGACCCAAACCACTCCGTGGTTCTGTGATTTTTCGTTCGCCCGGAGTTTTACTATCCAAGCACATTATTCTCGTCAGATCCGAGCTGCCCTGTCAAAGGTCTTTTCACTGCAGGGGGCCACCGAGGGGCAGAGGAGGGACCCGCTCTGCAGAGCGCGGGGGTCAACGCCAGCTGCCCGCCGAGGGCGGTACAGGGAGGTGGCAGCGGCCGCACCGCGGGCAGCGGGGCTCGAACCCGGCACCTCGGCCCCCCGGAGCCGTGGCCCTCGCGCCCGCTCCACGACGGCAGCCCGGCGCCGCCCCGCTGCCGCGAGGGCGCCGCGCCGCTAGGGGGCGCCATGGCAGCCGGCGGGGCCCCGTGACCCGCCGGCGCGGCCCGGCCGCTCCCCCGGCGCCGCCTCCGCTCTCCGGCCCGGCCGAGCCCAGCCCCGCCGAGCTGCCGCGCCGCGGCCACCCCGCCGCGATGTGGCTGGGGCCTGAGGAGGTGCTGCTGGCCGGTGCGCTGTGGGTCACGGAGCGGGCCAACCCCTTCTTCTTGCTCCAGCGCCGGCGGGGACACGGCAAAGGGGGCGGCCTCACGGGTGAGGCGCGGCGGGGCTGAGGGGAGGCTCTGGCCCGGCCCGGCCGCCTCGGGGTCGGCGCTGTGCGGGCAGTGGAGGGTGGGCGGGGGAGAAAGTCTTGCCCCGCTGCCATGTCCCCGCATGGCCCGGCCCGGCCCGGCTCGGGGCGTCTGAGGGGCCATCTCAGGACGGCGTCGTGGGTCCCAGTGGGGCGGGGCCGGAGCTGCCCGCTCCGGTACGGCGGCGGGTCCGGGGCTGGAGCTGGGGGGGGGGATGCAGGCCCCGCCGTCGGGACTGCGCCCGTTCCGCCTTTCCCCTCGCTTCCCGGGCGTAACCCCCGCAGAGCCCCCGCCGCTGGGACGAACTCGGTCGCCGTGACAGCTAACGGCACCCGCCGCTGCGTCCGCGCCTTGCCCGGTCCCTCCGCCCTCCCGGCAGGCCCTCGCCTTTCGGGGGAGCTGTGGGCCGAGCCTGCTGCCTCGCACTGGGTCTGTGCAGCCCTGGCCCTGCGGGGGTGTCTGTGGTCAGGCCTCCCCCGCCGAGCTGCTGCACAGGGCGGGCACCAGAGCTGGCCGGGGAGATCTTCCCTCCGCAAAAATGGCTTCTTTGTCACTCTCGCGTTGCCTTGGATTTTTGAGGTGTTTTCTTTGTTTATTTTTTTTGGGTGTGTTTTTTCATGATTTAAAGGTTGAACGTAAGACCTAGTTCGTAACTAATATTAGTATGAAAATTGTGCTATGCTTGGGCGGGGGGTGAAGTCTGAGTGCAGCCCGATGAAAACCACCCCAGTGTGCGCGTGCCTGATAGCAACGTTTGGCGACAAAAACCTAAAATAACAGAACTGTGACCAAGGCACACTGTTGACAACAACAAAAAACGCTCTCACTTTTAAAACCTCCCGTTTATGGGCAAAGTGCTTACACAGTTATGTGAATTACAGAAAAGTGCTTTTCACAATTGTGAGTTATGCCCAACCAGTTTCAGGTATTAGGTCTGTTAACCAATATAGGAACTACAGAAATGACACAGCTGATAAACATCCTTAGCATATTTCATCTTGTCACAGCATTCAAAATTACTTTGAATTGCTCTGTTTTACTCTCTCTGTAACATGACTTACTTGGGTAATTCTGCATGTGGCATATAATGGTATTCTGGAATTTCCCAGGGTTTTACAAGAAGAAATGAGACCTGGTGCTATTCTGGAAACATTTAAACTTACCTATTTTAAGTGGTTGAAGCTTTGAGCCAGTTTACTTCTTGAGCTAGTTTAGCTCAGTGAGAGAGTCTTCCTCAGAGCTCCTACATGTTAACAGCCATGTGTCCTCCTTAAGAAGCTGTTCAACTACCAGTTGACGGTTTGGAGTTAGAATGTAGATATTCAGCCAAGCTGGAAAGGTGTTTAAGTCTTAAAACGGAGATCCTGCCGTGCTGGGTACGTGTGTATTTGTTTTGAGGGTTACCAGACAAGCTTGCTGTGGATGGCATTTCTCTTGAAGTATGACCAGTGGGGTATTCCTCATTGGTGACTTGCCTTTGTAGCCAAGAGAGAGAAAGGGGAGGAAGTAGCGTGTTTCATGATCATGACTCAGAGCTGGATGAGGACGGTTTACTTGGACTTCCCCAGACCATAGGGAGGAGAGCGGGAAGTTGAGCCTCCCAAATAGTGATCCCGAGGAGCAACCATAGTCCCTCTTGAAGTTCTGATGTTAGAAAACTTTTAATCATGAGGTTGTTGCAATACGAATTTGCATTAAAGATGCTCATAAAACATTATATAGAATAACAAAGTGACGCATCATCTGAGCTATTTGATTTATCTAGTAAATAGACTTAATTGAAGTGAGCGGATTTGTTTTACAAAGTCTGGCGGCTGTCAACATTTATTCTGGAAGTGCCTGTTCTTTTATGTAACATCATGTAAAAATATTCTAACTTCTGTATTACCAAATTTTGATTCTCTGCCTTCTTTATTTGTTTAATCAAAGTAATTCTGGAAACATCACTGAAACCTGTGAGTACCAGTTTTTCTAGAGCTACTTGATTCCGTTTTGGATGAGGTATCTCACAGCATAGGTGATGCTGAAAGGTACAGTGTTGAAAGCTCTTCTGTGTTTTAGTTTAGGAGGCTTAAAAATCACTGTTAGCAACAGAAACCCCACAGAGGAAAATACATTTCACTTTTCTTAGGTAATTCTCCTAGGAAGGCGGAGGATTATAATGAGGTTTATTAGACATTTAATTGCCGTCTAAACTTTACCCATTGCCAGTGGGACTGGCTGTGGGCAGTGACTGGATGTGCATCATCGTTTTCTTGACCAAGTGCCAGTGCTCCTTGATCACAGCGTACATAACATGAACATCAGCATCTTTCTGTGGTGTTGATCCTGTGTTTTTAGTTAACCCAATTCTTCATTTTGGTATTATGTTGTTTTAATTTCTTTCTCTTTGCCTCCCAGGTCTTCTTGTGGGAACACTGGACGTGGTTTTGGATTCCAGTGCCCGAGTTGCCCCGTACCGCATTCTGCACCAGACCCAGGACTCTCAAGTGTATTGGGCAGTGGCATGCGGTATGTATTGATGTGACTCTTCTTGGGAGCTGGATTTGTGCTATTTTATTGTCTTTTTGGTTTGGCTGATCCATTTCCCCACATAGGAGTATTCTGTGGCTGCTCAGGAGACTCTAGAGCTTCTGCTGGGGTAGTGGAATATGCCAGCAATGACAAAAGTTCTCAGTGTTGTTTAAACTGTAGTTTAGGAGCTTAAGGCTCTGTAAAAGCTTCTGTATCTGCAGATGGTATGATTTCCTTTGTTCCAAGGCGTATCTGTGAGATTGCTCAGAGAATCAAACCATGATGATAAGTTTGCTGTCAGATGATGAGTGTTGTGCCAAAACCTGCTTAGCAGGAACACAGTAAAGATGG
Organism: Bucorvus abyssinicus; assembly: GCA_009769605.1. Taxonomy (NCBI): domain Eukaryota; kingdom Metazoa; phylum Chordata; class Aves; order Bucerotiformes; family Bucorvidae; genus Bucorvus; species Bucorvus abyssinicus. The sequence continues at coordinate 5,904,681 of CM020041.1, read as the reverse complement.
GAACATGGAAGGTTGTTTAAGGTGCCAAACACTCTTTGGGGCATCTCTTTACAGGCTTGATCCAGTTTATTTTTTCTGCTATTTCTGGCTTGTAATAGATACAGATATACTATATCTGTAAAATATATTGCAGTAATACTTCTTACATCATCAGAAATCCTTGGCCTCTTTTACTTGAGAAGTGTAACTGCTGTGTTAGAATATCATGGTACAATCTTCTAATACCTGGTGGTGAACTTTGATTAAAGCTTTACATCCTACTGGTTGCTAAAGACAAAATATCTTCAGACATATTCGTTGGACCAACTTTGTTTATAATATGAATCTTCTCACTTTGTGGTTGAGATGTAAAATCTGAGCATGAGGTAACCATTTGCTGAGCCCACAGATGTTGATGTCTTGTTTTCCCTGTTCCCATCTTCTCCCCAGGCAACCAACACGATATTCTCCCTTGCAGAGCTACTTAAATTCTGCAGAAGAGAGGTTTAGAAGTTGCTGTGTTCACAGAAACTCGGTTTCCCTTTTGAGGAAGATGGAGGCAGAGAGGAAGAAAGACAGAAATGAAAATGGCAGGCCAGAAACTGCATAGAAAAAAGCAGAATATATAGTGGTCACATACAGTGCAGATCTGAAATTTTATAGTATCTCAGCACTCAGTGAGTGTGTTATTTTTGTGCAATTTCAGGACTGTTTTAGTTGATATCCTCTATATCTCACTTTTAAGTATTGCAGCATTGTAAAATGAGATGGGCTATAGAACAACCAAATGGAGTTTATAAACTACTATACTGGAGTAAATATATTGTCTTCAGCCAAAGTATTTTTTAGTCATACGTGGTTCTCATTTTACTGTCAAAATTCTGGTATTTCCTTAAAGTTATAAAGTGTATCTGGCTCTCTAGTTTTAAAATGCATCTCTTTTATTTACCACTTCTCATGTGTAAATAGTAGTGGGCACCATCGTGGCCATGCACACAGCTTCAGCCTTTCAGCACTTGGTTTTTGCAACTCTTTTTGTAGGAACTGCAGAATTTTACTCCTTCGTGTATGTCATTCTAATGTTGTTCTTAGGCATCAGTCCTTGAGGCCTGGCTTACTTCAGCAATTTGTCTGCTGTCACTTGGTGAGAGATGCAGCTCATGAAAGCTGAACACAGCGGAACACAGTCTTTATTCCCCTGCTGTTGTTGCTAGACCTGTGGGGTTCTTCCACAACCAAAGCATCCTATAATTGATAATTCTGTGCCCTTAAAACGAGCCATTTTGTATTACTGAAAACAATTTATGCTTTAAAAACATTGTTAGATGGGCCAGGATAGGTGTCAAGTAAACTTACACACAGAGGCAAAAGAAAAAATCTTTGTTGTCTAATCCATTGGGCTGTACACACAAACTCAAACTCGTAGCCCTGCAGTCCTTTGAGACAAGACTTGCTTCTAGTTTTTGGTTTCAGGTCCAGGTTTTGCTCATGAAACCACAGATTAGCTGGCACTGGGTTTTGTGGTTAGGTGTCCAGCTACAAATACGTGAAGACTCCTTAATTGCTGAAGTTACCACTTAAAAAAGAAACTCAGGTAGACTATTAGCTTTAGGGAACTGCTTGTGCTGTCCGCTGCTTGCTTCTTTTCCATGATTAACCACACGGTCGGGTCTAATGTACTCTCACAGAAATGGAGCAGTGTTAACACTTTAGATATCCCACTGCTTTTGTATGAAACTTCAGAAGATGAATTTACTGGAATTTGGCAAAGAAAGTTACAAGTGCTGTGGAATTGCATTTAAACAGCTTTCTGTTTGTCTGCATTTAATGTGTTTCTTATCTTGTTAAAAAAAATTAATTGCTTTTTTATTTCTTTATTTCTTCTGCGTTTTTTTCTGTCCTCAAGAGAATATAGTGATAACTGTCAGTAGAGAGGAAGAACTCTGACATGGATGTTTTGGTTGCTCTTTGTTTTGGAATTGCATGCTCTCTGCTGACCATTGCTCATGGAAAATGGAACCTCTTAGTAGGTGCAAAAAATTCAGTTGTTCTGAAATTCCAAGGTTCTTCTGAAAGTTCATTATTTTTCTTCTAGAATACCAGGAATTAAAAGAGCACTTCTTGAATGTTTTTTGTTTGGGAAAAAGGCTGTGTTTGGTGTGCACTGGCAAATAGGATGATCTGTTGGTGCTGATTATCCTTGGTGGCAGTAGAGACATTTCATTAGAAACATAGTTTAGGTGTATATAAAATATCCTTGACTTGGATACAGCTGGTGTGTTTGATTTGTCCTGATCGCTGTTTGCTAGTTAATAGTTTCTTGCTGTGAACTAGGAGGAAAAAGACCTTGTTCTAATTTCCTTTTTTCCTTTGCTCTTCCCATCGTCTTTCACCTCTTCAATTAGGATCATCTCGTAAAGAGATCACAAAGCACTGGGAATGGCTGGAGAACAACTTACTGCAGACTCTGTCCATCTTTGATAATGAAGAAGATATCACCACCTTTGTCAAGGGCAAGATACACGTAAGCACCATGTTTCCCTGAAGGACTTCCAGATCCTGAGAAGGAACGGGGAGGTGGTTTTAAGAATTTTTACCCTTGGGAGGGAGGGAGCAAGAGCTCCATTGCAAAACTTCTGTCTGTTCCCTCCTTATACATAACATACATTTGGAATTGTCATGGGATGTATCAGTATTATCAGCATCATGTCACAGTCATAACACTGATCAAATGGATTTGGGGGGGAAGGTTATGAGCAGGAGATCTCAAGGAACAGCCTGCATAGGATGCTGCTACTAATTAAAATACAGTAGCTCTTTAAAATCCTTGCTGGTTATACCTTGTTGTGTAGCGGGAGGCGTAAGGAGATAATGCGATCGGAATGACCTGTTGGCAAATTTTCAAGTTTAGAGGCGATGGAGTTTTTAATCATGAAGCCAACTCCGGAATGATGACTTTCGGTTTTGGGTTTGCCTGACCAATACAGTGTGTAGCCGGCACCATGTTCTTTAAGGCTGCCTTCCTCATGAAGGCGAACTTCACTGAGAGCAGCAATGTCGATGTTGAGTCGTGACAGTTCGTGAGCAATTATAGCAGAACGGCGTTCAGGACGCCCACTGTCTGCTGTATCGAGCGTGGTTCTGATGTTCCAACATGCGAGTGTCAATCTGGACACACCTTTGGAGGCAGGTGTATGCCTTTGTCTCTTTGTCTTTGGTTGACCGCAAAAGAAGATGCCTGTTGGCCGTGGCTAGCCAACCGGATTGGAAGGGGAGATGAGCTTTGGTTAGGCCACCTTTTCTAGGCCCCTCTCCATGTGGAGCAAGCAGTGCTCTCCTTGAAAAAGGCTGCTTGGTCATTCAGGATGCTGCTGAACGAGACTGTCATCTCCCGGGTCAGTCTCAAGCGACCAATGTCCTGAACCGCCTGCATGCAGGGTTGGGTCTGCGGCTTCCAGTGACATCTTTCCACCTGCCGTTTCGTCCCTTGCCTGTCGCTACAGGGCTTTGCAAACGTGAGTACACCCTTCAAGCCTGCACGGTGGATTTTTTAGGTGAGGCGCAGTGTGCGCGAGACTGGCCCCACCGTTTACACCTAAGCTTCATCTGCCAGGGCCTAGCGAGCTTGGACGGTGACAGCAAAGTCCTCAGGTCGTAGGTTTGGTTAGAGTATCCTTCTCTTAGATGGATGGCCTTACAGGGCTAAACGAGCTCCATCTGCCCGGGTTTGGAGTTAGAGTTGTCCTTCTCCTAGGATGGTTGCCCGAAGGCTAGTGAGCCCATCCTGCCCATGGACACACTTTGTCTGACCCTTCAGTTGAGACCTGTCTGGCTTGGGAGACCCTACTGGAGGCATATGCCACCACCAGCATAGCTCTCAACTTCGCAAGGGCACGCAAGCTCTTTCCCCACGGCAAGGGGGTGCCCATGAAAGAGATACCTTTGATACAGAGAGAATATTTAACGAGGGTTCATCTAGCACCGAATCTGTGAGAGGGAATTCTGTTTTGCAGGCAATGGGCTCATCCTGCCACGCCATTCTAAAAGGCATCTCTGCTGTAAAGGAACTGCACCCCAACTTGCACTGACTTATGAGTCGGACAAGTGTCTCAGCTGCTTGTGCAGTTAATACACTTCAGATTCCCAGCCCACAAATTCTCCAGAGTGGAAACTTATAAATACAGATTTTATTGAACAGCAGCAATTTGAGTCTTTTTCAGTGCTCCTGTCAGATTCTTTGTGTTTTCTGTGTGCAAGAGAGATTGTGGTCATTTGTTTTTCCTTCTGGCCCGTCAAGATCTGACAGACTGTGGAGTTCTGCCCTTCCTGGCAGATGATGATCTTCCTGTTGAAGAAGCATGTTTGCAAGTGAAAATAGACTGCAGTTACCCTGCAGGGTGTTCAAAGTGTTGCCAGGCCAGCCGTGAGAAACTCAGTCTAAATGCTGAACATGAACGCTTCCTGCATGCATTCGGGAGTAGATCACAGGCTCCCAGATGCTCTGACTGCTTTTTCTACATGTCTTTACAGGACAGGAGAAATTATAACTGCTGGGTCATGTTTCTTCTTTCTGTCTTCTGGATTGCTGCTGTGACCTTCTGCTATATATTATGTCTGTCAGCAGGCATGTTCCCTTCCATTTCTTCTCTCTCTCCTCCCGTGTCCTTACAGGGCATTATTGCTGAAGAGAACAAGAATGAGCAGCCCCAGAGTGAAGAAGATCCAGGTAAATTCAAAGAGGCTGAACTGAAGATGCGGAAGCAGTTTGGAATGCCTGAGGTGGAGAAGTTGGTCAATTACTATTCCTGCAGCTACTGGAAGGGGCGCGTACCCAGGCAGGGTTGGCTGTACCTCACTGTCAACCACCTCTGTTTCTACTCCTTCCTGCTGGGCAAAGAGGGTGAGTTACAAGCCTGCTACTTGTTTTTCTACCATTTCCCATGATCTTCTTCATGTAGTTAATCTTTTGTGTGAACTCTTTTTTAAGCTGACAGTTTTTTTCCTTTTAGGCATCCTTTGAGCTCTAGCTCAACACATAGATCAGTCCTTGCTCTCACAGGCACTTAAGTGATGTTTAGACTGAATGCCTGAGTCATTTTTCAAACCAGTTTCCAAGCTGTACAAGTACACCTGCAGTTTTACTTCAGTTGGATTAGAGAAACCAAGCAATATTTTTACCTTGGTGAGTGTTATTTGGAACCACCGCCAGGACCCGGTATTTACAAAGCTGAACTCCTGAGTCGAAAGCTAATTTGCTGGAAAGAAAGAATGAAAACTTGAGTAATTGTAGTTGAAAACGTTTACTGGATGGGAGATGGTCCTTTTGGAACAGTATTATTTCTAGTCTCGTTAATCCCAAAGATTATTTCCAAGTAATTTTGGAGAACCTGGTAAAAGTATGAAGAAAAGAATTGTCCATGTGTAAGAGGGGGAAAATGCTGCTACACTAAGAGCTTACTGGCTGCTTGAGCTTCATTTCTGCTTGTTGTTTTGTCTCAAATTGTAATAGTAGGTTTTTTTTAATTTTTTCTCTCAGTTACACTGGTGATCCAGTGGGTGGATGTAACCCAGCTAGAAAAAAATGCTACACTGCTGTTCCCTGAGTGCATTAAAGTAAGCACAAGGGACAGCGAACTCTATTTTTCCATGTTTCTCAACATCAACGAGACATTCAAGCTGATGGAGCAACTGGCTAACATTGCTATGCGGCAGCTGTTGGATAACGAGAGCTTCCTACAGGATAAGTCCCTCCCGAAGCCCAGGAAGCCTCTTAAGAACATCTCTGCATTAAAAAGGTATGCGTTTCCCGCAGTGAGAAGAGAAGACAGATAACGGGGTTGTAATAATAAATCTGCATTACTGTGCAGCTCCCAGGTGCCACTGTGGTTTTCTCACTCTAGGGGCTGCATCACTTGTTTCAGTCATTAGCCCTCTGCCTGTTCTTTTTTTTCATCCCAAATTGGTACTGAATTCACACAGAGCCTCATGCCTTTCTCATGCATGACTAGGCACTGTCAAAAGGAATTTTCAATGAGAAACTGTTGAAAATCCTGTTTTTAAAAAAAGGTGACAGAAGAGAATGACATCAGCCTCTTTGTCTGAAGGTGAAGATGTATAAAAAGTCATATACATTTGTGTTGTAATAAATCCTCCCGCTGGGGACTGTGCTCTGCAGTTTCAGAATCTGATGTAACATTTCAGTTTCGTAGATGGACCTATTCCATCTTGTACTGCAGGACATACCTTGTCAGTGAAGCATGTCTGAAGGCTGAAAGAGGAGTCAGATAAGGGGTGGCACCTCAGAGAAATGAATACTAAGAATACACAGCACAGTCTGAAGGTTGTGATTGGAACGAACACTTAATAGGGTTTGAGTGGGTTTTTCAAGTGAGAAAAAACCTCTGGGGACTGCTCTTTCCTTTTCCCCAGAGACCTGGATGCTCGAGCCAAAAATGAGTGCTACCGTGCCACTTTCCGGTTGCCCAAGGATGAATGCCTGGATGGACATACAGACTGTACCTTGTGGACCCCATTCAACAAGATGCATATTCCTGGCCAGATGTTTGTTTCCAACAACTATATCTGTTTTGCCAGCAAGGCCGAGGAGGCCTGTCATCTCATCATTCCTCTCAGAGAGGTGGGGGTTTCTTAGCTGTATATGGACTACAGGCCTTTCTTGTCTTTTGTGTGGTACTTTATAGATACTGGAGAATCCAGTAGATCCAAATTTGCCCTTGTCTTTGTCTTCTAGGTGACAATAGTTGAGAAAGCAGATAGTTCCAGCATCTTGCCCAGCCCTCTGTCCATCAGCACTAAAAGTAAAATGACCTTCTTCTTTGCCAATCTGAAAGACCGAGATTTCTTGGTACAGAGAATCTCAGACTTCTTGCAGAGGACGCCGTCCAAGAAACCATGTGGCAGCGATAGGGAATGGAAGTGGAATTTGCCTGATCCTGGTTGTGAGGTACTGAGGAAAAAGCAGAGAGGAGCATTTGTCAACTTTCCAGAGTAATGCTCCTCACAGCATGTTAACAGCAAATGCTGTCTCTTTGTTGGACAGTTGTCAGAGGAGGGAGCTGCCTGAGCTCAGATGCTTTGTGTTCTGTTGTTCAGGAGGTTCCGGAGTTGCCTTCCAGCAGCCCGCTTGCAGTTAGCCCCACGTCTGCTCTCAGCAATCGACCTGTCAACTTCTCTGCCGGGGAAGTGCCAACAGCCTCCCAGGGACTACTCAAACTCTTTAGAAGAAATTCTGAGGAGCTCTTGGGACCTAAAGGGGTAAATAGTATTTTAACTTAAAACAACTAACTCTAAATAGATTGCAGATGTCTTGTACTGCTCTGAGACTGAAAGTGCATTTTATCCCTGGTCGGTCCTGCAGTGTCACTGCTGTGTCTGTCACATATGTGCTGCATAGATGTCACCTGACCATCAGCTTACTTTATCAGTACTGAGATACCTAAGATACTTGACTAGAGGCCGAGAAATTGGTGTGACTGTGTTCTGGGATGTAAATTCATGTCGGTGAAGAACATCTGTTCTTCAGATCAAGAAAGCAGAGCGCTGGTACCTCTCCTTGCTTGTTAATTGTCTTAGACCATGGTTCTGCTTACATTCTGTAGAGATTTGCAAGGTGTAATGCATTGCACAGCCCATGTTAGCATTGTGAAGACTTGACTTTAAGCAAGGTCAGAACCAATTCAGAATGGTGTAGATCAGCATACACCCTTTTATTCATCAGGAGGAAGAAGGGCTTTAAATGTCACAATGCATTTTTCTTGTGAACTACAACCCTGATTATACCCAGAGGTCACCTGTCCTACAAGCATAAAAATGCCATAACCTCCTGAAATGGCCGTATTTGTTCCTTTATTTGTTCCTGTGAAGGCAAAGGAGAAGATGAAGGAAGAGTCTTGGAACATTCATTTCTTTGAATATGGGCGAGGGATGTGTATGTACCGCACTGCCAAGACCAGGGAGCTGGTGCAAAAAGGAATCCCAGAGAATCTTCGTGGAGAGCTGTGGCTTCTTTTCTCAGGTAGGATGTTGTGCTGGAGACTTTGACAGCTAGCAGGAATAAGCTTTCTGCACATCCCAAAGGAAAAGCTGTAAATCTTGGCTCGTTCCAGAAGAAATTAATCACAACGTAACTCCACCTGAATGATATTTCATAGTGGTTTTGCCAAAAACCCAGTGATCGCATTCCCAAGGTGACTTTCTTTGTGAGCGTACTAGCTCTTTGGCCTCCTTTGTCTGCGTTTCCACGTTGGGACCTAAACTCCAACATGATGATTTAACAAAGAGTTTGTTACTCTACTTTCATATCTATTTGTAGTTGATGAGTTCATATAGTGCTTATACTGGGTATTCATGTAGTGCTTATAGTGGGTGTAAAATCTGTATGCCAAAGCTCAAGAGGTGAAGCAATATTTGTCTGTCGTTACAGGAGCTTGGAATGAGATGGTGACTCATCCTGGTTACTATGCAGATCTGGTGGAAAAGTCAATGGGAAAGTACAATCTTGCTACAGAGGAAATTGAGAGAGATCTGCACCGTTCTATGCCAGAACATCCCGCCTTCCAGAATGAGCTGGGAATTGCTGCCCTCCGGAGAGTCTTAACAGCTTATGCATTCAGAAATCCAACAATTGGGTACTGTCAGGTCAGAAAGAAGTCCTAGACTTGTTAGTCCTACACGGTGACCATGACTGACTTGCAGTCTTGTGTTCAGTTCCAAGCTTTTCCTTCATGCTGTCCCTGTGGTGGTGTGAGAGGAGGAAAGAAGTGTGTTGCAATGTCTCTTAACTATCCTTTGCATACAGCATTTAAATGGACTTTGCACATTTCTGTTAGGTGTAATGACAGAGTCTGTTACTAGTTTTCCTGCTAGAGCTTCCCTAGTTCAGTGAGAACATCTTCTGGTTTCGTTAAAAAGAGCAATTAAATGGAATAAGTGATGATGCACTTGGGCAGCATATTGAAAACAAAACCAGGTGCTGGTTTGTGAAACAGCTCAGTGGAAATTCAGATTCATTTTGCGTTTCGTTCTGTGGTATTAGAGGTTCTCATTATGTTGTTTTCTTACGACCAAATTGTTTCAAGGCTTTTTATGAAAACGTTGAAAATTATACTTAGTCACATTGGTTTATGAAAGTGCTTGACAAAAAGAAGTTCTATTATTTGGTGCCTCACAAACAGAGGAACTGAAACAGGAAATTAATTGGCTCAAGGTCATCTGTTGGTTTAGTAAAAGCTGGAAATAGATGTGAGTCTTAGTGACACTTTTGCTGTATTCATGCTTTTTAAGTTTAGCTGGTCTGTAATGACAGAGCTTTCATGAGCATCTTCATGTTTTTCTCCTCTGTCCGCATGTTTGACTCTGCCGCTCGTAGGCCATGAACATTGTCACATCAGTCCTGTTGCTGTACTGCAATGAGGAAGAGGCTTTCTGGCTTCTGGTGGCTTTGTGTGAGCGGATGTTGCCAGATTACTACAACACAAGAGTAGTGGGTGAGTCTTTGTCAGATTCTTGCTGGAGCCTGGATTTTCAGCTGCAGTTTCACCAGCATCTCAGGCACATTTTTTTCAGAATGAATTAAATGTGGTGCGTTCTAAAGATTTTGTAGCACAACGCTGTTCCCTTTAAAGTTGCAGGTGTGTGATGGAGACGTAGGAAGAGACACTACAGGCTACCAAGGTAGTAGTGCTACCTTGTAGTAACAAGGAAGATGAAGTCACTAAAAGCTGGTAGCAGGAGGGACCATTAGCAGTAAGGAAGCATATCTAGAAGAAAATAATTGGGTTATTTTTGGCCCATCTGAACGATGTATTAAATCTTTGGAATAGGCTCCCAGGAAAGGTTAGTGAAAGCATGGCTTCATGGGCTTTTAAAGTTGGTCTGTTTTTAAAGAGTATAGTTTGGTGTAAATACCCTAATAACAGTAATCCTCCACCCCTTCTTTCAGGGAAAATGCTTAGATCAGTGAGAGATTCTGTTTATGTGTGCTCTGCAATGTAGGAATAGTCTCTATCTAAAATATGTTGGTTTTATTGAGAACCAGGAACAAATCTAAATTAATATGCTAATTTTAGTTCTGATGTTAAGAGGCTTATATGAAATTCAAGTGAACTCACACGGATTTGTTTAATAATTGATTAGCTTGGTTATAGTACCATGATACCACCAATTTGAGTTCTACTATTGGTTTTGTTTGTTTTCCCAGGTGCATTGGTGGACCAAGGCATCTTCGAAGAACTTACACGAGAGTATCTTCCACAGCTGTCAGACAAGATGCAGGACCTGGGAGTGATTTCCACCATATCCCTGTCCTGGTTTCTCACGCTCTTTCTCAGTGTCATGCCCTTTGAGAGTGCCGTGGTCATCGTCGACTGTTTTTTCTACGAGGGAATCAAGTTTATCTTGCAGGTGTCATTGGCCATACTTGATGCCAACATGGAGAAGTTGTTACAGTGCTGTGATGAAGGTGAAGCCATGACTATTCTGGGCAGGTACCATTCATTGTTCTTATTTATAACTGAACAGTGATGGTACCCTTTTAGTTATCCTCTCTATCAACCTAATTCCATTACACAGCAGGTCACAGATAACACTCTAGGACAAAACTTGAGCTCCAGAGAAGTTTGATATTGCTTTCTACAACAGCTGAAATTAATTTTTGACTCAAACATGGAGGAATCCCATATTTCTGGAATTGTTTGCTTTGTAGCATAATCCATTCCTGTGCCCCAGTTTGAATTTGAGCTAGGAAGGGTTGTTTTCCTAAATTCACGGAAGAATTCTGTTCTACTATTAAGAAAGATCCTGGCAGGAACCACCTTCTAGAAACATAAAACTTCATCAAGCAGATATCTCCCAAGTCTAGTAAATACAAGATTTTGTGTTTGAAATGTGAATCTCTTCTATGTGCAGCAAGAGCTTCAGCTTACAACTAGGTGCCCACTTTAAAAAGAGTTAGATACCCCCAAAATAGGGAGAAACCCAACTTCACTTCAGATGCATTTACTTCAGATTGCAGGTTAGCTGGAAAAAATTCAATTTTCCTATGTGTTTGGGTTAATGGTACAAAGAGGTTGGGAATGGTGCATTCAGGACATTACAGCTTTTCCTGGACACTAATCCTGGAGTCTTGCATCTCTTCTTTTTTTTTTCCCCCACAGATACTTGGACAACGTAGTTAACAGACAGAGTGTCTCTCCCCCTATCCCCCACTTGCACGCCTTATTGACGAGTGGAGATGACCCGCCGCTTGAAATCGACATCTTTGAACTCATCAAGACATCCTATGAGGTAAGGTTCTGGCTTAGTTTTTGACCAAGAGATTTTTCTCTACTGACATCCAGTTTTATACTTCATGCAGCCAGAATTTGAACAGCGTTCGTAGCTTGAGGTGCTTAAGGAGTGCAGGCACAAGCCATTAACCCACGCATTTGGTGTGAGTAGAGCCTAACGCTGGTGTGGATTACAGAGTCTCTCCAACACCAGTGGAGACTAAAATGATGACTGTAAATAAGTAAAAATTACTGACCAGAGATTTCTTCCTGCTTTGCCAAAAAAGTCACCATTCTTACTTGTATTTGAAGATTGCCAGTGCAAGAGAGTTAGGGAAGGAAATTCAGAGTAAAAATAGGGGAGGTGTTCTGCAGAAACATGGAAGCATCCCTGTTCACGTGCACAGGAATCCTGGTCTGCAATCCACAGGAAAGTGACCCGAGACTGGTGCCAGTGCTGCTGAAATTCTCTGCACTGGTGGAGGTGTAATTATTCACACTGAAAACAAACACATAAGAAATTTGTACCTGAAAGATGGAACACAGGCAAGAGAACTGGCGTTTGACAGTTCTCTGCTATGCTGTGGTAGATGTGAGTTCGTTTCCCTTTTTACCTCCTGTTTTTCATCCTGTCCCATTCTAGCTGCTTGCAGCCAGGCAGTTATTTTGCTGGGTATTTTGTTTGTTTCTTCAAACCTGCCATCTCTGTTAGTTCTTGGATCTTTTGTAAGAGGATGTCAACAAATTCATCTTACTTGTCTGACCTAGTCAGTAGAAAAGCCTCTTAACTTTGGTGTGTCTAGCTGGATCTCATGGGTCCTAGAAAAAAAACAGGGCTGGAAGGAATGACAACCTCTATTCCCTATCTCTGCCACAGTACAGGATCTGTATTTCTGTCAGTCCTGACAGATGCTTTTTCAGCTGTTCTTTAGAAACCTCAGATGTTGGATTTCTCATGATTTCTAAATTACTTCTTTTGCAGGACAAAGGTGAATAGGGAGTAGAGCTCAAGTTTTTTTCTCTTGCTGCTGGTAAAAGGCTTCTGGGGTTTTAGATCATCTCTGAGGGGACAGTACACTTGTTAACACGTAACTGAACTGGAGTTGTTCTTTCTTTAGGAGATGACGTTGACCTCGTCTGCTTTCTTTCTCACAGAAATTTAGCAATCTGAAGGCAGATGACATCGAACAAATGCGCTTTAAACAAAGGCTGAAAGTGATCCAGTCTCTGGAGGATACAGCCAAGAAGAGTGTGGTATGTGACTCCCAGATGCAATAAGCTACCAAATGGCATATTTATGGAATATGTTTTGCTGTGAGCATCTAGAAAGTCTGTGCTGTAGCAGACCTAGTTTTAAGTGACTTAAAGAATTGTAGTTCATGTGAATTTAATGGATTTTCACATGGTTCTAGCTGACCTAATAAAATGGATTGAAGTGTTAGGGCATGATTGAATGAGATATTTGCCGTGGAGGGAGATAAAAATCACTTGTAGGCTTGTAATAGTCTCCACTGCCTAGTGCTGTCTGTTTTACTGCTTGCCTGGAATCTTTGAGAAGAGCTCGCTAGCGTGTAGTTATTCTCCTGCCATTTAGGGAATATGCTGGTGCATTAGGGAATTTTACAGAAGGGTTCACAGCCAAACGACAGTGTTCATATCTATTGCAATTACCTCCCATGTCCTAGGTAGAGAATGTCATCCACATGTTTTTCAATGCATCTGAGTCAACCATCTGAAGATAAAAACAAGAGGGAGGGGCAACACAGTCTGCACAGCCGGGTCTACACAAACAGGAAATAAGTGCAGGGATTTTTTTCTAGCTGCTCAAAATGTCAGCAGTTTCTGTTGACCACAAACTGTCTCCCTGACCTGTAATCCATAGCAGTGGGAGATGTCAGAATGGTTAGGTTTTGCCTCCCGTTCCACGTCATATCTCCTTGCACTTGTTTTCTTCTCTACTATGTTACACTGATTTTTCAATGAGTCATATTCAATTTTCTTGCTTTGAAATAAATTGTTCACTGTATTTTCTCCCTAATTATAGGTCCGAGCTGTGTCTAGTGACATTGGTTTCTCTATTGACGAACTAGAAGAGCTGTATGTAGTGTTCAAGGTAAGAGGTGGGAGTGAGGAAGAAAGTGTTCTGACACAGAGAACAAATAACAAAATAAGTTGAAAGGGACACAGTGACTTTGTTCCTGATGGGTTGGATTAAGAATCAAAGCAGATGTGGTGTTCTGTTATACATGGGGCCAGTAAGACTGGGCCTGTTACTAGCTGGTTTATTTTTAAATTCCGCTCCGCACCCCCCCAAAGATGGCCGAAACACGTTCACAGTATTTGAACGACACTTACTCAGACTGTGGAGTCAAAGGAATGAATGTCACACAGCACTGAGAACAGGGAGCTAGGATTGGCTGTGCCTCCATTTTTTATTCTCAAGTTTGTCATTGACTTGCTCTGTAATTGTGACAGAATTACTGAAGTGTTTTGCCTCTATTTGTCAGTGTGTGTATTGTTGAAAGACTGGTATTACCCAACTGCATTTACCAAAGACACTGCAAACTCAGTTGCACTGTGCTGTGGACTCAGAGGCTTAGTTCTAAAACTTTACAGTAAAGGCTTATTGCCATTTGGTTCAAACCTGAAATCATGTTCTTTATATTTTTCACTCTAAAATTGTTCTTTGTGGTTTCATGAAATCTCCATCTCTTCCCTCGTTTCATATTATTTTGTAGTGAAGTAACACTAAGAATAATGGGGGAGATAAACAGTGTGTCCTAAACTGTCTCCTCTTTGCTTACTCAATGCTGTTCTTGAGCTATAACGAAGTCTCCACTTCTGTGGATTGTTGCAGTGTGATATAATCTGATCTGTTACTCCTTTCCCTCCAAAGGCAAAGTATCTGATGAGCTGTTACTGGGGAAATAATCGTGGTGCAGCTGCCCGCCGAGATCAGAGTTTACCCTACCTGGAGCAGTATCGCATAGACATGGAGCAGTTCAAAGAGCTCTTCATCAGCTTGACCCCCTGGTCCTGTGGCGCACATACGCCGGTGCTGGCAGGGCGTCTCTTCCGGCTTCTGGATGAGAACAGGGATTCTCTCATTAACTTCAAGGAGTTTGTGACAGGGATGAGTAAGTGGTGGTTTTGGTGGTGATGGAATATTGCAGAAAATGTTTCTGTCCTTTTCCAAGCAGCAAACTAAAAGGAGATAGTGGTGTTTGCACTGTCATGAGGGGCGGGTGACAGCCTTGTAGGTAGCCTCAGGCAGAACAAAAGATGCCCTTTTGCTGCCAGGCAATCTCCCATTTTGAGAAACAGTAGGTGGCAAACCAAGAAGATGCAGCTTTGCTGTGGCTATCTTCACTGGTTCTGCACAGGGCTTGGCACAGTTAGTGTTTCCTCACTGCATATGAACTCGGGCTGTTTTGAGCCTCTGAGCAGAGGGTGATTCCTTATCCTAAGTGCTGGTTTTCTTAACCTTTTTATTTTCTTTGCAGGTGGGATGTACCATGGTGACCTCACTGAAAAACTCAAAGTACTCTACAAACTGCATCTGCCTCCTGGTGAGTGATTGCTTCTCTACACTGCTACAGCATGGGCTGTTCTGACATGCAGTTGAAAAGGGACACCTCATGAATTGTGCTAATGAAGTGGGTGATACTGCTGTTCAATTAGCTTAGAGATCTTACCATTTTTTTCTCTGTAAATACAGCTCTGAATCCAGAGGAGACAGAGTCTGCTTTGGAGGCCACAAGTTATTTCACAGAGGATGTTACCACAGAAGGTAATCCAAGGCTGCTGCCTTTACCTCTCAGTTTAGGCAGGACTTGCAGCATAAATCCAGGTTCTGTGAATAGTGATTTTGTGCAAGGCATGGTCTTGTGGTGGCAGTGTGTTAAGATTGCCAGTGTGTTTGAGTTCGCTGTCTTTGCACGATGGGAAAGCAGTTTGGAGCTCCAACTCCTCCGTGCCCGTTTCATGCAGGACACAGCATGCTCTGAAGCACAGTCAGAGTGCTGAGGAGGAACAGTGTGCTTTTACCAGCCCCTGTCTCCCGCCATGATTTAGGATTTTCATGCAAGTCTCATTGTCTCTCTTCTTGTTTTTGTTTCCTTCTCTGTGTCTATGTCTGGCCTTTTCTTCTGTTTTATCTGGATTATTGTCCCCTCAACCCCTTTTTCTGCTGCTCAAGTACCTCCTTTTGTCTCAGAGCTGGATTTCTGCCTGCACTGTGATTCTCAAGGTCAGTCCATGGATTATGTGCGTGGATTGAGCATGGCTGTAATGCTGATATCATCTGCCAGCACCGCTGGGCTGTTTAAATACTCTGAAGATGTTGCTGCTGCTCCTCTCTCATGACACTCCCTCTAGGAATCAAGTGCTATAAGTAATTAGATACCTTTCAGTATATTGTACCTATTGAGTTTCAACCTTGGTCAAAATAGGTTTTGTTCAGCTTCTTTCAGTGGAATTTATCTCACCCTAGAAACTGGTGGATGGAAATATGCTCAGACCAGCATGGGGGGAGTGCTAGTCTTGCTGACCTGGGTAGATGATACCTGTGCCTACTCCACAGTCTTCTGATTTAAAGGAATAAGGATGCGTGCCATTGAATTGCAGAACTGTTCATACGCTAATTTACTGTATTTCTTAAAAGATCATTTTTAGGGACTGTCAAATAGGAGGTCAAAGTACGTCAGTTGTGTGAAATTTTTACCAAAAAGCAATAATGCTCAGAAAAAAATCTGAGGGGTAGTTGTGCTGTTTGGTACTAGGTGGTTAACTGAACAGTCTGAGTTGAGCCAAGACTTCCTGCACAGTCTAGTGACAGTATAGAGAACGAAACACCAAGTTGGTGAAGTTAGACTCTGCAGGTTCCTCCCAGAGTGTCAGTTTAGTCATTGAAAAATGGTGAGTGTAGATATTAGTCCCTTATGTGTTCAATAGAGGTTTGGGTTTTTTCCATTCATTATCTTGCCTTGGACAACTGAACTTCTTTGTCTTTAAGCTGCACTTACCTGTCTTTCCTATCTGTGTTTCAACCTGTCTTTTAAGAGTTCTGCCCTCTACCTCAGCTCTTCAACCCACTTTTTTCAGTGTGGCTTTTTACCCAGTTCATCCCAGCAGCCCCTTGCTTCCATCCTGTTCTGTTCACTCCTCCAAACATGATGTGGGAGTGTGAGATCTAACTTCTGTTATTCTCTTATGATTTTAATGTGTATATGAGTAATGTTCTTCATGTGTTATATTGCTGAAAATCAGCTATTAATCATTCTTTTATAACTCCATAATTTTTTAGAAACAGAAGAAGATAAGGGAAGGAGAAATGAGAACGGTCCAGAAAAAGGTAATCTCATCATAAATAGACCACATTCTAGTCTTGTCTCTCATATTATGGACTGTTTATTGTCTGTTGCTGTACCAAGGAGACAGTGTCCCTCAGGGACAGAGGAAAAGTGGGATGTGAGCTGGGAAATAAATCTCTCGTATGCCTTACTGCCCTGACTCTTACATACCATGATCATAACATTTGTAAATCATGTTTGGCCAGTTGTCAACTCATAAGAGTTCATTTGTGAGAAGTGAAGCTGATGCAGCAGTGTAACAGTTTTTGCTCTACTGAGCTGGACCAGTTAAACCAGCAGAAAACAGTGCAGCCTTCCTGGTAGATACTTTCCTGAACTGTCAATAAAACCTGTTTCCAGATTGATTTTTGCTGGTACAGTGTTTACTTTCTAAGTCTGAAACTACCTGACAGTAATGGCTTGTTCTTGCCTTGCAGAGGAGAAAGGCACCAGTCCACAGGACTATAGATACTACCTAAGAATGTGGGCCAAGGAAAAAGAGTCCAAGAAAGAAACCATTAAAGACCTTCCCAAAATGAGCCAGGTAAAGAGTGAATGTGAAGGTTTCCAGTTCATGCCTGCCAGCTTAGTGGGGAATTCAGCAGGGCATGCAGCCATTTCACCAGCATACCGTGTCCTCGCCTGTAGGTTGCACTGCTGTTGTGGTCTGGTGAGCTTTAGAAGCCTCTTAATTCCACACGTTTGTGTTGAATTCCTCAGTGGACATGGACAAACTGCTTTGTTTCCACCAATCAAACGTACTTCATTCTCTGCCTCCCAGACCAATTTTTCCTATAAGAACTGCAGTCTGTTTTCCCTCCAGAGCAGTGTGTTTCCAATATGCCGTCAGTCATAGGAACTTGCTTGGCTCTTTTGATTTTGCATTGCCTTGAGCTACAGCTGCCTGGTGGAGAGCGAAGAATGTGATTACAGGAAGGAGAGTCTGATGACTGGTGTGATCTATTCTGTCTCTAATTGTTACTTACACCAGTTTGGAAATGCTCAGAAGCTGACCGCAAAAGAGTAGCCAGACAGAAGTAAAACTTTAGGTTTTCTCAGATGTGTATTAGTGCTCTATTCCCACCTCTGTTGAATTGCTATCGGTGTCTTAGCTTAACCATTATAGCAGAGAGAGCTTTTCCCTGTATTGGGCTGCTCTGAATTAGTACCATAAGTTGCCCGCACTTGGTGGGGAGGCAGATAAACAAGGAGTCAGTCAAGATGATGTTGCTTCATCTCAAGAAGCATCTGGATGATGCTCTTAGTCATAGGTTTTGTTTTAGGTAGTCTTTTGAGGAGCAGGGAGCTGGACTCTGATCTTCTGTGTCCCTTCCAACTTGAGATATTCTGTGGTTCTATGATCTGCCACTGGCAACTTTTTTCACCCTGAAGTATGATTTTTTTTTTTTGTCTTTGTCTTTTAAAGGAACAATTCATAGAGTTATGCAAGACCCTTTACAACATGTTCAGTGAGGACCCCGTGGAGCAAGAGCTGTACCATGCAATTGCCACTGTAGCCAGTCTCCTTCTGCGAATTGGGGAGGTGGGAAAAAAATTCTCCAGCAGGCCCACAAGGAAGTCTGAGGACTGCAAAGCAAACACTACCCAAGATCCCGTGAGTGAAGAAGAGTCACCAACATCTGAACAGAGTCAGAATTCAGCAGTGGAACAGCAACCCCAAGCTGACCAGGAGGACAAAACCTGCGAAGATGCTCAGCCTGAAAAAACACAGCAGGAGAACCAAACTCTAGGTGATGGGTCAGGGGAAGGACAAGGCTCTCCTTTACAGCTGCTATCAGATGATGAAACCAAAGATGATATGTCCATGTCTTCCTACTCCATGGTCAGCACTGGCTCCCTGCAGTGCGAAGACATTGCGGATGACACGGTCCTGGTTGGTTGTGAAGGCAGCAGTTCAGCTGCCAGGTATGGCAGCACCATTGATACTGACTGGTCAATCTCCTTTGAGCAGATCTTGGCTTCCATGCTGACGGAAACGGCCCTCGTAAACTACTTTGAGAAAAAAGTCAACATTCTGCAAAAAATCAAAGATCAGAAGAAGGTAGAGAGGCAGTTCAGTTCATCCAGTGACTATGAACTTTCCTCCGTGTCAGGATGAACTCAAGAAAGCAGGAACTGTCTTTGGGAGGTAACCCAGGAAGATGATGAGGCAGATGGCAGGATGGTTTGGTATTTTGTGTTTGGGGTTGGTTTTTTTGTTTGATCAGAGACCAGTAACTACACAATTACAATAGATTCCAGTCGATAAGGGGCTTCTGACAGCGACTGTTGTGTGTAGGTGCTGCTTTGGCTACTCTGGCTGACAGAATTAGATTGACATTCTCAAGAGCCATTAGAACCCAATAGCCCCTGACGTATAGAATTACCACCATAAATGATGCATGTCTGCCTCTTGCTATCTTTTATTTTAATGAAGTTTTATTTCAGACAGTAACTGCTCCTTGCCTGCCCTTGTTTGCTGTAGGTTCCTGGGTAACTTGCACAGCAGACGCAGCCTGGCTTGAGCCCGTGTTCACCTCTGGCTGCCAGTCTGCGAGCTCGTGCGGTGCAGGCCAGCGCTAGAGGACCCTGACCTAGAAATAGTCCTGTAAGTTCTTCAGTGCTGTTCTGTGACTCAGCAGCTATAATGCAGATGTGCCCTACTGCTCCCAGCACCCCAAGATCTAACCACAGATGTTTCACAGACCGGCAGGTTTCTTTCAGACGTGATTTGGCATTTTTATAGTGTATCATCACTTGCTTTTTCCTTCAGCTTCAGGAGTTTTCAGACAAACCTGGTTTTCTAGCGTTAGCTTTTCTAGTTCTCTGAAAGCCATTGGGTTTAGTTTGTCTGGGAAGCCGCAAGCTCCTTGACTTGAGTTCAGGAGTAATATTAAGTCAATCAGTGGGCTCATGACAGTAATAATGAGGGAATAAGTTCCTAAATTAGAAGTCAGTGAGTCAGCGTTACTGGGTGATGACACACCGGTGTGCCAGACTTTCCCTGTCGGTACAGGAACACTCATTGTTTCTTGCCGATTCTCTTGTTTTTACCAGCTAGTGATGGGCCCAGTTTTCAGAAGGACCCTGAGAATACCCTGCTCAGTCAGCCCTCACAACAGCTTGGGGCAGGAAGATGTGCAGGAGGGTCGTGCCACCTGCAGCGGCTCCACACATCCTACCTGAACATCTCCTGTACAGAGTCTAGCAATGGACGTGCTCTTAGCAACTACCACACATCAAAGGGCATTTAGATCTAAAGAGGAGGAATTCAAAGCAGTGTGGCCCTCTGCCATCAGCCCAGTGCAGGAAACCTCAGTAGCCTAGATCTCTTCCCAGTTAGAGACGAAATAACTGGGGGACTGAGTGACTGCTCTTCTAAATCAGTTAAGACCAGAGGAAATTCAGTTACCCTTCTGGTAGCGGGGTGTGCGCTGCGAGGAAGGAGAGATAACGCTGTTCCACACATAAACTCATCTCAGTACACAGGTGTCTGCCTTGCCGGGCCAGAGCAGAGATGCTGCTGCTCGGCAAGCGCAGACCCGACGCTGAGGGCGAGGGGTGCTGCAGCTCCTGGCTGGCGTTCGGGGTGCGAAGGATGGGAAGGATACGTGTGGTTGGATGTTCCCATTTAACACTACTTGGTGTCAGCTCCTCCCCGTGACACTCTCTCTGTTCACAGCTGGGTCCTATGTCCGATTTCTCTGCCTCCTCTGGCCGGCGTCACTGGAGAGCAGCCATGAGTAAAACGGCTTTTACTAATTATTCAGTAATTTATTGTAATTTTTTAAAGTACAAATAATACATGTGATTTTACACTGTCTGTCTGTCTGACCTGTCATGTACTCAATAAATGAACCAGAATCCTCAAGCCTGCTCGGACTGCCTTGTGTTTCTGTGAGCTCACGGAATATTGCCTGTGCTTTGTCCATGGCCTTGTCTGAAAGAGCAGAGCAGACCGCTGTGACTCCAGTCTCACCTTTTTTTTTTTCTCCTTTTGTTTTTGTCTTTTTTCTTTTCTTTCCTCTCTTTTTTTCCTCTACTTTTCTGGGTTTTGCTTTTTTTTTTCTTTTTCCCCTGTATTCTCTTTTTTCATTTTTTTTCCTTAATTCCCCCCGCCCCGTTTCCCCCCCTTCCTTCTTTCTTTCCCCCCCTTCCTTCTTTCTTTCCCCCCCTTCCTTCTTTCTTTCCCCCCGCTTCCTTCTTTTCCCCCATTTTTTGGGGTTTTTTTAGGTTTTTTTTCCTTTTCTTTCTTCCATTATTATTCTGTATATTGTTTTCCCGAACACAGACTGACGCAGCTTCAGGTAGGTGCCGCCCCGTCACGTTTTTCCCCTGAAGGCGGCTGTTCCCGCTGCTCCCCTCGCACAGTGCTGGGTCCACCGCCCGTGGGGTGCTGCGGTGACGCTCGCCGCTCGGAGGCCGCTCGGGCCCGTGAACGGACACAGGAGGTGCCGCAGAGCAGCCCCGGGAGCCGCAGCCTGGCCCTGCCGCGAGGCTCGACGTGACCCCCGCACACCCACGCGCGGCACCGGCAGAGGCGGGAGCGCGGCCGGTGGCGGGCGGGGTCACGTGGCCGGAAGGCGCGCGTTGCCATGGCGGCGGAGGCGGTGGGATGGCGGCGCTGTTCTGGGTGATGCGGTGCTGCTCCTGCCGCCTCTTCCAGGTGCAGCAGGTGGGTGCGGGCCGGGCCGAGCCGGGGAGCGGGCCGCGGGCCGTGGGCCGTAACTGACCCCTCTGCGCCCTTCTAGGCCAAGCGGAGCGGGAAGTGGAGCTGCAGCGTGTGCGGCCAGCGGCAGACGGTGCAGAAGGTGAGGGGCCGGGGCGAGGCCTGTGCGGTGGCCGTGGGAAGCCCAGCGTGGTGGCCGAGAGGCCCTGCAGGGTGGCAGCGAGGAGCCCAGGGTGGCGGTTAGCCCTACCCAGGACATCACTCGCTCAGCCGTATGTGCCTGCTTTCACTGTCACCCGGGCTGCAGCCTCGCTCTGTGCCGTTCCCGCCTGGCTGCGCCCTAACCCTCGTTTTTATTAAATTTTTGCAGGTTTACGGCCAAGGGTCTGGCCTGGACTGTAGGCGCCATGTCCAGAAGTTAAACTTGCTGCAGGGCGAGGCCGAGGAAGCAATTGGTTGGACATCTCGGTAGAGTGTTTTATCTTTATCTGCTTGTTTCTTTGGATGTGCTGCAGTCGATGGGCCTCTTCTCACTTGGGGTGCCTGTTAGCTCATCTGAGCTCGCAGGAGGGCTTGCTGTCCTGTGGTAAAGCCATGGCACGGGCCAGTTTTGTCATCACCTCATATGAACAAGCTATTTGTTGGGTTTAGTGTCCTGGCATGTTTCTTTTCACAAGGAATTTTTTCAGATAAGTTTAGTCTATCAATAGTGTGTGTTGGTCAGGCCTTTACCCATTAAAATATATGCAGTAGGGTTTCAATCTGGGGGGTTTTGAGGTGGTTTTTTTTTTAATGGGTCTTACTTACTTTTCAATGAGCTGTCTGTGGAGATGCCCATCTTACAGGCTGCCACACTATGCAGAGGTGCATCCTCAGAGAGAAAACACCCTCTGCTCTAGGCTATTGCTACCTAACTTGGCATTTAGGGGTTTCACACCGTGAATCTGTTGAGTAATCACTGCTGCTAGTGATAAGAAGACTTTAGTGCAGACATTTGGGTGTAATTCCTGCTGGGCTGGAAAATCTGAATAGCACTTTCCTGTTTATTTCATTCCTGAATCTGTTTACAAACCGCCTAGTCTTGAACTGGTCTTGACCTGCTCCTGCTTCCTTTCTGCTCAAGGTTATTTTCAGAAATCAGTCAAATCTAGTTAGATATCTTAGTTGTGTATATGCAGTGCTCCAGGGTTAAACTTTGGGAAAAAACTCATTGTTTGTTCCCTTTATCAAAAAGGGTTGCGATTTCTATTCTCAAAACATTGTGAAATTCAAAACATCATGAAATATCTTCCCTTTTTCCTTGTTTGCTTGAGATATAATTGGTGGGTTTACGCTGTTGTCCCAAAGACACGCTGTTATATCCTTAGTTGTGATCAATTAGAATTTTATCATTTCATGATTAGTGGCTTTAAATCAAACCTGCTGCTCTAGTTGTGTAGAAGGAAGGAGGGCTACCCTCTAACTAGATTTTTTCAAGTTTTGGGGCAATATATCTTGCAAGTCCTTCATTTGACATCTGTTTTTCTGTAGATTCTGTTTTTTTCTAACGTGCCCCCTATCTGGTGTTCCTGTCCCTGCTTTCTACCCAATCCCTTGTGCTAGGGCGAGGTGATTTGAAAATTATAAATCAACAGACAGAAGTGCATTCTAGAATCTCTGTTTTAAACCTCTATTTCAGGTGTGTAGAAGACTCTGTAAATGACAGAAAAAATATAGCAGCCCAACATGAAGACAGTTCAGTCCAGCAGGTAAGATACCTCCGAAGCTGAGGTACATACAACCCACACTGGCCTAGGAGAATCAGAGTGAAATCAGCGATCCCTTTATATGGGTTCAGACGGCTGAAATCATGTATGTGATCAGAGAGGCTCCAGCAGAGAGAATGAGATGGATACAGAAATTCTGCTCCACCAGGATCCTGAACCTGGGAACACGATTCAGGAACATGGCCTAAACTGACTTGTGATTTGAGGCCTCCAGCACGTACATCACAGTGCCAAAAATGAGAACTCTCCATGTTGCTGCTTTCAGTAATTCTCCAATGTTGTAGGAGGGAAGGGCTGAAGTCAGTCGCTGGAGTAAATACATGGACAAGGACAGTGAAGTTGAAGATGAAGAGGAGGAGGCAGTTACAGAAAAGCAACAGTTCTGTTCCCGGAGGAAGAACACTGTGAAGGAGCAAAGGTACAGAAAGAACTTTTTCTCTAAATCATTCCTGTCCCTGAGTGGTGCTGACGTTTGGTTTGGAGGCGTGGGAGGGAGCTCATCTCTGATAGCTGAGCAGAGTACAGGCTGCAATGTACCTGAGCTGAGCAGGGATTTGGCATTTGAGGATAAAATCTTTTATTGCTGGAACCATGCATTTTATGAATGTTTCTGGTGATTTGTGAATAAAAAAATTCACAGTGGAGCTAATCTGTCCTCTTTGGGAATGGTCTTCTTGGCCAGGAAACACCGGAAGAGCTTCCACTCCACGGATGTTCAGGAGTATGCAGAAGAACATGGAGTTTTCCAGCTTGCCTACCAAGCCAAAAAGGTTAAAACCTCTGAGATATTTTAGTTGTAGGAGATGCTTTCTACCAGTAAAACAAAACAGTATTCTCCTGACCTCTTCTGTCATCATAATTTTGAGTTTTTATGGGTCTTCCTCTGCTCTTCTGTTTGAGTGACTGGGAAGGAGAAGAAAATTGTGTCAGGAGTTTCTGAGAGGTTTTAGTCAGGCAAAACCAGTGCCGCCTTGTGCAGGCTGAGTGGTAGAGCCAGGTTCCTCCGTCAGCACAGCATCCATCTGTGCTGCTCTGCCGTGCTGAGCAGCGGCACCAGTGCCGTACGCAGTCACTGTGATTCCCTGTGGTGCCACTGAAGGTGTCCTGAGCCTTCACAGGCCTACCCAGCACACCAGCCTCAGCTCTGCCTCCGAGCTGGTGAGAATTTGGGTGCATTTGAAGGGCCTCAGTGCTCTTTTTTTGCCTGCTTCTGTGCAGCGTGGCTGTGCATGTGCGATTTATAACCAAGCTCTCTCTCTTCTTACAGCACAAGACACGTGAGGTAGCGGTGCCTGATGCAGATGATGGAGGCGCTGGTTCTGGAGACAGTGTGGTTCTTGCTGTCTGTGAGTCCGTAGTGCCCCAGGAGAATACACAGACCCCAACTGCTTGTACCAAACCCTCCAAGTGGGAAAAATTTCTCACGTGTTCTGACAACTACAGTGGAAATGCTGCCAGGGTTGCCTTGTCACCACAGGAGGGCAGTGGAATGTTGGGGCTCCACAGCACCACTGCAGCGGATGCTGCTACAGCCAGTGGATGCTCAGAACAGGCTGTAAGACCCCTTCCTCTAGGTACAGGTTTTCAGTTTAAAAAGCGTGTTGGCAGTACTGAGCGGCTTGCCTCGAAACTATCGGGCACCACAGGGCCCAGCATCAGTTGTTTAGTGGAAGATGAGCTGTTCAAAGAACCTCAAAGCCAGGTCCTAAGGGCAGGATCTGCTGTTGCAGAGACCACTGCAGGAAGGTGCTGTTTGGATAGCACAAGGAGATCAAACACCCGTGTTAATGGTAACACTGGTCCAAAGGCCAGCAGCATGTCTTGTGAGCCCCTCTTCTGCACAGGTGAGGAGTTTGATGATGAGCTCTGAGAAGTTCGGGTTTCTTTGGCAGTGTTGTCTTGTTTGTATTTAGTATGTTGAATACTGAGGCAAGATTTTGAACTGAAGGTAGCTTTAAGCCTTACACAACTGTACTATTAAAGCTGTTTACTTGCTTTATGGCTGTGTTTGGGGGCAGGGTATGAGGGTGGAAGGGACTGTTACAGTAGGCAAGTACTAGGGTTGCACAGTGCTGTCTAGCAACCTCATCAGCTAGAAATAAGAATGGAAGTAGGTCAGCGGGGGTGGGGGGGAGGGGGCAGAGGGAAAGCTCCCAGGCTCTAAGGATTCCTGGCCAGTACAACAAAATTCTGTGATTAACTCCCCCTTACAAACTACCGCTCTTTTGCCCTTTGTTAAATCTCCCCTAGCAACCCTTTCTTCCAGAGCTGCAGAGCCAGCAATGCAAGGGATTTCTCTTCAGAAGTGCAGCCCTAAGGTAGGTGCAAGAAGGCAGACCTCCAGTCCTGGGCTGCCTCCCTTGCAGAGGGAGCTGCTTGGTGAAATCACATGTTCTTAGCCCCATCCCTCCACTCTTAGACTAAGTTACAGTAGACACAGTAATACAGCTGTGATTTTAAACACTCAGACTCATCCCAGGAAGTAGTATTTATTTTTCTTCCATTCTACAAGCACTTAGGAACATGAAACAGAAACCTCTAGCAGGAATAAAGATGAACCACTGAGTGAGTTGTACTGCATTGTCTGCTTTCGGTTAGAAGGAAAGTGCTTTTCAAAAGTTACACAGACTACTACAAGTGAGGTGGTTGCTTGGAGTACTGAATGGCATCTAGTGCTGCCCCGATGTCGCAGTTCTTTGTCTGCAGGAGTCGAGTGAGCCATCCACCCTCATCAGAGAAGCCCATAGAGAGCATCTGGGACAGAGATTCAATGAGGCGAGGGTCTGCTTCTGTTAAGAAAAGAACAGTTTAAAGTTGAAACTCCATGTAATTGGCAAACCAGCCAAGGCTCCAAAACCACAGAGGAGGCAGGTTGGCACTAATCCCAGTAAATCTAACATAGCTGGTGAAATGCTAGAAGACATGCTTCTCTTTGTCTCCCAGCAGGGCAGATGTTTGAGATAAAAGATACACAACCAGCCAAGAGAAGTGCTGAGTCAGACTCAGCTGGCCTTGCTGCAGGACTCACTGCTGTTGATCTCAGCTAAGTGGCCTTGTATACGGGAACTGGCTTCCACCAGAAAAATGCCATCTTAAAGCCACAGGACATACTAGTCTGCATCCTGCATTGAAAGGCTCTCAAAGAGCACATAGCAAGGACATGATTTAGGCTATCACCTTTTTTCACATTGCTCGAATCACATATTAGTCTAAGGTCCTAAAGGTCCTAAGCTGCCCTCATTCAAGAGGAAAAGACCCTGATGATTGTCTCTAACAGGGTGCAAGAGCTGCCATACCTGCTAACAAAGTTATGGACAAGTTTAGCTGTAGCTTATACAGGTTCTCATACCTGGTGGGAGATGTGGGTAGAGTGCAGCTTCTCGCAGTCCTGTGGGTCCTGGCTGGGGAGGATCCTGAGATACATCCAGGGAGCTGGGACCCTCTGTCTCTGGAATTTGCAGAGACTGCAGTTCACCCGTGGAAGGATCCACTTCTTTAGAAGATAAGTGGGTCCAGTCCTCATCACCACCTGATGAACTGCTGGACTCACTGTGTTCCTGCAATGGAAAGAGAAAGGTCCAGGTGCTGCAGTGCTTGCCAGGTAGGATGCATGCTCCCACTATCTGCCTTTCTATCGAACAGTTACATCCACAAAAAGTCCCATCACTTTTGCTGTAAACCTGTAAAACAGAGGTGCTGTACATCACTTTATCTGCTGACATCTTAATATTCAATCCCAGAACACATGCTAAATGATTACCTTCCTTTTCATTAAAGCCTCAGCAAGCATTATTGAATCAGTGTCATAGTTCCTGTACCTGGGACTGTAAGCCACCATCTTCCATTTGTGGGGGCACAGGATCTATCACCATGTCTTGTATCTGCTCTGCAACACCATTTACTTCTGTAGCAGCATCTGGGTTATTCCAGTCTGGTTTGGTCTGAACATTCTGGTTAAAAGTACTGCTGCTGGGCTCAGCACTGTTCTTCTCTTGATTGGGAGAAGCCGGAGTCACTTTGCTTCTCTGTCCTCCATGTTCCACATCAATATCGACTTCAATGCCTAGAAGTGCATTTGAGATGGAGAAAGTCTCACAGGGGTTCTTCCAAAGCATGGTCCTGCATGAGCCTGGATCAGTCCTGGTCTAAACACTTTAAGGTTTGTCATCCTACAGTTTGCATTTAACATGTAGGAATTACATCACAAAGCATTCTTTAGACAGAATAGTTAGGCACCAAGTAGTCATCTTCCTCTAGACCGAGAAGCTGTTAGAGAGTCAGGGCAGAAGTTATCTGTGTCCACATAAGAGCCAGGCAAAATCCCGAGTCACCACTGATTTAAAACTACTCTTACAATGGTGATAGGTTAATGAAATCTTTCCTCATTTCCTCCCAGAGGTACTGAGGGGCTGTTCTAATCCTAGGCATTATTAGTACCAGAGTGAATTAAGCCTTCGAGGCTTAGTAGTGTGAGGTAGTTCCTGTATCAGCCACAACAGCTGACTGCTGCTCCTGTTAAAAGGACCTTTAAGCCAGTTGCTGGGATTGGGACAACAAACTGTAAGTCACTTACCCAAGGGGCTGAGAAAAGCTGCGACACTCTCCCCAACATTCTTTAAGAAGGTGACATTGGGGTCCTGAGGCTGGCTGTTAGTAGAAGCTTCTAGAAAAACAATTTCTGTTAGCACACATAGAAGCACCTAGAGAGTGAATCCCCATGAGATCTTGGTGCTCGTTTCCTGTCACTCCCATACCCTGCACAACAAAGGCAGTACAGGACAAAAACTGAGCTACCCCTGGAACAGAGCACCAGTGGCATTAGCATTGTTAAGGCTCATTAGCCATGCTGAAAGGCAGATCTGGAGTAGAGTAGTGACATGCTTAACCTAACAGCTCGGCTTGGTTCAGTTCCAGATACTCTCTCTGCACCCTCATCGATTGCACAGGCCCAAGCATGCCTTGAAATAATCCCACTTTGTGCTGAAAGGTGCCAATTATTTCAGTAAATGAGATTAGTTCCTGTGTCTGTTTTCCCACCCTGATTCTACCCTGTGCTGCAGAACCTCAGCTAGGCTGGTTTCACCACCACCTTGTTTACCAGGGCACCTCCTCTTACCTTCCGCAGTGGGCGGACTGGAGGCTGCAGCACTGGCCTGGGCTTGCTCCGGGTTTTGGCATGGAGCTGCAGGGCCAGGATATCCCCAGCAGTGCATCCACGGGAAGGGTGGAACACCGTGCCGCATTTTACGGAGCCAGCGTCCTCGTGGAAGCCACTGTAAAGGGTAATTAATGTTCATGTGACTCTGTTCACGCAGCCAGATTCTGAGTAACTGAGACTTATGTCTTCAACTTGAGGAACATCCCATTCATTAGTTCCCCTCCATAGATTTTTCTCACCTCAAATGGATTCAGCAGTGGACTTTGAAACATCACCATGTTGTGCTCCTTGTGGATGCCTTTACCCTCACAGGTGCTGCACAGGTCATAGTCTGGGCAGACAGTGCACTTGAACCTGGCTCCCACCACCGGCCCTTCGCAGCCATCACAGATGACGTTGGGGTGCACCATGTCGCGAGGCGGCTCCTGGCTGCACTGCGAGCGGTGTTCCCGCCTGCACTCCTTCTTCTCTATTAGGGAAAGAAAACTTTGCATCAAGAACAAGGTTACTATTTAAAGGCTGGAAATCAGGCAGAGGAGAAGGAAGCACAAACAGTCCTTGTCAGAGCAGTATTGACTTACTAGGTCAGTTTATTTTTACACTGGCAGCCAAACACAGGCTGGGGGCACTAAGAACTTAAACCAAGCAAGAAGGGGTTTTGCAAAGATACCTGCTCCCCCAATTGAGCGTGCCTTATCCTCAGCAGTCTCATGGTGTATTTATTTTAGATTAGTACCACACTACCCCATTTGGCTTCCTGTCCTACCTTCCTAAGCACTGCACAAGCAAAATGTGTCTGGAGAGGGAATGAGGAAGAAAATGCCAGGAGGTAACTGAGGAGAATGACCAAGGCCAACAGCCGCTGGCGCTGGCTCATGATGGACTGCAGATAACGCTTTGCAGGGACCTACTGAACAGAAGGGCCTAGGGAGCAACCACATGCTGAGGAATAAGAAGAATTAAGGCTTCCTGACATATTGTTTTGAATCTTAAAAATCTCAAGTGCCAGGCCAGCATTTCCAGGGAGCCAGGATGACAACAGTGCCTTGAGATGACGGGCTAAGAGGAACTTGTGACCCATTTACCACAACATGAAGGCTTCATGTTCTGGCCTTTCACCCTGCCCTTTATTTACCCCCCTGCTGAAGGCTGGAGGTTACGCTAGGCCTTTAAGGACAAGGACAAGGGCTGGGGCTGGCTTCTCCTATTCGCAGAGACCTGCCAGCGAGCACAAAGCCAAAGAGCTGCTACCGCCCTTCGGGGCCAGGTGGCCCGCGTTACCTTTGACATAAACACGAAAGACGCCGTCCTTCACGTACGGCATCGCCATCTCCAGCTCCTCGTCGGTGGAAAAAGCGATCAGGTCCCCGTCTTCATCTAGAGAGGGCAAAGTGCAGGATTAGGTGCCCGGTCAGGTGTCACCGGAGGTGCCCTGCAGCGGGGACGCCCCGGCGCAGGGCAGCCCGGTGCCCTGAGGCCTTCCCACCCCGAAGGGCACCGATCTGGGGGCCCGGCCCGCGGAGAAGCCCCCTGCCAGCCCCGCTCACCCTTGTAGTGCATGCGGAAGGCGGGCGGCGGCCCGGCCCGCAGCAACCCCTGGAAGAGCTCGGCGACGCGGTCGTGGATGTGCTGGTAGCGGGCGGGCGGCGGCAGGGCGAAGCGGCGGATCTCGCGGGCCGCCTCCTCCTTGCCCAGCAGGTAGGCTTTCACCGTCAGCGCCGCCATGGCTGTGGCGCAGCAGGAATTGCCGTCGGAGGGCGGATCGGCAGCGAGCAGCGGGGCGGGAGCGGAGCCGGGCCGTGCACCGCCGCCTTATAGCGCCACTGCCCCGCCCCGGGGGACAGGCCCCGTGCGCGACCCGACCCAGGCTCCGCCCCCGCCCTCTTGGCTCCGCCCCCCCGAGAGCCAGGCTCCGCCCCCCGTGTTGCCTCCCGGCGGGTCCGGTGCGCGGGACGGGGTCCTGGCCGCCCTCAGCGCCGCAGGCGCGTAACGGCTCGCGTTTCCTCGCGGGTGTGTTGGTCGGTTCGTTTCCCGCAACAAGTGCCCGTGTCTGCTCTCCGCCCTGCGCCTCCCCGTGAGCAGCGCTGTGCCCCGGGTTGCGTCCCCGGCTGCGGCGCGGGCAGATCGGGCCACGGCGCTGTGCCCATCCCTAAAGCATCCGCGGTGGCTGGGCACCGGGGAGGGAGTGCGACGGCCATGGCTTCTGGGTGGCCGCATGGCCTCCGAGACCCACCTGTGGAAAACCACGACCGTAGGTGTCTGCTGCGCACCGTGGGGCAGCCCCCGGCTGAAGCGGTGCCAGCACTGCCGGGCAGCAGCCACCAGCATTAGCCATCCCGCCCGGCCACCCTGCTCCTGCTCCTGCTCCCGCTCCCGCTCGTCACCTCATCTTCTGCATCAGGGCCAACCTGGCCAGGTGACGGAGGTGGGGAGCCGAGCGCCTGCCCCACTCATGGCAGGGTGGCGGTACCCGTCAGAGGGGTTTGCGCACTCAGCGTGGCAGCAATAAATAACTCTGGCTAATGCTCGTCCCTGAACCCAGAGTTTTGGCAGGGGGGCTAAAAATAAAGATACTGGTATAAACACACCTGGCGTTAAGGACGATGTTCTGGGGGGTTTCCAGGGTGGTTGGCAGCAGTTCTTTTTTGCAGAGCAGATATAGTTGACAGGCCTCTTAATCCAGCCACAGGAGAGTCCAGCTGGCACCACACGCCGTCTGCGTATCCAAGTGTCATTAAATAAAAATGGATCGATGATTATTAGGTTCCTCATCGGTGTTAATTTCCTCTCACCTAAGGGCCTGACCACGCTGACTCTTTGTGACATATTTCTTGGTTTAAGATAACAAAAACTTAGCAGAAACTGTGTGATGATTTATCATCTTCTGCAATCAAGAGAAGGATAACTTTTAATTTCCACAGTGGGGAGGCAGTTATTTCTTGCCCTAACATCTCTATGTTAAAACACCTGGCCTTCCGCACAGATCCATTTTTGCCACGTGTGGCAATTTTTAAATTGCCACATTTTTCTGGAAAATAGTGTTTACAGTGGAAAGAGTTGCCCTTTCTAACTTGAAAAGTTTTCTAGGAATTACAGTTTCTAGGTACGACAGGGTGAATATTCCACCGCGAAGTGATGAGTTGAAGTTAACCATAAGCGGATTCAGGTTTAAGCACGAATGATGCTGCGCAGGGAATGACTCACTGGCTTTTACAGCACAAGATATTGAAAGGTCTGGCCGTATTGCACTCCCCTTTTGCCTCTTTGTTGTGTGCTCCCTTATTTCTGAAAATGTTGGTCAAAGTTGCTGAGTTGATATCATTGGACTTAATTTTCTCTCCATAAAATCAGGACTGGGACCAGTGGTAGCAGGGCAGTACAGGACACTCTGCCAGTGTTGAATCTGCCCTGTCAAGCAGCACCTCCAGCACGTCCTCATTTCAGAGAATCGTAGAAGGGACCTTCAAAGGTCACCTAGTTCAACCCCCTGTTTCTGAGGAACCGAACAGCCTCTTTTGGTCTCATTCATAGAGCCAAAGTCTATAGACCCAGCTAGAGCTGGGTCTTTGGGGAGCCAGCCCCAGCACACTCATTACTTAGGCGCCACGTTGCTGTCATCTCAGACAGGACCAATTCCTCATCCCCCTCTCCATCACTGCCCGGGTGATGGAGACACAGTGGGTTGTCTTCATGTTACTGGGTCTTTTCAAGCCGCTTGTGTCTCTTGATTAATTGATGCATTTATAATTATCAGGCGATGCACTAAATTAAAAACAGAAATCTGAGTTTTCCTCTGTGTGAACTTTAATCCACTTGGCAAATATGGAAGGGCCCAAAAGCCGGAGGGAATTTCCCTGTTCCTGGTGAGATGTGCTGAGTCACGCTCAGATTTCTGGTCGTGACATCATGCACTTTTACAAAACACAAGGAAAACAAGGCTTTCACCAGCCTGCTGTTGGTTTACCTCAGCCCATCACGGGACAGGGTGACTCAGTGAGTTCTCTCTGCTGCTCCTCCTCCTCCTCCTCGAGGTCGGGGATTTCCTCCCAGCAAACCCTTCTCCAGCAAAGACCTCGCAGACCTGGGATCTCTCCCAGTGTTTCCTACTGCCTCCAGCCCTGGGATGTGTCTCCTAACGGTTTCTCAGCCCCCCGGAGAGGCTGTATGAGAAGCTGTGCTGGATTCCCACATGCATTAACTTGACTTTCTTCCCCTCTCTTTGCTGGAGGATCTGGGGTTTGGCATCCTCAGCGTGAAGCCCTGGCTGGGCAGATGTTTTCTGATGGTTCTTTAGGACTCCCATTGCATCACAGCAACCCCTGCCCAAAAAGTGGTTTGTCAGCCCGAGCTGCTGAGCAGCTCGGCAGATGGATGTAGCAAAGGAACAGCAAAGGGGATGGGGAAAAAGAAAGCTGTTTGTGTTTAAAATTTCAAAGTTGCAGAGGGAAGTCTCAAAAAGGAGCATCCTTGCAGGGCTCTGCTTTCTCTCTACGCCCACCTTCTGCTGGGAAGTGTTTAAAAATATTTGGTGCGATTCTTGCTCTGAGGGCAGGAGCACCAGAAGTACCTCCTTCTGTCCACACTTTCCATGTTTGCAGGAAAAGCCTGCTGGGATGAAGGGGAGCAGGGAGGGCGCGGCCAGTCTTTTCCTCACTTGCAAACCACAACAGAACAGAGGCTGATGGTGGTTTTCCAGAAGGAATTCTTCCCCAAATCATTGCTCCAGCCCGAGGCCCCCATCACTGCCCGGCACTCACGGTGAGGAGGGGAAGGTTTGGCCCCCGTGCACCCCCTGGCTCTGGCAGGACAGCGTGCGGTCCTGGAGGGACGGTGCAGCGCCGCAGCGGGCAGGCGTTCGCTGGGCTGGACCAGACGCCACGGTCCACACACCGCTGTGGTGCCACACGCTCCTTCCAGAGGCTTCTGGAGAGGTGCAGGGTCCTCCAGACACATCGGGTCAGCTGCTGGTGACTCAGCCCGGTCCCATGATGACTTCCCTCCTCCTCCAGCCCAGCAAAACCACTGTTCGCCGCCTCCAAAGCAGAAACCCTCCTTCCGGCACAGCGCAGGCAGAAGGGCAAGCCGAGCCAGTTGGTTTTTGCTGTCTCGGTTCTGAGGCTGAGTTTTCCTGAAGGTTATCTCTGCCACGTCAGGTGTTTACACAGGGTCGTTGCGCCCTGGTGCGACGTGAAACTTTTAAGGGCAGGAAAGTCTGAGACAGTTTTTCCACTGAGACAGAGTGGAGAGCAGGCACAAGGTACAAGCGCTCTGTGGGTGTCAGGCAAATACATAAGGATTTTGTGTTCCCGAAGGTGAGAAGGAGCTTTCTGCCACCCACGCGAATTGCTCAGGGTGAGGGTTGCGTTGGGAACTTGTAGTTTGTGCCCTGAATTAAAGCCTCAGCATTGCAACATATCGAAGGTAAGCACCGCGTTCTGGTCTGCATCTCTCCGAGCTAAGGAGAATTTGGAAACACTTTTACTGCAGGGAAACAAGCCCTGGTGATGTTTGAACACAGCGACCATAAAACACATGGAAAATGAAGTTACTTTGTTTTATGAGAAAACAGAAAGTGCTCTTTGCTTGCAGCAGCCCGGGAAGGACCGAGCCTGACCTGCTCACAGATGGGCCAAACTCCAGCGCCAAGCTCTTTAGGGAGCTTGATAAAATCAGCTATAAATCTGGGTTACGTTTTATATCTAGACATAATAAATGTTTTCTCTTCCTAATTTTGGTAATGGCCTCAGGACCGGTGGATTGCTATCAGAGCGCTTTCCGTGGAAGGTCCTCGTTTCTGCAGCGTGCTCAATGTTGCCAACATCAACTGCTCAAAGATCATGAGGCCACCTTAAAAAACCGCCTTCACTCCGCTTGTTTGCTGCTGGGGTTTGGATTCTCTGCAGCTGGAATTTTAAACTTCGCTCTGCAAAAGGACCAGGGCTCAAAACTTGCTTGTTAAAAACAGATCAAAAGCCAAAACTGAGGTGAGAGGTACATCAAGAATAAAAGGGAACTTCGCAGGTCTCATATAAAAAATCTCATGTGCTGGCAATGTGGCTTAATCCGTCATTTTTTTCCAGGGGAGCACAAGATTTTTGTCATGGTGGTATAAAGCTCATTCATTTCTTCAGACTCTTATGAAGACAAAGTGTAACAGCAGAAATTAGATTAAGCTTTATCCTTGGGAAAGAGTCTAATTAATTGTCTTGGAGAAATTATTAATGTTCCTCTGTTCCCTTCCGCTGCAGTCACACCACGTATCCCGAGCGGTTAGGAGCGTTTCGCACATCTGAAAACAAACAGCCAACATCTAACGCTCTAAAAGGTGTGTTATTTCTCTAAACTCTTTAACGGCAGCAGGATTTCACAGCCTTTCCCACGAGCAGCTCCTGCATCTGCTGCCTCTGGAGGGGTTTTGCCATCAATTCCCGTGAAGCCTCTGTTGGCTCCTGGGTTTAATAAATAGGTTTAAGGCGAAAAAGCAAGCGGGCGAGGTGGGACCGAGCTTCTGGGGCTTGTTTTCTGCGCTCTGATGGTACAAATGCTATTGCTGGTGTGGATGAGGCTTTATCTGCAGCCGAGGGGTGGGTTATGGGTGGGTGTGCTGGGCTGCGCATCTAAGCCCGGGGCTGCGGCTGCTCTCTGTCAAGCGCTCGAGGGCTCGGCTGCTCTGAGCGGTGCTGCTGGCTCCTGCTCTGCAGGTGACAGTCCTTGGGCAATGCCTTGCAAAATCCAGGGGAGGAAGCACCATTCCAGCCTCCCTCAGGTTGTTTTAGTATTCCTGAGAGCGATGCTCAGCACATTTCCCTGCTCAGGGACGTGCCCGGTGTGAGCAGAGCTCTGGGCTGGGGCCCCACAGCTCCTCGCTGGCTTCTGGCAGTGGAGGCAGAAACTCTCGGTGCCATCCAAAGGGCTGGGTGCCGATTCCCTTCCTGGATTTGCTCTTCACCAGGAGAGGCCATTTCCCGAGCTGAGAAAGGTGGTTTGTTTTACAAACTTGGGAAGAGTCTGAGGCCGCAGGTAGACAAGACCACCTCCTGCAGGAATGGGCCACCCATGCTCTTCCTCATTCACGGGCATGGTTTTCACATGGATCACCCGGAGCGCCTCGAGGCAGCCGCTGCACCCACCTCTCCTGTGTGCCGAGCCCGCTTTACCCCCAGCCTTTCCAGAAGGAAACGGAGCGGGGGCCTAAGGATCTGTTTGCCAGATTCCCCCGTTTCAGAAGGATTCCCGCGTTGGCTGGAGCACTGCCCAGAGGAGAGGTGTCATCCGGGCTGGCTCTGGGGCTGCAGCCCAGCATCGCCCAGCGTCCGTGTGGCTGCTCCTGCCTCTGGCAGCGGCACACGCTGCACTTTACACCCCAGTTGATCCAAACGTGTCGAACCACCGGCTTTGGTCTCTGGAAGCGAAACCTACAACATTTACACGTCTGAGAAATATTTACTCACTAAAAGAGCTGGGGGGAATGGAAGATGACAATTTTCACCGGAGGAATTACGTACCGGTGTACAGGGTGCAGGAGCTGCTGAGCTCACGAACCACCAGAGAAGCAAGTTCAGGCCATGGAGGCATGTGAACTCAGCATCTCGAACCCGACCTCGCTGTACGGCTCCTCCTGGTCTGTAATGACATCAAGCTGGACCAGTTACCAGGAGAAAACACAAGCAGAATCATTTTTAAGTCTGATTTCTTCGGTCCTTCATCCAGGCAAGCAGCTTGAGGCCGTCACCCCCGAACACCAGGTCCTTTGGGAGAGCGGTGATGTCCTTCCAGGCGGCAGCTGCCATTTGCGACACTCATCCGGCATTGATTTTCTCTCAATAAACATTAGACGCCGTTTCCTTAACCAAGATGAAACGCTCCTGCGGAAATGGCAGCGAACACACGCTGCTGCCCCCCAGCCTCCTCCTGCAGACCGCCCCTGCGCGTGGGGCCGTGGGGACACCGCTGTGCATAGGGGCTGAGCACACGCCGAGCGCGGAGAGCCGTTCTCACGCAGGGCAGTGCTCGGAGCCCCAAATCTGCGGGGCCATGTGTGCCCCCCCTGCGAGGGGCTGTGCCCGCACCCCTCTGCCCAGAGGTGCGTGTTCTCCTGTGGGTATATGGGCGCACGTTCACACACGGACATATGGACTCAGACACACACACATATGAACAGCCCCCCCAAACAGAGCCATATGGACCCCCACACACACATACACACACAGACATATGGACCCCTCCCAATACACATATAGACATATGGACCCCCCCACACATACACACACAGACATATGGACCCCCCTCATACACATATAGACATATGGACCCAGGTGTGTACACGCACACGCACTCATGCACGAACGCATGCAGGCAGCGCTAGCTACCTATGTATTTTGTATGGCCATATGCATGTGCCACATATAAGCACGTATGTGTCTGTATGAATAAGCCAAGTGCAGCGGGATGTATGTTTATACATGTAACCCACGCACACGCGCCCGTGCACATGTGTGCACACGTACGCACACATGTACAGACGGTACACACACGTACACGCCTACACATGCACAGACGCCCCCATAGACACCCACCCACCCGCTCACCCACTCACTCACCCCGCCCCGCCCCGCCCCGCTGCCCGCGGCGGCCCCGCACTCCCCCGCACGGGGGCGCCCTCCGCCCGCTGCCGCCCCGCCCCTCGGCCCCGCCCCGCCCCGCCCCGCCCGCCCGGCGCGGCCCGGCGCGGGCGCTGCATGCGGGCGGGCGGGCGGTTCGCCCCGCTCCGCTCCGCTCCGCGCTCGCCGGGGTCCCCGGGGCCGCCGAGGCCGCGCCGCGCCGCGCCCGGGACATGCGGCCGCCCCCGCCGGCGAGGAGGCGATGAGGCTCCGCAGCGGCACGGCGCTCACGCTGCTGCTCGGCTGCCTGTGCGCCCTGCTCTCGCTCTCCTGGTACGGTGCCTTCGGCGGGCACAAAGGTAAGGGGGCTCGGCCGCCTCCGCCGAGGGAGCCCGGGGCTCTGCCGCGGACACGCCGCCGGGGCTTGAGGCTGGGGGGAGCTCCGGGAGCCGGGCCCGGCCGGACCCCGGGGGTCTGGTGGGATCCGGAGCCGGAGGGCTCCTGACCGGCAGCATCCTGCTGAAGCCTCTGGGATCCGGACGCGGCGGCATCCTGCGTGGGATCCGGTGCCCCGCAGCGCACGGGGTACCGTGACCCGTGGGACCCTCGGCGCGGGCCTGCCCGTGCGCTGCAGGGCGGGAGGGGCCCGGGCCGGGGGTTCCCGCTCGCACCCCCGGTGCGCCCGCGGGGGTCGGGGGGCTGCGAGGTGGCGGGGGGACTGTCGTCCGCGTCGGGGTGCGTTGGACATCGTTTCGGTGACGCGCTTCTTTGCACCCCCACGTTTATGGCGAAAACCTTTGTGGGCGATGGAAACCACGCAGGTTAAATCCTGCGGGGAGGCGGATGGGGCAGCCCCCGGGCTGGGGGCTCCGTGGGCAGACTGGAGGTGAGGGGAGATCTGAGCAGCCCTGCCCTGCCCGCGCCACACGGCTTTTGCGGCTCGGTGCTGGGTCCAGTAACTTAAGTGCCCGTGGGACTGGTGCGAGGGCTGCCAGCTCCTGCCCTCCAGTATTGGTGCTGGTTTCGCACCACGCAGGCGGCTGCAAAGCCGGGGTGCAGGGCCCCTGTCCCACCAAGACTGGGGAGGAATCCCATGCAGAGATGCTCGCTGCTGTTTTTTCCTGACAACGTAATAGTTGCTTTTCCCCATCGTGTCACTCGCTAGAGCCGCTCATCGGGTTTATCCCGGCCTGGACGACAATTCTGGCAGTTGCTTCTCAGTTGTGTGTCTTTCTCTTGTATGGGTTTGCAACCTCTCACACCAGTGCTAGTCTCTCAGCTCCTCCAGTTCCTGCAATTTTAGAGGTCGTTAAAGCGCAGTCTGGCCATCCAGCCCTTGACCCTCTCTTCCCTCTCCCTGTATAAGCATCTCTCCTCGCTACAGGTGAGAAGCAGCTTTCGCTGAGTGTCAGACATGACTTGATGGCTTTGCAATCCTGGCACGCTGCACAATCACAAGGTGCTGCTTGCGCTTGTTGCAAGGCTGATGTCAGGGCTGGGGCCTCTGGGGAAAGGGGAGATTATTTTGGCTCCAGTGGACAGGATGACACGAGTCCATGTAAGTGCCAGCCCAGCCCCTTCCCTGGCAGCAGGGCAGAGCGCCTGGGACGTGCCACCTTCTCCTGGCAGCTGCAGGCGTCTGGCGGGCGGTTGCTTGGGCTCCTCTGCCTTGCTCATCAGCTGAAGGGCTCTCCTGTCGAGTTGCTGACGTGGTTTAAATCCCACCAGAGCTGCCTCCCCACGGAGGTTTGGGAGATGGGCGTTTGTAACGCAGGGGTACCGCCGGTGGGTCAGATAGCTTCTGCTGGTGAGAATTTTCAGCTAGGCAAAGTGTTTGCACAACCAGGTAGTGTTGTATGTGCTCTCAACCAGAAAGCTAGACCAGGGTAAGTTGTGCAGGAGCAGAGAACTGCTCACAGAGCTGCTTTCTTGTGGCTACCACTGAGCAGTTGCTTTGCTTACAGCTCTCCTCCCATAAATGAAGTGAAAGCAGCGTGTGGTTTCCAAGCCGTCACTCCTGGTCGCTGAAGCAGGGTGGCCAACCCTGCTAGGTAGTCTGTGCTGTCTGGACTGCGTCGTCCTTTGATGCACTTTTGTTTTTTAACAAGTAGCTTTTCCCTGTTGCTCGTTCAACTGCCAAAATAATAACCTTGGGTACCGCTGTCCCTGCCTTTCTTGGCAGGACCCTCTCTGAGGTACACGTTTTCCTCTGACAGCAACAGATTGTCGCTTGCGAACAGCGATCACTACAACAGGTCACAAATAATGCAGGTCAGGCTCTGTCAGCACAGCAGGTTTCCGGCTATTATGGTCATTTACGTATCAGGCCGTTATTCAATACAGAGCTGGAGAAGACCTTGAGAGGTCATTCAGTCCATCTCCTGCCCCTGCGCGGGATCGGTGATAACCAGCCCCTTCCTGACAGATGTTTATCGTATTCATTCTTAAAAACCTCCGATGACAGAGATGCCTGAGCTCCCTGGACAATCTGTTTGACATTGAGCAGCCCTGCCATTAGACTTTTATTACAACCTGGACAGAATTGTCTTTTCCTTCAGTTTGGTTTCATGATTGCTCTTCTTTCTCCATTTATTGGGCAGAAAAGTTCCTTCTTTCTTTGCAGGAGCCTGTTAGACATTTGGAAGTTGCTGCCATGTCTCTCCTTAGTCCCTGCTAATGTAGATGAAACCATGCTGGTTCCTTTGATCATTCTTTTTAGGTGATGTATTCTTGGTCTGTGGTTGCGCTTGTTACTCTCTTCTGGACCATCATCTTTGGTGAAGGGTGATGCTTAACCTGCGATACAGGACTGAAGCCGCTGCCTTATATTTGCTCAGACGGATAAGGGATTACTTCAGGTCCTTTACGTACAATGATCCTGTTTGTAGATCCTTGTGTGTTTGCTTTTTACTTTTGCCACAGATGACTCGTGTTTATTTATTTTTTTTTATTGCATCCACCCTTCAGCCATTCTTCTCCAGAACTTTTCGTGCTTTTCATTCCGTATCTTGTATTTGCCTGGTTAATTATTCTTACCGTATCACATTACCTCACGCTTGTCCTTGTCGAACTGCGTCCTTTTTTTTTTCAGACTGTTTCTTCTAAAGTGTCAGGATTGTTTTGAATTCTGATCTTGTCCTCCTGCGTGCTCGCAGCCCCTCTCAGCTTGGTGTAGCCTTCAAAGGCAATCAGCGTGTTTTCTCTGCTATTGGCCGCGTCATGAACGAAAACATCAAGTGATACCAGGTCTGGGATGGATTCCCCTGCAACTCGCTTCAGGAAGGTCCTCCCAGCTTGTGCTCAAAGACCGACGAACAGTTCACTAGTGGTCATCACAGCAGTGGTGCACCCACCTTCAGGTGGCTCAGTGCAGCCCCTGTATCCCTCCCTAGCTGTGTTATCGGCATGTCCCATCAGGCACTGTCAGAGACACTGTCATTTGATATGGTTTGTTCTTGATAAACAGAGGTTCGCTCTTGCCCGAGTCCCCCCCTCATCTTCTAAGTACTTCAACTGAAGTTAAGCTGATTATTCTCTAAGTTCCTGGATCCTCTTTATCCCCATCCCCTTATTTTTCAAAGACAGGCTTTGTGTTTGCCAGTCCTCTGTAACATCGATCATCCCCTGTGAGTAGCTGGAGACAATTCCCAGTGATCCCGAGCTCCTTGTGTTGTCATGTTTGGGGGAAAGCTGGCAAGGTGTCTGTGTTGCCTCCAATAGGGAATAAAATGATAGTAAACCACCTGTAAAGAATCGCAGAGCCTGCTTGTCTTCCCACTCTGTGTTGGGAGGACAAAAAAATTAGTCAAAAGAAAATAAACCAGTTCAGACCAGATCTAAGAGCTGCTTTTCTGTGACCAGTGCAGCGTTTGTTTACCCGCTAACGGTGTTTTGCCGTGATGTGATCATTAGTAAAGTTTTGACCTCATGGTCTGCAAAAACAGATGCTGCTTCTTTCCAATTATAAACGAGGTTTGAAATAGACTGCTGGAGTAGGAAGAGAAAGGGCAGCCTCAAATAGCACCAGCAGTCAACCGGGCGGCTGATGTCCAGCATCACGGGGTGGTTCGGAGGTGGACCACGTGCATCATGGTGTGGGTGTCTTGGCCAAAGTTTAATATTCTCTCTTTGCTGATTTTAGGTTTAAGTACGGTTTAGCTTTCAAAACCCAACAGCTGCCTTCAAAGAAGGTCTTCTGTAACCTGCTGTCGTGAGGTGGACCTGCAGGGTGTTAACTGTGGAGGGAGACCTGCGGTCAGAGGATCGAGCCTTTGGGAAGGCATGGGTAGGCTCAGGCATTAGCGTGTTCGATGTGGGAATTACAGGGGGTGTTTTACTGAGGGCTCAGTAAAACCAAGAAGCTTTCATGATTTATCTTAAGTCGTAGGTGCAGACAGGATGAAGGTGAACAATTTATTGTACTTGCAATTAAATTACTCTGTGTTTTTTCTTTCCAATGATGAAAACTGTTCAGTTCTCATCCGTGTTTGTTTTCATCTTGACTCACTGACCAACCAGCCATGTACCGTCTTTCCAGCCCTTCTCTTTGCTCCTCACAGCCTACTCCAGAACCATAAAGGCTCTAGGATATTTGGGTTTTAAATATGTGTTTGGGTTGGCTTTTTTATTTAATAGGAAATGCTAAACCATGTGTGAACCTTTTAGGAGACTCCCAACATGTTCCCCCTTGGAAATGCTGCGTTTGAGGTTGGGATTGCGCCTCCAGCGTATG
The DNA here is from genome assembly GCA_009769605.1 of Bucorvus abyssinicus. Lineage (NCBI taxonomy): Eukaryota > Metazoa > Chordata > Aves > Bucerotiformes > Bucorvidae > Bucorvus > Bucorvus abyssinicus. The sequence goes on along the minus strand of CM020041.1, from coordinate 5,863,141 downwards.
GCTGCATAGCTCAGGGTGGGCTCTATACCCACGCTGCCTGTGCAGGCTTCCCCCAGCAGACTTTTTCCACCTCAAATTTTAATGACTTACAGTTCCCAGTGCCAGCCAGCTCCGGGTTTCCATTGTAAAACCACAACGGCAGGCACCTCTGTACCTGGAGATTTGCCCGCACAGCGGGGTTGCTCTTTCCATAGCGGCATCACACCCCTAAGATCAGTTTTGATCGTGCGGTATTTTAGATGCTCATCCCGCGGGAACTGCTCTTCCCGTGGGCCTTGTGAAAGCGCTTCAGAATCGACGTGCCCAGCTCCTTGAAGGACTCGCCACTCGCATCCCGGGGCACCAGCTGCAGGGCGGATGCAGGACAGGCTTAGGCAGCGTCTCCATGGAGAAATACTGCTTGTTCAGTGCCATGCATGGTGGGATGCTCCGCTCGCTCGGGGTGTCCTTTGTGGGAAGCAGACTTTGTCCTGGAGGGAAGTTCCTCAGAGCGTGTTTACAAAGTCTTCTTATATAATGCGTAAAAGCCGTGAACACTAATCTGCTCTAGAAGCCGCAGAGTCAAAGCTTGTGATACTGCTAAATACGAGCCGTATCTTGTGGCATGTGGGGGTTCCCGCCGCTTTTTCATTTCTCTTACCCACACCAGCTTGACTTCAAGTTTTTGTAGTTTCTTTGAGGTCTCGAGCACAGGCTGCAGCTGGATCGGCGTCAGTGAAAGCGCTGGGCTCGTTTCACGGCAACCCTTGAGAGCATTTACCAGGAGGTGAGGTGCCATCAGCAGACCCAGCGTGTGCTTCAGATGGCTGAGGAGGTGCTGGCGGGGACCTGACTGAGGAACCGCAGAGTTTAGCAGTCTGTTGTTAAAGTGCACGGCGTACAAAAAGATGCGCAGGAGCGTTTCTGAGAGCCTTTTACCTGGCCTGTGTGGTGCTCAGCACACCTTGTGTGGAACTGGTGGCCGGAGTGCAGCAGCGTTTGTAAAATTATCCTGCATGTGATTGGACCAAGTTCATCCCAAGTGCGAGGGACACCATGCAGTTGGTGGCTGTGCTTGTATCGAAATATATCTTCAGTTGTCTAGAGTCGCCTGTCTGTCTGGGTTTATTTCTTTGCTGGTTTGGTTAGATCTTTAAACTGGGCTCTCATCTTGTGCTGCGTGTGCACTTGTCCGTGTCCCATTGCTGCTCCAGCGATACGAGCTGCAGTTGTGTGATGGAGTTGAAGTTACTGGAAGTGGAGACTTGCATTCGGGTCCCTGCCATGCCGTGTCCCTCCCAGTCTTGGGAAAGTCCGTTGGCTGGTTTCATGCCTTAGTTCCCATCTGCTCTCTGGGGACAGTGACATCTCTTGTCGCAGCAGTTTGGAGGATGCAGCTGCGCATCTGTGACACCAGGGACTGTGTCAGTGCGTAGGAGAGGAGCAGGCAGAGCAGGTTAACACACACAATTACATCAAGCATTTCTCTTGGTTTACATCTGTTGCAGAACAAAACCCGTTCTCATTTGTGATTCCCTTTGATTCATCTAAAACAAATCATTGATTTGTGCTTATTTCCTGAATGTTCATTGATTATTCACTTAGTGTTTAATGTAAAACACATCTATAGCTGGCTAGTTTAAGTGAAGCTGCCAGACATCTCTAGAAAGCTTTGAAGCCTGCTAAGGGATGGAGAAATTGCTTTGGCCAGAGATTGGGCGAGAATGCTAGCAGGCTACTGCAGGTAGGCTTGGGTTATCCCTGGTTCTCCCTGTTCACAAAACCCAAACCAGTCCCCAAAGTACCAGTGTCTCAGGTCATGATGTGAAGAAACATCAACAAAGATCCGTCCTGGCGTGCCGGGCTTGGCATGGACATCCCCAGCCACCCAGTGCCTTGCAGGAGACCTTTGCAGAGGTGGGACCACGCCGCCTGCCTAAAAGGAGTTGGAGATGAAGCTTTACGTTTCACCTGAGGATTTTCCATATTGTCATCGTGCCCGTTCTATCGGTGACATTTTGTTCTTCACGAGACAAAGCCCAAGAGGTCGGCGAGGCTCGGTAGGTGGAGAGGGCTGCCACGGCGGCAGAAGTCCCTGGTCAGATTAAAGGATTATGGAAACTATTAAAATAAACGGAGGGCTTGAGCGGGGGCTGGCAGGTTAACGCTGTCAGGAGGAGAGGGTTTTCGGGCAGCGCTGATCAAACATTTGCTTAACAGCTTCCTGATTGGGGGAGAGGATTGATGTCTTTTATGGAGGGAAACGCATTTGTTCTGCCTTTTTCATTTGAAGCAAGGTGTAGGGGGCATTGTATTCAGTGATGCCCATCTTGGGTTTGTTTTTGAGCTCGTGTCAGGCTTCTCTTGCAGAGCAAGAAAGTCTGGGAGGGCAGATTTCTGTTTTAAATCATCTCTTTCCACGTTAATTGTGGCACTGGCCGCTTCTCCTTTTGTTTTTGTCCCAGTGTCAAGTCCCATTTGAGTCTCCAGGGTCCGTGCGTTAGCATGGACACGTATCTGATGCACAGAGACGGCTCCATAACTTCATCTCCCTCCTGCCTGCCCCTGCAGGCAGAGTGACTCCCCCGGTATTTAGATATTCCTGTCCTCTCGTGCTAAGTACAGGGTAAATACTTCCCTAAAGGTTCATCTGTATTTTGAAGCGACTTAGACGCCTCTGTACAAGATGTTTTCATTTCTGCTTATATTCAAGGGGACAGCAGGAGCATTAAAATGTAAATCGTTAGGCTTTAAAGACACTCACGTGCAAAAATTAATCTCCACCCATCTTTTGTTTTCCTGATGAGTTTTGTTGTGTCACAGTGTCCATTTACTTGTAACTGTAACGGTCGCACTGGTGGTTTAGGACTTGTTGGTAGTGGGGTGGGTGCTGGACTGGGGGAAGAGCACGGCGCTGCCTTGTATCAGTGCTGCTACCTGGTCCACAGTTATTCCTCAAAGAGTTTTTAGACCATCCTGATCACATTTTCAAGACTGCCTTAGAGCACATGGGCTTTTCTTCTCGCTCCATGATGGCAAGAGCTTTCTAGAAATAAGATTTAACCTGTAGACCCTTCCCTGTCACTCGTTACTTGTACATACAATGCAATAAATCCTTTCTGTATTGTGACCGCTCTGAGGAATTTCATGGCTTAGGTAGGAGGCCTGTGGTACCAAAACAGTTGTGTAGCCTTCAGAAGCCCTTGTAAATAATCAAAGAAACCCTTCCAGTACTGAGATAGGAGCTGCTTAAGGTAGGTGCAATGGCACTTCATGTTTGTATAGCCTGTTTTAGTGAAAGCATGGCAGCAACACTAACCCTGCCAGGAACAACTTCATACAGAAGAAGCTGGAGAAGTTTTCTGAGCGAGGACTAAGTTGCTGCATTCATCTCCGAAAGGCGGGTGCTCAGGGGAGCAGAGCTGCTCTGTGGTGTCCCCATGGCATGTCCCCATGGCGTGTCCCCATGCTGGATGTGAAGAGCAAGAACAGTGTTTGACCTGGTAGGTGGTTGGACCTGCATGGTGTTGGACTCTCTCAGACTCAATCACTGCCACAGACAAGTACCTGTCAAATGAATTATTCAGTTCATGCTGGGGAAGTGGTGTGGTGGTCTCCCCTCCCTCCTCTCTGCGCCCGGACTGTGATCTTTTGCTTTCATTTGATCTTGCCTTTCGTGTTTTAACTATTCCTTTTTCATGCCATCTCTCATTGCACTCTCTGGAGCTGGCTTTGATATCTTTGCTCTTTGTCTCCAATTTCCCTCAGTTTCCTCCCTTCCTTCTTCCTTTGATGTTGCAGAAAATGACCAGGGTGGATGACTTCTGAGTCTCTCCCTCTCTTAATTTTGTCCAGTTCAAGTTATCCACCATTTGAGGAACTTTACCAGATGCTCACCTGACAGTGTGGCTTCATTAACTCTGAGCAGTGATTTCGGGTAGAAGCTGGTAAAGGTTGGGCTGCCCAGGGAGGAGATGGTGCTGGTCCTTGAACCACGTGTCAGGGGTTGTGCTGAGTCCCTCCAGGTCCCTGGAGTCATGGTGAGGCGGGATGCAGCCCCCCAGGACAAACCCTCTCGAGTCCAATGTGGGGACATGCCATGGGGATGCCTGCACCAGCATCACGTGTGGGCGGCGAGAGCTCATCCTGCACCTCGCAGATGGAGCTTAAACTGAACTGGAGGCAAAGCAAGAATTGTGGTTAAAAGTGGATTAATTTGCTGACTTTAAGGAGCGAGAGGTATTTAGAAAAAAAATTGGAAGTGCAAATTCTAGCTGAGCACAAACTTCATCATTTCATGGCTCAAATTCTCTTTTTCATGCCAGTGAATCTGCATGAAACACGTATTTTCCATGAGCCGAAGAGCTGACCTGGGTGGGGAAGGTAAGCACCCGGCGTGGTGGATGAGCATAATTAGGACATGGATTGTGGGTTGGCTTCGTACAGATCAGTTTGCGTTCCGTTCGTGTCTGGTTCCACCCTGTCTGTCTGTTTTATTAGATTAATTTATTACTTTCTGAAAGTGCCTCTCCAGTGAGCTAAAATATCTATTTACTGGAAGTATTTGGTTACCATGAAAAAGTGTATTTGGCTTGTGTTTGTCAAATATTAACTACTTTGTTCTGTTTCTTTTGCAATTTAATTGTCTATTTATCTTGGGTATTGATCGCTGAAGGCCTTGGTAGTTATTTGCTGATTTTGGAAATAACGATTTTAAAAGCTCAGATTACTTTTGTAATATTAATCATTACCTTGGAGTGCTTGCCTGGAAGGATGGGATCTCTCTGATGGCTCCAGTTGCGGTGTGGACTTTTACTGTCTGAAACTGTGCTGCCGTCTTAAAATAACAAAATCGTTGCTGGCGCTTTGTTGCTGAAACGCAGCAGTTATTTGCAGAGACGCAAACCTGGCAGTCGCGGTTAGCTCACGAGTTCGCTGTTGGTGGGAGGAGTGGCCAGATTCTGAAGTCAAATAGAAAGATAATTCTATTTGCTTTCTGCTGATTCGCTCTTTCCAGTTGAATTCCACGCAGGAATTGGTGCGGGGTTGGTGGGGCACTGGGCTGCCCCTCTCCAGCGGCAGCTTCTGTGGGAGAGGAGCGATGCTCCGAGAGGGCGTTACACTCGCAAGTCAATGTGCTGCCGTACAGCGGCACATCTTGCTTTGGGGGAAGGTGAGAAATTGGAAAGTCTCTGCTGGGAGCTGAGTAACTGGCACCGGCTATTATTGTGTCCCTCCTCCCCCTTTTAATAACTTGTTGATAAAGATAACTCTCCTACAGATCTCATTGCACAGCCGGAAAGCAGCTTCGCTAAAAAATACACACGTCCCTATTCCTGTCAGGGCTGAGTCCCTGCCTCCTCGTGCTGCTGTAAGGAGGAGGGATCGCTCTCCTGTCGTCCGGGCGTCTTTACTCACCGCTGGGCAGACTCGCACGGGGAGACAAACCATGGCCTCACCGTACCTGGAAGGAGGTGAAATTCTTCCATTAATACAAAACCCGGCAGGCGGTTGGAGTGGCTGGGAGGGGAATTTTGTCTTCTTGTTGTTTTATGCCTTGAAGCAAGGGATTGTGTTGGCTGTTTGAGTGATGTTGGCTTTATCTCCATCGGAGCTTGCACAGCGACATATATTACTAGAGAGCACGAAGCACGACGTTTGGCGCTTTGGCGTTTTGGGATCTCCAGTGCGGTGAATTCCGCTTCTTCCTGTGGCATCAAGTGGTGTGTTTAATTGGTTTTAACAGGTTCGTCCTTCTTCATTTATTAGTGGATCATGGTGCAAAAGGAAGCTGGGAACATTTCTGGATGCCGTCCTGGGTAGTTTGATGACTAAGTCCCGCTGAGCTTCATCTCCATGCAGGTGCAGTGGTGCAGCTCCTATAGGGGATGTGGTGGGAAGAGCATCTCCTCCTCCTCCCGAATGCACGTCTGGGGAAGGGAGAGGAGGAGAGGGCAAAATCATGTCCGTGACAATTTTTCTCTGATTCTTTTCATCACCTTATAGAATGAAAGTGATAAAAGGAGCCTCAGAAAAGAGGGCATTGCAGCAACCCCGGCAGGGATGTAATCTCTTTTCTTCATACCGCGGTATAAAGATAATTCCAGTCGGGATTGAAACAGCGGATGGCAAATAATTCTTGAGCAATCCGCTTACGGTGTTCCTGGATGCGAATGAAAACCACTAATGGGATAAAGAAGGATCTAGATAATTATCTCAGCTGCATTAAATCTTGTCCTTTCAGGAGAGTACTCTTGTGTGGACACTAATTTCATGTGTATGAAATGCTAAAGCTGACTAGACGTTTTCAGAAGTTCACTGATTCCAAAATGGACATCATCGCTTGGGGATCAGCTATCTTTTATCTACCTAGCTGGTCCTAATAAATCTGATTTCTGGTCTCTGCTAGCCTGTTTTCTTTTTCCCCCCTCCCTGCACAGGTTAAAGCTGCAACACACAATTTTTCGAGGGTGGATTTGAAACCTACCTCATCCTTTTCTTTTTTCATTTGGTCTGCTGTCTTGGGAGACTTCCTGGATTTTTTTTTTTTTTTTCCCTTTCACAGCTGGTAATGCTGTTGTTTTAAGGCTGGCGGAATTGCTGCTTGCAGTATTAAGGTATGCAAGATATTTTTGAATTTGATCCATTTTGTTCCCTAGCAAGAGCTCTGCCTTGCAGTGCAGGGGATGGCACTGTGCTCCAGAACAAATCCAGTTGTACAGTCAGTTAATGAGGCTCTTGTTGTAGGCTCTTTGCAGCCTTTGTGCTTGAACTAAGGGATGCCCCGTGGATGAAGTGGAGGATGGCAGGAAGAGAAAGGAACAGTTTTGTGTTGACAGCAAGCGTGACATTTGGACGGGACCGGATCAGTTAAGAGCATTCAAAGATCTGCATTACGAGATCTCTGTTCTCCACAACCACATGGTCGGAGGAAATCCGCTGTTTGGAGGTATGGGCAACAGAACCGCACGTCGGAGCAGCGGCTGGTTCCTCGTTATCCCCCATTAGCTGCAGGCAGCTGCACTTGCCAGCTGTCAGAGAGCCATTTCCCTCCAGCCTCACACGAAGCGAACTGAGCCGTGCCTGAACCAGCTGCAGCATCCTTCGGTGAGCCAGGCTGTGCTTCCAACAAAGGGAGCCAGGTCTGGGGACCTCAGCTGAGTTGGCTGCCCACGAGCCGTCCTCCAGTTGGAAGAGAAGGATGGGCAGTCAGCACCATCCCTTTGCACGCTGGAGGACAGATGCCGTGCATGGCTGTCTTGTCAGTGAAGGGCTCCATCATTCACTCTGTGGAGAGTGCCCAAATGTGGTTTCTCAGCAGCAGACCCTCTTGAGTCACAAGGTTCACAGCTTTTCTTGCTAGCATGGCAGTACAGTCAAGGTTCAGATGTCTTTTGGAAGTGTAGAAGGGCTTCTGAGCTTTTAATGAGAAGTCAAACAAGAAACGCTGTCCTGCCCAAGGTGAACTTGGATTTCCAGTCTCCTTCACGTGGCACAGAGAGGTTACAAGGGCCAGTCTTGCGCTGAAATCCAAGGAGTTGGTGTGACTATTTTTGCTGTGAGCTGGAAGTTGTTCTTACATTAGAGCTGCCGTTCACACCGCCATGAGCTGTCACTTGCCTGTCCCAACTGGAGGATGTCCTTAGAGGCACGTGAAGTGCAGCCCTCCCATACCAGGCGTGGATTTGGGACCTTGCAAGAGGGCCTGGTATGCAGTTAGGTGCATCCAGGCTTTTGCCCTAAAACTGCCAACGTTCCATAAGAGGAGTCTGGCGGGGTCTGGCAGTTGACACCTAAAAATTGATCGATTGCTGTGTAAGGCAAGATATCCATCTTACCTCTGAGAACACCACCCCTCCTACATGCTCTGGACGTCCACCGAGATCTTAGTGAGGATTTTTACCTTCGAATGAACCTCTCACTGAGAAATCTCATTACTTACTCCTCGTTAAAGGTGTCTGGTTGGCCGAGTTGCTAGTTGAAGTCTCCTTTCCTCAACGCTGTGCTGTGATGAAGTGGTATCTGGGGCTGTTGTGCCAAGTGTTACCTCCACAGAGCATAATAAACTGTCTCCTGCCATCTCCTGCTTGGGTGAGTTGTACTCAGAGAGGAACTGTGTTTTTATGGGTGTCTTCAGAGCTCTCCGTGCATCGTTCAAGTCTCTTGAGAAAGGCAGTTATTTCACATCTCTTTGGAAATCTGTCAAGACCGTGGTGGTTGTTTAACCTGAATGTCATCGTCTGGGCTGTGGGTCGTAACTTTGAAAATGCAGGTCAAAAAGTATTGCTGTAATAGTTAAAGGTCAGGCAAAATGATGACCTTTAGCCCTTGATAGCAGCTCTGGGCGTCAAAGGAGGTGTTTTACTGCTGGGATTGAAACTTAAAGCGCTCATCTGTTGTTCCAGAGTGATGGTTAATTATTCTTAAAGCCTTCAAACCAAAGGTGGTAATTTTTGCAGCTACCCCTTAATGGTGACCCCATGGTGCTCAGAAGCCCCAGCTGAGAGCAGGATCCTCTCTGCTGTGCTCTGAACATGCTGGGTGCACCGGGAAGCCTGTTCCACATAGCTTCACCACGAAAGGCTGAGCTGGGAGAAGTGGGTCTGTGGTGGTGAAGCAGTCATCAGTGGCAGAGCTGGCCATTTATAACCCACATCTACTCATCTGTGTTGTTTGGTGACCAGGATTGCTGCAGTGCCCGGGATGAGCACGGGGATCTTTTGCATCAGACTTACAGATATGGTGGGAGGAGGAAAGGGGAAGGTGTTGGCAAGAGAGGTGGATGAAATTCGCATTGCCAAACAGTGCAGAAAAGGTCAAGAAGTTCTTTTGTCTGCTGGTGTGTGGCAGTGCGTACAGGTGAGAAGGTGTGGATTTATTTGTGCGTGCACTCTTGTTTAGTTTGGCTTCCAGGAGAAGTCCTTATCTCTTCTCCTCTTGCCAGCTTCCTCTGAGTTGCCCTCTTTCCCTCTGCTCTGCCTACACTTCTTGCTGTGATTTCAATTATTTATAGTACTTTTTTTCCCTTTAAACTACTCCACTCTGCGTGTGCTATTTAAGCAGCTGTCGCTTCTCGAGCCAGTTCCGCTGCGAGGTGAAGAGACGATCCCTGGGCGTACAACTCGTTAAGAGCATTGCCGGGCTCTTCAGTGGGGGCAACTCTGTGAATGTAAAATCGCAATTGGATCTTATCTTACGGAAGGTGTTGATTGTGGTTGGTGAAATAATGATGTGCTTATAATGTAGAGGAACAGGAGGAAGCTGCCAAGGATAACGAGGGGAAAAGAGGAAGAGCTTTGCAGAGGAGCATGCCCCCTTTTTTTGGTGAAACTTAAGCAGCCTGAAACAAGAGGCGTATTCTGCTCTCGGTTATGTCAGCGTGCATCCGGAAGAAGCTTGTTAAAATAATTTAATTTCTTTTCGGCACAGGCTGGTGTCACAGAGAGGGGAGTCCTGGCTGACAGAGAAGCAGAGCCTTACCGGGCTGAGGCTGGGAGAGGCAAGTTTGGCTGTTCAATTTAGTACTCCCTCATCTCTACCTCTGCAGTATTAAGCTCGGAGAATAAGCAGAAAATGTTTAAATCCCTTTCCTCATTGCTGCCGTGTTCAAACTGAATTACCTCTCATCCAAAGGAAGCCTGCGCTATAGGAAACATCTGCCATGGCCCAAATTGCGTTTGAGGTCGGAATTAAAATGTATGTAACTGTTCAGCGGTGAGCAATGAATACACAAATCCTGCTCTTTGCCAGCGGTTGTTTTGGGAGACATGATTTGTACACTTCCCTTGTACCTGTGCAGTTACACGAACGTGTCATTGGAATATGAACCAGCACAATGTGTCTCTGGAAATAACGATTATAGGGTGAAGCGGCTTGCTGGAATGTCAAATAATTTCTGATTTCAGGCTTATGTCTGTTCGTTTGTTTATTTATCTTCTACATACGGTGTTTCTGGAGCGTCCTAGTAATTGATGTGAAGATGTAATTGTGTTCATGGTGCCTGTGTGTCAGGGGGCAATATTTATGTGGAACGGTTGCTCTCTTGGCTCCTCCGTCCAATGAGTTGATGTAACCTCTCAGGGAAAGTACGCACAGTTTTTAGAGCTGCTCTAGATGTGGTCATTACAATTCTTTTGATTGTGTAACTGAAAAGAGCTTTTGAAAAGATAGAACAAGTCTCAAGTATAGATTGGCCAGGGAGAGGCTGATGCTTCGCTGTATTTAATGAGCTTTCAGTCTGCTGAACTAAGAGAAACTAAAGCTCCCATTTTATGGCATCTTGTCTGAGGACCAGGACTCTTGGGGTGTAGCTGAGTGCCTGGCTTCCTTCTGGCTTCTTTCGGGTAAAGACCACTCAAGGTTTAAAAAATTGTTCAAGTTCTTTAAATTGCGCCCTGGCTTTCAGTGGGAATTGCAGAGTAATTGCAGAATAAACTGAGGAGCGACTGACGAAAATGAGTAAGGCAGAAGTTTGAGCAGGACTGGGTGGTGCGTGCTAATGCCATGTTTCTGGGGCACGGTGACAAACGTTGGTACCATGTGTATTTCAGAGGTTAGTTACGTGACACTGCCCAAATTCCGGATGGATTCACGGACGTTTTGTTTCTGACTGACAGCTCCCGAGACCCCAGAGTAGCAGGGTGAGGGTAGTGGCACCGGACTCCTAGATGTGGAAGTGGATTGATGAAAAGCAAAGCTGTCTACAAAGTTGGCTGGGTATCACTCAGCCCATTTCACAGAGGGGAAATCAAGGCACAGGAGGAGTTCCCACCTGCAAGGTGCTTAAATCCCATTGAAACCTCCCTCTGACTGTCTGTCCTGCAGCCCCTCAAACACAGAAGCCATGTCTACAGAAGGATGGGTTTGCAGTTCTCTGCTGGCACATTTGCTAGCGGAGAAATGACATTTGTCGGGATGGTCTACAGGAGGTCTGTGCTTGTACCGGGCTGGAAAGTCTGCGGGGCCCAGGGCAGGGTCCTCGAGCATTGTGGTAGCTGCTGGAAGGACAGCCAGACAGAGCGTCCTTGCTGCAGCATCTCGCCCTGCTCAGCTGTATCTTCTTCAGCAAGACTCCAGTGCTAGACAAAATACATGTGTGAGGAGGCAGACGGTGCCAGAGCAGCTCCAGGAAAGCAGCAGTTGGCCATTAATTTGCTCAGAGGTTGGGCTGGGCAGATTGATTCTGCTGCTGTGGAAGCCCAGGCAGGTGAAGGGGCAGGAGGACAGGGGTGGTAGGTCACACCAGAGTCTGCTGGTGGTGCAGAAGGAAAAAGGATATTTTTGTTTTGTGACGCCTCTTTTCCTACTTTGGAAAAAGCTTCCCTTTTATGGGCCTGTCTAAACATTTGATAGCCCGTGGGCTGTGACTCAGAAATTGATGGTGAATTTTGACCATGTACAGCCGGTGTCTGCACGTTCTTGAGGATGCTGCTCTCAGCTTGTAATGTGGCTTTTTTACTGCATTTAAATGAGTGATTTTGTATAACCTCTGAGTATTGGCAGGCTTACAGTCACTTTCTCCCCTTTGTTTTCTTCTTTTTATTTTAGTTTTTCTAAAGGACTGTAGCTATGTCCTTCTTCCCCAGAGGTTTCAAACTCCTAATCTCGCTTTAGCCCAGTTGGGCCATGGTATGGAAATGTCAGAGGGGATCTAAAATCCTCCAGGCGCTTTTGAAGGTAGCCAGGAGGGCAGAAGAGAGGTCCGTTAGGTGGCTCTGCTGGCGTACGGACTCCTCTGCCAGGTGTGGGTGAATCTGTGCAGAAGATGTTATCTTCATAAAGCCCCAGCCACCACAACTGCTTTAATCAAAGCTTTTGGTTGAGTATGGGGCACCCAGATGTTGGGTAGCTCCCCAGGGAGGGATGTGATGGAGCGGCCATAGCCACCTCCATTCTCTGTGCTCAGTCAACAGCTCAGCTGATCCCTCACGAAGTCCTGACAAGTGCAGAAAATAAACAAGACCAAGAGCAAGGCTGTTTTTTCCTTCTCCCACATCGAGCAAGGGTTGGAAGTAAGAAAATAATTAGGGCGGGTGGCTGGTAACGGCTCCATCTATTTCGATATTCCTACCTATGGGTAATGCCTCATTCTCTAATTTTCGTTGCTCCGACTGCTTTGTTTTTCTTCGTTGCAATCAAGATAATGCAGTACAATATTGCACTAAGAATTCCAGCGATTCAATTACCTTTCAGAAGTTGACTTAATTGGCTCTTTAAGTGATAGCTCTCTGTTGTGTGCAATCAGCACGACTCAAAGAGGGAGCAGGAAGAGGATAAGGACTTTGTTTCTAATCAATAAATAAAGGTCTTTGAAATAATACTGCTTGCAATTTGTAGCACCGGTTAAATTACGCCGAAGACGATAGCCTGCGCGTTCCTTGCGGAGCCCGGCTATAACCGACTAATAAGCCTTTGCTATCAGCAAGCATGTGGGATGCTGTACTCGTGTTTCCAGCAAATCCAATTCGCCCTTTGGTTCCCCCCGCCCCGCCAAGTATTAGAGAAAAAACCCGAACCAAAACTGCTGCAGAGCCTGGCACAGATGGTTCGGGAAAGTCTGATATATAATGACTAATCATTTATTTTGCACCTCATAAAGTATGCAAATGAACGTGATACCTGATGATAAATAATTCAAAATGGAGATGCAAGGCAAGGCGAGATTATAGATGGAATAAATATATGGTAAACTAACTTTAAAAAAATAAGCCAAGCCAAAAGCTTAAGCTCTCCTTCAAGCTCTGGACCATAGAAACAGCTGCTTCTTGGTGCAGGTTCCTCCAGTGCTTGGATCCAAGGCTCTGGGCCAGCAGCATGTCTAGAGTTTGCAGTCAGGGTTTGGCCAACGCTACAGATCTCAGGAGCTGTCACTTTTGCACAGCTCTGTGGCATCTCAGATCATCACCGAGCTTATTCCTACCTTGGTTTAGGCACTGGGGAAACTTTGCCAACCAAAGGTTTCGTTTACAAATACTTTTTTTTCCCCCAGTTGTAGTGGGGTAAAAATGATCAGCTGCTTCATGCTTTTGTTTTAAAGCTAAAATTACAAATCATAATTAATTATTTACTCCTAAGTAAAAGTGTTTTGAATCCAGAGAGGTCGTCTTGAGATTGCAAAGAGGCACAAGGCTGGAAGCCACCCTTAAACCCCTTATGCGGGTGGCACTGCCGCTGCCTGGGACAATTCCAGCTCCTGTCACCACGGTCCCCTCCTTGACTCCATCCCCTTCCCAGCTGTGGATGTAGGTGAGAACAGCAGGGGCAGCACTGAATGGAGCCACAGGTTTTAATGTTGAAGCATCCAGCACACTCCTGGGTAGGGTGGGTGACTGCTCTCCGTTTCTCCACCTCCTGCACGCGTAGGGGGTTTGGGTTTTTTTGGAGAGAAAGCCAGGGATGTTCTTTGCGAGAATCCACTAGCTCAGACCAAGCTGGGATTTAATTGATTAAAGATGCTTCTTCTTTGCTCCCTGCCCTGTCCTGGGAAGAGATGGACGATGGCCCTTGAGTGCGATGTTCTTGCTGGAGGCGATAGGATGGTGATGATCCGGATTTATAATCCTGCACCAAAGAGCAGCTTTAAGACCATTTCACGTGTCAGCTTGCAGGAGGTTTTGTGAAACTGTGGAGGTAGATTGAGCTTGCTCTTTTATCAGCTAGAAATAGTGATGCCACAGTGTCCTGGTCCAGCTCAGCGTTAATCAGGTCCTTAAACTGCCAGCAATCTTCTCCTGGCAGCCGCAGGCTGGTGTCAGGCGCCTTCGTGCCCAGACGCTCCGACAAGGCTGTGTTTGTTCGCGGGGTGGGTGGTACGGTCCTGCCTCGCTGGAGGAGTGGAACTGAATGGTCATTTTGTAACGACAGCAATTGCAGCATCCGTGGGGTCTCACCGTCCAAGCGTTTTACCGATGGTCCCAAGTGCTGGGTTGGTTCCATAGCGACTTTGCAGAGCACCGCGATGCTGGGAAGGTGTGTCGCGCCTGTTTGTAAGATGCAGTAACTGCTGGTTTGACAGTAATCTCGTCTGTGTTGGGTTAAGCAATCTAGGGGTAAAAAGGCACATGAAACAACTTTTTTTTGTTGTAAATGTAGTCTGTGGCTTCTTCTGGGGAGGCTGTTGTGATAAAGTCTGATCTATTTTCACATCTGCCTATGAAGAATGCAGGATTTCTCTTTCAAATGCAATAATTTGCTTTGCTTCCTCTGCCAGCACGATTTTTTTTTTTTTTTTGAGTAGCTATTTTTGTGAAATATAACCTGAGAATTTGTGTTGGCTTCACACTTAAAACGTAGCCAGGGGAGCACAGAATATTCATCTTTATTGTATTTGTTTCTCCCGTAATGAGGCATTACTGCCTGCCGTAAAGGAAGCGGTCCCGGAGCCCAAGGAGCATGCCCAGATATTTTCCGCTTGCTCCATTAGCTCGTGTGCAGACCTCCTGATTTTTGATGTGCGTGTGCTTTTCTACTTGTTTAATCCTGCCAACTGCTCTCTTCTGGTTGGAAATCCACTGCTATAGCGCTGGGTATTACACAAATTTGTTGAGGCTCTTAATGCAGATAACGGGGTGGGGAGGGCGGCGAGGCTGGTTTGCCCAATCAGGCTGTGCCAACTTTCTGCTTTCCATCAGTCACACAGAGCTTTACGCTGCAGCTCGCTGAGGGCATAAAATGCACGCAGGCAGGAAAAATAAATTTTAAGGAACAACTAGAGTGCTGTAAACGTCGCTTGGATTTTGATTTACACAGTCCAGGCACAGCACGGATTATACGGCTGGTTGTGCCCGCTGGAAATCCGTCTTTGTATTCCTTTTTCTGAAAAATTTCCATAACTAGTAATCATGGGATGGGAGCAGAGAGCCCTTCTGTAAATAGCTTTTTGGTCAGCACTGCTGTTTACCGTTCCTCTGCACAGCGCCGTAATCGCAGCTCCTCGTTCACAGGACTGTTCGTGATGAATTGCAGCCCGGCTGCAGAGCCCTGGAATTCGGGGGTTTGTCGTGTGTGTGATGCTTCGGGGACCAGAGCTGGTGAGAGGCATCTTCTGCCTCTGAGCGCTGCTGTGATTTGCAGTGTTTGTGTAGCCGTTTCCAGCAGCAGCGAGCACATCCCTGCCTGTTGTACTGTTCCGGTTGTTTTAATCTGTTGAATTTATCCGTGGCGCTTTGCCTGGTGGAGAGCGGTGGGAATGTTGTCAGCAGTGGCAGAGAAGGATGCCAGGCTGCTTTTTTTTATTATTATTTGTAGTGAAGCCATACGAAGTCCATCCAGGGCCTCATGGCAAGGGTTTAAGTGGCTCTTAAGCACACACGCCCCCTCTCCTTGTTTAAGCAATGGAGAAGGTGAGCTCAACGTTTAGTGTGAGTTTATATACTTGTGTTAACTTCTGACTTAACTATCTAGTTTTATTAAAAATAAAAGGGACAAAATCATGCTGGCACACTTTGATAGCTACAGCGTTTGGGAACTCTCCAGCTTCTCTCTCTTCTCCTTCCTGATTTCTCCCCAAGAATAGTTGCAACACTTTTCTTTTTTAGGACTTTGCCCTAGTAATTACATCTGTGAAGATCTGCTGGGATGGGTTATCCCACAGGCAGGATTATGCCCTTAAATGGAAAATAAGCCACCACAACAGCCAAAGTTTGGGAAAAAAACATTGTTGTGGGAAAACTAAGTTGCTGGATGTATGATTTCCTGTTGTGGAGCTGCATGGTCAGGAAATGCTTGTTCGTGCGGAGAGGAAATGCTCGTGTCTTCTAAATGCTTGTTGCATTCTTTTAAAAATTGTTGTTAATATAGGAAAACATACCTCTAATTAAATACCAGCTAATGAACCCTCTGTAAAATGGATGGGAGGTGTGAGAAAACATTCGAGGGAGATGGGGAGGCCAGTCTTGCTTTATGAACTCTTTAATTTGTTTGCTGGCTCATGCTCCCTCCCTTTCCCCGCCAAGCCGGTGGTGGTGCAGGTCCTCTCCAGCCCTGCTGCCTCTCGGCCAACGATTTGGGCTAAATAATCCAATTAAGCTTTGCAGCTTATATAACTCTCTTGGCTTGAGGCGGCAGCCGGACTGACGGGGATACAAACCACATCTGGAAATAGTGTACTAAACATACTACCGCGGCCGGAGCCAAAACGATTTGGACAAATTTGCTCATACGCACAAGATGTCCTTTGAACAGCAAGACGTGTGCGTACGGTCTCCTTGCTGAAGAAGTCAAAGTTAGAAAATGCTCCCATCCACAAATTGTCGCCCTGGCTGGGAACCTTAACTGGCTTTTCTCCTCTCCCTTCGCCTTTGGAAGATCATCTGGCTCTTCCTCTTCGGCTCCGGAGGATCAGCCAGATCCTGTAGTATGCCAATCGTAAATAACACATATGTTTGTGTATTTCAAAGGCAGAGAGGATCTCCAGCATCATTTCATCTGGCTTTTTATCCGATACCCCTCGCAGGAGTTGCTTTTTATTTAAACTGAACTGTAACTTGGTGTGTATAACCAGAACGTAGCTCTGAAGAAACAATCAAGGTTTTTTCTGAGAATTCATTATAATCCTGGTAATTTATGCTAATGGTTAATCACACTTACTATTAAAACATGTGCATTTTATGTCAGCTGGAGGGTTGGGGAGAAGGGAGAACTCAGTGATTCTGTATTTCAAGTAGTGTGCCCAGCACAAGCTTAGAAAGAACCCAGCGCACGTTTTAGCACTCTCGGATGTCTGTTCTCCTGTTGGTGCCCATTACTCTCAGCAGGGAAGTTAGAGGCATTAGCAGCAGAATGAATTTACCTTCATGTGCAGTGATGTGCTCTCATAGCTTCATTTTACAGTCTACTGTCCAACGTTAAAGAATTTATTTGTCTTTGCAGGTGTGCAGGGCTGGTTTAGCATCCGCATCCTGCCCGTCCCCGGGTGCTGGCACGGCTGCCTGCCTGCCATCTTCCAAATCTGGGCTGGGAAGGGGTGTAGAAATGCCATCCCCTGAAATGTGCTATGACGTACACACACACGGCGCTGCCGGGGTTGTCCTCAGGAAAACGTGTACAGAGAATTAGCTACAGTCAACGTGGACTGACTGGGTGGTGCCGGAGGTGGTTCAGCAGCGGGTGCGTTTGGGTCCCGAGAGGGGATGTCGCTGGGGCACAGCGATGCCCAAGCAGCGCTCTGTGGCATCCTGACCCCCTTTCGGCTTTGGAAGTGGTTTGGTCACTTCTGGGCAGTGCCCGAGGATAGACACCCGGGCAAACCCCACAGTGCCAGGGGGGTGGTGCAGAGCACCAGGCAGCTCTGCTTGGGACTGCCCCTGCCTGCACCAACATAGGGCTCATAAACACTCAACCCACACTGACAGCATGCAGGATCCCTTCAGGACCTTTGCACCGGCGGGGCTTACGCTGATTTGTTACAGAAAGCTTAATCTGTTTCTTCCAGTGTACTGATTTATAAGGCTGTCAGAACCCCTGCTCTCACCAGGCTTTGGACAGGGGCACAGATTCCCTGAGAATCTTGGTCGTCATAAATACCTATATACAGAGTCATGATCTTATAGTTTTACATTTTGGGTTTTTTCTGTGGTCCTAAAAGTAGATAATGAGTTCCCCAGAAGAGGCTGTGTATCCTGACCCACGCCCCCAGCCCATGACAGCGTTGGAGCTTACCCGTTGCGTTGCTCCTCTTCGGACATGGGTTTGCTGGAGATGGTGGCACAGCTCTGCCTCCGCTTGTTCTGCATTGCCACTGTATCTGACAGACTGACTGCCCTCTCTTGATGTTTTATCCCTAAAGAAGAAGAAAATTGGATTAGATTTTTCACAGCAAGGCGCAGCGGTGATCCTGAGTAACGAAGCTGATCTATGCGCGGGAAGCTTTGGGAAGCCGGTTACGAGGGTAGGTTCTCAACAGGGGACTCACCCAGGGTGGTTTGCGTTATGGATGTCTCATAAAGGCGCTCCAAAGGGTGAACCAATCACTAAACATTTCTTCCTGTGGTCAAATGGCAGTTTTTAGTGCTCGAAGAGGTGCCAGTGAGAGACCATCTCCAAAGCGACATTTGGATGCATCGGGGGTACCTAAAACAACCGAGAACAAAAACGGTCTCCTGAGCACTGCAGTGCAGCAGTCCAGCTCTTTGTACTGAGGGAACAGGGGCTTGAACTGAGCTCTGAAGACTTATGCTGCAAGTTTTAAGGGCAGTTTCCATCGGGGTGAGTCCCACGGCTTGTTTTCCCTGTGCCGTGCCTTGCCTTGCTCCCCCTCGGTGGGATTTTCTCTGGGTTTTGACCTCCCGGCACCCCTGGGATAGCCGGACTGCAGCGAGCGGGGTCAGGCCCTGGGCTCTCTCACTCCCACTGGTGTGGTTCGCTGGGATTTTGTGCAGTTTAACTCCTTCAGTGCGAGTTGTGGCTTTGTTTAGCTGGGCTTGGGGTTCATCCGGTGCAAAGGCTCTCTCGCTCCTGTGCCTTTGCCAAGCCGCTGTGGCCGCTCCAGAGCGCTGTATTCTCTCTTGTCTTCCCCTCACACCTTCCTGAGTTTAAAAATGCCTGGGCTTGTAGTTTGAGCACCTCAGCAAATCCTCCTATCCCAGTATAAAACTGACTGATGGGTTGACTTCATCCCGAGGAGCGGCTGGGGACGGTGGGGGGCTGCCAGGGGAGCCTTGGCTGGGTGCTGCAGCGCTTTGCTCTCCCATTCAACGTCGCCCTGCACATGCTCCTGTGAGGACATACAGCCGCACTGGTGCCTTCTGGGCTGTGTAAGATGCAACTGTTCAGTTGTGGGAGACTCTCTGTGGGTTCTGATGCTTTTTGCGGGGTGCAGCTCTTGGGTTCCCCCGAGGAGACCGGGGCTTTCATCCTTGCAGCAGGCAGCCCGTCCATCCTGAGTTCTCCTTGCAGCACCTGAAGGTGTAACATCGCTTCCCTCTGGGTGGAAAGTCTGGAAAACTGAGCCACAGCAGCCTGCATAGCAATTAGCATGGCCTTATATATGCCACCAGTAAAGGTAACGGTGTGTGAAATACTGAAAACCCAAATGCATTTAAATAGATGTGTTCAAAGGAAATGAGAGGCGTGACCTGTGCATCTCCGCTCACAGGGAGCGTGAAGCGTCCTCTGCCAGGACTAGACAGCGCTTTAGGAATAGTCGTGAAATTAAGCATAAACCCCATGGTGTTGTGGTCGCAGGCTCGGGGAAGCATACCTATTTTTGGAGGTGGCAAGCAGCATTCTGTAAGGCTCGGTGCATTGTGTTTAAGCCATTAGGTAAACCTGACATTGCAAGAAAGCAAAACCTCTAGGGATGTGGTTTCACAAGCCATTTAAGCTGCTGCTCCATTTGGGCTGTTGTCCAAAAGAGCATCCTAGTTCCCGTGTGCTTCCTCTGCAGCACTGACTCGGTGGCGATCTGGCTGAAAATTAAACCGGCAACAAGGATGCTTCATTTTCCAGCTGGGTCAGCCCGTAGATACAGTTGGCCATGGGGCTGCATGGGTTGGTGCTGTCCAAAAAGGCACAGCGCAGGGAGCACCCTGCCCATTTTGGCACGCCTGGCTTGAGATCGCATGAACCCACTCGTGACACCCTGCCCAGAGTTCAGCACAGGGAGTGGGAGAGGCCAGTAATGTTTCAGAGCAGCAGCTTGTTGAGAAGCTTTCAGGCATCATTTAGTAACCAACCAAAGGTTTTAGCAGTAGGACACCCATCCTCCTCCTCCTCCAGCTGTTTATTTTCTACCCTTCAAATGTCCTGCACCCCCCACCTTGTGCTGTGCCATCGGCAGCATCTGTGTTGCCTCGTAGCAGAGCTGGTCTGCTGGAATAACGCTGCTCCTGCTGGTGTGGGGCTGGCAGGCAGCTCTGCAACTGGACTGCTGGTGGAGGTGGAACCAAGACCTCCCAGCTCTGGGTTAGTCCCTGCTGGGGTCCCTGCCCTCTGGGTCAGTTTTTGAATAGGGAAAAGTTAAATTACTGCAGGTTGCTCTTAGAGGCAAGGTGGGAATTGCATCTCGTTTGTACTTCCCGTGATGTGCTTTCTGCAAGGGGAAGACGTAAGACGGGCGGGGGGTGTGTGTGTGTGTGTGTGTTTCACTTTAAAGCAGGCTGCTGTGGTTTTGTGGGAGGGGGTGTCGACATTATTTGATAAGCCTTTCTCATGTTTTCTCGGCTGCTGAATGAGAAAAGGGAGAAGTGGGTCTTCCTACTCTTTTAGTGGTATGTTCTTCTTCTCAGGAATTACCGTAGCCTATAAAATGAAACAAGAGCCCTCAGATAGCATCAAGCCTTATAGTTGGTCTAAGTGTGCTATTTAATGGCCATGTCTTGTTTTTTCTCTGGAGAGAAGAAAATGTACCCCATTAAGTGCTCATGTTACAAGCCTGCACCCTGGGGGATAAATATTTCAAATATTAATGCTGAGTAATTTTTAAAAGGTTCTGTATGCATTTTATTTTAAGCATCCTGCAAATTATTTAAGACTACTAAACCAAACTGCAGTTCAGATCGGCTCATCCTGTGATCAGTATGTGGTGATTTAAAAATCTCCTTCTACCCACCAGCACAGTTGAGCATCCGATGGGGACTTGGTACAACAGGGAAACCGTAATGGGTTTGCTGCTGCGGATCTGTAGGTAGACAAGATGTACAATTTACACAGACAGCGGAGCAAAGGGAACGCTCTGAATATCCCTTCGCTCTAATACAGCCCCGTGTATTGCAAATGAGTTACTCTTTTGGAAAAAGAAGTCAAACCCGACTTGTGTTGAAGTTCTCAGCTATTAACATCAGCGGAGCCAGGAACTCCAGCCAGAACTTCTGTGATTTCCTTGATATCCCTCTGATTTAGTACATTGCTCTGACTTTTCCATATGTGTTCTCTGATTTATAACACAGCAATACTTTATTCTGCTGTTGTCAAATTCTTTCATACACTCAGCCGTGCCAAAAGCTTCATCTGTTATTGATTAAACAAATTCCCCCAGCTTCAGGATTTCGGCTGTTCTGAGTCTGGTGGTAACTTTAGTGGAATGACGAGTGTGATGGTCGATTGTACGAGGAGGTGGGGGAAATAATACAACGTCCCGGCACTCATTGCTGCTAATCAATAAGTTATCCTTCAATTTGCAAAGCAGAACCGCTTTTTCCACCCATCCATCAGCTGCAAAGTGCCGGTGGCTCGTGGTCATTTGTGGAGGGGGGACGATGATGATGTTGGATTTTAGTAATGTTGGGAGGAGGATTAACAATTTCATTTCGACTCCTTTGCAGGCAATTACCAACAGCTGCTGCTAGCAAATGGGCGTGATGATTAACACAGTGACCTTTGCAAAGATCGGCTTCCCTTCTTGGAGGGATCCCTTTCGCAGAGGCTTGCGAGCCATCAGCGCTAGGCAGCGAGTGGGGTGCATGGCTGCGTTGGGGTTTGCTGGAACAAGGTCTCTCTTTCACTGTTAACACAATTCGGTTGTAGTGAAAAGGGGTTTCCTGTTGGACTGTGAGGTCTTTGCTCTGCTTCAGGATTTTATTCTTCTTTAAATCTCCAGAGCTGGCCGTTGCCGGCAGCCACAGGAGCACAGTCCTGCACGCGCCAGACATCAGCCCATTGTGCTCCAGACATGAGCCCTTTCTTCGGGGTTGTTTTGGTTCATGAGATTTTACTCGCTAGCTTTGGTACTTGTGAGAAGGTGGCGAAAGGGAGAGAAATCCAGTGCGGAGGTTTGCAAGAGGTGAGAGCGAAGCAAATCCAGTTTGGGTTGTTAGTGCGTGTGACCGTTTGCAATCTCGCCTGAAGCTGCTGGCCACAAGTGACAAGTAAAACAACCTATGGCAGGGCCAGCACCAAGGGTGAGGTGCCTGGACCTTGATGATAGACGGGTGAGGCTGCAAGTGCTTGTGCAATACAGGAGAGCAACACGCTTTCTGCTGCGAGTCTGTTCCTGCTGCCCTTAGGTGCATCCGAGAGCGTTTCTCCTGCCCATGGCGTGGATGGACGGTGCATTAGGCGAGTGCATCTCCTTTAAAACCACGCACAGGTTTGCTTGGTGAGAAGCATCTCCTGTGCGAGCTCCCAGCCTTGCCCAATCCCCTTTTCCCCCCCGTCTTTCCACCCCTCATCCAGGTTTGCCTGTGTGATGTCCTCACTTAATAATCCTGTAGAGCTGCAATTATTTCCAGGCTTAATGACCCGTGATTTCTATAATGCTTTATTTTGTTCACTTTCAGCATGTTTTTATTCCCCAATCAAATAAGGGGTATTAAAAAACCCACCAAGAACAAAGCCTTTGCTTTCCATTTGAGAGAAAAATGCTTCGAAAGCTGTATTTGTGCTACAGGTAAATAATTAGATTGCTAATGAATTAGCTTCGCTTTGAAGACAAAAGCTGCAGTGTTCCTAATTAAGTTATGAGGAGAGACACAGAAATTTGGGGTCTTTCTCCCAAGGAATGGGGAAAAGGGGACTGTCAACCCAGATGAGGTGGGGGACAACCAGCGGGGCAGTGATTTACCCGGCCTTGGTCTCAGCCCCATCTCGTGATGCCGCTGTGCTTGCAGCACCTTCCAGCCCTTTGACATTGTTCAGATTCCTCATTTCAGTGATCTTCCGTGACGGTGAATCCAGAGAAACAATATACTTTCTGTGCAACACATTTCCTTTTATCAGTTTCAAATTAATATTTGAATGGAATGGTTACTTACTCCTGTGTTTTGAGACAATGAGAATGGAAGTCTGTGATATATTTTCATTATATCACTCCATTTTATATGCTTTTCATCATGAGCCCTATTATTATGCCCATCCTAAGATGAATAATCTCTTTTTTTTTTTTCCTCTCCTCACAGAGCAAGGTTTTCTTTTTTTTTCCAAGCCTTTGATCATTCTCATCACCTTCTTCTAAAGCCCCTTTTAAGTCTGTAATAATATGCTTTTTCAGCTGAGGTGAAAGCTATTCTGGGATTAGGCAGTGTCATTTTAATAATGTTATAATCTTCATACCATTATTCCCCGTCCCGTTCACTAAGCACACTAACCTCTTATTTGCCTCCCTCGCCATTCCCCATTTTTTTCCTGGATTGCAGCTGCCTGCAGAGCAGTGACAAGACACTCTGATGCTCTGGTCTCCTTCCTAATTAATGGTTAGTTAAGAACCACGTGAAAAATACCTTGATTTCCCACCACCAATTAATTTGCATCTCTCAGCTTTGGTGTTAATTTGCCATTCTGTTGCCTTTTCTCCTGGTCATTCGCTTCTTTTTGGGCTTTGACAAACTTATCGCAGTGTCGCTCAGTAGTTGGCTACTTCAGAAGTTCATCTCTTTCTCCAGGTACTCACTACATCTATTTAGACGGTGGGTTTAATACCAATCCGTGTGGCTTCCTCTTGATAGTCAACCTTTTGCTACGATGAAAATTCACTTTTCAATTTTGTCTTCTTTCTCTTCCTTAGCTGTTTTGCAGCAAAATGAATTACCGTCTGATTTCTCCATCTCATTAAATCCCTTGAACGTGTTGATAAAACGCCAGGGAAAATGAGAAGGACTCGTTCCTTTTGCAGAAGCTGATGGTGGTTTATACCTACCAGGGATTTCCTCGCCCAGCAGTGCTTTTGTTTGCGGCAGGGTAAAACCCAGGGGATTCACAGGGATCTCAGAGCTCTCCGAGTGGTTCAGAGTGATTCACCCATGGAGCGGTGCTGCACAAAGAGATCCCAAACCTGCTCTGTAGGTACCTGAGAGTGGTCTCACAGCTTCTGCTGCCTCCTCTGCCCCGATCCAAGGTATTTTAGGCATCACTGTTTGCTCTCCTAATTGCTGAGTTTCTACATCCTTGCTTTAGAGCCTGCATCCCTCCTGCAGCTCCCTGGGCAGCTTTTGGGCACAGGCACCCCTGCAGCTTCCTCCTTGGAAGGGGAATTATAATGTTCACCACCCGTATTGTGATTCGCCACCCCCGTAAGGGGCAACCTGCTCATCCCCATCCCTGAAAACTTGCTACTTAGGACTTAACAAGGGAAAAAAACAGCTTACTTTTGGAAGGATCTGTGTGAATGTTGTCTGAACTGGATCTCAGGTGCGAACAGTTGCTCCTGCTTTGGAATAATAAGGCACAGGGGATATGGATTTTCCTCTCTCCTTGTGAGGACATATGTGCTGAGACAACATTAAACTCAAGTGAAGAGACGTGCAACAGGAAGATGATTAAAACCTACTGCTGCAAAAAGAAGACATGGTGACTTAAGGGTGCCCGTGTTCCCTGGGTAGAGACCGTCCGTGGAGAGATGCATTGCATTTCTATCTCGTTACATGGAGCTGTTGAAGGTTGAAATGCTGTTAAATATATCACAGGCCCTTATTAAATGGCTATCTTAAACCCCCCCCGCCACGCACACACACAACAGATTGCAGCCGATGGAAGCGCTTGCCTTGTTTGAGGATCATGTTTTCAGACAAGCTCACTTTTAATAAGCCTCTTGCGCCGGCTGATGTGTTAGCTCAGCGTGACGGTGGTGTAGTGGGATGCTCAAACCCAGCAGCCAACCTGGGGGCAGCACGAGAGCCTCCGTGGCGCTGGGCTGAGCGGCTGGGTGGGTGCTGGCTGCGAAGGATCGCTCCTGTTGCCATTGCCTACCTGGGCAGCCGGTGCCTTTTACTGGATATGGAGGTTGGGTACTGGTTTTTGTAACATGTCATAGACCCTGGTGCTGCAGAACGGTGCTGCCTGCGCTCAGGATGGTGCCTGAGCACAGGATTTAGGATGGGGTGTAGCAAGGGCACTGACATGTGCATTGGGGTGGTGGCGGCATCAAAATACATTATTTGGCCCCAGTTCATGATAGCACACACCACAGGTGGAGGATGAACGTAAGGAACTGAACCACAGCTGCTGGTTTTGATGGGTGCTTTGGCTGCCTGTGGCTGTTGTGGTGACTCTGAGGCTTGTCCCGTGAGTGCCAGTGCCAGCACCATCATAACACGGCCCCTTTGCTTTGAGCGGGGAAACCCATGTGCCGTCTCCTTCCTTCCCTGGTCCCTGCCCTGCCTGCCGCGCTCCACACACACCTACAGCTATCTTCCCCATGACAATGAGCTTTCTAGTAACACTAGAGACTCTACTTCCCATGTTACTTTCTGTCTTGGTGTTAGCCATGAATTATAACATCATATAATAAAGAAACTTGAAAAAGTTTCTTTAAAAACTTTTTTCCTTTAACACCTTTTATTCTTAAAAAAATAAAGGTTCAAAGAAACTTGAAATAAAGAAACTCGAGGTGTATTTTTGTACTTAGCAGCTAGAAAATGTCTGGTTTGCCTCAGTATCCGTGTGGTTTGGGACACAGCGGAGCTGTAAATGTCACATAGTATTTACTGAGGAAAGCATCACGTTTGCCGTGCGGTGATGGCACTGCTGAAACACTTGCTCTGTCTATGGAGATGAACCAGCCCCCAGCAGGGTCATTGCGATAGCTGGAGCCTTTCAGGAGGTCCGCCCTGCCAGATAACGTCCCTGAAATCTGGCCTTGACTCTGATTTCTTGCTTGGCACGTCTCGGTGCTCAATTCCTTAAGGCAAACCAAATTCTCGGTGGCCACATATAAGCTGCTGAAATATTTATGATTTTAAAAGATGAGTCTGAGACCGGGAACAATAGTCTGCTGTCTTGTGGAAGCAGAGACGGTGTATCTTTCATCTTGCTCATCTTACAGGAGCACAGTTGGTGTTTCTTTAGGTTTGAAGGAAGAGACCTGCTGGCTCTTCATCCTGCCTGGCAAGGGCAGTGACTTTTGGGGGGTATTTCGGTTGCCCTCTTTCTACTACTTAAGGCAGTATTTTTACTGTCACAACTTGTATCTCCACGTACCCCAGCAGAGTTGTTTCCCTGTGGCTTTTTGGGGGATGCTTTGGGGTCTCTGAAGTTGGTCTCTTTCTTCCACAGCTAAATTAGCAAAGGGTGGCATTTTGTTTCTATAATGGTATAAAATGTTTATTGTCGTGTTACGGCTGATCCCTGTGTGCTCCACTAGCCATCAGATTTCTGTATAAAGCAGGGCTAACCTGTTTCACATCACAGGAGCTGAATTTAATTCACCAATACGGCGCAGTAACTCCTTATATCCATTTTAATAGTCTGGTGAAATTCTGTTAGCAAAATACCTAATGAATGTTGCAATTCTGTCAGGGCAATCTAGAGTGTAATGTGTGGAGCAGTGCCAGCATTATATAAATCATTAAACATCTAAACGTAGTAAAAAAGAAATCCCTAATCATCCTCTAACTCCAGGAGCCTGTGGATGGCTGGGGGTGAAGCTAGGCGTGGGCAGCGCAGGCGCCTGGCTGGGACGGGGACGCTGAGCTGGGGTGGGATGGCTCGCCAGCTTGGTTCCCCGTGTTGCACCAGTTGCATTTTTGGAAAACAGACGCTGTAGCACGGGGAGGGGATTGTTTGTGTGCTCTGGAGTCCCCCCAGCCCCTTGCACGCCCTAGAGGGGGAAGGGTTATTAATTAAAGGGGTGCCTTAAATAAAATGAAGGGGCATAGTCATTGCAGAGGAGTTGGCTGTAGGCGGTTGAGTTTTCTGCTCCAACTCCATTTGTGTTGTGGACTGGGGACTGCACTTTTTTCGGCTCTTTTGGCCCTGGAAACTCTTGCGGCAGATGGGTTAAAAGGTACAGTTGTGCTCTTGAAGCCAAGATTTTATAAAGATAAACGGTTTAGAGGTTTGGGGGTTGTTTTTAGTTTTTAAACAAAGTCTCTTGAAAGCCTTCCTAATGAGAAGCAAATCCAGCTAGCAAAGACTTTGCATTTGCTTTTGAAAAGATTGAATTGGAGGGAAATCTCTGGCTCTGGCCGTGGGTCCGCTCTGCTGGGAGAGGTTATCTGTGGAAAACAAAACCAGAAGTAATTGGTCCTGAAATAGGGACATGCTTAAAATGCATTGCAGGCTCCGTGGGAGGCTGGAGTGGGGTTTGAAAGACTAATGCAGAATACGTAATCCTGACATTCCTGACTGTAGATATAGGTATCGATGACCATGTGAGATTTCAGAGTGGGGGTTTTATCAGCATCGGTGCCTGTCTGCTGGTTTAGGGCCAGATTAGGTCTTTTGCTTTCCCTCAAAAAATGGAAACGGATAAACAGATGTGCCAGCCCTCTCCTCTGCTAGCAGACACGGTTTGCACTTAACAGTCACTTAAATAAGAACAAACCCACAGAATTCTCTATCACAGAGAAATACTTTTAATTAAATGGATGCTGCCTTGGATGGACAAAAACCTTTGGGAAGCTGCAGGAGATCAGCTCTGCAGAGCCCACATAAGGCTGCTGGGGAGCAGCCATGAGCCCCACCAGTGTGTGCCCATCCTCTGTGCACCACTGCATCCCGGCTGCTGGGACAGGAGCCTGTTTGAGCCGTCCCTGCCTGCTGCTTCACAAGCAGTTCACGACGTCGCTCAGCAAACCCAGCACAGGGATCTCAGCTGGAGTCCCCAGCTAAAAGAAATGAAGCTTGGCAGCTGCAGCTGGGCACAGCTGGAGTGAGAGAAGGGGAGCTGTCGGTCAGCGAGTGATGCTCAGCCGGACACTTCCCACAGCCGCGGTCCCTCCGCCGCAGGCTGCTCCCCTCTGCAGGGGTACAACCCCCAGCCCTGCTCCGGTGGGGATGGACAGATGGCGGCCGGCGCTCAGCTGTGCCGGGCGCTGCCTTCCCTGACCTGCGGAGATCTGGCTTGAACGCTGCTGCTCCGTGCGCCCTCAGAGCTTTACAGCCAGCCTGTTCTAAAGACGGCTTGTGCGAGACTCGAGTGCAATCATAGGCATGGCAAGGTGAGAAGTGGGTTATTTGCGGGGCGCGGGGCATGCACAATGAGTGCTGCAGGGACTGCAAGTCTGGGAAGGTTTTGGTCTGCCAGGTCTGTCCTGCAGACTGCCAGCCTAACACCAGCTTGCTTGCTTTATTGAACCAGTGTATTTTAAGCCTGAAGCAATGTGTTATCTCTCAATAAAATAAGCGGAGTGTTGTTTGGGTTTTTTTTTTTAATATAGTTACAGCTAGGAGGTTTTGTCCTGCCCTGCTTGAGTCTGGAGATATTTTAGGAGTTCTGCTGTCTTGTACTGGGAGGCAATACAATAAATATGCAGATAGGGAGTGCTGCTGCTTTGAAAGGTAAGTAAAGGCTCTGTGCTGAACTGACACTAGCCAAAAAATTTGTTCAGCCTAATTAGCAGCAAATCACTTCTGTGTCCAACCTTGCTTGTAGAGATGGGAGCCAGTTTCCCACCCCCTTATGCTGTGCTGCCCTTCGTGGCCTTTCAGGGCCCTCCCTGGCTGGACGGATGAGGGTTTTTTGAGGACGGCAGATCTGCATCCACGTGTCACTGCAGACCAACGCGTGCAAAATGGCATTACTGGAAATTCATGGGAAACTGTATGCCCGTCTTGGGCTTCATCTCAGACTGTTCAAGCTGTCACCGGAACCGGTCACAATCGATCAGCTTTTAAATTTCATGAAATTTTAATTAAAGAATGGAAAGCCCACAAAGACATCATAGGACAAGAGCACTGGAAACAAATACAATTTCACTTCCAACCATTAGCCAGAAAAGCAGCAAATGGTTGACTGCACATCACCATTGCGGTCTAATGAAAACTACAGCTCTTGGCTTCGGCGGGCAGGTCATTAGTGACTGAATAATCAGTGACATTTCCCTTCTAAATCTGCACAAATGAAGTGCAGTGCTCTGGAAAAAGCCATTAAGTGCAAAGCCTCGCCTTTACTCTGCTTCAGGTATTGCAGAACAAGATCTAATGGCAGCCTGTAGCTGTGGGTTGGCTTTGATAGCATCCACGGCATCGTAACTCCCGCTATGCCGAGAGCCGAGCGCTCCCAGCCTTGCCCGAGCACGGTTCCTGCCCTCATGTCGTGCAGTGACAGAAAGTGAGACGTGTTCCTTGCTGGGGTTTGTAGATCCAGCCTGTAGAAGATACAGGTAGGAAAAACCATCATCTGGAGTACTGGGAAGCTGAGAAGTGTGTTCTCATGTCAGCGAGGTACCGGCAGGTAAAGGTCTATCTAGCTCATCGTGGAGTCACCTTAAAGCCTGACATCCCCCTGTGAATGCCCCTGGCAGCTCCCAAACTGGCTCTGTACCTGTTTTTCTGCAAATGTTTAAGTGTTTTCTCGATGGGAGTGGAAAGCGAGCAGCACCGCGCGAGAAGGAGGAAGGACTGGTCTTGTTTATGTCTGTCCCTCCACTTTCTCTGAATAACATGTTGTCAGATGGATGGAGTAATTGAATGGGTGTAACTTCCTCTGCTCCCTCCCTGCGTGCCAGGGGCTTTGAAAATAATGCTGAAAGGTTGATAGGAGCCGGACTGCCTTGGGGAGCTCCCTTGTGTTGAAGCAGTGAGTCTTACGGGTTTTGGGGGGGAAGAGACCCCATGGGGGAAACTTCTCCTAGGCAAAAGCATTACTGGGTGCTGGACTGGGAAACACTCTTGTCTTGGAAACTCTGTGCTTCAGAGTCTGATCTTCAAAATTCCTTTTTCTTTTTCTTTATGAAGCCCAAAGTAGAAGTTGTCGGTGCTGTCAGTGTATCTTTTTTGTCAGCGGCTCTGATTTATATTTTGCCCTGTGTTGGGAAGTTCCAGTGCAGTATGTTTGGTCATTAGTTCTCCTGGTCATGTTTGGGCTTCAGTGGATAAATCTGGTTTGGGTGTAGTCCTACGAGTTACAGCCTTACTGAAAACACCGGAGTGACCGCAGATAAAAGTGTATTTTTAATGAGAAGTTTCATTAATAATGCAGTAAAAAATGGCCCGGGAAAGTTCATTAATGGCTAACCCATTCCACTCCCAGCTATTGTACAGTTAGTTCCGGCTGAAGGCTCTCGATAGTTTTATGGCTTAAAAAGGGCATGGCGATAAGATGTTTCAAAATAAAAAGCTTTATTACCCTCTCAAAAGTGTCTTTTTTATATATTACATTTCTGATGCTTCCTTAAGGTGCATATCCCAACACTTGGATTTATACCAGCATCAAGGCAACTGTTGCCATGTGATTTTTTTTTTTAATCCTGCCATGTTCCAGAGAGGTTAGATACCCAAAATCCCTTTTGGCCATTAGAATTTGAGACTGTCTTCCGAAGCTGGAGTAGGTGCTGTCCTCACCCTTGTCTCCCTGCAGAGCAGCATCCCCCTTGCCAGCATCTCGCTTTCCATCACCTGGGGTCATCCAGGAGATGTCCTGGGCCACCTGGAGGAGGCCTTCAAGATGCTGTCCAGGACTTTTCACAAATTACCCACTTGTACGCCCTTTGATGTGTGCTCTTAAAACTCTTTCCTTGGTTTGCCATAAGGAAACCAACGCAAGGAGCAATGTGATGTAAAATATTGATATGCCTTAGGTTTGGCATGGCTTTAACAGGCCATCACCACCCGTGCTTCCAGTTCTTTTTCGCGTGTCTCCGGTTCCCTGCTGCTCGCTCCGGCAGACACCACCTCACATACCAAAACTTCTGGAGCTACAGAGAGATGCAGAATATTGCTCATAAGATCACTGCCAGCAGCTCATTCCCCTTTTCCAAGTACACAGTGAAGAAGAACTACCATGCAACTTATTTTTCGCTGTGTGCTTTGGTCACAGAGAACCAGATCATACTTCTGTATGACCCAGACCCCCAAATTAAAGAGAAAAATGGGAGGAGCTTTTAAATTGTACTTCTGCAACTTAAACCGCCCTCTCTCCAACCCTTTCACCGATGGGTGCGTGCTGGACCACAGCTCCCTAAATCCATGTTCTAAAGAATGTGGATGTGGGGGAGATGTGAGTGACAGGCATTGCTTTTGTGGCTTGAAACCCTTCAGAGCGCAGAGGAGAAAGCTTCTCTCTCTTTTCGATCCGCAGGTGACGTTGTGGACATCTACCAGCGAGAGTTCCTCGCCCTCCGGGACCGACTGCACGCCGCCGAGCAGGAGAGCCTGAAGCGCTCCAAGGAGCTCAACCTGGTCCTGGAGGAGATCAAGAGAGCCATCTCGGAGAAACAGGCCCTGCGGGATATAAACCGGACCTGGAGCAGCTTATCTGGTGAATAAACAGAGAAGTTGAGGATCTCGGGCTGTTTTGAAGCAGTTGCTAATGAGGAGGTAGAGCGGTGCGCGTGTGCGTGCGTGTGCGCAGGGCTGCGGACAGGACGTGCTCTTCTCTCCCCGGGTGCGAGTAAATTGTGGAGTTCAGAGGGACTTGGGAACTCTTAAACTCCTGTTTAATTACAGGTGCATATGTGTCATTAAACATTGAGATTTGCCTCTGCCAAAGATATTTTTCAATTTGCTTGCTTACAGTTTTGGGTTTTTTTCTTGCAAGTCATACATACCGTTCCCTATGGCTCTATTGAATCCATGTGGAAAATGGGTGTCCAGGGAGAGGCGGGAGGAAGGAGTTAGGCTGGCTGAGCACCCCTTGCCAATTTATTTGTTCTTTTTTTTTTTTTTTTTAAGTTGCTCAGTTGAAGAAAATTGGATCTCTACAGAGAGATCTGATTTGACCTTCATTTGATCTTCATTCTCCCCGCTCCTTCCCAAATATTTTGGGACTTCTTTAAGGCCCTCATGGCTCCTGCTGAACTTTAATTGGGTTTGTGGTAGCATGTTAAAGGTTGGCCTGATTTTTTTATAACCCAGCAGTAGTCTCAGGTGGCCAGGCTGCCCTAAAAAGGCTTTTTGCCTTGCAGTCTCTTCCTACCTACTGTGACTTGCAATTGATTCCCTTTTCCTTTTTAAGACGAAACCAAGTTAAAACTGTGGAATATCACCAACAAGAATGTGCTGCACCTTCCCACCATCTTCCATCACTTGCCACATTTGCTGTCAAAGGAGAACAGTCTGCAGCCAGCCGTGCATGTGGGACAGGGGCGCACTGGAGGTAAATGGGAATTAGCGCTGCTTCTGGAGCTCTTCCTCACCTTGGTGCCTGGCCCTCCCCTTTCCTCCGGGCCTGGCTGTGGTGCAGATATGAGCAGGACTGGAGGAACGGCTGCATGCATCATGCAAGCTTCCTTGGTATCGTGACACGCGGGGTGGGTGAGCCATGTCCCATCTGCGAGCGTGCAGGGGAGTGCTGTCTGTGCTCTTGACTGGCACCAAAACGTTCTCAATGCTTCTGCCAGATGTTTTTTGCTGCTTTCCATCTCCAGACTGCTCTAGTCTTTGCCTGGAAGATGGTCAGATGAAAACATAGTTTGCAGGGTGCTTCATGGACACTCAAACCTGTCTTGGGAGACAAATCCCATCTGGAATAGGACTTTGGTTACTAGACAATTGCCTCCTGCTCTCAAACCCCAACTCAAAGCCAAAGACCTGACTTGCCCCTCCTAAACTGAGGTGCTTCTGGCCATGGGTGTGATTTGGAGAATAAGAGTGGTCTTGAAGTTGCCGTTCACAGGCTGAAAAGGCCCCCTAGGAAGGAGAGGGGTTTTGTGGTGTTTCCTTAGACATCAGTCTTTCGGGGAGAAAAGAAAGTCTGTATGACTGCCATGGGTGCCCTGCCAGCCTGGCACACTGGGGTGCTGCATTTTTGGTACTGGGCTGGGGGACAGCAGTATGGGAACCCTACGCAGCCCAGGAACTCACCAACCTGCTGATCGCTGCTGGTTTTTAATGATGGAGCGTGGCACCAAGCAGATGAACCGTGAGGCAGTCATGGGAGTGGAGCGAAGTGTCTTGTTCTAGCAGACTTAGATTCTCTAAAATCTCTCTGTGGTTCTGGGCAGTGTCCGTCGTGATGGGAATCCCCAGCGTGAAGCGGGAGGTGCATTCCTACCTCACCGACACCCTCAACTCCCTCATCTCAGAGCTCACTCAGCAGGAGAAGGAGGACTCCGTCATTGTCGTCCTCATTGCTGAGGTAAGACAGAGCTTTGCCTGTTTCCCCATTTCCCTGGCCCCTATCCCAGCCCGCTCTCTGCCAAACTTGCTGCCAAACAGGACGGCTGTCCACCTGGAAGCCAGCTCTGCTGTTTGCTGGGACAGATAAGCCCAGCGTTGGGCTGCGGTCCAACCAGGATCATAGAATCACAGAATCGTTTAGGTTGGGAAAGACCTTTCAGATCATCGAGTCCAACCATTAACCCAGCACTGCCAGGTCACCACTAAACCACTAAGCACCACATCTACACGTCTTTTAAATACCTCCAGAGATGGGGACTCCACCACTGCCCTGGGCAGCCTGGGCCAGGGCTTGACAACCCTTTTGGGGAAGAAATTTTTCCTAATTTCCAACCTAAACCTCTCCTGGCACAACTTGAGGCTGTTTCCTCTCGTCCTGTCACCTGTTACTTGGGAAAAAGAGACTGACCTCCGCCTCCTTCATTGCATCCTGCCCAAAGTGAAACACCAGCTGGGCCAGAGAGGGTCAGGATGTGAGCAGGCAAACACATCACGTTAGCAGCTGCCATCGCGGCACGTGCGTTTACATTTCAGATCTAAATCGTGGTGGCTCTTGCGGGGTACTTGAGTGGTTATTCCCAAAATGAGCTGGAGCAGCCCCACGGCCATGTCTAGGGGAGCTCTCAGACCTGCTCCTGGAGCAGCTTTGTTTCTCCATGTACCTGTAAAACAGCGCTAACCCTCTCTGCAAACCCAAGAGCCCACTGATTTGGGGCCGAGACTAATATGTCTCTTTGTACTGGTGTCTGGAGCCCGGAATTAGTTGCTGAATCCAAAGGCTAAAAAGCCTTGATACACTAATCCGCAAGAGCTGCTTTTATCTATGGGTTTAGATGGTTATTTTTCTCCATGGCTTTCCCCTCAGGATTAGTTTTTTGACCCTGAAGTGCATTTGTCTTAATTTCCAGAAATCCGGTGAGAAAGATAAACCTCAGTGGCATGTTACTGGAAACGGGACAAAGATAAATGTCTGGGTTTGCTGCCTGTTTACCCATAATTTGATGTTTTGAGTAGCATTTGGCCTTTGGGTCCCTGGCTGTATTTTGTACAAGGAGAAGGTGTGCACAGGTGGGTGCAGCCCAAAGTGCCTGGGACGAGGTTTGGTCCTGGCCATCATTTTCCTTTGAGCTAGGGCAGGTTTGATGGCTGTTTTCACAGCGGCTGAGTTAAACCATGAGGGGTTTTCAGCAACTTGACCAAAAACATCTCCTGTTTTGGACTGCAGTAATATTTTTTTTAGATGACTTGAAAACAGGGTGCAGGCTGTGATGGCAGCTCTGACTTCCTGGGTGGACCTGTGACAAGGGAAGTGAACAACAAATTAATTAATTCTGATACCACGCAGTGCAGGAGCACATGGACCACATCCCAGTAACAGCCACGGGAGCTGTTGCAGATCACCATGGCCATCGCGGTCCTCTCTTGCCCAGCTGACTCTTGTAGCCACACAATGTCCTCCTTCCATGCAAGGTTCACCCATCACTGTGCCTGCTCTGCCTCTTCCCGAAGCATTTCTCGATGTACCGGCTCTTGGCTCTTCAGACACAGCATAAAGAGTAAATAGTGGAGAGGGTGGTGTGACCCTGAAGTGGACGCTGGGTTATTTGGAGTCTCAGGATGAGTGGAGCAACTGAATGTCCTTTTTGGGATGGGGACTGCTCACTTTTGAGTGCCACTGCTAACCACCATGGGTGTCATCCACGGCGGCCAGGCTACCCGGGAGAGCCAGGGGCTGCTCGGCTGCTGGAGGGGAGCCCTGAGGTGAGGTGGCCAGCACAGCTGTCACCGTGTTGGTGGCAACCAGGCCCTTGGAGCAGAGCTGCGTTTGCTCCCAATGCCAGGAGCATCTTTCCTGCCTTTGTTTTTCCCGTAGCTGTTTTCTTGTGAGAAATCAATCTGGCACCAGGAGCCTGAGCACTGTTTGGGAAAGGGACCTTTTTCCTCTTGAGAAAACCCTCCCTTGTCACCATTCCAGCCTGGAAGTGCTGTCCTCAGCTTGTGACACACATCTCCGGCGTCTCACTTTTACCTCCACCCAGTGCCAAGCGCAGCAGCAGCCGGTCCCAGCTTCTGCGATGCTGCGTCTGCAGATCCTCCCGGGACACACGGTCCCGTGATCCGTACCACCGCCCAAAACAAAGCCTCCACCAGGAAACAGGCACAGTTTTTGCTCCTGGGTCTCTTGCCCTTTGTTCTTGGATTTTGTTTTCCCGGTCACTGTGCAGATGGTTTCTGTCTGGTGCCTGTCCCTGTGTTTGCACTTCTCTGGCCTGCAGAGAGCGGCGTGCGGCACTGCTGACCTTTGCCTCCCAGCTCTCGCGGGTTGCCAGGTTGATTGTGGGAACAAACAGATTTTTTTAGGAAGAAAATTGTCGAAATGAACCTGAAATGAACAACGCACGCTTATAAATAGCCCCTTCTTTTTCACAAAAGGGGCGGAGATCCTTTTCTGCCAAGATGGATGAAAGCCAGCATGTAGAGAGGGAAAAAATAAATAGCCTAGAAGTTAACACTTTGTGCAAACGCTTGGTACTGGCAGGGGCAGAAGTGAATGTCAGGAGAGCACATGAAGATGTTCAAGGTCTTGAGTCCTTTGGTGTGTGATGCCTTTGGTTAACACTGGCCACAAAGCAGGGCTCATAGCAGTCCGTCAGCTTGGAGAGAGCAGTTAGACTGGGCAAAAGGAGACTTGAAGATGGGACAGGGGTGCTGACAGTACCCCCAGGGTGTGCTCGAGGTGACCAGGGTGTATTCAAGGTGATTTCCAAGCCACGGGGAGCACAGGCTGAGGTCGAGGGCTCTAACACTGCTTCTTTTTTGTTTTCAGACGGATCCACAGTACACAGCCGGAGTGGCAGAAAACATCAAAAACTTGTAAGCACTTCCAAATGAGTACAGCGGTACGGTCTGTGCCTGTGGCGAGGCCAGGGAACGGCTTCATTAAGGAGAAAACACACGCTTCTCTGCTTCCCTTTTGTTTGGTTTGGGTTTGTTCTGTTTTTTTCTGTTCTTAAACTCTGGACTGTCTTCGCTATCGCTGCTGCCACTTTCTGCTTGTTCTAAAATCCATCCCATATGCAGCTTCCAGGCGGCTGCTTTGCGATCGCTGTATTTAACACTCATGGTCGTGCCGTTTCCTTTTGCTCTTTGCTCTGCGGTGTTGCAAGAAGATGGGTTATTTAGATTTCCAGCGATTCTGGCAGTTGTTTCTGTGTGTAGTGCAGCCCTCTGCCTGCTCCACCGAGTCAGAGCAACTGGGCAGTGCGGTGAGCACACCCAAATGCTCCTGCCTTATTTTGCTTTACAATCCATGATTTCTTCCTGCTCCAGCCCGTTTGTTTTCCCTTGTTCCAGGCGCTAGTCACATTTGTCTCTCATGCTAGCTGCTATTTATGTCCAGGAATGGCTTTTACAGCTTCGTTTGTGGCTGTTGAGGCAGAAGCCAGTGACGGATTATTAACTGTGAGCTGGTCCAGGCATTAACAGCATCAGAGGCAAAAGAAAAAGGTGGTGAGAGAAGAGGCTGCGACTCCCGTCCAGCTCCTGCGACTGCGTTTCCAAAGGATCGCGGTCACCATAAGAAGGCGATGGGGAAGGGCAGCACATCCTCCCAGCGCCCCACGTCCCCGAGCCAATGATGGGCGAGGGGCTGGGAGCTGCGTGGGGAGGGTTGTGTTCCCGGGCACTTGCAGAAGAGCCGAAACAGAGCCCTCCATCTTGCTGCGCAGGAGCTGGCAGAGCTCCCCTCCTTCTCCCTGCTGGCAGGAGGACGCACTTATCAGGGGATAATGGACTGATTGTCCCATGGATCCTGATGAAATTACTGGGCGCTGCCGCACGGAGTGCCCCTAGAAGGCCTGAAACTTTAATTGACTTAATGATTCGATTTCTCGCCACCCTCCCCTCTCCTGTGCCTCCTGCCCCTCCCTGATTTCACTGGAATTATTTTTCTTCCAAATTGAATTGAGGTGGTGTGGGGCCAGGGCAGGCTGAGCTCATATCGCTGGAGAGAGAAACCCGCTGCTGCTGCTTCAGGACAGGTTTTGTCAGCTCAGTGAGAAGCTCCTGTTTCGCTGCTGCCTGAGGAAGGGAAGCTGTGAAAATGTGAGCTGAAAAGCTTGCCAGTCCCAAGGAGGGAATAAGGAAAGGAAAGCAAAAATAAGGGAGAAGTTTTTGGCAATATCTCATTGCTTTGTCTCCCTCTGCCCCATCGCTCGTCCTCCAGGCTCTTCACAAACAAAGGAAATCAGCCTCGCCCCAAGAGTTCTCAAAAAGGCAGTATAAAAATAACCGGTGTTCCCGCTTATCTCTCACAGTTACAGTAATCCCTGGGTATTGCTTGCAAGGCTGTTGTAGGTACCTATTTTTCAGATGGGTGACATTTTCTGTGTTTGAGTTTGACTCTTTAAAGGGTTCTTAACTGCATTATAGGGAAAATTGTTGCTGATTTTACCAGCGTAAGGAAGCTAGGTAGGATTCCTGCTGGCTGTCCTAACTACAGCACAGCAGTGGTTTAAGTAACTTATCAGAAATGCATAACATAATCTCTGCAAAATGGCTTTTAATTACTGATGCATTTGGAAAATCTCTAAATGCCGGTAATGCCAGCAGGTCCTTTCCTTGGTGTGCCAGTCTGCAGGTCTCTTCAATCCCGTAGAGAGTACGTGGTGCTGGTGGCTGAGCTTTAAAGCTGACCCGCCTGTGCGTGCGGGAGGGAGGAGGGATGCTGGTGGGGAGCACGCGAACGTGGGGCTGTTAGAGACCGTGGGAGGCAGAAAGCAGCTTTAAAACTCTGTGGCAGTCCCTGCTGATGGCCTTTGGAGAGGGCTGGAAGTGCACTGGCTGCTGGGGAAGTTTTACCTTAGAGGCTCTGGGTTTTGTTTGGTTCTGCAGCTCGGTGTTTACCCAGTGATTTGGTCTGTGAAATGGTGTGTCAGACGTGGAGGTATTTGTTTACTGCTGCTTTTCTCCTTCAGATTCCCAAAGGAAATATACTCAGGTCTCCTGGAGGTAATTTCCCCGTCTCCGCATTTCTATCCTGATTTCTCCCACCTGCGGGAATCCTTTGGGGACCCCAAGGAAAGAGTCAGGTAAGAATCAATGACCTTAAAAACAAGCAAACCCTGAATGAAGTAACTGCAGCATCTCCCCGCCGACTCCAGCACGGAGAGCTCTTCCGCAGGGCCAGGCGAGGCCCTTAAACCTGCTTTATCCAAGAGCTGGAAGGATGTGGTGGGGGTATATGAACTGGTGCCCGCTTTGCAGGGCTTGCCTTGTGCTGTGTGTTTCCATCACCAAGCGAGCGGGTCATTTTAACCCAGATGATACTCATCTTGGAAGTCCCTGTGTTTTCCAGTAACTCTTAACTGACCAGTTTGAGGCCAAAAGGGAGAGGCCACTTGCCATCTCCTCCTCCAAGAGCTGTGTCACCTTCCCAGCTTAAGGCCAGCCTTGGCTGGCTCCCCTGAGCAGCCCAAGAGAGATCGGTGATGCCATCACGTTTGTCTCTTGCAGGTGGAGGACAAAGCAGAACCTTGACTACTGCTTTTTAATGATGTATGCCCAGTCCAAAGGCATATATTACGTGCAGGTGGGTTTGGTGCAGGGGGTGGAGGAGAGCTGGGGGTACCTGTGAGTTCACCGTGGCTGTGAGTGGGCAAAGAGCACATCCAGTTGTGTGATGCAGCAGAAGGGGAGCAGGTTTCAACCAGACAGGTTCAAAAGTTGGATTTCTAAGATGCTTTAGACTTGGAGACTTCCTGCCTGGGGAGGGCAGGAATCCTTGTTTTGTTTAGCTGTTAATTGGGTGAGAAAAATCTGCTTGGAGCATCTTCCAAAATAAACTAGACCTGTGCCAAAGCTTTCCTCCTCTCTACGGTGTGATTGCTCTGCACAGAGAGGCTCTTACTGGAACCTGGATGCATCATCGGCACTGAGTGTCCTTTCCTCTTGCAGCTGGAGGATGATATTGTGGCCAAACCAAACTATCTCAGCACGATGAAGAACTTTGCCTTGCAGCAGCCCTCCGAGGAGTGGATGATCCTGGAGTTTTCTCAGCTGGGATTTATTGGTAACGTTCTCCCCCGCTCACCCCAGTCCCACCAGGCACGGGTACAAGTGCCTGCTGGTTCTTGCAAGCACTTACGCTCTTGGTCCAACGAGTTGTCCCCACAAGATGGTAAAATACTTGGACTTGATCCCTCCCTCTTTTTGCAGTGTCCCTTGTGTTCGCACAGGGAAGGAAGATCCTCACAGCCAGTACTGCTGGTGATACTCACTTTTAGTAAAAATAAACCTGGTCGGTGGCCCAGCCAACAGCTTGGATGTGACCAGTAGCTTTTAGACTGGATGGGATTTGGAATTGCCTAAGAGTGTGCAGAAGGAAGTTTACATCAGCACAGAACTATTCTGGGAACAGCAGTACATGGTTGCAGTAGCAGCTTGATCTGTTATTTTGGATACTGGTTTGACTGGCTTAAAACTTGTAGTTTTGGGGGCAGGAAATGGTCTGTCCTGCAGCTGTCTGAATGTTTTCCATCCTTATTTCTTCCTGCTGAATGGAAGAGTTTCAGACCTTTTGATACTGCTGTGACCTGTGAGGAGACACTAATGCTTTCTAATTCTGCGATGAATATTAAACCCAGAACTGTATTAGCAACCCCAGCAGTACTGGTACATAAAACAGAGCTGCATGCTCTTTCCTTTACGTAGAGAGATGGACACATCCAACTCCCACAGCCCAGTCTCTCAGATTTTTTTCTTCCCAGCTCTGGCTGTTGTCCATTTCAATCTGTAGCTGCTCTCTCTTTTCTCTCTTTCTTTGTGATGTAGGAAAAATGTTCAAGTCTCTGGATCTGAGCTTGATCGTGGAGTTCATCCTGATGTTCTATAAGGACAAACCCATTGACTGGCTGCTGGATCACATCCTTTGGGTGAAAGTCTGCAACCCTGAGAAAGATGCAGTATGTAAACACCCTCTGTTGAAGGAAACCTCCTCTGGTGTGTGGGCATATGTATGCTTGGTCTGTGTCTCCAGAGGATCTCTCCTGTGAGCTCTGGTGCTAACGGACTCTGCACCGAGCTGTGCCGTCCCTGTGGAGTGTGCTGCGGGGTGTCCTTGTGAATTGTGTAAGCAAAGACCTGGCAGTTCAGGCTTTTGTAGTCTGCAGCTGCCAGAAAAGGCATTAGTTCTGCATCTGAGCACTAACAGGGTATTCCTTCTCCAGTCCCCAAGGAGTGTAGCTGTGCCCCATTCTTCTGTGGTGTTTCTCATTCCGGTGTGCTTCTCTCCCTGAAGCCGTTCCCTGCTCGCTGACTATAACCCCAGAATAACCCTTTGGCTCTGGGCTCGTGTGCCGTACCCGCCTGGAGCGCACACCCAGGCTGCCCAGAGAGCTCACCCCAGATGACCCAAGAACAAGCCCGCCGAGTGTAGCGTATCCAAATGAAGGCAGAGCATGCAAAGCTCTTGTTGGGGTTTCTGGGAGAGTGCAGAGAGGTGAAACAGGCTCCATTTTCATTCTGCCACCCCATTTGCGGAGCCGTGCTGGCACGAAGACTCGCAGACGGCAGCACAGAAGCCCCCGTGCCCTGTGGAGGCTGTGTTTGAACTCCCATCAGCGGCGGCAGCAGCAGCAGCAAGGGGCTGAAGTGAGTGGGAAGGGCAGAGGAGGGGCGTGTGTGACAGCGCATGGAAGATGAGCTCACCACCAGATACTCTCCTGTCTCCTCTCTGAACATCCTGTATTTGCTCAGACGCTGTCCTCCCCCAGCGGAGAACGAGCAGCTGAGTCCCTGTGCAGAGCTTGAAGCCAGTCGCTCAGGACAGACCCCATGGCCACAACTACTTTGTGGTGGCAAATTCCAGAGCAAGTGGTCACTGTAGGGATAAATACTGTATTTATGTGTTGTGGGGGACAGGGCATCCTCAGGGCTTTGCTGAATCGGGGCAAGGATGCAGTTTAATTTGGCCCGATCCCTGGCAACGGCTGTGACGGTGGCTCCAGTCCCGCATGTGCAGCAGGACCAGTCTCAGATGAAATCCGTTGTGCCCTCTGGTGTGCTCAGATGTGACACAGCGGTCCCCAGGCCTGTCCGGCAGCCCCCAGGGTCCTCACATCCATGGGCAAAGCCAGGGTGGCAGGATGCTGGGATGGAGCTGGGAACAATGCTGCTGTCTGTGCAACCCCCCCTTTAAAATCTTCAGCCTGAGCATTGGTTAAATGCAGATCCTGCTGCACAGGATCGTCTTCTCCTTTGCTCATCTTCACTCATCTTCTCCCACCTGATGGAGCCAAGGTTTTCCCAGTGGAAACCGCAGACCTCTTAAACGTGTTGCTTTTTAAAAATTAACCTACTTTCTGTGTAGATTTCTGGCTCCTTTCCCCCACTGTTTGCATGATTAACTCTGCCCAGCGCCCTTTCAAACACGACTTTCCCTTGTAAATCCCACTGTGCAGAATCAAATTGGTAGCGGGGAGGATTTGTCTTTTTGATTGAAAGTTTGTTTGACCTGAGCTTTCGGTAAGTGCTT
This sequence comes from Bucorvus abyssinicus, assembly GCA_009769605.1. Classification (NCBI taxonomy): domain Eukaryota; kingdom Metazoa; phylum Chordata; class Aves; order Bucerotiformes; family Bucorvidae; genus Bucorvus; species Bucorvus abyssinicus. The sequence goes on along the minus strand of CM020041.1, from coordinate 5,821,701 downwards.
TGCCTGCTCTGGATATATTCTGCTCTTTCTTTTTTAACTAATTTTAGATTACCTGGGGTAGAGCTGTGTGAAAGGATGACCTTCTTACCACCAACTGAGCCGTTCCCCCTCCTGGCTCGGCTGAGACAACGCTGCTTTCAGCAGATGCTTCTTTAGCAGACGGGGAAAAGGGGAGAAAGAGAAAGCAGGAGATGCTGTAGCTCCCTTCATTCCCTTTCCTCCTCCTCTTCCCATCCAGAGGGAGATCGGAGCTGATGGGATTGCATCTAGGGTTGCTGGCAATGAGAAGGGTCTCTGCCATTAGCATGGCTAGTTTTAATTTTCTAATGTAACGTGAGCTGGATTAGGGGATTATCTCCTCTGCAGCTCGCAGGGGTCATGCCTGGAATTTCCCAGCTCCCAACACGGTGGCCAGGTGGGCAGCCCATGGTGGGGGCTCGGTGCGGCTGGCTTTCCCCGTGCGCCCTGCCTGGTGCCAGGCAGCCAGTGAGGCAGTGCCCGGCAGCAGGATCTCTGCTGGGGTTTCTCCTGGGTGGGAGGCGGTGAGAGCAGGCGGTGCTGGGTGTGTCTTGGAAAAAGCTAAAGTCAGAAAACAAATGCCCTCTCCCTCCAGTTTCTAACCCTGTTTTTTTGTCCCGCTCCCCCAAACTGAGAGAAACGAGCCATTTTTACAATGTGAGTCCTTGTCTCCACGCTGTCAGGGTTTCTCCCCTTTGTCCTTTATTTCCCCTCCATTGTCTCTCTCCCTCCACCCCATGCAAAATGACTGGCTGGATCTGAGTTGCCTCTCCAAGCTTGTTGACATGGTGGGATGGGCGTGAAACAGCCGAACGGCTTTGGCAGTGGCACGTGCCATACATCTGCTTCACACCGCCTGCCAACAAACCGAAAACTGCTCGTCTGAAAAGAGCCCGCGCTTGCTGCCGGCTCACGTGGGCTCTGAATCACCCCGGGACTTACTGTACCTTCAGCTAGCGGTGATCCCGAGCTCTGAGTCCTAGGAAGAAGGCTTTCCCAGTAAGCCAAGGACAAAAGAAACTAAATTCTCTGGCTGTCCCCACCTGGCAGCACAGCGGAGGTTTGCTCAGCGTTTGCTAAGCCGTGCTTGGCAAGGAGAGATTTGGCACTTAAAGGTGAGCACTGTGGCTGTCCAGCAGCTCCCGGTGGGTGCGCGGCTGGAGTCCCCGTCTGCTTCTTCCAGAGTGCAGTTAAAAGCCCTCTTGACAAATGAAAGCCAAAAGACCACAGAGAGGCATCGATACGGTGAGGCAGGGATGTTGTCCCTCCTCACGCCTTGTCAAGTCCTCTCGCGGGTCGCAGTTGGCTGCAGAGGTTTAAGCGTGGGGCGCTGTGGGTTTGTCTCGTTTCAGAAACACTGTGACAGGCAGAAGGCAAACCTGAGGATCCGCTTCAAGCCCTCGCTCTTCCAGCACGTGGGAACACACTCCTCCTTGGCTGGGAAGATACAGAAGCTGAAGGTGGGTACCGGCTGCCTGTCCAAGCCGCAGATGGCCTTTTTGCCAGGCCTGGGGACTGGCTGCTTTTGGGGTAGGGATGTCAGCGACAGCAGCTGGTGGGATGGTGGCAGCTGAATTTCGGTTGTGTTTTACTCTGAATTACAGTGAGCTAATGTAGCTCCTACTTCTCAGAATGGCAGGGACATGTACCAAGAGTTGCTGCAAACTTTTAAGCCTTGGTACTGGTCCTGGCTGCCCATCCTGAGTGCAGAACCATGGTCTGGGCAAGTGATTTCGAAGCATCTACTGAAAAACCCTGGAGAGGTGACTCCTGGGTTGGTCTAACTTCCTTCCTACCACTCTCCTTGTTCCTGGGATTTGCTGATAGGTGAACTAGAGTGTGCTGTGTAGGAGCTTAAAGTGTGTGTCTATGTGTGTGTGTTTAAACAGCAACAAATCCAAGCTCCCACTGGTATGTGCAGGACCCATAGACACGCGTCCCCGGGCTGTGCTCAGTCCCGTGTCTGTCCAATCCCCAGGTAAAGGGGTGGTATAATCCAGTTTGTGTTGCAGCACAGTGCCCGTCAGGCCATGTAATCCAGTCACTGTGTGCTGACGTCAGCCTCCCAGCCACCTTCTCCTCAGCTGGGAGGACTGTTGACAGAGCTCCTGGGGCAGAGACACTCATTCAGGGATGCGTGGACCGTGAAAGGCTTTTTGGTGCTGGATCAGCCTGCAGAGCAGTGGTGCTTCCCATGCTGCCTCTCCAGAAGTTGGGACCTCCTGGGATCCAGCCACACATTGCCCTGTCTCACGCCTTCCCCAGATCATTTCCATCCCTCATCCTTCTGTGTTGTGCAAATCAAGAGCTGTTGATTTGTGGGACCTTGTTGCTGGGACCCCTGTTCATCGTGGGCGAGAGCAGCTCATGACCCTTTTCTGTCCTTTTGTTTTGCGCCCACCAAGGACAAGGACTTTGGCAAGCAGGCCCTGCGGAAAGAGCACGTCAACCCTCCTGCGGAGGTGAGCACCAGCCTGAAAACCTACCAGCACTTCACCTTGGAGAAGGCTTACCTGCGGGAGGACTTCTTCTGGGCCTTTACTCCTACTGCTGGAGACTTCATCAGATTCAGATTCTTCAAACCACTCCGCATCGAAAGGCCAGTGCTTGGGGGACGGGGAGTGGGGGGGGGCAGGATGTGGGGACAGCCTGGAGCATGCGATGACACTTTCCTGTCCTGACTCTTCTGTCTCATGTTGAATTTCTTGCCCACCTCCTGCTTGGCTGCCCAGCAGGAAGGAGTGGGGCTCTTCCAGGGGAAGAATAACTTGACTCTTTTTTGGTGGGGCCGTGTTTGCCGGAGCCCTTTGCCTTCCTGTGCATGTGAGCCATTCACGATGTAGCTACTCTGCTGCAGAAGGTCTCCTTTCCAACCCATGTACCTGGGGGCTTTTGGGGAAGGTGCCTGTTAGGCTGAGCAGACTGAGGGTTCAGCTGGGGTGAAAGCTGTCATGACCCCCTCACTCAGTGTGGATTTCCGTGGCTTTGGTCTCTGTCACAGGTTCTTCTTCCGCAGCGGGAACATTGAGCACCCAGAAGACAAACTCTTCAATACGACTGTGGAGGTTTTGCCGTTTGACGTGAGTGTTTTATTGAGAATTGAGACAGGGGAGTGGGAAGCCAAAGAGGTTTGAGAGAAGGGAACTGCTTAAAGCTGTCAGGAAATCTCTGCAAGACTCAAGTGCCTTTGAGAGGAGCTGGCTGGAACCAGGGAGGTCACGCCTGGTGTGGTAACACCTCAGGAGCTGGGATGCTGCGTTGAGCAGTCACTGTGGGAGCCATCCCTGCCTGCAGAGGGGATACTCAGATGGATGGGATGGCTGTGGAGGAGGGCATGGAGCCGGGATGGGGCAGTGAAAGCAACAGCATGAGGGCAGCAAATGTCCTTATGTTTTGGGGCAGGAGGCTCGGGGTGCCAGGCAGGGGGACGAGGTGCCAAGGGCTGCTGGCGAGGGCAGCTCTAGGGTTGCTGCTGTTGCTTGGGGTTTTTGGGTGTCTCTTGCCACTGGCCTTGCACAACGCTCCTCTCCTTCCCGCAGAGCCTGCAGTCAGACAAGGAAGCCTTGCAGGAGGGAAGAGGCGCAGTCGTCAAATACCGCAGGACACCGGATGGCTACATCCAGATAGGTGCAGAGGGTGCGGGGTGCTAAACTGCCCACTGGGTTTGGTAACACAGCCCCATCCTCACCTTCCAGCGAGTCGAGACCCTTAGTGCTGTTTGCTTGGCACAGAGTAATTTCTGCTTGCCAGGAGCCAGGCTGGAGCACGATTTAATTGTCACTGGCTCCTCTCCCCTCTTAGACTAGGTGTCCTCTTCAGGTTGTTTTCAGTCCTACATTTCTGCTTGTCTCTGCTCAGAGCTGGGACCAAATAATTCAAATTATCCATTTACCTCACCTGGTTTTAAAATAACCTCCACTATGGGCTGTTTCACGCTCTCCCTCCACAGCCTGTCCCACTACTCACACCACTTACAGCTTGGACTTTGGCTCCTGCCACCTGAGCTTGTTTCAGAGCTTGTTCTGCCCTTGGACAAGAAGAGGGAGCCTACAGGAATCCACATTTTTTTTCATTTACCTGATTTTTTTTTTTTGCTCCCCTAAGTAAGTGTAGCACTTTTCGCACCGCTCTGACATCCACGCTGCTGGTTTTCAGCCCATCTTGTGTTGGGGAGCTGTGGGCAGGGGGCTGCCATGGCTGCTTGTAGTCCTCTTGGGGTGGGGTGCTGGATGCCAGGGGAACCATCCCCACATCACCCACGTGCTCTCCCCACCAGGCTCCTTCTCCAAGGGCATCGCGGAGGGAGAGGTGGACCCATCCTTCGGGCCGCTGGAGGCTGTCAGGTTGTCCATCCAGACCGACTCCCCAGTGTGGATCATCCTGAGCGAGGTACGATGGGCTTCCCTAGCAGAGGGGGCGCACCCAGGGCTCTCCGCTGCCTCCTCCCACTTATCGCTGAGCCCATCCTTCTCTTTCAGATTTTTATCAAAAAAGCAGAGTGAAATGGGTGTGAGGAAGGGTGGACACACGCTTGGATCCCCAGTCCTGCTCCGTCCCCTCCTGCTCCCTCCTCCCCGCGGCGCCTCGCCCGGGCACAAGGACAGCACAGACCCGGCTGCCAGGACAGGCCTTGGCAAACTGGCTGCCAGGCCAGCACCACCATCCCCAGCCGGTGCTGCGGAGCCAGGATGACGTCTTCTCCAGAAGAGCAAAAAGCAAAACCAATATCCCATGCAGAGGGCTGGCTTTGCTCCCCTCGGCCCCTCGTGGGTGCACGGCTGTCGTGCTCCGACCACACCGACAGAGGGGACACTTTGCGGTTGGGATGAGCTTTAGCAGGCGTGGGGACGAAAAGCACCTTCAGCCCAGGACGGGGCAATCTCTGGCTGTATTTGGGGACAGAGCAGGGGCTTGGTCACGTTGAGTCCTGCCAGCTGACCCCACAGGCGCGCTGGGATGGAGATGGCCAAGGACCAAGGTCTGCCTTGCCTTCGCCAGGCAACAGTCCTGGCCGCAGCTGAGGATTAAGTGAGGGTGAAGACTGACCCTCCTTCAGCAGAGGAGGAACAAATCTGAAGGGGTTGGACCTAGGAGTATGGCAGGGAAAACAAAAAACAAAAATACGCCGCACTGTGCCTGCCAGCATTGAACACAGCCCCTTAACTCACGGTGAAGTCTCCAGTGTCTTCATGCCTTGAGATTGAGTGCAGAAATCGTCTTTTTAAATAACTATTTTAGTTATTGATTGGTGTGAATTTTTTGGGAGGAAAAAAAAAAACCAGAAGTAGCCCAGTTAAAAAATAGTAGGGATTAGTGTAAATCCCAACGTCTCTTCAGCTATACACTGGAATGCATTATACTACTTTAATGTGCTGTATTTTTTATTATTGGATACATTTGATTTTTCAAGTACATCTCTATATATAAATATATAAAATAATGTGCACTGTAATAAAAGCTACATTTAAACCTTTGGTATGCCAGTGAGAGTCACTTGCTGCAGGGAGGTTCTTGCTCTGCCTCTGCCCTCCTCTTCCCCTTGCCAGGACGGGTGGGTGTTGCTGGGGGCCGGGGACCAGCTGTAGCCCCTACACCCGAAGTGGGTCATTCCTCACCAATACCCCACGCTCCCAAAGCTTTGCTCATGCTGGAGAAAGCACTTAGAGCAAGGAGGGAGCAAGAAGGACGCTTGGGCATCCGGGCACCCAAGGGTGCAGTTGTGGAACAGTTGTCTTCCTTACAGAATACGTTGCTGCTTTTTTTATACCCACGTACAACTTAGCAAGGAGCTGCCTGCTCGGTGCCAGCTTCAGTTACCTGAAAGCCCTGAGTTTGCACTGGAGGTTGAAATCCAGAGCGAGGGCCAAGTCCTCCTGGTGGGTCAGTGGTAAGCGAAGTCAGGGCCAAGTCAAGATCGTTCGTGTCAATGCCAAACAGACATTAGCATTTGGACTAGAGTCAGGCTTCTCCCCCCAGATTGGGATATGGTTTTGGGCAAGCTTACCCATCCTTCCCAGTTAGTCACAGCAGCTTTTCCTACGCAACCCTGTCCCCTAACCCTCAGATGCTCTCGCACCCGGTCCCCAAGCACCTTTGACAATCACAGGAGATTCCTCCTGAGAACAGGAATTTATTTTTGAATGTCCATGGTGTGATCCTTCTGCATAGACCATACAGCTGTGAGGAGGAGCGACAACACGGTACAGGTCGATCTGCGCCCCGTGAGGCAGAGCCAAAGGCGTTAAGAGGTTTCAGAGCACAGTGCTACAGACCCTGGCAGTGAGGGCCATCAGCAGGGGCAGAGGCTGGGCAGCGTTTGCTTTCTGGGAGGGAAATTATCTCTGAGGAGCGGAGCTTCACGCACAGAGGAGTGCCAGCATCCGCCTGCCTTTGAAGGTGCGTGCAGAGCCGGAGATGTGCTCAGTCTCTGACCATGCCTTGCGCCAAGGATGAGCAGAGGGTCTGGGAGAGCCGTGGCCCCCCTCACCAGGCGCCGAGCAGCTGGAGGGGCCGTGCCAGCCCTGCCATCCACGCGGAGGAGCGGGACAGCAGGAAGTGTGCCAGGAGCCCGGCTATCGCCAGCCCCAGCAGCAGCCAGAGCAGCCGGGCGCTGGCGTACATTGGCCCCAACCTGCGAGGGCAGAACACACCGTCAGACACTGCCAGCTGACCCGGGGCACAACACGTGCTGGTGAGAGCTTGGTGTCCTCCATCCTCCTTTGAGACCGAGCCAGGGAAGAGATGGCGTGACCACGAGCATGGGGTCAGGAGCAGAGGAGAAGGAGGGGATGCAAATCTACCTTCAGTCCCACCCGCAGGAAGGAAACCTGCCCCAGGGGCTGCATCCTGCACCCAGCCTCCCTGGGTTGGGTTGGGTGCCTGCAGCCCTGGCTGGGTACTCACCGTCCCTGCGCAGCCGCCGCATACCCCTGGAAGTACTTGAAGCGGGTGTAGAGGTACAGCAGCCCACACGCCGCAGCCACACCTGCGGGAGAGAGGAGAGCAGAGTCCCGATGGAGTCGGGGGTCCCCGGGTGCTGCCAGAGCTGCAGCCCAGCTCGGACACCCACGGCTCCACTTCCCCCCGCAATGGCCACAAGAACCAAACACAGAGGGACTCGGCTTTAAAATGCTGTGGGAGTTCAAACAGGTTTTCTTCCTTCCCTTTTTGTGAGGGATGAACTTCTCTGCCCCCAGAGTTTGCCATGCTCCCATCTATGGTCCTTCCTCGTATCTTCCCCGTGGCGGCAGCCAAACCCTCTAAACCCGCTCGGTACGGGAGGATGGTGGATGACTAATGGTTTGCGTTATGGTTTCTCGTTCTGATGTAGTGATTTGGGTATCGTGTTGCAGCTCTGCTCCGGCTTCCTGCCGCCCTGGCACCATGTGCCAGCCTGCCCTTATCTAAGAGAAACGGCACGGGGGAAGAACTGAGCTCCTCGGCTGCTACCAGCAGCTTCAGGCACGCTGGAGTCGGGGCTCTCCTTGGCGCGTCCGGCCAGAGGAGCTTTGCTTTCCCCAAGTAACAGCCTCACAGGTACAGAGAGTCGCCATGGGATTTAAATTGGGGCTTTTTTTGGCTGCATGTTGTTTGGGGTTTCCCCCCCCATCCCCCTTACCTTGATGGAAGAAGATTCCAGCAACCCAGAGGAGCGAGATGAAGATTGGAAAGTACTCTGAGCAATTTGCCCTGATGAGAACCAGAGATGAGAGTTAAAACCGCATCCTCGTATGTCAGAGGCTGGTTAACCGAGGCTGGAGAGATGAACTGGAGACACACATCAGAGCAGACGGAAAGGGCTGATAAGAGGCAGCGCTGTGCTGGGGAGGAAGGGCCAAGGACGCCCAGTAGCTGTATTTTAGAGTAGAAAAAGCACCCAAAGAATGCACAGTGTTCACCTCACCCACATTCACATGGACCCTGCAACAACGAGCTGTGGCCAAAATGGAGATTTGTCTTTGCTGGACCCCCACAGGCTCCGTCCTCAGCCCCACACGCAGCACCCTCACGGACATCCAGTGCAGCTACAGCCTAAAAGCTGCACGGGTGGACGTTCCTTATCATCATTTTAGGAGCCTTCTCTTCCCCTTAGGTGAGCGTAGCCCACATCTGAGTGTCCCTCCTTTTTGGAGCAGGGAAGGAGCCTTCTCCCAGATGGAATTCAGCAGAAGGTGATCAGACCTGCAGCCGGGTTTTCTTCCTTCCCTTTTCTTTTAGTGACAAAAATACAGATTTTCTGCAAGGACAGACAGTGGGAGCTGCGCTAGGAAAGACAATTGTTTTGTTTCTCAATTTCTCCTACGCTTCACCATTCCCCAGGCAATTTAATCTTAAATTTGGCCAAAAATTTACCAAGCCTCTGGGAACGGAGCCAGATTGGGAGCTGGAAAAAGTCTGAAGGACTTAACACTGCAAATGCAGTCCGAGCCTCAGTGAGGGGAGGCTGCCAGCTTTCCATGAGTAATAAATCAATACCTTTTCCCCCCTCTTTTTTTTTTTTAATATATCAAACCAAATTATCCACTTGTATCCTTTCCCACAGGGAAAAAGAATAAAGGAGGGGAAACAAAAAACATGAGGAAAAAAAGCCTTCTCAAACCCAAGATCGCTGAGGTCGCCTTCTCCGCAGAATATAGCGGGGGCTGCCCGGCAGGCTGCTGCCCCCAGCACCGCTCGGTTAGCGCCCAGCCCAGTGTTTAATGAAAAGCCCCACCAGCAGCTCCTCAGCTAGCGAAGGCTGTGCCTCCCATGCCGCCTGGCCTTTCTCTGCATCCCAAAAGGACCGAAGTGGGTGGTTTTGTGGCTCCACAAACGTTCCCTGCACGCTGGCAAGGAAACGCAGCTGCTTTGTTCGGGATTTAGCGCCGTGCTCGAACTACCCTTCAAAGAAGCTCCGGCCAATTCCTTTCAATCACTTACAAAACAGAGCGACTGGGATGAAAGACAGAATCTGGTGCTTGCTGGAAGCCGAAGGGCTCTGTGAATGTTTCCAGTTTAGCTCCAGCATTGCTCTCGCCATAGGAGCAAAGCAAAAAGAAACAGCCCTTGGCACGGCCCCGTGAGTGCCGACTTTCACAGTACAATGGCTTAAAAAAAGGAAAAAAATTAAATTGTCCTTGTACCTGGTTTGTCCAGCAAGGCCCTTTGCTTCCATCCAACAGCAAAAACTTACAAGCAAATATTAGGTTATTAATACAGCTTCAGCTTCTCATAATTTGGAGCCAGCATTAACGTTAAACTTCACAATTATAAGGCATTAACGCTCAGCACCTCTTCCATACAGCCACTAACTTGTAATCGGGCTGTCTGCCCCAATGCCAGGAGGATGATCGGGGATGGACAGAAACACTCCAGTCAAAATGCTCCGAATCAAACCCCAGACCTCTGCATGTAAAGCATTGAAAAAACCAACCTCTAGTATTGTTAGCAGTAAGTGAAAAAGTGACTTGAGGTTGACTTCAGTGTTTCCGGGTAGCGACACTTGACTCAAGTCAAATCTAGATGAAGTTACCACCAAAAAAAAAAAAAAAAAAAAAATCATCTTACTGAGCTCTGAAGATCCGCTCAAATTCAGGGTGACCTCTTGTCTCAGGAGGGGAGATCTTGTACTTCCGCCGTGCATAGATCACCTGCAGCGCAAAATAGGCTAAAAAAGGAACAGCACAGTGGTTTATTCAGCCAAGCTTTATCTAGCTCGGAAATCAGGCTAGCGGTTCAGGCAAAGAGCGAGTAGTGCCTAGGTTCATAGTCCAGGGCTGTCACGTACAACCCGGAATGAGCATGCTGTTTATTTCAGGCTGGTACTTTACATTCAGATTTGGTTGTCCTGCCGCAGAGCCCGTGGTCTGGCTGGTGCTTTGCATAGCCTCACGGCCAGCACACAGCCCTCGGAGCGGCTCCCCGGCAGAACCAACACGCCCTGGTCCTGCAGGAAGGTCAGCAACGCCCCTAAAACTGACCGGGTCCACACCCCATCACAGAGTTCTCCTTTTTTAATCTTGAGCTCTGGATTTAGAGTATTAGCACACCCTCAGCCAGTCCCATGGGAATGATGTATAACCTCCCACTACACCCGGCAGGTGTGAAGCTTTTACACGAGGATGGCCCCATGTCACAGAGCAGCATCCGAACTGTGAAGCGCTGCCATATCATTCACTCCGTTAGAGATGCTCATCACCACGGCAATAGAAGGAAGCGGGGAAGAGGGCGATTACTTCTTCCACCTCACCCCTGCAGGGTAGCCCCAAGGCTCGAGCAGCTCAAGGACCCACGGGCGATTGCTGATGGTTCAAGTGTTTATATCGAGGTGCACATTGCTGCCTCTATTGAAAATGGGAATTTTCACACAGGAGAAAACTAAATTATAAAGGCAGTGACTTTGGTGGCTGTGGCAGGGTGCTGCTGAGTCACTTGGATTAGCAAGGTCCTACCATAGCAACATTTCCAGAGCACTGAGCAGAGACTCGGAGCCAGGCTGCAAGGACTGCCGTGTGGACTGTCTGACAAAGATTAAAGCAGAACAGCCGGAGAGAGAAGGGAAAGGGACAGATGTTGCAAGATTAAAGACAAGACAGATCCATGCATGCCTGCAGAAAAGCGCTAGAACATATGTAGAAGGGAATTAGAAATGTAAATAATCTGATGCTCTGACCTGTGGATTACACAACACACTATTCATTTAAACACAGACATTCATTTAAGAAAACACTCCTGTTCCAGTGTCTTCCACAGCGTGTGCAGTGACTCAGCCCTAAATGAGAGGTGCTGAGAGAGAAAGGTGGGGAGGAACAAGTTTGCTTCCTCCCTCCCCCAGTTTGGGTGTAGCACGTTGATTATGGTCGAGGGTGAGGACATCGTCCTGCCCCTGAGCTCGGCAGGATGCTACGCAGCATCCCCTGTGTGAAACCAGCCAGCCAGCTCTGCAGCACCGCACATCTGGCAACTCAGCAGCGGCTGGCAGAGCTCTGGGAAAAAGATAACGGGGCCACAACCTGTCCTGTTACCTCCTCTTCACATCAGACAGGCACCTCCCTCCTTTGCAGCTACTGCTCTCAGGGTCTCATCCCAGACACCGCTCAAGAAACAGACAGCTCAAGGTACGGCATCATGCACAGCTCTGGCTGGTGGCACAAGCCTGACCATGGTGGGCAACGGTCTTCATCCTGCTTCATGCCATCTGCACACTTCCTAATGTAACACCTGTGGCTGATGAGGACAGCAAGAATAATTTCAGACCCAGCCTCTCCATCAGCTCTACAAAACAACCACCCAGGAGGAGAGCAAGCCTTTTGGAGGACGGCTATAGCTCCTCCAAACCTGGTGTATGGGTGAAGCGTTAGGGATGCAGAATCACCCTCCAAAAGCACTTCTCAGAACAAGGCGTTGAAGAAACACTGCAATGCATGAATCTTTTCAGCAGGGACTTTTAGGGAAAAGAGTTCAATCTACTCTGCAGAACCTTTCAGACCGGTTTCTTGCGATTCCTGTCTCGAGGTTAAATGCCTGTGTGGATTCCCACACGGCTCACAGGGGCTGAGCCCTTCCTGCACTTCGCTCCTCAACAGAGGCATCAGCCAGACCTTCATTCTCTATTTGATTATGTCCACAGACTTGTTGAACCGTGTTATAGCTGATACCTGCCACATTTGAGTGAACCTGGCAAACGAGCTCTGTGGGGACCGACAGTGACACCACATAAGCTTTATTTCCTTTGAAGCCATTAAAAAAAAAAATAAAAAAGGAAACCTCCTAAAACTTGTGGCAGCTTTGTTCTGCTCTCTGGTACAGGGTTCAGCCCAGGGCAGGGGCACAGATCTACAGAGCACGAAGCTCAGAGCTTTGCTAAACTGAGCATAACAAAACTGAAAAGTAGAAAGTTACTTGAAAGCACGTGGGAACAGGGGGCTCCCAGAAAATTACCAGGAAAATAAAAACCAACCAACGCCATACTAAGCTCAGCCTTAAGTTATGTCTCCTGCACCAGGATGAGACGGAAGAGTATCCCTATGTACAGCGCACATCGGTGTTGCACCGCAGTATTTCTTCACACTAACACTCCCTCCAGCCCCACTCAGTTCAGTAACAACAGAATTCGTAAGACTAACGTATCTTCCATTTGTAGCTCTTTCTCTCTGGATGGTTTGAGGAATATTCCTGATCATTCAGAAATCTTTATCTCTATTCTTCGAGTATTTGTTTTAAATAATGCTTATATTAAGAGATTTATCATGTGATGGCTAAAAACCCATCAGACTGCTCAGACACATCCATTTGTAAGTGAAGAGATGCGATAGTTCTACAATGAATTAATTCAGTAATAATAATAAAAAACCCACAAACCAACCTTCCCTCGGAGAAATGCAACGACTGTAATAAAACCGGGGCTCTGTCCCCATCTAGGCAGGGGGAATGTCCTCTTCCAGGACTCTCCTGAAGCCTGAGGAGGGAGAGGTCTTTTCCCAGAGAACCCACAATTAAACACAAGAGGAAGATGCAGCTTGGCAACAGCACTGCTTCTTTCTCAGCGGGCTAAACCAAACACATCTATTGAAGTTATGAGAAGTTGCCAAGTTTCTTGGAAGATGTCTATGTCTATTTCCGACCAGAGGAGCTTCATGAGTTTCCAAATTACTGTGTGCTGTCAACTCATCTCTTCATCTGCTCCGTGCCGCTCAGCTATATGAACACGTAATGAAATTGGTCACAGAGGAGAAATACTTCTTCTCCATACACATACGATGGTTAGTTGCACACTGACCTCTCGGGCAGCATATTTATTAACCTCCCTTTATTTTGGCTACCTCCAGCCGCTCTAAGTTACAAACTACCTGCTAAAATTCGACCACAGAAAATGTTTTAAAGATGTTTGATTGCTGAAGCTGTTTTAAGTTGCAAAGCAGAACTTGAATTTCATTTCCTTCTAGGATGCTGGCTTTGAGGTTTGTGAATTTTTTTTTAGTTCCTCTTAATGCAACTCCTCAGGCATGACACTTCCACTGTGAACAGCCAAGCATCATTTTACCATGCTGGAAAACAGCAACTTTCATTCCAGAGACACTCCAAGCAAAACCCAGTAACCAAGTTCCACAGACTCTAATATCATTAGCTGAATACTACCTGGCGTTATATAAAGGACATTTACCTTGCTCCAGGACGCCCAAAACCGTGACAGTGGCCAGCAGGTCTACCTGATTTCTCATGTTGCTGACCATGGACCAAACCCCAGGCAGGTAGGATGAGGCAGCTGCTCTCCAGTCCTCTCTCCTGCCCTCCCACTACTGTACGCTCTACCACAGCCTCCTCACTGCTCTGCAGCAACACGTGTTTCCTCCACCACACCTTAACTCTCTCCACACCACACCATGATCCAAAGCAACAGCCATCAGAAACCATCTTGTCCAGACAAGTGCCGTCTGCTGAACCACCTAACAGCGATGTAAAATTCTTGCAATTATATTTACAGCTTTTGTACCTTGATTGAATTCTACACTGATGGTGACTGAAAGGTGATGCAATTTTTCCCAGCCCTTTTACAGCTAGTTTTAATCAGCTCTAAAGCATCTAAATTATGTGCGAGGTTGTAAAAATTAACAGGCATTTACAAATTAATGACTTGACCTGCTCTAATTCCAAGTAGTGGAGTTGACCACATGGAAGAAAATCTAGACTTCAGCTGGAATAACTTAATTCTGTTACTAGGTTCTGAATTTTTAATAGAGTATTCAGGTATTTTACCCTATTAATTGACACTGAAAGTTTACCAAGTAAGAGTGTGGTGCTTTCCTGGCCCTCTGTCCCTTTGTGTAGTTTTCTGATGTTTTTAAGTCTGCAGTACAAACCTTTTCCTGGCTAACACACAAAAAGTTCTTGGTTCTGAATGGGAGGCAGTAGAGGATGCAGAAACACGTGGACCCTCAGAAATGTTACACTGGTATCAGAATTATAAAATGTGATGAACAGCAATATTTTAGCCCTGAATAACTTTTCTCCCCACTCCAGAAAGGCAAAATATGCATCTGAACCGACACATATCCTGTGTTCTGGAACAACTTTATATGGATAAGACTACTCTGACTTTAAAGTTTTTAAAAGCAAAAAGGAGAAAAAACCCCATCACCCATTTTCCACTACAGTTTTCCCTCAGTTTTGGTGGAGAGGGGACGGGGTGTGGTTGAGCCATCAGCATTTCTCTCTGTACACACAAACCCTCAGCACAGAATTTGTGCACAACACCGACAAGTGATCAGACCTACAGTTCCTACCAAGCGGGACGCAGCAAGTTAGTTCTCCTTCATCGCCTCCAAACCCCATTGTGACAGCTTAAGTGAAAACTTTGTTAATTTAAATACATCATTTAAATGCATAATTAAAAAAAAAAAAAGCCTGCAGAATAGTGAAACTGCTCCCTTCCTCTGCAGAGCGCTCACACGAGGGGACTTCAGAGCCTCCGAGCTGCCAGCAGACCCAGATGGGAATTGAAATAGAACAATTAACCTTAACAGAATCTATCGGTGACCAAAGATTTCATCCAGGGTGTCTCATACAAAAGTCAGAGAGGAAATGTCACCAGGAGCTGACTTCTGCTTACACCCTTTCAGCAAACAATTCAGGCTTTAGAAAACACTTCCATTACAGATTTACATTAGCCTCAGGAAAAACACTAACAGCAATAAAAGAAAACTCAATCAGTTTCTGGGCAGAGGCTGGTCACAAGCTGCCACTGGCACCTTAAAATCTTGGGAGAAACGTGCCCGTGCACGTCACTTCAATGGGGGACAGCTTGGGAAAGCTCTGGTTCACTCCACATTCAACACAATGCAGCACTTTTAATGGGCCAATAAAGCAAAAGTTAATGAAGTAGTAACTCCGCAGCTCCCCACAGCCTAGAAGCAGCTCACCCTGGTATTGTTACTTATTAAATTTTTACAAGTTTCTGAAGTTACAGGTCCCCTCTGCCCCCCAAACACAACTCAAAACTTGTAGAATAGGAATATACTCAAAATATACCGAGGAAAGTCAGGATGCACTTTGTGAGGAAATCTGAAGGCTCTGAGATGGGGCCTTAACTGCAATAACTGTAGGATAAGACACCAACTTCAGGGCTTGGAAAAGGATCCTTCAATGTCTGAAGCCAATTAAAGTTCTTACTACAGAAGAGGATGGTTGAAATTACAGTAACATGTAAAACGAACACAGCCTTAGCAAGAAATGCATGTGTCACACTTGGCAAAGTCTTCTTTATCGCTACTGCTAAATCTGTGGTTGGAGAGAATTGAGATGTTAGTTGAGAACTTAGGACTAGATCTCATCAGTGAAAAAAAGCGCTTGACAAACAGGAAACACTACATAACTGCAGCCTTGAGTCTGCTGCAAGGGGTATGATTCAGTGAGAGCTGCTTCGAAATGTTCAATTCAGAGTAATTGGTCAAGTAATAACTTGTTACAAGATCATATCAACACCCAAGCACATCCCACTAAAGCTGGGCTCCTTTGAGCACTGATGGAGACATCAACCCTTGCTTTACTTCTAACCAACAGACGGCTGAGGGTCCATTGTAAGAGGCTCGACAATCCAGCCCGGTTCAAAAGACATATTTCACCTCTTCAACCCCCCTGCTCTATGCAGCAGCTCAGGGACATCACCAGGTTAAGCCAAAATCTTCACATGACTTGCTGCCAGTATTTCGTTCCTTCTTCAGAAATGTAAGCTCACGCTTGTTCCTCAATTCTCAGTTTGGGTTTTTGTGTGTGTGCCATCTGCCTACAAATATGCTCTTGGTCTTTTTACAAGTCTCAAGGAAAGCTGTTTGAACCTCTAAGGCCTGTTATTTTCAGGGATTCTAAGCGTAATTTTGGAACTCTGCAATTTCACTTATGTGAGGTCTCGGTAGTCGTGAACATCTTTCTCATTCGTAACAACCACCTCTGCAGTTGTATTTCCCAGCTGAAGGCCTCCAACTGCATTAAGAAAACAGAAGTCCAGAAGCAGTGGGTGTAGCATAAAGCCTTGTTTTCAAAGCAAAGTTTTCTATGGCCTCTTTACCCAGTTCTAGCCTGCTGAAAGGGACTTGCTGACACGGTAAGAATCGGTAAGACACAGCAGAAGAATCTGAGCTTTAGGAACAGGCTGACCAAAATGGTGTGTTGGGATGAGGGAACCATCTCACTAGGAACAACACTGAACTCTGCTCAGCTCACACAAACGTATAAAGTCACACCATGTATGTTTAATACACTAGCAAAATATTTATTTTGTAATGATAAAACAGAAGTGAAGGATTTCTTTTTGGTGTGCACCAGTAATTGTAGTAAAAGAATAAGGGGATTAATGGACTCTTTACACATTTCAATGACAAAAATTCATAAAGGTTAGCATCAAATTCAACTGTTCTCCATTTACAAGCATAAAACTTACCATAATACCCCCCCAAACACATATATAAAGAATTATAGTTTTAAAATCTATAAAAAGTAAAAAATATACAGTCAGAAGATCTAACTCTTATTCAAATCTTTAATATAAAATTGTAAACATTTATTTACACAAAGGAAATGTGTATAACAAAATTTTGAGCACCCTTTTCAATTGAATGGTGGTTTTTGGAAGGCAGTGGATGTTGCACAGTGACACTCCCACCTTTCCCACCCAACCAAAACCGCAGTTTATAAATAAAGCCATGGGCGGCTGGCTGGGTACAGTTCAGGGGAGATACATTTTATTGCTCTGAAGCTGCAGCAAATGGAAAGCCCAAGTGCATATATAGACCACTACATGTCCAAGGGCACAGAGACAAAGCCCAGCCCTACCCATGCACCTATGTACATCTAAACCGTGGTTTCATTGCTTTGTTGCTCAGTTTTGTTACAGTGATGCCATGTTTCCAGCAGTCTGATCGCACGACGTGGACGGGACCAAACCAGAAGCCAGGGCTGTTTTTTCCTATCAGGTTAAATGCTATTTGGATCCTGTTCACCTATGAAGGCCAATGGGCACTACAAGCCAGTTTGCCTAGAATCACACTTAATTTTAGTTCAACAGTACCATGAAAAGGCCCTGTCATCAAACCTAGATACCTTCCTGAACAAACCCTCTGGTCAAGCAGGGCAATATCCACCTTAGCTTCCAGAAACAGCGGAGGAAAGAGCACATCTGCATTTTCCTGGACATTTAGCTGGATTGCCTTTTTGGTAGTAACAATGCAAACAGCAGATGGGCTTTTCCTCCAATTAAGAAATTGCAACTGGATAGATTGTATTTTGACTTATTCAGAACAAAGTCTGCGTGCAAAATCTACTGGAAAACATAGCAGATTTCACCACAACCTAAACAGGGAAGAAAGAAAAGCTGAATCCTACTACCCTGTTATTTCTCTCAAGTGTTTGTAAGGGGGAGAAAAAACTCGTGACACTGAAGGATGTCACTTGAAATTATGAGGTCCCAAGCACCCCCAACAGGAAGGGAAGGCACACTGGTGCAAAGTTAACCCTTAAAAATAAAAATACAGCAAACACTCCTTCCCCTGCCATTGCTAGTTTATATCTATACTCTTCTACCGACACTTACCTTGGACCAGGTTTTGGTTTAACTTCACAGTAAACCAAACTCACCAGCTCTTTTCTTCGATTGCCAGTATAAGAAAAGTTAGCATCAGTTATTTGCATCTCAGCTACTTATTCTAGAAAATATCAGAGGTGTCAAAGTCACCAACACCTCCTTCTTCCCACCCAAAGACATCTTTATGTCCTCTTTTCAGAAGCAATTCGAGAGATTAAGTCTGCCTCAGGGAAGTTTTAGCCGCTATTTGGCGGTGGGATCCACTGACCAACGCACGTCTTTCACCAACAGTTCAACATGGTACAACATCGAATCTGTTCAACAGAGCGTGACTCACCCACACTAGGTAAGTGTGCTGACAAACCATGTTCCATGCATATTTGGAAAGGGTTAAAGTATTAGTGTTAAAAAGCAGTTTGTAAAAGTGCAAATTGTCTCATAAAGGAGCTGCAGATACAGTAAAATATTTTCCTTCTCTGAAATCATTGTTATCCTTCACTTCCCTTCACCCACTCTGGAAAAAACCCTTTCTCACGCATCTCTGCGGTGCAGAAAACTCCTGAAGAAGCCAGTCTGTGCTGAAGGAAATTGTTTGTAGATCACAATGCTGGGTTTGATTAGAAAGTTTAAAGGAGTTTTCCAAAAAAGTGGATTTAAAAAGGGAAGAGGTATTTGTGCATTTAAAACAAAAGCTTTCAACTTTATTTTCATTTTAAAATAAAGGTTAAGGCAAGGTGGTTTGTTGGTGGATAGGGGATTTTTTTGGTAGAAAGTAAGGACTTCAGAACACTGACTGTTCCTATGGTGGTTTCTGTCCTTCCTGGGACTGACCCCAACATATGGATAAGAGATCTCCTTGGGCTGAGCTGAAGAACCAGCATCTGCTTCAAGGGATATTGAAGAAGTAAATCCACCCGTCTATAGAAAGATTATCAAACTCGTAACCCAGGATTAAAAAAAAAAAATAGAAAATAAGTATTTAAAGGGGGAGACTTCCATATTGGAGCAAACCTGATACAAGTATTCTCCCGGGCTGCCTGTGCTATTATTGCTGATAAGGACTTTCCACCTCTCAGCCAAGTTTTTTTTTAACTCATTGTTATCCTGAAGTGACAAAGTCTTGTGCTCATTGAGTCATCGCTAACTTTGGGGAACGAACTGATCTCAAAAGTTAGTTTTACTTTTTACAACAAAGAAAACTAGATGAGCTGTCATGAAGCAAAGCCTTCATTTAAATACATCTACCTTTGGAAATAAGTTATGAAGAAACAGGTGCAAAGTAAATGGCTTTACAATTCATGTTAAACCTACTATAGTTTAAAAGTTCTCCCATAAGAAATTCCCCCTTTAAACACAGCAAGGTACAAGCCAAGAACTGTGCCTCTCTACAACAGAGTGCAAACTGCAGCTTAAAATGGACTACAATCTATTAAGACGACTACCTAGACTAACTGGCCAGGTTTTAATACTTTTTTTTTATCTATTACCAGCATCTAGAAATATTTACTGTGAAATATCACTTGCTTATGGGGAGTTACAGGCACATGCTTCAGCAATGGGGAAAAGAAACAATCCAGAACATTTTGCAAGCGTACTCAGGTGCATACAGCCTCTTCTCAAGTAAGTCTGAACTTTGACGGACAGTACTCTAACGGCACGTCAAGCTACCAACAATAACGACTGCAAGTTATCGCTGCAGGAGACTAAGCCCTACACACAATCTGTGCAAGTACTTGCTTTCTTTCTGCACTATTTCTGTGGAATTTAGTTTTATTTTTAAATAATTTTTTAAAATTTTCATTTTAGAACACTGCAAGTGAGATTTCTGAAAGGCTGGCTAGGACACGCACAATTTTTTTTGACCTGTTCAAGTGTGCGACTCCTTAGAAACGCCAAGATAAAGCGCACTGTTCCTGCAGCCCTTGGTGCACCTCCACCACATATCAACACTCATTGAGAAGCAGCTCCAGTCCCTTTCCTGACCGTTTACCTCTAATGCCTGCGAGTCTCCTCAATGCCACAGGTTTTTTGGTCCAAGTGTTGTTTATATTTCATGAAATAATTAAAAAGTAGAAGCCCCAACCCCGGCCCCATTTTAATGAGTTCCTAACAACTCATCCAAATCATTCATCCACTCCTCTGAAGTCCTGTTTTTCAGCAAAGAGTCTATCAGATCTGTGTCACCAGTTAAGTTCTGAAGTCCATTATTGCCTGACTGGCCGCTGTAGGCAAAAGGCAGCTCCTGACTGGTTGTCCTCACAGGGTACCCTTGACTACAGTGCAAATTACCTCTGTTGGGCATTTGCTGATTTGGATTCTGGTTGAAAGTGTTCAGATCTGGAACAGTCTGGTTCATGCCAGGCAAGACTTGCTGTGAGGGTACCTGCTGTTGTGTAGGTGGGTTTGTCCGCTGCTGCGCACCTAAAGATGACGACAACATCTGCCCAGAGACAGCAGCGTTCATAGAGGTCATCGGTCTGCTGGTGCTTAGGCTTACCTGAGGCATTCCTTGGGCAAACTGCTGGTTGGCCATCTTTAGATGGGTTTGCTGCATGTGAAAAGAGGAGCTGGCAGGAAATGGTCCTAAGCCACTGTTTGCTTGTGTCTGGCTGTTAATGTTTGGGATACCTTGGTGTTGCCAAGATGGATTTTGAGCCCCCATAGCAGCTGGTACTCTTGCCATCTGTGGCTTAGATAAGGTTGGATTCAGTGCGCCTTTACTGTGCTGCTGAGAAATACTTGAGCTTGCTAAGGTGTTCTGCCCGTACCCAGCAGGAACAGCAGCACCCTGGCCCAAGCTGCCTTGTCTCTGCATCGGTGGCTGTCCGTTGGCACTCTGAGTTGCATGCTGGGGAACCATCTGTGTCATACCAGACGCCAAGTTGTACAATCCCCCTCGCTGAATGTTTTGCATATTGGTATATGGAGTCACCCCCCGGTCCTGCTGACTGGAGCCCGACTGGAGTGGAGGAACAGAACTGTGTCCAGGTCCCATCTGAATCATGTTCTGGCTCTGAGGAAACATCCGTGGACTACTGGAGCTGGACTGTCCTAAATTAGTGACCCCAGGCATGGCTGAAGATGACCCTGAAATACAAAGAAATATTTTGTACATTAAATACCTCCATTCGACCAGAGCCAAGGCTTGTAGAAACTTTAATTCAGAATGGAAGAGCAGCTGCATTTGTATAAACTAACCTATACAACCACCACACAGACAGCAGCACTTTTTACGTAAATCCACCTTGATCTCAAACACAGATATGCCAATGTCCTAAAAAATCTGAATACCACTTCTAAGCGTTCAGCATCATCAATTTAAAAAAAATCAGACTTTAAAAGCAGGGCTCTGATATTTCTCTGTGAACAAGAGGTACACACACACACTATGAAGTGCATGCACAATTTGCTGGGCTGTTAAAAATACCACTCACTGCACACAAGCATTGCCAGTTAAGTGTATGTACTTTCTAGCTCGTATTGTACAGCTGCAGGGTTTGCAGTCCTGTGTTTTCCCAGTTCCAGAAATTTCTTCTATTTTATGTAACTTTTGGAAAGTTCTGGACAAGTATCTTTTGGATTTCCACAATGAAATATTCACTATGTGAATATGCATTGCTGATAACCAAGCAGAACGATTTGCAAAAAGAAGACTTCTCAGCAAACAAACAAAAAAATCCTCTTATAAGTTCTGAGTAAAAACTTTCTTCTTGTAGAAAAAACAGCCCTCCACTTAAAGCAAAAAAAAAAAAAAGAAAGGAAAAGCACCATGAAGTGTAACACATATAATCCCTTCCCACACAGATGACCAAAGGAAACCTGCTACACTAGTACTTTCTCTACTTTCAACCAAAAAGCTGCAAAATTCTTCCATAATTTATCATAGCTGAGGAATATCAGTTATCCATCATTATTAATTCAATTTTTATTCAATTATAATTCAAATTGTATTGAATTAATTAGCAACAATGCACGCCATAAAAACACCAATGTTGGGGGGGTGGATGGGTGGGGGAAGAGTCTTACTGGAACACTACAGTGACAAGGTCGTACACATATCAGGATTTAAGATGGGAAAAAAAAAAAAATAGTTACAATCATCATGACAAGGAAAAAATAGTTTTAATAATGCTGATGTTTATCACAGCAAAATATCCTCTAAGAGGTGTACTACTGTATTTCTGTAGAGAAGGGCAGGAGAATAAATGTTTCAGTGCAATCTTTGAAGGATGCTACTGATCCCTGTGTTAACACACGATCATTTTGCGTTGGGATCAAGCTTTCTCAGCTAAGTAACAAAACCCAGTTGTAGCTCTACTAGACATCAACACTGTCAGAATGTGGGTATCACATTTCTAGTTCCATCTTTTCCCTTCGGTTTATTTCTGTGGGAATATAGAGAACAAGGAAACAAAATGAAGGGAATAAGCACTTTTTTGTACTCTAGGTTTATCAAAAGAGACATGTGGCTTCTTGACGGCCTGTTAAATACGGATTCTTCAGGTAAGGAGGTAAGTTTTTACCGTTCTCTAGTTATTCCACCTTCATGAAGCTATTCCAGCTTAACAGTAACATCTTTTATTTATCAGCATTAGTACGCTGAAGCCATACCAAGATGCTTCTCCTGCAATAAAACACCACATAGGACACTAAAATGTAATGAAGAGAATTCAAGTTGCATTCCCTTCTACAGGTAGCAGGGGTGAGAACATTAGAGAATGTTAAACTCATCCTAGTAGATGACAGAAATAATACATCACTTATTTTTCTCTAATGAGGGCTGTGATAGATACAAGCAGTAGTGATGTTCAGCTACAGAAAAAATCCTGAATCCTGCTCTATGAAAGTAAAGGAGAATCTACAACCTGTAAAGGGAAATGGTAGTACAAAAAGGCCTTTAAAACAATGAAGGCACTTAAGAATTTTACCCATTTCCAAAGCAATATTGAGAATCAGAAGCATAAGTTGTCCCAGATATCTGGGACAGCAGAAGCTGTTAATTTGCAACTGAATCAGAGGTCTAAAAGTTTTAAGGCACAGTAATGTGGGAAGATGTTGTAATAATTTAAAAGTTATCCAGCTGAGGAAACGTGAAGACATTTTGGTTTTTACTCCTGGTATTTTTTCTGCCGTTATTTCAATTGCCATGTTTACTTACCTGTGAACTGTCCCACTGATGGCTGGTACGGATTCTGCGGCTGATCCTGGTACTGGGGAGGTGGTCGAGTCAGATGCCGCTGCAGCTGCTGCTCTTGCTGCTGCCGCTGCTTCTCCTAAGGCAGGTGCAATGCAAGACCATTAGAAAACAAGTCAAGCTTTTTCCAAGGGTGAGCATCTTGGATAAACACAAGCTACCTGCATACTTTTCTGCAGAGCTGATAATTCAAGGGGCTTATACGACCTTGAAGTCACTGCAGACCTTTGTTCTCAAGGTTCAAACAGTCAATTTAATCTGATGAGTGACAAGAGTAGGAACTCGGAGACAACAGCGTGCATTACAGGGGTTACTGCAATGCATGTCTGAAGGCTTTAAAACATTGAAAGTCCAAGATGCCTTTTAATCAGTAACACAATCAACAGGCATGTTTAGGAATACTCTAAGGACACTAACAGGCACAAAAAGAGCAAAAGCCAGTTTGTAAAAAAAAAATGCACACATACTTCTTTGCTCCTCACTCCCAGATCAATTATTTTAGACCTCTCTTTAGAAATTAAAGTATAAGTCATAAATATCAACAATGTTACATAGAAAAGTAAAAACTGAACATGTAAACATTTTCTTATATAGCCTAGGTTTTCCTGGAAGATTATGGAAAACTGCAAAACTAAGTTTATAACAGAAATTGTACAAATTTTGTAATCGTTGTTCAAAACCATTTTCTTAACAACGCACCTGTCAATTGAAACAAACCCTACTAATAAGTCCAAATAACCTTGCCTCTTGATAAGCACAATCAACTTGTACCTACATTATGATAAAACCATTTCAAAATATATAACAAGTGCATTTTCTGTGAGGAAACTTTCAGGAAAAAAGAAATTTAAAGCCTTGAGGGAAATCTTGCACTAATAGTGCACTCAGAGATCTTGACAGTGTAAGCAGCCAAGAGGCTGCTTTTTCAGTACAAAATATATCAGGCCTAGCATTTCTGGCTCTTCTTCCACAGACACCAACCAGACTGAAATTCTGAGACAACTAAGTAGTGATGCAATGCACAGCTACCTACTTATGTGAAAAGTTACACAGAGTGCAGAAGGGCCAGAAATTCCATTGCAGGAGTACTGGGGTGAAGGCACAAGCAATAAGCCTTTAAAGAAGAGGCTAGTGTGATGTAACAAATAGGCAGATGCACATTACTCCCATTCTTTTGAAACGTCTACAGCTAAGATGATGTTGAGACATGCAGAGGAATGAAGAGGGCAGGCTGCCTGACAGAGAGGACCTGCTGCTTGCAGGACCAGTCCAACCTGAAAGAGGCTGACCACAGAAGCCAAGAGATGCTATAGTTCTGAGAGAAACCAAGAGCTGCAGAACCTGGCTCAGAAAAAAGACAAAAAAAAAAAAAAATCATGTAGGACATCAAATGCAAAGTCAGCTTTAGAGTGGCAGGGAATGGCACTGAAGCTACCTGAAACTACAATTCTCCTGTAAAACAGAGATCAACCGATTCAAAAATCCTTTTGTAAAACTACAACCAGTATCATGTATAGCCAAAGAAATAAATACTGAATTAAAAAGCTGACAAGATCTAGCTTGACTGGGCAGCACATGGCCAAGGAATGCAGTAAATGCAGTATCGAAGTCTACTTGGCTTCAAAGCAAAGCTGCTCCTTATTTGGGATCAGAGTCCCAGTACCTCTATACAAAGATGGAAATTGTACAAGTCAGTCATAGTTACAATAACCAGGACAGGAATAAAATATTTTCATAATACTGATATTTACTACAGCAGCATGTGCTGGCTACACAGAAAAAAACAGGTAGGAAGAAAATACTTCAGCTCTGTATTTGAGATATGCTACTGATCACCCTGTTAACATACCACCCGCTGCTCAGAGTGGTCTGACGCTGGGAGGTCCATTACTCAGCTAAGGAAACCTGCTGATCCACAGTTGTAAGAGCTCTAACGGGGCTCCAGTAATCACCCTTCGGTGGTGCAGGAGTACAAACAGGATGCCAACACCCCATATTTCCTTTCTCCCCAACCTTCTTTCAAAGACTACCTGTCTGTTAACATATTTGGAGAGTAGCAATTAGTAATGTTTGACATTTGATATTAACGTACAAGTCATCAAAACTGAATGATTTACTAAAGTATTATAAGGCTTTATATAAGTTTATAGATTGCAGAACTCATACAGAAAATAATATTTTATTGACGATTTGGGCAGTCTTTGTCCTTCAATCTTCAATAGTCTATTTCCACCATGAAAACTGGGTGGAATTTTAGCCCTTAGCCAAAACTGTATTTTTACCCAAATCTCAAAAATGTATCTTTACCAACATTCATACAGTTTTCTTTAAAACATTGCCAACCACGTTCTTACATTTTATCTACACTGGGTCAAGAACTGAAGGAGATTTTCTGTCATCTCAGTCTAGCCCTCAATTTTAACAGAAGTCTCCAGGTGATCAAAAAAGCCATTTGCTAGGATGTGACAGCCACAGCTCCACAAAATTGCAGATTCTACCACATCCTTCCCCTCAAAATGGGCTTTCACATGTTTTCAGTTCAGAGGAGACTGTATCATCTCCTTCTTTCTTAAAGAAAGCTTCTGATAGACAGTTGTTGCAATGAAAGTTAAGGTGTCTGTCTCCCCCACAACCATTACTTGTCCTCCTCTCATCACCTCTATGTTCCAACTTACAGTGAAAATCCTATCTACCAAGGTAACAACTCCAACTTGAAAGTTGAGAACATTGCGATTTATCAGGTTCTAAGAGTGCTGAAAATCAAGGAATTTACACATTCCCAACTGTTATTAGTTGAAAGACTGCAGAGCATTTTTTTAACATTTTTTTAATTCTCAGGGATAGATGCAGTTCACATGTATTTTTTTTCCTTAAAACCACTGTCCTTTTTCTTTTCCATTATCTCCAAAGACAACAGTTTCCATGGTTCTTCCCTCTCCCATTATCTTCAAAGACAAAACTTTTCATCAGTACAGTTCATTACACTTTTTCTAGAAGATCTGTATACCTGCTTCTCCCTGGGTCTCAAACCTTCTTTGAAAATTCATCCTCCCCTCCTCCATACCAGACACTGACCATTTCTCCAGGTGTACAATGCCAGTGCCTGGAACATGGCTGCAGGGACTTGTAAAAATGCAGAAAAGCACTAGTGACTGGTAAGGGGAATGAAGCTCCTTTGGGCTGAGTCCCAGCTGAAAGACTTGCAAAAGGTTTAATGCTTAGAGAGGTTCACACAAGGAGCTCATTGCCCTGAGAGAGGCTAAAGCAGCCTTCTGCAGCCTGATGGACAGCAGAGTTAAATTCTTTTGGCAGGGTAAGGTGCAAGTTGGGTGGAGATGCCAAATTATTTTCCCAAAATAAACAAGTGAAAGACATTTTACAATTGAAACATGAACTGCTGTGGCTCTCATAGGGAAGAAAAGCAGAAGGCACAAAGTCCCTTGCTCATTGCTTCCATTATTAAAGCTCTACAGAACACATCAAGGGTATCCCAACCTTATATTTTATTTTTTGGTTTGATTCCATTTGCCTTTCTTCTTTCACAAAGAATTACACCATCGCTGGAACGATACATTCTCTCCATGTAGGTATTGTCTCATATTTTCACACTACTCAATTCTACCTATTTCAGTCTTTTCATTCACCACAGTGCCTTGTTACAAGAGAAAAAATAAGCCTCAGCAATCAAATGCTACATATTTGGGTTACTTTTATAGAAACTTAAAACAGCAATTATACTTATGAAAGTGCCTTGTAGTTTACATCCCATTTTGCAATGCAATAACTGTTTGTCTAAATCTCAGATGGTGTTTCACCCACAAAAGCAAATCAGCACAAAGAAACCAAGACTGCTGGCATCTCTCACCTGCTCAGCCAGAAGATGCTGCTGTCGCTGCTCCATTAGGAATTGCTGCTTTTGTTGCTCCATGAGCAAGTGCTTTTGTTGCTGCTCCCTTTGCTTCTGCTGGTCCATCAGCATTTGGTGTTGCTTCATCACTGCTGCTTGCTGCTGATTGCTGAGATAAGGTGGGTTGCTGTGGTTACCTGCCATGGAGACGTTGGGAGCTTGGGCACCCACACCAGGGCCCGGGACAGAAACGGGAACACGAGGAACGTTAGGAGAAGAGGTTTGATCCTGCAGAATATAGAAAAAATTACATGAGTTACAGAAAGAGATTAGCCCTCCAGAATTTGGAAACGGTGTAGTTACACAGATGAGGAAAAGCACTTCCATGGTGCCGATCATGATTTGTAATATTTTTATCATTTTACTGGATAAGGAAGAGAGGCTTTATAAACAGAGTCTACACAGGGAGGGGAATCATAACATATCTCAGAAAACCAGAGAGTGTCAATTATTGATTATTTGTACATTTACAATATTTATTAAAAATCAGATCAGTTCCTTCTGTTTGGCCATCTTCATGCAACAGCTTCTAATGGAAAAGGCAAAGTGTGATGCAGTTTCCAGTTTAGCTAATTAAAGACAGCCAAAACCCCACCTATAAAGTGCCAGACGCAGAAGTGACAGGTCTGAGTTAAGGTCAGATGCCCCACATTTAGGAATGGAGGCCTTCACTTCACTCTCCAAGCACTTCCCCAAGTCCAGCTCAAGCAGGTGAGTACAGCTCTGTGTGTTTCTACCCAGCCAGAGGAACGGCACCGGTTACAAATAGCACCTCAAACACACCAGCTTCAGTTTACTTTGGGTGCAGCTTTTCAAGCGCTACATTTTACATTTGCATTATACAAAACATATATTTAAATCCTGCCTCTTCTGTCAACATTTAATTCAGCAAGTGTTTATGCCTCCCCTCCTAGAGTTGCTTTTTTTAGTATCAGAGCATTTACTCTTTGCAGGTGAAGGGGGAGAAGGCCACCACTGATCAAAATGAGTCTTTGTGTATTTTTCCAGCAATCCAACTGTCACCATGTTCCACAGAGAAAAATACTACTATGGATAAGCTGCTTGTTATTAATTTTTCATCTACCCTTAATTTTTCATTCTACCCTTCTTCTTTCACCAAAATGTTGTTAGATTGCTACTCTGCTTTTAAAGAGAGAATTTTTTGTGCCTAGGTTTTACTTTGTATGTCAGTGTGGTCTTTATCAGAGACTACTTAGATCTTTTTCACAGGTTTTTTTCCTTTCTTTTGTTGAGGGAACACATTATTAAAGTTGGATCTCCAACAGCTTTTGCTAGAGGAGCTTTAATTCTTATAAAAAAGACCCTTTTTGCTCAATAAGCCCTCTAGAACGTGCATTGCAGGGACATGTTACAGAATCCAAATAAGTCTATTCCTCCTCCACAACATAAATTTTCACCTGCAGCACACGTGTAGAATCAGTTATACATAAGGCAAAGAAGCACTATCTGGAATTTTCCTTTACAGGAAAATGTGAAGCATATTGCTTCAAGCAGACAAATACTACTATTACTCATTCCTAAAAACCCATAAAAACTCATTTGTCTCCTATCCCATGCTTCCTCAATCCTCAGAGACTTAATCAATAACGAATTCTTAGATTTGAAAAGCCCCAAGGAACTCCCAAGGCATCAGGAATGTAGCCCCCACCTCCATCTCTCTTCAAAAAAGAAGGAACCGAAGGCACGTCTTTTTATAGTAAGCCAACTGACATAAGTAGAGACTAAAAAGGTAAAGAAATCAAAGCTTCTTTGAGAACACCGTTTAACACTACAGTTTTACATGAGTTATTTTAGGCAAAGGTTTACAAAGCATCTATTTATCTTTGTAAGCAGAAGCTTCTATGAAGCATGACAAAGTCTGCTAAGCTGGAAATGACATGTTACTGCATGACCTAGAACCGAGTATGTTTTCCACTGGAGATAGTTTTTCAGAGTTTTTGGTTCTTGTCTCAGCTTATTGAATGTAATTCATCTTCTACTTTAGAATCATGCAGTAACTGTTTTGAAACAATACCAAGTGAATGGTACTCTATCCAACACTCGCTTGCAAAACCTTCAGTCTGCTTCTAAACAAAGGTAATCAAACCCAGAGAATTCACCTGACTGTGCGGTAGTCGGTAAGCAATGTTTCCAGACTTGGGTTTCAACAGGATCATCCCATTCTGGTCATCACTCACGTGAGACAGCGGTGGCTGCTGGCGCTGTTGCATGTATGCCAACATAGGGGTCTTGTTCTGACCAGCTACTGTAACCCCCTGCTCACATTCTGCTTTGTAATGGGAAAGAGGTTTGGTGTTCCCATAGTCTAGCATAGAGCCTTGGCTATTCACAGGGTTCTGGTTCAAGCTGTTTTGCTGATGACCCAAAATGTTCACATGGTAATTGCCTCCAGTTCTTGGTGAGCTTTTATTTCCCATATTAGGCATCATGAGTTTCTGATTGTTGAAGTCCGGCTGGTAAATCGATGGGCTGGTGGGATTTTCCATGGTATATGGGACAGCCAGTGGACTATGAGAAGGCCCAGACTGTTGCCACGTAGACATCTGATTTGTTTGGTGGACTTGTGAAGCTTGCTGCTGGTTCTGCAACATCTGGTCTCTCTTCTGCTTGGCAGCAATCTGCTGAAGTTGATGAGCAGAAGACATTTCTTTGGCACTTCCTGCGCCCTTTCCAGGTAACAACACATTGGGGAGAGGCCTCTGGACGTTCTGAGAGTGGTTTGATGCCTGCATCATGGCCTGATTAGGATTTTCAGTCATTGACTGACTAGAAGGCTGAAACATAGCCTGAGAACTAGCAACCGCCGGAGAAGCGGCACTTACGGGTACAGAAGCAGCACCAAGAAATGCTGAACCTGATGAAGTGGATCTCACCTGGGGAGATCCCATCTGTTCCTGTTCAAAGGGTGCTGGGGAAAACTCAGTCTTTATGTTAATATCTTGTGGTAATGGAGTCTGTGCAGCTGAATTTGAAGAATCTGCATCTTTTTTCTCTTCAAAGTCTTCATTAAAGAGATCCTTCATGTCTTCATCAGGCACTGATCTATTAAGCTCCTCAATAAGTTCCTTCCACTCTTGCTCATTAAGATTAAGATCGGGCATCAAGTTATTCTGAGATATAGAACCCCCAGCTCCAGCAATCACACATGGAAGATCATCTACAGGCTCCTGCTTCAGCTCCTTGTTCAAACTCAGAGGAAATGAGTCATCAGCATCCCCACCTCCGTTCATTTGCAGGGTGGACTCTGGAAGACACTTCTTGCTGATGCCATCTAGCCCCATCGGATGCTTCCCATTAAGTTGTAAGGTATCTCCGCCACCAGATTTCTTGTCGAGATGATGGAGTGGAGACACAGGGGGCATTCCATTGGAAGAACCACTCACTCCACCAAGGCCGTCATCACGACGCAGTTTCTTGGACACAGAAAATACATCGCCATAGCCATTCTGCTGGTCTCCGTTCTGAGGGGAAGCAGCACTATCAAGCTTTCTTTTCACAGTCTCATGAAGCTGCTGAAAAAAAAAGGAAGGTTTTAGTTACTTAGTTTTGTGTTTCATAGTTTAGGATTTTTCTTTCATACCAGACCATTGCCTAGCTCTGAATAAAATATTTTAGGAAAAAAGGTTACAAAAAGCTTACATCTTTGCTTTGATAAGATTTGTTTTACAAGTCATCACATGAGATGAACTCCTTACTATCTCTTAAGATAAACTTTCAAAAATAAGTCCTATATCAAACAGAGCCCCCTCCTTCAAAGAAAACCCAAAGCTGCTATATACTTTCACAACAACGAAAAGCTGAGAAATGGCTGTGAACTGGAATATATGATGATTTTTCCTATTTAAAATTTAAAAATATGGAAGAATGTTAAAATTCAAATTTTAGATGAGAATAAAAACCTCTATTTTATTTGGCTCATGTCATCATCATGGCTTGGCTTCGCGGACGAAGATTTGGGAAGGGCTTTGCCCACGCTTATTGCAAGCGCGTTGATGGCTGAAAAGGCCAATGCGGGATAGGCAAGACCGGTTGCAAAGAGCACACCGGAGGGTCTCCTTGGGTGGTATACTCGAGGCACGGTTCTTTCTGCGCTGTCTTTTCTCCTCGAGCCTGATTCTATGCGTGCTCTCAAAGGAGACAGCAGCGTTATGTATGGTGTGTCTCCAAATCTCCCGACTGGAGGCCAGGGTGGACCACTGATGGTGGTCAATATGGCCTAGGCTGAGGTGTTGTTTCAGGGAGTCCTTCTATCTCCTCTTTGGAGCTCTTCTCTTGCGGCAGCCGGTGGCAAGTTCACCATAGAACACAATCTTAGGGAGGCGGTGATCCGCCATCCTGGAGACGTGCCCTGCTCATGTACACACAGTGTAATTGTTTTGTCAGACTGATTTATAAAGCAGTCTCACATTTAAATATTTAGAGAGAACCATTTCTCTTGTGACTATAATTTTTTGAGAAGAACTAGTATATAAACTTTTTACACATTTTTGGCACTAAAGCAAAACCAGTTGGTCACTGAGCGACCACTGATTCACGCTAATGTAAGATGCAATTCAGAGGTCAGTCAATTCTATCACAGCAGAGCAAGTTTATTTCTTTTCTCCTTTCTCCTAAAGCATTTTCCAGCTGCTCCTCTCTGCACTATGACCACCAGAGCATCAACCAGCTCAACAGCTGGCTTCTCAGCTAGGGAGTGCACATATTCTTTTTCTTGTAGTGCCACCTAGAAGCAACCACAGGGTACAGCAACGGTCCTACCACCAGACTCTGAGAGCCTGTGTTCAACTTCTCTTCCCTGGCAGCATTCTTTCATACGTAAGTTCTTTCCACTGCCTCAAAAACATCTGTAAGCAGAATTCATGCACACATCAAAGATGACTATAAACTTTTCCTTCCCTCAGGTGCATTCTGTTGTGCTTCGCTTGTGCTGGAATGCTACACCAACGCAGCCAAAGCTGTCGGGCAGACACTGCTCGGACTGCGCTTACAGAGGGGAAGATCCCATCAGCTCCCCTGACCTGCACCAGCAGGACCCACGAGGAGAATCCCCACGAAAAGCTGAAGCATGGATCACTGAACAACAGCTCTCAGATCGCAGAAAAGCAGCTCATTAAACAAACCTCAAGACAAGTATGTTTATTTTAATATTACTTGCAGTCTCCACCACACGGTCCACTCACCCTTGGGGAAAACTGTCTCATCCAAGAACAAACAGGGGAAGCCTCAAGATCTCAGCACTCAAGCAAGAGGCTGTATGTGGAGCCAGCATAAATTATCAGAAGAATTTTACAGCATTTGCCTGGGCAACAGCATTCTTTGATTCAAGGACAGAGGACTGGTTCACAGTTAATTGTTGTAATTATTTTTTTAAACAGTCTACAGTTAGCTGATCTTCAGAAAAAACACTATTTGTTTAATGCCTGCATAGGTAGCAGCAAAATCTTATTTTTATCTGAGGGACACACTGCAGCTTCCCAGGAGACTATGGTCTTCTAAATGGTTCATAGATACAGCAGCAGTGAGATCAGCAGACCTAGTAGAATGAGGTGAGGTGTATGTTGGGGAGGAGGCTGGAACTGGAATTCTCTTGATTGGAACATCAGGTCTACAGCTTGGCATAGCAGATCTAGAGTGAATTTTTCAAATACCAACTTGAAAGAATAATGGAAATTTACTTTTTTGTGAATAGGCAAAACAAGAGAAAGCAAGGAAGCCTCAACTCAAAACATAACATTTCGCTTTCAGCAAGTTTCTTATTGTTTACTTAATACTCCAACTGGGAAAACCAAAGCTCAAGGTGGATGAGTAACTTGCCCAAGGTCATATGATGAGCCAATCACTCAAAGTTGGGGAATGGATCCTCCTTAATTCTCAATTATTAGGGAAAAACACACTCCCTGAAAACTGACATACAAGTAGTAACTTAGTTTTGTACGCTGAACATATTCTTCTCATAGTTGAAGCAAATTTCTGTATTAAAACAGAATATATGCCCTTTGGGATCACTGCTGCAATTATAATTCGTATAGACAACTCAAGGCAACTAGGGTTTTGGTAGTCTAAAAAAAGATATAGACCCCTAATATCCATCACAGGCTCTTTCCATCAATAAAAACACCTAGGAGGTGGCGTATCCATGTGGGCTTTAACAACCAAAACACTCAGATATCTGATTCTTGGCATCATCTTGACTTCAGTTGTTCTAGACAAAGTTCTCTTTTCACCTAAAACGATATTCCTTTGTCAAAAAAAGACTAAAGAAAAAATAACTTTAATAAATTCACTAATGCAGTAAAATTTGGGGGTGACTGCTTCCAGCCTTGCTTCACCTCAGCTAAATCTAAGATTATATGAAAGACATCCTACCTGTACACGACAGCCAACAGAAATGTAGGAAAGAAAATCTGCTTATCTTCTATCCGTATCAGAAAAGATTGAGCCCAGCTAGTAACCAGGACACTTAACTTCAGAGTTTCAGAAGCTATTCACCAACTGCACTTCCATTCCAGTTCACTTTTCACATGCAAGAGTCAGAAGCATACCGGGATGCTGTGGCATAAGTCTCCACCAAGATTTATGCCGCTGTAGTCAGCTCTACCACACAACCAGCTAACCAACTTAAAACTAACAGTGCTCCATTTTCTACCTCCTTTCCTCTGAAGAAAAGGCAGCGCTATACAAATTTGTGAGTCAAAAGTTACAGGTTCCTTCTCCTCTGTCATTAAAATACATCCTGATACGTCCTATTTACTCATGTTTAATTTTGAGTGACAGAACCTGACATTCTCACACCAAACAAAATCATTTAAGTATTCTGCAAATAATGCAACTTTCTCTTGTGAAATTCCTTTCTTAAGTACATTTCTTACATACTATCACAGCTCTTGATTTTTTAACAGAAAAAGAAATATTAAATTCAGTTCTTCCCCAATTTGTCTGCATCTATCCAAATAATCTGGTTTGGGGGGAAAAAAATAACACAGAGTATGTGAGCTACAAGTCAGACTGCAAGCTATTTACATATCAAGCTGCTCCAACAGACTTCTCAAGGCAAGAAAAACCTGTTCTGTTCTGCCAAAACTCAAAAAAAAAAAAAAAAGAACACTTACAAAGTAAAGCACAGCTTGCTACTTACTCAGAAAATCCCTTTAGCTTTAATTTTGCTGTCCACTATCATTCTGTAAGGCACAGTGGCACTCTGATATGCTGTCCACAGTTTCCTTAGCAGAATCATTTTTATTTATAACACGAGCCAATCCCTTCTATTGTCTCAAGATCAGATACAGAAATGTATTCTCATTTTGTCAGCCTACTCAACTTCCCCTCAAACGATGAACCTCCAAGATCGCTACTGTTTAGCTTTGCCTAAAAGCATTACCCCAAAAGCATTTATCCAAAATATTGAAACCAATACAGGCACCGTGCAAAGTGAGGGATGGAAGCAGGCCTTGGTCCTTTGGTCCAAGACAGGACTCTTCCCAAAGAGCCACTGAAGGGCCATGGGCTGCACCTCCACACCATGAGAGCTTTTATTCACGTGACAAACCAGACAGCTCTCAGCATGGTAATGAATACTATTCCTCAGCAGGAGCACACATGCCAGTCAGGCTGTAACTGTGGATTCCTCATGAACTGATAAACGCCAGGTGACATCCAGCACCACAAAAGGGGTGTCCAGCACCAGCAGCCTCCGACTGTGTAATCTGCAGTACGTACACACTATTCTTGACAAGGACACAGGACCACAATGCCGGAGATGGCTGCATGCCCAGCCAAATGACAAGGCTTCCATCAGAAAACAGACAGCACATGAATAATTTTTATAAGCTATATTCAATCTTTGTCTTAAACCCACCAGTTTTACCACAATGATGCTCAGCCATATTGCAGGGGCAAGTTGGCAGACTTCATAAAAGCTGTCCACATGGAAGCCCAACAAGGAGATTATTCTAAGAAATCAAAACATCAGTACGAAACACTCAATACCTGAAACTAGTTTTAGATAATAATCTGAAGCCAATGACATTTCAACATGTTAGAACTTAACAAGCACGAAAATTTAGTTCACATTGTTTGCTTGAAAGCAAGAATTCATAATGCAGAATTTTTAAACTGAGCATGGTCAACTAAACCACTTTTGTAAAAATTCAGTTATTTGTTTTATTTTGAGTCTTGTAACTGAAGATAGTAAATACATACATATAAAATAGAAAGTGTAGGCAAGTTTCACTTTTTTCTGAAAAAATACCTGGTGAACATGGCAGCAACGAAACTTTAAAAAAGTCTGGTTCTTACACTGTGCCTTTTAGGCTCCAAATAATGTTGTTCTTTATTTTTTTTAAGCATCTGTTACAGAGATTAAAATATTCTTACAGGATTCAATAGAGCTTTAATTTTTTGTGTTTTATTTGGAATGAGTTCACCATTTCAGTCTCAGAATTAAGTTACGTCTATAAGGATTTGTCGTGAAATACCAGCAAGAAAACTGTAATGCAAAGAAATGCTATATTAATCCAGAAATATAATAAAAATCTAGTTCCAAAATGCCTCCTAGCTAGACACTAGGGTTGTCACCTAGAAGGGGAAACCAAAATAGAATATATCCCTTTTTCTGCCATGGAAGTGGTAGTATTGCAGCACAGAGAAGCTTTCCATGAACCAGAGCTTACAGCAGGTCCTCTATAAACACCAATTCTCCTGTCCTGGCTGGCCGAGGACAGGAGCAAAGAAAACAACCTCCTAAGCTGGAACAACAATGCAAGTATCAGGAATTGTAGCATATGAATTTTGGATAGAAAACATAACATTGTGACTATACAACATGCTAAGAACTCCCCATTTAGTGTGCATCTCCCACAGCTCCCAAAGCTGCGCTGCCCCTGCAAGGAAAGCATTTCATTACCCAATGTGCTCCTGCATTCCACTGTGTTGTCAGAACCAAACTGCTGGACTAATTTTAATTTTGACTTTTACTTTAATTCCAGAAGACTTTTGTATTTGGGCGACTGCCTGCTGGAGCGAAGAAGGGCTGTGGATATGCACGTCTAAAAATATCCCAAGCCTGCATTAGTCACAAGGGCAGCTTCTGCTACAGGAATTGTTCTGCCGAATCAAAAAAACTGCCGTGCCTTCAGCCGCAACACCGGATCCTCCACCTCGCCTGAACTCAAACAGCAGCAGCAGATCAGTCACTCCCAGATCCTTATGATTTAGGAAGCATCACTACGTATCTAACTAATCTGGTAAGGGACATGTTTCAAACGTACAATACCTCATAGAGAATTAAAAGGAGACAAAGAAAAACCTGTCTGAGTTGTTGAGCAACAAAATATCAGACTTGTCAGCAAAAACAAACAACAGTGGCAAGACTACACTGCTCTATAGTTATGTATAAATAATGGGGAAACAATTTGCTATTTTTGTGGTAAAACATAATTTCACAATTTAACACCCTTATACCACAGCTTACACAAAAACGAGGTCTGCTGAATTGTGAGCATACCAGCCCCAGCTTCGTTAGCGGGATGCTATTAAGGCTTGTCAGGACAACCCAGGCAATCTATTCCCTTTAATTTATTACTTTAGGGTTTTTTCAACTAAGAAACATGGCATTGCTCTCCTTAGACTTAAATTTCTTTTTAAACATTTTACTTGGTATCTTCGCTTAAATTAGCACTTGCCTATTATTAATGTAGAAACTTCTATCGCTCTGGAATAACTGCTGGTCTGCTCTGCAGCTTTAACACAAGGCGCTCCCAAGAACCTTCTCTGCCCATTCCAGAAATACCGTTTGTGGTTTTGCAGCAGTCCTAGACAAAGCAAGCCATCTGCACAACTGCTCTCAGGTGGGGGAAATACCAGCAAGAAACAGAGAGCAGGTCTTCTTCCGAGTGACCACATCACAAAACAAGGAGTAGAGATGAAAACCCAGGTCTTGCTGTTCTCCCCATTCACAGGGCAAGGAAACACTTCCTGTCCAGCTGAGCAATACGGGACGCTAGAGCCTATCAGAGAAAGACAAGGAAGCCTTGTACTATCCCCTTCTACTGCAGGGAGTTTAAACAGTGTATTAGAATGAACTTTCTCAAATCAGAACCTGGCAAAGAGGAAAAAAAATGTTCTAGGGGACAGGTCCTGTCTCTTCCCAACTTCACCGTTTCTCAAAAAGATGACATTAACACAATGGGCAATACACTATCAAACATTAAGCATCTTCTACTTCGAACACAGTCTTAACAATGTCATCTCAAACAACAGAAACGTGAAGTGAATTTCAACATCTGAATTTCCCATTAAATAGTGGTCTCAAAATTTAAAAAAAAACCCAGGAAGCTACTATGTTTTTAATCTTTTTCCTCAACTGAAGGACAAGACTACCTGGTGAATAACTCATCCAAGGTGTTTCTGTATCGATACTGTATTTTCTTGGTTTCTGTGGCTCAGATTTTTAAGCTGCTGAGTAAGAAAACAAAGGATGAATCTGCCCCTTACTTCTGCTTGTAAGCAAGATCCATCCAGCTTCAGGATTTACATCAGAGAACACACTAATGGAAGAGAAAATACCCGATTTCGGCCACATGAAAAATCATAGATGTTAAGAAGGAAGTGGCAGCACTACCCTGTTCCCCATGACTATTGTGAATTTGCTCTGAGAAGATTCTCTGAAGAACAGCATCTGCGAGTCAACATTGGGCACTGTTCACACTCGTGGCAGCACAGCTTCGTGTCCTTCTACTATAACCCCTCTGATGCTACATCACAAACTCTTTACATGAGTTGCTTTCTCTTTCAAGGATCAAAATAAATGATTCATTTCCTTTCAACACGAAGTACCAGTTTCCAAGAGAAGATTCATGTGCAGCTTCACGGAAAACTGGACCGCAGCAGCAGTGATTGCTGATCCAACACAGGTTTCACTGATCTAGCACCATTCTTTTGAAAGGAACATGCCCAGGATATTTTAAAACAAGGTAATTTTGGTGTTCATCCAAACTTTATTGAATATTGCAAACCAAACCCAAGTCCTTCCCGTACAAAGTACATGCTTGGTCTTGATAACAGCTAGACGATTGCTAGAGGTAAAATACCAACCTACAGAAATACCTTTTATGCCAAAGGAATTAAATTAGCAGCTGAGGGTTTTTTGTTGTTGTTTTTCAAAACTTGAATTACTAAGCAAACCAACTTTATACCCTAGTAACGAGGTGATGAATCAGCAGCTGCAATTAAGCTTACAGTCATGTATCCTAGGAAGGAAACAGCAGGCCAGCACGAGGAAGAGTCATTCATACACTAAAACCCTCTTCTGTTGTGTAAATTGGCCACTGGCAGCAGCTTCCTGTACAAGAAGGGCTTCCCCAGATGTGCAGCGTATTTCAGAACCACTCTGCTGTTGAGAGTCCTCATTATAATGGATGCTAATTAGATCAAATCCACATCCAAAGCAATTTAAAAGAAACACCACCAATGAATTAAAGACGTCTTTCTTTTAGAAGATCAATATGAAGACGTGTGGTGGCAGTTTAAACAACAGGATTTGACATGCTAAAGAGCTCTGTGTTTAAGAAAAATACGCATTATTAAGGGATAGAGCCCCATCCGCAAAAAGTCTTAGAGCCCAGACAGGAAATAAACAGAAATCCCACCAAGTCCTTAGACAATAAAATACAAGTCTGAGTCATTTTTGTTCTGACACAAGTTTACATTCAAGATCAGTCTACTAAACAACTGCTACCCAGGAAGTTTTACAGAATCCCTGTCAGGAATGCACAAGGTTTCCTCTCTTCCTCAAGTACCCTTCTTCAACAACCATCTGAAGCGCTCTAACTGCGTCACAAGTGCCTTAGTCTTCAGAAAAATCAGTATGTCCTAGATTCTCATATGTATATTAGCAAGAGTAGAAATAATTCAGCTGGATAACATTTTCAGCTCACCGTGTGAATGCTACAAACTGCACACATGCTGCCTAGTGCTAGTTACAGTAAAGCTGACACCTCTGTGCCCTGTGTCACACTATTTCACATTGTGCCCAGTCATCCCCAGGTACACAGTAAGCTCTATCATAATTCCATTTTAATAACTGTAACTAAATGAGGTCCAAGACAGCAGAAGACCACATACTCCTCCGCTTCTAAACTGATCAAAGACATATACCATCTTCAAAATATTATTTACTCTATATGTTAACCTGGAAATGTCTTAAATTAATCCAGTATCCCACCGAAAAGATGAGCAGGACAGTACTGTATCATTTTCATGCAGGCCACCATTCAGAAATACCCTATTTTATGAAAGGTAAGTATTAAGACTGGGAACCTTTAAGAAGTTATCCTACTAACCTACATTACCAACACATTAGTACGCAGCAATATAGTTAAAGGGCTCAGAATAAGTTAAGCAATAGCTATCCTGATATACCAACAGGGCTGTATGAATATATCCTGACAACCAGAAATGCTAGAGAAGCCAGAGAAACATTAAGATTTTGAGCTAAGCCAGTTTTTAATGGGTGGAGTGGGATTCCCATAGCGTTCACACCCAATAGAGTGAGTGGCAAATAAGCAGCTGCCTTTCCACTGGAAATATGCCAATATGTACCAGAATTAATAGACACATTATTTGTCTTAAAAATTCCCCCTCCATATCAAACAAGTCCACTAAACTCTGACAGCCTAAGGTAAAGACATAAGCAAACAAACAAAAAATCCAAAGCCACTGCAATATTAACACTCCTCTGACCGTTTCTGCAAGAACATTTTAGGTGAATTAGCCAGAAACACAGTTCTGTAGAACGCCACTCTGAACGACTTGTAACCACCTCAGACACCCCACCAGCCCCCCCATTCCTCCCCCCACAGGCAGCAGTCTTTAAGTATTCTTCCAGCGCGCAATGGTGACAACAGAAAATAAAACAGCCCTTATCAGCTGCAAAGTTGTAACCGAGCAGACACGAGTACTCCACAGAGCAACATCAACCTCAGCCCTCCCACCACAAGCCATCACACCAACCGTGAGAGCTTGTTTTCCTTCCTCCATCCAGTGCCAGCTACAGAGGAGAGGTCACGGTGCCAGCCGAGCACAACCACGCCGACCACTGGCTCCCTCCACGGCCCCAAACACCCCACAGCCGGGAACGGGCCAGCCCCTTACCGCGATCAACGTGCTGCTACGACCGTGCTGCTCGCTGCTCGCCGCCTCGGCGTCCAGGCCGTTGGCTCCGGTCCTGTCGGCGCTTCCCGCGACAGAGGCAGCCGGCGGAGGGGGTGCGGGCGGCGGCGGCGCCGGGGGCGGCTGCCGGTGCTTGCCGGCCCGCTTGGCCTTGGCCTGCAGGCAGCGCTGGTGCAGGGCGAAGGTTTGCTGCCGCTCCAGCTCCAGGCGCTCCGGGGACACGGCCTGGTAGCGGGACTCGCAGGCGCTGTGGTGCCGCCGGCAGAGCTCGATGCGCCGGCGGAGCCGCTCCATCACCGCGCTATGCCGCGGCACCACGAACTCCGCCATGGGGCAGGGGGGCAGCACCATGGACCGGAGAGCGAGAGGGGCGGCCACCGCCGTTCACCGGCTCCTCACACCGGCCCCCGCCGTGACGGGGGCTTCCCCCCTCGGGCCTTCCTCAGCCGCCGCCGCTCCTCTCTCTCCCGCGGACCTTACCTGGGCTCCCCACCGGGCTCGCCCCCGCGCCAGGTCCTCCCCCCGGCTCGGCCCGGCGCCCGCTCCACTCCCCCCACCCTCACTTCCTCCTTCTCCCCCGAGGCCGGTACCGCTTCGCTACTCCCGCTTTCTCTCAGCCCCGTCCGGCGGCCGCTGCCCACCCCCTCCGGGGCCCGTCCAGAGCCCGCTCCGCTCTCCCCCGGCGCGGCACGGCGGCCGTCGCTCTCAGGCACGGGCCGGCCCGAACCCCCAACTCCCCATTGTTATCCGCGCCGCCGCCATCTTGAAATTGTTTTTCCCCTCAAGAGCCGAGTTGAGAATAAATAGGCGGAGCTTCCTGGGTGGTGGGCAACGTCACGCCGCGTAGCGCGTCACGAGCCGTGAGGGACATCCCTCCGAGCCAATAGGAAGGCGCAGCAGCAGGAATGAAGCAGCAGAGGCGTGGGCGGGCAGGGCGGCTGTCTAGAGGCGGCCTCCGGCGCGTTTAAAAGGCACGGGGCACGAGGGGGCGGGGCGACGGCGGCGCAGCCATTCAGGAGCGCCAGAAGGCGGAGCCAGAGGTGATTGACAGGGAGGGCCAGATAGCAGCGGTAGCGTCCGGAGCGCTGGAGCAGAGCCCGCCCCGGCCCAGCTCACCCGCCCCCGTGGAAACACGGCCTCAGCCGCTGGGCTTAGAACATCTTCTTCAGGGTCAACACGGGAGCTTACCTAGCAGCTGGAGGTGGAGTAGCGGAAAATAGGCCTGTAGCAAAGAGAACTCCTGATCACCGCTCGGGGACAGGAGATTGTCACCTCTTCATCACTGGCTGCAGCTGGGTCCCAGTCCAGACCTGTTCCCTTCGCCTGGAGTCAGCCAGGCATGATGAAGAGTGAAGCAGTTTTGCTAATTAGGCAAAGAAAGCCAAACAGATTTAAGTTTCTTTATTGATTAGCTTTTACATTTTTTTTTTTCCTCCAGTGGCATCTACAAGTACCTTTTTGAAATGGCCAGATCTTTCCTGCCAATGGAATCACAGTCCTTGTGCAGCAATACTAAAAAAAATAACCACAACACTGAAAAAACCTTTTTGAAACCATGAGGCAACAGTGGTATCAACTGGGGAACAGTTAGGGACAGAGAGAGCGGTCACAAGCCCCACACCCGTACCCACAGCCTACACGGAGAGCTGCTTTTCAGGAAGGAGGGAGATGGCTACCAGCAATTAGCACTCGCAAGAATCTCTCCTCAGGCCCAGGAGTCAATCTTAAAAGCAGACATTTACAATGCATTTTATAGGCTACAGCCTCAAGCTGTGGTAAGTTGCTATTAGCCAGAACAGAAAGACAAGATCCCCTCCACTGGCACTTGTGGAACGGGTTAGCTGCTGGGCTGCGTCTTTATCAACTCCCTCCACTGAGCACCAGCTCCAGGAGAAAAACTGTTCTCAGCATTTCTACTGCCTTGTGCTTCAGACCGTCTGCACCTACTCCCCTAGGGTTTGATTTACCAGCTCAGTCTAACCTCCCCACCCACACCTCCAGACACCGCACGCTCAGCGAAGCATCCTTTTCAGAAGCTGCTGCTCTGGAGTGTGCAGATGCAAAAGGCCCAAATACTCCTTCAAGTCTTTGTAACAGTTCCCAAACTAGTTCACAGGTTACAACCAGGTAGATCTTCAGTACCTCAAGAATACAGCTGCGCTTTACACCACTCAGGATAAGCAGATAACATGGGGTATTTTTTTTTTTTTCCTCCAAGGCTTTAAAAGAGTGATTCTGAAGTTAAACTGAGCCATCCAAGTCCGAAAGCAGGAGAAAAAGTAACTTTGGAGTTGTCTATCCATTTTGGAAAGTCCTCATTTATTGTAGTGATTATTTAAGAAGCATACACTATGGTATCAAAAAAAGCCATAACATGCAGACAGGAGACCTTTTCAGGAGATTTAGCAGAAGCAAATGTAGATTTACAATTAGTTTTAATATAATACTATTTAAAAGCTGATAGCAGATCTTAAGTTCACTGTTGATGCTGTGAAAGAACACATATGCACAAGAATTGTTTGGGAATTTAAGGCAATTTGCATATTAAGATAAAAACCATTAGATTAATAGATTATGTTGTGCTCAAAATGTTAGCTGAATTGAAACCATTTACATATAACTTCATCTCAAAGGACTGAGAGTCATAAATAGCAGCTGCTCCTTGATAAAAATACAGTCCTGAGAACAAGCTAGTAGCAATGCTTAAGCTATGACATCTTCCATGTCAGAGTATAAGCTATTTTTGCAGTAAGGAGCAGTATTTACCAGGTGTTCGACAGGCAAAGGCATTTCTAAACATGCAACAGCTCCCAACAGAAGTCTGAAATTACTTCCAGGATCTTGCTTACAATAGTTTATTTGCACACTGCAGAAAGATCAAGAAATCCTGTTATGCATTTGTGATCACTAATACTTCAAACACAACAACCAAGGGATACAACATAAGGACAGGCAGCAAAAGGTGTTTTACAAAAAAAAAAAAAAACCCACCCCAAAACAAGAGTTTTTTAGTAATTGGTTAGATTGTTTGCAAGGTAATTGGAACACTCTTCCCTCCCCAACCCCCAGGAATTAATTCCCCACACTCTGCCTATGCTATGACCAAACAATACTGGAGTGTTTAAATTCAGTGCAAGAGGAGTAAATTTCAGAACATTTAATTTCACTCTAAACAAAGGCAGAAGTTTATCTATATAGACATCCAAATGCCAAGATATTTGGTACAGTGTAATGAAGTTACAGAGATTTCACCCTCAGAGGTATGCTCTTGTAGTGATCACCTGCATTCCACAAAAAAAGTGTTTGAAACAGTATAATATGGTAGACTCAACACTTTAAAAAAATTTATTCAGCTGGAATTGGAACTCTCTAACATTCACAATATAATTTAGGATGCATTTGTTACATGAAGAGCAGAAAAAAAGAGACTTAAACAGTTTCACATACCAGTTAAGATATTCCACATGCTCCTTCCCCACCTACAATACTGACATCTTGGTTGGTTATATTTTTTCCTTAACAAATACTCATTTCCACTTGTCTACCTGACTACCTCCCCATTTCTACAGGAGTAGACATACAGTGATAACAGTGAGAGGATATGGGACACTGTCCTACCCAGTGTTTGGACCCTGGAAAGGAGTAGGCCTAGCCATCAAAATAAGAGTTCGACGATGAGCTGAACATGAAGCACTTCAGCAGCTGAGGCACAGGTGCACTCAGAAAGAGTTGTGTAGTCACAGAGAAAGGAAAGCATCAGTGGCTGAACAGAGGGGAAAGGGAAACAGAGGGGGAAGTCATCTAACACACACCCCATCCCACCCCCCAACAACCCATTAGTTTTCAAAAAGGGTTCAAAACCAAAATCCATTATCTGCAAGGTCCGCAGGATTAAATGCCACATTCACATGACCCACTCTAAATCCTTGATCATTTGTCAACACTTAAGAGAGTTTTAGCCATGCGCAGTATGCACATTGTACAGACTGACCAATCCCTCCTTCCACCCCTTCTTCCTCTTTCCCCCCTCCTCAAATGAATCAAGTAGATTGATTAAAGAGTTTCACTACTGGATTCCCCATGCACCCCCCCACCCCCGTTTTCTTTTCTTTGGGGGGCAGAGGGGTTGCCAAATACATTGACAACTTTTCTTTAAACAATTATCAAATTTTAAGGGATATAAAGACATTGGTGTATTTAGGAATTTACATATTTGTAAAAAAACCTAGTTATAAAACTGCATTTTTATCACCTAGCACTTCCAAGATTCATTGTTACTCTTCACTAAACATATTAAATTAAGCCAAAGTTTGAAACTGGAAAAGTTCTACCCATCTACTTAAAAACAGAAAAGAATATTTAAAACCGAAAATGAAAAGGTTAGTTATGTTACATTCCAAAATCCACAGCTCGTTCTATTAAACGCATTCTTTCTACAGGAATGATGTTCTTTAAAACAGATGATTGCAAATATTTTACTGCTAGACACTCCATTACATTGGATAGTGTGACTGGAACCTGTGGATGGTGGTATCTTGAGGTTTGTCCAAGTTTCAATGTAAGGTGTCCAAGGTCCTCTCCCAGAACCGTGTTTGGGAAAAAAAAAAAAAAAAAAAAAAACAACACACACACCACAGATCAAGTTCTTAGGACTTTTTTCAATCTTTCCTTGGCTTTCTGTTTCTGGGTGATCTATTCACAGTTTCCTCCTCCTGCAAGAGAGGAATTTGTGCAAACATCAAGGAAATAAAAATCTAAGAATACCCTTAAAAACTATTTTGAACAAACTTACAAAAAGTAATCTACTTTCAGTTCTACATTAGCATTTAGTTTTTTAGAGGAACCTGCTGCTATTACTACCCTTCCTTTCTATACATGGGAAAGCCACAAACCCTCGTTTTCACACTGGATGGACACTGTTTACCGAGAGTAGCTCCGGATGCTGGGAGAATCTTTAACTTCAAGCAACACTCTACCCATTTTTAGGTCAGCCATGATGTCAGAGTGGAGCACTTAGAGGTCACATCCTGAC
Source organism: Bucorvus abyssinicus (assembly GCA_009769605.1). Classification (NCBI taxonomy): domain Eukaryota; kingdom Metazoa; phylum Chordata; class Aves; order Bucerotiformes; family Bucorvidae; genus Bucorvus; species Bucorvus abyssinicus. The sequence continues at coordinate 5,776,808 of CM020041.1, read as the reverse complement.
TGCATACAGCACTGAATAAGCCTTTCGCCTCAGGAAGATGCATTCCACACAACCCCACTCCTCTCGCAATGTAGAGCCTACGACAGTGCCTTCAGCAAGGTGCCCAGCTCTGCTGAAGGTGGCTCCAGAAATTCCTACTCTGGAAAACTTAATCACTCGGCAAAGTTCTGACACTGTGAGTATCACAGGAGACAAGTTAACTTTTAACACTTCAATAAGGCTTGTTCTACATGACTTAAGGAAAAAAAATTCACAAGGCTTCCCTCAAAGATTAAGCACTCTCACCTCTGATGCATGTTTCCTGTCCTCATCCTCACCTTCTTCCTCATCCTCTTGACTAGCACTTCCTATATCAGCATCACTCTTCTGCTTCTCTTCTAAGGGAAATAAAAAAAAAGCACACACCTCATTCTCATTTCTGACTACCCTCAGTTCATCATTGGCTTTACTCCATGTCCACCAACCCTGCTGTTTATTTTATCAGAGAGAAAACTCAAACTGTTTCAAGATTATCTGGTTTACCTACCTAGCTTTTCATCATTTGCTTCCTCCTCCTCCTCCTCTTCCTTGTCCCCTTTGTCTCTTTCTTCCTCTTTGTCCTCATCCATCACATCAGGCTGAGGAGCATCAGTTTTTTTGTATTCTGCAGCACTTGGCTGTTTCTAAAAAAAAAAAAAAAAAAAAATTGTCAAAACCAGGCAATTCTTTGTGATGTTAAGGTACACTGTGCTGAATCTCTTTAACCATTATATTACTCAGAGGAGGAAATGTGTACCTTCCCAGAGCAGCAGAAAAGCACAACAAGGAACACTGGCAAAGCCACAGTGAGGACATAGACTACCCAAAGCCAGGGACGCTCTTCAGCGGCTGCCATCATCTGGCCCACAACACCAGGCTGTAAGATAAAAAGAACTGTCAAATTTCATTCCATGCAGCAAGTTGTAGGAGTTAAGTTTAAGCTACAGAATTTTCAAAAGGGCTTTCTGAAACTTTGAACAGGATATTTCATACCTCAAAAAATTCAAGCTAACCCACAGAAATACTTGTTCCATAGTTTACAAATTAAGAATTAAGCTAAAGTTATTAGTCCAATCATCAAGAGCAAAAACCTTACAAAAGAGCAGTAAGTTCTCACTGCTACTTACAGCAACCATTACCAGATTGCAATTAGGTTACAATCTGGTGTAGCATAACCCCTACCCTTGGCACTTACAGGTATCTATTGATAAGGACTGTGGGAGAGAACAGCAGCAATGCTTCTGCTGTTCCAGTCAGGAGCACACAATTAAACCTTTAATTCTCACCTCCGCAGCACCATCAGCTGCCTTTTTCAGTCCCCACCCATCATTGGCCCAATCATCAGCCACAGCTCTTTCAGTACAGATGATAAAGTTGTCAAAAAAGATGTCAGAAGTCATTGACCATAACTCAAGTCCCACAGCACTGAAGGGAGTCATCTTGAAAGGCTCCAGGTCTTCAAAGAAATCTGGGTTTGGGATCTTCCTAGGTTTCCATATACCCTAGGAAAGAGAAAAGACATTCAGCCTCACCTGCTATAACACTATTTTTACTTTTCAGCCCATTTTGAACAGAGAGAAAGACCAATCCATTGCACTTAATTACAATGTCTATGGGTGCAACTCGTCAGGTTTTGGGAATCAATTTTCATTTGAGCTACAAATAAGTGAAGCCAAGTAAGAAAGCACTTTGAATCTGTCCACTTGAAACACAGTATAATAACAACAGTTTTTGTATTCTTAATTACACTTCCTGAATCCAAATCATTCTGCTTTTTGTGAGAGAAATGCTGCATTTGGCCAGCAGTTTAAGCAATGAAAACGCCAACCTGATAGTTCACATTATCAATCATAGGAGGCTTCCATTTGCCTTTGTAGTTTGGATTGTCCATCATTGGTCGCTGCCAGGTACCACAGCCAGGGGCCGTCTCACACTTAGGATTTGCAATCTGAGGTGCCTCCCATTCACCATCCATATCCTCATCCCTGGAAAGGGAAATTCCATTTAGAAGTCTGCTCCTTGCCTTTATACAGAATAAGACTTAGACAGTATTTCTGGGAAAATTAAACTTCCGACCATAAAAATGGAGATACTGAAACTTTGTATAGCATAGGTCAGCTGATAAAGACACCATAGAAGGTATGAAGATTTCAAGAAGTAGCTTGGAAGCACAGAACAAAAGCAAGCCACAAAAGCCAGTCCCCTGAGCACAGCCTCCCCCCTCAACCTTTTCCAAGAACGGTACAAGTGCAAGATGACCATCCCTGTCTCGTTCAGCTTACAATCACAGAAGAGTTGGAAAGTGTGCAGGTGAACGCAGGAAGACAAGACTCCTCGGACCAACTCTGCCTTCTACTTTGGAAGAACGATAGCCTGAATCAACAACGAACTAGCTATTCTCATACTTCTAAGAAGCCAGTATCAAAGCCACAAAATATTTGCTGTCATTTGCAACAGGTGGTAAACATACCAATCTTCAGGCTTCTCAGCATCAGGGTCCGCTACATATTCTGGCTCATCATCCAGCCAGCCCTCTGGTTTCACAGCATTTTCATCTGCAATCTTTGCAGGAGCATCCTCATCCCTTGAGAAGAGATTATGTATTAACACACACAACAGAATCATGCCAAGGCGTGATTCTACTGGCTCTGAACAAGTCCACTGATCTAGACAACCAGCCAGCTTCACTTCTGATAAGCATAACACCATGACTTCAGAATGGAATTGTCTTGCAGTCTGCTACTTATACATGTGTCTCATGGCACAGTCACAGTGCCCAGCTGTAAGGTAATACTACTTATTTTTTTAAAACCAACCTAGAAAGGGCATATTACAGCAAACTCCATATCTTAGTGGTTGCTGCAAACACACGTTTGAGATTGAAATTGAGTCCATGGTTCACAAAGCATCAGTTCAAAGACAGAAACCCAGTGTCAGTTTCTGATTTAGGATGTTGGATACTTCAGTCACTTGTAACTGCGTTACACAAACAACGACAAACATCTTACAGTCCTACCTTCCACAGCTCATCTTTTGATCTCATCAAGGATGAATGCATGAGCTAGCATTGCTCTTTCAGTAAAACCTTTATTTGTGGTCAGCATAGTAACGGGGCACTAAACAGTAACTCCCAGCAATTCCACTCGGATCCTTGGCTGCCTTTGTCTACCGAGCTGCTGCTCAGATGCCTGAACTGACTGAGTTACAAGGTGAGACTCAAAACATTTTGTATGTCATCTGAGAAAAGACTTTTTGATCAGGGCCAAGGCATCCCTCAATTCCACCCCTCCAGCAGCTTACCAGTCATCAGGTTTAACAGCATCTGGGTCTGGGATTTTTGGCCTTTCATCCCAGTCCTCAGGTTTCTGGTCATTCGGGTCCTCAATCTCTCGGGGTGGATTCACAGGAGGAGACATATCATTTAGCAAATTCCCACTATTGACAACCGTTTGGTCAACCAGTATTTCAAAACTATTATCAGGATTCAAGACTGTAAGGAAAAACATTGATGTAGCCATTACATGTATGATAAAGTGTACACCATAAAGCATCACTCATCCCCACTGTACAACCACAGCTTCAGCGATCCAAGCTACCACCCACCCAGCAACCGTTTTAAAGAATTGTTAAGACCCTTTCTCCTTATGTCAAAGTGTAATTAGTGACAATGTACCACATCTTACCTTCTGAGAAAGACTACTCATTGCAGGAGTCCTACTTTAAATATGCCAAAAGCACAAGGAAGCCAATTACCACAGCAAGTTAACTTTGGCACAGGAAGTACTGCCTTAGAAGTCAAATGCATGTATTCACATTCTGCTCAGGAATAAGACTCCCTACTACTGACTCAAAGGTTTTTCATCTCACTCCTTTATCCACTGCTGCCTCTGTAGTAGGCTAGAGATCCTCCTGAGTACTCCCCAGAAGATTTTGGTCATAGCTAATATACCAGCCACTGTACTTCAAGAACCATTGAGTTTGTTTGATACTATGAAAGCAGCAAGAAAAAAAGACTACCCCTCTAAAGCTAAAGCCTAGTGTACCCCAAATTCCTCGGGGGCAGCATTCAAGCAGTTTATAACAATGACGATTATTTTGGATATACTTAGCGGATTGAGTTACTCACGACTGCTCTGAAATCTAGTTCTCTTAAGTTCAAGGTCTCATGACCTTTCTTACACGAATCAAGATTTCTTGCAAGGAACAAATAAGCCTTTGTATAAGATGACCAGTTTTTGCACTCAAGAGCTTTTGTGTGGTTTTCAGTTGTATGGTGTGTTGATCTAAATATTCAGTTGTTCATCTGGCTCATTTCATAAGCTTTTGATTCAGGAAACACAGTAGTAGTTATTAACACGCACAGTTAACAGTCATCATACCTAGAGTATAAAGATGGGTCTTCTTATCAGTAAAGTAAGTCTTCAGGTCTGCATCAGGACGCTTTGCATGTTTCTCCTCATATTTGCCAGTCTTGGGGTTTTTGTGCCGGAAGATGAAGTGCAATTTATAGTCCTCTCCACATTTGTCAGGGCCAAACATGATTGTATATGGAGTTTTGTCATGGAACTGATCCTTTAAAAACAATACAAAACTTCATTCCATTATTTTGAAATACAACTTCGGTCACTGCCTGGTGTAAGCACTCCCCATTCATTAGAAATTATTCTCCAACTTGGATATCAAGCTAGCGAGGTACCCACACTACAGCCTGTATGACAAATACAAGCCTCTAGAGAAAACACCAGAATTATCCCAGCTGCTTGGTTTGGCACCTTTGATCTCTACATCCCAGATAGAAAACAACTGCTATTCAAGTGTTATCAAGAAGGTAAGTGTCACAACCACAATGTTTAAGTACTTCTCTACACTGCAATAAAGTACTTCTATATTGATAGCTTATAAAGTATCAGTTACAGGCAATAATGAATGACTAGCTAGGCCAGTGAGTTTCTTTCACACATAGTGATAAGCAGCAATAGGCTGAGTTGTATTTAGTTTACACACTTCAACTGGTGTACTGTCTCAACCTGAGAGCTAACCGGACATAATCATCTCACCACTGAACACTGCGAGCAAGTCTATTTGTTCTTGCTAATGTTATCTTAAAATTCAATGCACATATGAAACTGGTTAGACAGTCAAGCAGTCTTTTGGGTGTCCTTTCTTCATTTAATAATTTGGAATCTGTATTAAGAGTACAACTCCAATGAGACTGCAAAAGGAAAGGAGAAGGATGGGTAACAAGTCATAAAAGGAATTTCCTATCAAGTCAAGGAAGATGGCTAAAGAAAACCCACAGGCTAACCAAGCCTATGCAAGGTGACCCAGCAGTTTAGCTTTGTATGAATAGGCTAAACCACTTCAGGTAGGTGTATCATTGACAAAAAATTATTCTTAATCCTTAGGACTTGTAGCATAGTCTCTTCCATTGACCACACTTTTAAGACAATGCACTCAGGGGTCATTTATGAAGCAGATGGGTATATGTAGCTAGTGTGTGAAGCTGAACACATAAGGCTGTATCCAGTCCAATCTCTCAAGACTTTTTTTAAAAGTATACCCAGTAACTCACAAGTGGGTGCACATGTCACGCTAAAACAATAAATGCCAGATATATTTTTAGTTATTTGCATTAGTCTGTTTTAGAAGAAGAAACATGGTACTTTCCTTCTGGGCAACAGCTTCCTGGGAAAGGTTTCTCCTCATACACTGGCTACTCTCACAAGATACCTCCTCTTTGCTCCTAGAACCTTGAGAAACCTCAAGTATTGCAGATTTTAGCAAAGGTCTAGAACTGCTTGGCTAGGAAACTTCACTTAAGAGGCCAGAAACTGCTGAGTGCAAAGTCCTTTGGAGATCAGGCCCTAAATACGCCCCACTGCCTTTACTGAAGGGGTTTCTTCAAGAAGCAAAATTTTAAAAGTTTTCTTTCACAGCTAATACTCAAAGTAGCAGCATTACTCACCAGGTTCAGTTCAGGGGTTTTTGAAAGCAATTTCACATAGGCCCCACCACACTCTATTCCATTTTGGAAGTTTACTTCATACCTAATTTTAGTTTTGGACAGAGAAGGTGAGAACATTTTATACACGAGGAAAATTTACTTCTGTAATACACCATTATAGTTTAAGTAGAAATTAAAACTGTTTTGATGGGTTTTTTGCTTTAAATACCACACCCAGTGAATATTAAAAATACAGGCTACATTCCAAGGTCTAAGCTAATATGTGTAAGGACATGAGAAACAAGAGAAATTGAGAATTTAGGAGACTTAACCTAACAAAGTATTAAGGGAATTGAGTGCTGGTCTAGAAAATTATTATTTACAAGTACAGAGAAGGAAGAAAAAGCTTTCCACTGCAAGTCACTGTAACAGAGATTAAGGCAAGCCAACTGTCTTCCCCACAACTACCACAGCAGGCAGACACCTCCATTTGCACGACCACCAAAGCAAGAGTTGTATCCTAGGAGAAGCCCCTTTAGGGCTATGAGCATACAACAGTATATTTAGGGATGCCAAGGAGTCTGAAAAAGGCAAAATATCTCTGTCAGGAATAGGCTAAGTATGGTTGATCCTCTCTCAATGCCAGCAGCTGGAGTGGATGACCACCAGCATTTATTTTTAGCCTTGTCTTTTGAGCCAAAACTAAACAGTCATGCAAAGCAAAGTGACCAATTCATTATCTTGGGCAAATATGCATTAGCTTACTCTTTGTTTAAAACTGATAAAGTAGGTAATAATCCACAATTCAACTGCTCTCACTGAATGGGTTTTTTCTTCCCAACTTGCTAGTCTAACATACATGTAAGTAGATTCTTCTACATCAGCCACAGCTAGGCAAGCTGTTCATTTTCCCTAACGGATGAACTAAGATAGAGGAAATGAGTGTCTTTACCACTCTGTCCACTCCACCATGGAAACGGGGCAGTTTACTGCAGAAGGAAGTGCACTGATCTACATACAGATCAGTTTTTCTCCAAAACAACATGGACCTTCACAATTAGCAGTACAAAAGTCAGATGCCTGACCTTATTATTCTGATTAAATCAAGTGAACTGAAGTCCCAAGTCTAGTCTTTACAGACTTCTTTGCTTTTCAAGCTTCAGAGGGACCCAGGGTGTTCTTAACTTCCCCCTTTGGGAATGCAGGTTGCTATTTTACTCTTAAACAGTATAATAATAGGTTATAGTATCTTGTGTTATCTAGACCCCCAGTCAACAAAAGCTCAGTTATGGAATTAACCTCAGCCTGCTACTATGTCACCCTTGAAACAAGAAAAGACTAAGTTATCCTTTACTTACTGTATAATAAGGGGTTTGGTATCAAATACAAAAGGCTTTGAAAGTTTGGCTGAAATTGCATGATGCTTGGCTCGGGTTACCAATACAAGCCCTTTGTCTCCTGGAAGCTTAGTGTCCTTCATGTCTTGGACTTCCCATTTACCTGAAGAGATAGTAACCAAACAATATCAAAATTTGTTCAAGATAGTGTTTGTTCAGCACAATTTTGAACACAAGAATCAGCATTCTGAAATAACACCCTACAGGGTACTTTACCAAGTTACTAGCATAACTTCTTCACTAAAGAGTATTTTGAAAACTCCAAGTGGATACTTTGTCTAAACCAGAACTACACTATATATTCTTAGGCCAATATATAAACACTCCTCCCATTTTGTTCGGTGAATGTAATTTTAACTGGGAAATGGAAAACAAAGGCTTGCATCTCTTCTTTAGGTATGACAAAAGACAACAGAAACATCTATCATCCAAAACCTGGGTTGGACTCACCATCATATTTGGCGATCTCATCATCTGTATCATCTTTTTTTGCTTTGGAAAGGATCCATCTATAAGACAGACATCCAATTGTTGAAAAAACATACTGTTCTTTTTTCCCCACTAAAAATCCTGCCCTTAAGATAACCCTTGCTGTCCTATGACTACACTTCTGGGTCTTGATCCTCCAAGGAGCTCTATCCTCAAGCCTGTGAAGTTTTCTGCATTTGCCACTTCCCACTCCAGCCCCAAAGTAGGATCATGGCCTCAGTGTCTTGCTCTTGAAGGAAAAAAAAAAAAAAAAACAACACAGTACCACCTCACTATCCTCACATTACCTGAAGAAAGTGAAAAGTCAGATGAGGATTAAAGCATTACACCTGTATGGCTCACCTCCCCCATGTTACTAGAACTTAAGGAAATACTAGTTTAGCTCAGCACTTTAACAGCCACCCTCATTTGGTCACTGCTGTAATCCTTGTTAGCCATGCCTTCTGATTAAATTTTGATTAACAGAGTTTCTAGTGAGGGTTTCACTGCCTTTCACCAGAATTTTTAGTTATTTGCTATACTGAATCATCCTTCAGATAATACTCACCCATCCAGAGTTCCTTTATCAAAAGACTCCACAAAATACACCTCACCAGTTGGGACTGGGGGTCTGTAGGTAACCTGTGGGAGAAGAGGGGCATTTATACACCTTTCAAGGCACATTCTCTACTCTTTAGCAGGCACATCCCGCTCACATTCCCCCTCTACACTCAAATACAGCTTACCTGGAACACCCTTGCAGCATAAATACAGAAGTTACATAAATACTGCTGCTTGTGCCAAGCCATTGTGCTCTTGTCTGCAGCTAAAACTGAAGTACACATCTAGCTGGAAACACTAGCATTAACTCCCAGTAATTACATCACAGATTTCAGGAGTCAGTCTAAGTTTTCAGAATGAACATAGGGGACATGAGAATAGGAATGAAGCAGCGAGGCTTAATTCCAAGTGCTACTCCCAGATAACATCTTTAATAACATCACAACACATTAAATGTTAGCAAAGACAAGACAACTCTGATCAGATTTACATTAACCACAACACAAGCGGTAATTCAATTTTTAAAAAAGTTCCATGCCAAACCTTCGGAGTTGGAGGAGGACTGCTCGTTTCAGGCTTTGACTCTTCTACCTCCTCAATGCCATCATCCAAATCATCCTCAACATCAACTACATCATCACCATCATTGTCATCATCCATATCATGTGCCTGGACAGCAAGGGTCCCAAGAGCAAGCAGGGTCACACACAGCAGCCATTTCAGCTCCATGATCTGAATAAACACAAGAAGGCAAAGAGGTCAAGCCAGTGCTGCACGCAGAGCAAGGCATTGCTTCTCGGTACAAAACCAAGCAGCCAATACAATAGGTGAAGAGCCTAGTCATATCACCAAGAAAAGTGCGAATTTATCTTCCCAGCTCTTATTTACTGCATCTGGCTGGTTGAGACAGCTGGAGAGGAATACAACATAAAGCCAAAGTGATTAATACAAAACAGACATTAACTGAGGAGAGGACCACATGCTCAAGTTCTGCAGATCATGCTGCAGAGGTGTCATAATTTAGCTCTTACACTGACAGAGTCCATGAGCAGAACTGCAGACACACGTACACAACACCGCACCTATATGTCTCCAAAAGCCTAGAGAGAAAACCTGTTTCTTGCTTATGAAGGAAACTGAAATTTCCATTCAGCTCAGGAATTGAAATACAATTAGCTAGCTCTTTCAAGCAGAGAGTAATCTATGGAGTAATCAGTCCTCTATCTCCTGTTCAATACAGTTTTGTCCTTTCAGCTGTGGGACACTGGTTTTTTCATTCATTGGTCCCTTTCCCCAGGTTTTATCTGGAATGACAATCATTGATACTACTGGCAGATGTCTATAAGCAGTTGAGGCTACTAAGGCAGCCCCAGGAGGAAATAGCTTATCATTTAGCAGTTGATTTGATCCCCCTCTTTGATCTCTAGTTCAACAAGAGGACCAAAGAAAAAGAATATCTGTTAACGGAGGCTTTACCGAATTAAAACATCACAATTCAACTAATTTATAAAGTGCCCAGCACATTGTCACACCTAAAATACAGCAGACCTTGGCAAGCCATAGCTCAGAAGACCTAAGTAAAACAGGTTACAATTTTACTTTCTTGCTCAAAAAACAAGACCACTGCACCTTGAGGTTGATGCAGAAGGCAACACTCCTAGCATGCTGCTCAGTTTTATCTCCCCACCAAGAACAACCTGTGCCTTGCTATTCTTTTCTCCTTTGAATCACATTCTAAATTTTTCTTTCAAAACCAGAGTTGTAACCCAGACTAATACTTTTTTGAAAGCAAGTATAAATCCAAACATCCCCTCCTTCCCTTACACTCCTGCCTCAGGCTGTAGCCCTAGAGACTTACAAATACAACTCAAGCAGAGTTAATAGTGCCTGTAAGGGCATAAGATGGTGCTAGAAAACAAATTTCAACTTTCCAAAGCATGTTTAGGCAACTGAAAGAATTTACAGTCTTAAACCTTATCAGCACTCTCCAATACTCCTAAACTGCACTGCATTCCAGATCTACCATTCTTAGCTTATTCTTTAACTTACTTCTAATGACGGGGGATGTTTTAGAACTACAACAAAACTGTATTTTAAAGACTTGTGCTGAGGTCACGTCCAGTTTGTCACTACAGCAACATGCAATTGCAGCCAGTTTTCTAACAATAGTGATGGCCTTGAGGATTAGGGTCTAAATGCCGCTCACAGCCCTCCCCCCCGAAGTTCAGGCAACAGCACCCAAACACTTCAGAGCCAAAAGGACACCCTTCACAGCACCCATAACTGACAAAAACTTTCAGGTGTCATTACATATGAGGAAAGCTTGTTTGATTAATCCACAGCGTACAGCCAAAACTGAAATCAGTTACAGACTTCCTAGCAGCTCACAGCTCATATTACTGATGTGGGAACCACAACACAAAACCAAGCAATGGAAACCGTCAAGCAAACTTCAGTACCCTTGGAAGTTCAAGTTCCTCTTCCACAGATAGCACATTCTCTGAATAAACTCATGCCCGCCAGCATAAAAACAGTGCAGAAAACAAGAAGCTAAAGCTTCACTTGAGAAAGTGATCTTTAGAGCTCTGGATGTGTCCTGTGTGACTGAAGCAACCACAGATGAGCTGGCACAAAACCACCTTCCCTCAGGAAGGGCTGGATTTTACCTTCCCTCACCAACAGGGCCTCACCAAATACACTTTTAACAGAGCTAAATTCAGGGAGATTTTACCCCAAGTTTTAGAACTGCTTTCAAATTATATTATACACATAGAATGACCACTTCATGATTTGGAAAGTGATACAAGGAAATTAATCTTAAAAACACAGCAAGGTTAAAAATAAGCCAATACTCGCCTCTCCTCAGAGGCAGGAGTTTCTGCATACCTTCCAAGCCCATGCAAAGGATATTCATGATTTAGCACACAAGTAATCCCTTAAGTAATCTCACCACTAGCCAACCAGCAATAAAGTTTTGATGAAAGACTTAAATCATCCTCCCTAACCTTCATACCAGTACTGACTCCATATGTAGCAATTACCTACTTCACAAACCCACCCCAACTACAACCTTTTGGAAACATTTGTCAGCAGCAGATGGACTTTGGTAAATGCTGACATGGAAGTGGCAAAGCTGCATCACCTCATATTGCAGACAAGACTGCTCCAGGAATTCTTCCATCAAATCATCCTCATGAAACCAGACAACTCCACCCATGACCCATCCAGCAGAGGCAGAAGCTAAGCCATTTGCACGTCGGTGCTCCTGATACAACCATAAGCATCCTCGCTGTAGTTAATTTATCCGTTAAAGCTGGGTCTGCCTTTGAGGCCTCACTGAACCTCATTTCAAGGTAGAGGTCCAATCTGTTCAAGATCCCCTCACAAAAAAAAAAAGCTAAAAGCATGAAGAGAAGCCAATCTAGTTTCATGTCCTTGCCTCTTTACAACCATTGGCAGGCAGTATTCACAAGTTTACTTCCCTACAGAAAGCTGTTTAGGACACCTCCTACACATTATATCAGTCTCAATTCAACATAAGCTCCCATACATACACCTTGAGTACAGGCTGGGAGCATCTCCTACATCTATCTGCCAGTTGTCATAACAAGCTCCTTCCTCTGCTAATCTGTAACAATATACAAACTAACTAAATTATAGGAAATAAGACACTAGGTTCTCAGAAAAGCAATTTAAGTGAAGCACACATTTTTGATATTTAAAAAGCTACTTCTATCCATAATGCATGTACTGCTACAGGAGAAAATTCCAACTTCACTTCACACAGTCCTTAGGGATGCAACATAAACACGATTACGCCCTAGTAAATTAGATTAGTCCTAAATAGAAGATAGAAAGGGAGGGGAGGGAGAGAGAAGAAACTCAGGTTTTATACAAAACAGGCATAAACTAATTTTTTGGTGGAGCTTTGCATTGCTAGCAACTCCGCATGTTCAGTTAGTCTAACCTTCAGACACACAGCCACCTACTCTATTATGATCACATTTCTCCCCTGAAGTGTCCAATTTCCAAGCAATTATCTCATTAGCCATTTCTGACTCTGGCTGCACTTCCTTCTTTAGGTTTAACTGTGTAATATTTCTGAAGGTTAGTGTATTTCTGACCATTCAACTGCCAAAAGCCTTTAACAAAGACACCCTTTCATAACAGGCGATAGTTTCTGACATCACCATTCTACTCCAGTGCAACCCACATTTTCACCATAACATTTACAGCTGACATTTCAGCGTTGTTCACCTGATTGTCAAAAGGCTGCAGTATTTTCCCCTGAAATTTACAGGAGCTATAACAGAGCACTGAAAACAGACACCTGTAACAGCCACACTACACAGACTTCACTTTTTACACAGTAAAAACTAATCCAAACTGGAGCGAAATTCCACGACAGGATCAGCTTCTTGCCACTGAAGTGGCACTTTTAAAATGTAGGGCTCAGTGACTGCTACCTTTGGATTTCAAGGAAGTCATGCAGCTTCAGAGACTTATTTTTACTTACAATTCCCCTTTCACTGGGCATAAAGGGTAAAGTTCTTAGTTATTGGCATGACACTGGAAACACTTGACCCATAGAGCAGACAGTTGTCACCATTCCCTCTAACATACGCGTGCTGGGGAAGGACAGACAGCGAGAAGGCCCACACAAGGGACATAAGTCCTTTGCTATCATACTTCCAGAACATACTATTTAAAAAGTAACTTGCCTGTCAGGTCAAACAGAGCCTGCAAAACCAGTTTAATCATCTCCATGGTTACTAATCTATTTGGTTCATCAAGCCAGTTCTGCATATTTCAGAATGTATAACTACACTTTAATTGCTACTGGCTATCTAGTTTACTACCTACTACTTTTTTCCTTAAAGAATTACTAGTCAGATTAAATGGGTCTTATTAAAAGTAAGTCACTTACTATGAATTACACCTCAGCAATTTAACTGGAAGAGCATCAGCGGTTTCTATTTCAGCAGCATCTGAAGTGACAGCTGAATGATTTAAGTATAGGAAAAGCAAGATTTGCTAGCCAAGCCCTGTGTACCAAATACTGGATTTCAGTGTGGAAAGCACACAAGTAAAAACAAGCACAATGCAGCCTCCTGACAATCAAGAATTGTCAGGGAAGAAAAATATAAAGACAAAAGTAAAGAAAATTCATCACAGCACCAAAAAATGCAAGGAGACAAGAACAGACAGGCTGAGACCCAGACACCTGTTTTCCCTCTCAAATGAGATTTTTATGGCTCCTGAGCAAAGGCCTGGCTACCGTGCTTGGTAGTCCACTATCTTAAAGTCAGACTGCTGAAGAGCAGAGGAAATCTCTTCTACATCTCACAATCCCCCCACTTCCTCATTCTGGTTCCTCTGCGGTGCCAGGGTAACTGTTTACACAGCTTCAAGATGAACTAGCAGCTGGTTTAAGATGGCTCAAAGTCCTTTCTGCTGTGTTATTTTAATCCTGAATCAATACCAGTCCAATCCAGCATGCAAAGGCAGAAGAGTTGTCGCAGGGCAAGTGAGAGTACAGGATACAAGCATACAGGAAAGCTGCTGGCAGCAGAGTCAGCTTCATGCCGTACTTTCAAGTGCGATTGTGTCACGTGCACTTGTTGAAGACAGACCTGTCTTTAGGCAGACTTGGGAGATTGACACTGTGGCAAAGCTGGACAACTGCGTGGCCAACCACTGTCATTTCAGCAACCAGGACATTATCTCACCACCCCTCTAAGAGAGGTATAATAAAATTATGTTCATATATATGCAACAATTCGTAAGATGCAGACAACACTTTTTTCCCTTAAATGCTTAGTGTTGCAGCTAGACAACGTCCAGCCCTGTGGAGATCCTGCCTTTAACATTGTAACTCAATCAACAGCAGACCAGGGCCTTGCTTAGGACAGGCCAGAGGCAGGAGCTCTGTTGGGGGAGGTTTGCCCTCCCCTCATGCCTTTTTTTGTTTGTTTAAAGGAGAGGGCAGCTAGGATGCACTGCTACCTAAGATTTGGGGAAAGTTTCCTGGAAAAGATTAGCCAAACCTCTTCTGAAACGCTCGACGGCCCCACAGAAAAACCTGCCTTCTGTTTGAGTTGAAAAGAGTACAAATCAGTCAAGAAATTAGGAGTGAAAGGTAATAGCAACAAACCTTGGGATTAATAAGCATTTCAAACACGCCACATTCTAAAAATAACGTACAACAGCACAGATAGTGTAAGGGAGAAAACACCATGTACCACCATTTGTCAGCAGAGAGACCATTCCCGAAGAACTGGAAGTCCTTGGAGGGCAAAGACAGAACAGCAAGGCTTTCTGACCGTAAAACAGATGGGCTGTGAGGAGAAATTACATTAAGTGGGGGGAGATCTGGAGGTGCCCCAAGTTCTTTCAGACCATCATGCCTAGAAATCAATTCAAGTTTGCCCTGCCACAGAACTGATTCCAGCAAGAACAGGCTGCCACCACAATCACTACCAGAGGCAGGAAAAAGACAGACCAGTAAAGGAAGCAAAAGGCAGGGCTATGCACAAGCCACAGTGTATCCTCAGTAAAGGATTTATTCATTAACTTACAGGCAAGTGCTGCAGCACATCAAACAAGATGGTAATCTAACGGAAGCTGCAAGCTTTCTTACTGTTTTGCACTGGGCTTCCCTTCCTTGGAAGACAGTTTACATGCTATACACAGCTTGTGATGTTGTAGGTGTACAACCATTCTCTTAATTTTTTTTTTTTAACTAGAAATACTGAGACAATATAAACACAAAATTTAACTCAAAGTTTTTCCTAGTTTTTAAGTGGTTTGGATAAGCCTACGTAATATGATCAAATCAACAGTAAGGGGTGTAAATAATTTTAAGTGCATCAAAGTGAACCTTGAGTAACATATTTCAATGTGTATTTAACTGGTATTTTATCTGTATTACCTCATACACTATCATAGTTCTGCTATCTCCTTGCACTCTTTTAGCAACAACCCAAACCACAGCGGGTAAAATGTCCCATAAAACCTGTGTGCTAGCTGTACTTATTTGACAATATTAAATAAACATACTGCATTCAGAAATACATTACATTCCTAGACTAGTTTTCAGACATCTAACATACTCTAAATAAGTTCCAGAAAGGGTTTTCCATGGTGACCTGTAGAAACGCTGCAGCATTAATTACACTGACATTAATAAAATCTGGACCTCCAGCACTACTACTACTATTAATACGTCTGCTTTCCTTCAGAACCAAATCACCTGCAGCATTTCTCTTTCCACAGCCTAGAAAGTTCTTAACCGCAATACTATATTTGAAAGTTCAGTCTTTAGAATCAGTGCAGCCAAGAAAGCAGTAGGTTACGCATGCATTCAAAGGTGGGGTTTTTTTGTTTGTTTTAAAAGCACACATTACAATCTTCAGCTGAAAATGAGAAGCGAGATGTCATTATTTTTGAAGACTCCCAACGTAACTGATACTTGGGCAGTAAAAATCAAACCATGTGGTTTACGTCCCCAAAATTCTCAGACCATGCTGCTGCAGTCTCCTCATCTGAACTTCACCTTTGGCCTCCCTCACTGTTTAATTACAACTTCCCCACCTGCTGGGCCTCCAGCTCTGTGCCTTGAACTCCCCCATTCCAGAGCCTTCAACTTCACCTCACACAGCCTGAACCAGGCCACATGCTATGCTCTGTGCCCACCTCCTCTTGCAGCTCTGCGGGGCTTCCTACTCATGGTGAGCATTTTTAGGTGACTCAAAACTATTTCCACAGGTTAGTGGACGCCATTAGAACAACAAGCCAGATAAAACCCAAACCACACGCCAACGCACATCCACCTCCGACCCCTGCCTCCCGCCCCCTCAGAAGACGCTTCCCGTCCCACCCCGTCGCGGGGAGGGGGCAACCAAGCTCCCCATCGGCCCCGCTCCATCCACAGTCCTGTCACAAGCCGCTTCCCAGCCCAGAGGTCCCAGAACTTACCAGAAGACCCGCCGCTCCCCACCAGGCCTCTCAGAGGCCTACAGGGGCCGAGCGGGCGCCGGCGGCGCCTGCAGCAGCCCCACACCCGCCTCCAGCCACAGGGCCTCCCCAGGCACGGCGTCCCTCTCGCTCCAGCTCCCAGGGGTCCCTCGCGCCCCTCCGCCCCCGGAGAACTCGCCGCCCTCCCCTTCCCTCCCCGCCCCACGGCGCACACACGGGTTTCCCACCGCCCACCACACCCGAGGCCCAGCAGCGCCCCGCCGGGCCCTGCCCGCCTCGCGCCCCCCGGCAGGCCCGGCTCCCTCGGGCTGCCCCCGCCGCCTCACCCCGCCAATTCCCCGGCATGCCCTGCGGGCGGGCCCGCTCCCCCACTCCGGGGGTCGCAGAACCGCCCGGGCCGTGGCAGTTTGGGGGGCGGGAGTGTGGGGGGGAAGGTGGCATTGAGCCTCACTCACCGTCCGCAGCGCCACGCACCCTCGTCCGCCGCGGCCGCCACCCCCGACCTCCCCGTCGCGGCCCTCACCTCCGTCACGTGTCGAAACGCTCAGTACCACCGCCGCCGCCCGCCTATCTACCGCGCGCAAGGCCCGCCCCCGGCCACCTCGATCCGCCTCTTCTATTGGTGGAGAGAGCTCCTGCCCGCCCTCCCCGCCGCCAACCTGGCATTTTGATTGACTAACACCTCCGCCGCTCAACGGCACGCCCGCCTCAAAACACGCCCCAACGCCGCTGCCCTTCGTGGAGCGCTGTTATTGGTTGGTGGCCTTGTAGGAAGTGTTGAGTCATTGGCTGGCTGCGGGGAGGCTGTAGAGCTGTGGGCGGGGACTCAGCGGGTCCCCGTCCCGGGGTGCTGCGGTGGGTGACCCGGCGCTGCAGCCCCTGGCCACCCGGCGTGAGGGGCTGAGGTAGCCGAGGGGCCCCTCGTCCCGCTGCTGCCGCAGGCCCCGAGCCGAGAGCCCAGCGGCTGGGCTTGCTTCACCGCGCGAGGTGGAGGACCCCTGCCTGGGTCTGCCTGTGCAGGTGGACGTGCCCGGGGGGTCACCGGGGAGGTCTCTCCGGTGTGGGGGGGGCAGTGCTAAGCACCGCGATATTAAAGAGCAAAGTCACCTGTATGTCTGTCTTCTCATTCCTTAGCTCCTTAGAAAGGGGGTTTAAGTTTTCCTGCCTATTCGCTATGCCTGGTATTTTTTGCTCAGTTACAACCTGCGGGTTTAAGAGAACCATAAAAAGTGTCACAGGCTGCCGTGTGTTTAGAACACGGCACTGCTGCTCAGGCAGCTGCTTCTTCTAAAGGCCTGGTTTCATATCAGAAGCTTTAAGCTGTGCTGTGTTTCCAAAATTAGTGTCATACATTACTGTAGAGGTGAAATGCTGTGCAAATGCTCCAAATTTGTACATCCACGCAAGTACAAAAGCACAGGGTAATGCAGAAAGAACTAGCCCTGCTGTGCTGGCTGGGAAGGAGAGGCTGAAGGAGGTAACTGGTTTGCATGGGACCACACGAGTAGCTGTCAGAGCATGATAAAACTTTGTGAGTCCCTGTCTCCTGCTGTGTACGTAGAGCAGCGTGGGATGGCAATGAGCGAGGCCATGCGATGCGGAAAGCAGACTCCTGTTGCTCTATCAGTAATATCACTTTTAAGCTGTATCTGAATTGCTCCAGCTGAGAACAGTTCGATGGAAAGCTGTATCTGAACTACCCAGTTTGAAGGCAGCTCCTGTGCGGTCTGTGGGCTGCAGCCCATTCCAGCGGATGGGAGGTATCCTGTAGGAATACCAACTTCAGTATTGCTGGGAGGAGCGGGGAGAAGGAAGAAAGGAGACAGAGGGTTTTTTTGTAAACATAAATCTGGTTTGAGTGATGCAATGAGTCAGCAACATAAGTTTCCCCACAGAGAAAATTCCACCACGTTAGGACAATGCACGCAGGGCCTCGATGTCCAGAAATAAGGCTCAGCATAAATGAAATCAGCAAATTCCTGTTTAGACTGAGGTTTGGAATCAAACGCTCACATTTTTCCAGAAAGCCACCAGGTTGGCTCCTAAACCTCCATCTACTGAGCTGAACAGAAGATGCAGACAGAAGGCAGGGAAACAGCCACAAACGACAGGCAGCACAGGAGATACCAAGTACTTTAAATAAGCAACTAAAAACACCATGGAAGAACAGTTTAAATGGTAACAAAGCAGTATAATTTAGCAGGCTCCCTCCTCAATGTAGGCAAAATGCATTTGTCCACCAAATATCTTTCAAGCCCCTCTTTTGAAACAGGTCATTAACTCCGACATAACTCGCAGGACAGCACACTGCACTGCTGCAATCACACAGCACCAGGAAGGCAAATACACACACGCACGCCTGTCACACATGCTTCCTCTTTCTCTCCCACCCTTTCCCAAAAAAGAAGACATTCCTTCCTTTTACAACCTGCTGAATCATGGCACAGGCAGGCAGCCCTGAAACCTGCTCCTGCCTGTGCTGCTTTGTCATTGAGGGGAACAGTGTAAGTTAAAAAACAACCCAAACAACCAGAAGCTGCTAAAAGCATATCCTACGCTGTGATTTTCAAGGTGTTTGATCTTAGATGAAAGGGCTACAAAATCAACACAAGAGAGAGATAACCCAGAAAAGAAAAAAAAAAAGAAGGATAAAAGGAGAAGAAGAAACATGCACAGAGATTTAACTGCTTTGGCAGCCAAGAAGGTGATATTTTTAGACCAGACTATGGAGTGCCAGGGCAGAGGCAATGAAAGAAAGGGATAGCAGATACCACACGGCAAACATGACATTGTCAAGGAAAACCATTTGGGTGTGTTCAGGCTTTGCTGCAGATTTGCCTTGTTCCCCTCATAAACACTTGGGGAGCGTGCTGTTCTCTGCTTACTCTTGGCAGTGTATTTTGGAAAGGCAGAGAATGGGCAGTGTGGTGAGGCTGGCAGAGCCCGAACACACGGAGGTGAGAGGCAATGCTCAGTTCATAAGCGAACCACAGCTTTGAATAACTGTATTTTGGGGAACTTTTCTTGCCCTGACTGTTACCAGACAGAGAAACCTCTTGCACTTTCAGCTGGTACTTTCCATTCTTAACTCCCTCTAACCTCGATCTCCAAAGAATTCCTCCTTCCTTAATCCCTGCAAGGCACTGCCACATCGCTAGCGCTCTCCTTGCATTTCAAGCATTGGTAGTAGATCTTTTCAGACTCCTTCTCCTCTGGAAAACTGGCAAGAAGTGAGTGGAAAATCCAGCAGGTCGGAGTGGCGGGACGTTCGTGACACCACACTGGCAGATAGCAGGCAGTCGAGGAGGATGACCAGCAGGAGAACGCTGACTTTTGCTCTTTCAAACTTTGAACTGCAGGTGGGAAGACAAGCTCACATCTCTGTATGGGGCAATGTCCATGAATCCCGGTTTGCTTTTCATGGAAAACACATTTCTTTACAATGACATCTCTGGAGAGCGCGCCTGAGGAAAGGGTGGGAAAAGATACACTGATGTTATCAAAATGGGGGGTGTGGGGTGTGAGCTAGTGTCTAAAGGAAATCAAAGTCCTGCTGTTTTCAAAGCTAATAAACATAAATGTAAGAAGTGTTATAAATTCATTGTAATAAGAGGAGGCAAAGACGTAGGAAAAGGAAAAGGCATCAGAGAACCAGAAGCAGAGCACCAGCAGATGGATGGGAGGAGCTGGGAGTCACAGTGCTGAGGTGAAAGACAACCCACAGACCTGATACCGTTCGCACAAGCTTGGAAGTACCCCTGGGAACAGCAACTTCACAGAAAACTTCTGGGACCCAGAAGCTCAGAGTTGCCCAAACCAAGACAATAGGTGCAAGTTCGGTCTGGACATAAGCTAGGGAAATCCTGATGGTTTCTGTGGGTAGTGCACAGCTTTCGTGGCTGCCTTAGGCATTGCACCAGTTTGCTGGGCACCGTTTGGTTCCCATCATGCCTCTTCCTACCAGTTTATTCACAGACCAGTTGCAGATTTCCTTGAGAGCGCCCTTCAAATGTCCCCAGAATTGTGTCCTCCCTGAGGGTCTCACACTTGGGGCATTTTCATCTGAGCATGGCTGCAACACGTGCAACAGGAGTTGGGCACCAGACATCTTCTGGTGCCCTGAGGGTTGTGCTGTTACTCCCTTTCTAGGGAGATGCAGATTACCCTTCGGATGCAAACCCAGCATCTCCCAACTAGCTAAAGCCTGCCAACAATAGCAGCCGGCTAGAGACACACACCTCGGTGACCTGAGTGCATCAGCAATGCCCAAAACTTTTTGCAAAGGACAAAATGCCCACTGGGAGCCAGGGCACAGAGCGGGGCTGAAGCCAACAGAGAACACTGTGCTGAAACAGAAAGTTTTTCCGCTTTAGCTCACACGTTTCAGATCAGCCGGGGCTGACGCTGACTGACAATAGCTGCTCTCCTGCAGCTGCTCATGGCTCCGTGCTCACTTCTCTACGACCGGTGTCTGTACAGCACCACGGAACCCTCCCTGCGAGTCCATACCGCTTTGTATGTGGCCAGCCCCGGGCTGCCTGGCTCAGGGCTTGTCCATTGGTTTGTTTGGAAGCAGTTGTTTTGCCAAGAAAGCTTTTGTTTGTTTGTTTTGAAGAACAAAAACCATTTTCAATTCTCAATGGTTAAGTTTCCAAACAGCTTAAGTTTTGAGGGACTGACCAGGTGCAATTAATGACAACTGAAATTCCATTAAAATATGGAATATCACAGGGAGAAAGGAAAGAGGTCAATGGGTTTATTATTTAGGGGGAGAGGGGCAGGGCAATGTCCAGATTGACTCTACAAAGGGGGGCAGGCAGGAAACCTCTTCTTTCATGTACACATGAGGTCCCATGATCAGCATTGACCAGGAGCCCCTCACCCACACCCTCTTCACCCCTTGGCTTCAGGGGACATGAACACCTCCAGCCCTCACGAGAAGGCAGGCATCTAGGGCCAAATGCAACCCTGCGGCAACCGAGCTGGCTTTAGCACAGGGCTCCCCCTCAGCAGCTGCCTGCTGTCCCCACCTCAAACTCTGCTTAAAAAACAGGCAAAAATCATGGTAGAGCAGCTGCATTCCTCACATGTTGTGTAAACAGCACAAGGCCACCTCGAACCCCTGGCTCATCCTAATCCCAGCTTGCTGAAGTCAATAAACAGGGAATTAGCAGCACTTAACTCAGTGACCTCTCCAGGCATGCCACAACCATCAGCTCCTGGAGCTGAAGAGGCTGCGTCACAAATATTTCAGTCATTTTGGTAGGTCTTTGTCTGTGTTTGACCAAAAACCCCTCATCACTCTCTTCTTTTAAGGAAGACAGAAACCCAGATGTGGTTGGGAGTCTGCACGCTGGCTTTTGAGCCTTATTTGTTTACACTTCTGCACTGTTTTCACTTAAAGCTTGCATGTGGTTTCTCTTTATATTACCAGCGTGCAACCCTCCACATGGCTTGCTTCCTCCTTCATGCCGCATCGTTGCGCCACGGCTGGAGTCGGGCATCTGTCCCACTGAACGTGGTTTGATCTCAGCTGTATTAGCAGGATGGGCCTTTTTGGCAGCAGCACAGATGTAGGTATGCTTGAATTGAGCAGCTTGTGAAACTGAATCCCCAACGCCCAATGTAACTGCTGATAAAGGTAGGTTTGTGCAGAAATACTCTGCTATTAGTCAGAATGGCCAATGTCATACTCAGTTGCGCTTGCTATGGAACGTCATCTTCTGGTGGATGGCCCAGGTGGGAAATTGAGCTTGGCAACCTCTTAAATTGCCATCAAGTGCTCTGTAAGTCAGTAATGGGCAGGACGGACTTGCTTCTGAGAAACAACCCTCCCAGCGTTGCTAGAAACAGCTCCTTCCCCGCCACATGTGAGATGCGAGGAAGAGCACATGCCCCCAGGGAGGGTCACAGCACATCTGCACTGTGGCCACAACCAGCCAACAAGGATTTCAGTGCACTCATTGCATCCATAATAACCACTCGGTGATCCATCGGAGCTGCAGGGCAGAGTGACTTTGCACATTTAGCAGCCCCTCCAAAAAACCCACAGCAGCGCTGGAGAGTCCCTGCCCAAGGGGGTGGTCCATGCTGGGGGTGGTCCATGCCTGTGCTCAACCCAGGAAGGTTTCAGCAGATGGAAGGGCAAGGTAAGTCTGTGTGTGCTGAGGATTTAGATCCATTTCTGAGTTAGAAGGTACATTTGTCGTTAATCAGGTGAAAATATTTTCCTATAAATGGAAATTACTTGAGCCGTTTCCTGATGCCAGCTTCTACGCTCAACAAGTCCCTGCAGAAGCTGCAATCACCAGCAGCTCCGGTCCTTGCGCCTCCCCTTGGCCTGGCCAGTGGTGCTCCCTCCCGGCTGCCTTGCCAGCACCGGTTCCAAATCCTCGAACCGCAGGGGTGTCTGCATTTCTTTCCCCTATTTGGGGTGTTTCCTGACCTAACCGTGCCTGGCGGGAAGGTGACCTGTGCAGCCACTGAGATGTTCTGCCCCAAGGAGTGGCCAAAAACCCTCTGGCACGTTCAGCGCAGGCTGGATCCCTTCCTTTGCAGGCAGGACAACGCTTGCTGTGCCAGCGGGACCCCAACGCTCCCAGCCAAAGTGCCACATCTGCTGCCTGGTGGCTGCTTCTGCATCCCGGCCCCTGGAGACCATCCCCACCCTCCCATTCTGTTGGGTTTATTTTCCTGTTTCTTGTAGCTGTCAGTCAGAAAAAGGGCTGATGCACGGTTATTTTCCACAGAAAACGGCACCGAGACTCTCTGTGTAAGCTGCACCTCCTGGGCTCCCCTTAGAACAGCCAAGGGGCTGAACCAGAGGGCTACAACCAGGCTCGGTGGAGAGAGAGGCTCCTCCTGCGGTTTGTCCCAGGGGAAGGTCCTGCTCAACGCCCACTGTTCGCATCTGCAGCTCCCCACTGCCTTCTGGTGGTGGCAAAACTGCATGAAGCTCCCTCCCAGCCCGGGCTTTTCCTGAGCCGGCTCCGAACGCTGGTGCTGGGTGTGTGGTTTGGGGCTCTGGCTCACAGCCTTCCCGGCGTCACCTGGCTGTCCCCTCCCTGCAGAGCTGCCCTGAAATTCCTCCTCTCTTCTGCAGAAAAAGGCTCCATTCTGTGCCAGAAAGGAAGGTGGGGAACAAGCAGAGCCTGTGTTTCTAAGGGTCCTCTGGGGGTGAGATGTGTCTCCAATATTCTTCTGCCTCTCCAGGGCTCTCAGCTCCTGGCAGCCCTTTGCCAGCGTCCCCAGGTCAGGCACCTCCAGGCTCTTTCTTGCTCTGGCTGCCCAGCATCAGCTGGCTGGGCATGGTGAACACACTTCCATCCCTGGTTGCTGGGAGCAAAGCAGCCAGGAGCTAAGAGTTCATAGAACTTGCTGCTGCTTGTATTTGTGATAGTCATCTCCTAGGACAGGATCAGCTGCTGGGGCCGGAGGTGGTCCCACACCTGCCTGGCCTCTGAAGTCCAGCAGGAACAAAGGGTGTGCTGAGAACTGTCTCCGCCGGAGCGACTCGCTGCCAATCCACTCAGTAACCAGGGACAGCAGTGAAGTCGGCACAGATGTGGCAGCAGGATGAAGAGAAGGACCACAGCTAATCCCTGCTTCCAGCCCTTTGTGTGGGGCTGTGTACACTGAAGCCAACCTCAGCACGTCTAACCTGGTGGTCTGACAGTTTTCTGTGGGACTGTGCTGCATTTTCTTGCAGTGCTGTGGCTGCCAAAACCAAGATAATGTTACAGTGCTGTACACATCCCCTCCCTCGTTTGAATGGTTACAGAGAAAATTTCCTTTCATGTGCTTGTTCTTGTCAGACTGAGCTCTTGCCCAAAAGCATCTGGTAATGGGCAAACGGTGTGCATATGGAGAGGTACCGGAGGTTTCTTTCATGAGAATACGTTTATATTGTACCTGAACCAACTGCTCCCAGGCGCTCCCCCAAGCGTAGGGTGAACCTGAGACACAGCCTGTGGTGTCCATGTTGTCTGTGTTGACATCTGAAAACCCTTTGGATGCGAAGCCAAGGCTGTCCACATGACCGGCAAGTGCCCATGAGAGTGCTGCCGCCCTCCTTGGCTTCTTGTGCATGACAAAGTGGAGGTGAGGGACCTGATGACTGTGTTTCTCCTTGTATTAACACCAGACATTTCTGCCCAGCCTGACTCAGACCAAGGGAACAGTAGAGCTTGTCCTGTAGGCTTACCTACTGAGTTAGGGTCTTGCTGCCACTGCCTTTTGATTATGGGGGAATGAAAGGAAATGACGAACAGTGTAATTTCAGAAAACAAAGAACCTTTTCCAAAGAAGATCTAGGCAAAAGCATGTCAACCAAAGAAGATGCAAGTGAGAATCTGGAATCCTCTGGGGTTTCTTCTGGTTCGGAGTAAGGAGAATGATTAACATGGCCCTAAGGGTGTGATGTTCTTGCTGTTCTTTACTATCCTGAGCTTAGATTCTCCCCAGTTTTCAGTGAAGCCAGCTGAAAAGCTGGAAATGGTTAAAAAACCCTAAATATAGCTGTTCTGATAATGTTCCCAGGGAAAACTGTGAGTCACAGATTGAAAAGCAGCACTGTGGCTGTGTGCAACAAGCGGTACAGTATTCTCTGTGGAGTTTGAAGATGCAGAAGCTTTCTAGTGTAGAAACCCAAGAGAGCGTGGTGGTGGGGATGAGGATTTATTTCAGAACTGAAACAGAAGTTGGGGGATGAGAGGCTTCGTTTGGTATCTGGGCTGATAGGAAAATGAAGGTAGTCTACAGTCAGTCACAAAGGGTGTCTGCTTGGCACAGGAGTGAAGGGAATGGTTAAGGTTACACAAGTGAAACATGACAATGCTCTCATTTTCAAGTTAAATAGCTTAGAGTTGGATCTTATCACTCAAGACTTGAATTAATCATGGAATGAGTATTTTAACTGAAAAAAAAGATCAAATTATAAAGGCAAGCTGCTATCAAGCTCAATGGAAACTTGAAAGAATGAGGAGGAATGAAGAGATAGATCTGATTAAAAATAATAAAAATATCAGCTGTGCCTCAGGGAAAGTTGTTGTTCTCAAACACAAATTCCAGAGTCAAAAATACGGTGCTTTAGTTTTCCGTCAAGCACAGGCTAGGGAAGAGCTTGAATTCTTTCGGAGCATGTTGACCCTGCTGAGATGAAGAGGCTTGCAGCTGAGCTGGCCCCTCGCTTGCCTCCGTAGAAACTCTGCATTATAACTATCCAGTGCGTATCAGACAAGCTCACTATTTTCATTTTACATTTCCAATTCGTTCCTTTCATTTATTCTAAACGTTTCCTCCATTAGTCTCTTTATTTGCAAGTGTCTGTATGTGGAACTGGGATCAGTCACTGACTTACTTTGTAAAAAGCACATCAGTAGCTTCCTTTGTTATTCTGGGACATTTTAATCAAAGGCTTTATCCTGTGAACAGCTACATTTTAAATCTGTCCATCAACTCAGTAACGAGGGTCTTTCCTTTTGCTCCCACTGGACAACCTCAATCCAAGACACAAGTGGATGGAGCTGCAAGCTGTCTGTAATGCTAGACAGACTTTTGTTAGAGGCTGTTTTTGGTACCTTTTTGTAAGGAGCAAAAAGAATCAAAGAGACCCTCCTCTCTTTATGAATATAAAGGTGTAGGTCTGAGGCAAACTCAGAAAAATCGCCAAATTAAATATATCATGAAACCTGGTTCTAATAGTTTACTGATTTTTTTTTAACTGATTACTAAACCAGGGTCTGCTTTACAGCTCTTCATAGATTTATATACACACACACACACACACACAAAATTGTGTGTATCTATATGTACAATAAAAATCTGTATGTAATAAAAATATATATAATGAA
Organism: Bucorvus abyssinicus; assembly: GCA_009769605.1. Taxonomy (NCBI): domain Eukaryota; kingdom Metazoa; phylum Chordata; class Aves; order Bucerotiformes; family Bucorvidae; genus Bucorvus; species Bucorvus abyssinicus. The sequence continues at coordinate 5,750,592 of CM020041.1, read as the reverse complement.
AAATCTGTATGTACATACCTGGTTAAGAAACCCTGTATTTAGGTTAAGATGATTGCTGGTACAAGAAATGTTAAATACTGAAAGGGTTGGTCATTAGAAGATTTGGGAGGAATTTGAACTCATTTTCACTGGAGTGAAAAAAAAACCCTGTTCTGCAGCCAGCAGCCAGCTGTGTTAATCTATTGTAAATATTGAACCTCTAGATATTACGGGCAGAGATATTTCTGTTTGCTTTAGTAATAACCTAAACACTGGTCCCTGACAAGTCCTGTCCCAAAGTCACATGCTTCTTTGAGAGAAATTAAAAATTACAGAAACTAGTAGTGTCCTAATAAAACCTCCCACAAAAACTTGAATTAATCTGTAAGGACCTTATTGGTTGCTTGACACCCACTCTGCTATTATTTATCAGACAAAATAAAAGATTTAGCCTTGCAGCACACTCTGTTAGCATTTCTTTATAGAAAAGATGAGACTATCCTTAAAGTTAGCATCCAATAAATGCCCTCATAGGAGAATGTGACCATGTGCTCCCCCCTCCCCAATCTGATCTTGATTTCCCGTAACTCTGCTCAAGTGATAACCGCCAGTGGTGGTTGTGATGGATGTGTCTGGTTGGGATGGCTGCATCTGGCTCAAAGTGGGTTCAGGGGAGACAGGTAACAAAATAGCTGAGGGCCAAGCTGAGCTTGTGCCAACCAAATTACAGCTGGTATGTGAAGAAGACTGTAAGTCAATCATCCCATTCCCTAAATAGTGGACAGCCCAGGGCCCCTTAAGCTGTCCTGCACGGTGGTGGGCTGCATGCCAGGATCTCCTTTTTAGTAGGGACGCCTCTCAAGGTTAAGAGAATCCTTCTCACGTCAGTTACTCAGTAAATGATTTGAGAATAAGGGTGCTGAAACTTTGAAATCTTAAGTGATAGGGAGGATTGATTGCACGTACATAACCCTTTAGACATAAACCATCAGCCAAGTCTGGGACTAAGTCTGGATCCAGCTGCACATCAACTCCCTCTGAGAAGGAGTTTAGAATGCAAGGGGGTCCCTTCTCATCCTCACGACTCATCGGGAGGGTCTCCCTGAGAGCTTTGCCTGTCACTGTCCTCTATGCAGTAAATAATCAAGTGTTTCTTGGCATCGAACCCTGTTAAACCACCGTCACATTTACTATCAAACTTTGTGAAATCGCTGGTTTATATCAATAAACATACTGCTACTTCTCTTTACGAGTGAAGTGTGTCACTCCACCCGTACCAATGGGCATCCAGTTCTCCTTCAGATGCGCTTTTCCAAATGCAGGTTCCAGCTGTAGTCCCCATCCTCTTGCCCATCTTCCCTGCTACAGCTAACTAGCTCAGAACGGATTTTCCTTGCTTGGTTGGCCGTAGACCGTCCCAGAAGCTCTCTAGTTCCTTCATAACTATCACTTCTTGTCTTGTCTGCGCTACAAAGTCTGGCAGACAGGCAGTGAGCAATTACTGGTTTGGTGATGTCAATGAATTAGAATCCCATTTGGCTGCCTTGGCCCAGGCAACACCCTTATAGCACTGGATTGGATCAACAAATGATGAGCAGCCATACAGGTTATTGCTAATTCTCTTTCTGTGGCGCATGTCTTAGTGAAATATCTTTTAAAGAGATTGCGAGACGCTAGTGTTTCTCTTGGGCAATCACAGGAATTTGAGATTGAGCTCCCTTAAATCCCCTTCTTGTAAAATCTGCTTTTATTTTTAATTTCTAGAGCAGTTATTCCTGCTGCCAAAAGTTTAGTTGTTACACAAATAACAGAGTTCTTTTGTCCACTCAAAGAATTATTCTTTGGTATTTGCAGAACCATAGCAATGGCCAAAAATGTGCGAGGGAATGTCCTTCAGGAGGAGAAGTCCAAGACAATGAATAAAGTGCAATCCTGAAACGGTCCAGGGCATAGCACCCATCTGGGATCTCTGCAGGCACTAAACAAAAGGACTAATTCATGATGTAAAACTGTGACAATCAGCACTAAAGTCATGGCTTTCAAATACCGCAGACCACGCTCCCATGTGCTGTGTTCCACTCTGCTTTGCCACGCCAGACTCTGGATAAAAGCCTGCTCTGATCATGCAGGTAGGGATGGCTGCTGTCCCACGAACGGGAGCCTGCATGGCCAGGAGGCATCGAGCACTGACTCGGGCAGAGAGAATTTGATTAATGAAGTGGCTGCCATCAAGACATACAAAGTTATTAGGCAGCATCCCAGTTCTGTGCAGTGTGGAGCAAATGGATGGATGCTGGAAAATGGGTTTCCTTAAGTGGGCAGTGGGACGCACATCCCAGTACTGTCCATCTTGCTTGCTGCTGTCACAGGCACAAATCAAAAGGAGTATGTCTACATGTTTTGCAGACAATGTATTGAAAGTGTGATGGATTGTGAGGGATTTGTATCATTAAGAAAGCAAGTTTTCCTTAAACATTGAATGCACCTCGCTGCAAGAGGGCAGTGAAATTACGCCAGGAAACTGGGAACGGTGTAATGGCTGCAAGAGATCCTCAAATTACAGCAGGTTGTCTCTGCCCCTTTTTCCCCAGGGTGCCGGTAGCACAGCTCTAACCAGGAGCTCAATAACTGTCCAGTGTCTCTTGATGAATCCGCTGCTTGTCAGAGCACTTACAGACACCATCCATCTCGCCTCTAGGTTTCAGGGGCAGATAGTGACATCACTTCAGCTGCCATTTCAGCTTCCCACGGGTTAAAAGCAAGGGTCTGCAGGCAACTTGGGTAATCAGCACTGCTTCTGGTTGTTCTATTCTTTTACACAATTGCATCACGCAACCATTTCGCACCCTAAAACCAAACTGGCTGGTAAAAAGCAAACCAGCTGGTTTTAAAGCAATTCCTTTGCCCCAGTGTAGGGTTGGTCACTGCTCTGTGGCTGCTGAGAGGCCGTTTCTTGCCTTTTGCAAAAGCTCCCTGTTCTTGGTTCTTGATGGGCTCATCAGCTGCTTCGCAAAGGCCTCTGGGAAGAGCAAGATTTCTAACTTAGAGCCCCTGTCTGTCTGTCTGTCCTGGTTTCCCACGACACAGCCCCTACCTGCCTGCCTCTGTGGGCCAGCACCCCCATAGCTGAAGAGGCTGAAGTTCTGCAGAAGGTGCTAGAAGGATTGTCAGGATGGATGCCTGGTCCCAGTGGCACCTCCAGCATTGCTCTAGCCTGTCTTTGCAAGCCAGGAGTGGGGACAGAAAAGGAGAGGCTCAGAAGGAACCTCCATATCTGGTACCTTGATTGATTCCCTCCCAAACTGAGACACTGGGGGTAGGAGTTATCTGCCCTTGCTGGAGGACAGCAGAGCTGGGTCAGCCTTCGTGCTGTGTCTGGGCTCCACACGAGGCTGGAGGAGTCACACTCCAGTGGCACCTCTCTGCAGCGATTGTCCCCAGCCTCGCTTTCCCCACGGCTCTCACCATTGTTGAGTATGAATGACCAGGTCAGCTTGACCTCAGCCAAGCTCCGACGCACAAAGGCTACAAGAAGTAACAGCCAGTTATCAGGAACCCATCCACTCCCAGACTTGCGTCTCGTCCCTGTGACCCGTGGCTGCCACTGGCTCGCTGGTCCTGTGCCAGCAGGAGTCACGGAGGCCAGCTCTGTTTAACTTCCCCTTTGGAGCTGGGGAAGGGACAGCGCCCGTTCTGTTCCTCTGGGCTTCGCGGTGACCCCGGCAGCCCCTCCACACTGCTTACGCTGCATTGGCAACCTTGCAGCTCAGCACGGTGTGTGCACCCCTCGCTGGCAGCATCCCCCCCATACCTGGGCTCTGTTCCCTGCCTGGCTGCCGTGTCCCCTTGGGCACATCACTCAGGGCATTTTCTGGGGACAGAAGAGAGCGGAAGAGTTCAGAGAACAACAGTCCAAATGATAACCCGCTCTCATCTGCAACATCTGCCTTTGGATCCTTACAAAGACGTATTTAAAAATCTTTTAACACCACTGACATCAGAGGATCTTTGCAGAAACATCTGTCTGTCTCCTAATGCATCTGGCTGCACTGTCCCCAGCACCTTCTGCCCTCACACGAGCTCTCCTGCGGGCCTTGTCCCTTGTCTCATGCCAATGGCTGGAGACTCTGTGGTCTCACCCTCCATGATTGTCCGACTCAGTCACGGTCTGGGGTGATGGATGAGGTGACATGGGGTAGGATAATCAGCAGGATCTGGGTCCCACCAGGCACAGTCCCACAGTGCCAAGCAAGAAGAAGAGAGCAGCTCCAGTGAGGGTGACTGGGACAGACACAGCTGAGATGGCAACATGAGCCCATCACAATGAGTGATGTCCAAGGAAGCCAAGGCAGGGTTGAGGCAAGTGGCTGGACAAAAGTGGCCATGGCAAAACCTGAGTGCTAGGGCTTGAGGTTAAATGCAGCTCCTGACCAAACCAGGGAGACCCCACAGAGGTTTTTTGCAGCTCACACCTCTCTTCCCAGTGGTGTGGTCCCTGATTACAGAGCTGGCTCGAGTGCGGGCAGCCCAGCCTGCATCTCTGTCCACATCACACTCTACCTCCCACAGATCTCCCCCCAGACCACCTCCCTTGCCTCTCCAAAACTCCTTCTGTCCCCTAACCCCTCATGGGAGAGGACTTTGGTGTGAAAAGTCACCGTAACAGCAGACAGACCACTGCCCTCCTGACTGCCTCATCCCTGCACGCACATACGACCCTACGCAGCAACACCTCCCTGGTTCAGGCACATTCCCCCAACTCTTTCCACGTGCCTGGTAAGCCAAGGGTCTGTCCTCCACAGGAGACTGATCAGGAATGCTCATCTCCTCCCTAAAAAATGTCTCCTTAGAGCTGCCCTCGTTCAACCCCTCCCCGACACCCTGCCCAGCTCTGTCTCATAACTGGGTAGGGCTGGCCAGCCTCTGGCTTTCTGGTCCAAGCAAGATAGAAAAGCTGAATGGTTCTATTGCTTCACCCCTGTAATTTAGGAAAAGGGAAACTGCACTCCATGACCCCTCTTGAGCCTTTGATGTATTTCAATGTGCCCTGTAGCCTTACAATTTTTTTCCCCACATCATTATAGGATGTCTGTTAACATAAGAGCTGCCAAAGATGTTTGAAAGGCTTGTTTGTCCCTCTGCAAAGGGAAAATCCTCCCCCTCCCTGCCATATGCACTTATCGCTCCAGAGAGTCACTCTTCTTCGAGCTAGCCAGCAGTGCAGTTGCCTTTCTGGCGTTGTTCTTTCTTGTTTATTTGCTATTTCCGACATTCTGCTGCAAAGGGCGTAGGAAAATTGGCAAAATACATGGAAAGGGGTTTCCTTATGTGACAGTAACACAAGACAAAGCAGGACAAGAAAGATTTAATTTGCCTGTTTTAGTATTTTTAATAGATGTTGACTGTAAAAGAAGGGATATTGTTCATTTGCATGTATCAGTGCCTTTTGATGATGGGTTAAGGGGAGAATTTTGGCATTGCTTTTATGCTGATGTGCCCTCTAGTCAGATTTAATATGCATACAGATAAAGCTTGCCAAACTCCTTTAGAAGAAAGGTTTAAAAAAAATTCTCCACATTATCCCCAGCTGAGAGTATATACTCATTTATGGAGTTACCCAAAGACTCAGCTTTCCATCTTGCTTTTTAGAAAATAGCTTTGAATGTTTTCCCTATTTTGTCTTTAAAGTGAAGCCCTTTGCCTTTACTGAGATGAGAAGCACTCTCAATAAGAGCACTTGGCCGTGGTCCTTCTCCATGCGGTGGCATTCAAGCAGAGGGTTAAAGCAGCCCGAAGAAGATGGGTTTGGCCCAGAGAAATTCTGCTGTAACTCATCAGAAGGACACGGACCTGTTGGAATGAGCCCAGAGGAGAGCCATGAAGATGATCAGGGGGCTGGAGCACCTCTGCTATGAAGACAGGCTGAGACAGTTGGGATTGTTCAGCCTGGAGAAGAGAAGGCTCCAGAGAGACCTCATAGTGGCCTTCCAGTACTTAAAGGGGGTCTACAGGAAAGATGGGGAGGGACTTTTTACAAGGGTGTGTAGTGATAGGACAAGGGACAATGGCTTTACACTGAAAGAGGTGAGATGTAGATTAGATATAAGTCAGAAAACAGGTTGCCCAGAGAGGTTGGGGATGCCCCATCCTTGGAAGTGTTCAAGGCCAGGTTGGATGGGGCTCTGAGCAACCTGATCTAGTGGAAGGTGCCCCTGCCCATGGCAGGGGTGTTGGAACTCGATGATCTTTAAGGTCCCTTCCAACCTAAACCATTCTATGATTTGAGAACATTTATGTGACCTCTTTGAAATGCCACAGAAACAGATCTCAGGAATATCCACCCAAAATCCATCTAGAAGAACAGGCTAACATACATCTCCAATATATTCTGAGTTTGTACTCCAAGGGATGCTTTGCATAATGCCAGCTTGGATGTTGCTGGCAAAACCAACCACCTGCTATTTTACTGTCTGAAAGAAGGAGCCTCTGTATCAATGCACATTTTAGGCAGACATGATAATTCTTGTCATGCAAAGTATTTAAGGGTATTGCAAAATGCAGAACCCAGGACACATTTCAAAATGCTCAGGAGATCTGAGTCAGCTTGTGCCCTGCTGGGAGCCTTGGTGGGAACCACGGAGCAGAAATTGTCTGCAGCTGTCCCCACTTCCTAGGAATGGCCATACATGGCAAGGGCACCTTCATTGGATAGGATGAAATCCAGGACGGGATGAAATCCTGAACTGGCCTTTTCTTGCCATGTTTTCAGTCTCTCCTTCCTCTTACAGCAGGAAAATCCAAGAATTGTGGGAAAATCTGAACACATTGGTCTGAGTTCACAGAAGTGTCCGCAGGCGTGGGAGATCAGGAAGGTGTGTCGCTGGCCCCACCGTCCTGGCCTGAGGGAGCTGTTAGTTGAACAGACTGAAGTGCTGGGGGCTGAGCTCTCTTTCATTCTCTTAAACTAGAAAAACTCTTTTGTCTCTGTGTGGCTTTTAATTCTTTTGAAAGAAAACCCCTCTCTTTTTTCCATGTGGCTGTTAGAAAGGCACTAACTGTTCTCAAAAGCAGTTCCACGGTCACGGGTTTGGATGTGCTCAGCAGCTGCAGAAGAATTCAAAGAGAAAGGGAGCACAAAGATTAGAAAATTTTTCCATATGTTTACAATACGGTTGGAAGGACAAGGCACCTCCATGCTTCACAGCTGAAGGGTAAGTCACTGAGCTGCAAAATGTTCCCTCTTCTACTCACAGAAAGCTCTGGCCCGTGGTAGCCTCAAGAAATACATTTCTAAGGGCATGTTATGGCCTGTGACGTTGCTGGGCTCAGTGCTGCTGGCTTCTCCTCGCCGCGCTGCTTCTGGGGAGCAATAGATAGTGCAAACGCTGCCACTGCTTAAAACTCCTCCAAGCCTTTTGTGGTGTTCGTTTTTGTTCCCAAGATTATTTGTAATCCTGATCAGTGCTGCAATCCAGCTCACAGTGCAGCCCTACAGGGGTAATTAGGAGGCAGAAAGGATTAATGGCTGCAGGAGGAGGTGGCAGAAGCAACCGTGGGCACAGAGAAATGCCTCTCGCGATGACTCAGTGGAAGGCGCAAGGAGTTTGGACCGTGCCAGGTCCAGCTGCCCCATGATGCAGAACCACGTTCGCACGGTGTAACCTGGAGAGCTGAGTACACGCCAGGGAGTGGGAGAGGGGACTGTTCTGTCAGCGCCTGCTCAGCAAACCCATCCTGAGGTGAGCCTGGGACCACAGAACTTGTCTTTGCTTAGAAGAAAATTAGCCCGTGTCGGACTCGAAGGGTGAGGTTTTTCAAGATGCTTATTCCAATGTCATTGTAGGTGGATGATGACAGTGGTGATCCCTTGTCCCCATCTCCCCACCCCGGCTGCCCCTCCTGCCCCTCTCCTCCTGTGTAGCCCAGGGATGTGGTGGCTGTGCAGCCAACTGGGCTCACCGAGCCACCTGCGTGTAGGTCTCCCTTTGCTTGCAGCCCAAAGAGTTTTCAGTCTGGTTAGGTTGGATGCCAATGGCAGGTGTCCCAGTTTGAGCCAAGACTTCCTTGTTTTGGAAATGTGCCCAATAGAGTATCGGGATTATTTCATACAAGCTCCATAAACCCGGCATCCCATTGGCTAAAAGTGCAGGTCAAAAGATTTCTTCTGGCAGATACTCCTTAAAACCTGCAGCCAGGAGGAGTCTCCTCCTCTTTGGACACTGGACAGCTTCGGAGAAAGAGCCGCAGCGAGAGGGCTGGCTGCCGTCCAGGCCGAAAGCCTGCGGCCTGCGCCCCCACCCGGGGCCTAACTCAGAACTGGTTCTGTCTATCGGCCCAGCTCTGCTGGGAACTGTTGTGGGACTCAGTCAGCATCTCTCTCGTATCGGGTGAGAGAAGAGCTACTTCTCACTCGGCAAGAATCTACCGCTGGATTCGGACGCGGGGGAAGCTCAGCCCCCTTCGCGTTCCGGCCACGAGGGCTTCTCCTTTCTCCGCATCTGAAGAAGCTGCCGCTTCGGTCAGGAGTGTCCTTGAATGTTTTTTTTTATAGACACTGAAAAAGGTCTCCCTGCGATCTTGTTAAAATACTTCTCTAAGCTGTTAAAAACTTTTAATGACTTGGCCCGCCGCCATTTTGGCTAGACGCCATCTCCTGAGCTGCCGTCCTGGCGTGACGTCAGCTCCTGGCCTGTGCCCAATCGGCCATAATTGTAGTTTTTTCCCTTTTCCTCCCTTTGCAGTGTCTTAACCCTTACTGTATTGTTTTCTTGTTTTGCGTTTAATATATAGTTGTGTGATATGATAGTATTTTAGAATTTTTATTAAAAGTTTGTTTCAGTTTCCCATCCATATATTCCGAGATTTGAGTTTTGTTTCCCTTTCCCCTATATCAATAAGGGATTTAAGGAGCGTTAGGGACCTTGAGTTTTGCTCGGAAACTCAACCCCTAACAGCAGGAAGGTGGCAGAGGCTGGGGTGGTGAGGGGGACCAGGTCTGCCAGCTGGAGCCTGCAGTGGCATCCCCTACGCAGGAATGCTGGTGGCCACTGTGGTCCACAGGATGCTGAGGCTGTCCACCAGTGACAGTCCCATCATCAAAGGGCATTTGGTGCTGGAAGGAGGGTACTTGTGCCTACTGCTTGCAAACACCGAGTGAAAACGAAAAATAAGGTGAGTTCTGATGGTGACAAACAGGAATAAGAAAAACATTGTGCCCCTCAGGAGGTAAAGACAGCTTGAAAAATTATGTTTATGGGGGAGGCAGGAGGAGGGGTGAGATGTCTGTGCTTGTTTATTCATTCATGTTTCTACTAGTCTTTATTATATTTGGACTACGCTAAATGATAGTAGAGGTATTTTGCATCTAATGATGATCTGGGGAGCGGGAGTGCTCTGTGGCAGCCTTTACAGCTCTCCTGGCTCAGGTTTCCTTATACATATTTGACACTTTTGATGCAGGTTGCGCTGCACTGGCATCTGACAGAGGTGTAAGCTCCAATTTTTTTTGTTCAGTTGCTTTGCTTTGTATTTTCTTTGCTAGCAGCTGTAATCAGACAGGAGCAGAAGGAAATCAAATGTCATTAAGCACTGTGAGACCTCTGCCCTTTTTGTGCTGACACAGGAAAGTCCTTAATTTCTTTGATAGCTGAATGGGAGAAAAGGAAACAGAATGTTCCTCATATTTCTAAACAGTCACTGAAGTGAGAAAGGATCAGTTCTGAGATGAAAGAATTAATCTTAACACTGATGCTTGAAAAATGGTGGTGCCTGTGTTTGATATTTGGAGAAATACTAAGCTGGGACATTGTTACAGCCTCTTCGGGTGCCTTTATCTCTTACAGAGAGGCAGAAAAACAGAATCAGCTTATTGCGTCTTAGCAATGTAATTTCTGTAAACTGCTTTACTCTGATCTTATTTTCTATAATAGTGACGTTTAAGGATCACTTTCTATTAGCCCGCTTTCCTTTGTCCCTGGTCCGAGGGGAAAATTCTTCAAAAGAAGGGAGAGAAAGGAACCAAAGCCGGCGGTCTCATTAGCTCACAGCCAGGCCAGCTTTGCACTCTTAGACAGGAATTAGCCGCGTGGGTCTCTCCTGAAATGTGAAAACTTCGTTTTCCTTTTGCTATGTCCTGATGAATTCTGCAGGTTCTTACCCACTCAGAACTCTCTCTTTCCAGAGCCTGTGCACGCAGCGATGTGTGCCATGAAATGCTGCCTGTCCTGATGCTCAAGCGGGGCTGTGGTTTCTCATGCAACATCAGCAAGAGGGACATACCTTGGTCTTGGTTAGGAGTGGTTTTAAACCACATGCGCCAAGGGGAGTGGATTGCTGTGCCGTTAAGGTCTGTCCCCGCCACTTCCCCTCTTGTATCTCTCACTTTGGCTCTCAGTGAGATAAGAGTTTTCCACTTCCTCAAAATGCATTCCTGGAAAAGAGAGGGTGGGAACGGAAATACTCCATTAGACCTCTCTCTGCTGATTTGCATTTCCATGGTGCGTATGGTAATGGGCAAGCCAGACTCCTCCTGGTTTTAAGCACCACCTACCAATCTTCCCTGTTCAATTAGGGCAAACCTATGCTGCTAGCTGCCACTGCCAACTGTGCGTCAGCAAGGACTAAACCTGGCCAGAGGAGCTCCTGATCATGAAATATGATTTTCTAGGGTCTGGAAGAGTCAATATGTTGGAACAGATTCATCTGCTGGCTGCTGTGACAGTCCTGGGAGTCCTGGAGCAAGGTAGGGACCATTGGATGCACTTGTCCAGATTCTTGCTGGGTCAGTCTGCTGTACCTGCACTGATTTCCTTTTACTTCCATATTTTGTTTCTGCTGATGCACTGTCACTTCCCCGCCTTTCAGACAGTGGCTGATTCCTTGTCTGGGTTTTGAAAAGTGTTCAACAAAATGAGTGCCTGGGGAGCCCTTCCTCTGAATTGACCTACCTCCTCTGTGCAGAAATTCCTTAGTAGATCATCTCCTCTTCAGATATGTAGAGGTCCTTTCCTGGAAAAACAAGTTTACAGCAGTTCCTGAGGTTCGTGTTGACAGTAGCATCCAAAGAGCACTGCGGTGTGGAAAGGTGAAAGAATGGGCTGCTGTGGGTCACACGGAACATCTCCCAGCCATGGTCCCAACTGCATGACAGTTTGTCTGGGTAGCTTCTCTGTGGCATCAGTTCCCTCCCTACTCATCTATCAGGATTTAGAAAGGAAAAAAATTAAAGATTGAAAAAATATCAAAGTGGCAGTAACAAAGTGCATCTGAACTGCGTAACAATTTAAATAGATGTTCTGTAATTACGCAAGAGAGAAAGCAGATATCCGCTGGTGGTATGTGACTGCATAGACCTTGCTTCACTGAGCAAGGTTCACTGATTTTTATCCAGCTTTCTCTGCTATATGGTTAGGAAGAGACCACAGAACATTTGCCTTTCCTCTGGCAGTCTCCTGACCCCTCTGTGCCCAGCCAGAGCACTGACCACTGCTACTTTTCTCTCTTTTGCTGCAGCCTACTTCTTCCTCCAGGTGATCTATGCTAGGAGGGTGTTTGGCATTTCTCCTCCAAAGATCTCAGGCCCACCTGAATTTGAGAGGATCTTCCGAGCACAGTAAGAAACACCTCTTACAAGATGCTTTCCAGATCCCATGTCTAATGGCACTGCCCCTCTCCTGCTTTGCTATTACCTTCTCAGGACTGTAATTCAGCAGTTACTCACCTCCCTCAGGGTTACATTAACGGGCTTAAGAGTCAGCATTGAGACTGTATTGGCTTATGAGTCCTAAACACACCAGCCATTGCTGACAGCAAACTGTGCTGGTTTAACGCCAGCCGTCAGCTCAGCCCCACACGGCTGCTCGCTCACTCCTTCCTGCTGGGATGGGGGAGAGAATCGGAAGGGTAAAAGTGACAAAACTTGTGGGCTGAGATAGAGACGGTTTAATAGGTAAAGCAAAAGCTGCGCACACAAGCAAAGCAAAACAAGGAATTCGTTCACCACTGCCCATCGCTGGGCAGGCGTTCGGCCATCTCCAGGAAAGCCGGGCTCCATCACGCGTAACGGAGACTTGGGGAGACAAATGCAATCACTCCAAACAGCCCCCTCTTCCTCCTTCTTCCCCCAGCTTTACATGCTGAGCACGACGATGTATGGTCTGGAATATCGCTTTGGTCAGCTGGGTTCAGCGGTCCCAGCCGTGTCCCCTCCCAGCTTCTTGTGCACCCCCAGCCTGCTCGCTGGTGGGGTGGGGTGAGGAGCAGAAAGGCCTTGACTCTGTGTAAGCTGCTATGCAGTAACCAAAACATCCCTGAATTACCAACACTGTTTTCAGCAGAAATCTCAAACATAGTCCCATATCAGCTACCACTGTGATGGAAATTAACTCTATCCCAGCCAAAACCAGCACAAAACCCACACAGCAATTTCTGCTGTAGAGTGTAGGGCTGCTAAAGGCGAAGTTGTGGGTGGCTGAGTCCTTGGCTGGTTTTAGCCAAGTGGTGTCAAAGCCTCGGGCAGCTTCAGCACTGCTCTGGACCCCATGTTCTGGGAAGGACAAGCTTCCAGGGAGATCTCAGCTGAGGCTGGGACAGGGAGAGCCACATCCAGCATCTGTGCTGGGGCTGCAGTGGCGAGGAAAGCAGAGAGGGAGGAAGCCTCCACTTTGCCGTAGCTGCACAATTGAAAAAAAACAACCAGGCAGCAGGAATGGGATCCCCTGAGTCATCTCCTTCTCTGCTCTTTTGCCAGCCTAGAGTCAGCCTCATCCAGCATCTCTTGGTCCTACTGCTTTGTCTTCGGGGGGACAGGGCATGGCATACAAACAAACAAAACAGCTAAATGCTTCCTCCCGCCCCTGCATGAAGCCCAAGTTGCTCTGGCCTTACCTGCCTAAGATGCACTTCATCTTCAAGGGGTCTGCAGCCTGCTGGGGCCAGACCTTCCTTGGGGCTTTGGGGCTTTTACAGCAGTGTTTAAGCTGCAGCACTCGGGAAGGGGCAGTGGGAGTGGTTCATGGAGCCTTTCCGTGCACAGTCTGACTTGGGCATCTTTTGCTTAATTTCTTGTGCCCTAGAGACACGGTTCCTTCTGTTGTTTAATTCCTGTGAATAAAGGTGGGACAGGAAATGTGGGGAAAAGCTTTGAGGTGACATCAGCTCTAAAGAGCAACAGCCTCCAGCCTCTGGAATCTGCTGGGGAAGCAAAAAAGGAATATCTGCCTCCTTTCCTTTGTTTATGACCTTCCTCTTTTCTGCCAGGGTGAACTCCTCGGAGTATTTTCCGATTTTCCTGGCACTTCTGTGGCAGGCTGGACTCTTCTTCCATCAAGGTGAGAGTAGCCCATTACCTGGTTTGTCACTGGATCTGTTCCCCTGAGTGCTGGATCAGTCTCAGGTCCTGCTCACCTTCCTAACAATAAATTGGGCAGTAATTCTGTCTCTGATGGGAGGGTAGAGACAGAGGACAGAGCCTCTGTTCCTTCACTTGGCATTACCTACTTGGCTCAAAGTAGCTCTAAAAAGCCTTTGGAAATGGTCACTGTGATCTCTCTTGACTGCAGGTCTGGCGGCGGGCTTGGGTCTGCTCTACCTCTGTGCCCGCTACTGCTACTTTATGGGGTACAGAGCATCATCCTCAGAAAGGTAAACACCTCTGCCAGCCTGGTAATACCTCTGCCAGTACGTGGTAACCCCTAGGGCTTTGCATTTGGGAACATAATGTGCTTCGGGAAAGCTCAGGGCTCCCTCTGGCTCCTTTGGGGTCCCTACATGACTCAGCCTTGCTGAGCTCTCCCCAGGGCGTAACCTGGTACAGGGCTGGGGCCAGAGTCATAGATACGGAGCAAGGCTGGAGCTGCCCCGAGCCCTTGTGGGTACTCCCTTGAGGCAGGAGTGGGGCACGGGACCCCATGTGGGGGACAGGGCTGCCTTTCCATCCTGGTTTTTCAGGGAGGAAGGGACCATTCCCGGGTGACAGCAGCGATGCTTGGTCTCAGCAGGCTCCCTCTCTCTCCCCAGGCTCGCCCCGATATACTTTAGCACTGGAGTTCTCTGGATTCTCCTTGCAGTATCAGCCCTGGGCATCTTGCATTTCTTCCTGTCTCACTACATGGGGCTGAACGTCCTCCAGCTTCTCACAGTGTGACCTGCTCCTCTGTCCCTCATCAGTGCCTTCGAGTCCTGCTCCCTCCTGCCGATGGTAACAGGCTGGCTGTACCTAATACCGCAAAAATCCACCCTCGCCTGAGTTTTTAACACCTCCCTCAGCAGCGGCATGAACTGCTCACCTCTTCGGGAGGTATTCTTCCCCCACAGCACTCTGTGTGCCAAGTGCTGTGTTATTTCCTCTGATGCAGAAATAACAATGCTCCAAAACAAGGAGAATTCTAGGAAAAACCGGACACATAAAAGCAAACTCATCCCATCAAGCTGCCCCAGGGAACTGCCATGTGTTTCCCTTCCTCCAGCAGCTCCACCTTCAGCCCAGGCACCCAGCATGAGTTCATGACAGTTCTCCCAGGCCCACACCTAAGCCAGGCATTTGAAACCAGATGTGGGCTGCAGCATAACAAAACAGGAAAGAGAAAAACGGGAGCAGCCATCACCACGTTGTGCGGACGTCTGTTAGTGCCCTGGTAACACTGTAAATCAGGTTGCACGAATCATAACCACTGCTGCATGTATAACTTGGAATAGTGCTGAGCAACAAAGTGCACAAATAAAAAGGCACTGGGCTTGCTGTGCTGGGTGTCTCCTTGTGGGTCTGCAACTAGCTGACAACAAAAACCTGGGTGTTTGAGCACAAGGCGGCTGCCTCGGTTTCCCCTCCGTGCAGTGACCCTGTGACTCATGGGACGAGAGCTCTGAATAGGAAGAAGCTGATCTTCAGAGCTCCTGGATCGCTCAGCACCAAACAGTGGTCCCTGCTGGGTGGTTTGCTCAGGGCTCAGGTCCCCCGCTGGGTTTGGTGTCCCTGCAGCAGGAAGGGCTGGATTTTCACCAGCACCCAGCAGTCACAACGCTGATGCTTTTGGCCATCGGTCCACTCATGTCAGCGACACAGCCCAGCAGACACCAGCAGTGCTCCATGCCATCGTCATGGGGGGATTTCACCCCAAACTCAGAGAACAAAAATAACTGCATTAACAGTATAACCCCAAGTTAAATCCTGCCATCATCCCTTCCTGTCCCCAGCAGCAGGCATATCTAGACCGTAAGAACAGAAGGCAAGGGTTTTTTGGAAGAAGTGATTAATTTTTCACATTGTTTTACTTCTTTGCATTTTAAACTGGGTTATCCAGCAAAGCCCCCAGTCCATTTCCCTTTTGGGCTCTCCTGCCCATTGTGCTGCTCTGTTGAAGTTGGCAGACACTGCAGGGGAAGGCTTACATCCAAACAAAAATAACTGCACAGCACTTGCTGCTGCAAAGTTGTCAGTGCAGTGGGGCCCCATCCTCACAGGAAGCCCCGGGTGTCAGAGCAAGATAAACAACAACCAAATAACTTATTTTTATTTTCTAGCAGTTTTGGTGAAACACTTTGGAAAAGGCTGAGCATCATTTAACCCTGGTTGTGCCTTAGCAAGTCCAGGGAGGGACATACATGCCACCTGCGCCCGTGAGATTTTACTTAGTCTTTATATTAACATGTCCTGCCACCTCCTGGAGTTAAATTCTCAGTCCTCACCTTTCCCCAGCATAACCAGCCATCTCCCAGAGGGTTAATACAGAAGGACCAGCTCAAGCTGCTGGTGCTGGTCCTGGCCCCGTGTCAAAACCCTGTTGTCTTGGGTTAGCCCAAGTGGGTGCTCACTGGTTCTGCAGACACAACCTCCATCTTCCACTCTTCTACCAGTTTTCTAACCCCACTGTGTTGACCCTGAGCCCCCAGCCACCTCAGCCCCACTTGTCTCGGCTGTGTGCCCGACAGGGCTGCAGAATGACTCAGAGGAGGGATGTCAATGATTCAGCAGGGAGGCTATGGCGAGCCAGCTTCTCCCCTTGGACGCACAGAGGACTATTAAAAGAACTGGTACAGCACTGCCAGGTGCTCACCTCGGCTGCCTGCTGTCGCTACTTCTGCCACAGAAAAACTGCCCGGTGCATCAGCCCCTTCAGACTGCCAGAGGGGTGGATTCAGCTGCCTCTAGCAGTAGGAAAGCACCTCCACTCCCCCCAGGAATGCTGTCATTGCTACTTCATAAGTGTCATCAAAGAAAATCCCTTTGCACTGGGCCATGGTTCAACGATGCAGTTGATGGTTTCAGGATTTACCCGGTTCAAAGCGCTGCCACCACACGGCGCGTTGCACCGGTTCTGTACGGACCCTCTCTGCCCATTGCCACCTGCTGCAGAGATGCTGAGGAGCCAGTTTCGGACTGGAAGGGTGCATGTTGGGTCTGCCCGTGCCACCCCAAGGTTCTGTGGCTCCGGGGGTCGCCATCCAGCCGGAGTGCAGACCAGTGAGCTCCAGTTTAACGGCAATCCACCCGCCCGGCGGCACTGGTACTGCTGCACGGCCGATTGCGGGACCGCAGTTTCCACCGCTGAGGTTCCTCGGTGCTGCCGAGGCCCTTTCCCGGCCTCCTCAAGCCCCGGCAGCGAGCCTTGCCCGCCCCGCGTCACTCTTCCTCCCCAGGCTCCGGCCGCCGCCGCTCAGGAGAGGGCGCCGGTGCGACGCGGCTGCGGCCGCGGGGCCGGTGCGGGGGGGCGGCGGTAGGACCGGGGGGACCGTCGGGTGTCTGCGGGGGTGTCTGACGCAGCCTGGATTTGGGCCTGACGCGTCCGTCACTGCACCCCAAGAAGTGCCCAGGGCAGCACTGCTGCACCCCAAGGCGAGCTGAGGGCAGCGGTCGCACAGGCTGCGGCAGGCAGAGCCACGGCCGGGGCGGCTCCCCTGCACAAACCCTCCTGCTCCGACTTCCTTCGGGCTGCGCCAGGCCCTGCTATTATGGTTATTGGGGTAGGGTAGTCCTGGAGCCGCGAAGAAATCTCCCGGAGAAGGCTTACGGCAGACATGAGAGCCCTCTGCAAGCGCTTCACGGATTTGTGAGCTCCTTCCTGCATCTTCCCCTTACAGCTGCTCGTTGGGTGTCAGCAATGCAGGGGGAAAGGCTTGGTGTGAGGTATTTGGAAGTAAATCCACTCTGATACTGCCACAGCTTCCCAGGCGAAGCAGCCAGGGGACAGGAGGCCAGCAGAGAGCAAAGAAAACCGGCAGAGCCCATGAGAACTTTTTTATCACGAGAAATGGCAGAGGCTGCACTTGTAAACAAGCCTCCACCCCGCCACGGGGCTTGTTGCCCCGCGAGCGGATGAGTGACGATGGAACTGCCACCTCTGTCCCACCGACCCAGCAACTGCCATCCGCTGCAGCGGTCACCAGTGCAGGCATTCCCGTTTCTGTGTTTGTGGGGTCCTAGCCCAGTTCCCAAAAGGCTTTCGTACCGTGTTGCAGACCTTTGTAGCTTATTTTTATCTCGAAAACTTAAAGGGTGCCCCCGTGGACTTTCTCGTGATGGCCTGTGTAGCATACGTGCACAGACAGGTCTGGTGCGCAGACAACAGAGGCTTTAGACGTGGCCCCCAGCACTGAAACGCTGTGCCCTGGGACTAGGGAAACAGTACCCCCAAGCCCAAGGAAGGGCACCCTGGTCCGTCTGGAGATGGCTTGGTGGGACAGGCAGAGCGCACCCTTGAATTTCCCTGGGAAGCAGCACTGCTAGCTTTCTTTGGGAGCCTGTTTGGGAAGGGGAGGGCCTGTGGGGCTGGTAGAGGAAAGTGCAGCTGGTGGCCCTGGCTTTGTGGCACTGGCATATCACCCAGGTTTCCATAGCACCAGCATCCATAACTTGGGGCCAACGGGAGGGAGAGAAGTAGGTCAGACTGGACTAACAATACCCAGACGTGTCCATCTACGGCTCAGCCTGATCCGGGGAAGGGGGTGAAATGGAGGGGAAAGGGAGAGGGAAAAGAGGGAAAAAAGAACAAAACAGGAAAGCAACAAAGTGCCCATAGTTTGAGCAATGCATTTCTTTCCCTCAGAAAAATAAGGACCCTTTAAAGCCACCTTTGTGCATCAGTACTGAGAAACCGAGACTAGCACCCACCTCCTGCCCATCTGACAACAGACTACAGGGGAATTCAAATGCTAATTTGGAGCCAGACTTCTCAATGGGTCTTTATTTCTGCAGCAGCTCCGGGATCAGAGCTCTGGGGAACCAGCTGGCTGGAGCTGTGAGGATGCTCGTCTCCAGACCAGTAGTACTGTGGGGTGCTTCCCTTTCCCATCTCCATTCCTTATCTTGATTTTGTTACCCCTTGTCTTAGTTTCACTTGTTTACATTCAAGTGACTTCAAGGGCAAGGAAGAAGGTCAGGCACAGTGGAGTTGTGTAACTGAAATAACCACAGTAGTGACCCATTTTATGTGCTGAGTCCGCAGAGGCCTCGCTGTCAACATAACAGCATTTTGATTCTTGCCTGGGCGCAGAATGGTCATTTTGAACGATGCACCCATCAGTGCCAGGATTGAGAACAACATTATGGGCAGTAAGACTCAGAACCCTCTTGATCCAAGTAAGCATATGGACACAGAGATCCGTGAGGTGTGTAACAGAGCAAGATCAGTGGAAGGGAGCAGTGCTTTGCTCGGGGGGCATGGGAGGGTGTAGATGCAAGAGCACAACTCTCCCAGGAGAGATGGAGATGGACTGGGGTGAAGAGCATGACTGTGGCTGTTGTTTGAGAGCACCATGTTTGGCTTGAAGGCCGCACTGTCACAGAAGAGATGCAGCTGTGGTTGGAGGCGCGGGGCGTTTCAGACGAGCAGCCCCCTTGCTCACAGGCAAATATTCCCTTTATGTTGCCACAGGCCACAGCCCTGTGCAGTAAAAACCAGTCCTGGGCTAGATAGTGGGGTAAAATCGAAGCAAAACCCAAGCTACCTGACACTAGAAAGTGGTAGGTCAAGACAGGGAGGTCAGGTAAGGTCACAGTTTGCTTCATTGATTTTATTCCTCCCAATAATTATCACTTGTAAAAAAGCACCAAGAATTCACCTTTTCCCTGGTGAGGGCAGAGCCACAGTATATCCAAGGTGTACAGGGCTTAACGTGCCCTTTTGTGAATGCCCTCCCTCCAAAGGAAAACTTACACTTTGCTGTGGTGGCTTAGGGAAGAGCGTGCCCAGCTCCAGCCCCCGCTGATGCTATGCCCAACTCTGTTCAGGGATTTCCGGGATCTAAGAGCTAAAGGTAGAAGTTACATAGGAAGTGCAAAAGTAGGGTCAGAAGTTAGGACTCACAAAGCAGTTCTGGAGTGAGAGAATAAAAGAGGATCTGTGCTAGCATCATGTGCATCGGCTGCGTTGGTTTTACGATACCTGCAAGGGGTGGAAATCGCGGATCATCATGTCAGTAAGGATGAAACCGGTGAGCTGATGTGGTCACTGCTCCTGAGCCTGCAGTTGGTGAGTGGCTAAACTAGGCTTCATGTCATCAACACGGCGGGGCGGGGGGGGGGGGGGGAGGGGGGGGGGAGGGGGGGAGGGGGAGGGGGGGAGGGGGGCGGCTAGAGCAAGAGCTCAGGTGCTCTGTTATCTGTCCTGACACAGATACTGCAGCTCACTCTCTGAAGACTGGACTGGGTCACCACTTTACATCTCATTGTCCTTCTGGGAGGGGTAAGGAAATGCAGACAAGGCTTGTTGCAAGGGATGCAAATGGACACTTGCCCGCCCCTCTCCTGACGAGTACACGGCTGTCAAAGAGCTGTAAATGTTCTGCCTGAGTGAAGAAACCATCTTGCAGAGCAGCCTGATGAGCTCAGTACAGCACTGCAGGCCAGATGGCTTCTGGATCAGAGCTGACTCATGCCCACCTAGCTCAGAGTCAGGCCAAACATGCAGATACCTACAGTATGCTGGAAGAAGACACCTCTGCTGCTGCTGTAACTGCATCTGCAGCAAGGTAGGTAGCTGTATTGGTAAAAAGCAAAGGGTGTTCTGCCAACTGCCATAATTACAATGCTGCAAAAATGAAACAGTAACAGGCCTGAGTTACACGAATGAACACAAAATCATCAGACAGGTGAACTCCCAACTGAGTCCCGAGGGTGCGGAACAGAGGCAATTCTTCCATTTCCTTCTGACAAAGGATGGTGAGCATAAGCCGTGGATAAGCTGCTGGTATAAAGGGAGGGGTGATAGACTCAAACTGTACAGCCATGGCCTCAGAGAGAAGGAACTTGAGGATCTGCTTTTCACTAAAGCAGTGTCTATCAACTCCTCCAACGGGTTTCCACGCTGGCTTGGCTTCTTAGGGAACTACAGATGAGGAAAGCTGGGACTCATGAGCTCTGCCCAGCCTCTACTGCAGACTGACATTGTCGGCATAATGGAAATAGATTACAAAAAAAGGTGAAAAGGAAGAAAGTAAAGGTGAACTGTAACCAAAAAGCCTCTTAAATTGCCCAAAGCAAAGGGAGAGGGAGGCTCCATTAGCAAAGTTGTAAATTGGCAGCATTAGCAGATGATGAACGTGGCAGTGTTATCTAATAAGGTAGAACATGTCATGAATATTTAATAGCATTGTTTAGCTTGTATTTGTCACAGCATCACAGCTAGAGGCTGTTTCTAAGCCATGGCTGGGGACAGAAAGGTTATAGTTTGATTCTAGAGTTTTGACTGGAGGCCCCCCACACAGAGACACCTACAAAGTTTTGGTAGCATAGAACTTTCCTGCATTCCCTGTTTTCAGACCTCAGATGATAAAGCAAGTCAGCTGCTAGCAGTATTTGTGGAGAGCTAATGAGGTTTGTAAGGTCCTGAATTATATGTGCTTATATGCAAATGCGAGGAACATGCAACACACATAGCTGAGACGTGAAGGATGAAGATGATGGAGGCAGAAGAACAAATGGACAACACCTAGCTAGGAAAGAGAGAAAGGGAAGGTGCATACGGCAATGGGGCAGGATGATGGATAATGAGTGCTGTCAGCCTTTCAGAGCAAGTATTTAAACTCTGATTGCTGATCTCCCTGAAATGGCAAATGCTGACCCATAAAAGAATTATTGGTATTTATCTTTTGCATTGAAATCATATCCACAAAACCTACTCAGAAATCAGCACCTGCATCACTTCCAGATAAACTTCTCCATGTGCTTGTATGCCTATGAAATCCCTGAACCAGAGCTGCAGATTTTCTCCATTATTTTCTTGCCGAGGAAAGAAACTTAAGCAAGCTAACAGGTAGAGATTGATGACCGGTACCAAACAGAAATGTCCTGAGCAGGCAGCAGGCTTCAAAGAAGAGCTTTACTTTGGTCCAGCTTAACACTTCACCCTCCCCAGGCTGACTTGGATGAGGCAAAAATTATCTTCTGGGAATGCAAGCAGAAAACAGGAGCAGCTCCTTTCCCCAGCAGCCTGGGCAACAGGTGTGCCTTTCCCCTGCGCAGGAACAGGCCAGCGGAATTCTATCATGGAACAAAGACTGTTCAGAGAAAAACAAGTACCTGAAGCAGCAGAGCGAGTTGCTGACAGACACGATATGGTTCAGCCATGTCTGCTGGAGAGGAAGGCCCAGATGCCAGGCTGGCACCAGAAAACAAAGCAGCCAGGTGAACTGAGATGCCCGAGTCCTAGAAGTCATGCAAGCAAGACCTGGAAGTTTACACATGTAAAATACATATGTAGTTGTTTCCTTACTCAAGAGACCAAATAAAATCTTGCATCAGATGTTTGCAGCAAGACTTCTATCCCCTATCTCACTCTTTGCAAGCCTCACATCCCATGGGACTACCCTTACCTGCAAAAGCACTTGCCAGAGATGGCCTTCAGGAAAGGGGCTGCTGCTGTTAGCAATAACTGCACTTGAACTGCTAATGAATTCCATCTTTCAAACGCTGCATACACATTGGCTAATTATAACTCTTTATGTCAACTATTTATGTCTTTGCCTCTGCTGTTCCAGTCACGTTCTTCCCTAGAAGTGGCTGCACCCGACTTCCTGTTAGATGTGGCATTTTGAGGCAGGTGGGTATTTTGCCTACGCTTAACAGCAATTACATATTTGCCAGAAAGTCATATGACCTTTCCACAGACACTGGAAGAATACGCATGCAGCAGAACTTCTTGCCGATGTGAACACAGGTGATTTTCATTTACTAACAGAGCTTTAAAAAGAGAAAACTCAGTCAGAGTGCTGTTTGACTACAATAAACATATGATCAAGAAAATATTGAGCAAACAAGGCTTTATTTATCACACAAAATTAGCAAGCAAAAAATCAGCCATTGCAGCTCACTTCAAAGCCATGAAGTCACGTGGATCATGATGCATAAAGAACAGAGAACTCATTTTCCGTCATTATTCAAATGCAGTAATGGGGACTAAAAAGACCAATCTGACTAATAAAATAACTCATAGTAAATGTACCCTAGCGTATGATTATTAATATACATTATAAGAAGACAAAAACTGTCACTGTTAGAAATGCAAAGGCTTCAACAGGGATTAGCAAAGGTATTTGCTTTACAGTAACAGCTCAGTCAGAAACAAAGCTGTGAATAGATGCCACACCTCCACAGTCCTAAGGTCACCAGTTATCTGTTCAATCGCACTGGCTCCCTTACAGCTATTTTAATCTGAAGTTGTTTTAGCTAATGATTCTCTGTAACAGTATTTTGCAAAGGGGATTGGGCTGGTTAGGCGTGGGGCAGATGGAGTGCGGGGCCAGAGGGCGTGCGAGAGAGTGGCCGTTTGTATCACCCCGCCAGGGCACTGGGTGATTTCCAGTCGGAAATACAGCAAACAAACCTTTCTGCATCTAAGCTCAAACAAACAAGCAGTCACTCTGAAAGCACGATCTAGAAAGGTCGGGGTTGGCAGATTTTCAGCCGCTGCGGTTACGATCCCCATTGTTAGCATTTCTGCGCTAGGGCTTGTAAAACCCGTCATTTGGACGGCGCGAGGGCAGTCCGAGGAAGGCCTTCCTCGCAGTCCAGGCCCCGGCCTACCCGGCCGCCATCTCGGTGCGGGGCCTCCCGCAGGCCGCGCCTCACCCTGCCCAGCCGCGCGGCGCCCCTCGCTCCTTCCCCCACCGCCTCGGGGGCTGGCAGCGCGGCCTGACCGCCCCCGCACCACGGCAGAAAGGCCTGCGGCCTGCTCCCCGCGGAACGAGCCCGACCAGGCCGCTAAGCACCCGCCCCGCCGGGAGGAGGCCCGGGCCCCGTCGTGTCCCCCCCGCCGCGGCGGGAGGCGGAGCCCAGCCCACCTGACGGCGGCGGGCGCTGCTGCAGTGTGCGGAGCCGCCGATCGCCGCTGGTTGCCGGAGGTTCGCGGCCGCAGCCCGCCGTGAGCGGGGGTGCTGAGGGGGGAGTGGGGGGTAGGGGTGTGCGGGGAGGACAAGCGATGGGCGCCGCGCGGCGGGTGGGGAGGGACAAAGCCGCCGCCATGTTTGGGGTTTGAGTAGAAAAACAGGCGAGGCGGGCCCTCGAGCGGAGGTGGGGACAGACGGACGGACGAGGAGCCCGGTTCACAGCGACTGCGGAGTACACGGGGGTTCGCCACCCCCAACCGGTTGCGGGACACCCCCCCCCCCAGGGTGGTCGTTGCGGGACCCCCCCCCCAACCGCCTGCGGCCCCCCCCGCGCGCTGGGCCGCCATACGTGACTGGCTGGCTTAATTTGTCACTTTGCCATTGGCTGGCGGGCGGTGCGTGACGTCAGGGCGCTGCGCAGCGCGGCCGCGCGGCTATTTATAGAGGCGGCGGGCGCTGCGCAGAAGGAGTGAGCAGGCGGGTTGGGCCGGGGCACACCGGCTGCTTCCATCGCGCCTCATCCCCGTGGGAGCAGGGAAAAAAACGTCCGAAAAGTCCCGATCCGCCTTCGCCGGAGCGTCCCTTCGGCGGCTGCTGAGCTTTTGTTTTCGTTTGCGCAGCGCCCGAGCGCCCTTGCCGAGCTTTGTCTTCTCCCGGGCCCTGTGGGGAAGGCGCGGCCAAGATGGACCCTTGTCACACCGAGGAGACCGAGGGCGAGATCCCCGGCTTGGGTAAGGCCCGGTGGCGGCGAGGCGGGGGGTGGGCGGTGGCGAGGGGGAAGGAAGCCGGGGGGGGGGTGGGGCAGCTAGGCCGCGGCGGGTGGGGGAGGGGCTGCCGGTCCCGCCCGATCCGGGGCCCCGGCGCCGCTGAGCCCCCACCTTGGCGCCTGCTGGCGGCGGGAACCGCGCTCCGCCTTGCCGATGCGGCCTCGTGTGACGGTGGCACTGGGGGGTAGCCCAGGCCTGGTGGCGGGCTCGCGGCGCGGCCGCGTGCGCGGCTTCCCCCCCCGCCGCGTGCGTCGTGGTGGCCGCGGCGCTCGGCGAGGCCGCGTTCCAGGGGCCGGGGTGGGGGGGGAGCGCTTGTGGGATGCTGCCGCGGCCTCCGATGCAAGCGCCGGCGGCTACCTCCCTGCCTGCTCCTTGCTGTTACTGATTTCTGGGGGCGGGGAACTGTGGAGGGGGATTCGTGTACTCGGGGGGGGGGGGGGTGGGGGTGGGGGCGTAAACAAGATACACGTAAATTACAGTTTATTGCAGGTGTGACTCTTGTGCCTACAGTAACGTCCAGCCTTAGTAGCGTAAATCCTGTGAAAAGAGCCACTCAATAAAGCAGAAGTTGAAAGTAAAGGTTTCTGGACGCCATAACAGTCTCGTCTTAAAATGGTGAACTGTGCCAGTTATTGCAAAACAGCCCTGCCTCAGCGCCTATCTCTGTGTACTGGCTTGTCAGTTTTTGATAACCGGTTAACTCCTTCGATGTTAAAGCCAGTTATTAGTCAATATTACTTTAAAAATCTTTATTTAACAGCAGAGAATATAAACAAGTACATTATCAAAGCACCTTGTATTTGTTCATTTTAGCTATACAGAAAATTCTTTCAAAACCCACACAGGTCAGACAAGCAAAAAAACCCAAATTCGGACCATATTTTGCACTTCAATTTTGCCTTAAAATAAGTATATAAATCATAACATTCAGTTAAAGTGAATTGTCTAATACACTGATTGTTAGGCTTAACTCTTGAACTTCAGGGACTTGTGACTCATATTAACATCAGGAAAGACTTGACCTGTGAAAACAAAAAGCAGATATGTTTGATGCATTAAAAGAAAAGCTAAATCATCAGGCTTTTCCCCTTCTTGGGGAATAAGTGGTTTGTTCCTGTACAGTGTGCTGTTCTGTCTTTACATATAATTCATGACCTGAAATGCTTTTCAATATAGCAGATGGCTGTAAACTAGGTAGAATTGAGTAATTTAATTACTCAAAAATAACAAGTGCTTATGAAAGGTAGCTTTACAGAGTGTTATTCATTGAAGAAAAGTGAATTTTCCTTTGTTAGGTAGCTCTTTGCTAAGAAGAGAGGGATCATCTGAAAACTAAAGATCTGGTAGCACTTCCAGCATAGTGCTGTACCCACTACCCCAAGCCGAAAGTAAAGCTGAAGGGAGCTTGGTGGAGACAACACTTGGGGCCTTTTAGTGGGGCAAGTTAAAAGGAAGGTTAAAGTGTCCCAGTGAGTGAAGTAATGTGACAGCTCTGCTTGGAGGCTTGGGAATGAGCCCTGGGTCTTTTTAAGTATTAGTTTTTTTCCTGTGCACTGGGCACACAGCAGGTGGCTCCAGCAGAAGAATTTCTTGGGGCATTACTTCCCAAGTCTTGCCTCTCCTTGGGATTAGCAAAACACCATTTGGACTCAAGTGACCTGTTTGTTATCACCTTGTTTCCTCAAATGGCTGTTGACTCTCCCTCCCAATTCTACTTGAGACGTCACTTCATGTGTTTAGAACTATGTACAAGGTTCAGTTATCTCTGCACGTGTCAGATGTGGTGTTCTCTGTCCAGGAAGAGCCTGGATCTCTAGAATACGAGGGGGCAGAAATAGCTCTAGGGTGACTGAAGGATTTTTCTAAGGATGTTATGGCTGATGTGAACTGGACAGTGTCATCCTGTGAACTGTTTATTGAACATATGACAGTGCAGACTTGAAGAGAGTAGTCTTGACTACTCTCGTTGCTGCATACTTGCATCCCCTCCAATGGCTCCTCTTTAAAAACACCCAGGTTTCCCTTAAATTGTGATAGGAAGTGGGGTTAAATAATTTCTTAAGGGAAAGCAAAAAACTTTTTTTGGCAGCCATGTAGCTTTAAGTCTTCTATGGAGACTGATTATAGCAGCCCCAAACAAGCACTTCATCACAAATTTTAAGAATGGAGATTGATAACTTACAGCTGTTACTGCAGAATAAAGGCAGATATGATGAAACAAATTATTTAATACTTACCTTATCAATCAGGTACTTCTGTTTAATTTTATCATCCTTGAAATCTTCATTAACATCCAAAACCAGAATGGGAATCTCCTTAAGGTACTCAAAATCAACTCTGTTAAATGTAAGAACATAATGCTAGTAAAAGCAGTATAAAGCACCAAATATAAATCAATGCAGCTCCTCAGTTGCCTTCCCCGTTTCCCAGAGGGAGCAGCATTACTCAAATTACCACATGTGCCAAGATGTTTATGCTGATGCCCATGACTTGTGTCTAAAGCCCAAGTCTGACCTTAATTGCTCTTGTATAATCCAGTCAACATTGTATCAGTGTAACCTCAATGTATTTCACAAACCTGCCCCTTTAATAGCCAATTTCATTGTCCAAGTAGGGAGGGAAAGAGAGTTTATGCTGCTTACCTTGATTTCCTTTATGTTATTCTCTTTGTTATGGAATCAGTTATCAGGAATGTGATTTTGATAAGAGGGAGCATTTTTTTTTTTAATATCACTTGCAATGTGTCTTCCCCACCCCTCTGTAGTTAACTGCTAATCCATTTACTAAGACGGAGTTTTAAAGCTTCCTTTTGTGGGGATGACCTCTTTAACAGGTTATGAGACTGGTATTTAAAATGGCTGGAGATAAGCAAGACCATTTTGGCTGCAGGTTAGGAGCAGATTCAGTTGTGCAACTGGATGTATTGTTCTCTTAGTGTTGTTTCTCTTCCTATGTGTGAAAAGCATTTCTAAAATGCAGTTAGTGTGCTGAACAACATTCTTGTGTTGTTTGCAGGCTTAAGTGTTCCTATGAAAAATACAGGAAATGCTTGCTCAGGACTTTGGAATGAGTACACAACATAAACATTTCCCAAACTCCACAATATGCAGTGCCTTGTCTTCTAAGCATTTGGGTCATCCTACATGAAACTTAGGAAAGTCGATGTGACTGATAATGTACTTTTCCTGGAATTGTTATGCTTCCCATTCAGACAAATATTTCAGGCTCTCTAGGGGGAAATGTAAAGTCTGCTTTGATATTTAGAGGTTCCTTAGATGGGAAAGCTAGTAAGTGTCCGTAAGAATTTGGAAAGCCTTTCTGAGCACTGTTTATTTTGGAGCTAGGATTAATATTTAAACCTTATTGAAATAATAATCCTTGTTGGAACCTTGCCCTCCCTTACATTGGAACTGCATAATAGATACCTTATGTGATTGGCCACTGAAGACAATCTCAATCCTCTCCTGTTCCCATGTACTTCCAGTTAACAAAACCTGTATCCTTGCTGGAGTTAAAACTACAGAGCTTTCCAGTTGAAACTAATGCTTAACAAAGGCTTTAAATTAGATGAATTTCCACCTCTTGGCAATTTTTACTTCCCTGGCAAAAGATTACCTTCCCTCTCCATATAACCTACAGTAATCGTGTCTGTGCCAAGAAACCTGGAGTGGGTCTAAAGATAAGTCCTTCCAACCATGCCTGAGTGAAGCTAGATTTAAGCCTTACTTCTATCCCTAATCAACTTTAGCAGGAGAGAGCCTTCCCTGTAAGTGTAAACTCACCTACATAAAACAGGCTCATACCTCATAGTCCTTTCATGAAGCCAGGTTTCATGTTTATAGTGGAGGTTTTCCAGATACTCAAGCTCAATTCCTTGCTCCTCTTCTCTTCCCCTGACCTGTAGCCTTTCCATGCATTTCTGGGGGGGAATGATAAACATTGACATTAATCATGTGTTGAAAACTAAATCAGCTAAACAGATTAAGTGCTCTTCAAATCAGAAGAACTCATGCTAGACATTAGCGAGTGTTAATTTTAAATGCTTGGCTGAACACAAATAAGTTCAATTTCACTCTTGGATACTTGGAGTAGTGGGTGCTGGCAACTATAGCATTTGCTGACTTTAGAATAGCAGCTGAGAAGTGGGGGGGTTTAATTTGGTCTCTGAAATTTGAATTTAGAGTAGGCTTCCCATTGTGGTGTTGTTGGGAGCTAATCCAGTGTTAGTCACTGCTGTATTATGTCATAAATACTTAGGGGTTTGTATCCTCCTAAGCTCCTGGAAATAAAATTTGGAGTTGAAAATTGTGAACGTACCTGAGGTGTGGTTCTTAGGTAGATCATGCCATCCAGTTCTATATCTGATTCAAACTGATTCAGAAGCCATGTATGCCAGTCCTGGTAAACAGCCCACTCTGTTTCATTAATATTTCCAGACTCGAACAGGTTAGAAGCAAATACATACCTGCAACGGAAGACGTGTCTCA
Source organism: Bucorvus abyssinicus (assembly GCA_009769605.1). Taxonomy (NCBI): domain Eukaryota; kingdom Metazoa; phylum Chordata; class Aves; order Bucerotiformes; family Bucorvidae; genus Bucorvus; species Bucorvus abyssinicus. Next base: position 5,722,040 of record CM020041.1, on the reverse strand, counting down.
TGCTAGGAATGACCAAAGTGAACTGCTACAACACTTCTCAGTAGAATCAAAATTAAGGTGCTGGAAAAAATAGCTGCCTGCTCTGTGTGTAAAAATACTCTTAATACCCTCCAGTTCTCACCTGTTGAATCAAACCTGCTTCTTGCGGATACCAGTTTAATACCCAGTGTCTCCCCAGCTCCTTGTCTTTCAGCAAAAAGACCTAGAGCATTTAATCGGAACTCTTTCTTGTTCCCCTGAGGGTGTAATTACCTGTCACTGTACACAGATCTCTCAAAAAACTGCACTGGATGTTCGGCTTCACGTAGCTTGGCTGAAACAGGTTTTAATTGTGCTCTTACTCGGCTCAAGCAAGCATAAGTCTGAAATGTGTAAGCCCATCTTGTGGGTTTATCGTACATCATTTTAAGTAGATTTCCTCCACTCTTCTGAGATGTTGTAAGTTCCTAGGGGACAAGAGAGAAAATACCAGCATATTTGCAGGACTTTAGTTCTTTTTTTAACTTAAACATACCAGAATTCTGGATTAATTGATGGCTTTGTATTGCTTGTTTTAGCAAAATGCTTAGGCATAGGAATAAAGGGATTTGTTTCTCAGCTGATGGTAGTCTTTATGCCAATTCTTTAGAATAGGTTGATCACTGAGTTTCAGACTTTAATGTGATTCCTGCGGTGTAGGGAGGTGGCTATTTGAAATAGGCATTCAGTAGTAGCTTCCTAAGTAGCCTTTACAATTTGAGTGTTTGACCATCTGGTATGATGGTGGGATGTCTCTGGGTGCTCTGGACTCTTAGTATAGCTGGATTTTGGGATTGCTTCCTGGCCAATCACTGCAGTTTCTTTCGTGATGGATCTTTCTCCCAGGATTCCCAAATCCAACCCACGTACCTCATATTCATCATCTTCAGCTGTCTGGATGTTGCACCACTTGGCGATGGGCTCGGGGATGATTTCCCACTCATCACTGTGTTTCTCTAGCAGCCTGACAAATGTGGACTTTCCTGCAGCTGGAGAAGATTTTAAAAGTTCATTGAGGGGTGTGGATTAGACGGGTCTTAACTGATAAAGATACAGTGGTAGTTGTCAGGTTTCTGAAGGGGGCTGTGGGCAGTGTCGTGGCAGTGTTTGAAGTGCAGAGCCGCAGGGGACCCTGGCCAGGCTGTGGGATGCTGGAAGCGGGGCTAGGCCCTCGGGAAGGCCTGGCGGGGCCGCCTGCACGGAGCTAGTGCACCTTCCGAGAAGACAGCTCTAATCTCGGGCTCCAGAAGGTCGTGCCGAGGCCGGGCAGCCGATAAGGCGCCGGCGGAGGCTGCGCCTCCATTTTAGGAGCAGGCTGCGGCGGGGCGGGGCTTAGCGCGGCATTGTTGGGAGCCGGCGGAGCGCGGGCGGCTGCCGCGCCTGCGCGGCTCTGGGGCGAGCGGGAAAGGCCGCTGCGCACGCGCGGTGAGCGGGCGCCGGCGGGCAGCCGGTGACGCAATCGCTGGCTGTGGTGCTGCAACAGGCCAGGTGCGCGGGAGGCAGCCCCGCGGCGCGCGTTGCCTGGGCATGTCCCTCGGTGCTAAGGCCGGTCCTGGAGCAGGCCAAGGGGTCTCTCGTGAGCCCGGGAAGGACACGGGATGTTTAGGCTCTGAAAGCCCACCCACGGCGGTTCGCGTGTCCGGGCCTGGGCCGGATGGCGGATGTGGGTGGGGGGGGCTCCTATTCCGGGCGATGGCGTCAGTTTCTGAACATCGCCGGGAGCGGGTGAGCGCTGGATGCGCCTCTCCCTCAACGAGATCCCCCGCCTTCCTGTAGAGGAGGGCGGGAAAGGTCCCTCAGCCGCCCCTCTCCCGAAGCCATCGGTGCCACCTCGAGGCGCTCCTGGCCTGAGACCCCAGCCGCCGCGGGCGAGGCCCCACTTCCCTCCCCCGCCGCTGCGCTCACCGATGTTCCCCTCGATAGAAATCTTCATCAGGCGCTTCTGGAAGCTGGAGTCGAGGGAGCTGGCAGGGCTGCAGCAGTGCCGTTTGGCGGGGGTAGACATGGCGCCGAGCGGGAGCACACAGCGCTCCCGGCTGCTTCAGCCCAACTTAAGTCTGCCGCCAGCCGGTGGGCGGGATGGCCGTTCCCGCCACCACTCCCCGAGAAGAGGCGGAGGCGCTGCCCCCTCCCCCCGTCGCGGCGGGCTGCGGACCGCTCCTTCCGGGGCTCCCGCCCGGCCGGGGAGCGCAGCTGCCTCTGCCGAGCTGCTGCCTTCAGGGCTTTTTAAAATGGGTGTTAAGCCAGTGAAATGGAGCAGAGCTGCTTTGTTCAGGAAGTGACAGTAAAACGTTCCACTTTCTGATTTGATTTGCATTAAAGTAAATGAGTTCTACATGTCGTTTGCTTTACAGACATAAGACTTGAGAGTATCTTTTTTTTTAAAGTTTTGTTTCTTTTTAAAAAGGTCTCCAGCTTTGTGGGGAGGTAGCCGATAGTGATCCGTATTGGTATCTGTGAAACTAAACATTTTACACAGCTCTGTAAGGGACGAGGCCATGTAGAACAGCAGGCAGCGAAGTGGCTCTGCCCAGGGCTCCCAGTTAGTGTTGGCATTGACTGGAGAGGAACCACGCATGGATGGAGGGTGAGATGCTGCTCTGAGCAGCTCTGCTTCTCAGCTCCAAAATTCCAGAGTGTCAGTGTGGGTGTGCCTGGGGCTTTATGAAGCCTGCTGGACTCTTGGCAGGGATTCCCTGTGGCCTGTATGGGCAAGTTGAAACATGAACCGCTTGTTCTTCCCAGGGTAGGGAACGGGGCTGGAGAATTCTTCCATGGCAGCTTTTACGGGCACAGCTATCTGGGGTTGTGTGGCCGTAGTTATTCCTGTTGCTTCTATAATAACGGCATCCAGGGTGCAATCTAGCTAGGTCTGGTGTGTTTGGAGGAGATGGGAGGGAGTTTTATTTTCCTTTCTTTTATGATAATTGTGACCCATGTCTCTTCTTTCCCCACCTCCTACAAACACACCAGGCTTCAGTGACCGAAGCGAGCAGATTGTTTCACGTGGGGTAGCGTCAGCATTTGAAGCTGGTAAGTGCTAGTTCCCACCCCCCCTCTTTGTTCAGCCAGACTCCGCACCCTCCGTGCTACGTGCTGGTGCGGGGGGGGGGGGGGGGGGTGGGCGGCGAGTGTCGGTAGCGGGGTCCGGCGGAGGGAGGCCGGGGAGGGAGCCGCGCGCGGCCTACGGGGCATGCGCAGTGTGGAGAGAGGCGCAGGCGCGACGCGCGCTGAGCGCGCCGTGGCTTTGTTCGGAGGGGGGGGGGGGGGGGTAGGTAGGACACGCATGCGTACAACCTGCGGGGGCGGGCGGTGGGGCAGAGACCATAGAGTAGCGAGGACGCATGCGCAACCTGGCGGGAGCGGCACGGGGAGCGTTTGTGTGTCCCAGGGCGGCGGAGCGCAGTGAGCATGCGCGGGCGGGTCCCGCGGGGCAGGGCAGGAGCCTTCCGGGTGCTACGCGCATGCGCCCCGCTCCCAGCCACGCCGCAGCCTCGTTCGGGAGCCGGTGAGCGGCCGGGCAGTCCGCGCCCCTCGGCGGCTGCTCGCCGTACGCCGCTCTCCAGGTCGCGGCTGCCGTGCGCGTCGGCGGGGACCGCAAGGCGGCTGTCCAGCCAGGGCGGTGTCTGGGGCCGAGGTGCTTTGTGCGGCGGAAGGCCCGGCCCAGCGGAAGCGGGAGTACCCGCCGCCATTTCCTAGCGCGCTCTCGCCACAGGCTCGCCCGCTCGCTGCCGCCCGACTGGGACTAGGCGCTCTCCGGACAGCGGATCAGGCTCGGAGCCCTAGAACCACCGCGGAGCCCCACCATGTGTGCGTGCAGGGATGGGGGCTGGGCGCGGGCCGGGGGGGGCGGGCCAGGCGTGCGCCGGGCGGGAGCGGCTCTGTGTGTGTGAGGCGGGCAGCGGTCCAAGGTAGAGGAGGCTCGGGGGTGGGTGGGCACAGGCCAAGGAGGGGGCCGCCGGGCGCTCTGAGGGGGTGCGGGTGGCGGCCGTGCTGTGCAGCGTCTCAAAGGGGCCTGTTTTGGTCTTCTCCAGCAACCACAGAAACTGAGACAGAGCAGAGCCTCACTCCCAATGTGATGCTCAACACGGAGAGCAGTGAGGGATATGTGGTGAAAGTCAGGGGGCTGCCTTGGTCTTGCTCCACTGAGGAGGTGCAGAGGTTTTTCTCTGGTAAGTAAAACTGTGGGGAGATGGGGGTCTGGGATGGGGGCTGGGCTTTGTTGTCAATTCTGACTTCCTCTTGGGGACACCATGGTAGTGGGAATGCTGCAGTGAACAGATCCAGACAGCATTCGGGGCGCTTTAGCAGCTAGTGAAGTTTGTAATGCAACAAGCGGCTCTGCAAAAGCTATGCTTCTGCTAGCAAGAACTAGACACAAAAAAGCTTAGTTTGTGAGTTGGTGAGATAGCTACAACCTCCATAGCTTCTTGAGCAGCCAGAAGAGAGATGCTTCAGTTTTGAAGAAAACATCAAAGTTCTTACTTAGTTCTTGGTGTTGTCCTAATAGGCTCTCTTGTGTTAACTGTTTAGTGTCTCATGTCCTCCAAATTATTAGTGTCCTGCAGTAATAAATAGTGGTGATAAATATGCAGTTGCTTCAGTGACTGGAGATTTTAAAGCTGCTTCAAGAGTTTGGCATATTGGACTCAGTTCTGATTTAGTTAATTACACTTAACATTGATCAGCACTTCATGCTGATATGAAAGTGTAAGTCTGTTACAATCAAAAGTAGATAGCACATTCAACTTGACCTGAGGCAACAAAGCTTTCAAAATAGATAATTTGCCTTTATCCTTAATGTTTTGCTAATCTTCAGCCTTGACAAGAAGGGTAACTTGATTTTAGCTTATTGTTTAGCTTATTTAATTTATTGTTAACTACAGAAGTTACAACCAGTTACTGCTGGTTTTGTTGTCTTGCTATAACCTGATAGTTGATAGTTTTTTGACTACCTGAAGCTTTTTAAAGTCACAGTGTTCCTGTAATAATTAAATTAATTCTGTTCTTCCTGTTTCATTTTCAGATTGCAAAATTCTAAATGGGCCTTTGGGTATCCGTTTCATCTACACCAGGGAGGGTAGACCAAGTGGAGAAGCATTTGCTGAACTTGAATCAGAGGAGGATGTGAAATTGGCACTGAAAAAAGACAGAGAAACAATGGGACACAGATATGTTGAAGGTTTGACTTGGTCTAGTAACTGACTAAATGTGTTTGTGTTTGATGGGTTTTTGGTTAATTGCTTTTTTTTGTGTCTTTAAAATGCATGTGGAAGGTCAAATGGTCTTGTATATCATAACTTGACTAGTTTCAAGGCAGATGACTTTCAAAACGTTTGTTTATTCCAGAATGCATTAATTCTAAGTGCCTTTTGCAGTTTTCAAGTCAAACAACGTTGAAATGGATTGGGTTCTGAAGCATACTGGTCCCAACAGCCCTGATACGGCTAATGATGGTTTTGTACGTCTTAGAGGACTCCCATTTGGCTGTAGTAAAGAAGAAATTGTACAGTTCTTTTCAGGTATGTGGGATAAAAGTAATAGCTATAGCACTATTGGTATATCCTAAAAAAAAAAAAACCACCCAAACAATACAGATTGCCCAGTAGTACTTCCAACAGCGTATGGATGGGTCTTAAAAGTAAATAAGCAATTCTCCATTAGTTATCTGGGCCTGAGCGATCAATTCCTAGAGTACTTGTTAAATAATAGAGGGAACTCCAAAAAGCTGCTCTAATATATACTTAGTGTAATTTATACTGTTCCAAATAAGGATAGCAGAAAACAAGTGTCTTGCTTTCTACATTAAAGTGAACAATTCTGATGGGAGGATGTTTCCACCCATGGTCTAAACAGGTTCACACTGTTCAGCGAAGGCTGTAGAACACCCTTACTGCTGGGCTCAGTACCTGGAGCAGGAGCTGAAGGAGGGCATGCATTGTGCCCACAGTTTCTTAGAAGTGTAGATTTAGTATCAAGTAACATTCCAGAAAAACACAACCAGCTGAACTCTCCCCAAGTACAGATTTCCCCTTCCACTTTGTGGGGGTGAAAAACCCCCTTGATGTTACCTAGCCTAAAGCTTTTACGGATGAAGAGCTAATGTCTTGTATTGACTCACTCTCACTTTTTTTCAGCTCTTGTATGTTTTAGGAACTGGAATACTAGTGTAAATGCCTAAGAATGAAATCTGTTGATTTATCTAGGATTGAACTTGTTAATATTTTCAAAGTAGTAGATTTCTAAATGTGAGTGTTAAAATTAGTTCGAATGTTTTGCTATAGCAAGATACGATTGAGCTTACTGTTTTGCTTTAAAAGACAGTAGAAATATTTCCAATTTTACAGCTTCAGAACTTGTTTTTTTGTTTTCCAAATCAATAATATGTTGTGAACAAGAGCAATTCTTGAGCATGTGCATTTTAAGTTGTTTCTTTCTTACACGGTTAAGTGATTCAAGCTTTAAAAACTGTTACTGTGCTTAATATAGCAAATGTGCCTCTTCAGAAACTAATACTTCTGAAATTACTTCACGATTTTTTCTTAATTAAGCACTCCTAAAGAAAAAAATTAATGCTGAAACTTGATGTTTGCATAAAACTAATTATTTTACCTGAGTGACTTCTAGTAAAAATACTTGTTTTATATAAAACTGTTTTAACTTGCTGTGTTTGAATTTTAAGTTACCTTTAAAAGTTCATCTTAAATACTTTCACAGAATTGAAGAGGTTTGTAATAATATGTCAACTTCTTAATGCACCCTGCATTAGATGCTTTCTCTGAGGAGTTGTTCCTGACCCTCAGAACGTTTCTGTGCTCTGCAGGGTGGGTTAAGAACGTGAACTGAATGGTATGTGATGGTGGATCTCTTTTTGTTGACATGCTTTTTCTTCTAGTGTTCTAGACTCAACATACCATTCACTTACAAGTGTTAAAATTCTGGTGTATTTAAAGCTATAAGAAAAACTCATGACTGGGCTTGTGATGTTAATATTGCCCCCCTACTGGGGTTATTTGTCCTTGGGTTGAAGGGTTGGAAATCGTGCCAAATGGGATAACATTGCCGGTGGACTTCCAGGGGAGGAGTACGGGGGAGGCCTTCGTGCAGTTTGCTTCACAGGAAATAGCTGAAAAGGCTCTAAAGAAACACAAGGAAAGAATAGGGCACAGGTGGGGATGGATGGTTGGTTGGCTCTGTCACTTTTCTTATGGTAAACAATTAAATCCATATTCTCTCTTCTGAAAGTGTTAACATCCAAAAAGAATTAGTATTTCGGTCTCTGCCTGGGGGATAAGTAAAGGTATTGCTGATGTGCCTGTGGCACAGACTGGCTCTACCCCAAACAAAAAGACAAAATTGGGCTAAGCTTAAGTGTGCTTTGGAATCTGGGTAATAACGAGGAGTACAAAAAGTGATAGCTTGAAAGTGACAAAGTTGAGAGACTATGGCTTTAACTTCTCCAATAGCACCAATTATGCCTTTAGCTCTAAAGACATGCACAGTACTCTTGCTACCATAAGAAAATGTGATACTTTCTAAACTTGTTTTATAAGTTGAAACGTAACAAATTTTCTTACTGTATTAATCTTCAATGTAATGAGCATAGCTTTCAAGAAATTGTCACAAAGGGTTTTTATTCTATTTGACTTGTGACTATTTTTCATTGAAGCATGCACTTGTTGCCTATGCTGAATCCCTGAAGCATAGGCTGGGTTCACTAGCACATGCAGAGCTTTTTGTAGCATCCTGATGGGTTAAAATCGTGGTGGAGACCAAGTTTTTAACCCTCTGTTTACATTGCCACGTGAGCAAACCAGTGCTGAGTTGAGCGGACGTCAGTCCCTCCTCTTTTTTTTTGACTAACACTTTAAATTGGAGGGAGGAGGGTGGGGAATCAATATTGCTCCCCCACCCCTAAGGCTGGGATACTGTGAAGTATGAGGAGCATGTAAACCCTTCAGTAATTGTAATTTCTTGAAAATACACTGATTTGAAAGTAATGTAGTGCTTATAATAGTATGTCATTGCCTACATAATGTAAAGAAACCTGGCTTAAAATACCCTGCCAGTGTCGAGGCTATGACTAAATGGCTTGTTTAAATGTGAAGTTGTGAGGTACTTGTGGGAGGAGCAACCACTGACTTCTTCCTGTGGAAAAACTTCCAGGTACATTGAGATCTTCAAGAGTAGTCGAGCGGAAGTGCGCACTCACTACGACCCTCCACGCAAGCTGCTGGCAATGCAGAGACCTGGTCCTTACGACAGACCTGGTCTGACGCGGGGATATAACAGTCTGGGTAGAGGAAGTAGCTTGGAGAGAATGAGGCGTGGAGCCTATGGAGGAGGTAAGTATGTGCAGTCCAAGAGGGAGCTGCTCATCTGAGAAGCAGCAACACTTGGACGTGGTAGTGTCTTCCCTGCTTTGTAACTGCTGGTTTGTATATGTCCTTGTGTCCTTGGCTTTATTTCTTCTAGAAGAACTGAAAGTTTCTCATGTAGTTGTCTGCAGTGTGTTCATGTGTATTTGGATCTTTGTGTAGTTGAAATGAACATGTTGTCCAATCTATTTATAGGTTATGGAGGTTATGATGACTACAATGGGTATAATGATGGCTATGGTTTTGGTTCTGATAGATTTGGAAGAGGTAAGATATCTCTAATAGGAATAGTAACTGAACTTAACAATACGTCTCAAAAGAAACTAAAATACATCTGAAAGACCTAGAATGGACTCTTTTCTCTGCAGGAATGTCGGACCACAGATACGGCGACGGGGCATCCACCTTCCAGAGCACGACTGGCCACTGTGTCCACATGAGAGGTCTGCCTTACAGAGCCACGGAGAACGACATCTACAACGTGAGTTCCAAATCTGCCTTTTTCTGAAGCGTGTGGCTCTAAGATGCTGTGGTGGTTGTTGGACGTGACAACGGCATCACAGTTAACAAGCGTTCCTGTAGAGAGAACGACTTGCTGTAGGACCAAACTGTTGCATTGGTGCGTTTTAATCTGTGTGACTTTTGCATGTAGTTCTTCTCACCTCTGAACCCTGTAAGAGTACACATTGAAATCGGACCAGATGGCCGAGTAACTGGAGAGGCAGATGTTGAATTTGCTACTCATGAGGATGCAGTGGCTGCGATGTCCAAAGACAAAGCAAATATGCGTAAGTTATGGCTGTTGGGAATACGTGGCTTTAGGGAAGACATGGTGTGGTGCATCTGCTGTAACTGGAATACCAGAGGTTTCCCTGCAGCAGTGAGACAAACTGCCTGAGTTTGGTGTGAAATGCTCTCACAGCAGAATTCTCTTCTTCCAGAACACAGATACGTAGAACTCTTCCTGAACTCCACAGCAGGAGGAAGTGGTGGTGCCTATGGCAGTCAAATGATGGGAGCAATGGGTATGTCTAAACACTGAACAAGCACTTGGTACATAATGAAGCTGGCTGGTTTTATACAGCTCCGGCTTACTCTGTGCCTGGCACAAAAACTGAAATTCAACATTCTGTCTTAATCACACAGTCAAGGAATCGGAAGGGGTAGTCCAAGATTGGAACACTAGCACATTGCCAGGTATATCAACCTTTTGGTCGGACAATCATAGGGTGAATAAGCTGTGGTGCTGGGTGGGGGATGCGTGGTGGGATGTGGCCCCTGGGAGTGTGGTGGTGTGAAAGACAAGAGGGAGATGCCTTTTATTCTTCTTCCCCCTTCCTTTTTTTTTTTTCTTTTTGGGGGCCAGAACATAGTCTGGTGATGGAGGGTGTATCTGTGATGTGACCTGCCGTTTGAGCCCAGTCTTGGTGGTGAGGGGAAAAATCTGCTTGGAATTTGTCTGGATTGCTCTAGCAAACTCCAGAATTGTTTGAAAATCTAAAACGTGTTTGCAACCCAAGTCCAAATGAGTGCCACTGTTGTGTCTACAGAGCAGATACCCTTCTTGACACCCGGCTTGTCTGGCTTCTTGGAGATGAAGTGGTGGTTGGCTTTTGGGGGGTTTCTTTCTCACGGGTGGTGGGCTGGGGGTGTGTGTGTTTAGATATACTGCTGCTTTTATAGTATTGTGATTACAAAATGTTGGGAGTTCAGTGCTGATGCTTAAACTGCAGAAAAGTTTTGTGGGAGTATGGAAAGTGATGAGGTGAGGAGCAGTAGTTAGTAAGCTTAAGCAGAGGTCTCCTGTGTGGTGAGCTACAGTGCTGCTGTGATGCACAGCTGGTCTGGAGCAGGAGTGAGTCTGTCAGGACCATGAACGCTTGAGCGACTCTGGTTAATGGGTCTGCGTGTCCCCTGACGGGCTGGGCGCTCTCATGGCAGCAGTCCTGTGTGAGGTTGCTTAAAGCCAGCTCTAAGTCTCGTGGGGTGTGTGTTTCTCAGTAGCAGGTTAATTCTGCTCTGTATAGTCATAGAAACTGCAGGCGTAAACCCTTGCAGCAGGAGCTTGAGAGTCACAAGCACTTGCTGTAATTCTTCAAGATGCTGTTGCCGCTCAGTGGTGGGAATGTCTTTATAAACCTGATGGCTTCCTTGGAGCTTGTTACCTGACACACTTGGGAGGATAGTGACCTGGGTGAGAGGGAGCTAGTGGAGGTACAGGGCTGTCAGTTAGGGCGAGGGTGGGTTTTGTTGATGATGAACAGATTAACAGGTGAGTGCTTAACAGTTTTATCCTTAACTTGAAAGGAAGCCAATCCAGTTACGGTGGTCCAGCTAACCAGCAGCTGAGCGGGGGTTACGGAGGAGGCTATGGAGGTCAAAGCAGCATGAGTGGCTATGGTAAGAGCATTTCCTCACTGGTTTTAGGTGGGCTAAGTGCAGCCAGCTTAGCGTGCCTTAAGGCACTGTTTTGGTGTTGAAGGGTTGTGCTGCAAACTGGGAAGCACAAGTCCTGGAAGTGGCAGACTTGGCTATTGTGAATTTTTGAACTAATGGAGAGCTGGGGGGAATAACTTTAAACTAAGAACTTGGAGCTGGGGGGGTCAGGGGTGGCGGGGTGCAGGGGTGGGAAGGGGGTGGGAAATCCCAGTCTCCAGACTTTGGTTACTCCAATTTCTCTTTTCTGTGTGGTTTAAATATGGTCAAATGGGGGCTGGCATGTGGGAGGCTGGTTCAGAGAACAGTGACAAAACACTGAATTGAAAAGGGGGGTGGCGGTGGGGGGGCAGGACAGAGCTGGCTCTTTGATTGAACAACCAATAAACTTCGTTTTGGGTACGGAGCTCTAAACTGACACTTTGCAGTATTGGGCACAGTAGGCGGTATTTACGAGGTGGCCCAGCACGGACAGGCGCTGGGGGAAGGATGCTTCGAGTCGGCCTGAAGCAGCTGTGAACCTGCTGTCGGTTTTCCCCTCAGACCCCGGGAGCCAGGGCGCCATGAACAGCAGCTATTACAGCAGCGGGAACCGCGCGTCCATGGGAGTGAACGGCATGGGCGGCATGTCGAACATGTCCAACATGAGTGGTGGCTGGGGAATGTAACCGATCGCTGACTTTTGGTCACTTCTTTTTTAAAAAACAAAAAAACAAAAAACTAAGTTTAACAGTTTTGCAATACGAGCTTGTGATTTATGCTTTACTGTAAGTGAATTCAGGATTGTTCTTTTAAAACCTTTCAGGTTCGGTATTTTTGAACATACAAAAATGAACATTCATCTAGGATGTAATAACCAAGCTGAGTAAAGACTATAACTGTTAAACACTTCTGAGCGTTTCTCGAGTTAGTTTTGTTGTAGGAGTGTATTTAAGCAGTAAGCGTATTTAGGTTAAAGCTGTTTGAATTATGTTAAATGTTGCTCTTATACCATATTACATCCAACACTGTTTTGAATACATGTTGAAAGAGACATGCTTTTTTGTAAAGAAACAATATAGGAGCTATGTCTGAAATTCAAAGTGAACATTTGGCATGTTAGTTCTAGTTTCTTTCTTTTAATATCCTGTAAGGCACGTTAAAAGCTTTTGGGTTTTTTTTTTTTAAGTTAATGGGGGAAATGTGTTGAGACGCAATACGGCTACTTTAGGATTTTGGTCTTGGTGTTCGTATAAAATTCTGAGGCCTTGATTTAATCTTCCATTGTATTGTGATTTCCTTTTTAGGTGTATTGCGCTAAGTGAAACTTGTTAAATAAATCTTCCTTTTAAAAACTGGAACTCACTCCTTCTTGACCTCTAGCTTCTGGGGTGTAGCTACACCTGCAGAAGCATTGCTGCACTCCCATGTTCTCAGTGACTGTAATGCTCTTAACATGCACCTGCCCCAGGCATGGTGATGCTCCTAATGCCAGCTGTCACCTGAAAGCTGGCCTTGGAGGATGTTAAAGGCAGGGTGGTGGTGGTGAAGAAAACCAGCACCTGCTCCTGAGGGTTGGGGGGTGTGGTGGTGGTGGGATGTTGGTTCAAAGTCCCCCAAGGCTGTGACATGCCCGAGGCTCTTCTGAGCTGCTAGCTTAAAGCTGCAGACAGGCTGAGATGTCCTGTGCTTGTGGGTTTGCAGCTCTGAGGAGCTGAAGTGCTGCATCAGTGGATGCTGCGGATTAGTGCAACTGTTTGAATAAATTTGGTGTCGCAAACACTGTTTAATGACCTGGTTTTATAAGCAGCTTAGCTTAGTTGCTTTCAAGCACTGGATCTTCCCTTGAAATAATACAGAATCCGCTTCCATGCCTTTGATAGTAAATTGATTTGCCCTTTCTAATTAACCATTCCTCTCTAAGGCTCACAGATCTGAGGTCCCTTTCAACAGCAAAGGAAACCCCCCAAGATCTCCAGCAGTGGAGCTGTAAGGGTTAAATCCTGTGCACTTCCCACCACAGCTGTGGTGGTCTTTGCCCTGTTGAAAACCTGCTCAGGAAGGGGCTGCTGGCTGCAGAGTGAGGTTGGTGCCAGAGCCCAGCTGAGACTCTGGCAGTGCTGGGGGAGCTAAATGGTCGAGGGGCAGAGCAGGGATGGAGCAGGGGTTTGTGCTGTGCTACACGGATCCTTTGAAGGAAAGGGCCTGTGCACAACTGTGTGGTCATGTCGATGAAGAGCTGTTCTGCATCATGTGGCACTCACCAAACTGGGTGCTGCTGGGGACAGCATTGCCTTCAGCTGCCCACCTCCACCATCACCACTGGGGGAACTGGAGAGCTGACTGCCCTGGCACAGTGGAGCTGGATCCACTGACACAGCTGAACCTGTCTCCAGCCATGAGCACAGGGCTGCAGAAACCCACTTTATTAGCAAGAGATGCAGAGGCTGTAAAGCCCTTGGCTGGTTGAGGCAGCATCTGAGCATCTGCATCCCGGGGGCTGTCACAGCTGTCTGGAGTCACTGCCCACCCTTCTCCCGGGTGGTATGAAGCAGATAGTGCTGCAGAGCACTGGCTTTATCTGGCACTCCCAGCAGAACACCCTGAGGGCAGTTCTAGACTCATTCTGTATCTCTAGCTTCAGCCCTTGACCTGTGTGAACATCCTCCTCCAGGATCAATGACTGACAGCTGCTAAAAATGACAACTTCAGTCTTGCTTTCAGTTGCTGCAAAAGTCTTTATTGTGTAACTACTGTACTGTGGTCACAGCGACTTTCAGAACGAGGACAAGGTGTAGCTCTTGACTGCAGTGAACAGAAGGCACATTCATCAACACCCATCATAAAGCTCTTTCTATAGACAATTCATAAATTGACTTTTCTGTACTTAGAGCAAATACAAAACTGTACACGAGCCAGTGAGACGAACAGGAGCACTACGGTGATGTGCAGAAAGACCGTGACGTCTAGAGGGATCAAATTAATGTAGAAATGCCATATACAAATTTTAATACAAATAGCTATAAAAATCAGAAAAGTGATTTTGCATTTTAGTTTCAAATAGAACTTTAAGGGAAATTACAGTTGATATAATTTCCTTAATTATTCCAGTTGGAGAAACATTAGCTTGCGTAATCCCTACAAATTATTTTACGCTGCTCTGTCTTACTGTGGAAAATATTAGAGCCCAGACAGTCTGCTGCACAGGAGATGCCTGGAATTCAGAGTTAAAAAAATAATGGCTACTTTCCAATGTCAAAGTGGTCCTGTCAAGGTTAGGAAAGCCTTAGGAGGAATTAGGCGAACACCGCTGGAGGAGTAAAGTGTGACAAGTATCACACACACGGACAGGTTTAGGGTACGATGGCAGTGCCAGTTCGTTACTAGAACAAGTGTTGCAGAAGATGTCCCCGCAGTTTCTGCAGTGATGCTGCAAACAGAGAGTTAGAATCTAAGCACAGCTGCCTAAAAACAGCATCAGGAAGAGAGAAATCAGACCTTATAAAAGCCTTTGGGAGTCCACTGACATCATCCTCCTCAACAGGCCCAGCCCTTCCAGCAGCGCTCCCTCCTGCAAGGAGGACTGAGCACCAGCACAGCCCAGCTGCCCTGGCTCCCAGCTTGCAGGCAGAGCAGCCCCGGCCAGGGACTGGAGGAGCCGCACTGCTGCTGCTCAGCAGCTCTGGATCACTGCACAGCCAGGTCCAGGCTTTCAGGAAAGTTCACACAGGCCCAGCTCTACATGGATGAAATCTGGTGCCTGGGCTGCTGGCACCCCCGAACTGTCCCAAACTGCCGAGCAGGACCCCAGCAGCAGCCCCCTGGGAGTAAGGCACTGACAGGAGCTATCAGCATCCAGTCCTCAGTGCGCAGAGCTCAGCAGGGAAGGGGGATGAACCACGGCACAAGAGACCGCAGCCTGCAGCAGCTCCCTCCCTTGGGAAAGCAACCAAGCACACGAACATTATTTTTAGGATGGGAAATGCCAAATCACTTCTCTGTGTAGTTCTCAGGCCAACAAGACCTGGAACAGAAGCGGTGTTCGTCTGCCCTGGCAAACTATGCAACAGCACAACCTTTGTTCTCCGTGACAAAAAGAAAAAACAATGCAATGAACAACACTACCTTCCTCCTTGAGATGGAGAATTCCTTTTCGCACTGCTTGCAGTGTGTTGCTTCATCATCCTTCAGCCAGGTATGACCCTAGAAAAATGGGAACGAAAGCCTTGCCATAGTCACAAACAGATTTAGGAAATACAATTCAAGGGCAGTTTCCCAATGTTGTTGGAGTTTTTCAAAAGCCATCTTTTACAGGAGGATAACCGCGGTGAAAGGTGGTGTTAAATGAAATGCGTATGTTCCATCGAAATCTCCATGAGATGTAGATACCTTTAGGGCTTTATTTACTTCTTTAATATCTTCCATCTTCAACTTCGATCTGGAAAAAAAAAAGATTCCCTCTGCATGACTTTACATTTAGTTGTGCTCGATTTTACCAGCCGTTCCGCTGTCCAGCCACTGAACCGGAACTCTAATTCTTCAGTCACCTCCCCATTACGACTGACCCGCTCAGTATCACCAGGAAGCTTTGTCACCGTGGGTTTGCCCCCTTTTCAGTATCTTCAGGTGAATGTGGAAAAGCACCGTTCCACTGTGAGAATTAAGCCTTCTCATCTCGGCCAGCTTACTCATGCAAGGATCTTCCCCCACTCTTATTTCCTGGCTGTTCGGTTTCCCATGCATAGTAATTGCCTCCTAAAATTCTCCTATCTTTTGACTGTAATAACTGGATGCGTTTAAAATTACTTGTATTAGTTTGATACTCCATCCTCCAGATTATGTCACTTATGAGATTCAGCTCCTAGAACTTACTGGCTGAGGTGAAGTCCCATTTCTTGAAGAGCTTGCTCCTGCTCCTCACAGACTTTCTCCAACTGCTGCTTCTCATCTTGCAGCTTCCTCAGTTCCTATAAAATCGAACACAAAATGAAGTTTTCTATGTGCTAAGCTTGACCTATAACCTAGATCAGCCTATCCACACCACCCAAGCAGTTCACCAGAATAAGCTCCTTTACACAGCTACCTAGTTCTAAGGCTTCATTTTTAGAGTTACACGGATGAGCAACCCAAACATCGAAACCATTTAACCATACTTACCATAAAGAGGAAGATTTTCAGGCTTTAAACACCCTTGAGCGTGGCTAGACTGCAGCAGTCCTACGCCCACCCACCAGTGTGTGGACAGATACCGGTGTACTGCGCAGGAGCAGTGCAGATCCTCTGCTACAGCTCGCTCTAAGCCAGCTTTAACCCTGAGCACAGGGCGCAGTTGCGCTGCACGTACCTTTTTCAGGCCTTCCATCTGTTGCAATTCTGTTTTAAGCAGAGCGGTCGCATCCTTCTCTTGGTGTAGTTCTTTTTGCAAAGTTTGTCTCTGTTCCTTTTCAGATTTTAACTCCTTTTCCAGAGTTGAGCTATTTAAAAACGAGTCATTCTAAGAAACATTACACCAGAAAAATATCCTATAGCACTTAAGGACAGCAACAGTATGAGAAGAAGAAACCTTGTCCAAAAGAGGGCAAAAACTAGAGAGGCATTTTGGGAAAGGACAGGGATGTTATGGCAGCAGGCATCAAAACCTGTATGAGCATTTTCAGGATACGAAAGACAAGCAGCAAGGAAGGGCTAGAAGAAAAAACAAAACAAACCAACCCCTCAAACCAATCCCCACAAGTATGTATTTGACTACCCGTGTTTAAACAGCCAGGTTTAAAAATGACACTCTACCCTGAACAGTCTGAACAGAGAAAGAAGCATTTTCTGTAGGTATCAGAAATCTTTGGAGGATTAACGTTCCCTCAGAACACCCCCAAACACCTCCAAAAACCCCAGCCCGTTTTGGTAACAGTCATTTATATGCTCAGCCTATGAGCACGACCATACTGTCTCCTGATCTAGTAAAAAAGCAACTCGATGCTCCTTTGCTAGTCTGAACAGCTGGATTTCTGCTGGCACTCGGTGCTCTGAACTGGATGATCTGGAGAAGTCATTTCAAAACTCCCACGCTAACTGTGCACTACACAGAGGTGCTGCCATTTCCTAGACCCTCACACTTCTATCAACTCTCGCTGGACCCAAACTAATTCAAACCTTCCCCTCCTCAAACTTAAGCCCGGAAGGAGTAGAAAGCGCTTCTTAAAGACACGGCAGAAGGGAAGGAAAAAAGCCCAATCGGATTAAATACCATTTGCTGTCCAGCTGGGACATCTGCTGCCGGCAAGTGTCAAGCCTGCCAGCAAGCTCTTGCTTCATCTTGTTGCATCTTTCTTCTGCAGCCTGCTTCGCTTTTTCTGCGTGCTGCAATCTACAAGGTAAGGAACACGGACATTACACCCTCTCATTCTGTCCTTTTAGATTTATCATACAGACCTTTACCAAAGCTTGAACTGAAAATGCTAGTGGAAAAAAAACCCTAGACTTTTGAAAGCAAATCCTCCCCCGAAAGCAAGAGTCATACCTGTTCTTAAACTGAAGCCAACATGTTTTTAAACAGCCTGTCTATGGACAGAGCTATGGCTTTCGAATGGGTCAATTATGGGCGTGTTTGCCTCGGAAAAGAGAACAGGCAAGCGCGGAGGATGGAGACAGGAAAAAGAACGCCCCGCTGGCATGCAGGCCCCATTGTCTACAGGAGCTCTATGGAAGGTCATACTATGAAGGCTTCAGTTCGAAACTTTCTACTGACTTTGTGAGCTTGTAGTTATTACCTCTCTTCCATCTGTTTCATGGAGGACATCATCTCATTTGTTTTTCCTTCAAAGGAGGCTATTGTTTCCGTTTTCTGTTGTAATGAACTCTCTGCATTCTGTAGGAAATAAATGAACAGATCTTCCAGGTTACAAATTTTAGTTTTCTAAAGCACAAAGTGTTAGTTTTTAACAAAAGTCTGCCTCTAGATCAGGAAGGTTCAGCTTGGAACAGGCCATGCCAGGGTCCAACTGGAATGTACAAACAAAATGCTGATAATGCCAGAGCAGACACGCCTCAACTTCTTTTATTAAGAGATCAGAAAAAACCCTTAACTATACTAAGTTTTGACCTATGAGATCAGCTACAAGGCAAAAACCTTCTCTTCAGAAACAAGGTTGAAGAAAGAAATTATCAGAATAAATTGACAGCTAAGAATATAATTTATGATTTGAATGTAACAACTGCACTCAGCAGGCACCGAACCGGGAAGCCAAAAAAACCCACCAAAATAAATAACTGCTTTTGAAAGCAGAGGTACACCCAGCACTGGGGTTTCATCTGTGCATCTGCGAAGGAGGCAAAGGCGTGGATAAAACCTGACCAGGCATCAGGAAACAGTCGATAAAATATGAGAGAAACCCCCTGGATTTCTGGTACCAGGCATAGGAGGGGAAGTCGAGTTAAACTCTCACTTCATTAATGGGGACAAGCGCTGTACATCTTGTGTGAACACTACTCCTCCATCACTTCCTTGTAGAAACGACTACCAGTATAGTTTTTGTTCAAGAAAAAAAACAGGACAAAACACCGCAACTCTACCCAAACCACAAAAAAGCCAGAAAACCATCCCCAAACCCCTGCAATAGGTAAGACACAAAGGATGGAGAGGGTGAAAACTGCCAAGGTAAGGAACAGACTGCGGAAGAGAAGACAGGCCCAGAATGCAGAATTTTTTTCATTTTACTTCTCTGACCATCTCACATCTGGAGAGCCAGGTCCTGTGCTAAAGAGGATATAACAAAATACCTAAGCCAAGCAAACAACTTCTTGGTAGCTCCAGAGGCCAGCCTGACCGCAGAGTTCCTCCCTCCCCAAATGCAGTGCCGCCTTTCCACTCCTATAGCACTCTGCCGACCGTTTGGGCAGAGACTACGGGAGATAGACAAAAATCACCAATAGTTTTCTGTTGGTTTACAGAGGTTTATTGCTGGTTCCTATGGTAAACAGTGTTCATTGTGTGCAGGCGAAGGGCAAGACAACCCAGATGGGAAGGAGAAGCAAGGCAGATTTTGGCAGCAGTTACCATTCCTGTCAGGACTAATCATTCAGTGGTTAGAACAAAGGACTCTTGCAAACACCCCCTCCCCTCTGGGAGCTCTCCGTTTGTCTCAGCGTTTGCTGGGTGATCCTATGGCACACGATGCACTCAAGGAAACCCCTTTTCTTTCCAAACATACCCAGTATCACCACTACAGCTGCTCTTTCTATTCTCCACGATGTACATACCTGAGATTTGTGAAACATCTGCAAGTTAATAGCCTTCACTTCTTCTAACTGCTGGCGAAGCGCAACTAAAGTGTCTTGTTTTTCATGAGTATCTTTTTCCAGAAGTTTCATGGCAATTTCCATTTCTGTTTTCATTCCAATTTGTAGCTCCAACTCTTTCTCTAGTTCCTTACAAAGAGATCTCCTAGTTACTGCTCTGTAGTTGTGCGTCAGGGACAAGCATTTCCAAACCCCATATAACCCCATACAAAACTATGTGTTACTCTGAGATAACACCAAACTATGATTACAGAAGGCTTCAAATAATACATTAAGTTAGTAAGACCAAACAGTATTTCAGCTTTCAGGCAAGGGTACAGATCTGCTGGCAGGAGGTGCAGAGCTCAGTGTGCAGCTTAGTGGCCTGTTGAACGGAGTCTTTCTCCTGGTGACTGGAGGTGGGCTGACTTAGAGCCACAGGCTTCAGCAAGCCTGGGCAGCCCCTCCACCAGTCACAAACTAGCAGTTCCCTATGCAAGTGACCGTTGTGCAGATACCTCTACACTGAAGTTTCCTTACCAGCCTAATTTTTTTTTCTTCTTTCAACTGCTTCCAAACGTCACTGTACATCTCATCAAGACCCTGACGTGACTGCTTATAGGTGTCCAACTCTACTTTTGTATCCTCTTTCGTTACCTGCAAGAAACATAAGCCAAAAAGCCAGGTAAGATCGATCACAAAGCCATGTATTTAAGGTATGTCTTAAGTTCCTGTCACACAGTATCTCTATGTGCTATTTCAAGTAAAACCCTCCTATTTTACAATTAATAACGCAATAAGCAAAACGTAATGGCAAATGTTAATAAGTTGAAATTTCATAGAGTAAAAATAAAAATAAACCATTCTGATACTTTTAATGTTTTCTCCTTTCTGCAAATATATGTTTAAGTGTGAAGAATAGAATAGCAAAATCTAACACCTGTGTGTACTATACACAAACCTAGTGATCTACACAGCAGCAGGCTGAACTGTGCGTAGCGTGCCAGCTCAAAGCGCTTCTGAGAGCTCTAACTACAGTGGTCAAACACGACCACTCATTGTAAGGATCTCATCATCTTTAAACAGCTGTCCTACCTCCACACTTTTTTCACTCCGTTCACGGATTAATTCGTTTTGTTGTTTTAACTGCTGCTGCTCTTCCTGCAGCGATCCAATGCGGTCAGTTGCTGCTGCAAGCTGTTCACAAAGAGAACATATCTATATTTAATAACTGCTCAAGCAACATCTGGAGGAGTTCTACAGTTAGCAGCTCAGCCTTTGCAGCAGGTGTGCTGCTGACTTCTTCTTTCAACTTGTTCCTTCTCCCCAGAAGCTGCCTGACCCTCCTGCAGCCATACTCACTGTACAGCCTAAATTAATAATCCCGTTCACTTGACTTCTGCTTCATGCCCTCATTAATTATTTTTAAATATTAACCATGCAAAGAAATGCAACCTAGTGTGAAAGACTAAAATCCACCACAGACCCGCGACCTGTGGTATTATTCACTGTGGTATAAACTAGAAGTCATATAGCAAGGCAGGGTTGACATTTACTGGTGGAACCTTATGGCATTTTCCAGGGGAGATACCCCCAAAAGTATTGGAAATTGGACTACACAGATACACTCTGAAATCTCTCTTTCTATCTATCTATCTATCTATATAAACCCACCACCACAAAACCCAAATGAACCACTACGATGCATACTGCTGGATTCTATTTTAGTTTCCAGCTAGTAGAGATTTCCTAATTGAAGAGTGATTCCTCCTTTCCCAAGTTCTGTCTGACTCACACGACAAACACGCACATACATGCACGTGCAGAAGGAAGAAGGACAAATCGTGTTCGATATAGTGGTATGATTACTTTTGAGTGGAGACACCATTGCAAGACAAAAAACTCAATTAAGGAAACACGTCTAGCAAATAGGTGCCCAAAAGCATTTTAACAGCTAACACAACGTAGAAGCTTTCCACAGTGCTTTGCCCCGTGCCAACTCAAGCCAGTCCTACCAATCCCCCACATTTCACTAGTATCAACTCAAATATTTTAGGTCTAAGGTCTGTTCTAAGGGAGTTTTGCCTCTGATGGAAAAGAGGTATGAGAAATATGTAATAGACCAGACACAAACCTCTTCCTGCAGTTTTGAATTGGTCTTTTCTAAACAGTCTATTTTGTTCTGAAGATCTGCGACCGTGCAACTGCAGCAAGGAAAAGAGATGCAGAAAAGCAATTTCAAAAGTGCCCATGTTCAACATTTATTCCTATCCTCAACCATACTTTTACCATCTTTCATTTGTAAATGACAAAATACTTTGGTGGGCTGGCAAAAAATTCCAGTATCAGACAAATTTCTACACGACTGACAGCAGAGACATTCAAAGCCTTACTGGAAAAGCTAAACAGGACAAGTGTTTGTACATTAGAATAGACGAAAATCCCACCTTAGATGTCGGTTAAGTTCTTCCACATAGTGCTTCTGGTCAAGGACAGCTGTAATCCCTCCATCTCTAGTTGTAAAAGTGAGAATTTATTGATTAAGTTGAAAACTCCTTCATTCTAAAGTGTTAGTTTGTATTAGGGTTTTCAGCTCAGACTTGCAAAGCTTTCCTCCTTTTCTTAAGATTGAAACCTTTTCTCCTTTTCTTATAAAACCACTTGTGCCTGAAGCATGGGGGAGATGAAGCAGCTGTTGATGAAGTCTCCTCCACTCACTACATGTCTTCTAGATACAGTGATGCTAACAGCTGCAGTCTCTAATTCACCTAACATTTCACCTAAAATTAATTTTTTTCCTCCACAATTGATCTCTCCCACAACGACAGCTACTTAATTGACAGCATTTCTGAAACTGTGCTTAGAAACAAAGCAGTTATTTAGTAGTGGGTGACCTGGCAGATCATATCTCCTAAGACCAAATAAAAACACAATCTAAAATAGTGGGTCTCAGCTCAAGACACAAACTCTCCACACTGTATTGTTGTTTAAACTACCATGGGCCCAACCTTTGAAAGTCAGTACTTTTGTCTGGCTAACAAATCTGGTTTGAATTCTCTTTTTTTGGATGATTAGAACAGTTTGAGCTCTCTAACACTCATGTGCTCTCACAGACCGTCTGACAGGTTTGTTCTACAAAAACCGTAACAATATAAGAATCATTAATTCACCATACATACTGTTTGCCATCATTGTCCTGTGTTTCCTTAAGGTACAAGGAAAAATCAATCACTCCCACCTGAAAAACATATTTAAGATATTAACACACCTTCACAGTGCAATTCTGCACAGCAGCAGGCATTACTTTATATTTGGAAAAAGGTAAAAACCTCAAGATTAAGTTTAGAGAGACAATACCTACATTCTTCTTAGCTGAAGCATATGTGCAAGTTAGGGTTTGTCATAAAAGCATTAAAATAACCACATTTTGTGTGCTCGGTTTCCTAGTAGTTATTAGTTTTGACAGCATTTCCATAAACTGCTGATTAAAGAGTGGATACTTATGTACTTTTTTTTTTTGTTTATTCAATATGGGAAACGTGACAAGCTTCACCACAGGGCATTCTGGACAGAATTCTGGACACATCTCAGGAAAGTATTTATCAATGTGCTTAATTCTACTACAGACTTATACCGACTGATCCTATTTAACTATTAATCTTCACCTGGGAATCCAAGTCTTCTCCTTTCAGGCAAAGGTTTGCATCAATAACATTCAGTCCAACTAGCAGACCCACAATGACTGTTCCTTCCTCCTCCATCATCAACGCATCAGGTTCATAAAATTCGCTAGAAGAAATATCGTAAGGCATCACTGCACATTGAACAGTTGTTAATGGTACTTCCACCACTGAAATCCTGTTAACAGTAATGGAGCTCTTCTAAAGCTCAGCTGATCAGCCCCTTCTCACTAATTTACTGCACAAGGCAGAAGACGCAGAACTCACACAGAAAATATTCGTTCATCTGCAGGTTCACTGCAAAAACTATGAACAAATTGCTCCTCTGCAGGTTGCAAGAACAAGCTTAAACTGGTCAATTAACGACCTCTTACTACAGCAACGCAAAGGTTCAGGGGCTCCGGGAACACAATCCACATGTCTGTACTGTTACCTTAACAGATGCTTGTGGTCCAAGAGCACTTTCAGGTAATCTGCCAGTTTCTTTTGCATGAGCGCTAGATAAAGCCAAGCTCTTCCTCTTCCCACAGCAGTCCTAAAATGAAAAGTTGCGTATTTTGGTAAAAACAAAGCATTTTATTAAGTATACTTGTGCAATTCACAATTCTCCCTTTACAAAAGGAGATGAACGGTGTCATTTACTAACAAACCAACAAAAAGTCTTTGGGGAAGTGTTGTCTCCAGATCACAGAAGCATTTCAGTATATCCCACCGCTTCAGGGAAGGGCACGTATAGTGTAAGTCTTCCTAACTGGGGAAGACATCCATATTTTCAACTACCACCATCACCCAACTATTGATGCATCCTAGCACTTAAACCGCCCTCTCTCCATCATCCTGAATTACCCACATTAAGTACTGCTAGCACATGCACAAAATGACAGGAAGCCATAAAAACAAGGTAAAGAAGAGGATAGACAACATCTCTGAAGACTTTACAGTTATTTTTAGCAAGGTTATATTAGTTTCTAAATGCTGTTTTTCATGTGACAGCATTGTTTGAATCAGAAGCACCGAGTATTTTGAGATATCCTCCTTATCTCCTGGAGAAGTCAATGCCTCCTACATATCCTATTCTATTCTTTGGGAACAAGATCTCATTAAGGAAGGTGAGAGACTATGGGAAGGATTCTTTCACCCAGCAGTATCAGTGAAACGCATCATCCCCAACATTCAACTTACTTCAACTCTGGCAGATTTTTAACACTAGTTGCTATATCTGATGCTTCAGGACAAAGTTTTTCCACTAGCTCCAAAGGACCAAAGAACGATTTGTTCTGTCCAATAAAAGTCTTCTTCACTAAAATGGAGTATACAGAAAATTTTGTGAGGAAAAGCGACAGGCTTCCAACTCCAGAATTACAATTTTCAGTCTATGCTTTACTTTGTCTTACCAGCTCCTAATGCCAATGAAAAGGGGGCATTAAAACCACCCCGACAGTTTAGGAGGCACAAAATACAGGGTATGTGAGAAGGTAACCACACAGTTACACCTGTCATACTGAGCAGCATCACGCGGTGCATGCGATTAATATTCACGTCATACAGAAGTCAAACCAGAGATGCAGCGAGACGCGACGCAGGCTCCTGGCTCTGCCCCCGCTCAGCCTGCAGCCGCCGGGGAGCGGGCGCCCACCTTTCAGCCCGTGCTTGAGGCAGTGCTCCAGCACCACGAAGAACTGCTGCAACGGGGGGAAGTCGGAGTCCAGGGTCCGGCCCAGGCTCAGGGCCGACTGGATCAGGATTTTGATACTGAGCTTCATCATGTTCATGAGGTTGGCGCGCTCCTCCATGGCGTGGTGTCGCACACCTGGCGGGGGGACACACGGGTGGAGAAAGACAAGTGGCTTTTAGAACGGCGCTCCCCCGGACCCCTCACCGCGCTGGCAGGAACGGTGTCTCCCAGCCTTGGTCTCCATCTTGCGGAGGTGCACGGCGTGAGCGGAGCCGGGTACAGGGCGCGGGTGAATCCCCCCACGCCGTACGGGCGGATCGAGAGCTGGCACCGGGGGCAGCGGGGCAGCTGCCCCGGCCTTGCCGCCCGCAGCACCCACCGCCCCCCGGGGGCGGGACACAGCACCTGCCCCCGGGCCTATCGCCGCCGCAGCGGCCGCGGTGCGGGAGGCCCTACCTGGGCGGCGGGCGGCGGGCGGCGCGCGGCGCGGAGCCCCCTCCGCGGCCCCTGGGGCGACCCCCTCCTCGGCCGCGTTACCACGGCAACAGCACACGCCCCACCGCCACCGCCCCCCGGAATTCTCGCGAGAACGACCGTGGCGAGGGCGGGCCGCGCCCGGCGCCATTTTAGAACGAGTTTAGGGTCGGGGCGCGGAGCGTATTCCGTCAGCGCGTCCCCTCTGGGCCCGTATCGGCGGGACCGGCTCTCTCCATTGAAACTGGAACAGGCTGCCAGCTAGCACTGCTCCGGCAGCCGGCAACAGGTTCTGGCAGATGCTGCCAGCCGCAGGCCAGTGGCCACCTACGTGATCTTCAGAGCCCGCGCTGTGGCCTGAGGAGAATCCCGCTGTCACCTGTGGGTCAAACATGGTCACACTCCCTTGCAGAACAGCCGTCGCTGAAGCCCAAGTCTAACAGGTAAAGCCCCTGCGTCAGCCACATGCAAGATAGTTAACGCTATCCTAGCACCATGCACCATGCTAGCACCTCTTTCAGGACTGATTTTCATGATTACCTTCCATTTTGTGCACAAAATGTTAATTTAGGATTAAACCCGAGCAAAACTTCTCATATTTCAAGAGTAAAAACGGGGAGTCGTTCCAATTGAATTGATGATCATAATCACAAAGCACCAAGTCCTGTCTGCACCCTTTGTCCCAATGACCGCAGTCAATGTAGTGGACACCTCAAACCTGCTTATAACATCTTGAGATGAGACTGAGGATTAAAAGGGCTGTAGTATTTTGAATTTTGATGTCAATATTGCCAGGTTATACATCAGAAACAGAAAATGGATGGCTTCGGGTATTGGGGTGTTACAGTAGCAACGCCAACTTAATTTGATGGTTTCCTGAATTTGAATTTTTACTTTATCAGGAATACTTTGCTTGTAAGCCTTGCTCAAGATGCAAGTATTATCCGCAAGACTTTAAAAAAACAACCCCAAAACTACTGAGTGAAATGTCCTTTACGAACACAAATTTACATTAAACAGTGTCTAAATAATACCTTGAACAACACGTTTTAGACTGTTGCAAATTTACACAGTCAAGTACATCTTTTGCAAAACCGTGTACAAGTTGGTACATGCAGAATAGGCAGGTCTTGGACTTAGTACCAAAGCCAAGCCTCAAGGATTAGGAGTTATGCTGCAATCTTTAAGAATGAGTCAGGCAGCCTTCCATCTCATTCCACTCACAGATCTGTTTTACCATCCTTTTGAAGCCCCGTGCCTTGTTTACTGTCATTATTCAGCACACTTTGAAGTCAGAAAACACTGAAGCAGGAAGAAAAGCTCAGTTCTCCATCTCTGGGTCTTTAAGACTGCAAGTCTTCCTTGATTTGCATTTAGATTCGTAGCTCCTGTCCTTCTCTGCATGGCAGGACATAGTTTCTTCAGCTGCAGAGGCTGGTTTTAGGAAGTGCCTTTCCCACTGTCTGCGTAGCGTGCAGCACAGTTTACATGTGATAGCAGATCTGAAGGAGCAGGTAGAATTCATAGAATCTCTGGAAAAAGATGGCAGCAAGGAACAAGCTGCTACTTTTCCACAAATGGTCTTGCAGGCCTCAGCTTATTTCTTTAAAATACCTGCTTTAAATTGCATTTATAGCGCTTGGTCAAAGGTAAAAATGAACAGGTAGCATGGGCAGAGTAGGTGATTCAGAGTCTGTTCACATTTCGTATCTACATTATGAACAGATTTTTCTGGAATTTTCCATAAAAGTCATCAACATATTATCCAACTCCTTTGAACAATGTGGGGAGTGTTGTTTTCCCTTCCTTTACAGATAAGAAGCTGAAAGATTATGGATACCACCAAGTGTGGGAGCTCCAGTGCAGGCAGGAAAACACTGTATTCCCCAGCCCTTGCCAACGCTGTGTGTTGAATTACACCCACTCACAGCATTACTCCAAATGCAACTGAAGAAAAGGGGGTATTCTGCCCCCTTTCAGGTCAGATCCCAGGTGCTCAAGATGGGCATCCAGGAAACAAATCTGTGAGAAGTTTGGTGTGAGGCTTAGAGATGCAGGGAAAGACAGGAATCTGTTTTTTTTTTTTTCAGGACAGAATGAATTTTAAACTCTAACTGCACAACACTGAGGAATTTTCACAAAATTAAAAAAGACCCTGAGTACAAGACTCCAGGCCCGATTGCTGCTGCATTTGAATGTTTTTGTTTTCATGTTATGAATATCACTGGGATTTAATTTCCATACGAATTCAGCTAAAGCCCTTTTAATTCAGTTTGGGAGACCTGGTCGGCAGATCTGTGTGGCTGCTACATCCATGAACACAAGAGCATTCATAAAGCAAGCTGTGGTTAAACAGAAGGCATTTTTTAGCATAGTTAAAACATAATTTATAACAAGTCTAGATCTTCGTTCGCTTGCCCACTTTCTGCCATGGAAGCTGTACGCGAAGCACAGTATCGCTCCATCCCTGACCCAGCACACCTCGGATTGGTGAGATCACTTAGGAGCGCAGTCAGGCTGCTGCTAAGGTGAGCTTTAAGGGAAAAAACCCAAATAAAAGCTTACTACATAAAATTAAAGTAACTTCCCCCAAATATATTAAGAGTTTAGGAGTCTCCTGATTATAATGAGTTTTGTTAAGTTTGACATCCGAGTCGTTTTTATAGTTTTGCTGAAATAACCTGCAGCACCAGATTTCTAAACATAAATTTCAAGTACTAACCGCGCATCGCTGGCACTAAGCAGCAGCACTTACGGGAGCAAAGTTATCTGCGCACCATAAAAGCAAGTGTACTAAATAAGCATCACCATACTTGTCTTTGCTGTGCTGTCATTGCTGACCGGTTTGGCTATGAATCCTACCAAAGCTGCCGACTTCAGCGCGCTGCCGTAGCTCAGCGCCAAGTTTTCCGAGGCTTTCTTGGCCAGCGACAAGATGGGAGCAGACCACCGCGCTTCCTCCGTTTTCTCCTTCTCCTCGTTTTTCAGCTCAGTCGGGGTAGGAATCTGTTCTTTGTCAACAATCTCAAAGTCTTCTCTGGTTTCCGCGGCAGACGCGGTGCAGCTCTCCCCTTCAGCCATCTTTAACGTGTCACATGACTCCAGTCCTGAGCAATCGAGCCGGCGGCTCCACGCCTTGCCTGCCCCGGCCGCCGCTGGAGGCAGGTACTGGAGATACGGGAGGCACCGGGGAGCCGCTCCCAGGCGGCTGCAGGCATGAGCAGGGCTGTAAGACCAGCCCTTCCGGAGCTGGGCAGCTCGCTTGGTGTTCTGAGTTGCAGACTAGGGACGGTGGTGGAAGACAAGAAAGGAGTTGACTTTTAAACAAGTGATGAAAGTTACAAAACCACACTTCACCGGTTTTTTTGCTATCTGTGTTCCCCAACGGCATTTTCAATTAGAAAATTTACAGTATGGAATCATAGAATCATGGACTAGTTTGGGTCAGAAGGGACCTTCAAAGCTCATCCAGTGCAACACCCTGCAGGGAGCAGGGACATCTTCCACTAGAGCAGGTTGCTCACGAGCCCCAAGGTCCAACCTGACCTGGAATGGTTCCAGGGATGGGGCTTCTCCCTCTTGGGGCAACCTGGGCCAGTGTCTCACCACCCTCAGTGTAAAGAATTTCTTCCTTAGATCTGGTCTAAATCTCCCCTTTTCTACTTTAAACCATCACCCCTTGTCCTGTCACAACAGGCCCTGATGAAAAGTCTGTCCCTATCCTTCTTATAGGCTCCCTTTAAGTACTGAAAGGCTGCAGTAAGGTCTCCCCGGAGCCTTCTCTGCTCCAGGCTGAACCACACCAACTCTCTCAGCCTGTCCTCACAGCAGAGGTGCTCCATCCCTCTGATCATTTTTGTGGCCTCCTCTGGACCTGCTTGAGCAGGTCCATGTCCTTCTTGTGCTGAGGACTCCAGAGCTGGACATGACACTCCAGGTTGGAGTAGAGAGGCAGGATCTCCATCCTTGACCTGCTGGCTACGCTTCTTTTGATGCAGCCCAGGATACAGCTGGCTTATCTTTTGACATCCCAGATTTATGCAGTTAAGCTGTGACAGCTTAAAGATGTCTTTAGTACTCTGCCTATAATGCTCACAACTTGATTAAAATGGCCGATTGGTACAACAGATTCACTGTCGTGAAAAGTGCCTGCTTGCATCACTGACACTACTGAATAACTGGTCAGTAAGGCTACTTCATTAACGTGTTTGGGCTCTGTTTGGTAGAAAAGGTCTATTGTGAAGGGGAACTGAAGTTACCCTGGTATGAAAATTTGATCTTACTGAGTGTCTCAGACAGTGATGCAGCCCACTGATGCATGGCTTATTATCATTTTTCCACCCAGCAATGTATGTGCTTGAGATACATCACTCATTAGTCAGGAAATAGTAGACACCATTTATAAGCTTTTTTTTTTGCTACATAAAGGAAAGGTTTGGTGGGGTTTTGTGGGGGGGGGGTTTGTGTGTGTGTGAGAAGGAGGAGGGAATAGGAGAGATGCAAATCAATTTCAGTAGTCTCACAGCAAAATAATTCTTCAGGTCTGGATCTTATTTCTCCTGGTATAAGCTACTTTAGGATTGATTCTGTCTTCTTGGCTTCTCAGACACTGAAAAATTAACACTTTTTGTTCCACAAAGCACGGGGAAGTTCTTATATTTTTGTTGGGAATTCAGAGATCAGCTGCCTGTTATTCACCCATGATTCATATGAGCTAAGTATAGGCTTTACGCTACATTTGCTAGAAGTTTATAGAGCTAAGTTTTGCTCCATCTTGTGGTCTCCAGCAGTATGTGGCTCTGTTTATGAGGAAGTGGTATCTAACAGCTTTGCAGGTGGCCATCTTGCAGCTGACTACATGAACATGGCGCTGTTTGACTTGAGTAAGACTTGACATTGATTTTCTGCCTTGTACTATCCACCCAGTATTAGAGTCAGGGCGGTACTGGCTGGAGAGGCAAAGCAGAAGCCTTTACAATAACTTTTCTTTTTCAATAGATCTGAAGAATAGCGCATAAAAGTTTTGTGACTGAGAAAATAAGAGCAGACCAAAACTCCTACTTACCTCAGTATGTTGCTCCCATAAGGTCATGATGGATCACCCCCCCCCTTCACAGCTTTATGATTAGTTGCTTTTAAAAATGTAAGTGAAACTACCACATAGTTTGTGATCATCTTTTCTTATGTAACTGTTAAATATTTGATCATTTTATTTCAGGTTCTTCTGAGATCAAAAAGGAAACTTTACACTCTGCATAAGAAATTTGAAAAAATTTCTGCTAAAATATTTTGTCATCACACCTGTATTGAGTCAAAGCCATCGTTACTTTTTCTTTTAAACCACAGCTTTATGCTCCCTCATCCCAATGCACCAGCTAGTGCCACCCTTGAAAAAATCCTTGTTCTTGCTGAAAGAATAATCTGTTTAAAACTCATTTCAGAGGTCATTAGAGTCCCTGAAAGGAAATGGAAATACTGTTTAGTGGAAATGTGAGTTGTTGTAGTAAATAAAGGGAAAGATGGAGTAAAATATTGAAGAGAAACTTGCATTAAGTTTTATGGAATCAAAGGAACAGGCACAGAACTCAGCAGATATTTAGATCAGCCAGTTAAGACCAAACACCAGATATGTATTAAATGACTGGGGAGACCAGTAGTATATGTATTGTTCTACTCTGAATTATTGCTTGACTTTTAGGGAAAAAAAAAGAAAGCTTTTAATAGGATTGTAGTGGACTAGAATGTGGAATATCAGCAAGCAGGTAAAAACGACACACCAGTTTTTCCTTTTTGTTATTTAATATATTTGTTGGTACTGTGAGGAGAGGGGCAGCAAGGAGAACCTCCCACTAGGTGACACTACGGCACTGCTTTATTCACAGAGCAGTCTGTAACGTACGGCAAGGACACACGGAGAGCAAACACCGTGTGAAGCTCTTCCCTGGGGAAAACTACACAGCTCACGAGGTGTCACCTTCCCAGCAGGCGCTGTAAATACCAGGTTTTTGTGCCAGCCTGAAAAGACCACGTGGACTTTGGAGTCGATCTTTGAGTGATCTTCTGTTGGGAACAGAACTGAGCAACAGCATGATGCTGCTTGAAAAGTTTTACTCTTTTGGAACAAAGTTTTTAAACTAGGGAAGGAAACAAGCTCTGATGCTTACCTAAGCAGTTCCTGAAGCTGTCCTGCTCTCTGATATAAGCGAAAGAAGTAGTTGCTTGGCTGGCTGTTACAGGAGGTTCAGGTTGTGGCTGTTGAATACGTGTCCAGGAATACTCTCTAATGTAATCCTAGCTGTCAGTGAACTCAGGGTCATTTACCAGTTCTAGAGTTTCATGTGGGATTATGAAATAACTAGTATTTTACAAAAGATTTTGGTCTGTTAAAAGTTGTTACATAATGTTCCAAGCTCTTTAAAGGAGCCAGGAAGTTTGAATCAATGGTATCATTTGACCAAACCAGAAATCAGAGCATGTCAGCTTGAATTTATAAACTTCATGAACTGTGTGGTCTTGGTTTATGTTTTTCATGGCTCATCTGTTTGTTTGTTTTCTCGGCTCTTACTAGCTTGGCTTTTTTTACTATAATGCAGACAATTTTGGATCAAGTATAATTTCAAAAGTTTCATAAAAGTGGTGTAAATTGACTCCAATACACTCCAATAAATTTGGTTAAGTCTCCTCCACAAATAGTTGAGGTCTTGTAACTGAGTCACATCTGTAAGATGCAGTAAACAAACAGCTGAAAAAGATTGCAACAGGTAGTGTGAGAATGCGATCCCTGGCTTTTTTGTCACCTTTGGTTTTCTGTTTTCTGGCTGCTTTGTGAATGACACTGCATACTAATTAGCACAATATCTAGAGAGCCTAAACTGAAAGTGAAGCCAATAAATCTTTAGCTAGATTTTTTGTTTTGTTTTAAACAGAAATAGTATCTCCTTGCTGCTCTCCTTCCTTTCCTCAGAGCTCTTATCCTTGCAGAGCTGTAACCAATAGCTGGTTTGCCACGCTTAAGGATAACTGCCAGACCCTTTGATTCAAGAGGAGTTTTCATGGGGGGAAAAGATAAAAATGCACTAGGTGTTTTAACAGATCTGCAAAAGCACCTCAGTTATTGACAGAATCAAAGGGAAACCTAAGCTTTTGGGTAATGAAACTGCTTCTCTGTTATCAGTTCCCCTCACATGACAAGTTAGGCCAGTTTCTCTTAAAGCATTTCCATGCTTCAAGAGTAAGGTGGAAACTTGAGTAGGCAGGTTGGATATTAACAGTGAGATTGCTTAGCGATCTCTCACCAACAATCCCGTAGAAATATCTTTCCTACCCCATTTGGGGGAGTTAGTCATATGTAAGGATGTCACCTTTGGAAACAGAACTGAAAAACGCAGGGCACTAGTGGTTTAAACTAATCTAAGCTGGGCCACTGAAGTGCTTCTGTTCTCCTATTTCTCCAGCTGTGTGTTCCCATTTCCTTACAACAGCACTGCTCCCCATCTGACCTCTTGATAAGCCAATGAAAGGTAAAAAATGACAGGAAATTAAGGCTGCTGCTAGAGCAGCCTAAGGCAACCTAACTGCTGGCTGCCTTGCTGCTATGTCATGTTTCTGGCCAAACCCTTTCCCCCACTCCCTTGGTCAGTGGGTTGCTGAGCCATTTCGGTGCACTGAGTTGGCAGAAAACTAATACAACAACAGCGAACAGTTTCTCCTGCTGATTTAATGCACTGAAGCAGCTCATGTTTTCCAAATAGTGTGTTGGAAGAATTGCTCGGTATATAGATGGCCTGTCCAACCCCCAGTTTTCTGCCTGCTCTGAGTTCATCGCAGCGACTCCACATGGCAGATTAGCAAAATGGATGGCAAACTTACTACTGGAGTGCTTTATCTTAAACATCCTTCTTTCCAGCTTTTGTCAACCATAGGGGCTCCTGGCATCATACCAGCAGTAAATGCACAGGGGAAAAAAGACCAGAATTAGAAAGAGGAATCATTGCTTGATGAATCCCAAAAGCTTCTGGCAACCAATGGCTTAGGGACTTTGTGATTAGGAGTGGCATCTGAAGTAGCCATCTTTAAAAAGAATAAAGAGAAACCATGATTTGAGTGCAGACTGAAGGCTTGCATGCCCAGAAGAACACCTCCCCAGAAGTCTTCACGTGATTCTTCTTTTAAATTTGTTCTCTTTCGATCCTCAATGTATACTGTTCCTGACTTATACTTTTAACCTTGAATGCTGCTGATATTATCATATGGACATATGTAACTTCCTTCCTTAAATCCCGAAAACCAGAGCAACCAAGGAAGCATTAACATTTTTTCAGCTAGAAAAGAATGGAAGGGTTTAATAATACCAAATACATTTAGTGTGCTACAGATGGCATTACCTGGAAGTGCATACCATGGCAAATCTGTTGACACCTCACCTCTCCTAACACAGATCTCTTTAAACTCTCCCACATGATGAGGACCGTTCTCTTTCTCACAGAAGACATCCTTCTTAGGGGTGAGCGTTAAAAGCACACAAAGATGAGAGTTACAGAATTTATCACATGGTGAAAGACTCATAATTTATAATAACTAAGGTGACAATAAAGAAACATAATAATGGCTTCAATGAAATGGAGAACATTAATCTATATAGGTGAAAACTTGTTTAACATTTGGAGCTGTGTGAAAGGAAGAGACCTCTAATTGAATTGCCGCTTTGTGCAAGTGGGGACACAAAGACCCCTCCGGTAGATGGCTGTGTTTTGTTAGCAGAGGGTGGTAATTGGCACCCAGCTGTTAAGATACAGTGTCTTGCCATCTTCCCTTTTCCTCTTTGTGCTGTTAATTCCGGAAGATTTTGCACATTTTCCTGACTGCTGCTTGGAAATACGGTGTTAGTAACTGTAGCAAAATGTTCTAGTCCTGTATTTGAATCATCTCCCTCTTTAAGAACCAACACAAAACCCCCAAACCCTCATCTGGAGGTGGCCCTATTGACTGAAGCAAGGAAGAGAAATGTGAGGCCCTAAAGTAGTGCTAAAGGCTGAAGTTAAACAGTTTTATTGGCTTTCCAATAAGCATAAACTGAACATGTTTATTTTAAAGTATAATCAGAGCAATAAGAAATCCTGTTGTTCTCTGCCAGTTCCCATTTCAGGCTGTGAGCTTGTCAGGTTTCATAAGCTCCAAACTCTGGTACTGCCAGGATGTGTTGGTATTGATCTCCCTGGAGTCAGTGCTTTATACTGGTTCAGGGCATAAGGCCACCCAAGGTGTTAACTTTCTCATAATACTGAGGCCCTTCTTTGCTCTTTATCTGCTTCAGGGTTGCTCTATGTGGTCTGTAAATCATGAAGGAAAAGATCTCTTTTGTTTCACAGTATTGTATTGGTGTGTTACCACTGCTGCCTTGGAACTTGTCAAAAAGAATGGCACTTCAGGTGAATCTCCAGATGTTCCACATATGATGGTTCTTGCCAGGCAGGTGTCTGCTGCCAGGATGAGCAAATCTCAGGTTTACTATTAATTTGTTTGTTTGTTTGTTTGTTTCTGAAAAATCCACAAATAGTTTGAGGTGGAGAAGGAAATCTGGATATGCTGCTAAAAAAGATGAGTAAATGGGATATAAAGGCAGTCACAGCTGGTTGCATATTAGTGGTAAACTGAAAAGTCATTGAAGAGTTGCATGAAAAATAACAGAAAAATATTATGGTATGTCAAAAAAATAGTTGGGTTTGCTTTTCAGAGAAAATGTTGTATTTGTATGTCAGACAATTACTACTTGATTAAAAAACTTCACAGTTCAATATTAAGTCTTACTGCCTTTGACTCAGGGAGAAGACTTATGGCTAAGACACTGGAGAGGACTTAGATCTTTGTTGCATTCTCAGATCTTGGTAGTTTATATCGTAACACTTATATTGTTTAAGATTCAGGTATAGGATATTATTCATATCTATATTATTATATTAAGATTCACTACATTGTTTAAATTCAATTTTAGGTCAGGATCAGAGCAGCGAGCTGTTTGATTTCTGATTTTACTCATTATGTAAAGTTTCATTTCTAGAGCAGCTCTGAGACACACTGAGCACAGAGTCCAAAGGAAAATACCTGCGTTGCAGCTAAAGTGTCTTTGAAATTTATTCAAACCAGTCTTATGATAGACTGGAGGTAGTGCCTAGAGCTGAACTTGCTCCTCAGAGCACTCTGTTCTCAAGTCTGCTGTTTCCTTCTGTCTTCCTCCTTTATGTTCCCCAAGTGACAGAGCTTTCACAGCTAAAATTCATATTAACTTTGGCATATGCTTAATTTCACTGGTTTGCGTGATCTCGCTTAGGAATAAACCAGGCAGAATATGACCCCTGATAACACACAAAATTAGGCATCTGCAGAATGCCACTTTCCCAGTTTTTTTGATCCATTCTCACTCTGCTTATCTGGTTAGACCTGTTATAGAACAGTCTGATCACCCATCACTGTCTCCACAGCCATCCTTGTCCTTTCCCTCTGACGGTGATACTTTCCTACCTGCTGTACTGCAGAGTTCGATGAAAATTCAGCTGCTGTGAGAAACAAGTGGCACTGGCACCCCACTATGACTCAGTAGCTGGCAGGTAGCCCTACACGGTGCTGAGTAAGCTGCTATTCCTGAGCTTGCAATTCAGTGGCTTATATTTTGTTAGAAAAATTAATAGTGTGATGTGATATTTTTTGTGGCTTCTTTTTATTTGGCACATTTCTCCGACCTATCATTTTTCTGTTGTTTTAGTACCAGCCTAAGATAAGAACTTAAAAATCTCTTTTTCAATACCTGGGCATCTCTCATACACCTGTTTCTCTGAGGTGTTTCTGACCAATACACAGAATTACAAAGGACAAAAGAAAGAACCTGCTGTTATATTTTTTTAATTATGATAACAGCAAGCACTAGGAAATGCAAACTCTGCCTGTATAGAACTAGCAGTTGCTGGACTGAAGTTTTGTCTCTCAAATTTCCCAGACCTTTCAGGCTTAAAAAGTGCAAAATTTATTTTTTACTACTTGCAGAAACACTATGTTGTGAAATAGGAAATAAAATCCAGATTTTACAAAGTTTTACATTTCTGTTTACCCTGATACATTACATTTTTATCTTAATTTTGAACCATTTTAACAAGGCATGGTATTGCCTTATAAAGAGCCCTCTCTGCTGCCACCTCCCCATTTGCAGAGAGACCCAGGAAACCCAACCTTGTTTTAATATAGTTCTGAGTCTACGGTTCATTACTGTCACTAAGACACTCAGATTTAGCTTGACTTAAATGTCAGAAAATATTATTCAGGTGGAGAAGGCACCAAAGATCACAGCTAACTGGTATATGGAATCTTAATTAGCAAAGAGACCATACAAAACTCAGAAGCTTCTATGAACTAAGAAAACAACCCTGACATTCTCTGCTCAGCTCTGGGTATTTGCTGCTGACTTTGATCTCCAGCGATAATCTCCAAAGAGCTGTGATTCGGGCTCACTTAAAAATTGGTTTTACTTTCAAACTTTGCCTGTTAAGTCATTATTACCAAATAACTCTGGAGGGACTAGAACCTCATAAAAGGCACTTTATTTCCCATTACGAGAGTTAGAGATTAGGCAACATTACAGAAACCAAAGGTGGTTTCTTCTCTGCAGCTGAGTTTGCTTAGTGTCAAATATATTCTGTGCACCAAAACTGTATCCTGGGTTTTTTAACAGTCAGCAGGTTTTATGCAGGCCCCGTTGTGTTTAGAAAATATCACAATGTTTTTAAAAGCTGTAGTAAACAAATAGTTGTGGAGTAATGCATTCGTTATCCTGTGCTTGAGATAAGACCACAGTCCACATCCTCTGGCAACTGGGGAAAAAAAATAAAAAGAGCTTTTTCTTCCGGCTTTCCATCTTTGATATTTGTTCTTGGCAGGATTATTTCTAATTAGATTGTTCCCTTTCCTAATCTTAGACAGGACACATACAGTGGGTGAACAAGCAGACTTTGTAGCTCACGCATCTGAACTGCAGCTAATAAAGTACAGACTCTCTGCTGAAACTGTAGCTAAATTTAAATTTTGAAGAAGTCCATTGTCACAACTAATTACACTATTCCCCTTTGTTATATGAGGATGTTATGGGAGGAATCTGTGAAAGACTCTGCATCAAACTTCAAATTATTTTGACTTTCTTAATGGTAAAGTTATGAATTTACAGTGTGACCTTGAAAAATACTTAAGGCAACTCAGAACTCTGAAACGAGTTTAGCTCTTATTTGAGACAACCGTGTTAAAGCACAAGTTATCATGTACTAATGGTGTAATTATATTGGCACCATCTCACTGATGTTATAAAAAATATTGGGATACCAGAATCTATTTCTTTCTTCCCGACGCTTCCAGTGTTATGAAAACGAAAGCTGAAATCTCATATCAGAGAAGTTGGAAAATATTCTCCTGTTCACATTTAAACACAAACAAAGCAACTTGAAGTCGCTCTAACTCTTTTTCTTATTTCTACTTTGAATAAGTGAAAACCTCTACTGGTATTTTCTAGGCAGTTATCCACCAAAATCAGTGAACTGGTGTACGGGTTTGCATGAAGCGCTGCAGAAAAACCGCCCCAGGGAGCCCTTCTGAATATTGACATATTCAGACCCTCTTGGTGCACAATCTGTGGAAGCATTATGTAGTGCTAGGGCAAACATCATTAACATTTGTTGGGTGCTGAAAGTGAAACTTGGAGAGGATGATCAAGTTGAGTAGCTAACGTTTTGGTGGGCTGTGGCATACAAAACTTGATTGTTTTGTGTTACTGAAGCTTGTGTTTATCGTGATGAAGGAATAGGTGTGGGAGAGTTTAGTCGGTGCTGAATCGTCATTTTCATGCAGAATGGAGTGATTGTACTTTTTGGTCTGTAGGAAGATCTGAATTCCACATTTTGTTTTCATCTCAGGATAGCAAGGACTTTCAAAAGCAAGTTCTTAATGCAGCTTTGTTTAAGCTGACACAGTGCTGATGAAAATTGTCTGTGCTAGCACAAC
This sequence comes from Bucorvus abyssinicus, assembly GCA_009769605.1. Taxonomy (NCBI): domain Eukaryota; kingdom Metazoa; phylum Chordata; class Aves; order Bucerotiformes; family Bucorvidae; genus Bucorvus; species Bucorvus abyssinicus. The sequence goes on along the minus strand of CM020041.1, from coordinate 5,684,091 downwards.
ATCATCTTTCCAGTGGCTGCTTTGCTGTGTAAGACTCCATTCTGGGCACCTTCAGATGTGTAACTGCATGTCCACTGTCAGTCAGGAAACAAAGTGATACCATTGTCACCAAATATGCAGAACATTATGTTTTACTTAGTTTTACTTCTAAGGTTTAGTAAAATGGTTGCAAATAATCCTTTTACCTTGGATTATTTATCAGTTTTTATATTTTGCAGCGTAGACTCCATTTAATAGCCAAATTCCTTTGTTTTCATTGCCATTTTTATAACATGTTCAGAAAAAACATTGGGGAATGTAAATCCTGGATCATGACCCCTCTCTGGTAGGTCTGCTCTAAAACTGGAAGAAAATAGATCCCGTTCCAGAACTCTTTGTCTCTTCATGAAGCTGTGCTGTGCTGTGGTGTCAGTTGGACAGAGAATGGTCAGTCTCACTGTTCCTGTTACAGCTTACCTGGATTTATAGGTTATCAGTTTCTGTCTGGGCACAGCTCTGTCTCTGCAAAACCTGCTGGAAACAGCTGCCCCTGGTATTTCTCTGATATATTGTCATGAGTAGCTTTTCGGTGACCTGGGCATGTCTTGAAGCCCTCATGGTTTGAATAACTGTGGCAGAGCAAGTAGGGATAAGTACTAATGATTTGTAATTCACTCAGCTCAGCGCAAACACAGACTGGATACTCCAAAGGCCTCTAGAGAAGTGTAACCGAACTGTTAATGACTTACAGAAAGCTTTGTTAATTGTTTTCCAGTTAACTGATTCCAGGAGATGATGAAAGAAGATGAATCACACTCTGTGTTTGCAGACCTCAGCCATTTCCCTTGTCAAGGGAAGGGGTGACCAGGGACCATAGCGAGAGAAGACAGTTGGTTCTTGATTAGAAAATGAAATTGTGTGATAAATACTTCTTGTGATTTTGTATCGCTGTGTCAGTATTATAGCTCACTTGGTAGTGCTCTTAGCAGACTCTGAATTTTCTGTTGACTATTCTAAGAATTGGCAAAAACAACCTGTTGTAGCTATGCTGAAACTCATTCTATTGTGAAACCATTATAACCATCAATATTAGAGTGTTGTTAGTGGGAAGAGGGCTGCCTGGATGAGATAACAATGAAGAAAATAAGAGAAAAGGACAAGTACATGGAAAAGAAATCTAGGAACCAGCTTGGCAAGGAGCTGGTAGTCCAAATCTGAGAAAAGCCCCAAGGAAGAGTTCGTGTATCTCAATAGCATATATAGTAGCTCTCTAACCTTGCTCTGTTGGTTTCTGTTGAGGAAAAAAAAAGCCTTTGGTAGATATGGCAGGACCAGATGATGGAAGAAGATGAAGGGAGGATGAGCAACAAGAGGATGCCAGGTGTGTTCTCTGACTCTTTGGAGTTTGAATACATTTCAGCCAAACAAACAGAGTCTTCTGAATTTTAGTCTGAAATTTAATATCCTATACGTGATATTTGAACCAGCTGTTCAAATGTCCTTCAGCAGAAATGGTGGCTCTTAACACCTCATGGGATTTCATGCTGCTGTCCTTACAGCTGCCTTTGACTACTCCCTGGGGTTTTTTGCGTGGCTTAGTTTTCTGCCTCTGGCTGAGCTGACTGAGCTCAGAGAGGGGTTAGAAATACACCCAAGCCAGTGCCAGGACAGTGTTTAATTTCCTTTGATTATTAGAGTAACTATAGTGCTTGAATATTGCAAGAATTCCTGAACAAACTTTCAAAGACACTTTTGAACTATGTAAGTGGAAATGTAATTGAGGGTGTTTATCAAAGGACAACAACTGTCTGTAGTTATGGCTACCTGAGCTGTGCGCAGTTCTCGCTGCAGTCCTCAGTCACACTTTCCTTAACTGCAGACAGTTGAAACCAACTGTTTCTTTGTGTAGAATTATTAAAGAATGGACCCTTAGACATTTTCATTGTCTAACAAGAAGAATCAACCACCAATACTTAATAGTATAGATTACTCCCTATTGACTTCGGTAAATACCAAGATATTTTCATTTTCTTCAGCAGTTTGTTCTTGCTGTCTGTTATAATATAGCTAGAATCACTACTATGCTTTCCAAACAGATACTTGCGGGAAAGCTGCTGTTTTATTGATTCTTGGTAGAATTGGAATCGATTTCTCTATATATTTTTCTTTAATATGCTGTTGATATGCATTGTCAGCAACCCCTGTTCCATGGAGGTAATTGGGACAACGTGATAGAGGTGGTTCAGAGACAGTTAATGCAACAGGATTATGGACAGTGTAACACTGTTGTAAATGAATACAACTTCTTAGACTTCCAGAGTTTAAACTTACTTAAACTAACAACTGTATTGGATTCCCGTGATCAGATTCCAGCTAATGCCAGTCCGTGTCACTCTGCTGAAGTTGGTAGCATGTGCCTTGGGAGAGATTTGCAGTTCAACTCAACCAGCCCAATTCCACTGACTTCCCTAGAACCAGCTGCATCAGCTGTAGAGCGGCCCATTTGTGGGGCTCTGTTAACTATGTGTTGTCTCTGCGCTTCCTTTTCACAGTGACAACAAAGTGTGTAAAATGTAAATACTTTGTCAACTGGCTTCCAAGGAGGAGGAAATGTAGGGCATGTAGTAATGTGTCACATTCAGAAATCCATAGAAACATGGCTTTTCATTATAGTCTTAGTTTTCCTACTACTGCATATATTAGTTTTTTATCTTCTAATTTGTGCTTTTTATTCTATGTTTATAAAAGAGGTCACTCACTTGTAATCTGTGACTGTCAGCTCTTCCCTTCAGGGATAGATCATTGACCATTTTCTAGCACTTTTAGTATTATAAAACCTTTTTTTGAGTTTGCTGTTGGTGAAGAAGCCATTCATAAGTCACATGCTATTCTACCTTTTTACCTTATTGAATTCAGGAGGTGGAAGTGACATAGTAATGAAAAGTCAGAAGGGGGAGAAGTGGATCAATATATTGCCAAATTCTTACTGAAATTCTCATGCTTAAACTGTTCTGGGTGGTTTTATTTCTGTTTAACATTTGCTAAGTAAAAGTCATTGCCCTAGAGATGCAAGATTTGTTGACACAGAGAGATGAAAATGATTAGCTAAAAGGTTTCTGCACGAAGAGAATCAAAATCAGCTGAAACACTACTGGGTGGCTCATATACGGGAGGCTGAGCTATTTCAAATAAGTCACTAATGTTCAAAACTAAAATCTGAGCTTGTTAGTGTTATACCAGTTGTTTATTCTTTGCTTCCTTTGCAGGGATGCTAAAATTCTGAAAAAAGCTTTCATTGCATGTATAGGTTTATATAGTTTATATACACACACACCTCGCTTGTAAGAGCTCATAAAGGCATTATTATATTTTAATGAATTTATTTTCTAATTAAGTACACGTTCACTGATTTGCAGCTTCCACCTTTTCAAGAACTGACTTTACAGAACACTTCTGCAGTCCTGACACAGCTCTCTCGCAGAGAGCTCTAAAGCTCTAGAACAATATAGTCTGATTCATTAGGAAGCATGCTCACCCATTGTCTATTGGATTCCATACGCATGTGGCTATACTGTATTTAGCTTTTTTCAGATTAACATCTGAAAGACGTTAGCAGGGTTTGGCTCAAGCGCGTGTGAGCCTGCCAGAAGTACTAGGCAGAACTGCTGCTTTTTGGTCTACTGAAGAGTACAAGCAAGTTGTGTCTTCAGCCTTGACTTTCTCTTGACTTTGTTCAGAGAGAGTACAGCAAAGCTGGGAAGTTTAATTGCCAGACAGATCAACCTGAAATACAGTGTGGTTCGGTGCTCTGAGAAATCAAATATAGGGAAATATTAATTCTCTAACTAGGTGGCATTCAAAGTCAGTTACTAATCTTACTCAAGCCTCTTACAACCCCAGTATCACTACACTTTTAGTGAAAAACTTTAGTAGGCCACATCTTTGCTTCCTCCATCCAGCTGCTGAATGGACGGTCATCCGTACGCGTGGTCCTGAGGGAGATCTGTGGTACTCTGTAAGGACACACCGTATCTGTGCCAGCGCAGATGTTTTGAGGGTGCTGCTTCTTGTGGCAGAGGCTGGCATTGAAGGTGCTTGAAGCTGTGTTGGGGTCCTGCTGGTCCTCAGAATCAGAACTGGGTTTCAGGAAGGAGACGTCTTGCTGTTCAGCTTGTCTTGACCAAAGGACAGGGCTTTATATACCTTACTGTTTCTTCTTATTAAATCTGGAATGTTCTAGGGAGAAACTACTAAACAAAAAAGATTAAATACAACTCACAATTCAGAGAAAATGAGATGAGAGATTACTGAACACCAGGCAAACCTGGAAGTACTGAATAATTATGTATATTGTTGCAGGAAATGTATGAAATTTAATTCTAGCTTTCATGCAGGTTTTAAAGCTCTGAGCAGGTTTTATTTTCAAACATAAATGATTAAATATAATTTTTCAATACTTTTACATGATTAATGTAACAGGCTGATATTTCTTTGAGTACATCATAAATACCCTCCACATTGGTGTGCTATATATGGAGAGTTTTATTGCTGCAGCACTTTATGAAATTATTCTTTGGGAAATTATAGATAGTCAATGAATAATTCAAGGCAAAGAATAAACCAAAATCTAATAAACTCTGTGTATGATTGAACTTTGACATTATTACAGTAATGTGTATATACAAACCTCGCCGTTATTCAGGAAAAATGATTCAAGTAGAGCTCGATTTTTATAAGGAGATGTTTTCACACTTACCTTGTCTGGGAAGAAAAGTGACAATTATTAACTAATTGGTAACCTGGACACCAATCATACTTTCTTCTGTTTCCAGAGAAGTAAGAGCAAAAGATATAAAAGACAAATTGTTGAGGAAATACTGGATTTTTGCCAGGGCTTCCAATCTTTGTAACAATTTCTGGGAGTTTGAAAATACTTCTGTAAATCAGAAAATTAAAAACTTTGAGGAAAGGCACAGCTTACAGGATTGTAATCAAATTTCCATGCTAGGCACAGAGAAGTCAGAGCAACAGACATGGCAGCAGGTACAGAATGGCCCAGTTGGAATCAGAAAAGGCGCAGTGTCACCGCTAAAAGCAGCTGTACCCTTTCCGCTCTTCGCTACTTTGGAGAAAGAAGAGGGGTGAGGCAGAGTGGTGACCACAGGCAGGTGATGGGAAGAACGGTGTGGTTGTGACTGAGCTGGGAAAAACTGGGACAAGTAGTGAGAGAGCCTGAGAAGGTACCATGTTTGTGTATCCTCTTGTGTACAGCTGCAGAGTGCAGTTTCCTGCTTGGGCGATGAAAAATAATTGATAAACTCTCTAATACGTGCTTTGGACTGCTATGATAGAGTCCCTGCCACTAACATCTTGTATAACTCCTTATGGGAGGGTTGGGTAACTAGAAGGGGCACAATGTACACCCAAAAGCTCAGGAGTAGCTTTCACACGTTTTTACAACCTCACAGTTCTGCAGGAAAAGGGAGCAGGGCAAAAGAAGGGCATTTCCTCTTCCAGAAGGTTAAAACCTAGTTAGCACCAGGCTCCTGCGCTGAACTGCCCTCAGGGTTTTGTGCTCTCTCCCTCCTAACTGCACAGGTGCTCTGCAGAGACTGTCCTCCTGCCGTAGTGTAGGGGATGTCAGTGCCCCTAGTATCTCTGTGTTACTCAGGCTTTGACTTTGGAGGCAGTTTTGGGAAAAAGCCCCGTCATTCCAATGGTCCTTGAGCCTGGGGAAATCAAGCCCACCCTGTATTTCAAACAGCTACAGCAGTTTCAGACTCTCCGTGTTAAAAAATAAAGCCTTATGGCTCCCCTCACAGCAATTTCCTACAAATACATCCAATTTTTCTATTTTATTTGGTACAAAACATGACACCACTTCTTCAGCGGCTGTAAATCAAAGTAACGCCATTGCTTTCAGTAGGAGTGTATGCATTTACTCCAGCTGGTGGGCTCGTGATTCGCGTCCCTGATCCCAGGGAAGATTATGCTAGCTGGAGGTGTCACCCTCTGGTTTCAGAGGAGCTGTCCAGCTTCCTCCAGGTGGAGAGCTGCCTGGCTCCGACTACTGTTTCTCGCAAATTTGTTAAAAAAAATGATCACAGGACACGGGAGAAAAAGAATTGCCTCCTGGTTTGTTACGAAACTCTAAAATTTTTATTTGTAGATTGTTTTCATGACTAATCACAGTTTCACAAAAATGGGAATTTGTAAGTGTGTTGGAATGGACACACACTAATTTTGTCCTTTCCCTCGTTCAATCTGAGGATCTGCATATTGATGTATTTCTTTTGAATTAATGTTTATTTTGGTAAGCTGAGGGAATTGTTATGATTATTATGTAAGGGCCTGGTATATATGTAAATGAAATGCAGTGAAGTAGGAGAAAGGAACTAATTTGCTGTTGGAGTTTGAGGATGAGTTTTCTTGGCCAAAGCTTCTAGGTAAAAATTATTTCATATATCAGCCCTGCTTCCTCCTTGTCTTAATGAATTTTTGTTTTGTAAATTTGAGTAAGGGAAATCGATTTGAAACACCAACATTGGTTTAACCACAGTCACCATGTTACTGGAATGTTTTCAGTCACAAGAAGTGTAACATGAGTCCACCTTGTTTTTAAGATATCTAGAGAATCAGTCCTTGTTGTCAATGTGTGATGACAGGATGTTTTAAGACTCCACTCTGCAACAAAATTTTGGTTATTGTTTAGTCTAGACCTTCCTTTGCCTGCAGAGGAACATGTAGTCATCATTGATAGCGGGTTTGAGTAAGATTGATACTTTTCCCAGAGATCAGCTGTATGTAAATAAAAAGGGATTAAATATATTTTTAATGGAAAAATGATGTATACATGGATCAAGGTTCTGAATATTTGAGGAGACTGTACATCAATCTATTTCCTTCCCATTTTTTCCTAATTCATAGGAGGGAAACCGAGGCAGAGAAATGACGGGAGTTAGTTTGTGGTGTACCTGCCTATCAGGAAACAGTGAATTCAAGTTTCTTTCACTAAGCCATCTAGTGTGCCATTTCTCAGAGTAAAAGTAATTTGAATACTCAGAAAAAGACTTGAATGTTTATTAAGCATCTCTCTTAAATGGGCTCTTGAAACGATGTTGGGTTATGAGAGGTGGCTGATTACTGATGACTTTGGTGAGCTATGATGGATCAGATAAAATACAGCTACTGTGATCAACTGAAGATCTGGGGTTTAAAGTGCAATTATTATTTATTTCACTTTATTTTGCTTGCAAGCATTTTACTTTGATGAACTGCTTAGAAATGTGGTGTTAGGAGACTTGGTTCTTCCATTATAATACAGGGAAAGTGCATCCTTTTTGTTTGAAGAAAACTTGTTTTTATGTGAATTCCTTTGACACTTGCAGAATATACAACACGCAGTGGGATCAGTTATCAAAAAGGTGACTTTCTAATGCAAGTTAAAGGCTGAAATGATGAATTCCACATCTGTTAAATAGACTTAATTTCTAGTGACATTATAAACTGAAAAGGGCAACAAGCTCCTTTTTCATCATGCACAGAGCTCTCCAAAGCAGATTACAGTTGAGAATGTGTTCAGAATGGAAGGTAACACATCCCGCAGTCACTGCTCAATTACCTGGGGCATCCAAGGTACACTGGTAGGAGAAAACCTGCTGACTTTTTAGGATACATTTTTGCTCCCTTCTTGAAAGATCTTGCTGGATTCAGTTTTACAGTTATCAAGGTGGGCTCTTGGAGCAGGTAATTGGTGTCAGTAACTGTCTGTGGTAACATGAATTATATGTTACCTGACAAAGGGTAGTCTCATGTTCTGATATGTTAATCCACTGCGTGGCTGAAGGATACGAACAGGAAAAACATCTATTAATCATTATTTAGCATTGAAGGACTCAGTCAAATTCTGAATCCCTTATCTCATGCTGGGCTATGGAGTTATTTGAAGGAAATGTTGACAAGTCGTAATTGGGTCTGTTATGTTTTAGATATCTGTGTCCAAGGTTTTAGAAAAAATCTGCAGAATCTAGTTTGAAATGCAGCCTTTTTTGAAGGATGCTGCACAGTGTAATACCTGCAGGTGTGAGACAGTCTGTAATAATTACTTTGAAACAGGAATTCCGAGTGCTCTATGATTTCTTTTCATGGAAATCTGCCCCATCTGTTTCACAGATACTTTTTTTAGTCCATTTCCTTCCCAAACCCTTTTCTCTCTTCAAGGACGTTTATCTTAGATTGACTGTTTCTACTTTCCTGATGAATCTGTTACAGAACACATCCAATCTTTTTCCATTCTTTTTATTGCTCACAAAAGATGAGATATAGTCCACCTTTGCAGTTAAAATGAATTTGAAAGATAGTTTTGATAGCTGATTATTATTATATGAATTTCTAAACTATAATCCACATGCCTCTGGTTAAAATACTTGGTCATGGGTAGACTTCCAAGTCTTTGGTTTAGGGATCTTTTCAAAGAGATTACGATTGTTCAAAAGCTTTCTAGCAAAAAAATACAGTTATGGAATAGGCTTACACCACTTGTTTATCTTGTGGTTTATATAATCTGCACCAACTCTGTTCTACATTTTTAGAGAAGTTTTTTCTCTTCCAAAAAGAAACGGTTTGTTTTACATAAGAGCCAGCTCTGGACTCTGAACCACTGGCGATTCAGAAGGTAGCATTTGTGAAACAAGCACACATTCTCTTCAGTGCCTTCATCTCAGCTGTTACTGCTGCTGTGCGCTTGGGGAAACACAGGTCAGGAAAACAAGGTCATAAAGGCACAACACAATTACCTTTCCAGACCTGCATAGCTGAGAAGCTTAACAAGAACTTGCAGGATAAATGTTCTTTTTAATACATTTCTACTAAATAAAAATGCACTGCAAAGTCGGGGTGAAGAAAAGGATAGAAAGGAGAGCTCTACTTACAGTAGCTTATTTTCCAGCACTGTTATTTTGTAGTTCTACCACTTCATCTCTACAATTTTCTTCTGAGTTATAACATAACTCCACATCCTCACAATCCCTTTCGTAAATACCATCACTGCTTACCACTCAGTGAAGTGTGATTTGTTCTTGCCATATGTAGCTAGGGGCTCATTCATGGGCCTGGCATTGCTCCGATATAAAAATGACTTCAAGCTGCTTTGAAGATGGCAGCAAACACATCCTAGCATTTTGAGAACAAAGATTCAACAAAATTCCAATATCACTTAGAGGAACATGCTGAGATTTTTGTACCTTTTAAGAGTGGGAATGTCACCAATGAGGAAATCTGAAGGGTCAAGTCTTTAGCATGGTACTACTTTGATCACAGATTTTCCCTAGGAAGTAAGTTCTTCCTTCTATTTTTTTTCTCCTGAGGTTATTATTCTGCCTTTCACCTTACACTTGTGCCTTGTAGATTTTAATTACAACCCCTTTCCCTGAATGGAAGGGAAATTATAAGTATGAAATTTTAATGAAATGCTTATTTTTATGAAATATTTATCCTTTTTCGTTCTACTCTACATTTTTCTTTGTCATTTTGGGACAGCAGGTGCTAGAAGGGCTTTTGTTTTGTATTTTCAATGAAAGTTTGATGTTATTTGATGTAAATAGCTTCTGACAAGCTAAGGGTATAGCTGGGTCGTACCAAAGGTAGTCACCTAGAGGAATGGTTTTCTCCGAGAAGTGCTGTCACCCTCATTTCCCATGCACCAACCATTTAATAGGCAAGATGGTATCACTCCTGTTTAATTTAATGAGATTCACAGCAGAGAAGCAACAAAGAATCTTGCAATGTTTGAGATTTACTTTTAGGACAGAGAGAAGAGTAACGTGGCTGCCCAATGTCTGTGTTGTTACCAGCTAAGGATCAAACATTATAGCAACTGGTTTTTTGCTTGGTCCTAATAATTCTGTTTCTACAGCACATCGATGAGCAGAAGCTAATGTCCTTCTGTTCAGGGGTGCTTTGTAGAGATTATTTCTGAGAAAGTCTCTTTTCTGTTTCCTGAGTGGGCTAATAAAATTCCAGGCAGTTACGACTTTAGAGCCCATTTTAAGTATCCACTTAATCACATGTCTAGGAGGAGCAAGAAGGGTTTTTAGGTAGAACACAACAAGGCAACGTGTCGTGCGCTCTCTCTCCTTCATACAGGCCTAGCTGCTCAGTTTTGAAAGCACGAAGTCTGATTCTGTCATGTATCTGTCTTTGCTGCTGCTTAGACCTGTACTGCCTTCTGTCATCTCAACAGTCTCAGTCTCTCTTGTGGTTGTTCTCAATAACATCCAGCAGCAGTGGAAGGGAGGGCTGAGTAAACAGAGGCAGAAAATTAATTTTCTGGGGACTATGGAACATTTAGCCAGAGAGATTTCAAAATGAAAAATGACAGTACTTGTCTTTTACCCAAAAACGAGCTTGTTACTCTGATCAGGAATAAACGAATGGGAGCGGTGCTTCTGTAGGACCAAAGCAAAGGTGAGGTGTGTATTGTCTAAGGTATTTTCAGCCCTGAGAGCATCGGATTTCCTCTGATGCAGGAGAAAGTGTCAGGGTCTGAGTTCTTATTCAGTCCTTACTTTGGCAAATACTCACCCAAGCTAGTGCCAGAACTGAAGTCTTCATCCATGAGGTTCTGTCAAATTCTCATAAAATGCTCTGCTTTTTTTTCTCATCATCACATCCTATCAGACAGTGCAAACATCAATGCCATTTAATGAACCGTGATGCTAGCTTATTGGTTCCAGGCAATAACTTTTTACTTTGCTCTACTATACAAAGATTAATATTAGCATGATCACTTCATCTAATAATTATTTTCTAAGCTGTCCCAATTTTATGGACGTTGTATGAATAAATTGTATTTGTTCTTCTTCTTCCCCTTGCAAACACAGTTCCCTAATATTAAATCTTCCAACATCCTGCATCCTTTCTATCAGAGTGTGCTGTTGCTGAGCAACACCAGATTTGCTCTTTAAAATTATCCAGGTTTCTTTAGCCAGCTTTGTGAGTTGGTGCAGCAGGGAAGAAGTGATACGTCTTAATGCTTTAAAAATATGTGTATTTTTTGTTCAAACTATTTATTAACATTTCTTGCATTTGGGCCATCATACATGGGTATGTGGCTATAGACTTAAAAATAATACAGTTTCACATAGTTTTAAAATTTAATTTAATTTTTAATTTATGGGGATTTTTGTAATTATATAACTGTACTTGTATAACATTCATTAACTCCTTATACATAGGTGCAAGAAGAGAGAAGAATAAAAGCTTACATGCATTTAGGAAAGTTTGTATTAGACAGATTTTTAATTCTTTTTTTTTTCCCTAAAGCATAGGTATTTCTGCTGTCTGACTAGTGTCTAAGTGTGGATTCTTTATGGTTGGAGCTTTAAGATGATTCAGCCTTCTCCTTAACCCTGCTAACCCTCACCTGTCTAGATATCATGAAAGTTGGCAAAATCTTCCTTTTGACCTTATAACTGAGTGCTGTAGGAATTATTTTCCTGTAGATTAAGCACTAGTAACTATTTCAACAGAGGCTGTAATTTTAAACCTTGACCATAGGATCATGTAAATCCCAAATGCTTTTTCTTCAGTGTCAATTTTTAATGACAGGAGCAAAAAGTTACACTTGTAATACTTAATTCATTGAACTGATGCTGTGAACAATGCGACCACTTCCAGAGAGGTGATAAAACGTGTATGTAAGATTTGCACATCTGGTCAACAGTACTCCATGACCCTTGAATTCACTGAAGGTGTATCTGAACTCTGAGACTCTGAGCTCGCAGTATGGAGGTATCTTTAACTTCCCTGGGCTTGAACATTTCTATAGAATGAGGCATATGCCAAAAAAAAAAAAAAAAAAAAAAAAAGCTGCACTTTCAGGCACAGAAAGGAAGAGGCTGGGCTGCAGCTTCATACTTGTTTTCAGTTGATTTTCAACTACATTACTAAGCAGAGTGATATCTTCAGCCCCTGCACTTCACCCTCAGCTGCAGACGTCCACTGTTCCCTGGTGCTGGTGCTGGCAGAGCTATGCAAGGAGTTGGATCAGGGAGCTAACTGGCTAAAAATTAATATTTGGGGGGTGGGATGTGTGCTGGGTTAGTTCGCAGTTGCATCAGTTCCAGTCTCAGACTTGCCATGCAACCTCGGGAGAGCTAAAGCCAGCGTTAGAGAGGCAATGAGAAGGAGCGGTTTCAGAGAGGGGATTTGAGAAGTACCCCATTTCCCTGGCAGACCGGATTTGTGCCGGATTAGAGCAGCTGTGTAACCATGGCCACAGATCTCACAGGATAGCTAAAGGGTTTTGCAGGTGCCCTCTGTGCTTTCCTGCAAAGCTTGTAAAAACCTGTTTTGCAAAGGAACAGTGCTGCAAGAACCTCCTGTGTGAACTTCTGGAGGTTTATGGGACGTTTTCATTGTTTGTATGATAAAAGAAGAGGGAGTTCTGGGGACGTTTCTTTGCCTAAACCAACAGTATAGCCATCAGCTGAATGTGTAAGTGGAAGGATCTTGCCTGTCATCACAGCTCCCTTCTTATTGACTCTCTTCTTGTATGCTCAAGTCAATATAACGATTAGAGATCAGTTTTAACTTATAAGGAGATAATATTCAACCCCCAGAAGACACAAAGAAGGAAGTGCTTGAATGCACATGCAGAACACAGAAAGCTAGAAGAAATGCTTTGGCAGTCATTGCAGAGGAGGCAAGGAAGAAGAGCACAGCAAGTAATGATCAAAAGATGTTGATTACCACGTTTTTAAAGCTGTGAAAGCTCCTTGAAAATGTTGACCCAAGCGATGATTACACATAAGAGAAACAAAAGGTAATTACTTAGGAGCTAATAAATCCAAGAATGAAGACAAAAATAGTATCAGGGGAAAGTGTTAAAATGATGTGCAGAGGATGAAAGGATATTTTAAGGCCAGATGTTCTTTTACGAATTTATGGGAAATGAGCCTGCTTTTGAATAGCACTTTGAAAGCTCTCCAAGGAGAGAAAAAAAAAGGCATTTTTAAATTCTATAATTCTAAAATAGCTAGGGGAAGTCTTTTTATTAATCAGGTCTCAGAAGGATGTCCTCAAATGCAACTTGATGTTTCTCTTTAAGAATCTCATTTCCAGCGGTGATTGTGAAAAAAATTGGCTGCAGTTAGGTTGTTGGTGTGCTTACACCACAGTTTATGACACAAGCAGGTACATCTGAATGTGGTCTGCTTGTGGTCATTTGTATTCACCTGTCTCCTCTCTCTCTGCATGGTGGGAAGCTTTCTCTGGACAGAGGTAATTCTTGATTCTGTGTGGCTACACACGTCGCGTGGCTGGGTCCTAGCCCTTGGCTAAGAAGCCTACCAGTGTCAGAACAAGGATAATGCCATTTGAATACTGCTAAACTTTGATGTGCCTCAGAGGCTTCTGACCTCTAACCTGTGCCCATTACAGTGAATTTCTGCTGCCATTTCTGGGCTAAGTTTGGCTGTTTTGGACTCCTGACCCCCACTGACCCAGTTTATTAAACAGACTGACAGTAGTTCCATTAAGTTGGACAGCTAGTTGGAGAAGTAGACTAAAAAGTGAACTATAAAGACTCAAAAAACATTAAATTAAAATAACTCAATGTTTATTACTGAAAAAAAAAAACCCAAACCCTAGGATTTTTTAAGTCAATCCTTTTATAAGATACTAAACATAAGCAAATGCTACTGAATCATTGCAGTGTGAAAAAAAGCCACAAAAGCATAAATCCATGGGGTGGACCTGAGAAGTGAGGCTGGTCATGTTCCTCAGGATGAAAGACAAAGTTTAGTATACTCTTTAGGTTCTAGAAAAGTATTTACAAACCAACCTGGATTTAGTTTCTTTCTTACTAGAGCGTCGAAGGTACTTGCATATGGCCAAAACCTCAGCACCTTTCAAACGCTGACAATTTTCTTGGTGTCACTTATTTACATTTTCACACTATTGGCATACAAACTCTTGAAGAAAGACCATTAATGACCAATGTAGTAATTGGAAGAGTTAAGTGAGAATGGGGGAAAAGTTTTTTTGAAAAATGACGCTTTTGTTCTTTGCTCAGTTGTTAAAGGGATTTGAAGCTTCTGGCATACTGATGTGCAACCTTCAGCAGGTCAGAAGAGGAGGTCACTAGTTCTGTCTAGCGTACTTCAACTCTTATGAAATCAAATTGCATCCACTCAGCTAAGTAAACTTATGTTTAATTTAAATCACATTGTAAAGCATTCAAGAAAACATTTTTTTCCCAATTACATGAAAATGAAGCTAGCAATAGTCAGGCGTGATGAAGGATTTTTAAATGATATACTTGATATTTCAGAATCCTTAATTTCAGTTTTTGAAAGTCACAAGTAGCTCTGAATGCTGCACATCATTATCTAAAACAAACACTTAATGATTTCCCTGAGCACATCCTGGAAGTAATGATCAGTTGCTGCCTACAGAAGATAACAAACAACAAATATTGTAGTGTAGAAAGAATGGAATTTTGCTCTGAAGTGCTTACCCTATGCCTCTTTTAATTTGCACATTATTCAGATGGTATCTAAAAGAATATTTATTTATACCCCAGAAGTTAAACTCATTAAAAGCTGCCACCACACAGACAACTCAGGATGTACATTTATTTTCCAAAATCTCATTAAACTCAGGTACTTCTACATTTCTTTTCATAATCATGAAGCGCACATGCAGAGTTTCTTTCTGCTAACACCAAACAAGGAATTTTTAAAAACAAGGCGTGTAATTCTTATAGACAAAACTGTTAGGACAAATGTATTCTGCCTCCCCTTCTGCTTTTGCTTTAGCAATCTGCCAAGGACTCCCTTCAACAGCTCGCCTGGTCCCCTTCTTCAGATGTAAGTGCAGCTTGAACACATTGTAAAATACACATTATACATAGTCAAAAGGGAGCATGAGAAACAATAACAAAGGCTTCAAAGTTTACATCTGCTCCTTGTATTAATTTCACCTTAATGTGGAGTACTTGGGGGTTTATTTAATTCAAAACAGCTCTAGATCACAGAAAGGCAGGCCGAAATTTGTCAGTCGTGTTACTTCTTCAGCAACATCACTTCATCACCCTGCCTGGGATGTGTATTGTGTCAGCAACTGCTTCGTGGTAAACCTGTACTAACAGTGCTCCTTCACACTGCGAGTTCTTGCACTGAACTCTCGTGGCATTGCACTGAACGGCCAAAGGCTCAGAGCGAAATTTCAGCACCCCAAATCCTCATACTCTTGTCTGGGAAAAGTCCTCACTGATACAGCAATTCAGCAGAAACTGGCAAAGCAGATGTTGTCCTGAGGAAGGCTCCAGATGCTGTCTCGAGGAAGGCTCCAGATGCTGTCCCTTATTTTCTGCTGCTTATCTATAGAAATGGTGAGACCTTTGTTAGTTTTTGACCTTCTACTTGTCATTGACAGTGCGCCTGTTCATCATGCTCCCCTCATAACGAAAGAGGGAGTTTAAATTGTGTGAAAAGTCTAAAATTAGCTATTTGGTTACTGCGTGTCCTTTCCTCCAGGTGGAATAAATGGAAGATAAAATTCCCAGCGCATTGATGTGCGTGATTTTTAACATCAAAATTACACGGAGGAGATACTTTTCCTGTCAGTGGCACAGTTCCCTTAGCAGAACTGGGCCTCAGATTTCCTAGTCACTTATTATTCTTAAATACTTTTTAAAAACAACATACAAATCCATTAGTGTTTGAAAAAATGTATGATCTTTACATACTTGACTTATCTAAATACTTTGGTCTATCCTCAAAAGGCTCTCATTTTTCAAAGTTGTTTTAAGCTGGAATGAGGCTTTGAATTCCTCATGGTATGAGTAATCAGGCTAAAGCCTGGCAAGTATTTGTTACATTGCAAAAAAGATAAATAAAGGGTGCAACTTCCAAAAGAATTTTTCTTTTTTCCTTTCTCCTACAAGATTCTGTAGTTTAATACAAAGAACAACATCAAAGCAGAAAAAAGCTAAATCTATCCCCTCTCCTCACTTTTAGGGACTTGTTAATGTGATAGTAATATTTATTTTTGGCTTCTTGAATTCTCCCAGGGTTCATTTCTGATAGTCTTTTGAGCAGATGTTCAAAATAAAGATGTTTAATGGAAAGGTGTGATTAATACCCAGGTCCATCCAAAATGTCCTGGAGAAAACCCCTGTTGTCTGTAAGTGTGATTAAAGAGTCTCTGTAAGTTCTATAGCACGTTTGCCAACCTCTTTCTACCTCAGTCTCCATTACAGGGGGAAGAGCAGTGGATTAATGGTGGGAGTTACTCTTCTTTTTTTCATTATTGTAATGAAACATAAGTATGAATTAATAAGTGTGTGAGGATGAATTCAGCAGTAGGGCTTGAGGGCTAATGAAAATGTTAACTTTATAATCTTCCTAGAATTGCCATTTCCATATTCCAAGAACACTTAATCAGGACCATTATGGCAGCTCCTGAGTCTCTTTTCCCAAGGGAAGTACCACTAGCTGACATCACTTGCTGAAGAGTTATGGAAAAAATTGTGTCATTATGCAACATGAATGTTCTTCATCATGACCAGCCCAGCATCTGTGCAGATGTGATAAAAGGGTACTTCAGCTGGTGAATTGTACAGAATACAATGAGGCAGAAGAATCCCAGCAGAGAAGAGGGCTGTTCCATGCACAGGAGATGACTCTTTCTCCTCTAGATTTTACTCCCTGCTAGAACGAGAGTGAGTTGGTTCTACAAAGATCGTCAGCCTGTAATAAGGAGTTAGTGCACAGGAGTCATGACCTTTGCTTTAAAAAAATGTTGTGGAGTCTCTTTCTAGTGATGAAGTATTCACTGCTGAGAAACAATCCTGGGTGTGATGATAAAATATTGCAAATACCTAGCTGGGGATGCACATCTCGGAAGGTGGTAATTTTTACAGCTGAAATACCTTATGCTAAAATACTCCCAGTTGGCCTAATTAAAACTGAGAAGCAAGTGAATGCCATGTTTGCCATCTTCATGTTCTCATGCTCTTAACCTATATAACGTGCATTTATGCTTAATAAAGTTCATTAAGGAACACATAAGTTAAAGATAAATGGCAGAAATGGTAATCATTGGATTATTAACCCTTGACAGTATTTTATAGTAGTGATAATGAACTTCAGAGAACTCCTTGCAGTAACTTTGGGTTTAATCCAACGAGTACCATAAAGTGTTAAGTGGTTCTTTATACTAACAAATACTGAGTTTTATCCATGTTGTTGTACACGCGAGGTATTGCACGCAAACCACAGCAACCACAGAATCCTTTTCTCAAGGCATTAGGGTGAGCTGAAGGGAATTAGCGATCACACCTCTTCATCTCTTGTTTTTCCTAATCTGATTGCTCTCTGTTCGTAGAATTCAACTGGGAGATGTGGAAGTTACCATCTCCTCTGGTGTGTTTCCAGCTTCTTACCGCCTCACAGAGATGTCGTTTAGATGTAGCTCCATGACATCGCAGGAGCAGCATGATGAAACAGGTCTACCAGCCGGATGTGAAGGGGAGCAGAGATTGCTGTTGGCAGCGCTGTCGTTTGATCTCAAGGGAGAAAAAGGATGATGCTCATTCAGCCTTTCTCATGAGCGATAGGTGTTGAAGTGAGGAGTGGTGGAACTGCACACAACAGCAGCAATTTTTAGGGAGACTGAAGGGGCCAGAGGAGGGCACAGGACACTGTATGACAGTCTTGTCATCCGAAAAAGGTCAAACTCTACTCTTGCCCCCAGGGGGAATGACTGACAGGAAATTCCTTACCTGAGAACTTTCCAGAAGGGAAGTGTCCTGGTCCCTCTGTCTTCAGTGCAGCTGACTGAATGTGGTGATCTTTGTTTGGTTTGACATTGGCTTTCACTTTTCCAGTATCATGTTGGCTCTTACTGGATGGGACCACAAAACTTAAAGTCACAATTTTCATTTTTCATGCCCAATACTTGTTTAATGAATTACTATCTGATCCGGATCTCTTGCTGGACGTATGGCAACGTCTGACTTTCAAAGCTGCAAACCCCTCATCAGCTCACTGTTTCAGGGGAAACATGCTTTGGGATCAGGCAGTCATTGGGAAAAAGGGGATTTAAATTAATTATTCAAGAATTAAATCTCAGTGTTAAAAGAGAAGCATTTTAAAGAGGATGTTTATTTGTCTAAGTAGTTTTCTTAATTATAAGACTATAAGTAGATACTCAATACCTTATTGGACCTTTAAGAACAGATAATTGTCATATTCTAATAGATATTCTTTATTTTTCTTCATGATTTTTCAGTTTTCCACAGGATTAGTACATAAACAAGATTTCTAATGTTGATTTAAATAAAGGCTTGTATCCTTACCCTTTATTAGGCTTTAAAAAGCCTATCCAGTTGTGTACTACACCTTCCTAAAATGAAATGTGGCTAATGGTTATGTCACAAGCAGGACAGTGACCTCTAATGGTAAATAAGCAGCTCACATGATGAATTGCTAAGACTTCTCACTATAACTGTAATGAAACTGCATTTTCTGTGACTTTCCTCAGATTTTTGCCTAGAGAAGGGTAAAACTCAACTCTGAATCTAACGTATAAAAACAATAGTTTGGAGACAATTTTGAACTTTAATATTTCCCTTTAATCTTCATAACACTAGGTAACATTAGCAAGTTACCTATTGCTCTTGGAATCGGGGCGGTGCTGTTGTGGTGGATCACCTACAGATGTCCTACAGATGGAGCTTCCAGCACCAGCTGCAAACTGATGCAGACAGTATTCAGCAGTGCCAGCACTAACACGGTGTCTGGTTTGCACTTGTGGGGTATAATCATCAGGTCAAGATGAGGAACATTTGTTAAGGTGGAATCAGATCAAAGTAAAGCAGCACATTACCTCCCCAGCATAACCCTCAGCTTTCTGGGCAATGGCATCTGCGTTTCCCTTCTAGCTGTGTGCGAAACTGGAAATGGTTTGGCCAGGAAATTTCCAAGAACACACCTGAACAGGAGTGCTCTGCTCTTCAACTTATTTGGTAAAACTTAGACTGTCCTCAGGAATTTAATCTTTTTTTTTTTCCCTGCAATTCACATCTTGACTATTCTTACAGTTGGTAGAGGTTCTATTTTGCCACTTGCTATATCACACAGATAGAGGCTGCAGATTTTGAAGGCTCCTGGGAGCCTTTTTTCACACTTATTTCCAATATTACTGTAATTTTGTTTGTTTCGGGGTCTGGATTTTCAAAATTTTCATAGCATTAGCATCTGGTTTGCTCTTATTTAAGACCACACAGGCAGCTGTGACAAGAATATCAGTGTTGACACCTTCTGATTTCATCAGTGAAATTTTCAAAGTCAATCAAAAAATCTCAAATCTGTCCTGGAATAATTGTTTCTGTGCTGAAGTCAGTTTTATTATTCCAAATTATTTGCAATACTTGTTCTTGAAGATTTCTAGCATTCTGGGTGAAAATCTTATTAAAAAAATCTGTAATTTGAGCGTTAATTTAAAAAGAGATCTCAAAGAACAGACTGATTCCTTGACATGTCACTGTAGCTAAGTCATGGGGAACAAGTCAAATGCTTGCAGTGGTATTTAAGGCTGATATTTAAAATATAAATAAGGGATCTAGATGCATTAGGAACTGATAATCAGTAGACTGGAGAATCTTGATCAAAATAGCTAAATTTCTATAGTGGGTTTTTTTTTTTTCTGCAGTAACAATAACGATGTTGAGAGGTTGGTGGTGTCCTACTGAAGACAATTATACCTTAGAGGTGTTCTTAGATGTAAAACTTGCTGGTGCCATAAAGTTCTGAGAAGGGCTGGTGATTACAAACTTCCTGCATTTAGAGTCTTGCAGATTAACAGCTCTTACATTTAAAAATAATCTTACAGCTAAAAATAATCGGAAAACAATTATTTTAGGTTATTTTGCATGTTTAGAAGTTATTTTAAATTTTCTGTGATAGGAACATAGCATCAAACAAAATGAGCTAAGAAACTAAATCTTATATTACTGGAAAAGGTAAAGGAAATGAACTAGATTTTTGGTGGATGGTGGTTTTGGAAGCAATGTTTGTTTAAGAGTTAGTTTATACAGTTTTAAGCTGATGTAATACACAGAACTGTGGCTGACTTAGCAACAGCAGCCAAAGGAGAACATAGCACAGTTTACGACTTCCTAAATGCATTTCTTGGAGAAGCCAGAAGGTAAAATATTTAAAAATTCCTATGGTGGCACAGAATAGATTACAAGTGTGCTGAGTGTAGGCCATTGGACCAGAAGGGGTGGATAAAACCACATTTTACAACTGTTTCAGTACAGTTCAAAGCAATTGCTGAATAACCTGTGATAGAGAGAATGAAAAATGTATTTTATTATTCTTTCCTGCTAGCTGGACTACTTATTTTTGTTAAAATTGCGATCAGACTATATCCCACTTCAGGCTAACATGATAAATTGAAATTTAAGTTAAGGAAGCACAAGCAGTGCTATATGGGCCTTCTCTGTCCTTGGTATAAGCATATTAAACTAGGGTGATTATCTCTGAGTTTTCTAATGTGCATTAACTGGATCATTTTGGGATAGAATTAAAGTTATTGGATATAATAATTAAGTCTCAGAAATACATTTTTTCCCTGAAAAGTACTGGAAGACTTAATTTAACAAATAAACACTTTGTGACAATTCCCCAGTATTAAAAAAAAAAATCCAATTACTGTTTGATAATCCTGTAAAATAAATTGCAGAAGGTCAGGTTGTCAGACCGCTAAGTGGAGTTTCCACTTCAACGTGAGCAGTTGCACTGGGTGCTCATGTACTCAGTAGAAGTCAGTAGAAGACAGAAATATTTACTATTGCTCAGCTGTTGTAATGTGGTCCTTCATAATTTTCTACTCTTTTTTGCCTGAAGGTTTCCATCTTTTTATATAGTATACATATGTATTAGATATAAATAAAATATAATAGAATATTGGAATATTGGAAAGTAATACCATTTTTTTAATGGTGCTGTTTCTGTCAGCTCCTATTTAGGATTTCCTGCTTTCTAGTCTAAATACAGGGTGGCCTTTACTTGCTGGAATGGACTATTTATACCTTGCCTTTAAAATCCTATGTGATATGGAAGTACTTAGTGATATGGAAGTACTTAGTGATATGGAGAATAATACTCAGTTTAATTAAAAATAATATAGGTTTGGTTCATGGCGTTTTTAGATATGACATATACAAATATATATCTTCCAGGTTTATATTTTCACATCTCTGCAAATTAGAAATGACTGTTTTATCAAGCCATAAACGGCTGATAATACAATAATAACACATTGCATCTTTGTTCTGGACTGGCAATCAATGAACAATCCGAAGCTAATAACTGCGTCATGTATCTGGGACTTGGTAATGATGTGGGGATTTGTAAAGTACCCAGGGGCTTCTCTGCAATCAATTCTGGGGACACCGATGTGTGCGTTCAGCAATGGCAGAGTGAAAAGATAAGAAACTGCCAAGCATGAGCCTGTAAAAACTAATATACAAGAAGAGTACAAGTACTGTAAGTGACCCGGCCGCTGAGGTGCAATTACACATGGACCGTGGTGGGTTATTAGAGTTTCTTCTATGACTGTATTGATCCAGCTTAGAAGAGCAGCAAATAGGAAAGCATTACCATCGAGATCTCAACACGGATGCGTGAGCCCCTCTTGGAAAGGCCATATGGAAATAGTCAGCCGCGTGTGTCTGCTCTCTGCGGGGCTGCAAGCCTTGTCCTGTGGAAGCGCAGAACTGGGAAAACGAAACACCTCACCCACTTAACAGATGCAATTAAAGAGAGACTTAAAGGCTTTCAGTCTTCTATGAAAATCAAAGTCCTGGCGACACTGTTGCAGACAGTATCTGATTTTTGAAAATCTTTGCTATGAAGAAACTTAGCAGAGGAAGCAGCGTCTCCTGCATTTGTTTTATTAATGCTAGAAGAACTACGTGTATCCCTGATGTTGTGGTGGATGGTGATCTCCTGTAAAGATCTGATAATGTGGAACTTGAATTTTCATAGAAGGTATTTTCTTAAGGGAAGCTTTAAAAATCACTAAGAAATGTTGTGACTTTTTGTATTTGTAGCCATTGAGTTATATGACACCCGAAGACACAAATGAGACACACAGGATTATTTAGGCAACATGACTTCAGCTTCTAAGTTCTTGCATTTGAGAGTCTTCTATATTGCAAGCACGGACATGCCCTATTTAAAAGACAGAAAATTAATTTGTGATAAAACTTTTGTGTGGCTTGTACCTTGAACCACAGCTTCTGTGGACAGCATGTACTTTTTACGAGAAAGGAAACAGAGGTCAGATTTAGGACACTAACCACTTGGAGGCTTAAACACACTAGATACAATGAAATTCTGCAATTAACCTTAAAATCTGCCTGTGTAGAACTGCAGATTAATCGGTCTTATATCTCAATCAACCATGAACAAGCAATATAGTGCACTGAACAAAAGAATAGGAGATTTCAGCATGGCGATGAGTTGGGTTCTTCGTGTATCTCTAACGGGAATTTTAATCCTGTAATTCCTCTGTGTCACAAGCTTGAATCTCTAGGTCATAGTAAATGATCCCCAAGAAATTCTTAATCTGTTCAAACCCCATATCAAATCAGATGGGCATAACTGTCTTGTTTGACAAGTATATATTATTTAGAAACCCTTTTTACTTAACTGTGAACACTTTATGGAACAAAAAGGAAATATCATAATATCATAATATCAGATTACAGAATCTCTGATGGTTGGAAGAACTGTTAAATCTGTCAAAAACACGCTGAGAAATTTTAATTTTTTTTTATTGGTACATGCTTCAGAATTTCAATGGCAACTGAAAAAGGAACTTGATTTGCTGTATGGTGGGAGAGTTACACATGCTGCATTGTCCCCACTGCAGCCATTTCGCAGGGAATCAGCACCAAATCACAAAGGAACCAGGAATTGTTTTGTTCCTCATAGTAACAGAAATTCAGGAATGATGACTGAGGACATTTGGAAAAGTCTTTCTCATTGTTCCTATTCTGTGTTTTAAAAGTTTGTTTGAGAAAAATGAGACTAACAGGACAAAGTGTGCATGTTTTCATTAATGTCATCTTGATGCTACCTACCAGGAAGAAAGTATAGACCATCCTTGTTTACTGTCAAGGATGTCAATAAACCAGAGGCATTAATACGATTCTGAAGTGCTGATAGGGGTGTCCTAAACTGTCTTTCTGTGCACTTCTGGAGTCAAGCTGTGTAGTTCAGATCAGGCAATCAGAAGTAAAGTGTTGCAGCCTCAGTACAAATATAATGGCATTCTGTGCATGGCAAAACTTTTCTACCAGTTCCCTCAACGGCCTAACGGGTGGAGTTACACCCGTGGTTGGCAAATTACGCCATATAGTAAAAAGCAGAGGCATACAGCAGACTCTAAACACACCAGTCTGCTTCTAATCTGCCCCATCGATTGGTACCTCTGAAAGCCCCCTTGGCAGCACACCTAGTAATCCAAGCAGATTAAAAACGACAAACAGGGGAAAGGGCATCGTAGAAGCCTCGGTTTAAAATATATGGAGTCAGTTACTGCATTTTTATATACTATAACTTTAAAATTGTGTTGAATTTGGAGGTGATGCATTTAAAGGTTAACACTGTTCAGCACGCCATGTCCACCCTGGCTCTAAAGTCAATCAAGTAGGAATTTGTGGGGCTTATGCTGAAGGATAGGTGCGATGTGATGTGACTGTTTTTCTGCCTTTCTTCTTGAAACAACCGGATATATTTGAAATGGGCGAGCTGTTACAATCAGTCTGTTCACAGAAGCTCTCGTTCTGCTTTCATATGTAGCTGCCATTAACATTAATGGGAGGTGTGTGCAGAGAGGAGAAAGTAAATGTCTTAATTTTCGTGCATCTGGTAGACAGCTGTACTTGGAAAGCACGCCGTACAGGAGAGGGAGTAACGAACAGCACTTCCTTGTATATGCTGATCCCTCCCGTAATAAATGCAGGCTGGGGAATGAAGTATTACAATATCCAACTACTGCTGGAAATTACACACCGAAACCCCCGGACAGTGTGTTTGACAGAAATTAGCTGTGCTGTATCCCCAAACCACTATTTTTTGGTTCTTTATGCAAATTACTGTTCAAAACTCACTCTGGACAAACTCAAATAGCAGCTTGGGAACATCCCAACCAACCAACCAGGCAGAGTTAATCTGGGAAAAGACATTCTTTCTCTAGTCTGTGCATATTAATTAATTGTTCCAGTAAGGATTCGTAGGATCCCGGGGTGATTAAAACCACAGGCACGCACACAAGGATAATCGCAAGCACGCGCACAAAGATAACTGGGTTTACTTTATTTACAAACAGACTAACTATAGAGTTATATATATATCTACAGACTATTAGAGTTTAGGCTTCTAAAACATTATGACTAAAATTACTGTTAATACAATTAGGGTAAATGACAATACACCCTGTTTGATGAATTGGGGCAGGGGGGAAGAAAGTTACCTCAGCTCATATACATACCAACCCTAGGACAGCAAGTGATGTCCAAATCCACAGCATCCCCAGCATAGATTGTTTTTGGGATGAGGTGTCGGTAGGTACCGGACCTTTTGCGGGCATCCCCGCGGAGGGCAGCATGGTCCATTTTTCCGTATAGCTACCTCGCCCCTGTGCCCAAACAGCACTACCTTTATAGCAGAAGTTAAAGCCACCCCTCACATAACGTGTGGCCAGTACGTATGTGTGGACTGCCCCAAACTCCACCTTTCAATTACATAATCTGTAACTTCACGCATGCCCAATTTCACTACTGGGGTCGCTGTTTGCTGGTCGTTTGACTTCATCTTTACTCTTCTTCCTCGATAAGAGTTTTGTGAACATGGGAAAACTCACTATTGTGGCAGTTCCCCTCCTTTTCCCATCCTTCGGCATCTGATCACAAGGCTAGTGATTATGAGCTCATCATGGGAGAATCCGCTTTGTTGCAATTAGTCCACTACCCTCACACTATCACTTCTCCTGAGAAAGCTCGTTATCTATAGTTTCTTGCAGAGCTTCCAAAACTCCCACTGCCCTGTGGTTTCTTGCAAAGCTCCATGTTCCATCTTGGACCAAACTGTTTAAAGGGGCTGTCTGACACACCCATGGTGGTTGTATTTTTTTCTGAAAGGGGGACAGCAGCATCATTTTCCTAAACCACCTCTGGATCCAAGAATCTAAAACCAGTTCAGTGTTATTAAGCACTGCCTGTGACAGTACCAGACTCATAGCACCAGAGATGAAGAGAAACCAGCTTAAACAGTGAGCTGATGGAGTTATAAACTGTGATTGATCTGCCCACAGTGGGTTCAGAAACTTTGTTTGTACGCCTATCCACACAAACGCATATTTTATGGCCAAACGCATAATACAGATACCGACACAACAAGTTAACAGGGTGACCTAGGACCCAGTGAAGTTAGTGTTCACTGCCGGTATTGATGGATCCAGCGTTTTACTCAGGATGCATTTTCCTGATTGGATGAGGTGATCATTGGTAATTGCCACTGCTCCGTTTTACCCTTCAGCCAGCCCAGCAGAGGGTGGGACAGCCCCTTCTGGTGACAATGCAGTTTTAGATTGGCTTACATTGATTATGAAACCACATCCTTACACAGCAATGACAGTATAATAGGGATGTAGAAGGCAATTTCTTGCACTGTCATATGAATGAGCAAATTATTTGATTCAATAAAGAGACCAAATTTCAGTTTACCCTAGCACATGTCTTTCCACGTCCTGCAGTCTACCATTCACTGTAGTGCAGAGGCAGGGACATTCCTAACGTCCCGGGCACTAGGGATGTCTAATAAAAGTTGTCTTTTACCCAAAAGACCCCAATATCTGATTAGGCAAAAATAGGTTTTAACCTCAAGTAATCCTTTTCTTTCAACTCCTCACACAGATTAATATGTCTAAGGTCCGTCACACAATCCCCAATTAGTTCTAATTCTTACCCTCTGTGGATACAGTCTCCTTTTGTTTTGGTTTGCAGTGGTAACCTCATTTTGGTGTCTGCATTTTCAGCACCTACAAATACTCCTCGTTTTTCAGGTTCTGAATGGTTTTGAAGAATTGCCAATTTACGAGTGGTCAATTTACAAGAGTTTTCCTTCAGACAGCAGTCAACATGTGCTAGCTAGTTGACTGATTTTTCTGCAAATTTTACTATATGAAGATTAATCTAAAAGGGAGAGCGGGCACTGTCAGTTCCTCAGAGTGGTATGTGGTTATTTTTGCTTTGGTCTCAAATAGGCGGGTCCCTAGCCACAGTGGCAGAGAGATCGTCTGAGTTACGTAATAAATTTCTCACTGCTAATTCTGTGTGGGAAGATTTATAGAATTCAGGGCTTTATCATTTGGGACTTGGTCTGTACACAGTGTCCTTTTTGTACAGAGGGAGGAATAAAGGGTTTTCGTTCATGACTTGGCTGGTTGTCCTGCCTGGGATGGTTTTCTCCGTTGCGCATGTTTTTCTACTAGTAGAATTATGGATGATAGAAGTGAAACAGAAGTAGCAAACTGCCAAACGGCAACTTGACTTTGAAGAGCAGAACTGGCCATGAATGAATTGATAACTCTTTCTACAAGCATGAACACCTAATTCTTCTCTTGCATCAGAGTAATGCCAGTGAAGCCGTAGTGATTCGGGTTAAAAGAAATTGTATGCAGCAACATCAAGTTTTCTCTGTTTCCAATACGATGCTGTATTTGATGGGACATGGTAAGTGATGCCAGAATTAAGATTTTCAATATGACAGCAGTGGATAATCTCAGGAACTGAGTTTGTACAGAAGTACAGCCCAGAAATGTCTTGTTCCATTTGAAGGTTAGGATTCTTAGTGCATTTAAGCTGGCTGTGCAAAATCCAGTTACTATTAAATAAATGTTCACCCTAACAATTCTGCTGAAGCTAGTTTGGGCATTTTGAAGCTGTTCTCAGTTGACTTTTGTCATCTCCTCGTTTGCAGCATACGTTTTATTGTCCCGTCTTGCTCTGTGCATAGTCTGAGAGTCACAGTCAGCTGACAGAGATTCCTGCTATAAACATAATTTTTTTCACCGAGTTTCCAGAGAGTGTAGTGCTTCCCTGCAGCAATGGAGACCTTCCTACAGAACGGGGCACTGCAGAGATCAGGAGAAAAATTGCTTGCTGCAGAGCACCTGAATGCTTCTATAGGGATTTTGAATGCCTTGACATAAGGTGGGGTAAAACCCAGGTCATGTTTACAGGGTGTTATTATTCTTCTGTAATGATGCCGGTGTGCCTCTGCTTTCCTGTGGGAATGCTCTGCTCCGGAATAATCCTTTAAATCCTTTATGCTAAAATAGAATGTCTGCAGAAAGGAGATACGTGGCAATACTTAGGGTCCGATACTCGTTCGTCTGTAGTTATCCTGGTCAATATAACCATGCAGATAAGATTTAAAAAAAAATACCCTCTTGCATTCTCTCACACGCCTTTTTTTTTTACATCTTACCATAAAAAACAAAGGCACACCATTACAGCTGCCATCTTCTCTCTCTTAAATCTTGCAAAGATTCTTTTTAGCCTTGATGTATCTTCTGGGCATCCAGAGGCAGCTGGTGAGTCTTGGCTGTCCTAGTCATTCTTTGCCTTTTATTTTTACCTCACACTATCATCCAATTCTCTGTGCCAGCTATTTGTAATACATCCCTATTAAGGAAACAAACCCCAGCAGAACAAGAAGTACATGTCTTGCAAATATACTCCAACTTTTCATGCTGTTCATTTGCCTGCTTGCTGTCACCTCGTACCTGCTCCTCTGTTCCCACCTTACTTGATGCTAAAACCTTGTGAGGCAAGACTGGTTTTTAGTCTGCGTTTGCATAGCACAGGCGTAATCTTTCCTTGCACTCCAACTGCTGCTATCATATGTATTTTCACAACAGTAATGAAGAAAGGTCCTAACACTCCAGCGAATAAAGAAAGAGGAAAAAAAATGTATCTAAAAGGAATGACTGTAGTGATGCAGGATTCATATAGACTGCTACTAGAAATGTGGAAGAATATGCTGGACTTCATAAAATTCCACTGTTATATAATTTCATATAAATTTCACAGGAGTGTGAATTTATGTCCATATCATTATCAGATCATTCTACTTTACTATTCACTTTTAATTAAAAAAAAAAGCTCTGGAAGAGTATGTTTATCCCTGCAGAGATCTTTCAATAAAATAAAAAGAAAGGTAACAGCTAAATCAGTATTCTCTGTCTATCAGTCTACACTGGTCAGAAAAAGAAAAGGAGAAAAGGGATAGAGCAAAACTCTGTCTGATCTCATTTTACACTCAGACCTGAATAAGGTTTTACATAAGCGATAAAAGTCACAGTCCCTCCACACAAATATAATAAAGTTGAAGAATTTTTATAGGCATAATAAAGATACCTTTAAATTTATATTGCAGTCAAAGAGCCACTTGCACAAAAAACACCCCCCTGACTGAGATTCACTAATACCAGATTAAAATCTGATGTAAAAGGAGTAGAAAATAAAATAAGAACAGTGATTATTGCAGTGGGATGGGCCAAACCACAGCTCTTTTAAATGGATCGAAGCTGCTATAGGGCTGTGACTTGCTCCGGCCAGGAATAAGCAAGTAACGTTAATTTTTGTCGCACTTCACAAAACCAGAAGAATCCATCTGAGCTCAGCTCTCCTGTTAACCCTTGTGAAGTTAGTAAAAAAAGAAACCAAGCTATGGGCTGAAATGAAATGTTTTCAATACTTTTGCCAGTGCGATTCATGGTCTCTCTAGAAGAGGAAGTGCTACAGAAAAAAGAAAGCCCTTCTGCTGATCCCATCCCACTTTGGAGGCCGGAGTAAAAGTCACTGGCTGTGGTCAGCAAGCTACCCAGAAACTTTGCTGAGAATTGATTGGGTTTGAGAAGAAAAAACGAGGACGAGACTAATGCCATAGGAATTCTGTCACTGCTCACTACACCGAGCAAATAATAGCAGTCTTTCAGTTGACTTCCATTAAATTTTGGATGTGGCCTTACAAAAACATAGTGTTTTGTCTGGGTATCACAAAACAAGGAGATCTGTCTTTGGGAAGATGTTTATACTGCTTAAAATACACCACTGACAGAAAGGCAGGCTCTGAGTTATAGCTGGCTTAAATGAAAAATTTTCTGCACCTTATCTCTTTCCCTGTGCAACTATTTTACAACCTTAAGTGAAAAGTTGATCTCTGTAAGATTTTAGAAACGTTTTATAAATTTTAGTGAGGAATTATCCGTATCCAATTCCACAGAGAAGTTAAAAGGCCCACTACAAATGTAGAACAGTCTGACAAAATCAATAGTTTTCCAAATACGTTCTACAGACCCCAATAAAATTTCCAGGAAACCTTGCTCTTACATCCTACTTGGAAATCTTTGATTGCTCAATTAACAGAGAAAAACTGTTTTGCAATGCTCGTTGTCTTTCTGGTAACTGCAGTGGGTAACAGAAACCGATCAGCTCCAAGCAGGAACAATCACATGAAATCCTAAAGTCTCTCTCTCACGGTGGCTGTCAGACTGCTCATTCTTTTGTAGGAGCTTGTCCCTACTCCTGATATATCTAATTTAGCATTTTTATGTGTTCTTCTGAAATGTTTCACTGGCCGTTTCAGATCAGGTCTCCTGGATCATAGGTTCTGATCCACCTACTTAAATTCTTAGATTTTTCTTATGGAAAATGTATTTCTGTTCATACAGCTTTCCATTGCTATGGCTGGAAGTGCCAGCATGGAAGTAGATTTTTGCAGCACTTCTCCGGGTTTGATAGATGTTGATTTGCCTAGAACTGAAGCATTGAAAAGTGTCTGCACAACCAGGTGTCCTAAGTGGAAAAGGAATATCATAGAACATAAAATAGACAGAACTAGGCTGTGTTACATGGCAGCTGTGAAAATCAGGCAGTAAAAATTTATTCTAAGAGACATCTTGAACATGTGATTAAAAGTTATCTCATTTGTTTAGTTTTTGTCTGGGGCCAAAATACAGATATACCTGAATGTGACTGTGTCTCTGCTGTGATACTTTCTGTAAAAATAGTCACGGACCAGCCTGATCCGTGGTATAATTACGTGGTATTAAACTCTGTCAGATAGGCTTAGCACACACAGAAATAAGGACAGGAGGTAATTTGGGGTATCAAAGCTTTATAACATGCAATCCAAGGCAAGAGGTTGTTGTTTTAGAAAAGTGATAGTTGTCAATTCAATAGCTCTTCTGTCTTCTAGACTTCTGGTTGAAGCCTCTGAAGTAATTCCTTGCTGGGCTCAGTGCTGTTTATTGACTGGAGGAATGAGTGAACATGCTGTTGCTGGGAAACTGAGAGTGAGATGCACGAGGAAAACACGGCAGGTGGAAGCAGGGTGTAGAAATGGTGGTGTTCCCTTTTGTTTTTAACAAGATTTCCCTGATTTTTGTATTAATACATACCTGTTGTAGCAGTCTATCAATAGACTGAGGAAGGAGGTGCTTGGCTGTCATTGGGAAGTTAGAGTGTGGTCAAAGCACAGTGAAGTGAGATTTCAAATAAAATACTACATTATTGCCAGAATATTAGGGAAGAAATTGCTATATGTGTTCCAAGAGCAAGAGAACCACCTAACTAGTGATTTTGGTTTTTTCTCTGCTTATTTTAGGTAAAGACATACCCTGTTAATGGACTGTGATGTAGCAGAAGAACAGACTAACTTGGCATGAGAATCTCCATTTTTAATGAGAGGATTGTCAAGAAAAAATCATGGCCATCACTTCTGACAGAGGTCTGCAGATGCTACTGGTATGTAAATAAAAAATAACAGAATGATAAAGAAGAGGGACAGAAGATGTATTGAAAACTGTTTATATTGCCAAGGGAAGGGCATACTGTTGCTGTATCATGTTTGTGCTAACGGAGCAAACATTTTTAAAAAGAAGATAGAAGGAGATAAAGAAGATGAGCATTTTCTCTTAGAATAAATGAGGATGCAATGGCTGGCATCTTGCTGTGGACTAAATCAAGGTCGTCCAGAGTGAAAAAACTAGATAAATTTGCCTGAAAGACTAAAATACTCTGCATTAGGTTGTAGGATTTATATTCTCTATAGGCTAGGCTGGACACCAAGGGAAACCTTTAATACATGTTCCTCAATGGCAGAATCCAACATGAAATGGCAAGTAACATTTTTGGGTTAGAGCCAACTAATGTAGGACCTACAGGGAGTATGTTAAACCTAGGAGTCAATACATTTGTTGCTGCATTTGGAATAAAACCAGCAGAGAGCTGTAGGAATGATGAACTTTAATTTTAGATATCCATTTCAAAGATAAAAAGCTTTACTGTCTTCCAAGGGACAAGCTGACCTAGGACGTTACAGAAACTTTCCTCCTGGTCTTTTTTTTTTTTTTTTTTTAGTACTTACTTACATAAGAGCAAATGTTCCCTTTTCAGTGGTGGAGATTACAGTAAAAGAGCTGAGAAGGAATATTTTAGAGCCATTTAAATACACCATGACTTCCTTCATGTCCTGTCAAAGAGGTAGGCTGTCTTCTAAATTTTTGGTTTTTGTCTTCTAAGAATGGTGAGCTTGTATGGGGTAAACTGGCTCCTGTAACTCATGGCTATGGTCAAATGATCTGAGACAGCGTTTACGCCAACATGTAAAATATAGTAGTGTGTAAGAGGTATACATTGAGCTATGAAATTAATATTGGAAATCAAGGATGTGACACTGAAACTGATTTAAAATTGCTTCCCACATTAAGATGTGCATCAGATGACAAAGATGAGTAGACATCTAGCAAGGCTAGGAGGTAATATTGGAGGTATAG
Source organism: Bucorvus abyssinicus (assembly GCA_009769605.1). Taxonomy (NCBI): domain Eukaryota; kingdom Metazoa; phylum Chordata; class Aves; order Bucerotiformes; family Bucorvidae; genus Bucorvus; species Bucorvus abyssinicus. The sequence goes on along the minus strand of CM020041.1, from coordinate 5,652,186 downwards.
TTGACTGTGTAAGACGGGAATATTTAAAGCAAGGATCATAGCAGCAATAGATTTGGGATTAAAACAGAAATGAAAGTGAGGAGTGTGCTGCCAGAAAGTCAAACTGGAAAAGAAGTAATGTGCCCTGGAAGCGGTGTTTTATATAAATCACAGCAGAGCTTTATTAGAAGGAAATATTTCGTTAATGAAGGCTGGGGCAGAGAAACGGTGAAATATGCCAAAGATTACTGTAGTAGGCAATAACGCCCAGAGAATGAGGGCAAAACTCTGCCTCATGGAAACCAATGAACCTTTGACCTTGATTGAGTAGGATCAACATCTTCCAACAGAAGTCAGTGGGAAATCTCTGGGAGAAATGTCCAAATTGGATGCTCTGAGAAGATTTACATTTGGTTTGAGAGGAGACAGATCCTCCTTCAAAAAAAATATTGTCAAACATTACCCATTGAATATAAATTAAGAAAGGAATTGCTGTCCGTCTGCAGTTGCTAAGTCCCCATTCTGCCAAGCTACCTCTGATCTAAAATCAATAGGACTATTCAAAGGGCAAGATACTGCTCACCATAATGCAGTAGCTTGCTAAACTGTGTTAGAAGCTGTTTCTGGGGGCCTGCTTAACTTGTCGAAGGGCTGAAGACAAATAACTTAGTGAATAAAATGCCATTTTACATACATTTACTTGAAATCATTCTGGTTTTGAAGCTTTACTCATTATGTAGGGTTTCTATGATACCCTTGGCGTATTACAAATCCAGCCATAGCTCAGCTAGCAGAGGCACTCTCATTCAAACCTTCCACTTCTGTACACTAACTGCAGAACAAGTTAATGTCCAACATTCATGAAACCTTATGAGGTCACATATATTTGGAGTGATGCCCAGTGTATGTATTGCAAGCTTTCACTATGTTGGAAGTGCTAAGACATGTAAAAAATATTCCATCAGGCTCAGCCAAGACATGCCTATGAGTACAGAATGAGGCAGAAAGAAGTATGTGCCAGTTAAAGCTCGTAGCAAGTCACTTTAGTGTAGGCAGCATGCTGCTTTCTTCCAGGTGAAAACCCAGCTGAATGACAGATCCACAAGTCATCTGCTCGTTAGAACATAAGGCAAGAGCAAATCTGGCTTGCCTTGTGTTTTATTGGCAAGATGTCCACAGAAAGTGAATCAACGTAGCACAGTCAAGCATCAATGGAAACCTTCCGAGTTCCCTTTGCTTTGGCTTCAGGTACCATGCAGCCTTGAGCCGTGTCAAGGGACGCACATCAGAAATGTCATCGTACCTGATGTGGGAGCAGATGTAATGCTGCGGGACCACCCTTCTGAGCCATCTGGCAGGACCGTTTGAAGTTGTTCCAACAGAAGCTGCAGTGCCAGGTGTGGTGCTGTGTCCCCTTCCATGTCCTGTGACCCTGGCCACAAACGTGGCTGCCAGATAAGGGGTGCATGGGGTCAGATCGTGGGAGAGAGGCTGCAGCACCAGTGCTTGGAGTTGCCCCAGCTATGGGAGAATCTTGGGGTGAGGCTTACACTCAGCTTAGCTGGCAGATCTTGGAAATGAAATTTTGCATTTTTATGGGCAGATATTTGAATTGCAAATATTTGCACTCTATTTTGGGAGTTGAAACAACAGTATATAACTTTACCTGACTGCTGTAGTGATGGATGTTGTCCTTTCCAGAGGGAGATAGCAAATACTTGTGAAGAAACTTCAAGTTATAGGGAATTAGAAGAATTTTGCCCAAAACTTTGTAACAATGAGTTAGAGAAAATAATAATCTTTCTAGAGAATAATTATAAGTAGTGGAATTTTTTAGCAGGGTGCGTAGTCTCTCAGTCTTACATTATTCTTTTAGTCTTTTCTAGAAGGAGAATTCCACCTGGAAGCTTTTGTAGGTAAAAGGTGAGAGAGGAAGTAACACTGTCTATGTTTTGCAAATGGACAATGAAAGACTAGAGCTCAGTGGCTAGATTTTAAAAGTTACTTAGTTAAACCCCCCTGGAGTCAGATGCAAAAATCTTGCCCTGAGTGACTTGCCTAGGGTCACAGGGGAGGTCTGTGGCAGAACAGGAATTTAAATCAGCTCTCCCGACTCTTAAACAACACCGTATTTCCTCTGAATTAAGCCATTCTTTTTCAGCTACAGACTGCTGAGTATTTCTGGGTTCATGAAGACCCCAATTCTACAATAAAGTCTTCTTCAGCTTCCTATATGGCAAAACCAAGAGGTGAAGTTTAGCCTACTCATATGATCCGAATTTAAATATTTAATCCAGTTGCCTGCAGTAGGACCTCTGAGTGTATACCTAATCAGGTGATTATACTGTGAAGAGAGTTTAAGCAGTGAGGATGTTCTGACTTGCCCTCTCCAGGCTCCATCGACCATATTGGGTGTCCATACTCCTGAAGCTGCCCAATGTTAGATAGTTGCCTAAAATGAAGAGTCATTGGAAATGTGGGAGTTGGAAAAGTGGGGCAGAAAGGAAAAGAAGTGAAGTCTTGAGGTGGAATAGGTTTCTACTCAGCATGTTTTGGAGGAGCTGCCTTATCTGCCTCACTCACTATTTAAAAAGAAAACAAAACCATTAACAATTTTTAAGAACTAAAAGAATTTTTTAAAAGTCTCTTTGTGAAGTCAGGCTAAAAATCAGTTAAAAGCAAGGATGACGTTTACTAAGTAATTGTTCTTTTAGCTTAATACTGATTAGAGAACAATTCATTTCAAGCTAAATATAATTGCCATGGTAAATTATTGAATACCAATGATGCAAGAAAACCCTCAGGGAAACCCCTTTTAATACTGCAGAGATACTTATTCTAATATATAAATAGATACATTTACTACAGATGGATCATTTTAGGAGCTGAGCTCTATTCACCATCTTCATGTAGAGGTATTCCTGTACTTCAATGAGGGTAGGTGATTCAGTTAAGTGATCATTTGGATCATTTATTTATAAAAGCTGTTATCCACACTGTGAAAAAAAGAAAGACATGAACAATTAAAGCTTTTTTTAGCCATTCCTTAAATGCTCTATTTTTGAATGAGGACTCTGCTGCTAAGGGAATGGTATAATTTCCTCTATTTTGCCATTAAAGGGGACATTTTACACATAGTCCTCAGTTCTTTAGTAGTCTGATTCTAAGCTTATTGTTGTCAGTGGATCAACATCTTTGACTAATTTACTCAGACCATAATTGCAGCCAGTGTAAAGAAGAAGGGAGGGGCCCTGACTGCTTATTGCGGGCTGAGAATGGGCAGGGTGCGGGCTCCTCCGTCACAAGTACATGCTTCCCAAAAAAGCTCCCGACAGACATTACTCACAGCAAATTCCTACACTGGAGTTTGCTTTTTATACATCGAAGGTTTTATTATGGAAGAAGTCGCAGCTGAAAGTATGATTGATTAGAAAATGATTCAGTAATTCATACTCCTGTTTGGATTAGTAAGATACAGAAAAGTGACATAAAACCCCAACTGATCGTGTTCTGAATAAAACAGATGAATGTGAATTTGGGGGGAGACACTTGTTCAAGGCGGTATCATGAATCACTGAGAAGCCACCTGTCTTCAGAGAGAGCTAATGGGTGTGATTTAACTGTCTGGCTTTCCTCAAAGGTAAGGAAAATCCCTGCACTGCTCGGTGGCTGCTGCCTGCAGCTGCCTAGATCAAGTACCCAGTTAGTTGCATGTATAGAAACTCTGTGCTCCCTGGAGGTAGCTGTCAGCATTATCATTTAATCACCCTGGGATCTGCCAGGGGAAATAATAAGACATGAGAAGAATAGTTAATTCGATGTAAAATGTCATGGAAAAACTGAACATCAGGCTCCAGGTAAAAGTTAAGGATTCATGAAGTGACAGGAATGCCTGTGCTCAGCATGAACATAATCTCCCAAATTCTTCATCCCTGTGCTTCCATTTCAGAGTTACATAGTGCTGGAATTCAGAATATCAACACCAAACTTACAGGTTGTTCCATTTTATTTTCAAACCCAAAGTATCCTAAAATGTTTGAATGTCTACAGACGTGCTTGAATCATGGCTTCAAGGACCCGCCTTGTAGTTGGGTGCTCCCCACAGCAGAGGCAGTGGGCAGACGCAGAGGCACAGCTATGTGATGGGCACGTGCCAAGACCTGCAGTGTTCCTGGGTAATGAAGAGGCTTCAGATCCTTCGTGCCCAGGTAAAATCATACTCGGGCAACATCAAGTACTTCAGACAAAGCAATGGCAATGGACGCTCGACGTCTCTCTGAAGCTACACTGTAATATGCCCTTCATCTGCAGGCAGATTATTTTAAGCACGAGCTCAGCTACAGCTGTTCCCGATGCTTCCTCTCTGCCAGGGGTACATTTCCAAAAGTTTAAGACCCAATATTGCTTGGTGTTTCCCTGGGGCACCGCGGCACTGCCTGCCCTGCAGCTGCCCTGCTTTCTAATGGGGCCATCACGCTCCAAACTGACAGGTGCTGCAAACAAAAGCGAGGCAGGAGAAATAATAAAAAGGGATCTAAAGAGCTCAGAAATACATGCAGGAAGCAAAATGAGATTCAAGCTGGAGAAGTACGAGCTAATATATCTGGAGGAAATAATAAATTAAATTCTGGCCAGCTCAACAGCAGAAATGTGAAAGGAATTTAGAGACGACCAACAAAAACGATTAAGAGGCAAGACAGAGTAGCTCTAGCAGAAAGATGAACAGCAGCAAGTGGTCAGTCCTGAAGCCCTTCCTCACCTGATGTTAGGTGACCATAGTATTCCAAAATCTATTCCTATTCTCAGCTCAATAAATAATATAATTGATGTTCAGATGAACAGGTAATGAGGGGAGCCCAAAGGAAAAAAAGGTTGAAAGGAAGGAACTGACCAAACTCAAGTGCAGGAAGCCATGGGAGACAAGAACTTCCCATGGGACAAGTCTGCATCGACTCAGGACAGTCTTGAAAGAAAACCAGGACATTTTATCTCTGGTTTCTTATTCCACAGGTGTTTGGGCTGCTTCTGTGTTTATTACCTAGAAACGACTTTCTTTGTAGTGGCTGGAGGAGATGAAGGATTGTGAGTGCTCAGGTGAAAGAATGTGAGGGGGTGTGGGGTTTTGAAACAGAAGGTAGAAGGTTCTCCTGCACATATTAAAATGGCAAGTGTGTGTTTGACTCTGTAAGGTATTGCTTGTATGTGAAATGGTCTGAAGAGATTACTACGTTTATATTTGGTCTCAGATTAAAATTTACAGAAATTAATTCCAATTTCTCCTATTAAAGGTAGACTGTATTTATAAAATGTTTAATAAAATCGAGCACAATAAACATTTCTATAATCTTATTTTAAAATTGCATATGGACAGTAGAAAACTTTTACTGCCCTGGCCATTGTGCAATTCAAGTCAAAACCTTGGTAAATTGAAAGATAACAGTTTCCAGGACATCTGAACCTTGCAAGGTATTTAATTTTGAAAAATCCTTTATAGCTGGTACTTTCAGTGTATTTTTCAGTTTCAAGCGTGTATATTTCAGAATGATATTCTTTTTTTCACTATGATTATGTACTTTGTTCTCGACATTTATTTTTGTCCCTTGTCAATAAAACCATCAGCAATTCAATATGCTCAACAATTTATTTGCTAAGCACATAGATGCAGAGGCAACAGTCGCCGTCTAGTGTGGCGTGAACTATTTCAATCTGGTAATGCTTCCGCTGACCACACACAACATCTGAAATACAGGCAGCTAGATCTGAAGCACGCATTGCTGGGGGATGGTTTTAGGTGACTAGGAAGCCGAACATCTGTTCTGTAGGTGAACAGAATGGCAGCTAATCTCATATTGTCAGAAAGGCAGCGTGGTTACTGCCCAACTTTGTGTTTGGAGCTTGGCTGTGTCTCAGTGTGGGTGGTGCAGATGACATCCTCTGGGAAGTCAGCGCACACAAGTATTTGAAGCATGGGCACGGCTGATCTAAAATCTTTTGCCACAGAGTTGAACACGCCAGCTGTTGGGAAGTGCTCCCCGGTAACCATATGTTGCAATCAAGAGAAGCAATTCCTGTATGTCATACATGCTTTACATGGGACAGGAGAAGCTCCTGTTCTGAGGTAGAACTCCTCAGGAAAAGCGCTACAGCACTGGCTCTGTCTGTCCAGCAGCTCTCAGAGGGCATTGCTGCTCATAAATCCCAGGACTTTGCAGTAATAGTTTGCGAGAGATCACTGAGCCAAATAACAAAAAGTCATTGCATACCCTTGGGTTACAATTCCACATCTCTGCAGGAAAAACTTAGCCCAGCAAGAGTTGGATGGGGCTGTGTTTGTGTTATTGTTATTTCTGCTTCACAATTGTTGCTTTCGTTGTGACTGAGAGCTCAGCCATTTGTTAACAATTTGTTCTTTTGTCAGAGGTGTGGCCGTGAATGTGAGTTGTTCTGGAAGAAAGCAGTTGGAATAAATTACTTTGATTGCTCTATAGAATTAATCAGGGTGCCAATAAAAACAAGAGCCCGGATTCAGGCTGTATCCCTGCAGCAGCAGCGGGAGGTAGGACTGGAGTGTCTTTGTGGAAGGTTTCTCCATGTTTTGCTATGAGGTTGGTGAGGGCTGTGCAGCTCATGCCGTTGTTCCACCAGCCTCAAGGAAAATGAAGCACAAGCTTCCTGATTCTTGCTGTCTGTGAGCCTCCAGCATCCTTTACCTTTAGATGAGTTTTAGATTCCATCATTCACTTTCCTGATAGTAAAGAGATAAAATGAAATATTTTAGTGCAGAAGGAAGAAACTGTACATAAATGAAATGCAACTAAAAAGAAGATCAATCTCAAGGGTGTGCACAGGTTTTTCACCAGTCCCCACCTGGATCTCCCTTTCCTCTAATGCAGAGATGTAAATCAGTTTCACAATTATGTTCTGAAAGGCTTGAGCAGCCCCTTGCAGGTGAGAAAATACAGGGTAAGTAATATTCTGCTTGCTTTTAATAAGGAATGTAGGATTTGGGATTGTAATGTGGGATGTTCTGTGTTAATGTAGGATATCTAACAACCTTCCCAGGAGCATAACTTTTACAACAATAGCTTCCAAGAAAGAGTAGAGACTCTATGAACAAATTGTTTCTGTAAATATTGCAGGATGGCCAGTACAGGGATCTAAGAATCACTACTGGGTTGAATGCCATTGCTAACAACTGATGGTGAAAGTGGCTATTCTTATCCTCCAACCACATACGTCTCTCCCTTGAGCTGATGGAGAACTTCCTCTAGTTAATAAGCCAAAGCAGGCACACCGCCAAGTTGCCTTCAACCTATCTTGTGCAAGGCCATGGGTCTCGAAGAGGATCACTGCAGTGCATACAAGCTACCTTCAAGTTGCTGATTGACCTTATGATATAGTTGCAGCTACTAAATGACATTCAGAAGATGCGTAGAAACTGGTTTTTTGTGTGTGTGTGCTAAAGGCGAAGTAAAAATTTGCCTTAAATGGAATAGTAAATACTGATGAGACCTTGTGGTCCATGAGGGAGACTGAAACCTCCTGTCTTTCTATTTACGTAAGCAGTGACCATTCCCCTCTGCAATAACTATCCTTTTCGTTTGGTGTTCAGTACATTTGGGACTTGTTTAACAAACAGCTCACAATGCTGCTGAATTTTGTATTTGCATTCACAGCATTTCTTCTTAACTTTGAGATAATCACTTTAGCTATTCAAATGAATTAAGGAGGAAACAATTGGTTTTTGTACAATATAATCCTTTGAATGGGTATTTTTACTGGGAGGGAGTGTTTGGGGGCTGTAATTAGTCAGCAGTGCTTGGATTTGTTGTATTTTGATGAAAAGCAGCTTACCATTGCCTTGAAGAAGGCTAAGAATGTCTGGGTGCTACAGCAAACGCAGCTGTTCCACTGACACTGAACAGCAGCCAAGCGGAGCTGAAAATCTAGCTCCCTATGTAGATGCTGCGAACTCCTAGAAATCAGTGCCAAAATAGTCCCCAGAACCGCGACACACTCCGATCCCAACAGACTGACCCCAGCTGTTGAACCGTTAGTGCAGTCCCGTGCTACTGCGTCTGATTATGTTGTATTTTGAGGCTTCAGATAAGCAATTGCGGAACAGTTCTGAATGAGAAGCTAAAAATGTTTGCATCAGGGATATCTCAACAAATTTTTATTAGATGGTTACAGAAGAAATTCCTCTTCCACCCTCCTGAAATGTGATCGTTACAATAACATATACTGCAAAAGAAAGCATCTGTATCAACACCTCCTAACGTAAATGAACGGAAATACTGACTTTGCCTGTTATTATTGTAAAGGTTGTTAATACTGCTAATAAAATGTTTCTTGAGCTCCGCAGCTGATGGGTTTCCTGTGGAATTGTCTGAACCCGTCCAATGCTAACTGTTTTCAATATTAAGAAAAGCATTTGCAGAACTGCTGTACCAGAACAAGGCCACCTTTCCCAGGAAATACAGCTCCGGTTACAGTCGTATTGAAAAAGGGCCAGAGCAGAGCCCTTATAGACACATTCCCTTGTCATGTGAGGAATGCTAAATTATTGCTGACGTGCAGCACTCGTGTTTAGAATCGAATTTGCAACAGGAAGCTTCCTGCAGCAGGTCCAAAAGGGTGCCAGCAGACTCCCTCACGCCTTGGCCGCTCGGAACCTTCCTGCCCTGCGTGTACCGAGCACTTCATTTGCTCTTGGGTTCTTGTCTCTTTTCCAGAGCCCACAGGCTGCCTCACCCTTCATCTTCCTGAATTCTTTACCATTTTCTGGCAGCTGTCTGCTGTGTCTCAGTCGGAAATGTCTGCTCCTCTGTCTTAATTTAAAAAGAACCCAACGCTTTCCTCCAGCTCTTCTGGAGAGGAGCGCACATCACCGACGGCTGCTCGCAGTAAGCTGTATCTTTGTCTCCGTAGCTGTAACCGTGAGCAGAGAGAAGACAGGCAGATGCAAGATCAGCTTGTGGAGTAGAAAGTGGATGAGCCTTCAAACAATCCCGTACTCAAACCCAAACTGATGGCTGAACCTTCAGCTCCATTTTAATTTCCCTTGATGCCATATTTTAAAATAAATATGCAGGCTTTTTTCATTGGTACCATCCCACCTTCTATTAGTGCTGTTGCCATGATGTTCCAAGCAGCCACATCGTGTCTGGGAGAGGTCTTGATATCTGCAGATTGGTTACAATAACAATCTCTCTGGTCCCTCAGTTTAAATAATTGAAAATGTCATGTCAAGAATGAAAAAATATTAATCACTGCACAGGTAAAAAGAGTTCTAGGAAGAAGACTGAAACGGTGGACTCAGAAGCCTGTCAAATGACATGGGGATGGTGATGGTGCTGAGAGGGAGATAACCTTGGCCTTGAAATCCCGTGTCAAGTTGGCATGATGTGAGATCCTGTAGTTTCTGAGCGCAGGTCTGTGGAGCTCAGCTTCTCTTGTTTTGATGTAACATACAGGAGCATTGGTACATAAAGGGTAATATATGGATATTTTGGGATAACTTAAATATAAACCTAAGCAAAATAGGATTTTTTTTGTTATGACATAAGTGGCAGTTTGTCTAAGCAGCATTTAATGATTATAACAGCAGGGACCGACTTTTCCTCTTTCATAATTAGCCCTATTAGGATGAAGACATGCACATGGTTAACCTTGCCACAAGAATCAATATTTTTCTTGCTTTTCTCAGTGTGTAAATATTTAGCATATGATGGCTACTGTTCCCCCTTTTCCCTTTTTGCATCATTTAAAACAGTTTGATCAACATCTGACATGAAGTAATATCTAAGAAAGGATTGAATGCAAATGTTTAAGGTAGGTTGCATGTTCTTGCACTGTTCTGATGTTACTAAACCTTGTAAGAGTGAACAAATGTTTGTCCAAGTGCAATACAGATTCATTATGGAGATTAGGTTATGTTCTGAGGTCATGATTACATGGTCTGTTGAGACTTAGTGTTCTAGTCTTGATTTTTCAGCTGACCTGCTGCATGAACGTAGGTAAGTTATACCCTTACTCCCTGCCAGGGATTTTGTTTATCATGTCTTGTTTATGTAAACTGTAAGATGTTTACAAAAGAGTGAGTCATTTACTGTATTTAATAGGATTTAGCACAATATGATCTGGTCTTGTTTGAATCTGCTAATATATATTATATTCAATCACAGTGATTCAATATAATTATTCAAGTTATTATTCAGTGATTGCTTATAATCATGGCTCTTCATTCACTGCAGTTGTCAATGGCACATTTCCTTTAGGGAATCTGTACATTAATCTTCTCTTATACTGACATTGTCCTAATGATATTAAAGTTGTAAGAGGTGGAACGGCAAAATTCAAATCTAGTTACTTAACAGTCTCAGAGAGCTTTGAGAACTATTTGGTTCAGACCTTAGTAAAGGTCCGAGGAACAGGAATATTAGGAAGTGGCTATAATGCTGAAAATTACAGAGAATCTACATAGCACTCTCTATGTATATGAGAAGTCCCATGATTACCATCCTACTACATTATTGACATTATACCTATGACACTGCTATAGAATATTTCAAGTGTATTTCTAAGAGAAGATACAATTCAGAGGAATATTTGGCTCTTGTTGACATATGTAACCGGAGTCACTTTTAGAACCAAAGGGGCTGATGCCTGTTCCTTAGTGCATCCCACACAGCTGCAGTGAAGGTAAGTTTTACAAAAGGAAGGTACAGAGATTAAAAACTGCCTTGTTTTAAGGATTCTCCCCAGTATCACGCACATCGGCACAAGCACATTCTACAGAATGTGTACTTCTTGCAAAACCTGCCGGGCACGGAATGAAATCCCTGTTATGAGGACAGCTGGAGAGTTACGCAACTTCAGGAGGATTATGTAGATGTGTATACACTGTGAAGTTGCCTGATGGATTATGAGGCTGTGTAGGTTTGATTTAAAAAGAAAAACAACTTAATTCTCTTCCGTAGTGAAGGGAATGTTTCTGGAGAGGGCCAGAAGCCTGGAGTCTACAGAACTGATAGAGTCTGACTGATGCATAGGCTTATTGTGGTGTCTTCAGTCTGACCAGCAATGAGAGACCAACCATGCTTAGGCAGAAAGTGTAGAAGCGGTGTTCTCAGTCTCTACAGAACTCAGCCAAAGCTCAGTGTAGAGAGAGTCATGATTTTTGTCCTGCTTAAATCCTTCTGTAATATGCCATCTAATGAAGATGGATATTTTGCACAGTTTTATTAAACCGTAAAACATTAAGCAGATGTGTTCTATCAAGAATCTCATCAGTTGTAGTTAAGAGGCAGTTGTCATTTTACCGACTGTTTCACTGGAAGAGTTTGATCATCTTTGTACTCAGGCACTGCCCTAGCAGAACTGTGTGCAACAATCTTCAGCATTTGCAAACAGGAATGATAGCAGCAAATATGCAAAGTGAAAGGCACAGCTATTTCTGGTGGCTGATGGCTCTGTCCACTCAACCAAAACATGCCTGTTAGCTGGAGAAAGCTGCGGGGAGTCCTGCAGGTCTGCTGGGCTGTTTCAGAAGTGCTTTGGAGAAATGAACCGGCCTTGCACTTGTGAGCACAGACACATCAGAAATTAAAGAGCCGTTCCTGCTTTTAAAGGATTCATCTTTGACATAGACAAGATACATGGACCGCTTTTGAAGTGCAGTAATTCATGTATAGCACTGTCTAAAGAAGACAGAACCCAGAAGTTATTATGGGTGGAAAAGGTTGTCAGGGAATGCAAAGCATATGCCCTTTGATCATGGCTATAGTATCCCTTATGTAGTAGCACATCGTTACTGTGAGCATGAAAACAGGTCGATAAAATACCACGCTGCAGTTGGCTAACAATTTTGAAACTCAAGCAGCCCCCAAATTGCCACAGGATGGCAGAGGAAATAAACCGTAGGGTATCACATTTAGTGGATCACCTGCTTCTGTATTTTGGGTTTCTTTGTTGCCTGACTATGAAACGCACTTTAAATAATTGTCAAAAACTACATGTTAGATATGGGACACTACAAGCGCGGCAGGCTGAAGTAATTCAAAAACGTGTTGCCAGTAGGTGATTCTGATTGTATTAACATCCATCTCACATGAGGGTCACAGCTCCGAGTTCAGCGAATTTACTCTTGATTTATATGTCTATAAAGGACAGGAACAATCATAAGATACTCCCCGTGATACTCTGAAATCAATACAAAGAGCCAAAGAACAAGGAAGGCTGCTAACAAGCTCTCAGGTCATGGACCGAGCGCTGCAGTCTACTTGTCAGCCATTGGTTGAAAGTGGAGCAAAAACCAGCTATAAATTTGCTAAACATTAGATACCCGCTTGAAAGTGATTTTATGGCATTTGTGAAATGAAGAAGGTCATTAGAAACATCCAGATTTTCCCTTTGTTCCCTTGGGGCGCTGAAGTGCCTAACGTGTGATTTGCATTTGCTGCACCAAGCCAGCTTTCTACAGCTTTGAATTTTCAGGTGAAAATTGTTTCTTCTCATGCTTTCTGAATGTGTTTTCCTTAAATTTCCATTTCTGTGAACTTGCTTTAATTATTTCCACTAAACTGGACTTTCTTAAGCTGCAACATTTTTTTGTATAACCCAGGTTTTATTAGTTTATAAGGCAAACATAGTGTTTCTACCCAAGTCAGAGCTATTTCATATTGCGGACTAGAACCTAACATGTCATTTGAAGAATAAGCTGAAGAACAGCCAGAAACACTCGGTTGTTTTACTGCATGTGTTTCAATAACAGCCCTGGGCTTACTAGAGATTTTCCATGCTATTTTCCTTTGATGCTGGTGTGACACAATTTATAGTGTGCTCTAGGAGTGCCAGTTCATGCTCAAGGAAGTTCTGTTCTCAGGTTAAAAACAAGGCAGGGATGGCATTCGATGTCTGCGCTATGAAGGTGAATAGGGATTAGTCTAGTCCTAGCCCTCGTCTTGAGTTGGTTTTAGTGACAAACGATGCAAGAGCCTTGCTTTCACATATTCCCGAAGAATCCCTGCCCTCCTTCCTTCATCTGAATGACTGAAGGATTAGGTTGAGCTTCCATGGACGATGTTGCTTAATTTGGCAGGTTTGGAGACTGGAGCTAAATGAAATGCACAATTCACCAGTTCCACAAAAATCTCCTTTTGTGAGGTAGAAAATGCATATTCCCCAAAGTTTTGCATCTCCTGACTGCCTGAGCAATGTTCTCCTTTATCATTTAGGCACTGTGATGTGACCTTCCCCCTGAGCTGGCAGTTCTCAGTGAGTCAAATTCCATGAACCTTCTGAGCTCATTTGACTTGAGGCTGCAGATATCCATATTGGACAGGATCCCAGTAATCTGCTCTGCTTTTCCTTCTGTGTTACTTGTATACTTAAACGGCAGCCTCAGAAATTATATAATTTCTGTGACTGATGAAAAATCTCTTAAAATACAGGATCCTGGACAGTCGTGAATTTTCCTTAACCTAATTTGTAAGGACTTCTCTGATCAAGCACGGTACTAGCATATGAACTCAGTATTTCTGCCTCTGCTTAAAGCTTAAACTCTCCTCTGAAGATGCAATTATTTATGGTCTTCTCCTTTTCAGCTTTATGGCTTCCAGAAAGCATGATTAAGAAAAAAAAAAAAGGCTAAGTTGCAAATGCACGGCATCTCTCAGGGTGGTAGTGTAGGCGGTGAGAAGGGAAATAGCTTGAGACTTCTGTTGTTAAAGGAAATAATTATTCAGATAAATTGTTTGCAAATGTAAAGGATAAATACTATTTGAAAAGCGTGTCTACTAGTAATAGCTAAGAATTGCAGGGATGACTTTTTGGAAGGGTTTTGGAACCTGTCAGAGTTTTGGGATGGAAACCCTTATTTTTCTACCTTTTTCTCTGAACTGCTGCGTTGAACTTTGTACTTAGGCAGGTCGCTTTCTTCACTGTCTTACTAACTCAATAGTCTCCACTGGGTCTTCAAGGCATTGCTTCAGTACAAATATACAAAGAATGATTCCGAGGCTGGAAAATCTCCCGGACTATTTTAAATGGGCTTTTGTTTTTAGCAAAGATATAAATTACGAAGATGTCCCGTTATCAGAGTTGCAGCTGTGAAACAGGCAACTGGAAAGTAGAATTTGTTCTATCTGAAAAGAGAATTGAATCTGAAGATCTTGATAAGGGTTAGTTTTAAAAACTTTTCATGTTTAACTCCTGTTTTGGGGAAAATCCTGATTTTGGTCTGTACTCCATTAGATTTATAAATAAATATTTCAGAGGCATTTTCTAGTAGTTTTGACGAATACTTTTGCTTTGCTTCCACTCTTTATGTGTATCCTTACTCACTAAAACAATGCCTAGACGGAACAACCACTTAAGGTCGTCAGCAGTGGGTGAAGCAGTGAAAATGAGCGGTGTGGTTTCTCCGGAGGGTGAAGGACTCTGGATGGCTGGAATGCTTCTGAGGCAGTTTCTTTGCAGCAGAACAATTAGTAAGTATGGCTGGTTGAAACGGCTCCATCAAAACTGTTTCTCAACAATAAATTAGTATGTTGACTAGAAACATGTTTTTCCTCCAGAAATGTCTCTTCTGGAAGATGTTGATTCTTCTCTTTTTAAAAAGTCATGGTGCTCAAAGCCAAAATATTTCGGCCAAACTTGCTAAATGTTTTTCGGGGAAAAGTATGTATAACTAGACTTGCACTGGGAAAAAACCCCTCAAACCCCAAACCCTTGATTGGGCCTTAGTTGCCCTGAGCTTCCTTTACAGGTAAAGCTGGCAAAGTGATGCCCCAGAGGGTGACAGATCTTAGAGCCATTCAACTTGTGGTCCGTCTCCCAGATCCAGCACAGATCTGACCTTGGTGACTTGCCCAAATCTGTGGCATAATAAGGTCTGTCTATCTGTAAGGACTGAAGGACGTTGACAGGCAGAGTAGGAATGCTTTGTTGTCACTGCCTGTGCGTCTGATGCTTCTGAGATTCCAGACCTAGAAGAGTTATTTTGGCACCAGCTTGACATGAACAATATGAGGAAGAGTAGAACGGTATTGAAAAGTGTTTGGTTTGTTCAGGGACTCTGTTTTCTCCCCTCAAAACAGATATTGCATAACTGGAAAGGAACTGGTTAGTAACAAATGAGAGTTCTTCAAGAGGGAAATCAAATGTCCCAGTACTAATTAGTTGAAATTAAGATCATTCAAATATTTATATAGGGAAGGCAAGTATTCCGGGAACATGCTGGGGTAAATCACATGGCTGGAATATTAATAGCAAGGCAATAAATCTGCACAGAAAGAATCAAGGTGAAAACGGAGGGGAGGGATTGTACTATTTATCACAAGACAATTATTCCAGCAGTTAAATACAGATGGTGAGTGAAAGAAGTGGTAACAATGACATTTTATGTTATGCTGACAGGGAAAATGTAACGGGGAATTAAAATGGAATATCTACTGTGGGCACAAAGTCAGGATAAAGTGGCTGAGCCGAATAGAGAAGAAGGTGAAGGGACCTTGGATCTACCCCCCTAGCTGTGTTACTGCCTCCCTGAGCCCAAAGTCGCGTGTGTGTTCAGTCCACCTGCGAGCCTGGGGTCGGGCAGGAGCTTCGGACCAGGGCAGATGGAATTTGAGCCTGTGCTGTCAGTGAGCATGGACCAGAGGAGGTGGCCACAGCTGGTCTCTGTGTGTCCAGCATCTGGCAGAGGAATCCTTTGGCCTGTGCAGTTCGCAGGCAGCCTGACTGACTAGCCCAGGCTGCAGGTGTCCTACCTGGGTAGCACTGACATGGTGCGAGGTTGGGAAGGATGCCTGCTGCTCCGTCCCGTCTTGGAAGACTGTGCACTCGAATCATACCTAAAGTGAGAGTTAAGTCCAGCTGTCCACTACTATATAACTACTATATCAACGCTTAGGGTTTTGTCAGTAAAGCTCCCTAAGCTCTGGGGCATGTCCTGTGCTGCTCCTTCTCAGCAGAATCACCCACCCTCCCGAGGACCTGCCTGGGCAGTGGGAACACCCAGGTAAGGGCTGAGGAGGTTCTCTCAGATATCTCAGGAGGAGCAGGCAGAGGAGATGCCCCCCTTTTACACAGTGCCTCTCCTGTTGTAGGCAGGGTTTTATTAGTTACCAATTAAAGATGTAAACACTTTTTGAAATATTACCTCATTTCTTACTCCAGGAATCAAAGTGACCAGCCTGGGTATTACTGCTTTAATCTCGCTTCTTGTCACTTTATTTTGCTTAGAATACTTCTTTGGCACTTTCTTGAAAAAAGGAGTGGAAGTGAAATTATTAAAAAGGGCTTGACAGTCTGGTCATTTATTAATTGATAAATTGGTCTGGTTTTTGTGTGATGGCTTGTTTCATTACTGTACTCAGGTAAAGGGGGGGAAGGCAGGACTGTTCCAGTTGTAGCTGCTGCTCTTTAGCATGCACTGCTTCAAAACCAGCGTTAAACACATGCATTTTTTCTAGGTAGTATAGAATGCTGCCACGTAACGGCAAAAGGGTTCAAACAATACAGAGCCTGGAAATGTCAAGCATGGAGGAAATGAACTAGCACGGTGTCTTAATTTTTCTTCTTTTTTTATTAATCTTTATAACGTTGCATAGCCACCAAGTATGCACAGCAGTTGAGGGGGAAAGCAAAGAAATGATCTGCGTAAGAAACATAATGCAGGCAACATACAGTCCTTCTTCGCGAAGATATTGAGGTCCCCTAAGGAGGTCAGAAAGGAGAACTCTTTTCTGGGCAACCTCTTGCGTAAGAGCTTGAGCTGCCTTGGATCATGACGGCTGTAAGCAGCCTCTGAGTTACCTGCTCAGGTGATGCTGTGCCCTTTGGAGAAGGCACAGTGCTGCAGCCCAGCAACTGCCATAGGGAAAAGCTTGGAAACAGCAAGGGATCTTAGAAATCTCAGATCCAAGGGTTCTCATTGCCATGTGCAGGTCTATGTGTTGTGAACGCTTTCATAGCAGTAGCTGATGATCTAAGCTTAGGATCTTTTCATTTTACTAAGCTGAGAGAACATCTCCACGGGGAAGGTCTGACTGCCCTTTATACAGCTGTACCCTAGCTAGAACAGGAGCCGATAGCACAAACGTGGTGCAGACCAGAAGGTCTGTAAATCCAAGTAAACACCCTGGCAGTCTGTGCTGAACTCCCTGTCGGTTCCGTTACAGTGCTGTTCGTAGCTCAGGTAGCTTGGTTAAAGCTACTTTGGGTATTTCAGCATAAGCTGCTGGAACACCTTTCCTTCAGACTGGGTATTCTGAGGACACAGAGCGTCGTTTTCTCCTCTCTGTATGCCTGTCTCCAGCAAAGGCAAACATCTGTGTGATCGTAGTCGTGTTTGGCAGCAGCACAGGCATACCCCCGGATCAAACCATTGGAAGACAGTTGCAGTATCTACTCCTCCTCCCTTCATTCCAGTAAAATACACATAATGAGACTTCAATCACACCAAGTAATACAGAGGTTTGTGGACTATGAGTAAGGCAGCAGTACATACATTTCATGGTGAATTTTTCTAGTTCATTCTAAAAAAATTTGAAGCATCCTGCTGGAGACAGCCATGGCAAGGCCCTACCATGACAACCGAAGCAGCAACCTCAGCTGCTCCTGTCAAGAATCCTGGGCAAATAGTTTTGGAAATGGGGAAGAACTAGTTTTGAAGGGGGTATTTCCCCAAATTTTTCTACTATAGTGGTGTAAGAGCAGGTGCGGAAGAACTTCTCTTCTTGAATTTCACTCCTTGAGGCTCTGTGGTGGTTGGCATGCTTTGGACCACCTCCCCAGGGTCAAACATGGATCTGTTTTGCTCCAGAAGGATAATATGCCCGTGTGGTACATCCTCAGTTGGTCTAAACTGGCACTGTGAATCTACTGCAGAAAATCTTGGCTCTCCTGAAGTCAGTGGAAAAACTCTCGCTGACTTCAGTGGGGAACCAAGATTTATTCCAGCAGAAGCACAGTTTTTACTAACTGCAGATCTGGCTCCATTGTTTGACACTTGTTCTCAGTTTGGTTTTGTTTAAAATTTTAAAGAAGGTTGTAATCCAGCCCATGGAGCTTTTGGGTCTTGGTCCCATGTGATAAGATAGTAACACGTGCACACAGAACTTAGATTCTGTACAGAAATAAACTTCTACATGAAGTTTACTTGAAGTTACTGACTCTCTTTGTTTATATCATTACTCTGCAGTACAGCTGTTATCTGTATTAAAGCATCTTTTCTAACCTCCAATTTTTACAAGAACAAAAATCCATCTTAATTAGTAGAACTATTGGTTGGGTTGTTTTGTATTTCTGTAATATACTCTGTCTCCTTGATTTTTTTTTTTTCTGGATGCATCATATACAAATAAGAATTTTCCTTTCAAATACAGGGCCAACCCTCTCCCTTTCAAGTTTATGAGCAGAAGTTATTTCAATTTGAGCAGGACGGGATGGATGGAACATAAAAAAGCCACATCATCAGCTTAAAATACAAGTCCAATAAAAATGAAGTTGGAACTTTACCAGCTGTGCACTGATGAAAGTCTATGAGATTTTAAGTAAGAGAAGCTGCTCAATATGGACTCACAAACAAAACAAAATAAAAAAATGAGCCAACAGAAAAACAAACTGGAAGGAAGAACTGGGAGAAGGCTGGTGCAGACAGCAGTCCTAAGGAGAGGTTACCTGAAAATGCAAGTAAAGGGATGTTTGAATGTACATTAATGTACAAATTGATCTACTCCTTTTTTCAGAATAATCTTTCACTTTTTATCCTTAACCTTAAAAATGGGAAAACCAAACCAGAACAACAAACCAAGCAAGCAGAAAATCAGGTACTGCCATAATTGATCAGGCTTGGGGTCCATAAAGCCTACTCAGTGGCACTGAGCAGTACTGGCTAGCTGTTATTTTTCTTCTATACCCTTCACTTGTGTCCCTAATACAGGGCTGGAAGGTAGTAAGTGGACCCTTAGTCACACAAGAGCAAGAATAGTCAAGGATACCCAGGAAAATTCCTTGGCAGAGGACCAGCTTCCTGCAGGAAGCCATTGCATGCAGATTTCCAGAGGGGTGTAATACATGCAGATACAGTCTGCGGCAGGTAAAGCCAGGAAGCAGCGAGGACAGCGAGGGCACAAGAAGGGCTATGAGGATCCTGCAAGGTTAAGGAGTAAAGTGGTAAAACCAGCAAATAGTCCCGATAATGTAACAGCTGAGTAAATATATACATTATCTGAAAGGAATAAGCGGTATGGCATTTATCCTGGCCATATGGAAACAAATATAACTTGTTTTTTTTCCATAAAGGCCACTCTTGATTATTTAATTATTTTTTAAGATCTTCTTCTACATCGTATTTATAGTATTCCTGGATGATTTCAGGGTCTGTCTCTCCATTTGCAGATATTTCATGGAAGATGGCTTTGCAGCAAGTAATTTGAGTCTTATTAGCAAACAGTCCAAACAATTTTTCCCGTGAACTGGCTGCTTAGAGCAATGCGTTGGCTCAGATGAAGATCTCCCATCAGGGTTTGCCACTCTTGGTGGCACTTTTTCCATTTGGCCCCTTGCTTTCAGCGGACAACACAAGCCTACAACAAAACTCATGCCGAGGTGCCTTAAGTTTGCCTGCTCCGGCTCGGCTGTTCTCTGACCTCCGGTTTGCCCGTCAATTCACCGACTGGAGCCGCGACCGCGCAGCCGGGGGACCGCTGCAGCCCCCCGAGGGGCTCCCGAGCCCGGCGCGGGGGTGGCGGTGTGCGTGTCTGTGCGAGTGTGTTTCTTTTTGCTGCAAACCGCTTTTGGCCAACTCCCATCCGCGCAGCCAGAGCCCGTCCCGCCGCGCCCGCGGGGGCGGGAGGGTGCCGGCGGGGGAAGCCCGGCGGCGCGGGGCCGGGCGGCCCCCGGGGGCGGTGCGGCGGCGCTCGGGGCTGCCCGGCGGGGCGGCAGGGCGGGCAGTCCCCGCTCCCCTCGGCCCGGCTGCGCCGTGTGGCAGCGCCTCTGTCAATCAGCCTGACTTCACTCCTGCACGCCCTGTGTTTCCAGTATTATACCCCCGCCGCCTCCTGGTGTCTCTGCTTCGCTGCGAGCCGGGAGCGCGGCCGCCACTGCCGCTGCGGCTGCGGCTGGGCGAATGCGCGGGCAGCGGGGCGCGGGGCAGCGCTGAGCGGGCGCGGAGAGGAGCGGAGCGGAGCTGCCGCCTGGCCCGCCCCGGCTGCGGGCGGCGCGGCGCTCGGCCGGCTGCGGGCAGCCCGGGCGCCGGCCCCCGCGTCGGGCCGGGGCCGCCGCGATGGACCCTCCCGCGGGCATCGCCTGCGTCCTGCTCTGCTGCGCGCTCTCCCTGCCCGCCGGCGCCCTGCGGCGCCCCGGGGACAGAGGTAGGTCTCCCGCCGAGACGCCGCGGCCGCCCCGCCGCCTTTGGGCTGCCCGCGTTGCCCCGCCGCCGGCCGGTGCCTTTCGCAGCCCGCCCGTCTGAAGTCGCGGCTCGTCATCCCCCTTGAACTTCTTCTGCCGCTACTTTTGCCGGGTTTCCAGTTGTTTCCTGGAAGCGGCAGGCGGGGACGGGGACGGGGGCACAGGGAAGGGACGCGGGAGCCCCGCCGGCGGTGACAGCGCTGCGGCGGCGCCCGCCGCCCCGGGGCCGCCCGCTGGCAGCCCCACGGAGGGGGCGAGCCCCGGGCGGCCGGCGGGCAGCGCTCGGTGCCTGGAGTTTCCCGTGCGGGATGAAGCACATGGCAGCTCGTCTGCCGCCTCCTCCTCCTGCTGCCCCGGCCATTGCCGCGGACCAGAACTCGCGGGGCTCCCGCTGAGACCGCTGCCGAGCCCCGTCGCCTCTCGACTCGTCCCCGCCGCAGCGGCGGTAGTTGGAGGGACGTGCCTTTCCCTCGCAGGCTTGCCAGCTGCAAATCGAGCCCCTGCCCCTGCCCCTTCGAGCAGTCCCGGGGTGGATCAGCACCCTCCCACCGTCGCTGGCCCCGCGGGTGGCCCCCAGATCTCCGAGGCGACCCGGGCACCCACCGGGGGTCCCGGCTGGGGCGGGGGGAGGCTCACGCTGCCGTCTGGTGTTTTGGGGGGCAAAAGGCAAGTTCGAATGAACTCTGCACACTTCATGCCGGTGAACGAAGTGCCTGCGGAGAGTGCAGTGTCCATCTGCCTTATGTAAGTGTCTGCTGTGCTAATGAATAATGGACTAAAAATCCCGCGGCATCAGGATATGTTTAGTTGTAGTGTCTCTCTCCTCTCTTGCTTTCTCCCTGTAAAGATCCAATTCTGAGGAATATAGAGGAGTACAGCCTTGTCATCCCCACCAGCACCGATTCAGAAGGCAGGTTCCTGTCCCACTTGCTGTCTGGACCACCAAAAGCACGCTTCAGGAGAGCTGCCGAGGACTTGCAACGGGAAGCAGCAAACGAGCAAATATTTTACAATGTCACGGTTTTTGGAAGAGAGTTTCACTTCAGGCTGCGGCCAAACTCCAGGCTCGTGGCCCCGGGAGCAACAGTTGAATGGCAGGAGGACTCTGATGAGACTCATGTTGAACCTCTCTATGGGAATTGCCTCTATGTTGGGGATATCACCGATCTGCCAAACGCTTCGGTCGCGATCAGCAATTGCGATGGGCTGGTAAGTTACTTCTGTTATTCTATCGAAGCTAATTACATTAATTTCTTACAGTCTTTAAATATAAAATGTGTGGACTGCCAGAAGCTCACACCTCATATGGTAACTGTGAATGCAAATTAACTCCCGTTCCCTTGTGTGGGAATAGCTGCGCCGCACCAGGCAGCGGCACTAGAAGTTTGAGCACATGCTCCGAGGTAGCTACTCTGGAGCAGAGCAGCCGGAGCCAGGATTTATGTTGGGTTGTGGTAAAGTTACTTGAGATGTCTGACGCTTTGTAACTGGGTGAAATGGCCCATTCTCGGCATCCTCTTCCACTTTTCACGTCCAGTCTGCAAAGGGAAATCCTAGAAGAGTTGATCCCAACTAGTGGGCTGGACTGCTCTGGAAGCAAATGCGATAGGTAAAATCTGGTTTTGTCCTGGAAAATTTTAATTTATTCGAAGTCTGTTTTCAGGCGTCTTTCACTCGGTGAGTTTCATTGCCTAATCGAGTGATGGATGGAAAGTCACAAAAGAGTTTGAGTTTTACGAGCAAAACAGCTCCCTGCGATGCATTTCCAAGTTTTAAAACTTGCTGCAGCTTTCTGTCCTGGAGCGCGTGTCCAGCAGGGGAGTTCCAGCTGTCTGTCCCTGACATCCTGAACTGTCACACTGCCTTGTGAACAGCAATTACTTGTTCAGTGAGAAAAGGCTCTACTGTTGATAATGACAGGTTTATCCGGGCAATGTTTTCTTGATACACCCTTTAGAGTTCATCGTTTTCAGATTATTTAATTGTAATGCGCTCTGTTCTCTGCGCACCAAGCCAGTGTGAGTCAGTGGTATTTCTGTTTATTTAACCGTAGGAAGTTGTTTGTTTGCCGTGCCAAGAAGGTAACGGGTATGGAGATAGTATGTTGGCTCGCTGAGGGAGGAAGGGAATCAAGTACTTTTCCCCTTGCTCTTCCCATTCCTGTGGTTTCTCCTAGCCGTGTGCATTCCTGTTTCGAGAAGCAGGTTTTAATGGTGCAGTTTTTTGATGGGAACAGCTGGCTGAGGGCGAGAGGAGCAACTCGGAAAGCCGAGGATGAGCCTGCAGCCTCTGGTGGCGAAGCAGAGGTTCTTGGCTCTCCTCATACCTCACACAGATCACTTTGTGTAAGGCAAAATTGACTTGCTCTGGGCATTGCAGAACTGGGGTGGAGCCAAAGCTCTTCTTTCTTGTTCATCTGTGCTGAGAGGTGGAGGAAGATCCTGTTGACAGCTGCTGTTTTCCTTATGCTCTTCTATCAGCTCAGGTGTTGTCTGTAAGGGCAGGGGGGGAGCTTGTTCCTTCTTCCTCCCAGTGTTAGCCAGGGTGTGGACTCCTCATGTCTGGAGAAGGGAGTTGTGATATAACAGGAGTTAAAGCCAAAGAGAGGGTGAGACTCTAAAGGTCCAAGGCCTCATGTTGAGTGTGTACATGACAAAGTGTTGATAAAATGCTGCTCTTTTTGCATTTGTAACTTGTCAAACGCAAAGGCACGAAGCCAGGCCCCAGCTCGATGACACTCATGAATGGCTAGAATCCAGAAAGCTGCCAGAAGAATTCTGGTTTTCAGCCTGTATCCACAATCTGTGTCCCTGCCCCTTTTCAGCATCTCTGTTTTCGTTAGAAGAAGCGGGACAGTTGAGCTAGCGCGGGAGCTGCCATATTCTACTCTGGATGTCATGCTGGTTCTCGCATGGCGAGAACTTCTCTCAACTTCTGCGATTCTGCTAATACGTCTGAAATGGCTCTCTGTTTCCTCCGGTGCGTATCTACATTGTAAATGCTGCAGGGCAGAGACGTGTTTGGTTTTGCCCAGGTCACTGAAGCCTTCCTGCAGGAAGCATTACCTCAATACCTTTAAGCATCTGTCCGTGATGATTTCCCCAAGATTGTGCAGTAAATCTGTGTGGAACAACAAATTGAGCTCCAGTCCCTTGGGTCCTATGTTCCATCTCCACCCATTCCCTCTATCTCAGTGTCTTTCTTTCTTCTGGGGAGAGTTTAAAAGGGATATCAATAGAATTACACAAACTCCAGGAAATGACACCAGCGGTTCCCCAAAAGCCACTGGTCCATGGACAGCAATAATGAGCATCTAACTCACTGGAGTTAATGCTGCACTGGACAGTCTCTTGGTTTATTTCTTGGGTTTGCAAAGAGTATTGAAGAGTCTCTGGAACAATGTATTGCTGGCAAGACGTTCTGAGAGACCACTGGGCTGTACGTTATGCTCAGGTTTATTGAGTTATTCTCAGGTATTTCAGATGTGAATGAAGACATGGACAAGGCTGTTCTCAACTGGTCTTCTATCGCCATTGTTTTTTTCACACCTAGTTTACTTCAGTGGAGAAATTTCGTAGTATCATGGATTTTCTTCCAGTTGCCTGACAATATACACACCATGGCCAATGTTCCTATTTCCACCTCCTTTTCTAGATTACTCTGGAGATAGGGATAGTGGAGGGGTTGGACTAGATGATCTTAAAGGTCTTTTCCAACTTAAATGAGTTTATGATTCTCTGACAACTGAGTTGTCAACTGACAAGTGTTAAAGTTGTATGTTATAAACTTGCATCATTTAATTCCTAGGATTTTCCTGAAGCACTTGCATTTGAAGGTGGCTTGACATCTGGTGGGCTTCCAGCTTTTGCATCCAGACATTAGGGCTGAAATAGTATTTGAACTGAAATTTCGTAGTTTGATTGTGACATTGCAAACTTTTGTTGACTGATTCTGGTTCAAGTTGGTGAATGTGTCTGCCACCTTGCCAACTTCAGATGTTATTTCCTCTGAACATCTCCTCTGGTTTGCACTTTACTGCCAACTGTGTCTTATTTTCCAATTATTGTCTGAGAAATGTCTGTCTGGTGGTGTTGGTATTGCCAAAATGAGAAGTTGTTGGAAGGCATTTACATGAAAATAGTAGATGTGCAGACGGATTTTTGACCTATACTATAAATGATGAAGGTTTTTAATCTGCAGTAATACTATAAAGGAAAAGGCACAGTGAATGCATACACAGAATTATCTGCTGCCCCGACTGAGGAGATACAGTTAGTTTGGGAACTCCCAGTTTTCTGTAACAGAAGTCAATGACAAAATTAGTTTTATTGACCTAAAAATCAAATCAGAGACAGATTAAGAGAACTCCTGAAGTATGTAATGTCGGTGTGTTTTCAGAGCTGAAATGGGTTTTTACAAATCATTGGAAAGTTGAAGCTCATCAATAGCTTTTTTAACAGCTCTCTGAATTATCGATGTGATTTTTACCATACTAAAAAAAAAAAAGTTTTGTGAAAGCTTTTCCACTTAAGATAAAAACACTGTGGACAACTTGGTATTATCTTGGTTGGCATGATAGCATTCAAACTAATTTTCCACTGAGTGGGCAGAACCAACACGGTCAGCTGTCTGTGGCCTGTAGGCTATTGTGGAAGACACCACACTTTGAGTATGTTCTTGGTCCTTGGCCAGATCCTTACTTGTGGACGCAGTTGGAGGATGCGGGAGCTGGCTGTCCTCCCCAAGGGTTAGTTGTGAAGGAGAAGTGGTTGGAGGCTGTAAGAATGCCATAAAACAATAAAGAGGATTGTGGTAGTCCTTCCAGATTATTGCATGAGCTATGGGAACTCCCTATCTTCACCCCAGCAGCTGAACTTGCCGTTGTAGAATAGCTCTTTATGTGTCTGAATTTCTTATTTTGACAAATGCTTCTGCAGGGCTTGAGGCAGAAGTGCCAATAATATCTTCCTGAGGTTGACAGGATGGCAGTGTTTGGTCATGGAACTTCAGAGACAAACTCCCTCCCAGCCTCCTCGGAACATTTGTAGTCTGTGGGCTAGAATGTGTGCTTATCACAAGCAGACACGGGAGAAACACAGTACGAACACCACATCTGGCATGGATGATGAGCACAGGATTAAATTAGGCTGCAGTGCAGAGTCGAACTTACTGACAGGATCCTGAAAGACAGAGGATCACAGCTTCAGGGTGAATAATCAGTACGATCTACACTCGCTGAAGCAAAAAGAGGAACATCAGTTTCAGTAACACAACATGATATCTTAGCTCTGCTTCCTTTGTATAATCCTCTTCTTTTTTTAAAAGCTGAAATATCAGCTGCCCAAAAAATCCTCTATATTGTCATTAAAATGGGAAGTTATTAGTAGTAGCCATATAGAAAGTCCCATTCAGGACATTGTGGTTGTATGTTTTCTTATGGAACTTGGGGTACCAAGCCACAGTCCTCTTCCCAATATAATGGACATCGGTGTTTCTTCTGATGGGATGAAGCAGGCAGGGTTTGCTCTACAGCGTTTCAGTCATTGCTGTACGCTGTGACAACCCTCACAAACCGTTTGAGAGCAGCCTGGTGGCTGGCTGCTTGCCCAGATGCTATTTCTTCTAGAAATGCTCAGGATGCCAGCAGTGCTTGTTAGATGCCTGCCCAGTGTGAATAGTAACCGTGGTACTGGGCTGACCTGGGCGGGTTTGTGGTGATCCATCCGCTTTACTAGCCGGTGGTGAATCTTCAGGAACTGACGGCTGCTTTGGCTCTGTCAATGGAAGTGCTTATCTGTCAGTTGTCCCAAGACTTTGTTATGTAATATTTGTATCATCAGTATTTTCTTTACTGTTTTAAAGTCAGATAATGGAATATTTTTATTTTTTTTCAGTCTCTATTTTAAAGCATATTCGTATAATATAATAATCTAATATAATCTCTCTATATATGTAATCTAATTTGTAACTTGTAAATGCAGGAGCTCAGGTTCCAGCTTCAGTCAAAGATGTCTCCTAAGAGCTATTCCAGCTACCCATGTGAAATGGCCACCTTCTTCCTTCTTGGGGAAACACTCCCCCCGTCCCTTCTGCCACGTTCCTGCATTCCTGAAGGCATTGAAACTCCTTGTGAAATCTCTCCTTGTTTAGTATAATCTTGCTTCATTTGAGCATGAGCTTGAGCTCTTTGAAGTCAGTGAGTTTTCAGGCTATATTCTTAAATATTTTCCTGACAGTGGTGCTTTCTTGGAACTGGCCACAGAGCTGAAGTTGCATCTAACTCACCTTAGGTGGATCGTGGCATTTACCTGGAGAAGAGAGCGAAGGATCTGCTCACCATGAATACCCCAGGAAACAAACACGCTTATATAACTGTGTTATTTTTCCTTTCAGACATCCATCTCCTCCTTTCATATGGATTTACAATTTAGCTTTGTTTCTGTTTTATCTGTTTTTTGGATTACGCTGGTTTGTGATGTAGCAAAAAAGCAGAACTCAAGGTAGCATGATATTGTCTTCAACGTCTGGTCAGGTCAAGTGCCTGACAGTTAAAACAGATGCCTGCTACAAATAATTCCAGTAATTATTTTTTGTACGCTAAGTTCTTAGCATTTACATTGTGATCAGGTTGCATCTCTTTTTAGTGGGTTGAAATTTGACATGTATAGTCTCTTCATTTGGGAGCATTTTCTCTTTAAATTAAACCCAAATGAAACCAAAGCTGCCGTCTGTTTTTTGCATAATGGCAAAAACCACTGTGGGCTTTTTGCTTTTTGGACAAGTAGAACTATAACACAGTGGCAGAGGAAATGCAGATAATTCCTGTGACACAGTATAGAACAAAAAATAAAAGCCATTCCCTTTAAGGAAACAGCAGCCCTTCGTCTGCAGGTGATTAGAGTGGGATCTCCCCTAACCCACGCGGTCTTCTGCTTCACCTGGGGTCTCTGCATGTTTAAGCCAAGCACGTATGTAAATTTTAGCACAATCGCATCTGGACTGCGTGTGATGTGAAGGACCCACGTTGCCTGACAGAAAGCCGTGGAGCTGTTTCGGTGCCTAACGCTGAAGCATATCCGTATACTTCCACAGCACAGAGACTTTCCTTCATAACCCATCCTCTGGGTTTCTACTGTTCATGTCCCTGGCCAACACTAGCCTAGTTGGACAGCCCCTTCTGCCACGTAAATTACTGAGAATTTCCCTTTTAAAAGTTACAGTCAGAAACACAGAGAGTGTAAACACTGTGATTCAGCCTCTGACTGGAGTAAATTATCCTCAATTTGCTTAAAAGAAACTCTGTCATCAGTAAGTACTGGTTTTTTTTTTTTTTCTTTGCATCTTCTGTGCATGGATCATCTCAACTATGTTTTATCTGAGAGCAAAGTAAGTCATTTCCTACATCATACAGGTGGACGCCATCTGGACAGAATGTCCTCAGGCAATCAAACCCAGTATTTTTTGGTATGTTATAGGCCTTTGGATAAAAGATAGGTATTTTCTTATGTCCTATTTGACCTTGTGTTGCATTGTCCTCATTGTAGTAGTATCTCAGCTGTACTATCCTCTTTGACCATACAAGAACTAATTTTCCAACCAGAATATTAAACCATGTACATCCAAGAAAATGTGCCTAATGGCTCCTTCTGCTTTCCATCTTGAAAGGTCCAAATATAGTAACTAGTTTTGATAAGGTCATAATTACTTTCTGGGGTAAGCAGAACATCTATTTTGAGAAGTCTGTCCCTCTTCAGCTTGCAAAGGTGTGACCCTCAAAAAATGCTATTGGCTTACTTAGCTACCAGCTCACTGCTTCCTCATGGTGCGGCAAGGTGTCCCAGTCTTCTCCAAGAGTTTCACAGTACAGACTCCTGCAAATGGCAAGACATTCCCCCGTTTTGATTTAATTACCTTTTGCTACAGAAGGTTGGAAAATATTTTTCTGGATCAACCAGAATTCCAGCTGCTGCATGGAGCAGGACCTTTTCTCCACAGATCACACTAGTATTTTGTTCGTCCTACTTCTGAGCACTTTTCATTAATGGTGACTCTGACTTTGTAAGCAGGTCATGCCATTACCTAATTGCACACTAGGACATTTCTCATACTGGGTCTGATTAAAATAGAATCAGGGAGCAGGTCTTCATTCTCTTGTAGGGGATTGCACAACCTTGCCTTTGCTTCCCGTGAATAGCTCGGGTGTGCCCACCTCCGTTTTCAGATCACCTTCTCCCCTTATTGCTTTCCTTCTTCCCAAGGTTCAGTGAGTTCTTGAACACCTCACATCTGGTTTCTTTAGCCCCTTTGTCTGTGTGTGTTTTAAATTCATCTTTGTTTGCAGAGTCTTGACGCAGCGGGTTCCCAGTTTTAATAGTCTGCACAGTGAAAGCCCCACATTTCACACGCTATTTTCAGCACTGTTCTATTAAACTGTAACATTGAAAAGAATAGTGTCCCCTTCAAGTGCTGAAGAGCACGTTGCTTCCTCAGATCTAAATCACAATCTCCGCCACAGATCTTCTGAGTTATTCCCAGGTCTCAAAATGTCTGGTGCCTTCCTCAGATCTGGAGTTCCTGGGGTCACAAGAGTGAATCTCAGCATTAATTTCTTTACTTGCTCTTCCAAGTAACTATTTTCTGTTTAAAGTGAGCGCTTCTAAGTGAGAGTTTCCCTCAAGAAAAAGTCAGAGACGCAAGTTGTGTTTCTTGAAGTCTCAAAATGACCGGGGCAGTGAAAATCATCCGGGGTATGTGGTTTTGAAGGTGTCGTTTTACAGGACAGGTGGGTTTCTCTTACCACCTCATGGCTGCCGAGAGGGGTAATCGTGCTCCCTTGGCTGCTCCCTGCCCTGTGCTCCCGTTCCTCCCCTCTCCAGCACCCTGCGTGTCTGACCCCACCTTACCACCCCCGTGGGTGAGCGGCCAGACCAGTGAATTGCTGCCTGCCAGTTCAGCTGCTCGAACTGGTTTGCTGTGGGGTGAGATGGACGTTTTTATAGGCAGAGGGATGAAAGTGGGAACATCCTCAGCTGGGCTGAGGAGAAAAGTGCGATTGCTCCTTTGGTAACCGATAGCCTCAAGCTGTTCTGTAAATCCACGTCTTTGTTCTCATGATTTTGAAACAAGTCTGTCTGAGGGAGCTCGGCTGGTGCCTTTGAGCAGCAGAAGCTGGAACCGCAGCTTTGGACAAACACTTTGCCGCGTGGATGATGGCTTTCTGCTTTGTAGCTCTGCTGGGGTTGTTTTTTTTTTTGTGTACCTCCATTGGAGGGGAGTGTTGTGGGATCAGGGAAAGGAGAGGACTTGGCTGCTGTGGGGAGGAGAAGTCATTCTGATGGTGGAAGGTAGGGTGAGAGGAGCAGGGGGAGGGAAACGCAGGTCGCTGAGTGGTGAAAGCAAAGCAAGAGACGGGGATCTCTCTGTCTTGTGTGTCCTGAGGGAGTTTGTCCACTGGCGTGTTACGTGGGCTGGCTGCCCCTCAAGCGGGAGAAGTTTAATCGCTGAGCATGGTCACCTCAGTATGGCTTTAGCCTCTCTGAGCCCACAGATGGAACCTGCCCGACCACTAACTTGTCTACCGATCTGTTTGTTTTCCCAAACTTGGCCTTGCTAAGATTGAAGTCCCATTTGTCCAACTTGCCGTTACTCTTTGGTCTTGCCATCCTAAGTGTGTTATAGTTTATCAGCGCTCCCCTCGGGTTTATAGCCTTTCTTACTCCCTTTCTATTGGTTTATGTCAAATTTAATATTTTGCCTCTTTGTTGCTGCACTTGTGACCTTTATCTTCAAAATAAATAAATACAATTAATTCTTCACTTGTGCAGCTCTCTGTGGAGCATTCAGAGGTTGAAGTTGTCCGGGGTCTGTGGTACTTTCTGACCCTTACACCTGTACAATATTATCACGTTTTCTTTTGGTGTGGTGAGCTATAAATGAGTTACTTTACCTTCCTTCCTGCTGTCATTCCCTCTAACTTTTCCTGCAGCTGCCACCTCTGTGCTTGAATTTCATTATATGGTCAGACCACTTTTTCCCAGCATTTAACCTCTAGCCCGGTGGACCTCAGGGGACAGATTACAATCTATTTTCTACTGAAATTAAGCATGAAACCTACTAATCCTGTAATGAGAAAGAGTCGGTAAACATCGTTGGTATCCTTGTGGATAAGAAAACTCCTTCTACCTGCCACTAGGTAAAGCCAATGTAATGCATTTATTTCTCTTCACTCGGTGTGTTGACTATAGGTAGCTGCTCTTTAATGAAGGTGAACTATTTCTACAAGATTTTTGAAGCAAGAAAATGAGAAGGAAATACCTGGCATATGGTCAACGTTTAAACTGGTCTTTAAAAGACAAAAAAGCAGAATATTTGTCTGAGCTTTTAGGACGGCACGGTCCCACATCTTGGTGGAGGGCCTGAGTCCTTAAACCTTTATTAATGTGCTTTCTGATTTACTGCCTCTGTAAGAATAATGAAGTTGACGTGTGTGGAGAAGAACCTGCACGGCTAACTAGCAGGCAGGCCAGCAGCTCTTCCTGACCTCTTTTCTTTTACCCCATCACTTAGAGTACTTACAAGAAGCAGTCCACGAGATGACAGGAGTGATGGCATTTTGTATCCAATCCAGCAGGTTTCTCCAGGAGCCCCGATGTAGATCTCTCAGCCTGCTGTTGCCTCAGCTTTTGTGCCTGCCTCCTCCTTCCATTCCCTGTGGGCTGCTGGGCTGCAGCAGCAGCTTCCAGTGTTTCCAGTGGAGCTCTGGGCATGGATTAGCCCCTGTAGGCAAACCCATCCCAAGGCACCTTCACACTGTGCCCCCTTAGCAAACCCATCCCAAAGCACCTTCACACTGTGCCCCCTTAGCAAACCCATCCCAAGGCACCTTCACACTGTGCCCCCTTAGCAAACCCATCCCAAGGCACCTTCACACTGTGCCCCCTTAGCAAACCCATCCCAAAGCACCTTCACACTGTGCCCCCTTAGCAAACCCATCCCAAAGCACCTTCACACTGTGCCCCCTTAGCAAACCCATCCCAAAGCACCTTCACACTGTGCACCCAGGACAGGGGCCGCAGTTTCAGTGCTCCCCTTGCACAGTTTGGTCTGTAGGAGGAGTTTCTTTTTCAAGTTGTGCTTCTGAACATGTGCTTTTTGGCTCGATGTAATGCACGTTGTACGGTATAGGATGGAGGAAGTCAATACAGCACGTGCAAGAGGAAACAGAAGCCTTATTTTCTTGGGAGCAGAAATGTTTCAAACCATTATTACAAACCATTTAGATGTTAATACAAATACAGTAAAATGGCAGAATTTAGAAGGGAAGAGGTGAAAGCACAGATTTTACTCCAAAGACTTGCTGGTTTTGCTGACAGTTCCCCCCATGTGCAAAAGGCAGAACTGACACCCAGTGCTTGCCCTTAGCAGATGTGTCTGCATGTTCTCCTGCGGTCAGGCATGTGGCTCCCAGGGCTGGTCCATGGCCATTACATCAGCTGACGGACAGATGTGGTTACAGGACAGAGCCCGTAGATCGGAAGCGGAAAAAGAGCCCGCAGAAAATGCAGAGATTAACTAAGGATAGATGGCAGCACAGGCTGTGGTTACTGTTTTAATAGTGGTTTTATTCGTGTTAAATCATGGCTTTTGGGTAACTCACGTTCATCCAACTCATATGGAATATACTTCTTGATTCTTCAGCGTGAGCATTGCGAGGGTTTTTTCTTCCTTCAGGTAGAGTTGCCGTGGAAGGAGTGCGAGAGGCGTTGTTTGGAAAGCATTCTGCAAACCAGCATGTATTTAAAAAAGAGCCTTAGAGAAATAAATCACTACCTGATGATGAAGACAGCTGAGCTGGGCCAAGAGCCTTTCACGTGCCAACACGCTCTCACGTGACGGGAGTTATTCTGGAAGCTGGCAGGCTTTGAAGCCTGCAAGGCTGAAAATATCTGAAACTTCTCATGTACTTAAACAAAGTAAGCAATAGCTAGATAAAAATATGGCTTTGATTCTTTTCAACCCACCTCTGTAGAACAGCGTCAACCCACCTAAGGTCACAATCTTTTACCTATTTGGTACAAAATACCCCCCAACCCCTCCAGAAGCACCAATTTTACACCACCTCAGTTCAATACCGATAAAGAGCTTAGGGATAAAGGAGTTTTAGGGATGAATTTAGATTGAATTTGGATTTCATGTTTATAACAAAGCTTGAAATCAGAGTTTCCTAATAGTTTTAGTGAAAATGGCAGATCCACCATTCAGCATTAAACCAAAATATTTAATCCCCAACTAAATGCTAGAGGTATCTGTCAGTATTACATTTGTTTGCAAAGTTGCCACACATTAAGGCTGACACAGGCAGTAAGTATGAAAATGTGATTAATCAAAGGATGATTTACCACTCTGAAAGAGGACTAGGAAGCTCAGTCTGGGTAAGTAACAGACAAGCAAAGGAAGACAAGACAATTTACAA
Source organism: Bucorvus abyssinicus (assembly GCA_009769605.1). Lineage (NCBI taxonomy): Eukaryota > Metazoa > Chordata > Aves > Bucerotiformes > Bucorvidae > Bucorvus > Bucorvus abyssinicus. The sequence goes on along the minus strand of CM020041.1, from coordinate 5,619,317 downwards.
GATGTTTTGAATTTATTTAAACTCCTCAGTAGGAAAGGGTAATGAATTTACTATGAAAATAAAGTTGTCAGTTCACTTCAGTCAAATTAAGGGAAACAATAATCATACGCATCGTGTAAAATAGAATAAAAATGCCAGGCCTTTGAAAATATAGTGTAATCTTGCGTTTTTTTAAACAGAAAAATAGGTCTATGTCAATTTTTACGTCATGGTCCAGCATCATTTTGCATAAAGGCCACAGCAAGTAGCTGATCTTTGGCTTTGTTCCCAAGCTGTTCAACTGGGTGAGTTTAGTTTCACTGGCTTCATTTTATGGCTCTGTATGGGCAGGTTGATGAGCAGAGAATGTAGGACAAAAAGCAGGCCATGGAGTATTCCACACCCTGACCTTGTCTTTCAGCTTGTTCTCTGTCCCCTGGTGTGGGGCTGGTGGTGAGGGAGGTGGGTACCAGAGGCTCGAGTGCAGTTTTTCCCATTGCTGTTTATATCCCACATGCTGGATGGAACAGGACAGGACTGCAGCTTCTGGAACTGAAATAGCTCTGCTGAACCTTCTTCCCCTTCTGCCTCATACCACATCCCCACCACAGAAGAGGTGATGCATTAAGCAAGGGGGAGGGATCAGGAGAAACCCTCCTCTTGTCCATGCCAAGAGGATGAGGCAATTCCAGCTGCCTTGAATTTGCAGGCTCATCCTGACAGCTCCTCTGTCTCCTTCTTCCTATGACGACGGGGCCAGAGAGGAGAAAGGTTTTCCTGTTCGCCGAGGTTGCCTCTCTGCTTCTGCACTGCTGGAGGTGTGATGGTGGGAAGAGCTTTCTCTGCCTATCTGACATTATTAGCTCTGACCTCAATAAAATTAGCATCGCCTGCAAAAAACCCCAGAAATGCCAAATCCAGCCCCCCAACCAAAAACACGCAATTCATGAGAGAGAGAGCAAAGTGGGAAAAACTCGAATCGCACATCTGTTCCACAGGCTTTTGCGATAGCTCAGCAACAGCTAATTGAGGCTCCTGGATCGTAGATGTCTTCTAGCCAAACTGGAGTTTGCTTTCTGTGATGTAATCTCCTTTCAACCCTCCATTGCCCTCTGAGATTCTGGTGGTCAGGATTCCAGCAGTCTGTCACTAGATGGGAAAATTAGAACTCGGGTCCATTCAATTATAACAAGCCAAGGCTCTGCTAATCTGCATCATCGTGTCTCGGTGGATCTCTGGGAGCTCTGTCACTTTGCATTAGCTGAGGACCCGGCCTTATGTAATTAGATGTTTTCACACTCTTCTGGTGACCTACCCTCCTCCAACAGTCTGGACTGCAGGCTACCACGGTTTGCAAAAGGAGATACCCCCGTTCTGGGGAGCCAGCAGGACGCACAGGAGCCGTGAATGCGTGTGCACTAGTAACTTGAGGTTCCGTTAAGTAATGTATTCAGGGTTTGTTTTCATACCGGGAAGTAGCGAAACGCATTGGAAGAGGAGACCAGCGATCTCGGAATCTCAGAGTCCTTCATCACCAATGGGCAGGTGGGTTAAAGACACAGCTGTGGGCGCTGCTTGTTCTCGCACAAAAGTTTGGGCTCACTGAAGACGTCATGGCTTCCTGCCTCTGAACTACCATGCTGACGTAGTTCTGGTGACATTTTGTGGTTATTATGCAAGCCTGTAGAAATCATGACACCACTGGCAAGTGTTGACTAAATGCAATGTTAGTAATGTGACGTTCATCCGTGATGGATGTACTTGGGTCTTTGAAGGGTTCAGCTGCTTCTGGCGATTTTGTGTTCCTTTGGGGTGATGGAAAGAGGTGTTTGCTTTGACTTGTGGGTTGAAGAAATGTTTGTGCCTAGGTGAAGTTTTTACAGTGCACTTCCAGAATGAACTCCATGCGGTCTTTAACCCAAGGGTATAGTTTTGAAATATTGAATCACTGCTTGCAAGTCCTACAGTATGTTCTAGCTATCCCACTGAGGGAAACTGTAGGTTTGCTCTTTTTGTTTTGTATTTGTTTATATTAAGACCACTTTTCACTGACATCAGGGACCCATTGGTGCAAATTTAATCCTCTGTATATCTCTTCCATGCCACTGAGTCCATTGCTTTGACTTAATACAATGTCGACATTTGCAATGAGGCTACCAAATCCTTAAGTTTAAATTTTTCTTGTTAGAACGTCACATTCTTAACTAAAAAAGGCAGAGTCACAGGCTGAACCTCATATAGGGAGGCAGCTTAGTGACCTATATGCTATTGGTGACAAATCATGAGATGCTGTACAGTGTCCTTTGAAAGGACCGTGAAGATAGACTGACTCCTGTCTCCTCTGAGGAAGTTCTGATCTTTCATAGACTGCTTTACGGAGGAGTTCTTAGCACTCCAAGAGGACACCTGAACATAGATTAGAAAGTGCTGGAACACTTTACCAAACTGGAAACACAGAGAAGTTTTGAAATTGCATTGAGATGCTTCACTGGAGCTGCACTTTTGGCTACTTCTAATTAGTAGAAGGTGACCTTACAGCTTCGCTGTGATGCTGCAGTGTCATGAGGGAGCAGAACACAGCGACAGAAACTCACATAAAGCTGCCGTTTGGCTCTGTGCTACCTCGCCAGTCTTTTGTCCAGCCTTTTAAAAAAGCACTAAAGAAAGTTCTGTTAAACCTCAGGATCATTTGGTGAACCACCTAGTGAATATTGCCAGGGTGTTCAGTCATACTGATCAGAGAAATATCCATCACCACTGGCACTGGCCACAGGAGGAGTGCAGGTTGCCTGAAGTTTGGTGTAGCGAGTTCTGTTGCTATTCAGTGGCTGGTCTCCAGAAGGTTCGTTAGCATCCCTGCAAGCTGGCCCTCTCCGTGCTTCCCAGCCTTGTGGAGGCAGTGGGGGCAAAGCAGAGAGAAAAAAGTGGACAGGCAGATATGTTTGCCTCAAATATCACTAAGAACTTGTCTTAGTCCCTAATAAAGAGTTTTGGTTGGTTTTTTTTTTTTCCTTCCTGGACTACTTTATCTGCTGTATTTGGCCACAGCTTCAGAGGAAAGCTACAGAGACCAACAAGATTGATTCTGGGAATAGTCTTACTCCGTGAAGGTAATCAGATTATTCTATCACAGGTAATCAACTATGCTATCTATAATTTTTAGTGCTTCTTGAAACATGAAAGCAGTAGGCAGTGCCAGGGGGTAGCATGGTGCCCTGGCTAGATTAGCCCTAATGCTCATATTTTCTACTCTGTGCAAAGGCAACTTTCTCCTTGTGATGACGTCCTGCCCAAAGCTGGTTCTAGGTGGTGGTTGAGCCTGTGGGTTCTCACTCCTCGTCTTCACTGAGCCAGGGACCTTCTCAGCATCGCTCCTTTGCCGAGGAATGTGGAGCAAATGGCCATCTTTGAAATTGCTGCCAAGAGGTGGTTAATGTGCTCCACCACAGTTAATGGGTTCAGGTTCCACAGCTACGCAGATTGATTGAAAGCCTACCTCCCCACAGGCTGCTGCTGGGCTGCTGGGCGGTTCTGTTCGCTGGAAATAGTTCCTTCACTGCAGAAAAATGCACGGTGCTTCCTGTGGAGGAGCGTAGTGTTTGGAGCAGCAAGATGCCTGTCTCTCTGTATTTTGGGGGAGAGGAAGGGATGGGTCAGAAAAAATGCCAAAGGGAAGAGCAGTTAGAGACATCTGATCCGTGTCAGCAGGGCAAGATGCTGAGCCCTGGAACTGGAGCGCTGAGGTGATGAGAAAAGCTTGTGAGTAGCCTGTGCAGCAGGAATGAGCAGAAAACACTGTATTTCTTGGCTATTCACAACAAAATCCTTGTTTAGTTAACAAGTACCTCCAGAAGGGATAATGGAACAAGAAGTGATGTGCCCATTTGTCCTCAATGCTAGTCTGCAGGGCAGGGCTGGAATACCGACTTCATTTGAGAGCACCCTGAACTTCTTGCACTCGCAAACCAGTACGCATGATGGTACGAGGTGAGTCAGGGCTGCCCAGAGGCACTGGGCAGGTGGGGCAGAGAGCTGGAGGCACGTGGGCACATCACCATGTCCCGTGCACTGCAGGACAGTCCCCTCCAGAGCTGCCGTGATTCGTTCTGTGGGACGGGTTCACAGCTCCAGCCCAGAAGGGGCTGAAGCACCTCTCCTCCTCATCCTGAATTTTCTTGCTTCTCTATTAATGTTCTGCCAAAGCTGTTTTCAGGGAAGGTTGTCTCCCAGCCTGCTGTGCTGCCAGGCTGGGCTAATGTGAAGTGAAAGGGAAGCCCAAACCAACAGCACAGGTTTGGTTCTTTTGTTTGGGGGTTTAGGAATTCAGGAAGGTGTTCTGTGGCTCTGCTGCTGAGGCAGCACCGGGGGATGTGATTTCTGAATGCGATTTCTGTGGTCAAACCCTTCAAGAAGCTTTGATGGTTAATGTGCCAGTCAATTAAGGCGTGCTGCTATGTAAGAGGTGATGCAGTGGCTTTGTGCCGCTTGGTCAGTGCCGCCAAAATGGGTCAAAAGTGTCAGAAGAAGGTTTAAGATCTCTGTTTACACTATCATTTTGCTTGCTTCGTGGGTCGTTAATGTCTGCAGCGAGTAGGGTATAGTCTAAGAGCAGAAAGCCTCTTCTCTGTGGGATAAAAATAGCTGGCGCTCTCTCCTGCTAATTTGATTAAAGTGGTTATGGAAATTCAGCTCTGTTACGTGTAATACTGACTGCTCCGCTGGACAGAGCCTTCTGCAGCCGGGCATTGACTATCCTCACGCCGCTTGGTCAGGTTGGATGTTGTCTGGCCCAACAGCCTTAAGGGGTTACTCACGTTGGTGGAGCAGCCCAACAGGTAGCTGTGTTGGCGCAACTGAGGTGGCGTCAGAGAAATAACAAGTGTCCGTGGGCAGGACCTTTGAAGTTCAGTTCTGTTGCCAAATCTCCTTTCTCACAGGGTGAACCCTTGTGTACTTGCACAGCAAGTAGTTTCAGGAAGACACAACCTTTTGCTGTCCTAATCGTGGGAAGGTTTTTGATGGTGAAGCAGTGCATGCCTTTAGATTCCTTCTAACGTTTTAATCAGACTGGTAAAAAAGGGCTGTCCAGCTGTTTTTATGAGACGTTCAATAATGAGATTTACTTTAAAGTGAGTAAAAAACCTTAGGAAGGTTTTAAGATTGTGCTTTAAAGTGTAAGCTGGGTGTATCTCTTCTTTTCCTAAGGGTATTTGATTCTGGTCCTAATTCAGGAGTTGGTCCAAAGCCCATTAGCATAAATGAAAAGAGTTTTATTGACTTTGATGGGATTTGGATCATGCTGCACTAATTAAATAGTAAAGTATCCATTAGCAGTGAAGAAAACAGAAGAGAGGAGAGCCAAATACTGTTGTGATGAACCCTGTGAAGTTGAGTGAACTGCAGCCAAAGTCTCCATATCTGCACAGATGAGCTCTTCCATATTTTTCTGCCTCAGTCCTTGTGAAATAGGTACAACTGTGTATTTTTAAGAGAACTAAATTTATGAAGATACATTTGTCCTGCCTGTTTACAAGTTTCCATAGATGCATTTATTCAATGAAGTTAATAATACGAAAAAAATCGAAAGTGAGGTGTGACAGAAGAAAAAAATAGGCTTTAAACAATATTGAAGTCACGTGCTAGTATTTACATTTGCTTTGCTTGAATATTCTTGTGAGGTTTCTAAAGAACACAGAGTTTCCAAATTCCAAAGAGAAGAGAAATAGTTTTTCAGTGTCACTGATGCTATAAGTAGAAGATAAGGGGAAAAGTTCATATACATCTGGAAACCTACATAAAAAGTGGGTTACATTTAAAAAATAATAATACTAATTTTTAAAAAAAAACTCTCATGGAACTAGCCACAGAATCAATCCTGTACAGACAGGTTAAAAATACAGTAATTGAATTTATATGCGCTGCTGGATGGATGCAAAACTGATCTGACATTTAAAACTCGGAAATGCTGTTCCTCATTCCTTTTGCTGTGACCTGTTCTGCCTCGAATTCCGTCGCCTTCAGCACTGGTGGGACACCGAGTTCAGCACTCACAACGAGCATTTTCTTGTGGGATGGTTGGAAAACCCCCGCATTTTGAACAAGTCAGATGTGCTGGAATTCAAGCGTAACCGCGTAAGCTGAAGCTCTGAGGAGACCGGGTGGCCATCTGTGTTTGGATGTCAGTTCTCCTTAGGCGTCTTTGGAAATACAGCCTGGGATGAGAAATTTTCTAAACCCGTCTTCCTGGCACCGTTCGCCTGCTGATGCAGTTCCGATGAAGGGTCGTGCTCTCGTGCCGGTTCACAAGGTTATCTCCAGTTCAGGTGTTTGTCTTCAGGCTTGCTAGCGTCTGCTGAACAGCCTCCCTTTTAAACTTAGCAAAAAAGAGGGGTTTCCCCACCTTTGCTGCCCAGATATTTATGAAGAAATACTGTCTGCAATTTGGTTTAGATTTTTATTGAAGTGATCAAGAGAAAAACGTGGGTGATGACACCGTGATGCCACGATGCCATCTTCTGTGTTTGTAAGTGTATCTTGGCCTCCTATTTGCAAAAACCACGCAGGTCGTGTCGGCTGCAGATTAGAGATAATGAAGTTGAATTGTAGATTTATAGATTTGTCACTTCTGTGATGGCCAGAAATCCCAAACAAATCCATGCCTTAGTAAAATGAAATTTCCTACAATACTCAAAATAGGAAAGGATGAAGGAATCAGTCTCAGGCTTAACAACTCTAAACTTTCTTCTGTGCTCCCAAAAGTAAAGTGACTGAAGCAGAACCTCACCTGCCCTTTTTTCCAAATCCGGTGGTTACTTAGTAGCCAGAAAGTTGATTTGTTTCTGGAAACTTTCTATGTGTTTTATGTGAGAAAGATTAATTGGAAAGGTTTTATTTCTTTTGAGGAAATGGGTGTGTGGGAATTGTGTCTTAAAATTAAGATTTTGAAGGAGCCTGCAGAGTGAAATTGTTTTTTGGGGAAATTAAAATTGTTCTTGTGCTTGTTGTGAGGGCAGGGTGATGAAGCAGAAGGGATTGGTGATGAAGGATGCTGCTGCACAGCGGTACCCCAGAAGGGCAGGCGGCACCTTCCAGCAGTGACAGGTTATAAAAGGGGGTTTATAAAGCGACGAAGAGCTGCTCGACTGTTCCAGGATGCAATTCTGTGCGTTTCTGATCCATTCTAGTCCTGTCTTAGTTCTGTTGGCCAGTGTGGGTTCACAGGTAAGTGAGGTCACAGAAGAGTTACAGCATTAACTCTTCAGGGACTGTCCATTAAAGTGATTTCATTAATTACAAAAGGAAAATTAGATGGAGACTCCAACAGATGGGAATACAGAGATGGCTTTGCTCTATTTGGACTGCAAAAGAAAATCTTTCCATATAAAATTACTTTCTGTTCTGAGGGAAACAATCCAAAATATAATGTTAATGATTTCAGCACATCTAGCTTCATTGTTGCTAAATGAAAATATTTCTATCTGACAACAAATGACAAACTAATTTTCCCCCACCCAAAACCTAATTTGGCAACTGTTGGTCCAAGTTTTTTTTTCCTTTTTTAATGTAAAATGTTGCCTTATGTTCCAGGCAATACAGCATGTGTTTCCATAGCAACCCCTTCTCGTGTCTTGAACTTGTCAGCATCAACATAGGACATTTTAAACTGTGAAGCATTTACACATCCTGCTACCTCTTTGGACCTGAGTGAGACTTGCCGAAAACTGGGTTCTTGCAGGTAGTTGAAGTTAGGGCAAGGAGGTGGAGTCAGGTACCTTTCATACCTGCTGCTTGTTTGTGAAGATAAGAAGTCCCACCTAACTCAGAATTCACCAAGCAATGGGACACAGGTTCCTTCTCCCAGCTCGAAGGCTGGTTCACCCCGCTAACTAATAAGTCTGATTTTTTCCTAGGGCTGTTTGATGTGGGTTCTGTGTCTGATTTGCTGCACTGTCTGTTTGCGGGCTGTCTCCTTTCACAGGGGCACCTGCTTCTCAAGCTGTACCACGTTCAGCAGAGTTGGTCTTGACCAGGGACACACGTAGGCTTTGGACGGTAATGACCAGATCTCGCTCTGCTGCTGTGTGGCTTCACCAGTGGATGGTGAACCCTTTGCAAGTTAAGTGCAGTCTAATCCAACTGAGAAAGTATTTATGAAATAAAAGAATGAGGAAGGGCAATGGATAAGACCTAGTTGGCTAGGAGGGAATACAAGTGACAGTATTCCAGTGAGAAGTAAAGGGAATTAGTTGGACTGGCCGCACATAATGGTAAAACTTTCTCTTGCAGGTAGGAGGGAGCACTGATACAATTCCATGAGATATGATTTCCCTGTCTTCCTTTTTCTGTATGTAGCATGGTTTGGCTGCTGATTTGAGCTTCTAAAATATGTATTTGCAGATAGGGGCAAGCTGCCAAAAATGTGACTAATAAAAACGTGCCTATCGATCTCTTTTAAAAGCCTATCTTAACATTGCTCTTTGGAAGATAGTAATCAGTTCTCGCTTATTGTAGTATTTATACAGACACCTTCCTGAAGGATAGCTCTGTTTGTTCCAGCAGGGAGGAATACTGCTCTCCTCTTCTGGCTGTCAGTGCTTATTTGGATTTATCTTTCACATGATTGCATAGGAGAGAGCTGATTCATCCAGAAGTACTTGTCGTGGCCTTAAACCCTTCCTCCAATGGTTTATCTCCACATTAAAATAAAAATAGGTTAACTGCTTGTTTTGTCTTGATTTGTGACTTTATGGCTTGGAGCAGGAGACTCCTTTCACGAACGGCCCTGTACATTCAGGAGACGTGGGCGTGGATTCTTTCCTCTGTATTTACTGAAAATAGTTATCACAGGGATGTTCAACTAGCAGGAACGGTGCTCAAACACCCCACCCATACCCTGCTCCTTACGGGGGGTCCCTGTGCCGTTAGCTGCCCTGCTGCCCCCGCCCCTGACTCCCATGGGAGCTGTGGCCCTCTGGTCCCCGTTAGGGGTGATGGTAGATCCAGGTATGGGACGAACCTTTCCCGGTGAGACCTGGGAAGAGAAGTGATGGCGTAATGACCTCTGGTGATCTGTCAGCTAGGACTGGACATGGACACTGCTCCGAGAGCAAAGCAGGTGCTGTTTGTGCTGAGTAAAGTGCAACAAAACACAGGTACAAAACTATCTGGGCGAGTATCTGGCCATAAATTACACATGCAGCCTGTGTTTACATTCCTGGGCTGGCATCTTTGTCAAGAGAGATGAGAAGTAGATGCTTGAATTTCTGCTGGACCTTCTCAGTAACTAAACTGGGTGCAGTATGTTCTTGGGCCAGTGCTTTGATCCAGCCGGGATATAGCCAGGGGGAAAATTATTTCATGCTTTTAGTTTGCTAATCAGGAAATGAGATAATTCATATAAAAATATCTTTTTGGAAAAAATAAAAGCCTTCTGGTCACTTTGCAGACATTAATTTTCAGATAAATAATTTCTATTTTGCTTCTGAACCAACCAAACATTAAATACAAATAGCATAAATCTTTGTGTTTTCCGTGTTCCTTAAATCCCATTTCAGTGAAAGGAGTGGCCTTTCCTTCCTTTCAAAAGACAGCTGGTTCTCGTGATATCCTGGGTGTGTAACCACACGCGTGGCTCTCCTCTGTGAGTTTGCTGCATCTTTTGCTCACTGAGGTGTAATCCAGTAAATAGCACCTTCCAGTCCTCTGCGGAGAGCTGGGGAAGTTCTGCTCTGTTGTTGCCCAGGGAATTACTGATTTCCAGTCTTCCCTTTTTTTTTGCCCCAGGTCGGTACCTATTCTGCGGAGCTGCCCTTACGTGAGCTCTGCTAAAGCATTTGTCCCTTCTTTGGTTCATCAACTTGTTTCATTTATGCCTCTTCTGTGTATCGAGTCCCAAACTAAATACAGCGTTACCCAGTACATCAGCTGCTTCCAAGGGAAGGAGATCAGGCTCCCTCTTCCGAAGGACTTCCATGTCCCAGCCTTTGTGCCTGTTCCTGTGCGTCTGTTTTCCTTCTTTCTTGCTGGTACCGTCACCCTCCGGGCTGCTGCTGAGCTGCACTTCCCCGGGGTCCTTCTTCCCACCCAGCAGCGCTGCGTGGCAAGTCCTTACAGCCTCCCCACAGGCAGAGGAGGTGCCAGAGAGAATTGTTGGGTCGCAGAAGGCAAGTGCTCCACTTGCGGCATATACACCCTCCTCCCCCAGTGGCAGTGTTTTATCTCCCTCGTTTAAGCTTCCCCAGAGCGTAGCTAGGAGCTGGTTGAGGAAGAGGTGGGTAAAGCATCTCTCCCTTTCCCCTTTGTAGAAAAACAGTTGAAGCGGCGATGAAGTTACCTCGGCGGAGCTCAGCAATAAGTGACTGCAATGTTATTTTACTTACATGGAACAGCAGGTTCATTAGTTCTGAAGTTGAGAATTGCTCAAGTATTTGGGCCAGTACAATTAAAAACTTACAGATGAAAGTAAATGCAACAATAATTTTCCTTCTATCACGTGTCATGTTTGTGGTTTTCTTCTTGTATTTGTGGTTGCCTTAGGTCGCTCCTACTCAGCTGGTTTTTAGAGAACGCTATCCGAATAATTTCACGTTAAGAGAGACTGAGAAGGGCTTAAGAAAGCATGAAAGCTCCATTTCAGCAATGTATTTGCATGCATCCTGTATTTTAGTCCTCTGCATAGTTACCTTACCAAGTGCAGATTGCTCTTTTCTTTGGAGAAGAATAATCCTTTTAGTTTCTGGATTAAGATTTATGGAAGCTACTGGAAAAGAGAGGTTTCCTGGAGTAGTCTGTGTATATCATTATATTTCACTATACTGGTAACATTATATTGTATTTTCAAGGTAGTCCAACTCCCACCTTTTGCAAAAGACAGTTGATCCTTTTTGTGGAACTCAGAAATTGAACGCAAAATGTTGATGAAATGAAATTTGGGCTGAATAGTTTAGATTATTGATCATTCAAACTCCCTAAAATACTTTAAAAAATGGAATAAACTGGCGCATGGTGCTAATGCACCTCTAGAGCATATGGGAAGAATGGGTAAAATAAGTAAATCTCTCTTACTTTCAGTACTTACAGAGAGCATAATAGCATTAAGAAAGGAAAATGTAAAGCATGTGATGGCAGATGCCAGACTAACCACGGCGCTGAGGCTCTCACGAGAAGCCCCCTTCTCAAGCTGTATGCGGCCTTGGCCAAAGCATTCTTTTTGGACTGAGGGTTTTTCATTCCTGGTCTGTGGCCAAAGGTAAATTCTCCTCTGTGTGGAAACTCTCAGCACAACCGATTCAACCTCTTTTTTTTTTTTTGAATTCTCCCTCTCGTCGGTGCTTCTGCCACTTTACCAGCGCTGTGCTTTGAATGGTACCACACCCGAGAGAGGTCTGGTGAGCGTTAGCTGCTTCTGTAGCGTTCACGGGGCTCAGCTGAAGGTAGTTCAGCAGTTTAAATTGTCAGCAATGAATGGTTTTACACGGTAACAAGAATACTGCTATGGTCCTTTGCCTTTTATTTTAATATCACCAAGTACTGATGATTGATCTCTTTCGTGACACAAACCACAAAATCTTCCGTAGTTGTGCCTGTCGACCGCCTAATACGGTGTCTGAGACCCAAACCAACCTTCTCAGAAAAATCAGATTTTGAAACTTCCGCCGATAGCAAAGGCGAGGGTGGATGTTCTGAACTACTCCATATAGACGTACCCTCTCCATGATCCAGTCCAAAGGGCACATTTCAGTATTGCTGTGTAGGGAACTGAAAAAGATACATGGCACCTAGTGAAGCTTCCACATGCACCTGAGCTGTGGTCTTGCCTTGCTTGACCTCTAATGAGCTTAAAGTATCTAACTCACTGGGGCTGGGGGGCTTTGCCTGTCCTACTAAGGGCCTCTTTGGTATGTAAATTCCTTTGGATGGGTAACCCCACCCAGCTGGGTTTCTTAACTAGAGCTGTTGGCTTTTGTTGGATCTGCTTTGGAGGCTCCTGAGGAAGTGAAGGTGTGCTGGACTTCACTGTGCTCTTCTGAATTTGGTTCCAGTCCTTTTCAAAATGCTTTTGAGTTGTTTTAATGCTTTTTTTTTTAAAAAAATTCTATCTCCCCTGTGCCATAGCAGTGATGACTGTCACTGTTCTAGCAAAGAAGGAAAAGTGGAGCTAAGGACTTTGAAGTGGCCAGAACTCTTGCATGAGGCGATGTGAACGGGTCAGGCAATTGAAGAGGAGCTAAAGTACACTTCTAGTGCTGTTTGAAGGTAATTTTCAGTTTAATTTGGACTGACTTTGCTGAAACACATTCACTTGTGAACTTCCTTCAGATTAAGAATTTCAGAGCTGTTTTCAGTTGCAGTCTTTGTTTGGGTGGTTTGATACCTTGGTGTTGTCTTTCTGTTACGTGGACCTGGTCCTGCTTCTCTGAGATCCTCCATAGGGGTTCAAAATGATCCTGTACCATCCAAAGAAATTCCTTTGGCAGTTTGCCTTATGGCCTTTACCTTTCTTTTGGCTTTTCTTGGCAAGATGCTGGCTTTATGAACCCAGATTTTTCTAGCCAGGCAAGAATGGTGGGTGCAGAGTGGGTCAGTTTGGGATCCTTCACAGGCTGAAGTATGTGCGAAGCTGAATCTAAATAGTCAATTACTTGCTGCAGCTTACTTAATTTCACTCAGTTTTTTCTCTCCTGATGGTTTATAAAGTATTCATACCATGCTTTGCCTAATTGACTTAAATTAACTCTTCCAAAAGGAAATATGCCAAACGATAGGGTTTCAAATGAGGACTGTAGTCATGTTGGCATTTTTGCCTTGTCTTGATTTCAGCGTTTAGGAGTGGAAAAACTGCTGATAAAACTACACGATAAAACACTATCAGACTTCTAAGGAAGACAAAAGCTAAGTGGAGCTGGCAGGAGGAAAATCTGGCCACTAAAGCAGTTATATGTCATGGCAAGTCTCAGCTGTAATTGAGGATTCCATTTATTGAGTGGGTAATAGCAGATGAGGAATGATCTCGTCTTTAATGTAATAATGCGGGCGTGCATATTTTTTTGAGAATTCAGACTCAAGTTCTGAAGAAGCAAAGGCTTTATTTCAACTTGGCTGGATATTTTGGAGATTTTAATTTAAATAAATAAAAGGAGAGCCTTTTAATCTAAATAAATAAATGCTGTGTTTCTACTTGAATGCAGAGAGACAAATTTGCTGTTGCTTTTTCTTTGTTTAGTTTTATGTGTGGTTTTTTTTTTTTCTTTAAGCGTTTGTCTGCTGAAGGCTGTAACTGGCTCTGGAGAAGGCCCTTTACTTGTGTTTCCCAGTCATGGATGTCTGCACTTATCTCATTCTTGGCATCCTCCCATTTCAAAGTAAGACGTGGCAGTAAAGTATTCTGAGGCTGTGCCAAAGAGCAGATTGTTGTAGGAAAAAAAGTGTTTCTTATATGTTATGCTGAACTCTTAAGCTTCTGAGGATTTGGGCTAACCCGTTTTCCCTATGACACTGAAGGAGAAGGCAGTTACCACCCAAATAACAAGTTGCTTACCCGTGCCTCTACAGCACGTGTATTTGGGTGAAGAATAACTTTGTTCTGTGTCTCTTTACCTGTCCCATCCTCAGAACCTGGCTCGGTTGTGTTGGCAGGGCTCACTGTGGGATGCAGGGAGGTGTCTGACATCACCCGTGTGGGGGCTGGTCTGCTTAGACTCCAAGACAGCTGCTGCTGTGAGAGGGGTGGTCACTCTGTAAGAAATAAGTTGGATTTGCACACCCCCCCCTTTTTTTTTTAATTTTTGAAAGCTGTATTTATGAGGTGGAAGGGAAAATGAATGAGGGGTAAAGGAGGAGGAAAAGCTGTTGATTTTAAACACGTGGTAAGCGTAGATCAGCCTTCCTTACCAGCAGGGTTTTGCAGAAAAAGAATCCTCTACTAGTTTCCTGTGGGCTGGATGGAAGCGTTAACTTGGAAGTAACTCTGCTCTCATGTAGTTCTGCAGCTGAGAGTATGGAGTGCAGCTACAGAGAGAGAGGGCAAGGGGAGGAACTTCTCAGGTTGGGTGTGTTGATTCATAAATCCACTTGTGGATCTATAATCTGTGGGATTCGATGGAAACGGGAGGGACTAAAGCATGTTTAGTTAAAGTGTAAAATCTGGGTTGGAGCGGGAGGAGGCGGTGGAGAGCCTGTAGCTGGCAAAGGGAGATGGCTTCGCTTCGATGGCGCCTGGGCCAACAGCAGAGCTGGGGGCAAGGCTGCAAGAGGGCAAGGCAGGACCTTCCAGCAAAAATTAGAGCAAGAGGTGGAGGGAGAACAGTATTTTTAATCGTGTTTCATCTGAGGCGTACGTTCATTGTCTCAAGGCAGATTTTGAGATTTTGTCCATATTTGAACTGGAACAAGAAAACAGTTTTTCTCAAGCTCTGGATCTGACTTGCATCCAAAGCAGATTTGGATGGGTGCCCCACCTGGATTGTTAAGGACTTGGAAGAAACGTTCTACTCTTGGCCTATTTCTGATTAAAATACATTCTTCTGCAATGGAGCAAAAGTATTTTTCAAAAAAACCCCTTGAAGCAGACAGGAGCAGGTTATGATCTCAAGAGCTGAGATTAAGATTTTGAATGTCTCTTAGGCTGATCCGCTTTTGGTAGGAAGATTACCAAGGCTTGACTGTGGGGCAGGTTTATTTAAGCTCACAGTAGTTATGTGGTATTGAGAAAACTGTTCCATCAGTGCGAGGAAACACGAATGTGAGCCCAGCCTTCGCCTGGCTTGCTTGAAAAATCTGACAGTGCACCCACTGCACAAAATGCTGCTCCCTCTGGTTATGAGTTTCCTGTTCTGTTAATTAGGATGTCTGTGCTCTTCCATATCTCGTTTCTTCAAGTAATTTCTTAATGAGTCAGTTGAAGTTTTTTTCAGGCATGGGAAGAGATGGGAAATTTGGTGAACTGGCTAACGTTTTCCTCTGATATCTGTTTTGATAGCAATTATGATTCAGCTTCCAATTAAGCAGGTCAGGGTGTGTTAGCAAGCCTCCAGTTCCTGGCTAAATACTACGTAGAGAGATGGCATAAGGCTAAATTCAAGATTATCCGAAGTAATTAGGACAGAAAATTATTTAGTGGTGTTTTTTTTTATTTAGTCTGACTTATTGCTGTAGTGATGCCCAGCTTAGTTCCGTTCTCTCTGGAGTTCCAGGCAGAAGAGAGCCTTTTACAGCAGATTGTAATCTTCAATAACGTTGCGTGATGCAAGCGTGTAAACTAGGGTGAGGAAAGAGAGGAGCAGAACCCCTGAAATCGTATGGACTTAAAATGCAAAAGAGATGGGTTTGCATTTTAAAAGGCCGAAATGACAAATGATCTGTTGGACAATAGGCTCTGACATTAAAGAATGGTGGCTGAGACTGTGATTTCAGGGAATAAAAATAGACATGTCCTATACTATTGAGTTTACTTATATTGAGTTATCCATGTCCATGTTTTGTACCTTCATTTCTAAATATTTCTAATAGCATCGTAGGCAGCATTCATCCTTGTCGAATTGACTTGCCAGGACAAGTGAAAACGGTATCTGCTAAGCTTTATTAGACTATGTAATTTGGCCAGGCTGTGTAGGATGTGCTTGGAATGTAGCAATTTGTACACTAAGGAAAAAGATCATTTTTTTCAAATAAAGTTACAAAATTTGGCAGCATTTCTTAACACAAAATGTATGCCGAGTTGGATCTAGAACAGAAACATTACTTTTAATTTCAAAAAATTGCTTTGCATTTATCAGAGGTGCTTCATACATGATCATCAGCAGAAAAAAATAATCTGAAAAGCAAAAGCTCTAAGTTTCAGGGTCTCCACTGTCCCTTTTTGTCTCATTTTTGTGATAACTAGAATTCTGCAGGCTCAATCATATACATTAGTATTACTCTTAATAGTACTATTTATCTTTGGCTCAACCTCTTCCAGAGCGGTAAAGCTCTTCCTCCTCCTCCTCCTCCCATATGAAAAATGAAATTTGAATCTCTATATCTGAAGGACTGCACCGTGCAGAGCTCCTGTTCTTCTCTCTCCCTGTAGCTCTTCAGACCTTGCTCACTGATGTCACTGAGGCTTTCCGCAGTTCTCCGCAGGCTTTGGGCCAGATCCAAAAACGAGACAGTGCATTTCTTAACTACTTATCTAGGGGTTTCGTATGTCCGATACCTCTCTGCTGTGCCTTTTTGAAAGCTGCCTTTTAAACCCTTGGCCAAACATGTCCAATTATATTGCCTTAAAGCGACGGTCCTATTATGCCTGTACTAAATTATGGGATGCTGTTCTGCCAGATGTGCGTGCACCAATTTCTCCTCGTTTGGAGTCTGTCTGCCTGCACATCTGACAAAAATCTCTGGACCACAGCCGTCTCTTAGCACTTTGAAATCGAACCATCTTTCATTACAGTTGGTATTTCTGACCTTTAAGGCTGAAATTCTGAACGTGCCCCCTTGTCGGCGTTGGGTTTTACGCTGTGCTCTAGGCAGTAATTTGCTGAACCACTCGTGCCTTCCAAAAACCGTTTTCCTTTTGTAATTAAAAAAGCCTTCAGAAGAGATAGCTGCAAGGAAAATACAGAATACAGTAGGCTCCTAAGGCTTTCTGGCTTTTTTTTTCTGGATTAGGGAAAGGCTTTGGAAAAACTTTGATTTCTAAGGCTTAAACAAGAGCCACAGTGAGATAAAATTTTATGAACAACTGATATAACTCACGAGCCATGTACTAAACAAAGCATTATCCTTAATACAGCTCTGTGCAAAGTCCCTGTTACATACGTGTCACCACGTTGATTAGTTTTCTTGTTCTTAAATGACAATGGGATGGAGCTTTCTTTGATACCCTGGTGGTCCGACTTGGTGGATGGACTCATGCACAGCACATCGATAACTGGTTTTGCTTGGTGTATGCTTTGCTGTGGGGGATAAGGTGGAGTTATTTTACCCAGGGATGAAGTATCTAAGGTGTTCTTAAGCCCTTCTTTAATTGTCTTTGAATTAGAAGTGCTGCTTCAGATGCGACATCAGGGCTGTAATCTCCTTGGGCTGATGATACAGGTAGCTGCGGTCAATGCAACGGCTAATCCAGCTCCACAGTTTCAATGGCATGGAAGCAAGATGGGTGTTCAAGCAGCTTTTAAAACTAGGTCATTTTTAAGTGCTCAGATAGGGATTTGAAGAGCCCAACTTAGAGGCGCACAGTGGAGTGGTTTAGTTTAACTAGAGGTGATGATATTTCTTTCATTTTCTTTACAAGATGCGAGAGGATTTTAAACCATTGCTGCTGTTGGGAAGAGATGAGTAAGGGGTGCTCTCAGCCTGCTGGCAGAAGAGAGAGGTGAGCAGGGATGTGTACCAGGGATGTAATGTTCAGGGTAACAGTCTTTGTCTTTTTCTCTAGGGATGAGCCCTTCTGGACTTGCCTCCTTTTTGTTTCTTAAGGCAAACCTTTGCTCAGATGGCAAAAGTTATATTTCTTGTGCTAATCTAAATCTTCTACGTCTTCCCCTGTGTGGTCTCTCTGCAATCGAGTTTTTATGGCCCCCTAAGTAAAAGGGAAATTAAAAAGCATCTATTCGTTTACTCTAGTCTTGTCATCTGGAATAAATGTTCCAATTTATCCCAAGCCCTGCTTTCACTAAGAAGGTTCAGTTAGCTGATGGTAAATGAACCTGGGTCACCGTTCATTAGTCTCTGTAGCTGGACAAAACTTTCTGCTCTACCTCTTTTTCCTCTTACTTTGATATTGAAATGCCTTTTTTTTCTCCTCAGGGTGGGTGTTTATACTCTGTCTCCTGAGGCCCCCCCACGAAAATAAGATATTGCTTCTTAGAATATTCTGTTAAGCAAAACTGCCTGAGTAAAATACAGGTCCACGTGTTATGACAATAGCTGGTGGGAACATGGGTCCCTCAGGACTTGCATGCTCCTTTACCTTCTCCTTTGATCGTGATGAAACAGATGAAAACCTCCTTTTATTTTTAATTACCCTTCCCTTCCTCTGCTGTAGTTCAGAAGGAGATTTCAGAAAGGCTTTAAATAAACGATACTAAAAAGACCACAGTGAGGCACTACCAAATCCAAGTGTCCCTCCCATTGCTCAGAGTGACTCGGAGCATCAGTACTTTTAGCAAAAGGAGCTGGAGACCCCCAGCTGGCAGCAGAGCATCGCTGGAGATCAGGGCTGGAATTTCTTCCTCTCTCTCCTCTTGGTGTATTTTGCCCCTTGGCTCCCAGAGGCAAGGTCTACCTCTTCTCTGATGACACCTGCTGCTATCAAAGCCACAAGCAGACTAGAGCCATTTGCTCCTTAAATGTATTTGTATACCCTGCAGATAGGTAGAAAATAAAATGGGACACCCAGGAGGGTGGGAGGAGCATGGGACCTGAAAGCCTGTTACGTTAAGACTAATTTATGGCTAGGGCAGGGAGTTGGGGTAGTAGGCTCGGGCAGTGGGCTGGCTGTCCCAGCTGCTGCATTTGTGCCTAGAGCTGTTTTGATGTGTTCAGTTGCTTCCATCATGATTAGAAATGCACCATCTCTTTCTTCACTGCTCCCAGCCTAAAATTTAAGAGAAAGACTGCCTGAAATTTAGGAGATGATGATGGAAGTGGGACGAATTCCTCTCTCTCCCCTCATCCATTTGTTTCTTGGCTTTACATGCAAATTTCTTTTTCTTTATTTCCTGTTGCATTGAGATTTGCAGGCAGTTTCTCATCCTAGTTCCTCCTCCAAAAGGAAAAAAAACCTGACCCACAAAAACCCCCACAAAACCAACCAACCAGCCAAAACAAAACAAATGCAAGCAGAAAAAACCCCAGAAGAGCCATGTCTTTTTTCAATGCATATTTGTAAGCCACTGTAAGAACTTTATCCACAAGAATCCCAAACTGAGATGTCACAGCCTCCAGCATTACCTATTTTATTGTACCTGCTAAGGCTTTAATCTCATATTTCCTTTGCTTCTGAATTTTGAAGGAACCGCTGTTAGAGCCAAACGCTACGTATCACGATGCCGACCTCCAGTCCGTGCAGATTCCTCGCACTGCGCAGAACGGCCCCTCGCGTTTGGTGTCCTCTGGTGTGACGAACGGAGCTCGGCTCTGCTCTGTGCAAAGGAAATTTCCATGTAATCCCCAAGAACTCCTGCAACTGGATTAGCCAGAGCTGAAGTTGGCCTTGGCTTTTCCAGGAGAGCTGCTGGAGGACAGTGTTTGCTACTTCCTCTACATTTCAACTTCTCTGAGTAGCTCAGCTTATTGCAGTGGAACTTCACTGAAAACTGCTGGTGTTAGGAAAGGCTTGTGAATGGGTTGAAAGTGGCCACTGGTGTAATAACAGGCTGCAGATATATCCATGCTGGGTTTGGTGGGGTGTTTTTTTTTTTTTTTAGAACTGAACTTTAGTTACAGTTTATTTTGTACGCCTACAGTTTTCCACTGCAATAGAGTACGTATTTTATTGGTCTGCTTTGAACAAGGTGAATTTGGCTAAAGTTAAACTAGTAAAAACGTTAGTCAGATTATATTCTTACTAACGTCTCAAATATTTCCTTTCCCTATATGCCACATAGGGAACGGATACAAAACATCCTATAAAAGAGCTTCAATTAAAGAATATTTTTTTATTGAAGGATCTCAAAGAACTTTGGATAAATTTTTTAAGAGCACGGAATGGAAGAAACCTCCCGAGCTGCTGCGTGCCTTCTGCCGCTTGTGCGGGTGGTCTGATACACGATCCCTTTCCCCGCAGCGCCCGTGCGAGGTTGTCCCTTGTTTCATCTCCATTTCACAAACCAGCAGTCGGTGGTAATTACATAGATGGGTCAGTGGCAGGAGCAGACAAAGCCAGGGTTTTGTGTTGCAGTTACGCTATGCTGCCTTCTAAACAGAGTACTCACCAAGTGTAGAGGTCTCTGTAGTAGTTCTGCCAGTTCCTCTGAGCAAATGTGTGGTTTGTCTGTGGAGGTTACAAACAGTATGGGATTTAACTTGGCCAGTAATTTTTCTCACTGTAAATTTCTGAAACAAATGGAATAATTCAACTGAAATTCACTTTGTGATACTTGTATTTGTCTTAAACAATTTTAATCTGAAAGTGGTCTTCAGTATTTTAGGATGGAGACATTAAAAGGTCTTTAAAAAGACATTAAACTCCCAACCCTGCCCTAATGAAAATAGGCAGTAACTCTGCTGTGGCCAGTGAAATTATTATAGGAACATAAAGAGCCTAAGGGCCCGTTTTACGATCCCGGGTCTGTTCAGGAGGCCTGGCGAGCTGGAGGATAGAGTTTGGTCTTGTAGACATGAAGCCACAAGTCATTATGAGCTTCCTGCTCGTTCAGAAATGGCAGTAACTGAAACCTGCTGCTTCCAGGACCGTGTTGGTTCTGTGGGCTCGGTGCGTTGGAAGAGTCTAATGGAAAGAGGAGATTACATAGAAGTGTCATCTGTGCTCATTACCAGATAACTCCTCGTTGAGAAAAGAGCAAAGACTAAATATCCAAAGGCAAAGGAAGTGTTGGCCAACACCATGGAAAGCTGCAGAGGATGGAAATGAACACGCACTAATAGTCGTGGCTGGTGTCCTTTCAAGCCAAGAGAATTACTCCTTAATTAGGACTCTCCCTCTTGAGCTGGGGGTAGCTAGCAAGTTTAAGTGCAAAAGAAGGAGGAGATAAGAATCTTTTGTGGTTCATATGTTCATTACTAGAGCTTTTGGAAAACAGCTGAAAATTATAGAAGACTCTTGCAGAGCATTTAGTAAGTTACTTTTCTGCTCAAACTCTTTCTCCAGCTAGTTTACCAGTATGTATTTGCTCTTTTAAGAACAGCCAAAATTGCTGGTAGAGCTCCTGAAGGGTTATCACCCTGATTTGTGACTTGAAGTGAATTGCTGACCTCTCAGTGCAGCAGTTGAGTAGCATGGAGCAGGTCAGAGGAATATCCTTAGCTCCAAAGGGATAAATGACCTGAGTTTAGGAAGTGTGAAGCACTCTGAAATCCCATGGCTGTAAATGGACGAAATATGGAACAAAATTTCTTCTCTGCCTGAAGACAGTCTCTCTCTACTAGAGTCACGTGGAGCTGATTGGAGATGGGACTGGGAGGCAGAGGGGAGTGTGTTAGTGCTCCAATATTCTCATTTTAACGGACACATGCACTATGACATGGTCCTCTTGCTCGCAGTGTGCCACAGAAACTGTCTTTTGAGCTCTTTTCCGTGATCTGATTTCATTTGCCAATTACTTTTAGTTTATGTCTGTCTGGAACAGTAAGTCAATTGAAAATTGTTGTTGCAATTGTATATTTTAGAGTTTGGTCATTTACTGCTATTTTAGTCCTAGAATGAAACCTGTCAGACATCTTTCAGACATGTGCTGAGATCTGATCAGGGTGTGCCCCATTGTCCCTCACGATGAGGCATTTCCAGGATATCTCCGTTTTGAAAAATTACATATTCTTGAAGTGCAGCACTTGTGACGTGACTTCCTCCCTGCTGGTCAGCTGCATTTCTCAGGGTATCAAAAGGGTTTATAAAATAGTATGTAGGCTTTCCACTTTCTCTTACATGCTGCTGAGGAACTCTCAAGGACTAACAAAACAATGTTAAAAGATGGCCAGAGGCTGGCTGTGTAACAGACGCAACTGTTCCAGCTCAGCAAAAGCAATGTATAAAATGATGGATGTGAGAATTTATTTCAGATTTAGGATGAGCGTGAGAATTTATGTCAGATTTAGGATGAGAACTGGGGACAGCCTTCCTGCGAAGCGGTTGCACCGAGAGGGTAAAAAGTTAAATGTGGTTGTGTTAGTATAAAGATGTTTATTGAATATAAAAGTGTTTGTGAAGTGCATGCGTCAGAATTGTGGTGTAAGAGTGTAATAGACCTGTTCATGTATACATAAAGCATAGGAAGAGAGTGGCATTGTAAATTCTAGGGCATATACAATGGATTATCCCAGTGACCTCAATAATTTTCTGTCAGAATGCTTCTTTACTCTTACTTTTTCTGTGGTAAATCTTCCCTGTATTTCGCTGAGATTTATTCTTAAATCCTCACACTATTTACCCCTTAAGGTTGAAAGCTTGAGTTTAAGATAAGCTGCCACAGAAAAATGCGTGTTTGACTTCCAGACAAGCAAGCTGCACCTAACGCTTACTGGACGTGATGGGGAAGGACGTGGGAGACATGATACTCTGCCATTTAGGCTCCCTTAAAGATATATTCTGAGTGCTATAAACAGGATGTTTAGCATCGTTCTCGCTGCTTGCCATTCGTCGTGCCTTGGCAGGCATATTTGATGGAGTTCTTTGTGCTGTAACCTTGTCACCAAGCAAGTGTGAAAAATAACTGATCAAAATTTCAACACCAATGGGTGTTGTGAAGTAAGCTCGTTGGGGCGTGCTGGTATTATTGGCCTATAATTAAATATTCTGGTAAAGTATGCGGTTTGCATAGGGTAACGGGGTCATAGACAGGAGCACTTTTCATGTGCATAAGATATTCCAGCGCTCAAGCAAAGCATAAAGGAAAAAATATGCTTAAGCATTCATTATTTGATTGCACAACAAATGAGAAGATTAAGATGTCTCTGCTTTTCTGGCACAGTGTGAAATTCAGTAGTCCCTGTGAGGAACTCAAAAACCCTGCCGTATCATCGCTTTAAAGACACATTTCATAGATATTATTAGCGCTAATAGTTGTTTTGCAGAGAATTTGGGCAGAACCTGGTGTAGGAGAGGTTCTGCACGTCCAAGTACAAACACTTACGTGGCCTCGTGGTATCCTCTGCAGCCTTTGGTCCAGACAGTTCCTGGGCTGAACACCAAGGCTTCTGCTCTCGTTTGCAGTGTTTAGATCCTCCTGGAGATGTGTTGCAGTAAAGCCAACTCAAAGCATTCTGTCTGTCCTTCTCTCCCACCCCCCAATTAAAGGATCATCTGACAAAAAAAATTTAAAAAATTATTTTTTTAGTTATTTGCATTCTCTTTTTGTTTCATGACCCTGAGCACACTTTTTCTGTTGTATTTTCAAGTTGTTGTTTACGTATTGTGATTTCTTCTTTATTTAGATTTTTCTTAAAGCCCACTGTATGAACACAATCATGCATGTTTAAAGACAGGAACTGAACCTTGATCCAGTGAGGCTCCTTTTAAAACCAGGAGAGTAAACACAGTTACTTACAATTAAAAAGACAATAGATTTCAAATACTTCAATAATTAGAAATTGATTTTAGGTCTGGAAGCCTATTAGATTCCTTCCGTACCATATCCTGGTCCCCCTGGGAACAGGAGGAGCAAGTGCTCTTGGTTGATGCTCAGCTTCTCAAAATACTGCTGTAGTTGGAATAATCAATAAGGGTCGTAGAAGAGTCCCTTCAGCATCATCTCGTGGTGTCCTCCCGCTGTGGGCTGCTAACCACGGCTCAGTGCTGCTCAGTGCTTGACCCTGCAGGCAAGGTCCTGACGATAGTGATCCGTCAGGTGTCCCAGCGCGGTGCTCGTTTAGGAGCCCATCAATGACCAGTGACAATTCTCAGCCCACCAGCAAATATTTGGGCTGTGGTAGGATTTTCTCCCCTGAATTCTCATTTGTTTGCTGTGGATGGACAATACACGCGATGTCCCACCACAAGACATCATTTAACTGTTCAATGAGGTAGAGGGAACCGTCTGCTTTTGAATAGAAGTCTTTCATTTCACATTGTGAGCTCAAGGTGACAATCCAGTCTGACTGAGGGTTTTGATTGCCTTCAGGTTCTGGGGTTTGGGGATCTGTCCTGTGTAAAGTCTAAGATTTCCTTGTAAAATTTGGGGCGCTCAGAAATAGTGACATGTTAAGCAGCAAAACCTGACTTTATGGTGGGAGAATGGAATGGCTTTGTACTTGGATCTGACCCATAAATGTGACACAGAAAGCATATTTTTTTTTTTAAAAAAAAAAAGCACTAGTAAGTGTTGCTGGTTTAAAAACCGTTTAGAATTGATAGAATGGAGCTGTAGGGTAATTAAGATCTAAGCTCTGTGTCAGGAATTGTGTGGGTTTGTGAGTGCACTGGAAAAGTCTTTTTCTCTTTGCAGCTTCTCATCCGTTGGGATCCATGACCAGTTTTGAAGAGGTTCTCAAAGGTACTAAAACCAGCAAACCTATGAGCAGGAAGGTTATTTCTGGATTTCCCTGGAAATTTGTTAAATGCATGCATCGGGAAGTATATTGATAATAATGGTAAAACAAATTAATAACCACCTCAGCCTTCACCTAACACTAAAATAAGTATTCTGTGCTTTCCACGGTCCTTTGCTCGTTGGAATTGATTTTCCACTGGAGCGTGCTTGCTGTGGAGCATTGGAATGAATTGCTGTAGTTTTACAAATTGGCTAGATTAGAAGATCCAGCTTTACATGTCAGGAGTTGTTGCCAGCTAAATTGGGCACTGCCCGCCTCGGGATTTTGGCTGGTTCTTAAGGCATATATATGTGTGTATGGGGGTTTGGGGGTTTTTTCTCTCTTTTTTTTTTTTTTTTTTTACTTACTTTCATGTAAACAAATAGAAACTGTTAGGGATTGTAAGTCATATCTGGCCACTCTGGACAGATGTCCAGATTGCTTTCACTGCAGCTCATGCAGCTACTAAGAGCTTCTAGGTGATGATACGCTGACATTTAAACCAAAGCAGTAACCACGGGAGCGTCAGCACTGACATTTGTGGAAGATGGGTGGGAGAACTCCTCTTCCTCTGGTACCTTCAGAAAGGCACGCCATGAAAAGATACTCCTCTCCTATCCAGCAACTCCATGAACATGACATTCTCCTTCAGAAGGACCAAGCAGACTTTACAGTGGTAAAATTGGAGGGTAGACTTCTCTTTTCAAATACCAGTTTCCCCTTGACATCCCATGGAAGCGCCTTCGTGTGAACTCTGGGCTCTGGGAGTGGATGCAGAAAGCATCTGTGGAATGCTTCCTGCTCCCGTTGCCTGCCGGGGGATATCCAAATGAAATGTGTTTGACTGGATACGTGTTGTACGATGTGGCCTTTTCTACTTTCCAAGAGCCTGGGACGGTATGAGTTTGGACATGGTATGTCAGACCAAGGGATCTTTTCCTTGTGTGGAGGATGACATTTTTATATTCGGTCCAAGTGGTTTGGTAGCCCTGTTTCCTTGAAGGTGGTCTGTTCAGCTGAGGTCCCGTTCTCCTGTATATTTAGAAGCACACATGGTTCTCTGTGGTGTTTCTCATTTGCTGTAAATAAGTTTTATATGTGCCAAGATTGTCAGATAAATAGCTGCTTGATTCAGCTAAACATGTATTTAATGGACTTCTAAGCCGTTTTGTTCAATGAGTGTTTATTGCCATTTATGTTCTCAAGTTGAGAAGATTGTGAAATCTGACTCCAACTTAACTCAGTCCGTGACTAAGTTTTAAGGATAGAGAACGTTCTCCATGTTATTTGTGAAATGATCTGTATGTTTTCAACATTGTAGAAAAGCTGCTAATAATAATTCAGAGAAGCTTTTGAGAAGAAGTTCTGAGTCAAATGTAAACAAGCTGTAAGTGAACCTCCTAGAGCAGCTCTTAGATTTCCAGGTTCCCATCTTACGTAAAGCCTGAAAATATGCAATGATTTCATATGCACAGGCACAAATACATGGAAGTTGGACACCAACTACAACATGGGTCTCAGAGTACATGTGAATTCATTTTTGTGGCTTGGTTCGATGTGCAGAATGAAGAAGATGCTTCAGTTGTGCTCTGAACCATGTAAAGCAGTGAAGGGAAGCTCTGAGCTGCTAAATCTAACCTGGAGTCCTCCTGAACTCAGTTCAGGTGTTTTGCCCTTGCGTAAAGGAATGGTTGCAGCTTGCGTAGGCTACGGGCACTACCTTTAAAATAACCGAGTTCGGTATTGGTAAGCATGAGGCACAACCTTAGGAGGCAGACAGACAATCCATGGAGTGTACGAGGGAGGTTCATGCACTAAATCCAGTTGCTCAGAAAATGAGATTTGGTTAAAAATCCTCAGATTTGTTGCTTAATTTCTCGTCATGTTTGGGTTTATATCTGCCATCTCCTCTGAGCTGCCGAGATTGCATTTCAGTTCAATCATTTCTTTGCAACCGCACCAGCTAGAGCTGTTTTGTTTTAAATGCAGGAAGAGAATCACAGGGAGTTATGCTCCTGCCAGAGCAGGCTTTAAAAGAAACCCCTGCTGGTATCGTAACAGTGATAAAATTGTGAAATGAGTTCTTTCCTCTAAGCTTGAATTGCTTGAACTTTATAGTGGTAGAAAAAAGACTTCACTGGGCTAGACGAGACTGTGGTCGTGTAGGATAAAGCGCTGATTTTGTTGTCCGTCGCTGTTCGTCTACTGTGGTGTTCTGTCGCCTTGAATTATAACTTGCAAATCTTGTGTTCGGATTGGAGCTTAACCTTGAGATGAGACTAAATGAGTAGATGGGATCTTTGTGGCGAGATTGCAGGGTTATGACGCGTGCTACCAGATAATATAACGTGAAGTGCAGCGCTATCGCAGAACTTGTGTGTAGAGAGGAACAGCCGCTGAGTTACAGTGATAGGCTGTAGCATTTCCACAGCCCTCGTCCTCATCCAAGCCTCTGGAGGGTCGGACCATTGGTACGGCAGTATGGGAACTCAGTGAAGCTGTTCTCGGAGCCTGGGAGCAGAACGGGGACTACACGTACCTGTCTCCTTTTAAGGCAGTTGAGGAATGCCGCAAAAGGCAGAACAATGCCAGGGGAGAGGAGCTGAAGAGAGAGACTGAGATAGTGAGGTCTATAAAATCATGAGTGGTCAGGGGAAGGGAAATAGGCAATTCCTGTCCCATGTCTCTCCCTGTGTAAGGGACATCCAATAAAACTTGCCCAAAGCAGTTTCAGACAAACACAAGCAAGCTGACACAGAGCCCAATAAAGCCGTGGCACTACTCGCTGAGTGATACTGTGGATGCTGAAGTGTTGCTGGTGTTCAAAAAGTCATCAGAGATTTGCAGAAGAGAAATTGATTAACAGCTGGGATGTATCCAGTCACTAGTGCCGCTTCGGGAAATCCTTTGCTGGGAGTAGGAAGTAGATTCTGGAGAACATCTCTACTTGCTTGCCTTACTCTTATATAGCTTCTTAAGAAGCTGTTATAGGACACCTTTGGAAACAGGATATTGAGCTTTTATCTCGGAGTACTGAGAATATTTGTTCTTTTGTTATTGCATCTGGAGATGCTTGGGGCTTCGCAGGCCATCGGCAGGCTCACGGTCAGTGCTGTCATATCTGTCTCTAGCATCTTCTATTAAGACAGAAATACTTGCAAACTCTGTGTCTGCCTTTGACCCAGTAAGCACAGACATGTGATCTTAGTCATCATATATTATTAAAAAAAAATGTCTGTAGTATTTCTCCACAGTCCCATCAACACACTCCTTTATTGCTGGTATTGTCTTGGAGCTTTGCAGTTATTACAGTTCTCAGGAGCTTTCCTGTACTATATTGGCCAAATATCCCATCGCTCTCCATGAATTAAGCTTTCTCAGTTTCTTACCATACTGCTTCTCCAATCTTCTGTTGGCATCAAAGCTTTTCAGACGTTGGAGAAAATGTTTTCTTTTTCTAACTACCATTTGCTTTAGCAGTATGGGGCTTGTGTTCTTTGTGATATTTTAAAGATATTTTCTTGGCACAATGACTGATTTGCAAGAAGTCGAGAAGACAGAAAAAAGCCCAAGATGGGAAATTTAAATCTGTTTAATTTCTTGACAATGAGCAGATTCATTTCCCTGGTCTCTCTACTTAACAGTGCAAAATTTCAGCCTATTCCCAAACTATCAACATTCTTGGGTTTTTTTTTTTTGTTGCTGAAAATCTGTTTCTCACGATCCATGACATTGGGACAGGGCGAGAAGTGACTATGTAGGCTGCTCCATCCCGTGTTTTTATTGCTTCTCTGACTAATGGATGCTCAGAGACCCCTTGCTAATGAGATGTTTTGCTTATTCATAAAATTTCATCAATGCTGATTTCTTCAGAAATCTCGGTCTACGTGCAGTGTTGTACCCAGAGGCAGGAATTTGGCAGGCCTGATAATAAGTCTGAGTATTGAGGATTGTTATGTCTTCCTCACCAATATGACTAAATAATGGCTCATAATTAACTCCGGCAATCTCTCTTGTCCAAGCAAAATTCATCGTTTTGAAATTCTCTGGGGCTTTTGCCAGCTTTCCCGCAAGGAGTGTTTGGACTCTGTGTGAAGAGGTTGCAAGGTCAGCTATAAAACAGCCAGCAGAGGAGTCTTCCAATTAACATATAGCGAGTGTGATGCCTGTTCTTGCTGGGACCGTGCCTTTTCCACTCTGGCAGTGGGGCAATCATCAAAGAGTCCCTGTTTGTAGTAAACAGCGCTTGGTCTCAGTGGAAATAAAGCCATGAGGCTATTCTGATTTTTTTTTTTTTTTTTTTTTGGCATGCATGAGGCTTGAAAATTCAGTGGATGTGGAAGTGAATATTTTCCTTAAGGAAGAGAGACCCTAGATGTAATTCCCAGCGTGGTTAAGAATTTGCTTCCCGTCTTTCTTACCATCTTGTGGTTGCAACATTGACTATTTGCCATGTATAGAGGAGCCCTCCCTCTTTTATTCTGACCCCTATGTTGGGAATGGAGTGGATAAAATCATTCACCATTCTGCAGGAGAAACACCAAGTGCTGTGTTGCACGACATTGGCCTCAGACTGAGAAGATCCTGCGTGTTTCTTAGGTTCATAATAGCTGCGTATTCCATCTGGTCTGCATTTTCCCAGGCTTGCTCCTGCAAAACAAAGTTACCGAGGCAGACCAGTCCCACATGTCTTTAGAAGGGTGGATTGAAAAAATGATTGCAGCCTCTTAGAGTTTCTATCCCCCTTCTGGAAATCACCGTTACAGGAAAACGCTGGACCCAAGTTCTGACCCGGGATGGAAAATCCCGTGTGCTCGGGTCTCATGTAAAGGACTTGAGTCACATGGAATTTACACGTCACTTGCTGAGCTCAAACCTTGGAAAAGACTAATCCTCTATTAATTCATGTGAACAGGAAATGGTGTTCAGCCATTCGGATGTTCTCAAGCTGCACACTCTACCCTCTTACCATGTTAGTGCTCCCTGGAGAACAGCAGCGTCCTGTCAGCGCGCCAGTCCTGCTTTGTATTTCATACCTGTGCATCGCCGCCGCCTGCATGCCTAATTCTTCTGCCTAGGTTGGCGTTATTTTATCTTTCATTTTGAAAACTATGTACATCTGTAAAAACAGGGTGATATATGGTAGTGGTATGCTGCTGTATTCATTTGAATTAATGTCCCCTAAAGTGCAAAGGCTGCAGAATTCGTGTTTGGCGGGACGGTCGAGCCCTGTGTGTTTAAAGAAAACAACTCCCGTTTCTAGAAAGGCCAATTTATAACTGGCTCCAGGTTCACTTAATTTTGGTGGCGCAATGAGGGGGAACAAGTGGTGACAAAACCTTAGATTATCAGTCTGAATTCACAGACTGTACGATCTTGTTTTTGTTGCCTCTCTACCGACAGGAATTGTGCGTTCGCATTCTTGATCCTTCCCTCTTCCTTGAGGAAACACAGCTGTGGAGCAGGAGCCGTGACTGCGCCGCGTGCCTGCGGATGGCGGGGGACTTGGGTTGCGCTGTATGGAAATGAGATTGTGTCGTTCTGCCTGTCAGGAATAAGTGCTTTATTGCATCAGTTAGCTTCTGTTTTCCCATTAGTCAGTTTTTCTGCCCCCAAAATGGCCAAAGCCAAATGTCCCCGTCACAAGTACATGAAGATTAATATTAGGCATGAAGTCATCCCACTTTGAAGCTCTGAGTGGTTGCTTTTTTTTGCCCTGAAATATGATGGGATATTTACTTGGTGTAGTAGCCTTAAGATTTCTTTAACAATGCTTGAGGATTGTTTATTTGAAGAACACCGAACAAAATTGATCAAAACTCGCTAAATTTTTGAAGCTGCTGGGGCTGAGCTAGAGGATGTCAAGCCTGTGCCAGAATGGTCTTGTCTGACAGTGAACTGAGTGTAGTTGCTGTGTGGTGATCTTCTGGGTGGGATTAAGTTATGATGAACAAATGCCTGTTCCAGATGAGGATGTTCCCCAGGGCTTGATGAGCTTTAATTGATGTACATCAGCTTTGTGGCATTAGTTGATGCATTTACCTCTGCCTGTTCTGCTGACCCTTCTAGCTTTGGCTTTGATGCCTCCTTATCTGATTGGAAGCCTGCTAAGCTATGACTTTTTTCCAAACTACTCCGAGCACCTGAAACACCTCTCACATAATTTTTCCCCTTACGCATATTTTGAAATCTCCTTTCAGGATTGGTGCTCACAGCCTTGTTTTTAAATCGGCTGCAGCAACCTCTACGTGGTGCAGTGGAGTGGTCCTCTCGCAACGCCTCCACGCTGCCCAGTGTCCCCTGCTGTTGTTATCTCACCTGTGAAGTTTTCCAGGGAAGCTCATTTTGAACTATTCATAATGTAAGTTGATTGTTACTTACAGACGGTCTTTCCCTCTGTCTCTGGGTGAACAAATAAGCCATAGGGTGTGATAATGCCCAGAGACCAAGCAGTGGCAGGGGAGAGTGTTGACCTGAAGTTGTGTCACAGGGCCGATACGTATCGTGAGCTGGCGTGTGTGATACACACGTGGGATCCTGTAGGTGGTTTCAATTTACATGGTAATTTTCTTCTTTTTTTATATAATTTTTTTTTCCCTCCTCTGCTTTTGCTTTCCATCACCATCTTCTAAAGATTCTGGAAGAAGGTAGACAAACCGTTTTCTTTGGAGCCAACAACAATACCATGATGTTTTGCTTTTGGCAGTCTGCAAGCACATTGGATTTTGATTTCCTTTACCTACTAGATATATTTATATATGTAGATATTATTATTGTCCTTTGTCTGCTTCTGTTCATCTTTAAAACAATGTGCAGCTGTTGAAATGCCCATGCGTGTTCACTCGCTGTGGGTCATTCTTGCTGGATGTGTTGTATCGCTGCACCCAGGAAATGATCTCGGAGAACAGTGAGACGAGCTTGGGTCTCTTTCCTCCTCCTTTAAAAAACCCCTAAGAATAAGAAATAATTACAGGCGTATACGTGGTGAGGAAGAAACTTTGAATTATATCCTTGGCTTGGTCATTTTTCATCACCTTATTTCCTGTAATATAAATTTCTTGCTTCTAAAAATTCATTGGTGGCAGCTGGATGGCAAACCACTTGTGACACTTCAGTCGAAACCCTGTCCTCCTCCTCGCCACTCGATTCTTTTCTGTGGGGCCCTTTTTGCCCCTTACTCTCCCATTCTGCCTTTCCCATCTCTTTTCTTTCCTCCCCTTGGTGTTCTGAGCCATGGCCCCTCACGTTCTACCTTCCTTCCTGCTCACAGCAAACAGATTTCTCTTAAGTGTTTTTCAGCTGCAGGTCTGCTGAGATTCCAAGGAAAATGTGTTTGGGGGATGGATGTTAGGCTGGCATGGAGTGCACAGAGCAGGTCAGCAGCTTGTGGTACCTGTTTTCCTTTTACTCCTCTAACTGCCTCTACAGCCTGTCTTTGTTCAAGAGGTGCAGAAGCTGTTGGTGGGTCACAGTGTGTGCTGTGTTCGGGCTGTGCAGTGCTGCCCTGAGAGGTCCCTGTCCAGAATTTGGAGTCATCGCATTACTCCTCCAGCACATTAGTCATGTTTCTTGGACGCAGACCAGAGACGGGCTGCGTAGGGTTGCGGTGGTGACGTAGCAGAGGGAACGCAGCTGTGGGTCCCGTGGGGTTAGTTGGAAGTTTTTTGTCCATTGGTTGGAAGGTTTTTGTCCGTTTTCCCTTTGAGAAGAACACTCCCCCACCAAGATTTGCTCAGAAATGTCTATGTAAAATTTAGGTTTTCCTTAAAAAATGAGAAACGGCAACTTTTTTTTTTGAGATTTGTAGAGGACTCAGACATTGAAAATTTGTAGGTATTTCTAGGAAGTGGATGGGGAGCCCCTTTGAGGCCTTTCGAAAAGACCCCCTTCCTCTCCGCTCTCACCTCCTGTTTCTCCATCACCTATGCAGTGTCACTCGTCTCTGCTCTGTGAGCACAGGCTTCCCCCTCTGTCTTGGTGACCTGGAGGGACAGAAGCTGCTCTGAGGTACATCACTGCCTGTCCTGGGCTCTCTCGTTTACTCTTAGGTGATGCAGAATTGTGTTGCTTTTTCTGCTTTTATATATTTCTGTGGGTTTACTTGAACTGCCAACAAGCCGTTGAAGATCTGGCTAAGGTTCTGGGAGAGCTGAGCACATGCTCAGCTTCCCAGCGGAGCAGAAGCATCTCTGCTGACGTCCGCTCCGGTCCTCGGGTACAGTATCTTGTTCTCGGGGCTGGGACTACGGCAGTGCTCTGTAATGTGCTGACTTGCAATTCCCTGACCTAGGCTGGTTACAGCGATACGGGGAGTTTCGGGAAAACAGCCCTCCTGATAGACATGGGAGATAACGCACCGGATGACTGTTACGAGGGAGATGTGAGACATCTTATTTAACTTAATATCAAACCAAATGAGAAACTTCGCGGTAACAACTGCCAGATTATCCTCCGAGGACGCAGCCTGGCGGTTTGGCTGCCGATAAAACTACATATTTTCGTATTTACTAATGGGGGAGAAGTGAACTCTCTGTGGTGAGTAATACAGATAGCAGCAGCTCCAGCTCCTCTTCATTCATCGCCGATCTGCTCTCCCCAAGCAGAGGTCAGTGAGTACATTCAGTTTGCTTGCCTCCATTGAGGGATTTAGGTTCGTGACTCGCCAGAGGGTCTGTAATTGCGCCCTGGTGGTGCCAACCGAGGGAGTTGCTATTTCAGGAGCTGGCGCACCTCTTCCCTGCTCTTGTCAGAGCACAGACCCGGGTCGTGGTTTAGTGCAAGGGGAAAATCAGGATGTAGAAAATTTACTCCCTCAGCCTGTGACTCTCCTTACCTTAGGTACGTTCTTCCATGTGGCAAGGGAGAAGGTCTACGATCAGGCTTTCATCCTGACATTTCCGACAGCCAGCCGCTGTCAGGAGAGACGCGATGTCTTTTAAATCTGCCAGTGGTTTTCTTGAAGTAGGTCAGTGGGTCATGCCCAGACACCTTCAGTTTTTTGAAGGATAGCACTTGTCATCCAGGGGTTGAGATGTCTTTTGAACCGCAGGTAAGAGCACGCGTTCTGCGTTTGTGTAAAGCAGGAGTTTCAGGTGCAGAACGGTTGGTTGTAATGACTGATCCTTGTGTGCTTTCCTTGAGGGTTCGGTGCCGTGGAGTTTGTTTTAATGAATGTGCTAGTGAAGTTTTCACGGTCAGGTTTAGTGAACAGATTGGAAATTCTGAAAAAGATATTAGAACTGGGTGAATAATTCATAAAGAGTAATTTATTTTATGAATGTCACCTTTTCTATTTTGAATTGCCCGGGAATAAAGCATGACTTGCTTGAATTTAGTTATTAATTAAAACTATGCACCAAATAACTTCTGTCAGCAATCCTTGCTTTGTAGCTCTTTCGCGATCAATTTGTTGTGAGCAATTGATGTTCAGCTGTTACACTGGACACAAATTCCAGGATTCATTTTTTCTTAATTAGGTTATTGTAACTTGCTGATTTTTTTTCTTTGTTGAGAGTTGACTAAGATTCCAGAGTATTCTGATTCTTGAGTGTGTGAGAATATTGTAAAATTTACCAGAATTTCCTGTTCTGGCCAGTGTTCCACCAAAACATTATTTAATTAAAAGGCAGATGAAGCAATTTCATTAACAGAAGTAAACCATCAATTTCTTCCTAATCTTCTACCTACTCGGAACGTTAACTTCTGATTTTCATAGTAACCAACGTACAAATTGCCACATCATGGCAACGTTACCAGACTTCGGGGTTGACTTTTTCAGGCCTAAGGTTGCAGAGCGAGTGAAGAGGAGCTCTGACTTTTTTGTCTGTTTCTCTGTTCCAAATAATGGGTCAGAACAAGTCCATGTGTGGCCCAAAGATTATCAAATTGTACGTAAGCAGATTGCTGGTTTGTGCGTTGGATTTTTTTTTTTAAACAACATTGACTCAGATGCAAGAATTAGTTACCTTCAAATACTTTTCCATAATTTTCAGAAAACTCTTCAGCTAATTAGACTCATGTATCATTGCACTTTCAAAACTGGAAGCTAATGTAGTACTTCCAAGCACGCCGATGCGTAGAAATTGCTCCAATCTTTCTTTTGCCCATTATAAGGGGTGTTATTAATGCACCAGCTTGCAATATCCCAAAGTAAAGGCATTAGCCATATATACCGCTGCTCACTTGCCACAGTGCTGCCTATTGTCTGGCTGCACGCTCTTTACTGCGCTGTGCTGAGGCTGGGCACTCCTGCAAGCTGGGAAGTGATGCTGCCCTTATCAAACCCCCTGCTCGGCCGCTCTTCTTCTGGTCTGTCTCGGCGATCAAGATGTCATTATAAATGCAATTTAAAATCCCGTAGGAACGTCAAGGAATGTGGTGCCCGGTGACAGGACAAGGGGCAACGGGCACAAACTGGAACACAGGAACTTCCATCTGAACATGAGGAAGAATTTCTTTACTTTGAGGGTGACAGAGCGCTGGAACAGGCTGCCCAGAGCAGTTGTGGGGTCTCCTTGTCTGGAGAGATTCAAAACCTGCCTGGATGCCGTCCTGGGCACCCTGCTCTGGGTGACCCTGCTTTGGCAGAGGGCTTGGATCAGATGGTCTCCAGAGGTCCCTCCCAACCTCTGCCATTTTGTGATCTACCCCAACTATGTTTTATGTTGCGGGATGAGCACTGAAAGTGCAGCTTCAGGAAAGCACAGACTGGCAGCCCACGTTCCCGGACTCAGCTGCTCCCCTGCCAGGTAGACGCTGCTCGAAATAGCATTGCCCACAGGGATGGCTTGTCGAATTTGAGTTGATAACTGGCAATCTGTTGTAACCCATGTTGCTTTTTTATTATTTCTTGCATGGTTATGCCCTCAGCCTGACATGTGCCTCCCATATGGAGCCAGCCCCCGGGGCTCTGTGCCCTGGACTGTGCTTATTATGGTTGGACTCGATGATCTTAAAGGTCTTCTCCAAGCTACGTGGTTCTATGATTCTGTATGCAAACCCAGCAGGCAGGCGCCTGAGCTGCAGGGTCCCGAGCAGCGTAGCGGTGCCTGCCACGGGCACCTGGGTAACTCCGCTTGACTCGGGCGAGCTCGAGTTCTCCAGCTGCTGCGTGTTGGCAGATGGTAGTTCCTTCCGATTACCTGATGTTTACCCCACTCCTGGTTTGGTTTTTGTTTCCAGGCCTTGTGGGCAGGGTTGTAGCTCGATCACAAGCAGTCTGTGGGTTGTGTATTTATGCAATGCCTAACTCCACTCCTGAGCTACTTCAGCAAAAACAAATGATAACGCTGCATGTTCAATATTTATTCTTCCTTCTTCCACTGCTACAGAGTCAGAGCAATATAATAGGATCTATTTAGCGTTTGCTCATTTGCTTTGCAGAATTCTTCCTGCTTTTTCTCTGTTTCTGTCAGTGTCTAGCATTGCTCTTCACTGTAGATTGCAATATGTAGGTTTTCAGAGTAAACATATACTCAAATCTGTATGGAAGGTTCTTGGTTAATAATAGATGAGATGAGCATAACCTGCTTTCATTTGACATTACCCGTCCTTAAACGCGGTGTGTAGGGGAGGCACACTGTGCTGTCTCAGATGCACAAAAAGACAAAAATATGAACATCTCTGGTTTTTCAGTGCACGGTTCTTTTCACTTGGGTCAAAGGAAAGAGGAAGAGTAAATTCCAATAAACCTATGTGTATAATTAATGAGCATTAGCTCACTTGAGGACCTAAATCTTACCTGTATTGCACAACTAAAAAGATGCAAAACAGATCAGTGGAGAACAAATAAATCAGGCAATTATCTCGCTCATCTTCCTCTGTGTAGCAGTAGGAGGAGGTCGGACACCCATAGGTGTGTGCTGCCTGAAGGGACCTGCCAGTATCTGTCTACGGTCTTTCCTACAGCTGTGTGTCTTGATGTTAAGAATGTTGGTGACTCTGGTTTAGCATTTACAGCAAAAATTAAGAGTATGGTTAACCCTTTCCTTGCTAAGAAGAGTTGCAGGCTTAGCACGACTAGTGAGTGAGGCAGGAGATACTGGAGGAAAACGGGGAGTCTTTTTCTAGGCTTCTCTATCCACGTTTTCCATATGAATCAAATGCTTTTAAAAACCTTTGTAGTCACATGAGATAGTGTGATCACATGGTCTGTGCGTGTATTTGCATGCAAAGTTGGGCTGTGGAACTGATACTCTAATGATTTTTTTTCCCATTAAATTCCCAGGGGCCTCCTTAACATCAGGCCCTGGCTGTCCTTCTAGAAGAACATGCACGTGCCAGCTAGCTGGCTGCTCTTTGCATGCCTGCTTCACCCAGGGAAGGTAAGGTCCAGGTTTGAAAAGCAAGTTTATTTACTTTTTTTTATGCATACAAATATTTAATTATATTTCAGCTCCTTTTCAATGAGGTCTAGTGAAGAGTCTCTGCACGTTAATTTTAGCCCTCTATCAAATTTGTGGAACTACTGAACATCAGCATACAAATGTCCAAGTTTACCTTGGAGCGCAAAAAGGAATTTGAAAGTAAGTGGGTTTTTCAGCAATTTCCCCCTCTGAATCACTTGTGAAATCAGAAAGCCCCCTGTTTGCACACAACTGTCACTCAAGTGTCTGGATTGTGGCAGAGTCGCGCGGGAGTGACCCAAAGAGGGTCCCGAAGATCGAGTGCTGCTACCTGAATTTGGGAGGTCTTGAGGTTTTGCGTTTATAGCCCCGTGGCTGCTTGGGCACAGGAGCTGAGCACTGAGAGCTCTGGCCACAGCGAGTGACTTTGCTTCCTGAAAAGAAACACTGAGAGAATTTTAAAGGTGCGATTGAGTTTCCCCCATGAGGCAGAAGCAATAAAAAAGGATGGTGCAGAAGCTGAAGAAATGTTTGTTTCTTAATTGATTCTCTTCCAAGGAAGTTAAAAAGGAAGGAAATTTGAATAACTGCTGAAAGGAGGGTTCTGTTATCTACTTCTGTAACCCTTATTTTCCAAGGTTTGGCCAGTATTTATACATCTCTCTGCTGAGCTGTATTTTTGGCACCAAAATATTGGTTGTGGTTTGCATAATCTTGTGATTCACTTCAGTAGCTGCCTGCAAGAAAGCCGAAGTTGTTCTTGTTTTAAGAATGCAATTAATTTTAAAGCACTATGCTAATTTTTAAAAATCTCTGCAAGATGTGGAAAAAAGCAAAATTTTGTTCACTCTTAACAGATCTGTAAAGGCACTTAGAGAGTCAAATAAAAAAAAAGTAGTTTTCAATTCCCATGAGACCGAACTAAAATGACTTTTTCTTTTCCTCCAATAAACTCTAAAAATTCAGTGGAAACTCTATAAGAAAACCTTTAAAAAATATTGATAGAAAAATATTGACTTTGACTTCTCCGCTCCCTTTTCTTCCTCCTCTTTGCCCAGCTAGGAAGTAGCTACCAAAGACTGTTTCTGCCAGAGCTGTGGTTAAGTGTCATTACCTGTAGTGACCGGTTTTACAGATATAACACAAAAGCAGAGGTTAGCGATGGACAAGTTGCTTCAGGCTAAAATCATTTGGTTCCTATGAAGATACTATTGCATGTACAACCACGGAGGCATTAGGACATTTAAAATTTTTGCCAAAATTAATGTTGGTTGATAAAATGAAGATATCACAAACGTAGTATGTGGAGGATCTCAAGGCCATTGTAAAACCAGGAGGAGTCCGAGCTCTGGTGTTAAACACTTGGGTGTTTAATAATCCCTCTCTTCACATGCTATGTTGTTTTTTCCCAAAGCAAGACCTCAGGGCTAATTAACCTTCCTTATATGTCCTCTCTTCCTCCTCCGAGATTATCCCTATGGGTTGAAAAATGACATCTCCTCCTCATGGTAGCTTACCGTATTTCTAATTGGGTATTAGCCCAAAAGGAAACTAAAAATGAATATCTGAAAATTCCTTAATGAATCGAAGAGGGCTGAAGTACTTCCCTTTGGTTCTTCTGAAACGGGCTGGTGATTTTGTGGAGGAGGAGGCAAGGGTGATAGCCTGGAGTAAGAGGAAGGCGAGCATCGCATCCAAGGGCTAGAAGGATTGCCTCTTAATTTTAAGCCTTTGGAGGAAGACAAAGCAGGGGTGACCTGAAATGTTCTCATAGCCTAGACCTCTTTCAAACACGTCTGGTTGCTGATGTGATGAGCTGGAGGTATGAACTCATCATCTTCTCTCTTATGAGACACTTGTGCCCAGAAGAAATCTGGACCATTAACTGAGGGGCAACCCTGGAGATGCCAGTGTGGGCCCTATATATTTGTGCTTCGTGGGCACATGAGAGTCCACCTGAAGAATGAGTGGAGTCCTCTCTACAAGCATGATGTGACCTAGCCATACCTGGAGTTTTAAAGACTATTTCATCCATCACCAATCAAAACTTTCAGAGATGACTTGCTGCATGTGTCTGCCACCACAGGAGAGCGCTTGGCAGGCCAGGGGTTAATTCTCACTGCTCCGTACTCTGTGAAGACGCTGGGTCTGATCACAGGCTGCTGTCATGAGACTAAGTGGCCTCTGGCTTTGCAAGACAGAGCAGGTTCCTTCTGTGTACTGTAATTGTGACTGATGGAAGGCTGCTTCGGAGGTTGAAATATGGCTGAAAATGACAGTACGTGTCCCCGGGCTCTTCTGGGAGAGTTGGTGTCCTGTTGTCATCCTCATTCTTCCTGCCTCCGCTTGCACGTTAGTGCTTTCCCAAGGTTTGTTTTTCCTGTAGACCTGGGGGAAGGTGGCTGGCTGCGTTTGGTCGTCGTGCTGCCAACTGGGAGATGCTGCGTCTGTGCCCACCCGTGCTGCCCAAGCACCGGTTCGGCTCTTGGAGGTTCGGCGAGCTCCTGGTCCTGCCCTGATGGCTGCTGCATCGCTGTGCTCGGCTGCCTGGCTCGCAGAGGCAGAATTCTCCACTGAATGCAAACACGAGGGGAGAAGAACAAAGCAGTCACATTTGTCCGTTTACTAAAGCAAATCAAAGTGTTGTGCCATCTGTTCTGCAACTACACGAAACCCAGTGAGCATTGTGGAGAAGGCAGAAAATATGTTCAGGATCCGGGGAAAAGATGGCTGTGAGCATCAGATGCTGAGAATTGGTAGGAGCCTGGATAACAGCAGAGCAGACCAAAAATAACAAAACAAAAACTTGAAGTGGAAAATAAAAGAAAAAAACCCCCTGCCTTAAAAAGAGGGGAAATCCGGCACTCGTTAGGTTTTTATCCTGTGTTTTCCCTGCTGCCTTTCACGTGTGCGTTCCTTCTCTCACGTTGATTCTGCTCGGGAGACAGGATCCAGATTGGTGTTGAACGGTTCAGAAACGCTGCGGTACAGCCGGAGCCTGCGACGCTGCGCCCTGCCGTGCCGGTGGGGAGGAGCGGTCCGTCCCCGCTGCCCAGAAACGCTGGGCGGCTCGGGGGGGATGCTGGCTACCCCAGCCTCGCCTTGGGCCTCCTCCGCCTGCTGCCAGAAGTCACTGCTGCGAGCCAAAGCCCAGCTGTGTGTCGTTTTTCAAAAGCCAGGAAGGAGAACTGCAGACTGCGTGAAAAACGATAAAACCTGGAAAACTTTAAAACAACCGTTATAGCTCTGTGAAATGCCGGCTTCCCCCGAGTTCAGATGAATCCCATAAAGGTCTAATTGCGTTAAGCTCCTCATTGCCCTGACCGGGGCCGCTGGCCGTGCTGGCGGCGAGCAGCCCAGAGAGGGTTGTTCGTTGACCGACTTTTTGCAGCGGAGCCACAAAGGGATGGAGCGTGCGATGACGTATCCCTTAAGGCTCATGCTTTGTAAACTGAGAACAGCGGTTGGAAGTGACTCTGCTGCTGAGAGCTGCCCGGAGTGGCAGATTCTGCTGGTAGGGGAAGAAGGGGTGTTCTGTGGTTCGTGCTCTGGACTTGGCCTTCAGAACATCTGGTTTCTAGTCTCTGCCACGGAGTTCCTGCATGTCCTTGGGCAAGCCACCCGGTTTCCCCACATCCTGTTTCCCCGGCGAGGGATGGGGGATTGCTTTCCTGCGGCACGGTGCTGCGAGGCTCCGTGGGGTTGGCGGTTACCATAGAGATGAGGTACCTAAATAGAATGTGAAACCTGTTGAAGCAGGTCTATGAAACCTGACGGTGTTACCGAAACACGGCCAAAGCTGAGCTGTGCTTGTGTGGGGCAGCTACAACAGGTTGTAAACCTGTCACAGTAGGTGTAAGGACTGTGAAACCAGGGTCAGCTGGAACATAGGCTTGTAAAAACAAAAAACTACCAGCACAAACTCAACTTGTAAATAATAGTAATACCACCAGTTAAACAAATAAACGGAAAGAGGGTTTTCTCTTTAGGATCCTCTGGGCACTTTTGTTTAATAAAGTCTCTTGGTCTGGCAGGAGTCCAAGAAGTCCAGACCTGCTTCTGTTCTTTCTGGGGCACCCTGGAGCTTCTGAGGCTCCTCACTGTTTGTATTAAAGGTCTTTAATTTGCTCTAAGATGTCAGCTGGAGAATGAAAACCATGGAGTTCCTCTGTGGTTTGTTTTAGGCAGAGGGAGGCAGGGGAAATCGTGTGTTAATTTAATTGATACTCTCTTTATTGTGAAATGAAGAGATGACTTTCAGGTATTCCTCATCGCACCGTTAATTATTTTTCTCTGTCTTTCTCATTCACATTAATACAAATATTTAATGTCTTCAGTCTCCCTGCTGAAATGCGGGTGGTTTTGAGGTCCTGGTCATTCCCATTCAGCTTCTCTGGAAACATTTCTGTTCGGTTGTATTTGCAGGCATCTCGAATCCAGGGTTTTCAGTGCAGCTATGCCACCAACTTTTGTAGCCAAATAATAATGCCATCTGTCTCGTCCTTTTTTATCCTATATTTGAACATCCCTTTCTTCTTTTTTGTTTTTTCCCCTTTTTTGGTGCTGGTTGACTTTGTAGAGTGAGAGGAAGTCTTCATTGACCTTGTTGCAGTAGTCGTCCATCCCTCACCCGAATTGGAAGGAGCTAATTTGGGGCTTTAAGATGTGTAGTTTGGTTGAACGCTCCTGCCAAAGCCTTTTAGGTTTTTTATCGGTGTTAGCTTCCATTTGACATTCGTTCATTCCTTGATCTTCCTGAATTGTGTCTCTTGGGCTCCTGATCTACCTCTAATCTTAATTGTGTAGTTAGCAGCAAATTTAAAGTGGAAAAGTGAGGATTTTCTTGACCTCCTTTGTAATTTTTCAGAAATGTTGGAAGTTCTTTGTGAAGCTTAGTGGCTCACTGGTCATGTGGGCTGAGAGATGATTGCAATAACTGACTTTGGTTTGGAAGGTGGAGCTGATACAGGTTATCCAATAATTTCTTTTGAAAATTTACATTTTTTTTTTGCATTTATAAAAGGGAGATAATTGGCTTTCTTACTGTAATATTTCCTCTGAACCAGATTCCTGGCTTGTAGTTCTTGTAACTGTATTTGGACAACTAAGTCTGAGAAGTTTGTAAGCATTGTTGTTGGCTCAAAAGCTACTAGCGTTTCTTTTCCTCTCTGCCCAGTAGTCTAATTTAATAATGTCTGTTTAATTCTAAAGCAATCTCATGAGATTTGCAGGCAACTCTAAATAAGAAAGCCACATCGTTTTATAGAAGACATGTGAAGTATGGAAACTGCCTCTTGAAGAACTTCCTTAGTATCTTTTGTGGTGATAGTATTGCCCAGATAAACACACGCCGCTTGTAAACTTACCAGAATGTGGGGTGGCACTAACCCAGCTCTGCTGGTGTGAATATACTGCCTCTCTGACATACGTACTTTGATTTCTAGCAGTTTTGAAAGATTTACAGGCTGATTTATGGTTCATTCTTTGCATTTATTTTCCGTACTCTTATTTTCAGGGAGTGCAGCCTTTATAGGCTCCATTTGTCTGAGTGCATGTTGTGTCCAGCTTCTCTCTAGTTGCTAAAGGTTGGAACTTCATTACTTTTCTGTCAACTTTTGCCTAACAGTACAGG
The DNA here is from genome assembly GCA_009769605.1 of Bucorvus abyssinicus. Classification (NCBI taxonomy): domain Eukaryota; kingdom Metazoa; phylum Chordata; class Aves; order Bucerotiformes; family Bucorvidae; genus Bucorvus; species Bucorvus abyssinicus. The sequence continues at coordinate 5,577,173 of CM020041.1, read as the reverse complement.
TCCTTTTTGTTTTCCAAAATAAAATGTTATTAAAAGTCTATCTTCTACACCAACGCTTGCTGATTTTTCATGTTTCTACAGTTATTATCTAACTGTGGTTGTATCCTTGAGAGTTTTGTGTGTGCACCTGAGTATTTTAAGTTCCTTTGTGCTTCTTGGAGTTTGGAGTGAAGTTAGTGGTTACTAAAGTCACAGTCTAAGGAACAGGTAGAGAGAGCATTCTTGTTCTTCAGTTCAGGCAATATTAAATTGTTTAATATCTGCAGCCTTGGAGGGGGTGGTTGAAAAAAATTGAGGTGATCAAGATGAGATGGCAAAATTGCATGAGCTGTACTGTGTTGGACCAGATGTCCATGTAAGACCTTACCTTGTCTGCAAAACTGGCCAGTAGTGAGTGATTGTCTGGTGTCTTAGCATTAGCAGCCTTCAGTCTTAGCAGTCACTTACTATGGCAAGGGCTTCCAAAACTGAAATGTGCTGTAAGAAGCCATACCCCCATCATCTGTCAGGTTCAGCCCGGTTAATTCTAGGCTGTCTTCTCCACTGGCAAGCTGGTGTGTTCCTGCGTGCTTCCAATCCTGCTGTTACAGTGTTCCCAGACTGTCATCTTTCCGCTGAGTGTCGATATGCCCTTATCAGTACCCATCAAACGTGCCCTTCTGTACCCTCCTCTCATTTTAAGTACTCTTTACAGCCTTGCCAGAACACAATACAGTGACGATGTGGGAGAAACTGATCTCTCCTGTACAGACTTGATCTATTCCAGAGTTTTTCCCAATGCCTGGTGAATCCAGACTCTTGTTTCCATACACACTGAACCCACAGCTCGTTTCCTTGGCCACATACTGTGTGACTTGTCCTTTCATCAGACTGGGAACATTTAAACAATGCTGTGATGAAACTCCTGGTTTCAACTTCCAACTTGAACCTAGATGTCTAGACATCTAGAACCTTCGCCCTTATGGCCACGAGCACCGAAGCCTACCCAGTGCTTCCTAAGAGACCTCTAGACTTGCTGTGAGATCCACCACGCTTGCTTTAGCAGTCAGATTGCCATATGGTTGCATATACGTTGTCCTTAAGGAGCAGTATTCGTTAATCTGAGAGCGCACTTTATTTCACTTGCAGCAGCGAGGAAATTGCTTCAGGTGTCTCTGGGTGATCTGTCTGTCTTCTATTTTTGTGGCTGGCCTCTGAAGTTAGGGATGGAGAGCCTGCAGCTCCTCTCTAGCTACAGCGCTGCCCTGAACCTCCCCTTTGCCTTGCTGGCTCGGTCAGAGGAAGCAGAGCCTTGGCACAGGCTGGGCTCCCTTCGCTCAGGCAAGGGGCTTGAAGAAGAGGCCCAGCTCATGTTCAATTTTTGCTTTTCTGAGGACATGGACCACCAGCTAGTGCCAAGCTCCCTGAGCCTGGCTTGGGCTCAGCTGGTTTTTATTGCTTCCTCTGCAGAGTTCTGCTGAAATGTATTTGTTGTGCAATGCCCAAACCTTGTTCCTTGAGCTGTGGGTACTAGTGCAATGTAAAGAATAGGGAATGTTAATTTAAAGACTTTTAAGGACAAGCTTTTGAGTTTTTTTTAAGCTGTAGAAGACTGCCTATATCATTGCAGGCTAAAATTCCGATCAGAGTCTCCTTTTTTGTTTGTTTCTTGGTATGTCCAAGCTTTTCTCATCAGCAATTCTCATTCTCTCTGTGCTTTCAGATCTCGGAGAGTTATCATATGCCTCCCTTCCTCTTTGTCATACAGACAAATAGTGCACATTAATTCTTTGATTTAATCCTTCTTAATAAGCTTGTTCCTCCAGGGATTAATTATTTTAGTTTCTGTACTGAATCTTGCACTTTGTTGACATCTTGTACCGGGAGCGTACGACTGAGTGCAGTATAAAACTGAAAGCTCATCTCTCATTAGTTTTTCATGTTCTCATTTGAATAACCCCTTTCTAGGTTCATTCCTCCAACACAGGGTAAGAGAAGGAAGGCTAAAGTAATCCTGTCTATAGGATGTGGCAAGGAAAACAAGCCCCAGCTGTAGCAAAATTCTGGTGCTTTTGTTTCCCCTCGCCCTTATGGGGTGAGTTTAAGTAAAACTTGCGTTTAGCAGAGAAGGACCCTGTTTGATTTCCAAGCCGTGCGTAACTGCACCGGTCACTCCTGGACCTGTGGCCAGGTTTGGGTTTTGAGCTGTTGCGTGGAGCAGTGTGAAGTGGGTGTGAGAGACTCTCTCCCAGGTGGGAATTTTAACCTGCTGGGGGGTTCTTGCTTTCCCTGGAGTAGCTAAGGTTGAAAGCTGTGGAGCAGGGAGGCTCGCTTCTGCCAAGGTGCACGTGTTTCTGGGACGGTGATTTGGGGTAAGCTTCCTGAACCCGCTCGCGGTGTGCTTGCGTGGGCTGCTGGGCGAGAAGGGGTGGTAGAGCCCACTGGGAAGGGGCCAGGCCAGAGCTGGCTCCTGCTGCCCTGCAGCTTGTACTCTGCAGCTCACACACTCCTCTGGAATACGAAATGTTGCTGCAGAGACACCTTCTCAAGGGAGGATTCAGGATTTCTGTAATGTAATTGTAAATTATTTTAAATGCTAAGTTTCACCTTGGATGAATTTAAAATATTACACTTTATTATAGTAAACTCTTTTCTCCAATTTGTGGTCTAGATCCGTTATCTGGTTTCCCATAGCAAAGACCTAGACTCTGTTTCCTACCCATTCACGGATCTGATCCAGCCCTGCTGAATTCAGGACGAAGACTGGTTTGGGGAGGCTGCAGTGATGCTTAGGTTGAAAGTCTTTGGCCTGTCTTACACAGAAGGTCAGACTAAACTGCTTTAATATTTATGAATCCACTTATGAATCCTGGCCTCGAGATTTATGACACTGACACCCGTTGACTTCAGTGGGTGATGGTTTGTGCCTTAAGCAAATATATTTTTGAAAAGAAACTTGTGTAGCAACCATTGCATTTTGTGAGAGTTGGGGCTGAAGAGCTTTCCAGTCAGACTGGTTTTGTTTTCTTGCAGAATGTCAATTCATTTTCATCGCTGAGGGTAGGACTCAGCTATGCATTTTGTCAGAGCAACCTCAGAAATGCTTGATTTCAAACGGTTCGTAGTGTTAAAATTGGGAAAGTTAATCCTTTTGGATCTTGCTGTTAGCAAATTCATGGACTTGATATTCATGCTTTTCCTCCCTGAAAGATTAAAATTGAGAAACTCTGTTGCAGGGAACTGCAATTACTATTCCCTGCTGGCAACATCAGCAATCAAGTTTACAATCCCCTGAGTCTGCAAGATCTGCCACATTTATCATTTTCATTCTTAACAGCTATTTAATAACTCACCTCTTTCCCACTTGGAATTACACATACCTGTGGACATCCGGCCAGGAGACTTTCCAAAATGTTCCTTCTTAAGCATCATTTTAGTGGAAAGAACTGCTTGTCTCTGTTTAAAAAGGTACAGAATTGTAACAGCGCTTGCGGCTGATCTCTTCGGAGATGAGGTTCCTGCTGGGGGTGGCGGAGGCATCCGAAAAGCGGAAGCCAGCCTGGCAAAGGTGCGATGCCGTTCCTCTGTACAGCGGCTGCGGGGAGCTCTGCGCAGAATTCGCCTGCTCCGAGGTCTCTGTCATTACGCTTTTGCAGGCTCCACTCTCTATTTGCCACAGATGCTCATTTTGCAGAAGGCCATGTTTTTGTGTACTCCTTTAAACCCTTTGAAAACGGGATTTACCTCTTGTGATGTACCAGGATTCAGAGGCGAGCGGCTGCCGGGATGGGGCAGGTTGTGAGGGGCAGAGGCAGGAGATTTTCTGAAGGCAGATGGTGCTCAGGGTCACTGCCCTGGTCTCCTGCACTGCTGCTGGCCCTAGGGAGGCGCCGAGGGATGGAGGTGAGAATTTGGCAATTCTCTTGCAGTGGCAGGGAAGCTGGAAGCAATGCTGTTAGCGTTGTCTACTGGTGGATGCCAGGCACTGGGGCCAGGACGTTTGTCTTGATCTGCTGGCATTGCTTTGTGAAATCACTCTAATTATGTCTGTTTTCTTGGTGGCTTCAGTGAGAACGAGACACAGCCTGTCTCACTATTGTGTCTCTTAAAAACCACAGAAAACCCTTTTGAATTCCAAAATGAATTGTACCAGTACCAGACAAATGCAAGATTTGGGTCCAGATTCTCGTCTGCTATAAACTAACCCAGTTCTCTTAACTTCAGCTTCTATCGGCGGCGGATTTGTCCCACTGCTATTATGAATCACTCCCGAAGTTGTGTAGTGACTAAGTTGGGCTCCAGGGACAAAACTTTATTTTTGGTAGCAGTGGAAGGGTATAGACGCATGAATGGATGGATACCCATCCTCCCTTGAGCTACACGGACGGTACGGAAGCAGCCCATCATGAAAGCGCTCTTCGTATGAATAGCTCTTGTGTGGCGCTTTTCATTAATAGATCTCGAAGCGTATTAAAGATGTGACCTTATCTCCATTCTGCAGAGGATAAATCGGAGCCCTAAGTACCATGCAGCTTTCGTAGGGTTACCCAGCAGGCTCTGCCGCTCTGTCAGGCTGTAATTCCTATGTGCATACATAAATTTTTGAGGACATGTGAAAATAAAGCGACTTAATTGCAAACTGACTAGGAAAAAAAGCTGATAAATACTCCTTTAGACTAACAGGAATGACAATCTATATGTATGCTCACTTCAGAACTGCCTTTTACTCCTCTTCCTCGTCCAGCCTGGACCTGAATCAATCAGCGTAGCTTTAGGGCAGCAGCAGCATACAGCACAATAAGTGGCAACGTGTTCCCAAAGTTCGCTGCAATTCCTTCAGTACCTCCATTCACTGTAAAGGAAGATGAATTTGCAGCACTGTTACGTCCTTCCTTCTGCTGCAGACTTCCTGGGTGATCTTGCTGCGGTTGTCAGAGCTCCTGGTGCATCAGGTCCGTTCTAATGTAACTGAACTAATAATATTTCTGTCCTTGACTTTAGTGTTGGGGGACTCGACTGTTGTTGTTTGGTTCCAAGACCTAGAGAAGGGTCATAAATGAAAACAACGTGGAATTTGCTTTAGAGGTCTCTGCTATACTAGAGCCGGCTTTGGTCAATCCTATAGCAGTTGTGCATTTAGGGTACAGGCACACTGATGTAAAAATAGACTAAGACCTTGTCCAATATGCTGTCCTGCAAATATAAATATTTTCCTTTGAAGCTATCTACAGAGTATTTTTGGCAACTGTACAGTGAAATGCAAATCTCTCTCTGCTTCTCTGTGAATCGATTGTTGGGAGGATCCTATATTGCACATTCCCCTCTGCGGGCTTCGTTGACGTCGCAGGGAGTGCAGGCTCCTAACCCAGGCACCGAGGTTAAATAGCAGATAGTTTGATCCTCCCTTTGGTCTCAAGAAAATCACCCTGAAAGTCAGGACTCTGTTTAGGATTTGTTCATGCACAGGTATGTCATGTGGCTGATTTTTCAGAATTAAATACTCCAAAAAATAGAGCTCTCTCTATTTACAGAAATACTGTTTCTGAGAGTTTCTGAAACACGCTGTTTTTGCAAGTTACCGATTTAATTAAGACACTTGGATTTAAATATTAATTTCAGGTTTGTTTACATTTAATTTTAGCTTCCTATCTGTATCATGTGCTTGAGATTGGGAAGTAAATCCGCCTTTGTATGGCGATGAGAAACTTTGTAAAGCTGTACTAATGAGGAAGAAAATGAACATTAATTAAACTTGCGGTTACAGGATGGTCTGGGGCTCTGCAGTCTTGAAGCAGCAGCTAGATGGGTTACTTCATTACAGCCTAGAACAGGGAGCTGTGATGGGAATGGGAATGAGGAGACAATTAAGTTGCTCACCAAGTGCAGAGCCAGCGAGACATTTAATTATCCACAGGAGCTAGCGCTCTAAAACCTGAAGTTTTCTGTAGATCTAAATATGCCAGGCAGTTTTTCTGTCAGATTAGACTTTTTGAGAATGACTTTAAAAATGCCAGAGGGGTTGGGGATGTTGAGGAGACTCAACTTTTCAGCTGAGCTCTGCAGTGTGGTGGCAAGCTGTTGGCAGGTCTCCTGGTCTGTGGAGGAGTTCTCCAGCGTGGCGGGTGGGACGAGTGTAAGAAAGCCCCAAGTGGAGCTGGCGACCTGATGGCACAGTGGACTGGCCTTGTAAAGCTGGAGCGGTAGAGAAGAGTCTGTGTGGCCGCTGACATTGGCAGTATCTGTGGATGCTGTGGTCCTTGGAAGCAGGTCTTCAGGGATGCGCAAGAGCCCTATTATCCCCCAAAAGAGATTAGTGGAGCTCTAAACCCCAGGCCTGTGTGGTGCAATGGACTCATTTGTGGCTTATCAATGTAATTCTTGTCTTAGTTAAACAGGACAATCACTCTCTGACTTCCTAGTGAATTTTTTCCTGTGTGGCTTTCTCTTCTAGATAGCCACCTTACTAACCTTAGCAGAGGTTTTGATTCTCTGAACTGCCGTTTCCTTTTGATTGCCTTCTGTGTTAGTCTTTAATGCATATTAATGAGCGCTAAGCAGCACTTGACTTGAGTAATTTGCAGCTGGGATCTAAAAACCCGTGGAAGGAAGGCCTGGGGTTGTCCTGGTTTGGGAAATAGTGGGATATTATAGGCTCTTTGTTACAGTTTGGTGCATTCCAAAAGCCAACACTTTTTCAATTAATTTGTATTTTTATTAGTCACAGGACACAGTTGCTGCTGCCATCATTATTTAGCAATATTCCCATCTTCATTTTAGTTTCAAGTTAAAAGTTCCAGGAGAGGAGGGGAAGAGGTAACAGCTCAGCCTCTTGTCCGGAATTGGAAATCCTTTCCACAGAGATGCTCAATCCCACACCTCGTTCTGAATCCCACAGCACGTGTGTGGCTGCAGGGGACGGGTAGTGCAGGGGAAGCACCGCTAATGTGTATCTCCTGGAAGTACAGCAGCGCCAGGATGGGTGAGCAGCAGTTTAGGATAGAAGAAAGCTGTTGCTAGCATTTACTTTTAAGCTCTTAGTTCATGAAAGCAACTTACTGTTCAGAACTTGAAAGGTAATTGGAAGGTTTAATTCTGCTTTTGGATCCCCTGGAGTAAATGTCCAGGCGATGGCCCCAAGAATTTTCCGAAGTCCTTCTAGTCTAACCTGTGCCGGAGGGAAGGCACAGATTTGCTCAGATAATACGGCATTTCTGTCATCGTCATCCAGAGGCATTCCCCAGGAAACTGCAGCAACGTTAATGCTCCCCGTTGTCACCATAAACTTGGTGGTTGTCTGATAGATGTCTTGGTATGACAGGCTGGCACAAAGCTGGTGGCATCTGTGGGTGAGAACAGGGCTGATGGGTGAAGGGCACGAGCAAGCTCACGCTGTTGGAGCGCTGCCTTTATGTTTCGTACTCAGCTGTGTGCAGCACTGGTGTTGGGTTGGTGGCTAAAAGCAATCTCCCTTCCAGGGTCACTTTTTGAGGGTGTTCTGAGTAGTATCAGAAAAACTGCATTAGGCAATTCATCTTGAGCTTTTCATGTTCGGAGCACTTGGCAAAGAAACAGCAAATCAGCCCTTGTAATTATCCTGCAAGACTTGTTGTGCTGGTTCAGAGGTGGAGAGATAGAAGTAAAGAGGTTAAATGTCTTGCTCGGAGCAGCAAGGAAATGTGTGGTGGAGACATTCAGGAGCCCCGCGTATTTTTTAATGAATCATTTATAACTGTGGGTGTATTGTTAGGCAGATGGCTTGAACTGTGGATTGCTCGAGGAACTCTGCCTTGCTGTCTAAATGAATTTTCTTCTTAAAGTTTTAAACAGCCGTTTTTTTCATATGTTATTTCATGAGAAGGTGTTGGCTAAATCAAAGACTGTGTTGGATATGCAATATATAACAATATATAATCCTTTTACAATTCTTAATAACTCTGACCAAAAGTAATTGATGTGTTTCTCAGGACTAAAGGAAATTCCGGTGTTGGAGACAAAGTTATTTTAGTTCAAGATTAAAATGTGAAAAGAAGTATTTGTTTGAAGGTTAAATTCCTTCCTTTCTATACTCCGACAGAATTAGGGAGGGTGCTGCCGTGGGGATGTACAGCACGGTGTCACGTCTATCTGAGAAACAGAATGAGGAATAAGAGCACCTGATGGATGATCCGCTGTTTGGCGTGCAAGAGGGCCAGCACCAAACGTCAGTGCTTGGCCACTGGTTTTGTGGGAACCAGCATTCAAATGCCTCTTTTCTTCAGTCTTACAGTTTGTCCCAGGGTGTTGCCTTCATCTCCTCAGGGGGACTCTTCACCCTGACCAGGTGTTGTCTTTTCCAAAAGGCCACCGTGCCCTGGAAGCTAAAGTTCCCCTGTAAAAGTTGTTCTGCTGTCTGATCAGCTCAGCTACTGATTGTAGAAGTTGCCTACCCGTTGATTTCCTTCAAAGATCTAAATTCCTCCCAATTCCCATCAGTACCCCCCGCTGCGTGCAGCAGCGTTTCCCCCAGGGTCTGAAGCACGCTCTGCATTTTATACTAAGATCCGGCACTACCTGTTTAGTTAATAGTAGGTTTAATAAATCCAGAAATACCTCTGAACATGTGCAAAAGGCAAATCACATCTTCCCACGACACTCAAGCTCTCTGAGTATTTCTCCTGGGCATATGTATGGCATGTGCATTGTACTCTGCGCGGTTGAACATGCAGATGCTTGTTCCTTCTTGAGCTTTACTTGTGCATTTCTCATAAAAAAACCTTTAAAATTGCAGGATATAATGTTTAATGTCCAGAATAAGAGTGTGTGTATACAATTACAATACACATTAGAAGGAGAATAACATAAATTCTGAATTTTTCGTGTATTATTCTTTACAGTAAAAGATCAGTTGCTGTCTCTGGGTTCGGCACTTATTTTCTTGGTTGTCTCAGCTTCCTTGAGCTGCTGAGCCTGTCTCACCTTCTTTGTGTCTGATGTAGAATGTAAATGAGATAGGAAGAGACAGGACAGGATTTCAAATTCAGTTCCCTCTATACATACAGGATGGCATCAGTTTAAATTGCTTCGATATAATTTTGCTTCCTTAATCCTTCCCCTTCAATCTGTTTTTTGTATACATTAGATATATGAAATCTGGGACTGGAAATCCTCCCTAATGTAAGTTAAGACATGACAAATGAACCTGACATTTTTCCAAGGAGGGAACCAGAGAACATACTGTATTTATAGCGGTAGGAATAGAGTTTGCTGCTTGTAGAAGAAAAATATGTGTTACATGAGAACGCTGGTGCTGGGATATGATAAGAGTGTTTAAATGATACTTGTTTCAAGCGAGAATACTGGGTTCAGAGGAGCTGAACTGGTTCTTCTGGCAGCTTGATGTAGGGCTTCACCCAGCAGAGGATTTAGGCTCCCAGAAGCTCAGATAGTGAGATGAAGCATGCCAAGATATTCTCCTGCGCCCAATCTGAAAGCCCAGTGACTCCAGGTTCATCAGTGGGCAGAGTGGGAAAGAGCGTGATGAAAGAGCTTCTGAAGGTTGGATCTGGGGCTTCTCTCAATAATAATCCAAACAATTTATTTCATGTTAATAGTGAGACGTTGTGGTTACAAGCGAAGAGTTCATTAGTTGAAGTTCTCAAACACAGATGTGCAAACACATGCAGAAAAATTGATTCAAGCCGACCATCTCTGTAAGCCAGCTACTGGCTGCTGTGACCTTCTGCAGTAGGGCAAGACTGCAGGAGGAGACAGATGCAGGTGATCCGGGTGCCCCAGTTGTTTCACCTGTGTGAAGATGATGAAAAGAATTTTTCTTCTTAAACTTTTCAGTCTTTATGAGGGTTTCCCCTGAACACAGTCAGAATTGCTTGGAAGGTGTTCCTTTGAGATGCTCTGTAGAAGGGCAAATTTCTTTTTTTTTTTTTTTTTTTCATACCAGGGTATCTGGTCCAGTCTGAATAAGGTGTTCTTTTTTCACTTAGCAATGCACTTGCTGACACCTTTTCTTAAACTAGTTGTGGTTAATTCTTGCAAGAGTAATTTGTCAGCTGAGCCCTTTGTGTCAAGGGGGAAATAATCACAAAGCTTCATTGCCTGCGTGTAAGACATAGCGCTTTTCAGTCTTACTTAGGAACAAAAAGGCTGACTGTTTTTTGACTGCTGAACTGCGCATCAGGACCAGCTTACAGCACTGAACTGATGCTTTATTTAGCAGAGATAGTGAACACTGGAGCCGTCTGGGGCTGGCAGTTGGCGGAGGTCATAGTAACTTCCATTGTTGCTGGTTTCTAACGGGGAGTGCATTTCCTAGACAGATTCTTAGACCTGTACTTCGCTCGTGGGGTTTGAGGAGAAGTCCTTTCGGTTCAGGGTTGTACCTTTTGTCCTTTCTTGTCAAGTTGGGGAAGTGATGCTTTGTTTTGCTCTAATAAAGAATTCACCTGGTTTCCTCTCTGCATCCTAATTGCTCTCTGGAGAGCACTAACGTGTGCTTAAGCATATTGTAACTGTTTACTCACAACGTCTGCTGTATGTGCAGTAACGCGAAGCGTTTGATCTCTGCCCTGTTGCTGCAGGCTGGCATGATTCGCACAGACAAGGACGAGTTCTTCATTGAACCTCTGGAGAAGGGGGCCCAGGAGGAGGAGGAGGGAGGAGGCAGAACGCACGTGGTCTATCGCAGAGCAGCCGCCAAGAAGCAGCTTCCTATTGAAAGCGTGGATATCCTGTATAAAGGTAAGACAGAGGTGTTAATGCCAGCTGATGCATGAAGTGTTGCTGAAGGCGTGTAGCCAATGCGATCTGCTATCTCTGCCTTTTTTGTCCTTGAAAATGGAAGTGTGTTCTTCTCCTTCTGTGGATGAAAAGGTAGGGAAGGAGTGAATGCTTTCCCTGCTATAAGCAGGCACCCAAAACCATCTCCAGGATGGTGGAGCTCTGTATGCTTTAAGGAGTTTTCTTGGCTCCAGAGATAGCCAGCGTAAAGTTGTGTGTCCCACTGAGTCCCCAGGCCAGAGCAGAGGAAGGGGATGGTGGATGAAGCCACAGATTCCCGTGCCTGCTGGGGACAGGGAGCAGTGCTGGCTTTGCAAAGGCTGTGTTGTGGTACGTGGCTGATGCGGTACACGACCTTCTCATTGACAGAGTCCTTGCTGGGTTGGATTTAATCCAACCAGGGAAGTAATGGTAACTTCTGGTACGACCACAAACTTTCTTGATTTACTTATGTGTTTCCAAGTTTGGAATCTAACGTATTAAATAGGTGAAGACAGTGATGGAATAACAGGAGCTAAATGAAAACACCCGTTCTTTGTAGTGTTTTCTATTTCTCTGGTAACGGCTTGGATGTTGCACCTTTTTTTCTGAATAAATAAGGGATGAAAATCTGCTAAGTGGATGTTTTGACAGCTAATGTTAACACTGAGATAACCGGGTCATTTGAGGGGAAACAACAAAACTGCCACATTTTTGTTCCAAACGTATGTACCAAACTGCGGAGTTTTTTTGCCGCTCACACCCTAGAATATCTTATTTCCGTATAATACATTTTCAAGTATTGTGTTATGCAGTGTGTTAGATTGTCCCTTGTAGAAATCTTCCTGGAGATCCCCACCTCGCTACTATGCTATCTTAGGAAGGAAGCACTAGTATTCAACTGAACTTTTTTCCTTCACTTTGGCCATCAAAGTGACTCATGAATTTTGTGGCTGATGCGGTGCTGGTTGGGCTCTTCTGGGTGCTTTCGTACTTGCTCTGGAGCAAAGCTGGGGAGCGTAGGAATCCGCGTGCTGCAATCCCAGAATCGTAGGATGGAAGTGGTTCTCTGTAGATGTTTATAAAATTATTGTGATGTTGGAAAATATCAGCCAGTCGCTGTGCTTTCTCTTAAACAAAAGAGACTTGGTTTTATTCACACCTTATGGCAGTATTTTTGTTTTCGGATGGTAAATATTCCTCAGGAGTAGGAGTCTGGTACACAGAAAAGCATAAACTGTAGATCAGCTCCAGTTATTGGCATGTGGTACCTGCTAGGGGAAGGCTCCGACCGCAGTATCTGAAAACACCTCTTTGAAATGCAGCGCCGTGCTGCGTGGCCGCTCGCGGAGCTGCCGCGGGGCTGCTCGTGGGCTGGCAGCGAAGCGACATGCGGGGGGTGATGCCACCGGGCTGCTGCGTCTGTCACCTCACCTGCGCCGTGCGCTCGCGTAAGGACTTGTCTTTGTAGGCTCTGGGACAAAGGCACAAGTCGTAGCCACCAGCCAGCGTGGTGGGTTAAAGATCAGAAGGGAGGCTGAGCTCGGGCAGGTTGGGCTGAGACATGGCTCTGACCATGCCTGGACCAGCAGGTGTCGGTGATAGGTTGGAATAGTTATGAGTGTTCCTATTTCGATTTTTAGAATAAGAAAAAAATGCTAGGAGTAGTAATCTTCCCTTCCATCCACCATCTTTTGGTTTGTAAAATCAATTAAAGATTACTTTTTGTTGTGGAAAAACCCCACTACACCGTACAGGGCTTTTCCCCTGAGATTCTCTTTGCCTTAACAAAAAAAGAACAAAGGTTGGTCACTCCAAAACTGGTCCGTTCTCCTTTTTATTCAAATTGGCTTCCCACCTCTGATTTGCTCTAGGCAGCAGGCACGGAGAGGGCTTGCTTTCAGAAATGGTGACTTTATTTACTAGCTTGTCTTTTTCTAGAATGTCCCTAGTTTTGGTTACGAACGTCAGAATCGGGGTGTTGGTAAGCATGCTGTGCTGCACGTTTCCATAGCGCTCTAAATTAATCAACGGGCTTGTTTAGGAAATACTTAGTAGGGCAATCTCAGCATGCTGTATCTATTTAAAAAAAAAAAAAAAGAAAAGAAAAAAAAGAGGTTAACCAGGAGCACTCCCCCGCTTCCACCATCCCTGGAGACAACTGCATTGTTGCCAAGTCTCATAAATTAACATGTGATGAATTGTAACACTTGGACTATTTTTAAAGGTCCAGCCTCCAGGAATCTTATGAATATATGATGATTTTTTTTTTTTCCCTAGGTGAGCTTCTGGCTCTTTTAACTGTTGATAAAAACTTTGTAGTTTCTGTCTGTGTAAATGTTTTAAAATAATGAGTAACACAAAGTATATAGTATTCCATAATCTTTGACAGCATCTTTCAAAATCCCATGATATGTTAATTTAATCCCATGATTTGGGAGAGGATTGTGACTCATGATTTTTGAATGTTCGAGTTTGGATAGATAGATACAAATTCCTTATAAATATTCTTATCTCTGGCATTCTTCTGACAAGAAACAGGGCGAGCTGTTCTCTCCGTGGGGAAACAGGAGGTGAAGGAGTCGTAAGCTCCATGACCTTGGAGTTGGGTAGGTCAGTCATCATTTCAAGGCCTTGGGGCTTGCGCTGGGCAGTGGTCACGCCGGACCTCACATGGCATAGGTGCTTTGGGGTTTAGTCCTGCAGTCAGCAGGTCCATTCGGATGCTGCTGTTAGGAAAATCTCCCCAGGTTCTCCCTTGCAGAAGTGAGTTTGTGTCTGTGGAGCAGAAAATCCCAGCTGGGCGTAGGGGACCTCCTGCTGTGCAGTGCCGGGGTGCCTCTTCATGCCTTCCATCTCCATGCAGAAGTGAAGAGCTCTTCATGCCCAACGTTTTGCCTGGTCGGATGGTCTTGGTTAGTCACTTGAGACTTTGGGGTTGAACTTGCTCTGACTTCAGTTATTCTTGTAATGAATCTATACAGAGACATAGTCCCCTAAATGCAGGTCTGGGTGGTGGATTGTTGGAGATCTCAGTACCCCCAGTCAACGTGCATGCCCCCATGGCTGCCCAGGCAGAGAGCTCCAAGATGGAGCTGCAAGACAGCAGGAGGAGGGTCCCTGAAGCTAAAGGGGACCTGATCTTCCCCCAAAGACAACTCGGACTGATGGAAGATCCATTGGCTGGTTGTGAGGGTGGATTCATGCATGTAGGGGAAAAAACCCGGCATTTTCCCAATTGTGGAAGTAAACTCTAGATTGTGCTAGCAGGTGTGGTGGGGTGGACCTGACAGCAGGGGATTTGTTTAGCATTTTCCATACGCTATTGTGCTGAGCAGCAGCTTACCATCACCAACACTATCTTCCGAATCATGGGTCATCTACCGCCACCATCTGCGACTCCTCGAACGCTTCCATCAGCGCTGCCTCCGCACAATCCTAAACATCCACTGGACTGACTACGTGACTAACGTTGCTGTCCTTGAACAGGCAGACGTCACCAGTATTGAGGCCATGTTGCTGAAAACGCAGCTGCGTTGGGCAGGGCACGTCTCCAGGATGGCGGATCACCGCCTCCCAAAGATCGTGTTCTATGGTGAACTTGCCACCGGCTGCCGCAAGAGAAGAGCTCCAAAGAGGAGATATAAGGACTCCCTGAAACAACACCTCAGCCTAGGCCATATTGACCACCACCAGTGGTCCACCCTGGCCTCCAGTCGGGAGATTTGGAGACACACCATACATAACGCTGCTGTCTCCTTCGAGAGCACGCGTAGAATCAAGCTCGAGGAGAAAAGACAGCGCAGAAAGAACCGTGCCTCGACTATACCGCCCAAGGAGACCCTCCGGTGTGCTCTTTGCAACCGGTCTTGCCTATCCCGCATTGGCCTTTTCAGCCATCAACGCGCTTGCAATAAGCGTGGGCAAAGCCCTTCCCAAATCTTCGTCCGCGAAGCCAAGCCATGATGATGATGTCTATCTTTTACACTCTAGCAAGCAAAGTTGAGATTTTATTCCACCTGTTTAAAAAACACGAACAAACAAACCCCCCAACCTCCTAAGCCCTGGAGAGATCAAGATATGCATCTTCTTTTATGAAGGCTCTGCTGACGTGCTGTTTTTTGAGAAGTGGAATGTGCTGGGGGAGAACGGGCGTAAAACAAGCAGCAGAGCCCATACCAGATTTACTTCTGTGTTTACGTAAAGCGCTATCTGAATATCGGGAAAAGTAAATACTTGTTTTGGCAGCCTGAATCAGTGTGTGTTGACAGGTGCAGGATTATCTGGAGAATCACAGAGTAAAGCGTGTAATATTTCTACCTGGTTTTCCCTTCTCAAACAGTACTATTTGTTTATGTTCTGGAAAAATGTAAGCAACATATTTTAGGGCAGTAATAATCTGCAGCAGAGCAGTACCGTGAAAGTCTGTGCGAGCTCACTACAAATTAGGCTAATTTTTTTGGAATGAGAAGTATTTTCATGTAGTAGTTGATGTATTGCAGGTATGGTGGGAATAAACCCTCATTTTTTCTGGCAACCGCTTGTACTACTTGCATACATATAATAATTTATCCTCCTCTATATAAAAACAAAGAGCATGTTGAAAATATTCTGATATTTCCAGTTGAAGTCCTTCTTACAGAGATGAGAAATGTTGCTTGACAGCAGTAAAACTTCCTACATGATAGAACTAGAATTAAATAGGCAAGCTAGAGGAGGTTGTTTTTTCTTGAAACTGCTGGGTTTTTGCTTAGATTTTCTTTAGACGTGAAGTGAAGAGATGGTAAGTGTTTAATTAATGGTTATGGTGGGGTCTGGAGAACCAGCTTGATTTTTTTTCTCTCTAAAGACAATCTGATTATCAGGCTTGTAAGCTTTAATACCACATTTCCCCAGCTAAATTACTGTGTCTGTTATGTTGATCAACGGAGAGGAAATGATTGTACGAAAACTTCCTTAAGGTTTGCCTTCTCTCTCAAAGTCGTCGTCTAAATACGCTCCTCTGAGTTTTACTGTACCGCTTGACTGATGAGAAACAGAAACTCAGGTTTGGATGACAGTTTTATTTACTGTGCAGATGAAAGATGACCTTAGCCAAGAACAGTTTATTACTGAGGAAGACAGCAAGGTAACTCTCCAAATGTGCTTAAACCAGGCAGGCTGTTGTTTCTTTAACTGCCAATTAAATAAATCCCTTGGAATGGCCAAATCCAGCCTGACACAAGTCCCATCACGAATATACTGCGGGCTGATGGGCTGGACAGGCTGACTGCTGGAGACTCGTGACCCCTTCCCTCGGCAATACTTGGGTTTGCTTGTGGTCAGACCTTCAGAGGGAGTGGTAGCTTGGTGCTGAAAGATGTGATAATTCCGTGTGACACCGTGCTGTACTTCCTGGGGCAAACCCCACCCTTTTCTTTGTTTGTTTGTTTGTTTTTTAATTCTACCACTATTTATTTTTTTTATGTCAAGAGTGGCTAACATCCCTCTGGCCATAAAAACACGCCAGTCAGATAAAAGGACAGGAATAAGTTGCTGCTTCTACCCAATGGAGGCAACAAGCTCCTTTCTGACAGATAGCCAAACCTCACCAGAGCAGAGCTGCTCCTCAGTCCTGTTACCTGACATCTCCTGCCCCTCTGTGATGCAAAAGGACAAGAGCCTTTCCTCCTCCTCACGCTGATGGCACATTTGGGAGCCTCAAGGGCTTGGCGGCCAGTCCATCAGGAGAGGAGTCCATGTCAATTTAAGCTGAAGCAACCAAAGACTAGAAGTCGTTGGAAAAGATGAAGTTAAAAATATGAAAGTTGTAACAACTCAGTTGCCAGAGGTTTGCAGGTTTTAAAGATGATATTTCAGAGGAAGACTCCTCCATCACAGTCCATCAAGCTGCCAATGCCATTGATTTACTAATGTATTTAAATTACTTTTTAGAAACCAACCTGCATCTGGTGTATATTTTTCTGGATTGCCTGAAACGACGCTCAGATTGGCTGCAGGCTGGCTGGTTGCCATTCTAATTTACAGAAACTTTCCTCGTTACCTTTGCAGGGGAACAGTTCCTTCAGGAGACTGAAGTTTCTCCAAATTCAATCAATATTTCCTCTCAGCATGTACTCCTGCTGATTAATTACTGTTCCCTTATTTTGCAGTCAGTAAGGCACTGATGACAATATTTTTTGTCTCCTTCCTACATCATCTGTGCATGATAAATACATCTGTCTTTCTCTCCTGTCTTGGGTTTTCTCTGAATTTCACATTGCAGATTCATGGGGCTTTTCTGGGAACAGAAAGGTTGAGAATTCAGTTGCGAATCAACTTTTGAATAAGAAGCGGGGTTATGCCCTCATGAAAAAACAAGTCTCCAGAGAGTGGTATTAGGCTGTTGGATGTCACCCTTCCCTCCCATAGGTGCAGCTGATGAGGCAGCTCTTTGCTAGCACGGGCAAATAAGACCCTTGCAGCAATTTTAATATGAAAAATCTAAAGGTTTCTATTTTTATAACAGTGCAGTAAATCATCTGGGATGACTAGGTGAAGGCTAATGAACGGCACTCTTACATGTTCTTGGTGGGAAATACAAGGAATAGCCTTTTTTTTTCCAGAGCTGATGGAATTTTCTGCCGTGGACCTCCCCAGCAGGTGGCCTTAGCTGGGCCACAGAATAGTCTCAGGTAACAAGTCAACCCTTCCAGTGCTGCTGGGACAGTTTTCTTTTGGCTGAAAAGAAGTTCAATTAATTTCTTAATTTTCTTGTTTTCTCTTCGCCTCTGAAAAAACACAGCAAAATTACTAGTGCTAAGGGAAGTGTTCATGTAACTGAAGATGCGTGGTGATGTGCGGGTGTACCAGGACCACAGGAAAGCTGTGTGGGCAACTTTTACAGTGGGCCTTTTTGAATTTTCATGAGCTTTGGAAAACACATTGCATCTTCAAATGATTTTTTGGTTTTAATTAAACATCTCCTTTTTCCAGGTGCTAAAAATTGCTTTAAGAACGATTGAACGTTCGCCGAATACTTTATTATTTCTTCATGGCATCAAATCTGTAGTCACCTCAGCACCGTTTTGTTTCACCAGTAACATAAATCTTCTCGTACATAAGTAAAAATTGGTGGGGCAGTGGGGAGCGGAGCGGAGCGCTGTGCTGCACGGCGATGCTGTGGCTGGGACAGGGAGAGGTGGAGCAGAGAGCTGCCACATGGGCCAGCTCTGCTACGGGGTCCTGAGCTGTCATCCTCTCCCGTAAGCTCCACAAAACTGCAGTCATCCCTGCAATAAATCATCACTAAACATGGAATGCAGAAACATCGTAAGAGCATGTTAAGAAGCTCAGTTTCTGTATTTGTCCCTGCCTTTGTGATTAGGTAGTTTGAGATCCACGTAGGCTTCAAGGAAACGCCTAAGTGTGCGTTTAACTTTGAGCAGGTTCTTAAGTCGAATAGATTGCAGTGGGATTCAGATACGTGCCTTAGGCCGTATGGTTTTTATTCTGACTGGAGGTGGGTTGCTGTTTTGGTTATGAGGCAACTTACTGGAGCACGCAGAATCACAGGATCATCCCGTTGGAAGAGACCTTTAAGATCACCGAGTCCAACCGTTCACCCTGCACTGTCAGGGTCCCTAAACCATGTCCCCCAGCACCACATCCACACGTCCTTTAAACACTTCCAGGGACAGGGACTCCACCACATATGCCTGATTTAAAGGTGAACAACTTAATTATTTGGGCTTATTCACATGTCACTGATTTGCTCGTATCATTGGCTAACGTAGAAATAAAATTAATTTCATTCTCAACTGATGAGTTCATTTTAGCCCCTACTGAGTTCAAGCACTGTGATAAGGCTCTTGCTGAGTGGTGTGAACAGCTTACAGCCGGAGCTGAATATTATTAAATGTCGCTAAGTGTAACAATTATAATAGAGCTGATATTGGTCTATAAAACAACAGGTTTGAGTTCTGATACAAATACTCCTGCAAATTTTTTTTGTGAGAAGCGGTGATGAAAGCGTGGGAAAAGTGCTTATTTTATTTTCCACATTCTTCTATCAATTCATTCCGCACTACGGGTGTGTGAAACTAAGCTTGATTAAGCGTGTTTATGTTTACATTTAGTCAACACTTGTTTGTTTATGGAGACAAAACATTTTACAACAGATTTCGTTTCAGGTTTGATTTTGTTCCTTATGCACTATCCATTGATCTCACAATCCTTAATGAATTTAGCCTCGCAGTCTCCTGGGAGGAAAGAGAACTCAAAATATTTGCCTTTTGAACAAGAGTAACATAAACCTTGGTTTTACTGAAAGCTGATCCTGTTTCTTGCTGGTAACAGCCCAGTGTGAGAGCAGAGTTCACTGGAGCAACAGTTCCTAAGTCAAACGGTGCCTTCTGAGTGTTCTCCTGTGAGCGCGTGCAGCCGCCCACCGGCACGTGAGGAGCTCTGGCTTCTGAAAATACATGTGCACACCCACACGGTTTTTGCAATTTCAGATTTGCTGGTGAGTTGTTTTTTTTTTTTCTCTCTGACGTGTCATTCTATTGGGGTTTGTTTATTTACAAGCTGTGTTGGTGTTGCCCAACCTGCTGAGGAAGGCAGAGGATGGCGACGATCCAGCAGGTCCTGATGTTCCTGCCAGGCACAGAGGGGGAGAAACTTGTTCACGGAGACCTTAAATATCCTGTCCTGACAAACTGAAGGCGTTCTGCAACCCGCATCTCCGTTTAGGAAATGGATTCTGGAACTGAGAATTCAAAAATATGGGTAGTGTTTGCTGTTTTGTACCATGGGATTGAAACTCTGTGTTTAATAACAATACGCAAAATAGCATCTGGTATGCGTCACTGAAATAAGCTCTAGCAGCACATTTCGATAAACAGTTTCTGTTTAAAATGTTTTCTGACTAAAAGTGGCATAAATCTTGCCTGCTGTCCACGATAGTGATGACGAATGATGAAAAAACTCCAGGCATCATCAGATGAAAGCCATGGGCAAGCCCAGAGTTGCGAGGGAGATGGATATCCTTCAAACATCTAAATTTCTGTCAGTTCTTGCAACAGAGGAGCCGCACGTGAGGCCTTGTGAAGTGGTCCAAGGATTAAAAATGTGTTCCAGCTGGTTCTGGCTGTTGTCAGCTGCCTGAAGCCTGCTCCTCGGTGGCCAGCCACTGAAGAAGTCAGCGTGCTGCTGGTACCTCGGTGCTTGCGGAAGGGGCACTGGGAGAGTCACTGCGCTCATAGCAGCGCGAGACCCAGCTGGAGAGCGAGAAACGGATCGCTTGGTCTCTGTGCTAATTGAGTTCATGGTGAGTACACCAAGCACATTCCCACAGAAAACGCTGTGTTGCTCGTGAGCTCAGTGACGGCTGAAGGGGGAGTACGTCAGCGCCTCGGAGCTGCTGCTGTGTAGGCAGTCATCACTGGCACGTCCACAGCCACCGCCCAGGTAGCGAACGCCCGCGCGAAAGGACGGTTTTCTTTAGCTGACTTTATCTCAGGGGTGATGCTATAACGCATTTAGTCAGGTGTTACGCGCTGCTCCCTTTCCAAGGATGTTCTTTCGAGGTCCTAAACCCATCTCCTAGTTTAACTGCAACTTCTTGTCCTGCCTCCCTTGGCACCCTCCCCCTGGGGGAGGCGCAGCGGTGCTGACAACCCCTGCTCACCACTCCTGCCTGCCGGGTGAACTGGGAGGGGTCCAGAGCATATCACCTGCCTTTTGCAGATAGGGCGAGAGGGGGATGCAGGTGTGTGCAGGTGCAGGGATGAGCAGGGAAGCACGTGGTTCCTTCGATGCTTACGCTGTGTTACGCTCTGGGGGAGGCTGGGGACTACACCTGTAGTAACCCGCTGCTTGGTTTGAGTTAGGTGCCTGGTCTACAGAGCCTGGGTTTACAGCTAGAGCCTGTGCTGGTTAATAACTTTCTGGAGCCCTTTTGCAACTCCTGCTTATTTATTTGTGTTCACTGCGTCTTGAAGTCCCTAAGCAATGCTTGGGGCTGCCTGGACTTTTTAGGTAAAAATAACTTTCATCTGAAGAGCAAGCAACAGCAGTGCTAACTTTCATTTCAGCTAGCGCAAGTCTCCTTTCCCCTGTGCTTTCCTGAAATTATAAAAGGTGAGAGGATCTTAGCCCAGGAAAAAAACAGTAAAATGTCTTTCTTGAGTTGCTTTGAACCTGCCCTTTGGTACAGCAGTAAATGAATTTCTTCTTGAAAACTTTTGCTTTTCGGTAGAGCAGAAACTCTGTTTTGTAACAGTGGGATAAAGCACTAGCAGAAACTACGTCACTGCAAACTCCGATTTTTCTAGATGGTCATGTTACAAATGATAATTATTTTTCAAAATATTTCATCCCAAACTGTGTATGACACAAAGTCCCACATACGTGTTTTCTGGTAGTTGTTTGAATTTAATTGTCTGTGCTCATTTGAATATAAACCTCAGGAGTCGTCTTACCTAATATTTGCGTATTACACCTCAAATGTTCTGTCTGCAGGACTGGCTTGGACCACAACGTACTCTTAAGCCAAACAAT
Organism: Bucorvus abyssinicus; assembly: GCA_009769605.1. Lineage (NCBI taxonomy): Eukaryota > Metazoa > Chordata > Aves > Bucerotiformes > Bucorvidae > Bucorvus > Bucorvus abyssinicus. The sequence continues at coordinate 5,555,903 of CM020041.1, read as the reverse complement.
GATTATTTTGTGATCGCAAAGGTGCCTTCTGGGATAGGACCGGTTTCTGCTGAAGGCCCATACGTGAGCAGTAGCTGCTCCACCAACCCCAGCACAGCCCAGACGTGGTGTGATGCTCTTGCCTAGTTCAGACCCTGCAACGCTGCCTGCACAAACCTGTGTCCTGATATTCTGCTGCTGAAGCTCTATTATCGTCATAAGAAGAAGGGTTTGCTGATAGGTTTAAACCAATCTAACACTGCTAATGACAGACTAGTCCTTCTCTTGCTCGCCAGCCACGCAGTCCCTCTGCCAGCTGTTGCTGTCTGAGCCGCGTTGCTGAAAGGGACTGGTCTCTGGAGGCTGTTGGAAGGTCCAGCGATACCAAGGCAGTCCAACTCAATCGGTAGGTTGCTTTCCTCAGTGCCTGTGCAGACCCTGCTCTCAGCTGGCTGTGTGTCTGGAAGAAGACCCTCACAGAGAGTGGCCCCTGGTTCTGTTGCCTGCTTTTCCCATCCCCATGCAAAGGGTGAAGTCTCTTACAGACCAAGAGGTTCCTCCTTTACTTTGTGATGTTGCACGGCTCTTGGAACCGCAGTGCCTGTTAATGGGGTAAATACCGTGTACTCTATTTTTCAGCAGGTCCTTCGATTAAAAGCCTGGTATGCATCTTTGCTCTTCCTTTTATCTGGGAGTTTTTGTGCAGTCACTTACTTGTTCCAGCTCTCTGTGTGTGCTCGACCATCTGGCACGGCTCGGCTGCCCGTCAGCGTGTAGTGCTTTCAAGAGGAAAAATTATTAACCACAATCTGGATGGCGAGGGGGTTAGGGACTGTTCTCGTATCAACCCTAGAGCTGACAGTTCCACAGGTAGGCAGCTCTTCAGAGCAGGTTTCTCAGCAGCCCTTTGCGGTGTTGCCTGATGGGTGTGCGAGGAAAGGCGGCCAGCAGTCCCGAAGGACCAGGCGTCAGGGAGGAGTCAGGAGCAGCGGTCCTTGGCAGCCCAGCCGCCGCCGTCCCTCGCTGCTGGCCCGCGCGGAGGCTGTCGTGCTGCAGGAGCCGGGCAGCGCTATGGAGCGCTTTCTTTAGCACTGCTGGGTTTCAGACAGTTGTCCTTGGAACAAAATTCGTTTCCTTGGGCTTTGATCCATTTTGCAGAGTTTGGCCACTACAGACTCAATTTTAAGAGACATGGATTTTTTTTTTTTTGCCGGTAACCCTAATGTTTTAACATTGCTTCAACAATTGTAGCTTTTTAAAAAGTGGAGTGATATTTACAGAACATTTGAGGAAGGATTCTTTCATCCAAAGAACGAGTCGCACATAAGACGTGCTCAGTCCTGAATGTAACCTGAAAAAAAAGCCTAATGGTGGTTTCTGTGAACTGCCACCAGTGGGAATTTTTTCAGCTTGTAGTCTTGTCAGGTATCTGTGCACTTTGTGACCGCGTCTGTTTGCCTGTCAAGGAGATCTTTATTCCTGTTGTGCGTGTGGAGGCATATCACAGTTGTTGAAGATGCTCGTTGACTGTGAATGGTGGGAGACACTGAGAAATGTTTGATGCCTGAAGCAGCTGCCTCTGAAATGCCCATCCCTGCGCCTCCCTTCAAATGCCACCTCACACGCTTCGCAGGGAAGGCAGCAAAGTTTACCTTGGTGGTATAGGGACTTTTTCCAACTTCTAAAGAAATGTGAACCGTTGTTTTGTTTTCTCTTTTTTTTTTTTTGGTGCAGTGTTTTTTATTCTTCAGAATAAGCTGGCGGTGCGGCTTAAAGTGACGTGGGGTTTTGAATGGCCCTCGGGATGTGGGAAATGGTGACGTTTTGGAAACATCATTCTCCTATAGGTCAGCAAACCCAGGTTACTGCATGGGAAAGCATCTGGTATGACTGGTAGCAACAGTAACTAGTGACATGAGAAGGTGCCCCTGACTGACTATTAATGTATATGAAATAAACAGGCACTGAGAATTGCGTCTTAGGAGCTGAGTGGGCAGCAATCCTGTTGGTCTAATTGAGCTTCGTCGTTACCGTAGTGTTCAGAGTTCATTCATCCTACTGGGTTTCTGTCTTTTCTAGCGTTTTCCTTTTTTAGAGACACTGTGATTTATAGTAGTGAGCATATCACAGCCATTCGTATCCCTCTCCCTGTGGAGTAGGGCGGAGGTTTGGTCCCCATTTTACAGAGATCTACTCTGTGTCTCGGTGCTCTCATACCCGTTTATTCATGTCAAAGTTGGGTATGCCGAACCCTAGATATTGGAGACTTGAATATATTTGTTCAGTGGCTTTTAAAGCAGTTTTTTTTGTTTTTCCCAATACATCAAAAAAATGAATTTCATGGGGTTTGGGGAATCAGTTCATTCAAAGATCTGAGCTTAAAATGATGTGTGGTCTGAAGCCATAGATGAAGTCTGGTCTTGAGTCCTTGTTCACAGGCTCGCTGGCCATTCTTCCAGCCAGTTCAACTCAGCCTTTTCCCAATCCCTCTTCAGAAAGCACTGACTAAAGAGCAGGCTGAAAATCATACATTTCAACTTTATATTCTACTTGCAAGCTGAAGTCTTTCTTACTTTGTTTTTCTTTAAGCAGAGTCTCTGGAGACTTGTTAAACTATGAAATGGTTAGAAAAAGGCAGCCCAAAGGCTCTAGCTAGGGGTATTAAGTGTCCTAGGCAGCCCTAAAATGCTGCTCAATCTCCAGTGTAAAATTCTAACAATGGGGGAAAATCTGATTTGGAGTCACTATAAGATGACTTGAATATAATTTCTAAATTTCCAGGTTTTTTTCCTTGGATATCCCAATTACGTGTGTGCAGAGAAATAGTGGTATTGACACTTCCATGGCAACCCATCGTAGTGTTTCAGATATCGACACGCAGGCCATTAATTACTGAACCAGAATGTTTTTGGAAGACTGGCAAAATCTATCAGTCTGCTGCAAAACGTAAGGACAACGGCAGAGCCACAAAACACGGATGAGAAAACATAAGCTTTGGGATAAAGTCCGTGCTGAAAGTTAAGCGGAACTTTTAAGACTCCACTGATGGTGGTAACATCAAGTGACAGTCCCGTGGGGTCCTGCCGTTTTTTGGCTGTGGGTCTGGTCTGTGTTCGTGGCTGGATGTGTGATAGAGGTCGGACGATGCTAAAAATGTTGTAGCAACTCCTATTATGCTTTTATTAGAGGTGCTAGCAGACTTGAAAAGAGCACGAAGGGCGGCCTTCGTGCTACTGTTACGCTGTCTGCTGGCGATGGTGGTGGGATGTAGGTGGGAAGGGCGCATGGCCTGGGTTAGTTAAGCCTTAGATCTATGTGGAGCTGTTTACTGGTCCATAACAACTGCCTGCCTGCTGTTGCATTGGGGGTCTCTCTTATCAGACACCCTGAAGAGAATTAAAGTCTTCTATGCTGCTGAAACCCTGTTGGAAAGCATGGGCGGAGGGCAGAGCGTTCCTTGCAAGAAAACCGGTGCGGCTAAGCTCTGAAGATTTGCAGGAGATAAGATTGATTGCACTGGCAGGATTTATAGTCCTTATGGGTCTTAGGTCAGACAGCTGGAAAGCCTGGTTGTCTCTGAAGTGATGGCAGGGGCATTTCGAAGAATCTCTGGGAGAAAGAATCTCTTAGCTAAAAGGCCACATTTCTTCCTTAAGATTATTTCCTTTCAATATTTTGAAGTTTTTAAAGGAAAGCTCAGAGTCTTTGCAATGTGAGATGGAACTGTACTCCCACCAAATAAATTACAGTGTCTCTTTCAAAATCCCCACAGGCAGCGCGTGTTATGTGATAACAAATTCTCCCAGACCTTATACGAATGTATTTTCTGGGAACTGCTTTGTAATAATAAATTACTGGTTGGCAAGTGGGTAGGGTTCAGCCAAGCCATGCGCTTGATCCCGTTCACGCTGATCTTAGTGAAAAAATTCCCCGTGAGTTTAGTGGGGGCAGACCCAGTGCAAGGCTGAATTTGCCTTAATTACAAAGTGGTTTTGCTTAATTTTGCTTAATTTTGTACCTTCTGGGTCTCATGATTTACTTTGAGAGTCATTTGAACACATTGAAACTAATCTGTAACTTGAAGTTATGTTAGGAATTGAGCGTTGAGAATATGACTTGTGTATTCCCAATGATGGAGTGTAGCTATGCCGTGATGGAACGGACTGAGGTGTTCCTAACAAAGCCACATGTCACAGTTCCTCACTCTGACACCCCTTTTATGTCTGTTGAGAGACAGCAACGTCTTTCATTTTTCATGAAAAATTATCAGAGCCCCCTGGAAAATATTCTTATTTGTTAGTTTCAACCAGTTTGTCATCAGTGAATCTGATAAGAAGCTTCCAGATCATACGTGACCAAGTTATATGTCTTGGGCTTTCAGAGTAAGCCGCTTCTTTTTCTTTTTAATGAGCACAGTCTTTCTTCCTACCACCTGGTCAGGTATCCCTTCCTCCAGTGTTTGTTACAGATGCATTCAGAGCCGGTGTGTAATTTTGTTAAGCTCTGGCAGTAATAATCACACCTCCGTTCCTTCTGGTGCTTTCTGATTAAATAATTTTCTGGATTTTCTTTGTACAGCCCTCTTTTGGGATACACACTTCCTTGTGCTTAATCTCATTATTCCATTCATACTTTATTTTCAATCCAATTTGCAGGACATGCATAGTGTCTTCCTTTCCCATAGTACTTTCCAAAAATCACTGCTTGGTGTTCATGTGGCAGTACCTTCTCATCCCTCTGCTCCAATTTTCTGAAAACTGCCCAACTGATTTCAATAATTGAATTAACATGGGGCTGTTTCTTCAGTGGACCAGAACTATTTCAAGAAGTCTGAACTTTTTTCTCCTGTGCTCTTTTGTTACTGGTTTGTTCTTCCAGTTCCTCTCTTTTTGCCTCATCCAGCTACTCCTTTTTTTTTTTTTTTTTCTAAACAACAGTTAATTGGTCTAGTTTAGGTCTCCAGGTGATGTCTTGGTGGTTTTCCCTCTTTACTAGGTATCCTAGTATCTTGTAGGCTTCTCATCCACGTTTTCTTTCAAGCAACCAGTCATACCCCCTCAATATTTTGACTTCTGTATACCAAGATGGCACGTTGCACAAGGACTTTGCTGCTCTCATTTTATTTTCTTTCAATTTACAGTGAAATTGTTGGAAGAATTTAATACCGTCGTCTTAGCAGTTAGGAGAATTTCTTATTCATGGACAAATTTGTCTTGGAACACAAAAACAAAAGGCCATCCTTGCTCCCCAAATAGCCATTAAACCCAAGCAAAGCGCCTCCTGGCTCTGTTAGAGCTGAAGAGGATAGAAACACACTTCCCTGGGCACTAACACCTAAAGCATCTTGCAGTATTGGCCTCTTGCCTTTCTTCCAGAAGTCATCGTCAGGTGCAAATACTTTTCTCATTTCCTTTATAATAAATGTAAATAGTTCAAGGTTTTCAAAACAAGGTTCAAGCTCTTTAGATATTCGGGAGAATTACTGTCTTCAGCCTCGATAGAAAGGGTCTCAAGAAGGTAATCGAGTTGGTTTCGGGATCTGAAGGGAGAATCAACCGGGCACCTACACACTTTGAAGCTCCTGGTCTGACCGCTGTATACCTGTTAGCTGCTCTCCCCTTGTTTCTCCCCCTCACAATCGCCTTAATGACAAAGTCAGGTTAAGCCCTTGGACTTCATTTCATTTCACTTTTTGCTCTTGAAAACCGCAAAGTGATTAACAGGATGTTTCAGAAATGCTGCCAAGAGCCCAGGGTGAATTTCCTTCCCTTGAAATTGCTGAGCTCGGGCTGGAAGAGGGGGCTGCTGTGCAAATCCAGGCTGGGATCCGCTCTTCCTTTGCAGCGGGGTCTAAAGGCACTCGCCACTGCGGCAGCTGCGTTCGTTGCTCGGGGCTCTTGCCCTTTGCCAGGAGAAAACTTTCCTGCTTAGATCATAGACACGTAGTGCCCTGTCCCTGCTGGCTGAGGGGCTCCGTTGGCTCCTGGGCAGACTGGGTGAGGACAGCAGCCCAGCTCACCTTATTCCTGGGGAAGAGCAGCTCTGGTGCACGCTCGGTGCACAGTGGTTCCCTGCCAGGATGGTTGGTAGGCGAAGTGGAACGGCACGTAGCAGAGGGAGGAAGCGACGAAGGAGTGCCATTTAGTGTCTGGTTGTGGGGGGAACTGTATGCTTGCAATATGTTTTGCCTTCTGCTGGCAGTCCTGGTGTGAAAAGCAGCATAGCTTAATTAAGCAGTGTCAAAAAACTCAATTCTTCCAATCTGCCTTCCAGTCTGAAGTGTTGTTCTTTGCTGATTTAGCTGTATCTCGCAAGAAGTCTATATCCTTATGGCTAAATGATCAAGTTTTGTGGAGGGATTTCAGTGTCACCTGACTTTTGATGCATTTTAATAGGACTTGGGCAAATCTGTTAAGCCCTATGGATCATCATTCTGTACCGGGTTTTCCAAACAGGGATCTGTGAGTGCTTTGACCAGAGTGAATCTGTGGTGTCTGAGTTGTGTGGGACTTAATATGTAAGATGTATGGGACTCGGTGTGCACATCCTGCACCGCTGGTCCTCCTACACGCTATAAACTCAGTACGTATCAGTTGCGTCCTGCTTGCTGCGTGTGCTCAGGGAATTTTAGAGCATGCTCTGCACATGTGAGACAGTGCTGAAGGATGTCTTGAATTTACTGGGTACGCGTGTGGCTCATTTGTTTCTGTACATTGCAGCTGCACTAGATTTATCGTGCTTACGGAGTTGGTTACCCCATGACCAGTGCTCTTCCATGGGGGAGCGGTCCAAAACACCAGTAGCTTGGTCAGAAATCTGGACAATTAGAATTGTGAGACAAACAGCCAGTGTTCTCTGATTCCAGCTGGGCAGAATTTCTGGGAAGATAAAGAGCAGAAGTAGGAAGGAACCTGGATGAACAAACTAATGTCAATACCTCAGTCTCATGGATGTCCTGTTCTCAAGAGCTTTGTTAGGATTGTGTTTGAGAAGAGTCAACTTTCAGTGGTTTTTGGATTGTTGTTGAGCAAGAAGCAGCTTTCTTTGCTAATACAAAAGGAACTTGTTATTGGGTAAATTTTTCTTTTTCCTTACTAGAACCATCTTCCCATGAAATATGAAAGATCCTTTCCAAATGCAGAAGTTATGCAAACATGTCTGAATGCAGAAGTAAAACTGGAAGCAGTGGGTTTCTTTTGCCAGTTTTGCAGAAGGCCACCCACAAAGGTATATCTTCCTTCTTTTTTCCTTTTTTTTCCCTGTTTCTAGTTTTGTGGAAAAATACAATACATTGTGGCCCAAATCAGAGCCTATTTTGATTTTATAACTATTCTTTTCAAAGCAGGAGTGAAATATCATTTGAATTTCCCAAATAAATTATAATTAGCTGAAGGAAAAAAAAATTTAAAAATAAAGTGGAAAATTTGGTGCAAATAATTTATGATGAAGGCTCTAAGTTCTCGATCGGACAGACTCACACTTACCAGCGTGAACGTGGAGAAGCATTCAGACTGTTTGTTTGAAGGCATTTTCCTTGCTATTAGCTGTATTTTCCTCCTAGCCCTGAGTGTTTGATAATATTTTCCTGAATTAAAATGAAAGTTCTGTTTTGACTTGATACTTCCAATCTGTTTCTTGACTGTTGGTATTCTCAAATTTTACTTGACTTGAGACACCGTTTCTTTCCATTCTGCATATTCACTCCCTCTGACCAAATGGGCAGGAAATGCACTTAATTTCTGTGTAGCCCAGAGAAATGCAGGATTCCCTGCGGAGGGATGCTTTGCAACGGTTACAAATTACTCCTCTGCCTTCGCATCTGTCTCGCTGTCCCGCGCTGCTCTGTGTACCATCTGATGGATGATTTTTTCAGTGTAAGCAAAACCCTAGGAACGTGGTTAGAATGTGAGATTCTTTGTGACTCAGGAGCCAAATGCTCCAGATCTGGGAGGTCATGCGTACCGCGGTATCGGTGTCCGCTGTCTGCTGTGGAAACAATCTCTTCGGTCCTTTGGTGCACCCTGCGCCCGGGTACCACCACTCCCTCCTGTGCGTCGGTCAGACTTATTGAAAAGGATTCCAGAGAAGGAAATTCAGCAGTTTGCTCTTGGAGCCTACATTGTAGTCTAAATGATCTCACTGCTTAAAAATGTTTTCTTGGGTCTAGGTTTAATAATTTTTCACAATCTCTCCTTTGTAGCTAACCTTCCTCCACTTTCTCCTTAAAAAAAAATTCCTTCTCTTCCATGTGGCAGTGTTTTCTAGACACATAAGCTGTTATCAGGTTGTCTCAGCCATCTTTCAATCAAGATGTACTTTTTAGTTCCTGTAGATGATTATTTTTTTTTTCTTCATCTTTATGTAAATACAAAAATCGTACTAATGTAACCTCCTGTAGTTAAAATGATGCAACCTCGCCTGTGTCGTTGTGTAACTTAGTTCTGTGGGAAGACAAATTCTGCTTGGGATAAGGCAACTTTATCCCAGTACCCACTGTTGCTTGTACAGATAATCATCACCCAGAAGGTAAGTGATCTAGGACAATGAACCAGAAGGGTGCCTTTAAACGAACAAAGATTTCCACACCCTTAAAAGAGAAAAATAAAGCAAATGGGTGAGCAGCTTGGCAACATAGTCATCGGCTGAGTAAATGTGTGTCCTTGAGCACAGTTCATGTTCTGCTGTGGTTTGGTGGTGTTTGGAAGGCGGAATGACTCTTACTCATACATTTGTACTCCTGAATAAGTCTCAGTAATTAAAACATCCTGACTGAGCAAGGCTGGGTTTTTATAGATTCAGAATGGGAGCAAAGCAATGTTCAAACGCGGAGGATGCTGTTAATCCTGCCGTGCTGTCCCGACATTGGGTGTTGTTATGTTCTTTAAGGGTTACTTTTCCAGAAGTGTTGCGACTGCGTGGTGTTGGAGTCACATCACACCCTGACTTTGAATTAAAAACGGTTTCAAAGATAAACACAAACAAAAACTTTACTAATGCAGGTGTTGAGTTCCTAGATCTGTTTCATGTGGAGGCTTTTCAAGAGTTAGAGTCAACAACTTCTCTCAACTACACTGGTGCTGGTCCAAAACTCTCCGAAGCCTTTGACTACTTTGAGATTATGCTGAATATCTATCTATCAGCTCAACTGAGACTTGACTCTAGTCCCAGCTCTTTATTGTGCTAGATGGCTTCGAAAAATGGGGCAAATGTTCTCTGCAAAGAGGAAAATAGACCATTGGATGTCTTGGTTAGTATATACAGCAGCATAGACGTAGGAACTGGTGCCAGAAAATTCCTATCCAGCCTATTTCTTTAAATGGATTGCTCAGCAGTTCGCTGCACTCCTTGCCAGTTAAATCATGAGTGTCAGCAGGGACTGGTGGGAATTTAATGTTATGAAAATGGACCTCCACTGTTCAAGGTAATGAAAAATCCAGAAGTGAGTGGCACTTGCTAAGATCCACATGTGTTTTCTCATCCAGCACTGCCCTGTTGCAGCGGTTTGGCCACAGGGTTAAGACTGAATCTAAGTTTAAAGCATTAATGTTATTCACCCAAGTGCTTTGGAAATCACTTTTTTTTTTTTCTTAAAATAATTGAAAAGTCAAAAGTTGTCAATCAGAAATGCTGCAGAGCCAAACGCAGGCTTCTTCCCGATTTTTGCGAAGGTATTCTCTCATTTACTGCTCTTTGCTGCTGAAGTGAGACTGGGTCTCAACAAGGGGTAAGACTTCTCAAGGACCGGTGAAGTGTCAAACAAAATTGCAAAGGAAATACAAGGCATGCCGGGAGGTGGTCTTCACTGTGCATCTCCAGAGGTCTCTGAGGGCTAAGGCAGCAGAGGCAGGCAGTAAAGGCGATGAAGGTGCTCGGTACCTCACAGTACCAAAATGTCTCAATCTTCTTTGTTTCTGTCTCCTATTACTCTTTCCCATGGCTCATCTTCAGCAATGCCAGAAGCGTTCTTGAGGTTGGCATGGAATAACCACGTCCACGAGATGAAAGTCAGCATCTCAGCAATAGTTCTGCTGTCCTCAGCGATTCCCAGAAAAATGGAGTAGACCAGTGGGGCCTCCACAGAAAGAAAACAGCAGTAGACTTCTAGGGACAAGGGAGTATCTAAAATGGTGCAAAGTAATAAATCCCTTCTTGTCTCTAGAAAGGGCACAGTAAAAATCTGTGTGCAGGACTAATCATGTATCAGGTTTTACATGTTTTGATGGAAGTACCTGCTGGTTATCTCTGACTACGCTGTAAGTGGCTCCATTGCACTGACACCGAGATCCAGCTGCCTCTTTGTAGTGTCTGTGGCCTCAATTCAGTTGATCTCAGGGTACATTCCAGTATAAATGTATTTCAGTATTATCAATAATTTTCTGCCTGTTAAATGTTTGCACCAAGAAGTTTATGCCAGAGGGCAGGGCAGGCTGGCTTGGGTGATGCTGATTTGGGCAGCTGCTGCCTGTGTAATCCTGGAGAAATCTACCTAAATCCCCCAAATCAGAATTTCACGCTCCCTGCTTGAGGCTGGGTGTGAAATTTTAATTTGCGCTTGTCAGCCTGAAGTAAGGGGGAAAGGGAAAGCAAAAAAAAAAAAAAAAGGCATATGATGAATTTCACACTTTCCCCTGAACAAAGCGACACGCGGTACTTTTCTCCGGGCATCTCAATGAATCTCTGTGTGGGCAGTTTGAAGCTGGCGGTTTATCTTGAGAGATGGCAGAGTTGTAAGCAGAGTGGGTAGTATCAGCTCTCATTGAGTTTACATGATGCTTCCTATTACTGAACTCTGATTTAATTTTGCTAAAAACTGCTGAAACTTTACTGGTTTGGGTTGAAGATTTTTTTTTTTTTTTTTTTTTTGTCGGGTGTGTTTCGGGGCCAAGTTACAGTGGAGACTTCAGCCAGAGTGGCTTTTGGCAGCTGTTCGGGTCCTACCTGATGGACAGGGTAAACAAGGCTCTCCGGGGGAGTGTTTGCTCAGGATCTGGTTTTCTTTTGACTGTCCAGGGTGTTCCTTCATTCCTGATCCCTTTTCAGGTGCTGCTCTGATGACTGCACTTCCTCCAGGGTTTGTCTCTGATGCCAATCACTGCTTTGCCTGAACGCTTCCCAGCCGTTCATGCATCTGTTTTCACAGCCCTCTGCAGGAAGAGTGGTTTTCCCACATCTTGCACAGGAGGGAACAGAGTAGCCAGTGGCCAGAGTTTAAACTTTCCTTGTGTTCTAGCTGGCCCATTTGAGGAACCTTTTTGATTTTTTTAAAAGTGATTTAAACATTCAAAACACATTGAGCAACTGTAACACCCAGCTGCAGATAGAAGAGCTTGAGGCTTTTGAAAATCAAAGGCTGGTGTTTCAAGCCAGGTGGCCACCAAATGAAAAGCCCATACTTAGTGGTACCTGCACAGAGCAAACTTTGTGGTCAGTGTGCTAGAGCGGAGTCCTGTTCTCTAGCACATCGCTTCGTGTTCCTTCCTTAGATGCTTTTCAACACGCTTCTCGTCTTTCGCAACGTATGATAAAAGAAATTCCATAGAAAATTATTCACTACCTTCCTCTGATTCATGTCTGTAATTGCTTATAGTTGTGTGGTCAGGAGGTCAAGGGAAAAAGAGTATGTGAGCATCTCATTAAAACCTGTGCCGTAATATCTAAGCTCTGGGGACCAGGGTTAAGGTAGCGCAAGCATTAATTAAGGCATTTCCATTAAGTGGCCTCTGTAGCCGAGACAACCTTTGACACTGCTGCTTTAGGGATTCTGTTTAAACGTGGGATTTCTGTTTTTCTGTATTAGAAAGCCAAAGGACAATCTGTATTTATTGCTGTTTCCTACTGGACTTGCTATCCGTGGTGTTTTCTGACGGATTCTTGGGCAGTGATTGATCCTGAATACTTCCAATGGGAGTTAATCCAACGTTCAGGGAAATCTTTGGTGTTCTCTCGCACCAATATGGATAAGTGGTATTTAATACACACCCGTCTAGGCTTCTTTGACTGATTTTCATTATGTCAAGAAATGTTGTTCAAAGGCGGATGTTTTAAGCCAGATGGCTACTATGTGAAGAGCACGTACTTAGTGGTACCTGCTATATTTTGGCTTTTTCTCTCTACTTAACCTCTGCTTTGAGAGGTGCAGTGGATTTCTAAGGCCATCGGGCCACTAGTTTGGAAAGTAGAGTGCATGTTGTTATATCCCCAGAATCCTTCCATGGGTGCATGAACTTCCGTTCAGGTCTCCAAATAAGCAGTACTGTTCTGCCATGAATTTCAGTGAAGTATTTTGACTCACATGATGCAAGAGGCAGGAGGATGTTGGGCAGTATGGGAGGACAGTACAGCTACGTTTCTTGTGGATATGGGAAAATAAAATTTAATACAAAACACTTTCTTGGTTCATTGCTAGAAACACCATTTTTTAATAAAGGTCTCATCTATATTCTATTGCCAACCTGCTTTTGTGGTTGTTTTCCTAAAGTCAATTTAGTTTTTCCAGGTTTTAAAATATTTTCTTCAGGTAAAACAACATGTGTCTAAGAAATGGAAAGACAGTTAAAATGCTTCTATTTTCCATAGTTTAATTAGTGAAAATAGTGTATGTTTTATGCAGAGAAGAGATATGTTGGTTTTGTGAATATTAGTAGGCTGCGTGATTTGACAGCTTGAATGTAGGTTACAGGGTTTCAGTTCATTAGCGATACCAGGAAAGCAATTACAGCTTCTGGGAGACAGGTGAAGTCTCCAGTGGCAGATTTTTAGGTTGTTGGCATTTGTTGCTCCAGATGGGTGAGAGACTCTTTCCTGGACCCATGTCTATATCTATACAGATATAGATATACAGATAGATATATAAAATAAATTGTCTACCGGAAGAAGAGATAAATGACTGCTTTGGCTCCCTTCATTTTGGCCACTTGTGACTGCTAACTTTTTAGTGCAGTAGCTGCCATTCAAGGACTAAATCTGAATTCTTCTAATCTATCCCCACCTTCCCTGCTATGGAGTATAACAGTGGAGATTTTTTTTCTTTTCTACATTAGAATGTAGAATGTGTTTGATGGGAATGGAAACTTTCTTATGCCTTGATAGAAAAAGCGGTTTCTTAGTTGATCTTTCAGGTGCTGATGAGCTGCAGGACTTTTTTGGCCGTGTACGTTGCTCTTCAGCTTGACATCCTACATCCCCCGTACATAAACCTTGAGTGAAGCTGCAAACACAGGCTTCCAGCAGGATAACCAGCGTTGCCCTGTGCTGCTACAAGACAGCCCTAGAGTACAGGGTTCCTCAGTGTTGCCCAGACTGCAAACGCTGGGGTAGACACGCTTGATTTTGACTTAAGTGGTCAGGATTTCATTACACTATCTCAGTTTTATCAGTGTATCAGAGATCCTGAGTTTTCCATTTCATCTGCTGCCACAAAATGCCAAGCTGCATCCCTTAAACTTCGCCCCCCCCGCCCCCTTTCCCCCTTCATCCCTTGAAATAATGCTGAATGCCTCTTCAGAGCTGAATGCAGGCAAAGCACTTTGCAGCGTGTCCTCCTCTGGTGCGAAGGACCGTGTCCTGGGATGTACCTGCGGTTCAGTCCCCTTAAGCTGTTCTTCGCGCATAGTCTTTCCTCACAGCAGCAACTTCAAAACTGAGCATCTCTTCCACCAGACAGTTGACTTTGGCAGTCTGTCGAAGGGAAATCGCATCTCCTAGCCAGTTTGGCTTGCTCGAAGATTTGAGAATAAGCATCCTGATTATTTTTCCACTGAATGCGGCAGGTGGCCTGTATTTTTGAAGGTAGCTGCTAAGTTACAAGTTTTAATACTTTCACAAAGATCTCATTTTCAAAAACTGCTGAGCCATGCTTGCTTAAGAAGTCAGGCTTCTTAAGAGATTTCAGGCACCAAAAAGCACTTGTTGCCTGGGAAGGTCCTAGCTGCTGAGCTTGTGTTTGGATTTTGATAGATAAAACTATTTCACCAGCCATGGTGTGAGATACCAGCCAGGCTCTAAATATAAGTGGTTTAAGACTAAATTACAACATTGTAATAATGAAGCTGACTGTCCTTTATCACAAGAAAATGAATTTTCATTTCTGTTACTAATGACACTTAACTCTGTCTGGGGTCACTGGAAGGTCACTAGGTTTTCCATTTAGTTGTTTCCTAAATGAGTTTTAAAGTACTGTAACTTTATATCATTCTTAACTCTCTGAATTTAAAGGAGTCATCAATCAAGCCTGAATGAGCCCTAAATACGCTCTGCAAATAGTCTGGGATGTGTCTGACTTTTCCACAGTGGATAGAAATGTGCCTGATGCCAGCTATTTCTTTATGCTAATGATACTGGTTTTCTAGCAAAAGATACCAGAGGTGGGAGGGAGGGAGAGCTGGCAGGACTTCAGCCCTAAGTGTATTAATCTGGTACGTGGCAGAACATTACAAAAGGAATAGCAGCACTTTTCAGTGATGAAATTTTTGATTCCTGAAGAAAATAAGGTTTTTTCTGCTCGCTTTTGGTGCGGGTGTGTGTACCAAAGCCGGGCTGTGTTACAAAAGCGGCTGAGCCCTTCCCCTTGCACTGGAGTCGGGTGATCCTGAACCGGGCAGGGGAGAGACCTCCCGTCCCACCCTGTCCAACCATCCAGTATTTGCAGGAGAGCTGGCACCTGGTGGCTTTAGGCTTTTCAGCAATATACCTGTTCTAAATTTGTAGGAAAACTTACTTTCTTGGTCTATATTTGAAGATCTGACCTATTTCCCAGTGGAATCAATGACATTTTCTGCCAGCTTCAGTAGGAACCGGGTTGATTTTTAAAAATCTAATAAATAAACATGCTGTTTTATTAACTGAGTGTTCCATTTTAAAAACAGGAGTGATATCTTTTTCCCCTGTATAACAAACAATAACATTAAGTGTTGATGAAATAGTGATAAAAACTTAGGTGAATATAAGATGAACTGCATTTGACATTTTCCATACTGCTGTACAATTCTGAAATGTTATTTGCTCATGAATAATGATATCTGAGCCTCTGACCATATAAACCTTTAAATATAAAAGCATCATAGCGAGTTCTCTGGAACTCCATATGTGCCTGCAGATAAGGATGTTAGTGAGCACTGGGTAGTTTTAGACCATAATATGGCAAGAAATCCACTTTAGATTAATTTTTTACTGTGGAGCAAGTTCTGTGCTCCACAGAGCCTTCTTTTAGCCTTTCTGAGGTCTTTGGTAGGGCTCAGTGTAGGTAGTTCCCATCACAAATACCTATTGCATATATTGTATATGGCATCCATGTGCATCAAAACCACGGTGCAGGTCCGCAGGGTATCAGCCTTATTCTGATCAGCAGAACACTGTACAACTGTCTTGTAGAAAAACCTTGCAACTTTGACAAGTGTCCTCATTTAATGGAATGAGCTGTATTAGAGTATCTTTTAACACCATCCAGATTTATACAAGCAAGCTGAAGCTGCTGAGGTGAAGAAGTAAGAAGAAAGCTGAATTCAGTTTGCTGGAAATGTGGCCGTTCCGTGGCTGTGTGCGCTGAGGCTGGGCAAAGACTTTGTGTCTTAGAATTGACTTCAGAGTAAACAAAATGTGTGTTCCTTCTGGAAAACTTCGTTGGCCTAAGGTATGGTTCACCTTATTTCAACTCAAGCTCAAAATAATCTTGTGGGCTCTTGTTGTTCTTGGAAGCTAATAAGGAAGAACATGTGCTAAACATTGGTATCATCAGTTAAGCCCTTAATTCGTGATGAACGAACCTCAGTTTTTCCCTGTGGTTCAGGTCGCATATTGCTCAAAAACTCAGCGATTCTCCAGGTTTTAGCCAAGTTTTTTGAAGCATCTCAGGTTTTGCAGAACTGGGTTTGTTACTCTAGTAAGGTTAAGATTGTTTTTGGGTTTCTAGATTGGGACCAAGCTTTAAAACCCTCAACCGTTCCCTGGCAATGTTTTGGCACTTTGGGTTGGGGATGAGGAAGATAGAAACACCTTTGGGTCACAGACTATATTCTGTGTCAGCTCCATACGCTCTTCTGAATTCGGGAGAATCTTAGCTCGAGTTTAGAGAAGGTCGGCATTTGTCTGTGCTCCAGCAAAGCTGCGTTCCTCCGCTGTGAAGACAAGTAGGTAAAGGTTTGGTTGAGCTTGTGTGCGCTCCAAGGAGGGGACTTGGGCTGTAGGACCTGCACTGGTGGAGCATATGGTCAGGTTTGTACCTGCTCTGTAGCAAAGCGGTAATGACCAGATTTTCAATGACAAGACCGTCTGTGTGTTGCTCGCCCTCTTAGAAGCAAACAGCGGTCAGTCAGGGCAGCGTACAGCCTCTCGGTAACAGCCGGTATCTGGGCTCCCATGAGTAACCGCTTTGTGAATGTCTCCAGAGGTGGAGTGGGGTGCTGGGAGGAAGGGCAGGATCTGGTCGCTTGTCGCTCTGCTGTGTCACCTAATTAGACGTGGTACCACGAAGCAGTCCTGGGCAGCAGAGCAGCCTTGCCTCCGTGTCTGGAAGAGGAGTGAGAATGCAGCTCTGCAGAGCTGGGATGTCTGAAGAGTCAGAAAACTCCAATTAAAGCCTTGGTTTACTAAAAAAAACCCAAGGGATTTCAGCTTTGTTTCAGAGCTGTTCTGTGCCGTGATTTTAGCAGAACGTTTTTTAAAGTGGGACAAAAGCCTCAGGTTTGGGTCGAGCCGAGCTCCCAGCGCGTGACTAGGACCCTTTCCACGTTACCTTGGCTGGCCTTTGCCGCAACGTTTTTTTTACGTCCTCTTATAGGCACAGAATTAAAGGTTATTTCCATTCCTGCTGCTTATTGCTTTGATCTTTCACCAGCTCTTAACATCTCCAGCAGATTTGCTCTGGATCTGTTATTCCCATACCTACCCTCTGCCTGCGACATTCTCTGACATTTCGATTTCTGCACCAACCCTTGGTTTCTTTCTCTCCCCATTTATTCTTTAAGATTTTTTAAAAAATTATTTATCTATTTTTTTCCCCTCACTGGAACAGCTCTACAAACTTAGTGATATTCGCATACAATTGCTACCAAATTCATGAGTCTCACCCCATGAATCCCAAAGCCATCAGACTGCTTAGAATATTTTTGCATTTTCTGGCTGCTTAGCCAAAAAGAAAAAAAAAGATAATCGCTGTTTAATTCTTTCTGTAATACATCTTCCAGGTGGGTTTCCTCTGTGGTTTAATTGCTTATTAGTTCGGGATCTTTTCTGAAATTAGAGTCAAACCAAGGACTGATGAAGATTAAAGCTCGGTAATGATGGTATGACTTCTTTCTGACTTTATTTGGGGAAAAAAATCCCAAAACAGAAAAAGGGGGATGGGAGGGGTGGAGGAAGAACAAGCAAAAGAATGAATGAGAGAGAGAAATTAAAAGAAAAAAAGGAAAAGCTCTATTATTTTTGCGTAACCACACGTTTGTTTCTCTGCTAAATCTATTTGTCATGGATTAAACAAAAGAATGGAGTGTGTCTGAACCTGCTATAGCAGAAAACAATATATTTGTCTAATGGTCTACAGCTGTGACCAGGAGGTAGGAGTCCCGTGCTATTCATTATCCTGCCGTTCCGTCCTGCCTGTTCTCAGGCCAGTCATTGATGGCATTTATCACTCTTCTTCCCCTGCATAATGCTCACGGTGAGCTGGGTCTGAGAAAGCATCTTTGTAGAAGACAGCACCCAAGGTGGTACAACTTACAGCTTTTACCCTCTGGTGTACAAAACACAACACAATGTTGTATCGGCGACTTTGAAGGAGGTCTGCAAAGCCAGTGGAATTAGAAATTAGCAAAAGGAGTTTTATATTCTTTTCTGTGGGGGGGAAAAACAGGCACTAAACTTTCGATGATGTTGAGTTTTCTTATGCCTGTGTTCAGAGTATGCATGAAAGAAGAGCTGGAGGGTCTGCTGTTATTAAAGGTGGGGAACAGCTAGTGGACACCTCCAGAGAGCATGCAGTGGTGGAGGTGGGGGCGTGGTGGTGGCACTGGGCTGGGATGTCTGCTTTCCGTTCGGTCAGCTCCCCTCCCAGGGCTGCGTTTTCCCTCTCCCTACCATAGTATAACGATACAAGTCTCTTTTGTAAGTATTTTAAGATCTGTAGATTAAAAAGTTGGCCGCGGCTTCTGCAGATGTGCTTGTTAAATCCACCCGGAAGCTCAGGCAGAACATTACTGACTCCTTCAAACCCCACACCCCAGCGTGGTCCTGTTAGAGCATCTCTGCTGCGGGGTGGGACGGGCTGTCCCCTGTCCTCGGGGCAGCACCCCGGGCACCCAGAGCTCATCTGTGCAGCGGTGGTTAGGGACTGCTCACTGAGGCTTGTCTCTCACCCGGCACGACGACATGGCAGGAACGGCTGAGCTGCAGCTCAGTTGATTTAGGAGTGAGATTTAAGACTCGCTGTCTAGACGTTCTCTGCGGTGGATTTTCAGCTTCAGACTTAATGTGTTCCCTTTTTCCAAAGTCATTCAAATCGGCTGACCTCCGGGGCCCGTTGGAAAAAAGTAATCTATCATTTCTAGAAGTTGCAGTGACATTTCTTTTGTGTATCTATAATAAATGGCTTTAGCCCTCTCTTCTGTCTTGTTTATTCTTATCTTAATTCAATCTCTTAAATTTATACTATCTCCTACTGTAAAATCAGCTTTAAGGATCTTATTGAATATTGTGACGAATAGTAAAACCGGTTTCTTTTGGAGCGCTCTTTCTAACGGACGCGCGAGTATTCAGATCTTAGAATTTATCCCCTGCTTCTATAGCAAAAGAAAGAAAAGTTTGTGGGCACATAGGTTCGGCTTCAGGTGTCTGGCTTGGGAAGCGGTGCCGAACATGAACCGCTGTTGGTCTTTGGGTAAACGCGAGTCTTGTTGCAATGGCCGTTAAGCGGAGACTGAGGTCTTCCACGGCTCTGCTTGCTGACGGGTCAGTCTAGCTGCCTGGGCTTGGCAGAGCGGCCCTGTGGCTTTATGAAACGTTTTAATGACTCATAGCAGCGATTAACAAAGTCTTGCGCAGACAGTTTTGCTTTCTGGCGGTGCCTGTGCGTGCGCCTCTCCCAGGGCTCGTTACCCTCTGTGCAGAATTCAGTCTCCGTTACTGCCCTTAGCTGGGGGCCGTTCCGACACTGAACAGAACAAAATGCTTACGCTAGTACTGGGCCAGCTCTTAGTTAATGTAGAGGATTGGATAGAACAGCATACCGGCCTGGTTTTAAGTGGTGTCTCGTTAGCCACGCAGACAGCATCTTTCTGCACTTCAGGCCAGAAAAGTTTGGCTTTCCATAGCACCAATTTAAGTGAGTTCGGGTACTCCCAGCCCTGGTAGAAAAGAATCAGAGTCACTTTTGATTGGTAATAACACGTTGCCTGAAATGACTGTGTATATTGAAATTACAATTGGGAGTCATCAGAAAAGATAATACATTTTAGGGGTGATGCAATTAGCTCTAAATTAGGAGTAACAAAAATTGAGGTGCATCCGGTATTGAGGGTATACTCACAGCAATCCTAGCGCGTAAAGAGACAGAAATGTGAAGGAGATAGTACTTGGAAAAGACAGCAGAGATATCTGCTGTGAGGCAGCATCTGCCCATTTCCTTGGAACGTCTGGGAACTGCTCTGATACTCATCGTGAGCGATGAAAGGGGGACGTTTCTGCAAAGCAAGCCTGGCATCCTACCGAGCATCCGCTTTCCGGGGATCTGAAGGTGGCCCGTTATGCTGAGGGCTTTGTCCTGGTCAGTGGTGAAATGTTGGGCTGGTGGCAGGGTATAATTTGTGGCCCTTGATGACCAGCCCTGTACAGCTGGGGGTATATCAGAAATTTCCATGCCATGGGAGAACGTAACCTTTCCTAAGGATGTGGGTTTGTCTTGGCGTTGATGATATCTGTAGTGCTGCTGGTAAGTCTATGTTGAACTGCTGTATAAAGGAGGTCGGTGTGATTAGAAGTGTTTGTGTAGTTCTTCTATGAGAAGACTTTTGTCTCTGAGGAATAACAGGGGAAAACGTCCCTTTGTATTAATGGAACAAAATAATAAAAAAAGACATAAGTTGCGAGTGGGAAGCCTGAAGAAAACAGCTCAATTGTTTAGTGAAAGAATAAATAGCTCAATATGTGGTGCCAAGGGTCTTGGAGGGCCAATTTTTTATTAGTTTAAAATATTAAGTTAAAAAATAGCTTTGCTTCTACATTCTCAGGGCAGGATGCTAGTCTTAGATTAAATTCTGTAACCGTGAGCATGACATGCTGCATCCTTCCTATGAAGATGGCTGGAGCTTTGCTCCAAGTTCCAGACTTGGCTCAGCCTAACACGTGGAATTGCAGCTCTGACTTCTGAAACGTCCCCCGGACTGCGCAGGTACTTGCTGAACGCGCACCGCAAACCCCAGAATGATTAATTCATTCACCCTCTGCCAAGCCTGGGAAAGTTTCTTACTGTTTCCTTGTGCTGGGAAGAAAGCAGCCATAGTGCCTGGGTTTGAGAATTTTGCTGAAAATTCCTTGTAATGGTTAAAGAAGAGAGAAACTTCACTTGTTTAATTTACTGACTTGCATTCCAGGATTCTGAATGTTCCTCCAGCTTCCAGCGATTAAATAGCAGTGCTGGTGTCTGGACGGACCCAAGGGGCCCAGCTGTGCTTTTATGGGCACAAAGTTCTCTCCTGCACTGTGCTCTGATAAATAGCCATTGTGTTGCTTGCTCTTTTCCCATTACCAGGACTTCCACAGGAGCATCGCTCCGCAGCAAGCTGGAATCCAGCTTTGAAATAATCTGCTCAGAGAGATTTGAAATGGTATTTAAAAAATAGTGGGACATTGATTGTGAGCTCTTTGCTTCTTCCTAGCAAGTTAGAAGCAACGATCGTGGTTGGAGTTTTGAGCTGACTTGTCTTTTGAATTTGAGACCGATAAAATAGCGTTTTGGTTGAGCTAATGATATCTCCAAGTGTACTAACAAAACACTATTCCAGTGGTCTTGGAAAGCAAAAATGCGGGATAAATACCTCCCAGTCCTCTCAGCGACAGGATTATCTCTGGCACAGATGATGTCTGCTTAGTAACGCTTATATTCTTAGTTGCATTTTGGTTATTTTTCAAAGATTAGGATGAAACTGTGGCTTTCTAAGTGGGAAAAGCTTTTATTAGCATCAGTAGTTGAAAATGTGCTTGTAAATTCTGGGGTGGAGGGTTTTTTTTAAGGACTAGCACTAAACTGGGTGCAAGACAGGACCTTGCCAAGAGGAAGGGAGAGAAATATGGAATGCCTTATGGGAACCGGAAAGGCTGAGCAACCCTTGAACATCTCTGTGATGTTGTCCCTATGTACTTTTCGACTCCAGAAAATGTGCTTAATGTATGGCAGCATGTACACAATCAGCTGTTGCATCTTTCTTTTTCTCCCTTGTGCAACTTTTTTCCTGCGTGTCAAGCATCTCTCCAGAATCTCAGTCCATTTAGTGTTCAGGGTACGAGTTGATGACTTAGGTCTCTACGTGAAGAATACATGAACGTAGGTCTCTACTACTCAGCTGTGTCTGCCTGCAAACAACTGAGTTATATCTTTATTAGCTAGAAAAATAAAAGGATGGATAGCAGAAGTGTTGTTTTCCTCTGACGCATAGTTTCAGTGTGACTGCAGCTCACACTGTACGATGTTTGAAATGGCTTCGGTGTGGTTTGCTGTCTCTCTTGCTCCACTGGGCACATACCCACTGTTCAGAACTATTGACAAGGTTATTTCGATTCACCCACATATTTGGATTAGTTTTTCACTGGTCTTCACGGTAAATAACAGAACTAAGGGCCTTGGCTGGATGGAAGCTGGAAGAACAATGCGAGAACATCTGTGCTGCTTGCACGTGTTATTTGAAAATCTCTTCTATCTAGGTATCAAAAATGTGTGACAGCTGTGAAGGTCCTACAATTATTTCAGTGCAACTAAAAGATTAAAAACCCAAATGGGCTGGAATTGTATTTAGAGTAATCACATCCAAGAGAATTTCTGAAGACAGCTGCTGTGGAAAAAAAAATTGAGGCTTTTTTTGATATTTTATGGAACAGGACTACAAAGAAGGTAAGCTGGGACTTTGAGAAATTGCATGTCTCCCTTGCTTGCTGTCGCTTGTCATCCCAACACCTGCCTGTCCCTGGAAAGATGCTACTTTGAACACTGCTGTGCTGTGGGAAGAGGAGCCAGCAGGTAGAGGAGGGCTGAAATCCACACTGGTGTATGGAAGTCACCGTGGAATTTTGCAAACCTGGGCAGTTTGGAGGCTTTCATCACTATCCTGAAGAATCATAAGCACCCTGGAGAACAGCTGCTGAGCTGGGTGCTTGTTACCAACAGGACAGGTCTCCTCTGATCCGGTGAGCCGGTCAGAGTCTTGCGTGGTGGTTTGGTGCACACAAGGATGCACAAAGCCCTGGTTGCTGTATGCCACATTACTGTGACAGACCCTCAGCACTGGGCAGGTTTTGGGAGGTGTTGGGGCCAATGGAGACCATCTCACTAGAGCTGATCACCTGAATTATTATGCCTTGTGGAGTTTCTGTTCCTGGTTTCTAGCGTGGAAATGAGGTGAGAAAAACATTTATTGAATGTGACTACTTCAGTGTGTCACTGCATCTTACCCGTTCGTAATAGGTTGTGTGTGAACACGGAATCATCGAATGGTTTGGGTGGGAGGGGATCTTCAAAGGTCACCTAGTCCAACCGCCCTGCAGTGAGCAGGGACATCTGCCGCTAGAGCAGGTTGCCTTAGAGCCCCAAGGTCCAACCTGACCTGGAATGGTTCCAGGGATGGGGCTTCTACCACCTCTCGGGGCAACGGCAACCTGGGCCAGGGTCTCACCACCCTCAGTGTAAAACATTTCTTTACATTTAGTCTGAATCTCCCTCTTTTAGTTTAAAACCATCACCCCTCATCCTGTCACAACAGCCCCTGCTGAAAAGATTGTCCCCATCCTTCTTCCAAGCCCCCTTTAAGTACTGAAAGGCTGCAATAATATGCCATAGATAAAAATATATATACAGTAAACCGTGCATGATTTATGAGGGTTTTTTCTTACTATGGGCAATAAACTCACTGGAAAATGTGGTTTCAATTACCCATAATACCCATTAATGCAGAGAGCAGGATGAGAAAGGTAACTCTCAAGCCTGTCTGAAGGCTTGTTGGAGCGGTGGGGCTCCTGGGACGGGCAGGGAGGGTGCTCACTGTCCTGCTTAATTTATTGCTGCCCTGAAGCTGGGCGAGGGTGAGGCTGGGGACACACCCCCGGGCGCTGTGGGAGGTCTGGGAAGGCTGGTTTCTCTCTTTTGGGTGCCCCGTGTGCGCTCTCAAAGCAGAAGGCTCCTCTGACCCGTGCTCGGCAGCACGGGGGCTCTAGGTGTGATGGTCTCCTGGCTGCTGGCAGCCTGTTCTTCTGAAAGGCCAGCTGATTAGCGTGAAATATGCTGTTATTTGATATACAGCATCTTCTAACAAAGCCCCGAGAAAGACGTGATGAAAGGTTTATGTGTAAGTAATTATAATGCTGCAGTATTCAGTGCAGGCAGAAATTAATATATGAGGTGAAAATGTCAAAATAAAAGGTCAGGAAAGTGAATTACAAGGAAAGTTGAGCATTAGCTGAGGCAGTGTTCGTTGGCAGAAGCTCCCTCCAGTATAAAAAAAGGTTAGGAAGGGGGCTTATAAAGACTGAATATTTCACACACAATTAAAATTCTGTATCGGTTATCTTGAGGAGTCATGTTGCATAGTTAAACTATGACAATTAATATAATGAAAAATTCATGTTTATAGCTTCTGGCTCTTGCCTGGGTGTACTTCAAAAGCCAAAAGTGACTCTTTCCCTTAGAGGTGATTCCAAGAGCTCGACATGACATGGGTGGGGCAGGGGAAATCTATTCAGAGAAAACAGCGGATTCTTAAAATAACAGCTACCAACTGTAAACACCACTGAGAAATGTTTAAGAATGTTCTTCATAATAAACCAAGCCATCCCTTTAAGGAGGGCAGCCATGCAGCTTTAAATAATGATTTAGTAGGGCTGAGAGTGGTGGAATCACCATTTCTATTTTAGCAATAAGCAATAATAATAAATTGTTTAGGAGGATGCTACAAAAAAAAAAGTGTCGGAGGAAATGCACAATGATCGATTTTTCAGAATTAAACTGTACAGACGTATTGAATCAATGAGCTCTTTGTGCTTAAAGCTTCACCTGAGCTGGCTGCTGGAATTGGAAATTTATGTTGTCAAAAAAATCGTAATCGCTATAAATTGCTACCCTGGTGCCTTTTCAATTTAAGACACTTGCTTCCAGTATGGAACTGATTGTTTTCTGGTTTTCATAAGTTGCCATGTAGACTGAGTGAGTTGTCTGAATTGCTGGTTTTCCTTCCAGCAGAGATTTGCTATTAAAGCTGGTGTCCTGCTGTATGTAGATTTCAAGGATTATTCATTCATTTACTTAATGTATTGTCCCAAATTACTTATGCAAAGTAATGCAATTTAATGGTGCAGTTATTGATCACTTTTCTTTTGTAAATGTACTGTAAGAAGGCAGATTAAATGAATCTTAACAAGATCTCAAGTTAAGTACTAAAAGGATTTTGCTGTTTTGGCAACGTCCTGTAGGAAGCGTGCTCTAGACCTCGCGTAACCTGGCATGGATCGATGGCATCTGGTCGTGCACTGACTTTTGGGGATGCTGCACTAGCAAAGTAACCGTGTGTGGTATTTTGCCTGGAAGACTGAAAGTGACTCTTTTCCTCAGGTGCACAGAAACCTCTCGCACACAGTATCGCTTTTGTCCATCTTTATTGATAGCTGTACCCGGGCCTTCATTAATTTTTAACGCAGATGCACTGTATGCAATGTAAGAAAATTGGCTTCTAGTTAGACCATCTCCATAGGTCTTGTGGCTGCAGTGAGTCTGCATCCTGCCTTGTGTAATGGAAGCGCTGCCCACAAACCATGGATGTCAATACCAAGCCTTGTCTGTGGTTTCGCACCAGTTGCATGTACAAGGTCCAAATCCAATGTGGATGCACCCATGTGTGCTGTAATTCATTTGTCTCACGTGGGGTTTCCTGTTCTCAGACCACCATGAATGACTCTATCTATCCTCTTATTAGATCCATTGCTCCATGAAAGACTACCCCCTGACTTTTTTTTTCCTCTGATTTAAGGAGGCAAAATTTGGCCATGTGTATAATGCTGCTCCTCCCATTTTTCCATCCTTTGCATCTTGTTTCCTTCCCCAGCATCCTAACCCTCTGCCCCACGCTGGTGTCCTCAATCAACCAAACACCAGCAGCAGGCATAAGAACAGGTAGTTTTCTGAATTATTAAAACATTAGTTTTAATTAAAAGCATTTTTTTTTCTCCTCTTCGGCTGCTTCTGTGTGACGTGAATGGGATAGCTGTGATGTGACCAGCTCGGGGTTCCTTTGCCTGCCGTTCCCTGGGCCAGGTTGCAGTGGAGGAATTTTTTGATGGCATGGTTTGGTTGTGGGTGAACTTCTCTTCTGAAAAATGACTTTGCAGAGATGACATTGGGAACTTCCATATGCATTGTTGTGGAAATGCTGCCAGATTTCATTGTGCTGTTAGGAATAGAGCGTTCCTCTGAGCGCTGAGCTGCGTAAAGTCAAGCTTGGATCACAAAATCAAGTTTTCTCTCCTGCTCGCTCATCAGCAACAGCAGTCTTGTACTCAGGATTTTGGTAACAGTTTTGTTGCATCAGTCCCAATATAACCCAGATCATTTTCCCCTACTTTCCATCTTGTTCCTGGAGTAAAACAAAACTCCGGTGTTAATTAGAAACAGGAAGAGGTCAGCTACAAAATACAGCTAGAAACAAAGGCATGACTTAGAATATCTTTTCAAATCAGGCAAGGAATGAGTGTAAATCCTAAATCTCCTCAAATTGTTTTTTGACAGGGTTAATAAACCTGTGCCTTACATTACCTTGCTCACCTTCTTTGGATGTTACCTGCTCTGTGGCAGCCTCTGGGGGCCGAGGGTGCTGCTGCTGCTCTGTTACATCCCACTGATGCGACTGCTGGAGGTTTGGAGGGTGTGGTTCAGACTCTGTCTTTTGGCTGTTCACAGGGTTACAAAATCAGCATTTCCAGAGCAGCTCACCTCTAAGAGAAGCTGTTTCCTTCGAGTGCCAAGGCGGTGTGTGCTGAGCCCTGCTTGCCCCTCTGTTTCTGCAGAGCTGGGTGCCGGCGGTGGCTGTGGGATGCTCCTGCACCCGCGCCAGTTTGGGAAGGGGAGTGGGCTTGTTCAGGGTTGTGGGTTTTGGGGTTTTTTTAAAGCTTTTTATGGAATCTGGAACATCTGAATCTAGAACTACAACATAAAAAGTTATCAAATGATAACGCCTTTGCTATGAGTCTGTTAGTTATGAAAGCTGGAAACGATTCCATGTAAATGCTGCTGTTATTTAAACCATGAACAAAATCAGTATTTCTGGTCCTTCTCTTTTAGCAACTTAGATTATCCTTCTTATAATAAGACCTGTTCTGAATGCATCTTCTTTGGATTTTAGCCCATGTTCACCACAATGATGTTTGGAAACCTTTTATTTTGGTAGTTGTAGTGAAGTGCTCAGCATCTCAGGGTCTCTGTTTTGGGAGAGACACGGTGGCCAGTGTAATAACTGATTTCTAGCTGGTTTTTTGCTTTGCTATTATTCTGCAGATACAAAACTATTCTTGTCTTTTTCATTTTGCTTATCTTCATTGCTGTTTAATGATAGATGATGCATGGGAATACACAAAATGAGGAAATCTTGGAAACCTCTCCTCAGGGTGTTGTGGTGAATGTATATGAGAACACACAGTTTAATTAAGACTACCTGGCAGACATTCAGGCGAGGGAGGTCATGCTTAAGTAATTTACGGGAGTTGTCTGAGGTTCTAAGTGCCACAAAAGATAAGGGGAACTCGGTGGATGTGGTCTATTTACATTTTGAAGGAGGTTTCTGCATCCAGAATGAGTGTCCATGCTGTGACCTGGCAGAAGAGGCTCAGGGCAGCAGCAGGGAGGGCACCGCATGCAGCCCAGGTCCGTTGGGACCCTCCTCCAGGTCCGTTGGGAAGCAGTGCAGGAATAGCGATGATCCTGCTCATCTTCTGCGCCAGGTCCCTCCTGTATTACTGTGTGTGTCAGGGCAGGTGCTGTATTGGAAGTAACGTGTCAGGATGCGGGACAGCTGAGGAAGTGGAGAGCATCTGTCGATGTCACTGGGAGGAGAGGGCACCAGTGACAGCCGTGTTCGAGGGATCCTGGAGAAAAGGGGACCTGCTAACCATGATGTGCTGCCTGCTCCCCTTCTGGTGTCTGCTGCCTGCCCCGTGCGAGATGCTGGGTGTTTCTGTCTCATCCTGGTGTCCAGGGACTGGCCGTGCCCGGCCAGGGCTCCCATGCTGAGAGCCAGCGGGCACTGCTGGTCAGAGGCCGACCGATGAACTCACGTGTGTGTAATGCAGCCAGCCAGGAAAAGCCCCTCTCCTTTGCAAAACAGGATGAAGCAAACGGACAGAGTAGACACACCATGGTATATATATACATCTTTTTAACTGAGTGCTTGTGCTACGTATACATGGGGTACGTTTAGTCAACCATAGCAGGGAATTGTATGAGAACCATGCAGGAGGATTAACCTTGATTTAATGGGAACAATTTTTTTTTATTGCTTCTAAATAAATTGACAGGTTAGTGCTGACTCCTTCGATGTGGCAGCACTCGTGCTAAGTCTGAATGGCAGAAGATTTGAGTGGTTTCAACACTGAAACATCCAGAGAGGCTTTTCCCAGCCCTGGACCCAGCTGACATGATGCTAAGAAGCCCCCAGCTTCCCAAATCTCAGAAGGGCTGCAAAGTTAAGCACAGTGTTCCTCGGCTTTGAGTTTAAACCTTTAAATCCCAACCTGCAGTCAGGGTGGGACTCTTCTGGAGCTGAATTACAGTTAGCATATGGTTTTGTTAGATGAGACTTTTCTCAGCTGTGTCAGGCATGAAAGACCAAGTATAAATAACGTGTTCAAAAGCTACGTAGAACTGCTGTCTGTAAAACAATGTGTTGCTCTGAAATTGCCAATTAGAGCTCCAGTTCATTTTGTGGTGGAAGAAAGACATGTGCTCTGACAGCTTATCTTTTTTTTTTTTTTCTTTTTTCAGATGAGGAAATAGAAAATCCTGGTTGTTTCTCACATTTCTAATTGACGTTCTAAAGAGGCACATTCAGTGCATAGATGTGCATGGGCTACTGAGTTTTATTGGGGTTTAGTTATGGCTAATAAAACCCATTTTCTGCACAGTTATTTAATTTGCATCTGTAATTGCTGCAGTTGTACCTAAATTAGACACGCAATCGGAAGCCTAATTCAGCTTGTCTGCTCCCTATGCTATGTCCGTAATTATGGAGCCATGCTCCCTTCACGTTAGGAGGCTGAGAGGTGCAGAAGTTTGTGTAAGCAGTTCGCACCAGCAGAAGGAAGAAAAGGCTGGTTGCTGTCAGCTGCTTATGGGATGGTTGTACCTAATGCCCAGCTTGGACTGGAAACGCCTCATGATAACACGGTGCCAGCACCGAGTCGGGGACGCTCCCTGCCCTGCAGAACTGACAGCCCAAGCGGCTCTGGCGTGGGCTTTCGCAGCAGCCACGTGCCGTGGTGCAGGGAAGCAGCAGTGCAGACCCTGGTGCAGGTGCTGGCAGGCAGCAGCCCGGCGTTAGCTGCTCTGGTACAAGCTCAGTCCCTGCCTGGCTCTTGCTGACCTCTTTCCCTTTCCTCCCAGGGTATCAAGGGGAGGAGCTGGGAAGCGGAGGACCCTAGCTGGGATCTTGGACTCCTGTATTGGCCTCCCGATTTCCCAGGGAGCAGCAGGTCTGGGGAGACTCCATGAACTGAGAGTTGGTATCACGTGCACATTATTGCAAGATAAACGTGTCAGGAAGGTGGGGTGGGAAGAAGGCTGCTGAACCCTGCAGCCCTGGGCACCTGCTTCAGGGGCAGAGGGTTAATGCTCCTCCTTCCTTTACAGTTACCTGCCAATCCACTGGCTGCTTGGGTGTCCTCAAGGAAAATTTCATCCCCAGCAGATGTTCAGTCAGCTCTACTCTGCATTACCCAGAGCCTGTGAAGGATGAGCTTCTTGTGCAGGAGAGCATGAACCCACCGCTGGTCAGCAGCCTCGCTCCAGGAGCTGGGTGTTGCTGCTTTGTCACGCGGGTCCTTCTATTCAGTCTCCTGTTCTTCCCAAATCTGTGTTTTCAGACCTCTACACCTTTGTGCCATCAGCGCCTCTTTTTTGACTCTTTTCTTACAGTTCTTCACCAGTGTTTCCATCAGTGGTCCAGCACTTGAAATCACATTGAGATGTCTCTTCCCAGAGCCCTCCCAAAGCCCCCTGGCTCCATCATCGTATTCTGTGTGTGCCTGTCCAACAGAACAACTCTTCTCCCCAAGCCCAAACAACCCTTCTTCCCCCTCACCCACGCGTTTTGGCGTGCACCCTTTCCTTGCTCAGGTGGTTATCTGCAGAACCCGCTGGGGGTTTGCCACGACTTGTCGTTGGGGAAGGGTGTTGGTTTTCTGGAGGTTATTCTGAGTCGTGGGTGGAAGGTGCAAACACGGCTCTGTTGGAGTTAAGCTGCAGTGGGGCGGGATGTTGCTCACAGGCCACCGGGCATGTTGTTGGCCTCGGTGAGGTTGAGCGCTGTAGATAATGTCTGAATTGAGCCAGATCCAGGCCTGGAAGACTGGGAAACAAAGAGAGAGGAGCTGCATTTGCAGCTGGATGAGAAAGAACATTTTTTTTTTACCCTCTCTTTGCCTTGACTAAAGGAGACAGAGGGTTTCTGCAACATGCATCAGCCTTCCTGGGTGAATTCAGGACGTAGCTGCAAGACCACATGCTGTCCTCTATAGGATTTTTTTTTTTTAATCTTTTCACAAGGAAGTTCAATCAGCTGCCTTAGTTTCTCTGTTGTGAGACTTCAAATGGACCTGAAATTTGTGGCGTTAAGAAATAATCCTGGCAGGTTAATGCTTCAGACATTTTGTTCTTCACTGTTCTCTTTTGACTCCCAGAGCATTACTTGGCTTTCCAGATGAGTTTTTTAAACATAATTTTAGTGGAATTGTCTGAAAATATTTAAACCACAACGCGCCCCCCGCCCTGCTCCCTAACATAAAAACCCCAGTGCGGAGCCCACAGCTACGGCTTGCTCAGAAGAGGTGGCTGAAACTCCCGCGATGTGTAACGGTTGCTGCACTAATTTCATACCGCAATTTGACACTCCTGCTTTGTGGTTTCACCATTAAGAGGTTTTTCCCTTTGCTAGCTGATTTGCTTCCCTGCTTTTCATGTAGCGATTTTTTTTCATTGTGGTGGGGTTTTTTTTTGGTGTGGGTTATTTTCCTCCCGCAGCTGGCTGCTCAGAATCAGTGTTTCCTGATTCTTAGCATGGCTGAGAAATGTTGCTAAAGACTTGGATAACAGTCCCCTGTTCAAGTGGCCTTTTGGGTCAAGAAATTAGCTTAAAGGTAGACAGTGTCTGCAAAAACCCAGGCTCTCAGGCTGGAGGGTGGAGGATCTCCCTCATATTGCCTGGTTGTGTCGAACTCCCGCAGGTTCCAGTCCTTTGGCAAGGTGCAGCCCTTCAGCTCTTTCTGTGAACTACCTCCTTTAACGCACCTTATACTTTAGAGAACTAAGGCATGGACTAACTTTGCAACATTTGCAACTTCACAACCTAGGGCTTGGAAGATGAGCAGCCCCGGGTGCTTGCACGGCTGCCTATCCTTTTCTCCTCTCTGCTGTAGCCTGAGCTGGTTGGGCACTTTCACACTGTGGAATACATGGTCACTAAAATTAATCATGAGTCCTCGCTCCCTTATTTTATTTTTTTTACCCCTCTAAAAGCCTGCGCTTCAACTTGAAAATCATTTCAAAACAATCAAAACTTGGTTTTGGTGACCCAGTTATTCAGCAAAATGTAAGAGTTGCCCAGCTGCACTGCAGTATTTCAGACTAAGGCACCTTGGACTAAAACCAGAATGTAAGAAACCTTTCTGAGTGCTTCAGAAATTTTAGAGAAGTTTAGCCAGAAATAGGTTGGAAAGAGTGGAAAGGTAATAAATTAAAATTCTCTGAGCCTAAGAGAAGTATAGGGAAGGTCAAACAGAAAACTTTGGATGGAAGGCAGCCTGGAGTTCAGATGAAGATAAGCTGCAGAGCCAGGCAATGAGAGCACCTAGATACCATCAACCCTCTGCTTTCTTCTGAAGCTCAGTGGGACAAGAGCAGCTGTTGATATAATTTTTTAATAAAGTTGAAACCAGTGGAAAGTGAGGGGTGTTGATTAGTGTCAGCTTCAATAAATAACATGTCCAGCTCCCACACTGCAGAAGATCATGCAGAGTCCTGCAAGTCCAAAACAATTCTGAGGTACTTGTGGGGGCTTCGAGGGCATCAAAGCCAAGTGGGGTCCTTGTTGACTGCGGTACTTTCACGTCTTTTCCTCACTGCATAATCGAATAGCACTGTTGTTGGATGAATAAATGGCGTTTTGTCTGACCTACAAAACCATTGCTTTTCAGCACTGATTTATGGTCTCAGATCTGTGAGAACGGATACTGTAGGTGTTCTGAAGGAGACAGTATTTGTGGTACTGGTGTTGCTGAGGACTCAGGGAGGAGGCTATGCTCTCAGGGTCCAATAATGTATTGAAGAGACCTGACTCCAAATGTGCTGCCTTCAGCTACCAAAAGATATTACTCTTCCCTCCAGCCTTGCTTCACCCGTGCTGCAAGACATCACTTGACTTCTTTAAAGGAACTTCACTTGGTGTTTAGCTTTGCTGTTTAGCTTTGTAGACTTTTTTTTGGGGTAACGGGAAAATATAAAGAATTTCTCTGTCAAACAACTTGCTCAGCAAGAACTGAAAGAGGATCGAACCTCTTCTGACTTCAGATGAAGGGACCATGTTACTACTTCTGTTAGCACAGTATCTGTTAATAATTAACATTTTCAGTGTTTGTATGATCAGTATTTTTATCTAAACATTTAAGTTTTTGGAAGAGTAAAGAAGACGGATATACTTGTGGACAGCTTTTTACCTTTTGGTTTCTAAAATGAAATGTAAACTATGGTGTTACAGCTGACGAATTTGGAAGGTTTTCGTGTTTGTTCCATTTCTTCCTAAGGTCATTGTATAAGTAATCACAGGCGTGTTTAGAACCAAGTAAACTAGGAGAGGCTTGGTTAGCCAATTCTTAACAAGTCCAGTATTTGGATAAACCCCGTAACTCAATGCAGAAACTCGGATCTTGAGTGACTCCATTTCTACCAGTCTCAGGCAGAATGTGTTACTTACTGGTAGCCTTTACTACTTAAGTCAGCGGAGCTCTCAGTTAACTTGTGGATTACTCTAGCAACTGTTTTGTAAGGCAATTTGAAAGTTTTTTTTTTTTTTTTGGTGCTGGCTCTGACATTTCCTGTTTTCTCCCCTTTCCATTTTCCTCCTTAAAGTAATGGGTTAGAGGCTAAATGGTCTTTATACACTGTTCCAGTTCAGGAGGCAGGAACTACTTTAGAGCAACTGTCTAGTTTTCCCCTTAACAGCTTCTGCAGTTTCTCTGACAGCTGCTGACTTGTCCAGCCTTTCTAGCATCAGTTCGGGTTAGCACCATTTAAAGAGAATTTAACTGAATTTTAAAAAATTGAAGGTCTCAGTTTGCTGCTGTTTCTGAGACTTCCCAACATGTTTTTGACTCCTTTAAAAAACATTTCTAGTAGAAATGTTAACTAACAGGAGAGTTGTCCACCAACCCTCCAACCACCATTTTATCCTGTTAAAATACAGAGTTCTTTCATTTTAGCCATCACGATGTGTGTACCTGTATGTATATGTACCTATGTATGTGTGTATAGGTAAAAGTCTTCCCAGCCCTTCTTACTGGACGTGGTGCATTCACTTTCCAAAGTCTGATTTTATCCTCCGTAGTAAGAGCAGAGTAATCATTGATACGGGGGCAATTTTATTACGCTCTGCAAAGTGAATACGCATGCAATTTCTGACCACTTTTAAGTTTTCTTTACACAGACAAAGATGATACTGTCTTTAGTTGAGGAGATAAATTCCTTGCTACACAATTCTTGAAAGGCTTTTATTTTGAGGTGTGGTGGGTCTGATTTCTCCCTATAGGAGAGTTCTCTGTCGTCTGCCAAGGGGCATTGCATCCTACCAGCTACATCTCATTTAGTAGACAAATGACCTCTGTTTGATTAGGCTGCAAGCCAATCTGAAGGACAAGTTTGACAGCCCCGAGTGCAGCTTGAATATGTGAATAACCCGACAAAAATACAGAGGTCTTGAAATGACAATTGTTCCTTTGGGAGAAGGGGGGATAGGTGGTGGAAAGAGGCAAACAGAGACTCTTTTTAGTGCTGCCACTTGCACTTGAGTTGGATGACACTTTTAATTGCTGTTAAATACTGAATTTTCACTGAACTTCACACAGGTAAAGAGGAAAAACCCTGGAAATGTGGAAATATTTCATGACAAACCATTTTCAAACAAACCATTTCCCTTCTTACTCTTGAAATATCTTATATTTTTTAATGAGTCTCTGAATTGAGACTTGAAGTGCTTGCTTTCCTATCAAATGAGTAAAACACGATTTCAGATGAACTGTAATGATTTGTTGGTTTCTTCACTTTAAAAAAATTTTCAGTATTCAAGTCCATTTGACCTTGAAGGAATTAAAAATACCTTAGACCTGCCAGAAAACTAAACAACTGCATGTTGACCTGCCTCTAATCCCTCTAAAGCCCACAGATATTAATGCTAAATTTATCTTGAAACAGAAACGTTGAAGCCCTGCCCGTGTGCGCTGGGGAGATGGATTGCCCTGCCAGTCTAGGCTCTCGTTGGGCGCCCTGAAGCTCCGGCGCTGGGGAGTGGGACGTGGGAGCAAGCCCTGCCTTTGCCTCCCTAGAGACCGTGGGGACCTGCAGCAGGAACGACCGCCCGTGACTTCTTTTCACTTTCCTCTTTCGCATTTGTGGCGTTCCAGACTCTGCCTCTTCATTCGCCTTCTCCCCCGGGAGTTTTGGTATCCGTGCATCCATCCAGCTTCCTCCCTCCCTTCCTCCCCTCTCTCCATCCCTGGTCCGCGTTCACGGAGAGCGCTCCCTGCGGAACCCTCGCAGCCGCCGTGGGGACCCCGTCTCCACCCACACACCTCAGCAGGAAGGGCAGCGGTTGGCAGTTTGCCCTCTGCCGGGTCTGACGGGCTCAGAGCTCTCGTACGAGAGCCAGAAGAAGCCTTTGCCCTTGATTTTGAAACGCCTTGGGAATAAACCTCGTGGGCTTTCAGTGGAGAGGCGCTGCTTCTCTCTCAGGGTGTTTTACTGGCATCCTGAAGTTTAAGAAATTCCTGCCTCCTCCCAGTCAGCTTTGTCTTTCTCACAGGCTCTAATCAGCTGCAGCTGCTTTCGGGATTGCACAAAGTCTGAGCAGATTTAGCAACAATGGGATTTTCAAAACATGGGTAACAGTATAACTCCTCCTTGCCCTGATCCAAATCCTGCCAGGGTCAGTAGCCAAAGCATCGTACACCGCATTGCCATGGCTCTGACTGCCCGCATGATGTTTGCTTCTCCTGAAGCTCCAACTAACCTTGTTTTTTGGTTGTTTTTTTTTTTTTTTTCCTCCTGAGTGACTGCTGGTTTCTGGCATAATATTCTGAGATGTACCAGAAGTTGGTTGAACTTAAAGGTAGTTCAAGTTGCACGTATTTTTCACCCTAGAGTTTAGAAAACTTTCTTCCTGTGCTTTTCTTTACAAGGTGAAAGGAGCAGACTGTTTACTTTGTCTAATTAGAAGATCATTATGATTATATAGAAGGACAGGAGCTGTTTGCATTGTCATTTACGTGATACATTATTTGCACTGATGGGATTTAGACTTTGTTTGTTATGCTTGACATTGAAAACATTTAATTGTACCATTACAACTTTGTGAGACCTCATACCCCTTCTAAAAGGATGGAGTAAGTCTATTCTGAAACGTTACCAAAAGGCCAGATTCGTTCTTTCGTACCTGTGGCTAAAAGGCATTGGAAAGCTGCACATGTGCTTCGGCTGTTATTTTTCAGTAGTATTTCCAATGATATATAGTTATTTTATGTATTTATTTGTCTTTTCTCCCTCTTCTCACTCCCCTACCCTGGCTAGGAATTTGACTCTTGCCCCCCGCCCCCGATTTTTTTTTACCTGTGTGTTTTTTAATGTTTGTTTGTTAAACTGTATTTAAACTTAATTTCCCCTTCTTGCAGAACAGTTGGCTTCTGGAAAGCCGACTGCCATCCCCTGTAAGCTGTTGGTATTCAGGTTCTGTAGCATGGTTTGGCATTTCATCCTGTTAAAAATGCAAGTGGGATTGTTAGACATGTCGCCTACAAAGCCGGGGGGTCAGCTAGACAGCTTCCTTGCCGTGCTAATTTGCTGTAATTGAATCATGCTTGGAATGTGGATTGGATGTTTGAGTATCGCGGTGGCAGAGTTGGACTCAAACAGCCTGTAAACACTTCGTTAAAGCGCGGCTGGGGAAGGTAAGCTGTGGGTCAGACCCTGATCCTTTGCTCAAAGGCTCTGCGGTTGGGTCCTCAGGTGGCATCTCTGGGGCTTGTGCAGCTTCGTGGAGCCGTGGCTCTGTGCCGAGCGCCTGCGTGGGGACGTGGCTGAACTCTGCAGTTTAATTAGTGATGCATTAGCTGCACGTGAGATCGAGAGCGCTGAGCTCCCTTTGTAGCTCTGCGTGGGTCCCGCTTTGCACGGGCGCACACGTGAGCTGGAGGGCTTGCGAGGGACGGAGCTGTGGGCTCTCCAAATGGGCGCTGGGTGGTAAATCAGGCAACATGTTCTGCAAGTCACGGGCTCTGCAGTACAGGCCAATTTACAATGACTTGCCAAAATATTCGCAAGATAAGCGTTTCCCAGAGGCAATCAATTAAGTTGGTGAAACTTAGACGTTGGCTCATAAATTAATTTTCTACACAGCAGCTTTTTTTTACCCCTTTTCGAGCTTACTTTTAAGCACTGCGTTAGGCACATCTTGCTCATTCATTATCGGTGCTGAATTGTGAAACCCGTGTTTGCATTGGTGAGGTTGATAGCTGCAGATTTTCCAAAGGAAAGTTTTGCTGTTGGAAAAAATGTCTTTTTGGTTCTCAGAGAGCTCCATTTCAACCAGATCACACGGACTGGTTTGCCTGGCTGCTTTGCCATTGCTTTCCTTTCCCCTTTTGGACTATTATGTTGTAATACAAAAGTTAAAATTGTAACACAATATGTTTCACCATTTTGAAAAAAAAAATATATATGGTTTAGCCTGGGGTATTCTATTACCTCGCTCTCACTTAATCTTTTAACAGTGCGATTATCTCTCATCTTTATGTTATTCATTGTGTGGCTGTGGCCCTGATGAGATCAGTTTAGTTTTCAACTTTTCTTTTTAGAATGGTAATACCTTTTCTCTTTGTTGTGACATGCCAGAAAATATCTCCTTGGCAACACCTAGCTGTGGTTATTCTTAGTGCCTCTCACCTGGCCGTTTGCCACGGCGTCCACCTGGCCATTGTCACTGTGCTAACGGGTTCATCCTTCAGAGAAGACAATAGAAGTTTACAAGAGTTGCTCGATAAAGGCCCAAATGCACAGTTTGTGAAATACCGTTAAATACTTCAAACTCCTCCTGATTTCGGGTGCCACAACCAAACCATTCCGGCAGGAGTTCAGCTGCCGTACCTGCTGGCCTCCTTGCAGCTGGAGCCTGAGACCTAGTTCTGAGAGCCCAACCCAGCTTACCCCAACTCCCGTGGCAAACCTCCCCCAGAGGGATGAAAGGTGGAGCAGGCTCTGCCTTAAGATGTGATTTGACTAGAAATGACATGACCGTAAATGAAGAGGCGGGGAGCTCGTAATGAGATCATATGGTTAGCAAGGCATGCAGCAGCCCAAAAGTTTCCACTTACGTCCCTGCTCCTTTGCAGATAAGGGCAGGACCAGGACTGTAACCTTGGTGAGGACGGCTGCTCTTTAGACTACTAGTGCGGTCTTGCTTTTGCTCTATATAGAAATGTGAAAAAGGAGGAGTTTGAACGCACACCCGAGAGCGTTCTGCTGCGAGAATTGCCCTTGGTTAAGGGTTTACCAAGCAGCAGCGACTGCGTTGACCTGTGATTCAAGAAATCACGAGAATCGTATGAACACTGAGCTCTGGGGCAGTGTCCTCCTGGGAACGCCTTTTAAACAGGGCTAACGTCGTATCACGTGCCCAGTGCGCTGTGGGTGATTTCTGTCTCTTCTTTTGACCGTTTCCGACTTGCTTTCACCTCACAGGAGCTCTCTTCCGCTTTAATTCACCGTGCTGAATTTATCCGTTTTTCTTAGGAATGATCTACAGCAGAAGGGTCCAAACACAGACTGGAGCATGGGAAAGGGGTTTATAAATTATGGAAGACCAATGTAGCTGAGCAGGATGGTTAAGGGGGAGCAGACAGACAAATAGAGGACATTTGGAAAAGAAAACAGAAAGCAAAGGTGAGCAGGGCTGTAAAACCAGCAGAAGTAAGTTTTCTACAGAAATTAGAAATCAGAGAAACTATTGCTTAGCAAATGGGCAAAACACATCATGATTGTGTGCAACTGAAGTGACAACAAAACCCCAAACTGAGCGACTTAAAAATAGGAGTAAAAAATGCCAGGGGATAAAAAGCAAGATTTGTTGACTGTTTGTTGTCGCCTCCAGCCTCCACAGGTTGGGCTTCAATTTACCGTGGAAGACAAATGAGGATTTTGGTAGAATAGACTGAACGGTCTAATTGGGGGCTAACTGGGGAGTCAGTAGATCACAGAGGACAGACGCGACAGAAGCCTGCAGCAGGGAGCGTTACAGGACGATGAGTTGGGATTTGGAGTGCCGTTCCCAAAGGAGCAGTTCTTCATCGAGCTGTCAAGGGCGTTTGGTACTTTTCCAGAGGTGCAGATGTACTCGAGCAGTGGGAAGCTGAGAGCGAAAGCAAGTCCACCCTGCATCTTTCTGCTTCCCTACCACGCAGCCTGGTCCTCCTGCCTTTGCAGCACCAAGTGATGGATGGCCTCACGCCTGCACCGTGATCGCCAGTCCCAGGCTCGGGGTGGCATTGCCACCAGCTGCAGTGCAGCCGAGCAGGGCTGGGTGCCCCCTGCTTCTGCGCCATCGTAAGAGCTGCACGTGCAGGTATGTTTGTCACCACAACAGGACGGGCTCCAGCTGTGCTTCGCTGGTGCTCGGTCGGAGTCACTGGGGTTACAAAGAAAAAAAGACCAAATCAAACAGAAAACCAAGAGAACGGCTGGGGTTTGCAGCAAGGCACATGGAGGAGTGGGAAGCCGCGAGTCCCTTCAGGAGTGTGTCCCACAAATCGAATCAGTGCCAAAACAGTATGTCCAAAGTGCTGATCCCTGTGAGGCTGCAGGGAAGGTGCTCAGCAGTCGGCTCAGGTGTTTGTCTGCTCCTGCTGTGACAG
The DNA here is from genome assembly GCA_009769605.1 of Bucorvus abyssinicus. Lineage (NCBI taxonomy): Eukaryota > Metazoa > Chordata > Aves > Bucerotiformes > Bucorvidae > Bucorvus > Bucorvus abyssinicus. The sequence goes on along the minus strand of CM020041.1, from coordinate 5,517,308 downwards.
ATGAAGTGTCCGCGAAAGCAAATGAGCTGCATTTGAAATGGTGGCTGGCCGGTCTGAGCGCTGCACACTCGTATTTGAAGAGAAATTCCCGCGAGCTGCTGTGCTGACAAGCCACAGATGATGGCTGTGAACATGACGTGCAGTTTGGTCACTCAGCTGCCCGTCCTGGTCTCTGCTCTGCACTTGCCAGAAAGTCTCCTTCTCCCTACCAGAAAGAGGAGGTAAGAAATTAGAAACCGCTTTATTAGGACAACATTGCTGCTGTGAAATGGGAGATCCCTAGAGCTGGTGCTATTAAAGTGCAAGAGCTTCGTGACGGACTCTTGAGGAGCGGTAGATGCAGCTGTATTTCCCTGAGCCCTTTTGAAAGGGATCACGAAAAAACAAAAGATCACATGCCAGCCACTGTGCTTTTGGTGGCTGTCCTAAAGGGAGTGACAGAAAACACAGGGAGAGGTGGTTTTCGTGGCAGGCAGCACGTTCATGCTTCATTAACTCACAGCATCTGTTTGAGCTTCACCTGCCACGATGGGTAAGGCAGAATCAGGAGATGTCATGTAATTAGGTTTCTGTAAAGCACATGATATCAAAGATTAATGAGCAAGGCAAAAATTCCCAGAAAATAAGGTGCTGTTGAACATCCCAAACTGTCGCAGATGGAGAATTCTCCTGAAGACCTGCAAAGGCAAAAGCGACATCTGTGTCAATGTGTGTTTTCCCTGCCCTAGAGGTGGGGATCGGAGCCAGGCTGCGTGGTGCTGCCATGGTCCTGGGTGGTCAGACCTCTAGTCCCAGCGAACGTGGAAGCTCGGGCAGAGTGCAGATGCAAAAAGTAAAACACCGGCTTGTAAAGTGGAACCGTTTCGGTAAAAGATTGGGGTATTGCACATTGCTCAGGAGCGGAGGAGGGGGGTCTCGCGTGGTGTGTAATGCTGTAAGCCCTGTCCTCGATAGGTTTCGATGTACTCTACGTACATCAGTGCATCACTGGGGCTGTCACAGCTGGGACCTTGGTTCTTGAGTCAGCAAGCAACCAGGACTTTGCTGCCCAGGGGCAGTTAGGATCACTTGCCTGCATGAACTGCAAGCAAAAATGGAGGGCACCCGAACTCCCCCAGGCTGCAGCATCAGAGCGATGGTGCACACGCTTTTCCCTCGGCAGTTTTGCTGCCTTCTGCATCTCCCAGCGCCGCGGGGAAAGTCTGTGTCAGAGGCAGGAGCGCAAGCCGGGCTGCCTGGCTCCTGATTAAGCCAGAAGCACAGGTTTCTCTTCTGTCGACAGCTCAGGTACTTTTTTTAATTCCTTCTCTGGAAGATGATCTGCAGTGTTAGGAGTAAATCACTGAAATATCAATGAGTTTTTAGCTGGCTTTAGAAAAAAAGAGGAGTTCTGAGGGATTTGGGGGTGAACTGTTACAGTGCTGCTGTCCTTTTGATTTATTCCGGATGAGCAGCACAGGAGGAAAATACAACCTGGTCTCTCAGTGGTTAATTTTCACAAATGTGATTTTTTTTTTTCCTAGCAGGAGCAAGGAGAAGGTTTCAACACAGGCTATTGTAGGGCCCTGCAAATGCCAAGTGTCTGCTCTTGCGAGATGGAGAACAAAGTTGGCACCAATAATTAGTGGCTGATGCACTGATTTGGCAAAAGTTGCTGAAAACGAACATCTGATGGAGAGGTCTTGGGATGATTTAGTAAAACACAGTGCGGTTTGAGATGACTTTTGGGGTGCTGTTGTGCAGAGTGCAGGGGTGATCAGAAGGAAGGTAACGTGGAGAGTGTGAAGGAGGAGTTTGATGTCTTACTTAGCTCTCAGTTTTTCTCTTGAGCTTTTCTAGCATATCGTTGATGATACACAGAGTTTCTGACGTTAACTAAGGAAAGCTGAGATGCCAAACCACTCCAGATTTCTCATTTACTATAGATGCAGCTTTGTTTCACTTCCTCTGCAGAAAGGTACGGCTATTAATTTGATGTGGATGCAGTCGTCATTTAGGAGCAAATACAACATGGATATAACACAGAGTGGGCCAACAAATCCAACAACTCATCGTCCAAGAGACTGAAAGGCAGAGCAGTGCTGGAGGGGGCGTCCCTGCGATGTGCAGAGGCATCCCTGGCTGTCATGTGAGAGTGTCCCGAGAAAGGACACTTGGTGGGAACTTGAGATATGAATCAAAAGCCTTGCAGCTGCTGTTGTACGTGTTTTGAGCTGTGCTGCTGTTCTTGGGGTGTTTCCAGCTCCGACTGGAGCCAGTGCGGCTCACCCTCTGGGAAGTATGTTGGGTCAGTGCCTCAGAAGTACCAGTACCCCCTGGGCATGTTGTCTTGAGGGGGCTAACACTCAAGGGGTGAAGGTAAATGCGGGTGTGGGGAATTTTTATGCTCCAGGCAAAATTGTAAGTAGTTGGTTGGCACCCAGTGGCAGCGAGATGACTCCCGGGGAACCTCCTGATGAGTTTTCTCAGGAGTCAGCAGGACTGTAAGGGCTGTAGTGTGACAGTGATGAAGTGAGGAGCAGAGGGAGAGGACAAGCAGTTTCCACTGCAGGATGGTAAATGCAGGATGGTAGGATCACATTTTGCTTCTGCCTGATTTACTCACAGCAGGAATAAAGGTACAGCGCTAGCAGTTAGTTAGACCTTGACACAGAAGGGAAAGAAATGGAAGCACAAAAGCTCTAGATACCTTGACAGCCAGCCATCCGCCAAAATATCCGCTCCTCCAGCCAGCATTGCTGCCCGGCTGCAGCCCCAGCGCCGGGGCTCAGGCTCTGCCCCCTGCCCAGCACTGCGGGGCTGAGAGCTTTGGCCTTGCTGCTGAGTACTGGAGGGTTTTGTGAGCAGCACAGAGAGGACATGACCTGCAGCCCCTGCCAGCCTGGTCTTACTTTTTGAGAAAGCTTTTAAGATTTATGGTCAAATTTTACAGTAGCTATGATTTTCCTTATAGATCGTGAAGGTGTGATTGCCCCAGGATCCCATAGCGAAGCCCCCAAGACTGCTGTGATAGCTGGGTAATCACTGCTGGGCGCCTGCAAGGATTAACTCTGGAGCTTTCCCAGTGGAGCAAACCATGAGGTGGGGCTGGGGCTGGCTGCTTGGCAGGTTTTGAGCCCTCCTAAAGAGCTCTCTCCATTGCTGCAGGGCCAGACCTGTTCCCCCTCCACGGTTAAACCTGGGAGTGACAGCTGGGCTCTGCGTGAAGAGTGAATTTTCATGCTGAATCGTGGATTCTGACCAGACTAATTTTAAAAACTTGCGGCCCCAGGAGCAGAAGCTGCTGGGAGCCTTGAGGCTGGCAATGGTGGTTGTGCTTATTGGACGCGATAAATACCGCCCTCCCAGGAGAAGGACGTTGTGGCTCCATGGAAATGCAGGAACACCGCATGGAGCCTCCTGTCTGTCTGGTGAGCGAGGGAAGCTCTGCCAGTGCAGCGTGGTGGCCTGCAGCTCGGGTCTTGTGACAAGCATGTCCTTGGAGCTTGGTGGAGAGATGGTAAAAAGCTGCCCAGGCAAATGTGTCTTTCTGGAAGTGTTCTTTGACTGGAAGTCTCTTCTAGGAGGCTCAGACAAGCATCTCACCACCTTGGGCATTGCACACGCAAGGCACAGCCTGAAGCATGGGGGAGTAGTGGACACTGTGGTGGGGGCCAGGGAGGCTGGGTGTGTGTCCGTCCTGGCAGCTGTAGGCTGTAGAGGTTGGTGTGGTGTTGTCACCGTGGTGGGAGCTGTGGGGGGCTCTGCTCGGGCTACACACTGCCCAGGACCTGCAGAAACGGCAGCCCTAGCCGGTGGTCTTAAGGCAAGAGCACAGAGGTTCTTGTAACGAGCGCGGTGATCTGGTGACTCGTTCATCCCATCCCAAGCAGCCAGTTTTGATGTGAAAACTTCAGTAAATGAAGATGGGGAATCCACTCCTGTAACATTTCCAAGAGTTGTTTCTTATTTCTGCTTTGAAGCTGGTGCCTTTAGCTTCCTCCCTTTGCTTCCTATTATGTTTCTGTGAACTAAGCACTGGGAACCTTTAATCACTCCACAACACTTTCACTGCCTTTTCTTGCCTCTCGGAGCAAGTGTTTTCCTGACGTTCTCTGAAATCAAGAGGTTCTCGGAGAGGCTTCCAGGGCTCTTGTCATGCAAACGATAATAATGATATTAATGCTAATCACCGCTATTCTATAGGGTGAAACGTCAAGTTTCCATATTTTCATGTTAACTTTTAGTTAGGTAGGTGCCACATTAACTGTGTCCCGTCCTGTCAGAGAATGTGATTTTCATATCACAGGGGCTGTTAGAAATCGTTAGTAATGAAGTTGGCTGCTGTTGTGCTGGATGGATTCGTCTTTGACGCGCAGTAATGCAAAGTGACGCGGCAAATGGGAAATGAAGGATGAAAAGCTGTCCAAAAAGTTGTGAACACAGCTATAAATTAATTTCATATCTAAAATGTGTTCCCGAGTTCTAATGATAAAGAGGATCCGTGTTGCTGCTGTTGCATCACATGCGTGTACCTGGGAACGGAGCTAATGTGTTGAAGCGGGAGGGATTGGTTTGTTACTACCTGCCTGGGTGGGAAGAGGCGGTGTTGATACCTGCACTTGCCTGGAGTAGGGTTCTGTGGGCAGTAAGGTCAGGTGCTGAAGTGTGGTGTCTATCTTTAATCATTTTGAAAGGGAGGATGTCCTTGGTAGAACGAGACCTCTGAGCGGGGTATTTTTGTTACAAGTACTTTTAAGCAACAAGTGTTTTACTGCAAACAGCCCCGTTCTTCTCGTCGAGACATTGGACGGTTGCTCTCCTTTTGGCCTGGTATTTATTACGCCAAATTTCTTTGTGGAAGGTATGGCTTTTGCTTTGCAAAAGAAATCTTTTTGGTCATATTTCTCTCTCATGTAGGTCATTTTTAACTGACATTAAACGAAGCGAATGCTGTTACAGAACACACGGAAGATAACAAACGCTGCTACTTCCAATTTACGGCAGCGTAGCTGAGACCTGAGCCTGCACCTCTCATGGCTGATAACTCTTGCGTCTGTTTTTGATTTCAGCAGCTAACCTCACTAGTTTGGATCGCCTGGACAGCGCGTTGGGCTTTGTTGAAGAGCGGGTGCGTAGATCGAGGCAGCGCCATCGAAGGCATGCAGCCGAGGACGATTACAACATTGAAGTCCTTCTGGGGGTTGATGACTCCGTTGTTCAATTCCATGGGAAGGAACACGTTCAGAAGTACCTGCTGACCCTGATGAACATTGTGAGTACAACCCTGCTAACTGCGCTGTGGGAAGGCACGGAAAGGACGGGGAATGTAGGTTGGTTTAGCCGTTTGGATAGGACGTAACAGGTTTTTCTCATGGCAGGAGGGAAAAAAGAAAGAAGAGAAAAAAGAATGAAAGGGGGCCAAGGAAGAAGCTGACTGTGGGACTCTTAAAATGTTCAAAGTCCTGCTTATGTGCTTTGGTGGATGGGGCACAGGGTCAGGGGATCAGGCTCTTGGAAGTCGTTATGTTTTAGCGGTATATTCCCTTAGCCTAAGCTCCCCACTGAAAAACATGGTTTGGACAACTGTCTTCAGCTAAGGGTCCATTAGAGACTTCAATTGCTTGCACAGTTTTAAAACTACTCAGTTAAATTCTTTGATTCCTCCACAACCAGTTCAAGTCCCAGGCCACCTACCTACTCCTTGTTCACCCTGCAGTAAAATGTTACGCAGTATATCATTGAATTTTCTTAAATTGGTTTAGTATTTACTCCATGACTGATATCTGTAGGTTTCCTTAGTTAAGTATTTAATCTTTAGAACTACAGTCTGGGCAACAGACCATATAGGGTAGTAGTGATGAAAGGAGACACTAGAGAATATTATCTTTGAAAGAACCGGTTTTTCTTTCCAAATATCAGCGCAGCAGCCCTCTCGTACCCTGGTCAGTAGGCACAGGCTCTATGGGAAAACAATCAAGTTTTGAAAATCACCTTTATTACAGATCAAAATCAGCATATGTTTTATTCTTCAGGCCAAAAAATGGACACGAGTGGTAGCCCCTGGCATAGGCAACTCATTCGGGGATGACTTCCTTCTTCTTCCCATCTGGAACAGGAGTCTCTTCTCAATAAAACACACTTCAGGTTCAATGAATGTGTGTTCTTAGTGAAATACTGAGTAAAAAAATTGTAGGTCTGCTCTGTTTTTGACGAATAGAGTGTGACTGCTGAAGTTTACAGTCGTGTCACGAGGATGAACATCTGTAGGTGACTTCTTGGCGTTACAAAGCATTGAGGCAGATATATGGACAGCAATCCAGGCCGTGAGGTGCATTTGCCTGGGATGTATTTTTTCCAAGATATATTTTTTTAATTATGAAGCTTGGGTTTTTTCTTTTTTTATTGCATTCTTTTAACATTGTGTAGAATATCACTGTTTTTCACTTTAAATGAAGGGTGGAATACAATTTGAGAAAATCCCTTGTGTGATATAAATTCAGTCGTACTGACTTTTTATAACAGCGTTGTAAATAGTTAAAAACCTGCGCTAACATTAGAGTTATAGGGTACTTAGTGTCTGCTCTGACGGCTGTAAATACATATAATCTAACAGAAATGACCTACTGAATTTCATTTATTTGTGTGGTTTGTTTCCTCTGAGGCTTAAAACAAAGTCTACAGTGAAACAGATGGTTTTGCACATCTCTAAATTAACAAGCCAAAGCAGAAATGTGGCAAACAGGTTAAAATAGATTAAACAGGACTCTACTGACCATGTCACTTAAATCTATTTTTAAAAATTAAAATATACAGTAATGGTAAAAGAAGCCATGAATGTTCCAGCTCTGGAATATATTTTTTCCTAATTTTAGCAAACCATCCAACACACAAATTGTAAGAAATAACAACTTTCAAGCAAGTGGTTTAGAAAGTGCAGCCTGTGTAACCGTACCCGCAGGGCTGTAGCAGCTCTTTGCAGAGGCAGTAGTTGTTCCGTTGGGAAGTCTGACGTAGAAACATGTCATTTGGGGATGGGGATGTGTCCCTTGCCTTGTGTCCAAATACGAGGAGCTGTTTGAAATCCACAAGGCCTCTGGAGAAGGCTCTGAAGAGTCTTTGGCAGTCATCAGCGTTGTCCTGTTCTTTCCTCCGTCAAACCTCAGCTGGTTTCTAGTCTGTGTTTTAGCAGAGGGATGGATGGTGGTAACCAGTTCTTTTTCTAGCTGTCAAAGTATTGCTTCAGTTAGAGAGGGGTTTGTTACTGCAGACCCCAGGTGATGCTGGGGACCCGTATCACGTTGAGGGTCATCACAATGCAGATCTTCTTCACACAGTGACTCTTCTGTTATCCTCTCTTCTTCCTCCTTGAGTAGTTTGGTTGGTTGGTTGGTTTTTTGTTTGTTTGGGTTTTTTTAATAGATAATGATCCCAATATGAAAAGCCTTGGGGTCCCTAGCTGTTAGGGGTTACATATGTGCGGTATGTTTCTAACGAGATGCGTAGGTCCAAGGGTAGCTGAAAAAGAGGAGATAGCTACAAAAAGTTCCATCCGTCTTTTTAAATCTGGTGGACGATCTTACCGTAACCATCAGATTGTGTGTACCCTGTTGATTTAATGGGTGTAATCAATTAACTTTGTGCAGTAACAAGGCAGTAAGCATAAAATCAATTAACTTTGTACAATAACGAGGTAGTAAGCATAAATTCAAAGAATGCATAGCAAGTAAATAAAGTAATAGTGCAAGTATTTACTGGTGATAAGAAGGTGATCAAATAATTGAATTTCTGTGGTCCCAAAAATGAAATAAATCCCCAGTGAATCCTCCTTTTTGCTCAAGCTCCTGGAGGCATGACATCACTTTCCCAGAAGCAACTCCCAGCATGGCTGTTTCTCCCCCCTTTGCCTGACTTCACTGTGTGTGATGGCATGAGCAGTTGTCCCTAATTAACTTTTCCCAGGGATCTTGGGTGGAACCCTACCACCAACTCAAACAAGTCTACCTAGACTTTAGTAAAGCTTTTGACACCATTTCTCACAGCATTCTCCTGGAGAAACTGGCAGCTCATGGCTTGGGTGGGCTTTGCTGGATCAAAAACTGGCTGGCTGGATGGGCCCAGAGAGTGGTGGTGAATGGAGTTCAATCCAGCTGGCGACCGGTCACAAGTGGTGTTCCCCAGAACTCTGTATTGGGACCTGTTCTCTGTAACATCTTTATCCATGACCTGGGTGAGGGGATCGGGTGCACCCTCACTAAGTTTGCAGATGACACAAAGTTAGGTGGGAGTGACCATCTGCTTGAGGGTAGGGAGGCTCTGCAGAAGGATCTGGACAGGCTGGATCGATGGGCCAATGGTGTGAGGTTCAACAAGGCCAAGCCATAGGACGAAACAGCCTCAAATTGTGCCAAGGAGGTTTAGGATGGATATTAGGAAAGATTTCTTTACTGAGAGGGTTGTAAAGCGTTGGAACAGGCTGCCCAGGGCAGGGGTGGAGTCGTCATCCCTGGAGGGGTTTAACAGACGTGTCGATGTGGTGCTGAGGGACATGGATTTGTGGTGACCTGGCAGTGCTGGGTTAATGGTTGGACTTGATGATCTTGAAGGTCTCATCCAACCAAAACAACTCTGTGAATCTTTGAATATATTTTCTTCAAGCCCAGAGCAATGACTTACTCAGTAAATCTGTTTTGTGCTGCTTAAGTGATGTGTTACCATCCACACCTAAAAGCCATAAAGTGAGAAAAAACGGGCTGGGCGTCCTGGCTACCTTCAATAGCTCTGCTAGTATTTATCCCGAAGTTTGGAAATGAAGTCACTCCCAAACGAATGGTGATAGTCGCCAGAGGATTTTTAACGCTTTGGGCTGCAGCCACGTATCGCCTGACCGTACGCCAGCCGCTTCACCGCAGTGAGCTCGGCCTCTTGCCACCCTCTTTTCATCCTCCAGTCGTTTGCTCATACAAAAACTCCCATTTCTCTTGACATCCTCCCTTTTCTCTGCACGGCACCATCAGGACATTCAGTCCATCTTTGGAAAATACACCATTGTTTTCGCTTTAGAGACCCTCGGCTGCCTTTTGCTTGCACCGTTTTCTTTTGCGTGTCATGCTGTGTTTTGTCCTGGGCAGGACATCAGCTTGCTCAGTCCTCTGCATTTCCAAGCGTAAGCCCACACGCTGCACAGATTAACTCAGTATTTATAGCATGCAGGAGCCTTGCAACAGAGCGGTGATACTTGGGCAGTATCTTGCAGCTCTCTAGTTTACTCCAGAATGTGCAAGGTGGTTTAATTTCAGAAAGAAGGCGGCAAATAAATTCCCTGGGATTTTTAGCTCATACGAGTGTCCGGAAACATTAAAAAAGGGCAAGGCTAGAAGTGGCATCGGAGAATTGTCTTATTCCTTGGGGAACAAAAGGATTTCACTGCGGAACGCTGTGGGAGGAGGAGCGGGGTGCTGAATGGGCATTATTCAGCTAAAAAGGGTATTGGTGGTAGCCAGCCCCGGGGCTGAAATTCTCTGATCATTTCATAACCCTCTCTAAAGTAGTTTTCAGCCTTTTGCCACCTGCTGAGGAAGAGCCGCTGCCCTGAGACGCACCAGGACATTTACCTGGCTGGGCCAGGGTGATTAGAGTGAATATTTCAACCTCGACGCTCTTGTGTTCAGGGTCACATCCAGGATGGATGTCTTCAAAACAGACTTCCTGAAGAGGCAGAGCTAGAGTACGTGGTCTGACGATATTTTGGCCATTCCAAAGAGCAGTCTCACGAAGTACGCTCAATTGCGAAAGGTTTTGAATGTACTGGCTCCATCTGTCTTGACTTCAAGTCTTCAACTTTCACGCCCATCTTCAAATTGGTTGTTTGGGGTTTTTTTCCCAGTGAAGCCCCTGTTTTAGCTTTTTCTTGAATCCTTTGTCTTTATTCCTCTACAATATTCCTCAATTCCTCAACTACTCCATTTTCTAAGGCTGGCAATTGTCATCCTTCTATATTTTTTCAAAAAAATTTTCAACGAAGTATGTAATTTTTTTTATTTTTGGACAGTTCAAGTCTTTCATTTCCTCTCCATTCCCTTACTGTAAAAGATGTGATATTGCAATATTTAGGGGTGAGCCTCTGTTACATCCACGTAATGGGTATATGGCCAAAACGTTTGCGATGCTAAACCCCATCTCCTTGAAGCAGATCGCTGCCTAACTGCCTTTATTTCAAAGGGAGATAGACCCTAAATAGGGTTCATGCCTCACTCTGGGTGAGATTTGTAGTAATTTACCTGCCTTTGAAATCAGTGAGAATCAGTTTTAAAAATTAGCCTGTGGGATTATGTCTCTCACAGACTGAGGGAGAGAAGTGAAGCTTCAGCTCCCGAACAAATACATTAAACAACTTTTCATTTGAATAACTGCAGTCGATGGGAGTTACGCAGCTGGGGGCTTTGGAAAGTCCCGGGAGTCTTTCACCTGCATCTTTCAGCACTGCACAGGTCTTTGAAACTGTGGCCCTGAGGCACTTTTGAATATGTTATCCATCCTTTTTAATAGGATGTACATGATACTGCTATTATAGATGAGATTTCTACTTTCGTATCTCTGGCTGATGAGGGATGAAGATTTGCAGGTACAGAACAGCAAGTCCCTAATGAGAGGAAAGGGCAGAAATGCCATCGGTTTCTAACTGGCAGCTGGATAAAAACCTGAAAGCATGTCTCATTCAAGCTGTTGAAAAGAAAGAGGTGATTGAATACCTTGAAATAATGGTGCACCCTGTATTCAGAACCATGCTTTTTAAACCAAAAAGCATGTTTTTTTAGATGGGAAGGATATTTCAGTAAAAGAGAATTGACTGGATTTTTAAAAATTAAATAATTTATAAGCACCGGTACTCATTATTTCAAACCAGTTTATTTCAGTACGTACACTTCAGGTCTGAACTAACTCTAAGAAGTTCCACAAATAACAAATGCACGTCCAGATCTATTCATCTGAGGACTTCAGCTGTCAATAGTTGAATTATAGCTTGTTCAAAAATGTAACTGCATGTACGTGAGTTAACTCCACTTTTACACTGTTCATTACAAACCAGTAGCTGGGACTGGTGAGAACGGTTTCTGACAAGGTCTCAGGAGGTTATTTTTGTTCATTATCTTGTGATTGGGCATTCAGGAGGTCCCGCGGGAAATACTCTCTCTGAACTCTTACAGGTTTTATTAATTTTCGCAGGGGGGTTATTTCCCGTGTCAATTCGGTGAGCGTTGCTGGTGGTTATTATCTGGAATGTGCCTTCCTGCTCTCTTGGACATAGCACGGGGCATCACGCAGGTTTGGGTACCATCCTTGAGGCAGAGGGTAGTTACTGTTCAAAGACAGATTTTTCCTTTGCTCCAAATACCAACGTGAACTTTAGCCATAAAGGTTGCAGCCAGGAACTTTTGAGTTGTGGCAGCGTGGTTTGTGTGATGGAGTATGGGTAATTAGAATCAGCTTTCAAATTCTGGATGCTTTTCTTAAACTTAGGTTTGAAGAGGTCACCATATTTATTGCATTGACACCACACCCCTATCCCTAGTAGTGATACAATAAATGAATCTGCTTAATTATTTTATTATTCTCTGGTTGATTTTATTAAAATGATCTTGAGACAGTACTTCAGAAAAGTACTGAGTCCTTTGGTGCAAAGGTAATTTATGGTGTTTAGAGAAATTTCTCAGAGCAGTGGTTTGTGGGCAAGAATGAGGAGTTCCAAGAGCCTGAGGGAGGAACTAAGAAAAATAAATTAGTCATGAAGTCAGAAAACAAAGTCTATGACCTTTCTACAGCCAACGTTACAGTCGAAGATGAGATAGAGACCCGTAACACGAAGCTACCTAGTGCCTTGCCAGCACATCTGCTGTGGGGAGTGTTTTTCATTTTGATCAGAAGCAGCTAACTTGGACTTGGTAACATCTACTGACTCTCACACCAGGGAAGGTAAATCGGGACTCGGACTTGCATTTGCACACAAAATGCCAGATTCTTTGTTTCGCAATGTACGTTGCCAGTCTCTTCTAAAACTGCCTGTTGCCTGTGGTTTTGAGCAGAACGAGAGATGTTTTGCAAATCCAAGATCACAGTTTGACCTTTAAGTTTCATGTGTGTTGTGTGCTTTCATTATTCTTTTTTCCTTGTGACGCTCCACAAAGATTTCAGAAAAAAGGAGTTCCTCTCTGAGGAAATGAGGAAATGCCTTGTCAGGACTAGAAAGGGAAACACGGAGCCCTGGATTTTGCCTGATGACTTTCTATGTGACCATAGTTTATCCACCCGAGGAACTGATGTAACGTTATTCCTGTGGGATTAAGACGAAGCTTTGGGAATGTTAGAAATGTTAGTGTGGGATCTTCAAAAGCATAAAGAAGGTGATGAAAATCGAAGAGGATAGTGGTGTTTGAAGTGGGAGCACAGAAGAATAAAGTGAGAGGGGAACGCTTTGGGGAGGGTCAGATTACAGAAGTTTGTGCTCAGTATCCACCATGACATTTCTGGTTCCTATTGTGTAATTCAAAGCAGCCGTTTCTTACAGAAATAGACAATCACTGGATGCCCACCAGGCACTGAGGCTCTGCAGCAGATAATTATGATCTGATGAATGAGCTGCATCTCGGGCTGGGCTCAAACAATGGCTTGCCAGGAGCTCTGCCTTCCCATGGGGAAGGCGCTGATGCTGTCCAGCTCCTCTGGTCTCGCTCTGGCAGAGATCCACACGTGGTCCCTGCTCTGCCCGAGAGCACGTAGCCATCGGTAGTTTCTGCAACAGTAGTTATGTAAGGATGTTGGGTGATCAAAGAGCGGTCTAATTGGGTTGGATGGATCAGCAGTTTGTGGTGGCTGAAAAGCCAGATGGGTAAACTGCATCTTGTGCCCTCTCCGAATGGTTAGATATGCCCTCTGATGGCTGCTGTAGCTGGGTCAGATCCCTTTGAGGTTGATGGTAGCCAGAGGTTGGAACTATTAGATGTCCGTCAGGGGTGTGTGCTCAGGGAGCCTGAGGAAGCAGTGCTTACCCAACCGTGCGGTGCAAGGCATGGAGCCGCAGAGGGTGTGCCGCCGGATGCACTCGGTCGCGATCGTTCATGGTTCAGCGGGATGGAGCCATGTAGTGATGAAGAGGGCTGTCTTTGCATAGCAGATACTATCAGACTTTGGAGGGATTGGAACTCCTTCAAACCACATGAACGAGTTTGCCAATGACTTGCCAAAATATGCACATTGGTTTAATTAGAGATTTAGGGAACCACCTGACTTGCCCTGCATCAGCAGGTAACCCACTCTGCACCAAGACTAGCCAAACTGCAGGCTGCTGAGTACTATTTGTGTTAGAGCCGTTTTCAAAATTCCCTTTCAGGATTGGGCCCCGCTTTGCTCAACAATAAAAACTTTGCAGTGCTTCCTTTACAAAGTTGGGTTTTTTTGATGTTTTCTACGTGCTTACTGTGCTGACTTGAAATGTGCTCAGGGCGAAGAACTGTAAAATAAGCAGAGAGGGACAGAGGAAAAAATAAAGTCTTTGTTTTTCTTATGTAGCACCAATCTGTGCCAGCCTGATTTCTAAACAGAAACTTTAAATAGAAATGCTTGTTTTGCTTTGATTGAAATATCCCAGAAAAATAAACCAAAGTTATCCCAAAATAATTTGTGAACTACAATAGCTCGATGAAAGTCTCTTTACAGTATTCTACCATGCTTTGAATTCCTTGAGATTTACTCAGCCGCCTTTGTCACCCTCTGTAAATGCTGCATCACCGTGGGACATCTAACAAGATTTAATGCATTCACTGCCCTCACTTCAGGAGCTGTGATTTTGGGATGGTCTCACTGTAGTTTCTTTTCCTATGCAGCAACATAATTTTAGACTTAGTGACCTGAGAACAACAGGAGGTTGACTCTGGTTTTTCTTGTGTTGATGTGAGCCAGGATGTCCTACTGAAGTACGTGGAGATGCGGCGCCGTGAAAATATTTTGTAGCCATCTTCACACGTATGCATATTTATCATAACAATGTCTGCTGTCCCATTATCTCTGCTTTGAAACAAACGTTTTAGCAGTTGTGCGGGATGAGAGCCTGGAGCTTTCCGGCTGCGCAGGCTGGTGGTTCGTTTTGTGCCCTGTACAGTGAACTGCATTAGCTTAACTCTGCTTTCCTGCTGAAATAGCAGGTGGAAATCTGGAGAACCCGAGTTAGGGGTGGTGGAGGCCCTTCCCGTGTGAGCACGTTCCATGAACCTTCGAGAGCACAACGTTCGGTCACTTGGATCTCGTATCTTTAATGACTTCCTGAAACAAATAGGTGGCGTTTAGACCACGCTGAGAAAAAAAAAAAAGCAAAGCCTCTATTTCGGTGCATTATCCATGTGCAGGGAGACACTACTGGTAAAGCCACAGTTCAGCTGAGAGAAAGGTGCCGAGGGATCAATTCAGCTGTGTGAAGAGCGGTTGGGCTCATCCTTATTAATGAACCCAAGCCCCAAAGCTTTGAACTGACCCACTGTCTTGCAGAAAATCCGGTATCCCAAGAGAACCAAGTGCTTGTGCTTTTCCCGTCGTTCACAGTTTGCACGTTCGATGTCATTTGCATGAGCAGTCAAACAGTCTTCCACTTCTGTTCCATCAGCGGTTTCAAGCCAAGTTTGATTTTGGCACGCGACAGCGGTACGGTTGGTCCGTAACTCAGCTATTGTTAAAAGGGGCTTAGGTTAATTTCTGGAAGTTAATGAGAGCACGGTGTGCAGCAATTGGGATTATGCTTTATGAACTAATTAAATACTTATTTACATGCTGTGTTTACTGTCCCCTACACACGGAGGTTTTGTTCAGTGCTCATTTCATGTATAGGTAATCTACAGCTTATTTCAGCCTCGTATCCTTGATGCGTGTGTTCTCTTCCCGCTACACAGAGTGAGGCATATTAATATCCTTGCCTGCCCCGACAACACACAAGGGTCTTTTTCCTGGGTGAAAGAATTTTTGTAAAGCAAAGTGCATGTTCACATCATACTTCTTTGTGATCTGCGTTCAGTAACGGTCCTCAACGTAAAAGATTTTTTTTATAATACAAGAATATAAAGTTGGTCTTCTGAAGTCTTATTTAGACATGTAAATGAATGATCTAATTTCCAGAGTTATCAATTACAAAGCAGACCTGAACAGATCAGCTACTTCTAAACTGCAATGAAAACAGTGGCCCCTGGAGCCAGTCGTAGCCACGGGCTCCTCACCCACTGTCCTCCAGCCAAGGATCTGCTCATCAGCTGGCGATGAGCCTGCATCCCGGGCATCCCCCAGCATGTTCCCCAGGTGCCCGGGCAGATGCCCTGCAGGGTGTGAGTCTGCCGCGGGAGCTGCGGTTCAGCCGCGCTGTCTCCTGACATCAGCGCAGGACCCTCAGGACTTTGGAACGCTTGGACTTTTACCAGACATAAAATTAGGCTCTTATATCCAAAAATACTGATAAAATGAATTAAAATTTACTTTAAAATGTCAATGGGGATTGCTTAGCAAAACCTACACTGATGTGTTTAGTTTTAATGATTTTTACAGAGATGGAAGATGGGCCACTAAAACTAGGGCTGACTGAAGAAACAGGACATTATTTACTGTGTGTGTAATGAAAGATTTTCTGAAAGTTACTTATTAGATTGTAGTAATGAATCTAGTTTGTAGGAATAAATTAAATTTCTCTCCAGCCAGCAAAGCGTTTTTTAGGAGCAAAGGAGGTTGTAGGAATGATACTTGCCTTGCAGGGAATCTCATCTGCCTCTTCTAATTTGCAAAGCTAAGCCCCTGCCATTTGGCTGAGTCTCCTGCAGTCTCCATCACCGAATACCTAAAGCAGCCTCTTTAGGAGTTAATATTTGCCGAGCTTGCTTGTAGCAGTGTTTCCTAAGTGATCTGTATACATCCACATTTCATTCTCGACTCTAAATATTTACAGCTTCCTCTTCTCTGCTCCTCGGGTGGTTTCCCTGTGGTCATGTTCGGTTGAGTAGCTCTAGTACAACGAAAGAAGGCAGTTTTTAATTTACTGGCGTTTTGTTCGCTTGCGAAGTTTAACACTGATTAGTTTTGACACACAATGAAGCCAGGCCATGTGGCTGACCACGAGGGAGGTGTCTCCTCTTGTCGGAGTGTGTTGTGATGGGTCCCAGATGGAAGAGTTACAGGGGGCAGCTGAGCTGAGCCAGCACGTGGCTCTCGGGAGAGAGGTCCTGTCCCTCTGCTCACTTGTCCCCTTCCCCATGCGTGGTCTTGCCCAGTAGGGAGGTAGTCAGGATTTTGCTTGGATTACTGGGCTCCGTCAGGCATGGGATGAGGTAGAGAGGAGCTGGAATCTTCCTCTTAGCAGCAGTTGGTGTTAGATCAGCTCAGCGGCATCGTGTAGGTGTGCCGTGATACATATAAGTCCGTTTAGGCTGGCACTTAAAATACCTGGTAATATGAAGTCTCTGATGACGTGCTGATTTTAAATGATTTGCTGATGGTGGTATTCTCCCTGGTCTTCTATGACCACAAAGTGGTCCTTGGCGTAATGGCGGTGCGTAACAGGTACTGCTGTATCGCTGCTTCCACAGTTACTTGTTGCCGGCACCACGGTTAAAGTGCTGAACTCTTTTGCAGGTTAACGAAATTTATCATGACGAGTCCCTGGGTGCTCACATTAACGTTGTCTTGGTGAGGATAATCCTGCTGAGCTATGGCAAGGTAAGTGAAGGTTCATTTAAGGGGAGGGTAGCAGTATCTCTGATCTTCATTCTCTTTTATCAACAATGTAGTTACTGGTGGCACGTATCAGTTTTGTCTTTAATTCATACATTGTCCTTACCAATCTATGAATATGAAGAACTTGTATGTTTGTTTGTATTTGTTTATTGTTTGAACTTCCTGTTTCACATAACTTCAGTTTCTTCTGGGTTTTCCGTGTCGTTTTCAGTTGCTGCTTAGCTCTGGCAGTCTGTTTTTTCAGATCTGTTTGGAATAATCCACGAAACGTAGTGAACGTTTTGGTTCCTAAAGAAAACACAAAGTATTGTGGTAGAACTGTGTGTAAGTGACAATAAACACAAGATCAGTTCTGCGAGATGCTGAGAGCTCCAGCCTCCTTCCAAGAAGTCATTTAAACTTGTGCCTAACATTAGTGGTACTACACATGTGCTTAAAGTTAAGTGCAAGTTCTGTGGGATAGGAGCCAGAAGGCGAGAGCTCTGCAGATCAAATCTGTGATGAAGAATACCAAGTGCTCCCTCACCGTTTCTATGGAAGAGGTCACTCTACAGGCAAAACCCGGGTAAAGAGGAATAAAATGCTAAATGGTTTTCAAAAGCGTTGAACTGTTCAGTGCCTTTGTCCTGTTTTTTTGCCAAATCAACATAAAATTCCACGATCGCCGGAACAGGGTGTTTCAGGTGTGTTGATAGATGCAAGTTGCTGAAATGCTGTCACTGAAGGAGCCAGCACGAAATTACAAAATAAAAAATATCCTTGCGATTGCTGTAATGGCAGCACTTTGTGGGATTGCAGATTGACTACTAATTCTCATAAAAATCTGATATTGCAGTAATGGTAAAAGCCAGCAGAATTAGCACACGGGCTAGTCGCTTCTTTGCTGTCCTTATTTCATAAGTATTTTGTAATTGTTAAGCGTGTCCCTCTTCAGCTCTATAGATCTGCACCAGTCTGGACTCCAGTAACTTCTGCCACTTTCCTGGTGGCAGACAATAGCTACTGTAGACCTCATTTCACCTTAAGAATCTTTATTTTGTTGTGAAGAATAATGTATTGTCCACTGATAATTTGAAAGTTATTGATTTCATATTAATCCTCTTTAGAGAGGAGAGTGGGGTGGAGCATGGAAACCTTCACTTCTTGGTGGGTCTTTGGCCCCATCACAAAAGTAGCCGTTGCAGGTAGCACTATGGAATCTGCTTGAATAAACTACTTCTGGATTGCAGATCCATAGTGTGCAGTGGACGATGTGTTTCAGTTCCTGAGTTATCCTGCTGGTTTCAGCAAGACATAAAATGGAACAATTCTCATATCACAAGCTTGCCCTAAATAACTGCAAAGATAATTTTTCTTGGATTTCTGTATCTGATCTTTATTTACATGAAAGGCAATTAATGGCTTTCTGAAAAAAAGTAAAATGAATGTGAAAGGTACCATTTCAGAGCTCCTCCACCTGATGGTGTGGGGGTCTGCATGCCCTGGCTGTGTAAGAATAAAGTTTATGTTAGTGTTTTTAAAGCTCCTCATGAGAGGACTAGTACTGGGGAGTAGAAGGTGAGGAGGTTTTTCTTCAGAGGGTTGGGGTGATTTAGCAGTGGAAAAGCAGAGAGAAAAGGTGTGTAGTTCTTACTTTCTGAGCCTGTTCTGAGGAATCAGAACAGAGCCTTAAATATTTTACTGTCCCACACACCAGCACTAGCATTTTTCAGGAATATATATTCAAAGTACATAATAAAAGGAAGGGGGTGTGTACAAATTAAGGCAGTGCGTGAATGAAGTAGCCTGGTTGGCTTCACAGTGTGAAAGTATTATCACAGTCTTGTTTGGGTAAGCATTTCCTTTGGAAGCATGTAGCTGATATCTTCAGATTAATTTGCTTCGTTGTAGGTAATTTATCTATTTTATCAAGGGTACCATTTAAATAATCATGATAATTACATTATGGTTCTGTAATTGATGAAGTATGTACCATCAACATCAGGTTTGTGACAGCACTCTGAGCTATTGCCAGTTCTCCACCCCTGAACAGCCTTCTACTGTATTGTAGTTTTTTTTTTTTAAAGGATTATGTTATTATATACAGTATGTCATCTGTTGTTAAGAATAATGTGGACAATACTTGAGTTGCATAGCAACCAGCTTTTCAGTGATTCTTGCTTGAAGGTATTCCGTTCCTTGAAATGTACTTTTTAAAAATATTTTTCAAACACAGGCAACTGTGTTCCGTTTCACTTATTGCCATAATTGCATTAATTGCTCTGGTAAGACGAAAATATGGAAGATGTTCCTTGGTGATCACATGCTGAAATTACTTCAGGGGCAAATTCAAAAGATCTGACATGGGTTTACTGAATTAACACTTTGTGTAGGTTATCAGCTCTGGGCTTAGACTGAGGGTATGGCAGGACAAGACCTACCAAGGAGCACCCAGCTTGGACACTGGCTGGGTGGTGTGTTCGAGGAGAGGGCAGCATGTGGCTGTGCTGTGTCTGGGGTAGGCGTGCTGAAGCTGCCAGCCCTTTCCTGACTCCCTGCTTTTAGTACTTCAAATAAATGAACAGCTCTGACACACCAGACGGGCAGATGTGAAGGCTTCAGCTATGCCTGGCTGCTGCCCACTCATTTACCAATTCCATCAACAGGGTGGAAAAATGTGTCCTGCAAAGGCTGCTCCGTATCTGTGGTGGGTTCAGAAGCTACCATGCATTTCTCTGCGTTCTGTTTACGTCGACTCCCAAAGTCACACTTTTTTGATGTGATGGGATACTGCAAATAAGTAATCAGGGTATGTAGAGTGCATTTTTCTTCAAATGGTAAAAAGATGAGCTGGCTCGCTTCTGCCTTTTTGACTTCAGTAGTAGGAAGTTTGGTTCCAAATTTTGGAAACTGCGGATACTTTTGAGATGAACATAATACAATGTTTGGGCAAATGGTTTCACTTAGACCTATTTTGGTTGTCACAGCTCTGTAATCCAGCTAGCTCTAGAATACTCAGGGGAATAAGCAAAGCAACCGCTATCACCAAGGGCAGAGGAGGTGGCAAGAGAAGAGCTGAGAATGGAGTTTAAAACCCTGACTGGTTGTTATAAAATCTGTTTGGAAACATTTAAATCCTGAGCACTGCATAAAATCCTCTCATCGCCTCTTTGAGGTGGATGAATAAAGGTTATTATTCCTATTTTACAGCTAAAAAACCAAAAAGACGTTAAGAGTTATTTTCCAAGGCCACACGGAAGGCCACTGGCAGGCTGGGGATAAGACCTCATAAATTCCTGGCTCCAGCCCCACACTCTGTCCATCAACAGTGGTGACTTCGTGTGCAGATGAGCTGCCCTTGCACAGCGACAGAGAAAAGCATACGCTTTAGCTGGAATGGATGTAATTAAGACAGTTATTAATGAAAAAAAAGTCGAAAGACTTTTGCAGGAACTGCAGGGGTTTCAGTAAGTGCAGCCACCTGAGGGTTTAAGAAGGTTATTCCTTGGAAAATGTGAACATGGCAGTGCAGGACACTCCTGAACTCTCCTTTGGAGCAACATGCGCTGCTTGAGTCACCCGTATTCAGACTGGAACAGGGTGGGATAGGCTGAGGGATGCTGTGTGTGCTCTGTACGTGTCTGGGATGGCAACCGGTAGGGAGAGAAAACCCATGTTAGCTGTAAACCAGAGTTGGCCCCAGAACAAGTGGTTGTCCTCTGACTGTGTGTTAACGTGGTCCAGTTGAAAGAGGAACCGGACCACCAAGGGAAGAAAACCCAAGCGGCTTTAAGATGGCAGTTCAGGAACAAGGTGGTATGGGGCGGATGCCTGCAGTCTCCTAGGACAGGACTTAACTGAGGAGGGTTTTCAGTTGTGTATGTCTATTAGCAGAGCTTTGCTGCCTTCATTTAGGATGAGATTTTACCTTCGATCTTTTCATAAAATGGTACTCTATCTCTGCCGTCTGACCTTTTCACATCTAAGCTTGATGCAAGCAGAGAAGATGTTCCAGCCAGGATGGAAAGCGGTGGTTCGGCTGAGCCAGGTTCTGTTTCTCAGAGGGTGGCACAGGTGACACAGCTGAGATGAAA
The DNA here is from genome assembly GCA_009769605.1 of Bucorvus abyssinicus. Taxonomy (NCBI): domain Eukaryota; kingdom Metazoa; phylum Chordata; class Aves; order Bucerotiformes; family Bucorvidae; genus Bucorvus; species Bucorvus abyssinicus. The sequence continues at coordinate 5,496,498 of CM020041.1, read as the reverse complement.
GGACAAGCCAGGTTTATCCCTTAAAACTGGAGTTTGTCCTTACCATTTTGCTGCTGACCCTAGCTGGAGGGTGCTCCCCTTATCTCTGCTTGTCCCGGGAAGACGTGAAGGCTCTGGCTGAGAGCAGTTGTGCCTGGCAATGCAAGGGGGTTGTTAGCTGTACATTGGAGTCACAGAATAGCTGTGCTTGGAAGGGACCTCTGGGCATCATCTATCCAACCTCCCTGCTCAAAGCAAGGTCATCTAGAGCAGGTTGCTTGGGACCTTGTCCAACTGGATTTTGAATATCTCCAAAGACAGAGACTCCACAACCTCTGTGGGCAATCTTTCCCAGTATTTGGCCACTCTTACAGTAAAACTACAATAACACTCCTAACAGGTTTTTTTTCTTGCATTTAAATGGAATTTCTTATATTTCATATGGTGCCCGTTGCCTCTTGTCCTTTCTCTGGATACCACTGCAAAAACTCTAGCTCAGGCATCTCTAGACCCCTCACAATAGGTATTTATATACATTAACAAGATCCCCCAAGCCTCCTCTTCTCCAACCTCTCCTTGTATTAGAAAATCACTAATATGAGTTGAGTATCTTAGTTTTCCACTGACATTGGCAGATGCAGAAGACCTGAAAGAAGCCTCAGGAATCAGTCCTTGATCTTGCAGTGTACTATACAAACATGTCTGAGGATGGAGTGCTTGACCCCAGCCTTTGGCCATCTCCGGTAATCAATTCTGCACAGGCTGAGTTGCAAGGCCAGAACCTACTTATTAGCTGCTGTTTATATTTTTGAACTGCTTTCATATGTTTAGGGTGGTGATAAATATGAGAGGAGATACTGTCCCTCTTGGTTTTTATCTGGGTAAATTGTTGAATTGCCTTATTTATATAGTAGACTCATAGCTTATCGTTTCCCAGTGCGTTTTGTTGGGACCTTGAAGAGTGTAGGGCTGGCTGATAGCATAAACAGTACTTTGTATTCCTGATCCGCTTACATTTATACAGAATTAGAGACTGAAAAACGTTTCCAAACTGCTGCCATAAGAAAGCTTTACAAATCCTTTGAATACAAAAGGGCAGATTGCTAAATGAGCTGTTTTTGTTAGTTCAGTTACCATGGACACTCAATAATTGTATTTATTTACTTTTTGTGTGCCTTGTTCAGAATGGGAAGAATATAGAAAATTGAATCCAATAAACAATGAGCAGCAGAAGTACCAAGTAGCACAATGTAAACAGTGTGTTTTGCAGAGACTTGACACATTCAAGAAGGGAAAGTCCTACGTTAAGTTGTTTCCTGAATGTGTGCACTGCTCTGGTCCAACTTCTGCTACCATAGTTTGAAGCCTAGCAAGTTAGATATTTGTGTTCCTTCTGGAGTTACTGTAGAGCAGCAAAGCCTTCTCTGTTGGTACTCTTGGAGCACCACCTAATGGATGAGTTAGGAAAGGTCCTTTTCCAGCAAGCTCCTGACCAGCCTAAATTTCTTACATTCTTACCATCAAGTACCTGCTTGTGACAGGTACAAGATAGGGAGCGAAGAAGACTCGAAGGCCTCTCCATCTATGTAGTAACGACTTTCAACCATTTCTTACTGCTCTGCTTTGCCTCTTCGTATGAATGGTAGTTGCAGCTCTGCTGTCTTCTGGTTTTGTTGAGGTTTTTCTGGTGCTTCCATCAAAGAAGGGAGGGAGTAGAGAAGAAATGAAGGCAGAATCAAAAAAGCAGGACAATGAAAGGCATTAGTAGATGTTGAGTTTCCCAGAGCAAGGATCTCAGATGGTTCTCTAGGGCAGACTGTTCTCACAACCCTCTGTGGTGTATCCTTGCACAGGGGATGTTCTCCCAGCTGAGGCCTTTCCACTCCTTGGCCAACATCTCCATCTGTTTCCATCAACAGTTCTCTGAAATGCCCAGATTTTTTGCTCTTCTTGCTGTGAAAAGGGAAGTTTTTCTCTTTCCATTGGCAGTTTTCCTGCTGATCAGCTGAGTAATGCTCTCCACAGGCCTGCTGTCCTGTTTGGAAAGAGGTCGCTCCCAGCCAGCCGCAGGACCTGCATGTTCCTGGCAGGGTGGGTCCTTTGCTGGCCAACGGTACCACCTACACCTCTTCTCCACATGCAGCCTGCTAGCCCCCAATCTTTCTCTGCAGTGTGACAAAGAGGGATTTTACCTTTACTTACAGTCCTTAATTACTGTACACAGTTCATCTCTTTTTCTCCTTTGGCTTCGTCCGTTTAAGAAGGGGCTGGGCTTCTCTGAGTCTGATGAAAGCTGCCTGTTGACTTCCAACAGAAAGTATTATCGACTGTTATCTGATACCTCTACCAGAGTAAATTTTTGGACAACATCCTTCCAAAACATGTTACATCTGCCCTGTCTGGTAACAAGCTGTGCCTGGTCCCATGATTTCCTAAGCTCCTTTCTTGCAGGACAGCAGCACTTATCTGTAAAGGCAAGGCAGCTCTAAAAGCGAATAAAAATGCAATGTAAAGACGTGTCTGGCTCAGGAAAACGCTCATCCAAAGATCACTAGAGCCTTGAAGGTTATTTGAAGGAAAATACTACACTATACTTGCACTCCCCTAGTTCCCTTCCCTGGGCATCCCTTTGCCTACTATCAGGAGAGGACTGTGGCTTACGTGGTTGGTTGGTCTGAGCCAGTGCAATCACAGAGCACAGGGAGGCTGACTCAGACCCCACAACGGTGGTTCCCTGGCCCTACAGTGTTCACTGTTAGTACTGTTGGAGCCTTTCTGATTTGGAAGTGCTTGACAAATTGCAGAAAGTGGAAATTTGGGTGTAAATTTGCTGGAAAAGAAGTGGGTTTCTCCTTTCAGGCTGCTGCATTACAGTGAAGAAAGACAAGGGATTAGTGGCCAGATGATTTGAATGCTTGATGGAGTTTGAGTACTCAGGAGATAGACTTTTCCTCTTACTCTTTGGAAGTCCTCCTTACTGACACAGGACCTCGACTTGCTATTATATCTGTAGCACATAGACATTTATAATAACTGACTTCCTACTGGATGCCTCATTTCCCAACTTAAAGAGCAGTAAGGCTCAATTTTGCATGTGCCACATTTCTGGTGTTAAAACTGTGTCATTGGCAAAGTCGTCGGGCCATCAGCTGAAATGCGATTTATAGGCTTTTGTGTTCTTAGTTTCCCCTCTTCTGCCCAAGGGATTTTCTTCGTTTTCCCCATTGTGTTGGATGCAAAAAACCCCACAGTGCTCCACATTAATGTTTGTCCTCCTTCCGTTAGCTTGAAGACAAGCTCTAAAATCACTGTTTTGATAAACCACCATTGAGATGCTCTTGGACTGAACTAATGGTTTTGCTCTCAGAGCAGACTTAAGTATACGGTGAAAAAAGTTGTCAGCTCATGCCAGATGCCACCATAGTGCCTGAACCGTGGGAGCTGCTGGATATGCTGCAGCAGACTGATGTGGTCTCTGGTAGACTCAATGTTCATCAGAAAAGTGCTGCAAGCTGCTGTGTTAGTTCACAGACTCTTCTGCTTTTGTGGTTTCGGTTTAGTGGGCAGGGAAGAGGTAACATATAACAGCGTTATTTGGAAATTACTATGTTTTTCTATTCCGTGCTTGTTTGCTGATCATGCAGACATGTCTTTGCAAATACTTGGATAGCCTTAAACAAAGCACATGTTGATAGTGTGTATTTTTTGTTTGTTTTCTAATCGATGCATCTTATGTGATGATTCTCATTTGGTAGAACATGTAGGAGGAGGTCATTATGAGACAAAGAACTATTAGCAGACGATGCACGACTTGCGATTTCTCAACTTCATTTTGCAGCATTCTTTGCTTTTTGAATCTTGCAGTAAGATTTCTCACTGAGCTCCTTGAAGGGATTGATTTCTTTTGTGAAGCTTTGGAGAAAGGAGAAGAAGGTGGGGATGATGTAGATAGGTTTTTTGTTTGTTTGCTTGGTTGGTTTTGTTTTACCACTGATGGATGTTATTAATGACCTCAAAAATGATCAAACCTTGTTTAGTAGAATAGGATTTTTGCTTGAAGAGGCAGGGTTTTACCCTGTAATAGTAACTCAAAGTTTGTCTAAGTCTGTTCTTATAAATACACAAAGATGTAATAAAGGCACCACAACTGTCCCACCGTTTAAATACTGTTATTAGTTCAATTTCCAAGGGAATTATGGCTGGAAGCAGTATGATCCAGCGTGGGATTATATTACAACTTTTTCATTCCACAGTGGTATCAGAATCCAAACTGTGCCTCTATTAGGTTTATTAATTTGTTTTTCTGAACATTTGCAGAATTGTAATATCCCAGTTTTGCCAAAATCAGACCTCAGTTTGGCAGACTCTTTTCTTCTATCAATTCCAGTTGTTCTCCCACAACCCTTTGAGGATTTTCTTTTTCATGTAGTCAATGCTCTGTGCACTCCATGTGCTCAATTAGAGGACACGTGAAAGACATCTGTATTTAAACATGAACTATATCTACTTCTCTCTTCTTTTTGGCCCAGGCTAGGTTTGATCTACGTTAAGTATTTTGGAATGACAAACGCTTACAGTACAGTATAGTATCTAAATTGTAGTGGTCTGTGTTATGGTTACAGTGTTGTCATGGTAATATAATTTTTGCAAATGAGAAGTCAAGATTCACATACGTAGTTCTTCCAGATCCTGCAAGGCCTGGAATGGGTCAATAAGTCATACATGTTTATAGCATCCCACGTACAAGAAGCTTTCTTAAGCCTCAGCATTGTGCAGTATGAAGACGAATTAGCTGGGAATTCTTAAGATAGTACTGTTCCAAAAAAAAAAAGGCAAATGTAGTAGTTGGATTTAAAAATACCTTCCCCTTTCTCGTTCCAGAGAATTGTCCTTTGCCCCACACCTAACACACATTAGCTCGTTTAAGCTGGGTAAGCCGTGTTGGTGTACCACCCACGTGACGTGTGGTTTATAGGGAGAATGGCATACTACAGAGGGAAGTTCCATGTGCTGCCTTCGGGATGATCTTCAGATATGGAACGGGATAAAGAAAATGCACCTCTAAAGACACCCATTGAGAAAGTCCGTGTCTGAAAGTACTGATTCAAGTACAGCTGAAAAAAGTACACTTAGTTTTTACGCTAACAGAGCATCCAGTAGTGTTCAAAGGTCTGACAAAACAGCCTTAATAGCTCAGTTTCATGAGAAAAGCCACTGATGAAGCAGGGCTGAGCGCTGGCTGGCTGTTGGTGTTGTGATTTGGTTCCCTTGGCCATTGGGTACGACCCTTCCCCACGCTGGGTTAGTCTTTGCTGGCCGAGAGCTGCTGCAGTTACAACAGGGGCGTGAGCTCCCTCAGACACTGCGTATCCAGACTGGAAGCGATGGTGCAAGCTCATGTCAAGGTGGCACAGAAATAATAACACACAGTGCACAGGACAGTATCAGTATTGTCATTAAAATACCCATCTTTTTATTTTCCTTCTATTATATGCTTTTATTTTTCTATTGTTGTATCTTAGACCTCTTCAAATGAGGAAATTGCATTTAATCTAACTGTGAACTTTAGCTATTTTCTTACTTTCTCAATCCAGTAAGATTTGTTTTTGAAGCGTAATTATCTCTTTATTAAGAGCAGACTTCTAATGGAAATGGGATGTTCAGTCAAGTGCCTGAACAAGTTGGGAAATTGCGCAAGCTTTTAATAAATAACTGTTGGCATCTTCTTTCCCTGCACATACACAGTCTATGAGTCTGATAGAGATTGGGAACCCCTCGCAAAGTCTGGAGAACGTGTGTCGTTGGGCCTACTTGCAACAGAAACCTGACACTGACCACGCGGAGTATCACGACCATGCTATCTTTCTCACAAGGCAGGATTTTGGACCATCTGGCATGCAAGGTAAGATGTATATCAGGTTTTGTTTTCACGGAATCGTAGAATCATCGAATGGTTTGGGTTGGAAGGGACCTTCAAAGGTCATCTAGTCCAACCCTACCTGCAGGGAGCAGGGACATGTTCAATTAGAGCAGGTTGCTCAGAGTCCTGTCCAGCCTGACCTGGAACGTTTACAGGCATGGGGTTTCTCCCACCTTTCTGGGCGTCCTCTGCCAGTGTCTCACCACTCTCATTGTAAAAAATTTCTTCTTTACATCTAGTCTAAATCTCCCCTCCTTTAGTTTAAAACCATCACCCCTTGTCCTGTTGCAACAGGCCTTGCTAAAAGCTCTATCCCCATCTTTCTTCTAAGCCCACTTTAAGTGCTGAAAGGCTGCAATAAGGTCTCTCCGGAGCCTTCTCTTCTCCAGGCTGAACAACCCCAACTCTCTCAGTCTGTCCTCATAGCAGAGGGGTTCCAGCCCTCAAATCATTTTTGTGGCCTCCTCTGGACACACTTGAGCAGGTCCATGTCCTTCTTGTGCTGAGGACTCCAGCGATGGACCCAGCACTGCAGGTGAGGTCTCACCAGAGTGGAGTAGAGTGGCAGGATCACCTCCCTCGACCTGCTGGCCACGATACTTTGCATTTGTGTTTATCACTCAGCAAGGCTAGTCATGTAAAATTTAATTGTGTATCTTTCGCTTAGTTTTGGTCAATGTTTTCTTTCCCCAAGAGCTCCGTGTGGGGTCATTTTCAATTGGGACTGCTTCACTTAACATTTTACCCTTTCTTGCTGGTGCCAAGAAAATGGGATCCATACGTAAACAGTCTTGAAAATGCCCAAAGATTAAAGAATAGATTTGGTGTTTAAAAAGTCCCCAAAGCTGTTGCCCTGTTCCAGCAGGATTTCCAAGAAATATTGTTACAAGGAGGTCTGAAACAGCAGGGCCAAGTGTTGTCTGCTTTGTCCTTTTTTCAGGGCTCTGCATCCTGTGAGATCAGGTTTGTTCACTGGAGGGGATGAATCTCAGAGCTTTCCTGTTCCCTCTGGGCTGGCCATACTGTCAGCGCAGGGCTGGGGCTTTGCTCGTGTGTTCCCTGAGGTGTGGAGCTGCACTGAGCTCTTCGTGAGCTGTAGCACAGCAGCACGTGGTGTCCTTTTCTGTGTTGCCTCATGCATTTAGAGAAGGCAGTTGCAGGATGGTCCTAGAGGTGCCAACGTTTTTCTTGGTGAGCTAGGAATATATTTTTAATTTGTTCAGCAGGCTGATTTTATCTGTTTCATGGATGAGGGAGCACATTATTAAATGTTTGGGGGCAGAAGTCTCCTAAGAGGACCACTTAAACTCTGTTAGTGTCACAACAGCAGACGGTTGTTTGTCCTAGAGCTTCTTACCACATTGCCTTTCCATACTTATTCATTTTCTGGAACACTTGGTATCTCTCCCAGGCTACGCTCCGGTCACTGGAATGTGTCATCCTGTTCGAAGCTGCACTCTCAACCATGAAGATGGTTTTTCATCTGCATTCGTGGTAGCTCATGAAACTGGACATGTGTGAGTAGAACTGTGTCCTACCTTAAGGTGTCATTTGGTACTGACAAATACTGATGAGACTGGAAAGATGCAATTTATATTAAGAAAAAATATTCAGGTTTAGCTCTGGTTTCAGGTCTCAGCTTTCGCAAAGCTTTCTTTATGATCTTAAGCTTTATATTTTGGTATTTTCAAGTGGAAAAAGTAACTAATCCCAAAATATCTTCCAGGGTTGCTGTGAAAGTAGATTGAATGATGTATTCTAGTCTCCTGGTGGACATGTAAAGTACTTATAATGATGAAATATGAATTCATTGAGTCAGTGGAATGCATGATCCTTGAAAACGATCCATAGTAAATAAGCACGTCATCTGTAGATGTTACTGCTGGTAGAGGGTACAATACTGTATAGAAATGAGGTGCCAAGCCCTGAGGTTACAACTGCTCTATATATTTCATATAAACACTGCAGTCATTTTACTGATTCATGTCATTAGAACCAATGACTGGGCAGCAGTTGTCGGGGCTTTGGTTTCTCCCAGAGCATTTTAGCTTCCCTGTTTGCAGAGAACACCCGCTGATTTCCCTTTTACTCTTTGGTAGAACAGCAGTTCCCAGAAGGCTTTTTCTGAACACTTTCAATCTGTTTTGTTTTCTGTAAGAAAGCCTGCAGACTCTTTTCTCTGTGTTGTATCAGAATTATTAAGGACTTTAACCGAAAAATTTCCAAAGTTTATTGAAATTACTGTAAACATATCTTAATTAGATGGGGACATAGAATTGATACCCAGATGGTATTTGATTCCAGAATTTTTGAATTAGGATTAGAAAGAATACACAGTGAGCTTTAAAAGAGAAACCACTGAAGAATGTTTGTACTCCCTCAAATCATGTTCAGCCCCAGTCTGTTAATTTGGTTTAAATTATGGGCAGATATCGCCCATGTTACTGCTCATAAAAAATTTCCTTACAAAGAAAAGGTGAAAACATATTCATAATAAAGCCAAAAAGAAATCTTAAAATATCTGTAACTTGGGGTAATTTTTCCGAAAGAACCCCACCCTTTCCAGACTGTTTCACGTTTAAACGATGTGGGATCGCTACTGGGCAATGGCAGCAGCTAGTCTAAACAAGCCTTCAGTGTGGCATCTTGGTTTTTTCTTTTTTCCATGCAAAGGATTTATCTACAATTGCAAATTACTTTAAGCCAAGGTGTGATTTTTTTTTTTTAAAAGTTAGATAACCCCTGAATAGCTCCAGCTTGGAGTATGAACACATTTCTGTCAACGCTCTTGGAAGGTGGACTGGATCCTTAATCCAGAAGTGGATTCAATTAGCCATAGTAAGTCATAAGTGAGCACCAAAGTCCAAAGAAGGCATTTTTAGTCTATTTTGAAAGTGGATTAAGCTAATAACATGAAAGTGCTCTCAAGGGTCAGTGCTTCTACGTGGGAGACACTACAGACTAGCTCTTCAGCTTCAGTCTCACCCTGTCTTATTTCTCATGACTTTGCTCATGTGGACAAGGGTCATGGGACTTAAGAACCTTAGTGCAATCAACGGCTGCTGTCATTTGGGACGTGGAAGCACTTGGACGCTCAGAGTTCCCCTGTGATGTAACTGTGCTGGCTCTCTCTCCTGTGCGGGGCAGTTTAGGCATGGAGCACGACGGCCAAGGGAACAGATGTGGGGATGAAGTCCGCCTGGGGAGCATCATGGCCCCCCTCGTGCAAGCCGCATTTCATCGCTTCCACTGGTCTCGCTGCAGCCAGCAAGAGCTGAATCGGTATCTCCAGTGAGTAGCTGTTAAGCATCCTCTCTCCTTTGGTTAGGAAGCATGTAAGAACAATTCTACATCTAGCATTTGTGCTTTGTCCTTTCACTAATTACTCAAATGGGGTTGAATAAAACAAAGAATCCCCCCATCCTATTGGGAACGAGATGCTTTCCCATCAACTGCAAATAATAATGCAAGTTTTTAATTAGCTTGACTTCAGTCCACGTTTAATGGTTGTGATTTCATTTACAGCTATTCATTTTCTGGACACGGATAGTATATATGCTGTTCTCTCAGGGGTTATGAGAAGACACTACTACGAATCTCATTGCTAACTTTCCTTCCTCCCTACTGTAACCTGGGGCTGGAGGAGTGTCTGTGCTACCCATCAGCGTATCTTACAGATACCAACTTGGACTTCAAGTGCCTTTTGTTGCTTATGATACCCGTCAGTGATAAGATGGTGCTGCCTAAAGAGGAAATTCTGCCCTTTAAGTGCTCAGGGCTTTTCTTGACTTTGATAAATAGCTCAAGAAAGAACGTGGTTCTAGATGTAATTCTTCAGTTGTTACTTTAAGCGTCCTAACTGAAAAACTATTCAAACAGCTTCATCGATGTCCTTTGCCTTCCCTTTGAACCTGACACGCGGGCACTAGACCTTTTATGATGATGTTTTTGCTCCTTATAGAAAAAAAAACCCTTCCCCTTGTTGTTTTGTGTCCAGAAAAATATGGGGTAACTACTAGGCTACCTAACAAAACTGAAAATGAGTAGGGAAAAGTGCAGCAAAATGCATGAAGTAAATGTGAGTCACGTTTTTTTGTCAATATTTTTATGATGTTAGTTATCTTAGGTATGGCAATGAGGAATAAAAATATTGTGAGAGAAGGGTGATTGTTTCAATTAACAAGATCCTTTAGAGCTTTAGCCATTAAATAAAATCATCTGGCCTAGAGGGCTGCTTTGCATTTTTCTATAGACAGCTGTTTTTAAGTGTCTTATAACAAAGCAGAACGATGGTTTGCTTTGAAGTAACCTCAAAATTCTGCTTTCATCTATTGGTGTCTTCAAGGCAACCGGAATGATTGCCAGAAGAAACTCATGTATGGTGTCCTCACGTCTGTGAAGTAACTCAGTGACATTTCGGAAGTACTGTCGACCATGTTGGTCTTGTGAATTAACTGATGATTATCCCGTGTTAACCGTTCAGAGATACTACCATCAGCCCTCTGTCCCCTGTATGACTTAGATGTGATTCTAGTACATTACAGGCTGTCCTCACTATTAGGAGAGGAGAAGCTCCCGCGTTCATCACACAGAAAGGAGACTTAGTACAAACTATGGATGGAGCTGCGAGCTATCAGGAGAGACAGAGAGGGAGCAAACGTGAGCGTTTAAGGCCATCAGTGTTTGTAAATGAGTCGCTGCTTCTCAGCAAGGCCACAGGAAAACTGCAGCTTAGTGGTGATCTTGGATGGTTACCTTGGCCTCTGCTTCTAAAACTGCACTTGAAAGACAGTTGCAGGCAGGAAGAAATTCCACAAATGGAAAATTAATTAAACTTTCTTTTCTTCTTGGCCTCACGTGGATTCTTCCTTTGATTCCTTTCACATCAGGAGCCTGGAGACTGATAGGAATTTACCTGCAAGCTAAATGGAAATTACGATGGAAGGGCTTCAGAAAAAAAATTATAGAATCCATTAAAGGTGGATACAACACGATAAAATTGATATCAGGGTCATCGCTTAGCTGCTCTTCACGACCAGCGTCTGAGAAATCGCAGGCTCTGTTTTGTTTGGAACAAAAAGGCAACGAAACCACAAGCACAGGGCGAGTCTCACAGCCCCATCTGTTACTGTAATTTTTGCCTGTTGCAGTTCCTATGATTGTCTGCGAGATGATCCCTTCGAACACGACTGGCCTTCCCTTCCACAGCTGCCAGGGATTCACTACTCCATGAATGAGCAGTGCCGGTTTGACTTCGGTTTGGGCTACATGATGTGCACAGCTGTGAGTACTAAAGTTCGGCTTCTGCTATTTCTCATCCAAGAGCGTTGTAATTGTCTCTGAAATGTCCTAACGAGGGACCACGTAGTGAAGCCCACAAGGAGAGCTGTTGTGCCCACTTAGCTGTAAGCAAGGAATAACACCCGAATGTTGACAAATGTGTTATGTATCGCTGCCTCTTTTTTTTAAGCTGGAGTTACAGAAATAATTATTCTGTAGTTTCATAAAGAGCTGTAGCCTTCGAGCAAACAAGCTTGCTGCACTGTTGAGCCTTCTGTTGCTGGCAGCGAGTTATTTTGCTACAACACTCCCCCTAGATGTGAAGGAGATGGGTTTGGTGGCACATCTTGTAGTGCTAACACGGGGCAGTGTGCTTTTATCATCCAATTTTACAGAAAGTGTGATGCATTTTGATGCTTCGCCTGAGAAAATAAGCGTGACCATGAGTAGAGCAAAACTTGCAAGGACGCTTGATGACGTGGTTGGCTCTCTTGTATCAGGAAAACAAGAGACAAAGTCTAAATTAAAGCAAGGCAAAATTAGTGCAATTCTCAGGGGATTTGCCTCAGAAAGCAGAGTCTTCTGCAGCAGGGCTGTGCCTCCCACCCCTAGCTCCTCAGGTGGGACAAAGCATTAAATGAAAAGACATGTTTTCAGCTGGTGTGGCAGCTGCTAACACACATTTATGCTTCCATTCTCATCTGCAGGAATATGTGTGCTGAGCAGTGTCTCTAGATAATGGATGAGAAGTATCAGCTGTAGCATTGTGTCTTGACACCATTCCCAATTGCCTTGGAAGAATGTCTCAGCCAAAAAGCGTCATTTCATACAGCCGTTCTCCTGAGCCTGGGAGACAGAGGCTTTCTATTCTTCTTTGTTCATAATAGCCAAAAGCGTGTTCAGACACCATGCTTTAGTGTATTGTGTTGTGGGTCATTCTCATCCCCTCCTATACAAGCTCTTGCATTTTAGGTAAAATGCCAACGTATTCATTGGATCAGGGTCCTGAGCTCAAATTTTCATCCTCCTAAGAAGGTGATTGCAACAGCTGAGCTACAGTCTGAGCAGCTCGTTTCCTTCTCCCATGAGGACTCAAGGATTTTTTTAATTTGTTTGATGAATGAAGCAGCACCATTTGGAGAAGCTGTAAGAAAAAGCAGCGTGTTACTCTCTGGGGGAACTGGTTTCCCCCTTGCTTAGTCTGTTTTAGGTCACTAGTGTAAAACTAATCTTGCCTGACTTCATTCCATCGAATGCAGGTGGACTCTCACTTCAGTCACTGATGATCTTGCTTTGAAAGCTCAGATACTCTCAATCCACAGGCACTGTGGTGTTCCCCAGGAATCAGTGACAACAACTGGCATTTTACAGCTAGGAAAGGGAAAACCCTGCCGTGCTGCAGCTTCTGTTGCAGTTTCCATGAGAGCTTTCTCGAGGCATCATCCACTCTGATTTTTTTTGTGTTTCAGTTCCGTACGTTTGATCCCTGCAAGCAGCTGTGGTGTAGCCACCCCGAGAACCCCTACTTCTGCAAAACAAAGAAAGGGCCTCCGCTGGACGGGACCATGTGTGCACCAGGAAAGGTGAGAACAAGTCTGCGTGTACCTCCACATGTTTTCGTGTGTGTTTGTCTGGGCATGTCCCCCTTAAAACCAAAGAGAACAAGAGACAAACCTATCTTGAGGACCTGTAGTCCACGAAGATGTAGGGCAAACTCCTGAGTGCAAGTAAGGCTGTTGAGCAGCATGAGGGGAGAAGACAGGGCCAGGTCTGGTGTGTCCTGCACGGCAACTCTTGGACCGTCTAACCCCATCCTCGGCGAAATCATGGAAGTATCTGCAGGTTGCCCTGTGCTTCTTGGCAAGTCATTGTGGCAGAGCCAAAAGGGACATTTCCGCTTGCCTGTGACTTCTGTGAGGTCGGGGGAGCTGTGGCTGTGTCAGTGATGTTGCAGTGATGCTGACTGGCCTCCGCAGTGCTGGGGGTGCAGAGAGCAGTGAGGTCCTGGAGATGACAGCCAAGCTAAGGCCACTGTGGCTGCCCCCAGGGAAAGGATAGATGTGGGAGTTGAGTGCCAGCTAGAGAGAGTCAACATGACGGCAGAGAGAGACTGTGAAGAGAGAAGGGCGGATTTGTGGAGGTGGCTTTGCTGGCTTGATGAGAGTCAAGGGAGGCGTGAGGCACTGTGGAGGGAAGGTGCAAAGTGGCAAGGGCTCAGACAGCTCCGACCCCTGAGCCACCACGCTGGACCTGCTCCAGGTCTCAGTTGTCCTTCTGTGGAGGTCACACTGTGCTCATAGTGGATCTGAACTCCAAGTCCTTTGAAGTCTGCTTAAAAAGTCTGGCTTCCCTGGGCTTTGGATGCAGTGACTGAGGGGGAGAGGAAGATGTTGCTGCTTGGAAAGATGTTTTGTAAAACCAAATGGATGCCGTAATTTATTCACTAAATGAGCTGTATTAGCAGCTGCTGTTATGGTTTTAAATGTCTTTTTTTATGAAAACGTAACGTACTGCTAAATTAATTCCCTAGCAGGTCTTGTTCTATATAAACCACTCCCTTCTGGTTTTCTCTTTAGTTTATTCCTGTTATAACAGCTTTGTTTCCTGTTTAAAAAAAAAATACATGTTTTTAAATTACTACCCAAAATAGGAGTTGTTTCTTTGGATTCACTTTTCTTTATCTTGATTTGTGCGTTAAAAATATTCATGAAACCCCCCAGGAAAAATACAGTTTTCTTTCATTTTGTTGCATCACCCTCTTCCTCAAGCCGTTCATTCATCTTAGTTTTTGAACGGAAATGAGAAGAAAAAAAGAACTTGTAACCATACAGTTAAGGATCTGTCAGTGCCTCCATTATAAACAGTTTTTCAGGATATTATGCAACTCAGCTGTAAAAATTTTCTCTGGACTGGAACTTGGGATCCAAGGCTTCAGCAAACCGTGCAGGCAGCCAGGCTTTTTAGCTCAGTGGAGATGCAAGAGAGTATGTGCACATTCTGAAGTTTCAGTAGATGATAGGACTATGACTGGTTTATTCCCGGAGGAGCTGTCCCAGTTTTTTGATAAATAAGCTTAATGCAACCTTCCAGGAGAACCTGAGAAAATGATATAAAATGAAAACCGTTTTGTTAGATAAGGCTCAGCAGTCTGAGCTAAACATTTTTAAATAGCGTGAGTTATGAAGGTTATACGACTGACTTTGTATATCCGAGCTCAGCATTTGACCAATGTGTTCATTAGTTGTTGGTGGTTTGAATACAGGCATATCAGATCAGTCCTTTTCCATCTGTTCCTTTCCTTTTCATCCCTGCCTTTGATTTGGCCCTCCCCTGTTCACTCTCTTCATGGATTTGGACAACACCAGAGACTCTTACCTGAAAGGACGGGGACTGCGAGACGCATCTGCTGCCTGGAGCTGGGACTCGGTGGCAGTGCAGCAGCCTCCTTTAAGATACATCTCCCATGATACCTCATCAGCACATGAGGAAGAGAAAAATAATTTCAAACTTGATCCACTATTTTCTTTGGAACAACACCAGAAAAGAAAAAACCAGAAACATAAGCAATTAAAGATGTTGATTCAAAAAGATCCGTTTGTTTCCCACTTGAGAGACTTGCAGTTTTCATGATTTCATTCTGCTAATTCCCAGAGCCTATTTTAAGCTCAAACCAATCACAACACTGCTGATGTGTCAAAGAAACATCCTGGCTTTGCAGCAGCTGAGGGGACCGAGTGCCAGAAATGAGAGCGGTGTTCGGGAGACTGACACAGCGAACGGTGCGTAGATGTTCTCACCTCAGCCTGGTGTTCAGGGGACTGATAACCGGCCCCTTGGCTTTCCCACACTTAGCAGATGCTGTTGAGGAGAACCCAGGCCAGCTGCCTCCTTCCTAACTGACCATCAAGGGGCAGAAGCACCCATGGAGACACCAGGGCTGGAGCACGTCTTCAGCAAGCCCGCTGCTGAGGGCCGTGTCTCTGCACGCCCGGGCTGTGTCTTGACCCTGGGCACTGACCCTTAGAAATGGAAGGAAGGTGAGGGATTCTGCTGCTGTCTATATGCGTGTGTATGCACACGTATAGATGTGTATTTAAGTAAATATATGTAAATGTATGTAAGCTCTTCTGCGCGTATGGTTGGTGGAAATACATTGCCAAAAGAGTGAGGTTCTGCCATTTCCTGAACTTATTTTCCTGAGTCTCCTTGTGCAAATGGAGACACTGAACAACCGTTATATTAACAGGCAGCAAAGTGGGTTTAGGGATAGAAAAATAAAAAATTCCCCTGAAGTTTCCCAGCCAGAGAAGAAAACTACTATTTTGATAGAATCCTAAAGGCATTAGAATATTTTATATTGCTCCCGGCCTGCTTTTTTAAAACTAGATTGAGTTTTCAATAGCAAGAGGGAAGATTCTGTCAATTTTGTGAAGCTTCGATGATGCAGCAACTTGCAATTACTTCTGGGTCTGAATGGTTACATTAACTTGCATGGAATAACTCTGGTGTGTAAAGTTAAGCACATGGAGGGGCACAGTCTTAATGTGAAGTCAAAGACATGCCACAGATTGCTGCAGGAAACCGTGCAGATGAGGCGTACCTGCATAGCGTTCTGGGGGTTAAAAGGAAACATGCTTTCAGCTGAAAATTTATTTACTTGTATACAAGCCTGTCAGCTCCACTGTTAGCCTCAGGCTTCTGAAGCCAGGCAGCCTTCAGAAATATATCACCGGTTCTAGTTGTTCCATTTTTTTAAACTATCACTCTTCTGGGGTGACATTTATACTGGCTGAAGCAGCTAACTGCTCTCCACAGGATAGAAATAAAGCCCAAAGTCATTCGTGCAAGGAGATCGCAATGCTCGAGTCCATCTGCTTGCTGCAGTGACTAACGCTAAGGTTTGCACCACCCAAACCTCCTCCGTTTCTTTTCCTGGAGAGAGGTAGGAGCCTGGTACCAGCCCCGGCCAGTTGAGCTGATGTTGCTCTTGGATTTGGTTTATGTGCCGAGGATCCAGCACAAACCTAGCAGGTCTTCTCTTTGCTTGCACCACGCTCATGAGATGATCTGAGTCAAACTTGGAATGATTTTTTGGTTTGTCAGGAAAGGAAGGGAATGATTAAATATTGAAATAAATAGATATTATTGAGAAGAAAAATGGACCGAGAAAAAAGGTTTCTGAAAACACTAATGTGTACCCAAAGCAATCCAGATAATTTCCCACTGAGAAAGCTGACCTCAGCTTCTCTCGGAGACAGGAGACAGATGGGTAAGTGTGTGCTGTGTTAGTCACCACAGAAACAGGGAGAGTACGAGATTCTCCACGGAAGAAACTTTTACTGGCTCAGGGTAGACTTTAGTGTTCGAGCTTTCAGTTTATCCCTCGCAACTAATTATTCCCAAACAGATGGAGCAGAGCGGGCGAGTGTGCGTAAATACAAATGAATAAGTTACCCTCTCCTGATGCAACCTCGGGAGAGCGAGGAGAGCTGAGGGCCACCAGCCGTGATATATTACAAGGGGTTACCTGGGGTGTCAAGCGAGGCGAGGGGAGAGTTGCCGGTTGCTGCCCAGTATGAAATAGGTAGAGATACACGCGGAAGATCTGCGAGTCTTTTCTTGAAAAATTAACTTGCAGATGCGTTAAACCCACAGGAACACACTGGCTCTTTTTTTGGCATCCACCACGGTTGTTTCAAAGAACTGCTGAAAACAGCAGTGGAATGTTTTACTGCAAGAGATTTAAGCTTCCTCTCCTGGAAGTTGCACTTGTTTTGGACTGTCCTGTTTGCCAGAAAAATAGGCGAGACTGCAAGAAGTCATCCTGTCTTCTACTAATAAAACAATATGTGTTTACCCATGTTTTTTGTTCTCATTTTAAAAAATGTGTTGCTGTAATATGCTTCACTCTTTAAATTAAACCCTGTTTATGAAGGGAATAGTGGTTGAAATTGGCTCTTTTCCACCTCGTTATGTAGTTAATGAGGTGGCAATAGGAAGGGTTGGCTCTGGCTCCCTTTAGTGCACTGGCGACTGCTCCATCTCTGGTTCTACCTTCTCACACGTTTTCTCTCATGGATCCTCACAGAGTAGGACTCGGTTGTGAATCATTTTGTTTTATGTAGGCTCCTTTCTTTTAATCCACAAACAAAAAGGCAGAGCTGGAGATGACTCACTTTACACCAATGGTTGTCTCCTAATAGCTCTGCCTCAGCTTCCCGACAATGGGCGTGTGAGCAGCTTCTCCAGTAAAAATCAGTGCCGCTCTTTCCTTTGCACAACAAAGTCAATAACACTTTTCCACGTTTGCCTTCCAGTTCAAAGACCTGTCACAGTGTCAAATTAGGTGGTTTATTAGTGGTTGTTGCAAACCCACATCCCCCTGTTCCTGGCTAAAAAGAGACTAGAAAACTCAACATCCCATGTCTCTCCCTTTCCTCCACGGAGTCCAAGCGCTGGATCATCATGAACCTCCACTGTGTGGCACTTGAAACGGATTTGGTGGTTGCTGTGGAACTTGCACCTGAGGGGTGCAGAACCCTGATAAAAGAATGCTTAAGCTAGAACAGATCAGGAGCTGTCACATCTCATCTGCTTCCAAGACCAGCTGAGATCCGTGTTGCCAAGCTGATGCATTGCCAGCTTCCCCTGCATCTCTGAAAGGTCCCATTGCTGCACGGGGCCCGACGACTCAACTGTTCCTTCAAATAAACCTCTCTAAAGCCAGAAGTAAACAGTCCCTGAAGGGTACAGCTCTGAGCTTCAAAACCAAAGCAAGCAAAGGACATATTAGCATTTTGCCTTTCTTTCATGCTTTGCTGAATTATCTCTTGTTCTGTCAAACAGCTAAGAAAAATCTGCCCGTTACAGCTCTGGAGCAGGATTGGGATAATTGGCTTTATGGTAACTCATCTCTTTCATAGGTTTTGACTTCGACTATTTGAAGTCCTGAGAAAGAACGAATAGTTGAAACCTAATTTCTACTCTCTTTTCTACTCCTTGTCCAACCAAATGAGCACCAGAATAAATTATGTGACTAAAGAGCCAGTCGTTGAGCAGATTAGTGAATCAGTAAACTGTGTCTTGTCACCATTTTAATAATGATTCTCTCTTTAAATTCAGCATTATTAATGATTATCCATCACTTTTAAATTTATCTTCCAGACCAGTAATCTCTCTGTGCTTAAGGACGCTCTCCTGTTATACATCTTCTGATTTTGTTTTTGCTGGCAGCATGCATTTAGCCATATGCTCGGCTTGTGCCGCCTGCCAAATTCCTGCATTCCAGGGCTTGTTAAGCTGTGTAAAATGTTGTTGTTGACTTGAATGTTAAGGAAAGTAAGTGACTGATTGCACTTGTTGTTACAGCCATCTGTGCGCCCGAGCCAGGGCTCTTACCCCGACAGTAACCGTTAACGCAGACAAAGTGCCACAGCCTAATGCAAAGTCATTCGCTGGGCTGGAAGTATTTTTCCAGCACCCGCACTTCATCAGTAGACTTTTATGAAGGCAGAAATAGTACTAGAAAGAGCCAGAATCTGTGATCCTTGAGAAGAATTCGTCCTGACTTCAGCTCAGAAAAAATTCCTTGATTAGGGACTGAAGAAATGGGTGGAAAGGCATTGGTGGGTTTCTTTAACCAGAGGAGACAGTGAAGAGTATCAGTGCTGAAGCTGTGAAGGCTCTTAAAGAAACTTGTGAACACCTTCTAGGTTTGGGAAATGTTGCAAATTATGTGTTTCGGCCTCTGTGGAATGACCGTATTAAATTCAGGTAAAAGAAAAGAGACAGCTTAGCCGGGCCTGATGAATTGTGCAGGCGTGGGACTGTCCAGGGCTGCTCCCTAATGAATACTTCCAGGTGGTTTGGTGAGGTTTGCTCTGAGATCTCCAGGGAGGCTGCAAGAGTTCTTTATTTAATGGCACTGATGCCTAAAACGTGAGCTGGCTTTCATTTCATACCACTGCGCTCATCCCATTTGTTGCAGGGATACGTACGCGGGGTTATTTGCTGCTGGGGAGGGCGGTGCTGCGGCGGGAGCTCTCGCCATCGCTGCCCAAAGTGGCTGCGTGCGGTGGCAGAGGCAGAACTTTACCCTACACCTCCGAGATTTGGGATTCTGCCACTTCCCTTGGATGAATCTGCTTTGGTTGTGTTGAAATCTGCTGCAAACACGTGGTGGGGGAACGTAATGCTGAGAGCAGCCTAACGAACTTGGTAGCCTTGAGCCCTGCAAGCATACGTGTGCGTGCTTAATGTGAGGGAGTTTATAAAATCTGCGTGACTTTGGGATCAGAGGTGTGGTCTGACCGGGAGTCTCCCCACTTTCTGCTGGAGAGGCGAAGGAAAATCGAGAATTTGTGCCTAAAGCGAAATCTGTTGTGCCACAGCTTCTCATATGACGTAATTTAATCATCTAATTGTTTTGACATCTCATTTTCTCTTCTAGCATTGCTTTAAAGGTCACTGCATCTGGCTAACGCCAGACATCCTGAAGCAGGATGGACACTGGGGGGCATGGAGTAAGTTCGGCTCTTGTTCTCGCACCTGCGGCACCGGGGTGAAGTACAGGACGCGGCAGTGCGACAATCCGCAGTACGTATACGTACACCCGTCCGTTCTCCTGATGGGGAGTGGATGGGTGGCGAGAATCCTTGCTGAACTACTAGTGCCGTAGTGCAGTAGAGGGCGTTGAGTGGGGTTCGTTAAATCTGACCTATAGTATATGTCATCAGAAATTCGACTTTTGGCCCTTAGCAAGTCATGACTCAACTTTATTTCTTGGTTTATCCACCCATTAAGCTGGTTACGCAGTTACAAGGATCTTGAGAATGCTATTACACTATTGCGTAAAGCATAAATAAAAGTTTAAGGCCCTATATATGTCTTGGTTTAATATGTGAGTATGAAATAATGGCAATGATTTCCTGGATTTTTTTTAAAATTCATATCCCCTTTTAAAAATTTTATTTAATCCACCTTTTTAGGGTATTTCAACAAGAAGGTCTTAAACTATTTTCAAACTGTTTTCGTTCCAAGTTGGAACGCATCTCCAGGGATCAGAACCTTCCCCAAAGTTAATTTTAGTCACATTGAATGGTTTTGCTTCAATAACTTATATATGGCTCCTCTAGATAATGTAGAATGACTTCATTTCCGTAACAGTATAATGTGTTTAATAGAAATTGGGATGCACAAATGATATGAAATGTGTAATTCACTTATTGTGATATCGTAAAATGGCAAGATCCTAACAGCGAGAACTGGAAAAATTGTCCGAATTAACCGATTTTACCAGGCAGAATATTTTTAACATTGACTTTCTCAGTTTTTGCTGATTGAACTTCACTAGTTAAAAGTCATCTTGTCATTGAGTAAAAAAAAAAAAAAAAGTCAAGTTTTATGAAGCGGGACTTTCTGATGGAAATTGTTGTGTTAAGTAGAAGTTTTCCAGTTCTCATTTCAGCCTTTATTGCGCTGGCAACATGAAAATGACCTTTATAATTGTGGGCACGGTTTTGGTTGTAAAATCTATTTTCGCGTAGGAAAAGCCTAATGTACTCTTGAAAATGTTTTCTGTGTTGCTGGAAGAGGGTGCCAACCCCGCTCTGACTCCTGGGCTCGGTGTTGCCGCATCCGACGGTGGTCTGAGGCATGTCTGCCTGGGGGATGCAGCACAGAGCTGGCTCGGTGTCTGGATTCGCTGCTGGCTTAGGAGGAGAATGGAACGAGTCGCTTCACTTGCTTGTGCTTTTCTTTCCTGGGACGCACCGAGAAAATGGCTTTTCTTGCCTTTATCAAGCGGTTCGAGGCTCCACTTGCAGAAATTCCTTTTTAAGATTGAAATAGTGATAGCAGGTTTTAAAGAGAAATATGTATTTTCCATATCAGAAATGCGTCGCTGTCTTCATCAAGTGCCCGCTGACCCGACAGGGAATTAAATTGCTCCTCGAAGGATTTGATAGACGCTTGATTCGTGTGTTAACGGCAAAGCTAACCGCGGGTCTCTCTGCCCCCCGCAGCCCCGCCAACGGAGGCCGCACGTGCGTCGGGCCGAGCTACGAGTTCCAGCTGTGCAACACTCAGGACTGTCCCAAGGACTTTGAAGACTTCAGAGAGGAGCAGTGCCGGCAGTGGGATCCCTACTTCGAGTACCAGAACGCCAAACACCACTGGCTGCCCTATGAACACGTCGACGGTAAGCGGCCCCTGTTTCCTATGAGGAGTAAAATCAGTTGCGAACGCAAGAAAAAAAATTTTATAAGGAGGGGTGAAACTTCTTCTAGTGAAATCGCGCCTCACAAATCTGTTAGGAGTTGTTTGGAGGGATCAGTGAGTGTATCCAGGATTGGAACCGAGTGATCCAATGCGTATCATGGACTTGGATTTTCAAAAAGCTCTGGACCTTGTCCCCAATAAATGGAGCTAAAAGGGGATGGTCTCGCCTGGGGGAGTGTGTCCTACAGGGATGGGTGCTGGGAGCAGGGGTGCTGCTGAGCGCCCACGGCAGCGAGCAGGGAAAGGGAGTGAGCGAGGTGACAAAATCTGCTCAGTGGGTACAAAATTACTCAGGCTAATTAAAATAAGGCGGCCCGCACCGAGAGCTGCGGAAGGACCTTGTGACACTGAATGTGTCAAATGCGTTTGGCATCGATAAATGCCAGCAACGGGTACGGGGATAATAAGCGGTGTGTGGACGCGTATGGGTCTGTGCACAAGGTGGGCGCTGGAGGGGGTGGTGGGGGAGTTAGGGGTAGCTTTGGGAAAACGACAGCGCAGCGACTGTCGAGAGAGGGGCGGAGAACACTGGTCTGCCCCTGTGTACCGACGTGTTGTGTCGGCATTTTAAATATTCGCCCAGCGTAGCTCGGGTTGTGTCCACCTTGCTGCTGCCCCGTTGGTAAAAACCCGCAGTTGGACTAGGAAGGGCCTGAATAAAGCAAATGTAAGCCGTGACTTCTGAAAGAGGAGAGTTTAGATAAACTAGGACTTTTCACCCTGAAAAAGTGATGATTTAGGTTAAAAAGATAGAGTTACAGGATTGTGAGCGGTACGAAGAGACTGAACGTGGAATGATTATTCAGTTTCTCATAACACAAGCCTGGGAACATCAAATAAAATTATCGGGTGGCAGATTTAAAACAAATAAGAGGAAGAACTTTCCCACACAGCATGTAATTAAACTGGAATTCTTTGCCACAGGAAGTTGCAGATGCCAGAAAGTTTTAAAAATTATTTAGAGAAATTCTTGGAAGTTCTAGAATCCATTAAGAGCTATTAAGGCCCAAGTTCCAGCCATGCCTTAGAAAGTCCCTAAGCTGCAGTTTACAAGGAACTCAGAGAATATTCTGAGAAAAGTATTGGTTTGTTCTCGCATCTTCCTGCAAACACTGCTGGCCCTGTCGGAGGCGAGTGTTGGGTTGGATGGGTGCTGGGTCTGAACCAGCACGGTCTGTCTGATGTTCTGGCATCGTCAGCGATGCCTCTGAGGACAAAAATGTTCATTTTCCTGTTAACGCCTCTGCTTAACTGTCAGTGAAAGTGCAGCCGCTTGGTCTGGGCCATGAAAGCTGTTGCCAAGCTATTGGCATATCGTGTTGATGCCAAGAAGAGGTTTTGCCAAAGAAAAAGGCATAGGGTGATGATTCTCAGCTTGTTTGATGAGCAGCGTGGGCTGCTTGCTATTTTTTAAGCCTGGTCACTTAATTTGAACGACGAGTCCTTCAGGGCAGGGTTGGCCTGGCGAGGTGCAGGTACCGGGCACCCGTCTCTGGCAGGGGAAGGGTCGCTTTGGGCGAGTACTTTTGCATTCCAGTACGAGGATACTCTGACAGAAGTTAATAGCAAATTCCTTGTAATTAATTTGCCAGACTTTCTTCCCAGACAGTTCTCAGGGTTCCCTCATTCTTTTAATGCCATCTCGGGCAGTCTGGCATTTTCAGAGGTGCAGACGCAGCCTCACAGCTTATTTTCATGACGGAGCTTTGCTGGCACAGGGAGAGGGGCCAAACACTGTGGCCCGCAGGACTTTTGCTTCTTTTTAGCCTTTGAAGCAGTCTGCTGCAAAGACCACTGGAACTAATCAGATGTTTTTCTGTGAAGTTCAATGGCTTCTGGATCAGAAACCACCTCACTGATGTCTGAGCGCTGATCACCGGGCACCGCGGGTTCCCACAGAACTGTGATATAACCGCCGCCTCCTGAAGAGTTACATTTACCTGTGCAGGGCTGTATTAGAGGGACCAGCTTTTGTGTGACAACAGGGCCAGAGGGTGGCTTGTTCTCAAACTCTAACAGAACGCCTTTTTGTAAAGATAAGGCGTATCAGTGACGTGCTTTGTGCAGATAATGCAGTTGTGGCTCAAAAGCACCGTAAGTCCTTGCACTTCACAGGCAGCTCAGCTGGACGTGTCTGACACATTGTGTGTGTGATGGGGACAGGGAGGAGCATCTCATCCCGTGGCCGGAGAAAAGTAGCCAAGCTGGGGTACACCCCAGTGTGTGCTTGAGCACCCCGGTGTCACGTCATGCCACAGCCTGTGTCCTGCTCGAAGCCCCCTGAGCACCCCATCGCCCAGCTCACAGACCCCCATGCTGAGCACCTGCTGGGGCAGCGTAACGTGACATTGGCTAGTGGCCCCCAGCCGCAGTTAAATGGGAAGGGAACACGTGGGGAGCCGGGAACGGGCAGGCACACGACCATGGCCGTGCTCCTGCACCTCTACTATGCGCAACAGCAGTGAATAGAAAGAAGATAATTCTTCGCACCTAGCAGGGTCCAGTTTAATGACACTTGCACCTTCACCGTTCCCCTGGAGCAATGGGAAGAGGACCCTCTCTAAAATAAAGTCCCTGTACAGAGTTGTTGGCACCCAGACAGACCTTCTGATATTTCCATTTAATCGCGTGGTATGTGTGGAGTGGGTACCAATACAGGGGGGGTGTGTACGTCTTTGTCCTGTGCACAGTTTAATGTTTCTGATGTACACAAATACGTTATGTCTGTGATGATTAAGATGGCAATAGTCCCCTGTTAAGAATCTGCACAAGAAAAGTAAGTAGTTTTAATAGCCTGGACCTTACGTTTTTAGCATGAACGGCAGCATTCTGTGTCGTTCAGGAGCAGTAACAAAGGTCCCTGAGGTACCAATGCCCGGTGGCCACGAGGACATCGGCAGCAATAACAAGGACTTTTTCAACAGAGGGCAGAGGCCATGGGACTGTACAGGGGAAGAACGCCAAGGGCCTGTGAAGATTTATTTTAAGTGAACTGCAGTAATGGAAAGGTCGTTATTGTTTTAAATGATGGGGAAAGTGTCCCAACTTTTAATCACGTTAAAATAGCAGAATCTTGATTTGTTTCATCTAACAGGAAGACCAGCTGCTCCTCACTGCCAAAGAAATCATAGCGTATCCCATTATGGCGCTGGGGGCAGCAAGAGGTAGGGGTAAAATGAAATACACTGGTGGAATACCGCGTTATTCAGCCGTTGACTAGTCATTTCAGCTTTGTTTTTTGACCTTAGCTCGTTGGAACAGATTAGGAGAAAGCGGTACACTTGTCTGGCTGTTTGTGCATGTGTTAGCAGCAATAAAGGGGTTTTTCTCTGAATATCATTGACATCTTGTTTAATGATTTAAACTATCACAAATACAAGTACAACAATGAGGGAGAATTAACGTCCTGTTTAGGAGGAAACAGTAAGGTCCAGCCGCCTCTGAAGACATTTTGGGTGCCAGGTTCACTCAGTGTCATACAGCTGCTTTTAATGGCAAATGACTTTTGCTTTCTTCAGCTTTAAGTGCAGGGCAGGAGAAGCTGATGCAGAACCTGCACCTCTGACAGACTGCAGCAACCTCTGCCAAATTGCATCACCTGACAGAGGACTGAACAGAGCCTCCCCCATCAAAGTAAACGATCTGTTATTTTTAAGACTGTCTCCTAATGACGACACGTGGGTGCTTTATGGTTCAGCAGTTTCCAAATGATCGCATTGCCTTTGAAGGGGGATAAGCACCGATGATTTGTGGGGTACCGAATTGCATTCTGTGATGTATGGAAGGAAGAAGAGAGATCCAGCGCTATTGAAAGTGCTGTTCACAAAGTCAGCAACTCAGCTGTTAGAGCTGAACGCGCATGATTTGGGTCGTTTTATTTTTCAGCTAAGGAAAGGTGCCACCTGTACTGCGAATCAAAGGAAACAGGGGATGTGGTGTATATGAAAAGGATGGTACACGACGGGACCCGCTGCTCCTACAAAGACGCTTACAGCATCTGCGTGCGGGGAGACTGCTTGGTAAGCTTTCGATGGCTTGTTTCAGAGCTTGGTATTGTGAAGAACAATTAAGATGGTAGCTTGAGTGTTCTTCTCCAAGAATGAGTATTTAAGTAAGTATAATAACGCTTTGGGCAAGGAGGAGATTTCATTAGGATTATTGTCACAATATTATGTGTGATATTCTCAGTTGCCATCACGTTGCACGTGACTCAATTCCAACAGTGCCTACCTACACAAGTAATATTTAATGCAATGTTTTAAGAGGAACTATCACAATTAGCTTGCAGTGAAAGCTTTTTCTGCTGAGGTTTAATGGGGGTGGAATGTACAATGAAACAGGAACATGCAGCAGCTTTCAAGGGAAGTGGTGTTAAGATCTGGCTGAGGTGCATTCTCTCTGTATTTGATATGCTATCTTAAAAAAAATCGATGGCAGTTCCTCTAAGTTGGGGTCTGCTGCAGGTCATCTTTCAATGGAATTAGAGGATCTGACTTAGCAAAGTGCGGGTGGAGGTGCTCATCCTCACACAGATGTCTTGATTCTCCTGGAATTTAAGCATCTGCTTTAAGATAAGCTGAGGCTTAAGAGCTTTTCCTGAATAGTGCTGCTTTCCTTCCATAAAAGGACCACTGTGAACCACAATATAATCACCCAATTGACTGGTATTATTGGGAGTATTAAAGTCTGTTTAGATGTTGATCTTACAGGAAAACGCTATGGTATGCACTATTTTGGTGAAGCAGAAGTCTGGGGTTTGAAACCTCGGTGAAGACTCATTTGACTTGAAATGTGGATAAAGAAGAATGACTGTCTTTCTCTTTCATGCACAGAAAGTTGGGTGTGACAGAGTCATAGGTTCCACGAAGCAGGAAGATAAGTGTGGTGTTTGTGGAGGAGATAATTCCCACTGCAAAGTGGTGAAAGGAACATTCTCAAGAATACCAAAGAAACAAGGTCGGTGCATTCAGTGTGTTTTGTCCTGGGGGGTATTTTGTGTTTGATCTCTTCTGTTTCTTGGAAGGCACCAGAGCAATCACAAGTCATTTACAGCATCGCTAATTGCAGTAAACTTTCTGGACTTGACTTTGAGATGTGTCTACAATTGGAAAAGAAGACTTTTGTCCAGTGGTCAGTTAAGTCTGCTGTTATCAGGGCCTGTGCATGCATAGAGGAGGGATTCGGCGCTCCTTGTTGGAGAGTGACGGACTGATTGTGCTGCTGCTGTCACTCAGCTGCTCTGTCCCAGTCACTGCGTGCTGCAGCAGGATGTCATCGTCACTCACTGTCAGACAGGAGCTTGCACAGTCTCTCTGTGGGTGCATATGACACTCAAAGCCTATTTTAGAGAAGCAAACTCTGTTGATGATACTTAAGGCATTTTTTCTTTTGACCTAAAGCCCTTCGACCCTGTTGTGTTCCATCATCTGGCACAAAAACGGGGATGGGAATGATGCTGGATTAGGTTCAGCTTGCTGGAATACACCCTGCTTTTAGAAAATACGATTTATTTAAAAACCTAAGGCAGACTGTGGCATACTAACCAGTTACTCTCTTTTCAAATACTACAACAAAGGGCACATTAAGATGTTTGAAATTCCTGTCGGTGCGAGACATTTGCTTATCCAGGAAACAGATGCCACCAGTCATAATCTCGGTAAGTATGTAACAAGTAGGAAAATTTTCAGTCAGAATACTTTTTCTCCTGCTGTTTATTTTTGTCTCTGGAGCCTGACAATGTGTTTGTGCATTTGTTTACCCATTATCCTCCCACACCACCTACCTCCTTTAAGTATGTTAAATTAGGAAACTAGTCTGGCAGTTGGATTTCCCGGTGCCGTATTTCCCGGCATCCTAGCCAGCAGATCCCTGCATTGGCGTGTGCCGGTGTGAATGCTGCTGGGAGAGGAGCAGAATTACGTTATGGGGCGCAATGCGTTATCTCTGTGTGTTTCTCTTCTAACGTGCTGCCCATCCTCGGTCATTTCCCAGCTACATCCAAATCCGCTTGGGATTCTGCCCCGCCGCTAACAGTATTGACACAAGGCTGCCCGATCAATCTTGCAGCTTAGAAAGTAATTGAAATCTGCTCCTCGCAGTGCCCTGTAATCGATGCCGAGTGGTGTCCAGTAGGCTGTTATTAATTGGAAGTAGATTCACAGTGAATGGCCTGCTAATTGTATGGTGAGTCGGCCGAACTTCTCCCCAGCGAAGGGAGGAGCTGCTGCTCGCTGCAGCCTGGCCCCGTGGATCAGGAGGGCGATGAGCGCCCGCCGGGTCAGACAAGGTTCTTCTTTCGGTGTGGGGTGAGTGACATGCTGGGGACGCAAACAGCTTGCTCTCAGTCGAGGCCAGTGCTGAGGGAGCAGGATGCTCAGGTAGCTGCTGGGGAGAGAAGGGAGTTAAAATCTGATGTTAAATAACAAACAGTCCCTGCTGCTTCTAACGAGGGGAACAAATTTTCCATCTTGACAGAAAACCAGAGTCCTAATACAAAGGTGGCTGAAGTTGCTCCAGGTAAAGGATGGGGCACTGATGAGAGCTGGCCCAGGAATCAGGTGCCTGCAAAGCCACGGGAGCTGAGGCAGGGCTGTGTGGGTGTCGGGGCTGCATCGGAGCAGGAGAATTAATACAGTTTGTAGCGTCTCTCT
This sequence comes from Bucorvus abyssinicus, assembly GCA_009769605.1. Lineage (NCBI taxonomy): Eukaryota > Metazoa > Chordata > Aves > Bucerotiformes > Bucorvidae > Bucorvus > Bucorvus abyssinicus. Next base: position 5,468,391 of record CM020041.1, on the reverse strand, counting down.
CTCGCTGTGGGGACCCGCTGGGGGTTAACCCAGTAGCCTTTCTCTCATGGAGCAGTAACAGCCCTCTGAGCTGCATTACAACACGTGAAAGAGCTGAGAAGCCGTGGGCCCCCCGCCGGCTCTCAAATTGGCTTGGCTTTGGCCAGTGGGTTCAGAAGTTGTTAGTGGGGAGCAGGCAGACGGATGCACGCAGTGCAGTCGCACTGGCCTCATTTCTCTGGAAAAATTTCTCATTTCTGGCTATGGGAAAGAAAAAAAGGGACAATTGATATTTCTGAAGCTGAGCAGGAAAGCGTTGGCAGTTCAGTGAAACACTTGAAAAAGTCTTCCCAACCCTGTGAGGGAACAGAGGGAAAATGCACAGTGGCCTTTTCTGCCTCTTCCACTGGGACAGGAGCAGAACAGCTCGAGACGAGAAGCGAACCTCTCCTCATTCACTTTGCTTATGTTGTTTCTAGCAATTAAAAATCGTGAAACGGGGAAATTCATTCTGAGCGAAGACAACTATGTGCCAGACTCTAAAGTATTTATTGATATGGGCGTGGAGTGGGAATATCGGAATGACGATGATAGAGAAACTGTGCAGACCATGGGGCCGCTGCGTAATGGAATAGTTATTCTGGTAAGTCAAATGAAAACCATCTTCCATGGAACACAGTGTCAGGGTTACAGAGCCATAACGTGCTATAATATATTTTAGATTCCTCTTGTGAGTTACAAGACGACATCTGTTTCAATTACAAGACAATAGAAGATAGATGTATTTTAATTCCTTTCTCCTAATTCAGTGCTCTGCACAAGAGTTGTCGTAACTCAGAGTTATTTGTTGAGCAACCAACTCTCCTGATTATTTCCTATAGTTGGCCAGCAAATGGCCACTGTGTAAAGACTCTCTGGCTTTCTTATCATATCTGACATCGAAGCATTAGTTAAAAAAAGGTCAAACTGGTTCGTATGGGATAGAGCTAATAGCTCCTCCTCCCGTCCGTGTTTTGAAAGGGTATCCTGCACAGGCAGATGCAGGATTCCTGTGCTTCCAGGCTCACTTTGGCCAGGGACAGCCAGTTCTGCAGTTCCTAAACTCGCCCAGCTATATTCTTTTTTCATTGCAAACCAGCAAATGATACGAGTACCACGAGTAAGGGTAGGTTGATGCAGAATCCCTCTGAAAGCAGCTGTAACATGTTGATCTACAGCAGCCGAATGTCAAACGAGGAATAAATATTATGTTTTCAAAGGACCAATATTTTGCTCTTTATTCACCTTGAGTTCCATTTTCTTGAATTTGTCTTAGAGCAAAAACTCTTTCTAAATAGTTTATATTTCTGTCAGGATTATTAACAAGCTTCACAGAATTCCCAGGTTTAGCATAAGAATATTTGTGTTTTATCAGAAATGTAAGCAATTTTCTTCAGTGCTTTCAGTTATCTGTGCATTTGAGTGTGCCTTGTCTTTCAGTGCAACTATCCACTATCGTTTTAGTACATGTCCTTCCTTTATGATGGGATATGGAAAAAATTTAGTATCGTGAAGTCTGTCCAATGCTGGCAAGAAAAATCAGTCTAAAACAACAACAGGCTTTCTTAATAGGCAGTTTAGAAACTCTCTGTCATAGGGGTAGAGTTACTTCTTCATCAGGGGAAAAAAAAAAATGTGTTGAGTGCAGCTAAAAGGTCTAAATCCCTCCAGGCGTGTCTTTAGATCTCAGCCGTGATGATTGCTATTTCATGTCATCTCACAGCTTCTGATGTCAGTCTTTCATATCTTCTTCCCCTACACTGGTGTTTCTTACTAGGTGATTCCTCACGGTGGTGCCAAGATATCTTTGACTTACAAGTACATGATCCATGAAGATTCCTTGAATGTGGATAACAATAATGTTTTGGAAGAGGACTCGGTGTCGTACGAATGGGCTTTGAAGAAGTGGTCCCAGTGTTCCAAACCTTGTGGAGGAGGTAAAAAGAAAACCCCAGAGCGTTCAGAATTGATTAAGAGAAAACTGAAAGAATGAGCATCACGTGTGGAATTCATTGCCACAAGACATTAGGGACACCAGGAGTACGGAGTTAGCGAATGGAGTTAAAAATCTGACTTAAATGGTTGCGGGGGCAGATCTGGGGTGGCTCGTTTCGGCTTTATGTTTATGAAACTGAAAAATGGTACGTATGTGCAAGATTTGGATGAGGGTCTCCAAGCTGTGAGGTGCCCAACCTCAAGGTGCCACAGGGCGTCCCTGAGTAAATCTGCACCCCGTGATGTGCACCTTGCAAGGTAAGGTCCCTGCTTTCGGGGCCAGATGTCTACCCTGATGCTGTTCACTAGGCTGATGGTCAGGTTGCAGCGCTGGAGTGTGGCGGGGCAGGATTGCAGAACGTTTTTGAAATGCTAGATGATGTTGTTTTTCTCATTATAGCCTGCAGTGAAAAGTACAGGGCATGAGCAATTCTGGGTGCTAAATTCAGTGCGCTTTACAGTTCTTGTAGCGTGTTCACCGGTAGTTCCAGCTGCAACCTTTGGCAGTGTACGTGCAGTTTGTTTGAAACCCGAGTCCTGTGTAAGATCTACCAGTACTGAAAATAAGCGGAGTGTCTTTTTTCAGGCTACCAATTCACAAAATACGGCTGCCGGAGGAAGACAGACCACAAGATGGTTCATCGGAGTTACTGCGAGTTGATCCAAAAGCCTAAACCCATTCGCAGAGTGTGCAACCTCCAGGAGTGCTCCCAGCCCATGTAAGCATCGCTGCCCACGGGCACCGCTCGATACCCGCTGTACCCAGCTAGCACTTGTCGCCAGAGGGAAGGTGACTTAAAACTTCACCTCCGTGCATCATCACAGGACTGCAAGGATGTGATGCTGTATTATTCTTGTAGAAATACGGTTTCTGGCACTGCCGGTTCCTATTACTTCTGAAATAAGTAGGATTAGAAAAGAAGTGCTGTCTTGATCCAGACGTTTGTGATCAGGCCGTCTTGAGGTAATAAAAAGTCGGCATAAATTCCATTTATACCAGTTGATTTTACACAGTGTGGATTACCCATGTAAGAACAAATTTACAGAGTGCTGCTTAAGAAAACCAATGTCATACAGCCTCTCAAATCCAAATCTTCCTAAAATTCACGGCATATTTTCAGACATTTAAACACGGGGGAAAATATTTGACCCGTTAGATTTCTCTGGCTGCCCTCGTACAGCATGGTATGCCTGTTGTACCTCCAGCTTTGCTGTATATAGTGAAGTGTTATAAAGCTTTTAATTCACCGTTTACAGGTGATTATGTTGACTGGCAGCAGGTTACTCCTGCCACACGTAGGAGTCGTATTCTCCTCGCATTGCTACTGCAACAAGAAAGGAGTATATTGATCCCAGCTTTTACCTCTAGGGACCAAGTCTAGATTCCAGGAAGCACAGCAAATAAGTAGAGCACACCACACAATATTTCCTAACTTCCTTTCAAAAAAGATTTGAAAGAGAGAAAAGTCAAGAAACTGTGCCCCATAAACTCAGCATGGGTCAGGGTTTAACATTTATTTATTGGAAAGCTGAAGTAATGACCTAACCATATCTCAGGCTCGCTGGAAAGGACTGTCTTCTTCTTTCAGCTGCAATTATAATTGGACCCAGGTACCACAAAGACTCAATAGGATCTTAAACTGTACTTGAATTCCTCAATGTTTCAGTCACCTCTCTTTCCATAGAATGGCATCGGAGCATTTTGCACTTGTACATGGAGAGGCAATTATTTAAGGGATTTTATGGAGCTCTGTGATACTCACTGCACTAATATGCGGCTTCTCCACTGCTGGGAAAAAATCCTCTTGGTCTCAGATTCAGGGCTTTGTGCTCCACAGCACTCGCCTTCCTCCACAGCTCTGTAATTTCAGTAGGCTACGGAGAGAAAGTTGGGTGAAATTGCCACTTCACTTTTTGTTTAGCTCGAGTGTTTAGAGCATTGCCTTGTGCTCATGCTATTTCTTGACTATTTCTAAACCCAGGATTTTATGAGTACTTGAGGACAATTGCTTCAAACTCGGGATATTTCTTCAGACTATATATATTTTTTGGTTAAGTTTATCCCATGAATACTGTTTATGTTGAACAATATTTCCTTCTTGCAGATCTCTGCATTCTGTAAATATTTATAGACTGCTGTATATCTTCACTTCCTTGATTATAACCGAGATTTCAGGAGTCTACATAAATTTCCTCTGGTCCTGTCTGTCCTTGTTGCTCTTTAAGTTCCTTACAGTTTGTAGCTGTAATTCTTGAGCCAGTTTGGATGATCAACAAAGTTCTCAGCTCCGCCGCGTTACAAACCAGAGGTTTCATTTTTCAGTGGCCAAACTGATTTACACATTATGAACTCAGGCCTTCTGGGCTGCCTTCCCCAAAACCAAACAGTGCTGATGCTGAGGACCCCGATTTGCCTGAGCTCAGCACACACAGCACGGTGTAGCTGGGTGTGCCAGTGCTTCAGCAGATGGGGTCTGGCACGTCCAGGGATGTGGTCCATGGAGTATCCAGATAGGGGCCAGGCTGGAGCTGCGTTTTTAGCCCAGATGTTTTGGGTTCACTCCTGTGGGAACCAGCTGTGGGGACAGCTGATGCATGAGACACTGTGAGACAAGGCTCTGCTCACGCACCAAGACCTGGGAAGTTCAGCAGCTCCCTTGGGTTGCCACTTTTGACATAAAAACTATCGTATTTTTCTGTGCTGTCTTGAAAGGGAGAGATTAAAATCAAAACATATGAAGCAAAGTAAGAATAATGCTTATCTCAGAGATAATGAGAAAGAGTAAAGATCTGGGTCTTACTCCTCTTTTTTCAGGGACGTGGTCAAACAGCCCTTGCCATAGCTGCTTACGGTTTGTCATATCTTCTTTTTCCATATCAGAACTAGTATTAACATCCTGTTAAACCTGTGTTTAAGAGTCAGACGGTTTGAACTCCCCTCATTTAGGAAAGAGAGAATTTGACTCAACTTATTCTCTTTTCACTAACCCAGATGGGTTACAGGAGAGTGGGAGCCTTGCAGCAAAAGTTGTGGTAAAACAGGATATCAAGTACGATCTGTCCGATGTATCCAGCCCCTACATGATAATACAAGCCGGTCTGTTCATACCAAGTACTGCAACAACGACCGCCCAGAAGGCAGGAGGCCTTGCAACCGGGAGCTTTGCCCAGCACAGTGGAGAATAGGACCCTGGTCACCGGTCAGTCTCTTGCTGAAGGTCTTAAGCAACTAATTTCTTATAATGCAGGGGAGAAAATCACGGTGTTTATTCTGTGCTTTCTATTCAAATGTGTTGAGACAATAAACTGATGTCTACACAGAGGGCATGTTGCTTCCACTGCTACTAATGCCACAGAAAGTGAGTTGGATGGAGAGATGGTGGCAGTGAAACAGCCAGTAAAGCCATCCTGCAGTGATGCTGGGTGATCCAGACCCCGTGAGCCACCCATGTAAGACATCAGTGTCAGGAAAGCTGACTTCTGCCTGCTCTTTACTCTGCTCACAATCCATAACAAGTGTCAGGAGCTGGGCGTTTCATGCTTTCCATCCCTGGCTCTTTGGCTAACTCACTGTGTGAGCAAGAAATGCAGTGCCACTGCGCACGGACTGTTTCTTGCTCAACTATTTACTAAAGCAATGAGAAGCTCCACCTAGTCATATTTGCATCAAAAGGCAAGATATGTGAGTAGAATATTGCAACATTAATTTGTTCTCATAACTTTGGTACACGGGGTCCTTACAGTTCATCTCAGCATTTCTCCGTTAAATTGTTTAAAAAAAATACCTGAATTTAGAGATACACCGTTTTATTTTGGATCTGTGCCGTGCAAATCAGCAGGAACAATTTTTATCCTCACTGGGTTGAACAGGTCTCACAATGCCTTGCCCGGTGCACGCTGTGAATAGATGCCTCACGTTTGCAGTTGCTTCTTCATTGCTCAGACTCTTTCTTGGAGTGTTTCACAGTTACTGGTATGCCACAAAAAGCGGTGGTCGTCCCTCTTGCTTAGTTACTGCAGGTACCGCGGTGGTTCAAATAATCCACCATGTGGGCTCAAATCAAGGGCAGTGGTTTGCAATTTAAAAACTACTTTCTAATCCATTGTTTCCAAAGGGTGGCTGGGGTCTAACTGGTGCGTCTCCTTCCAGTGCTCTGTCAGCTGTGGCAACGGCACGCAGGATCGCCCGGTCCTGTGCCGGACCAGGGACAATGCTATCGGCCTTTGTAAAGAAAATAAACCAGAGACTGTAAGGATTTGCAGACTACCTCCATGTCAAAGTAAGTGTTTGTCTTCTCTAGCATATATTACTTGCTGAAAAATAGATGTTGATTGTATTTATTTGAATTGCCTTCATTGAATTTATACTTGTATGCTCTGTCTGTCTGGGGTGGCAGTTCTCCGTGGCCAATGGGCTGCTTGGGCAAGTGGTGGTTGTTCTCTCACAGTGAGGAGTAGCGCTTGCCCCAGGACAGGCTGAGAGGCTGGGGCAGACCTCAGCGCAGCGCTGGTGGCTGAATCTGGCCCGCAAACGAGAGCTGCCCTGGGTGAGGAGCACTGTCTGAATCCAGCCCTGCGCCCCTGAGACATGCTGGGCTTGGCAAGAGGCTGCTGGGTTGTGGCTAATCAAGAGCATCATGTACAAAGGTGCCTCTTTGCTTTCTCCATCTCCAGCGACAGCTCCAGGTTATTTTCCATTCTGTTAAGCACAAGTTATCTTCAAGGGTTATCTAACTCAATTTTTTTGACCTATAATAAATTCGTTCCTACTTAATCCAGGACACTAATGCCTTTATCCTTGTTAGCTTTTCAGCTGATTGCAAATTATACTTGTGAGATCATGTTATGTATTCCTATTATTAGTAATTCATATTTTTCTTTTAATCCTGATGTATTTCCCAGGGTAGCTTTTGATTCCTAATTAATTAGAACCAAGCTGTCAATTATGGTCTCCCAGACAAAGATTTTAAAGAGGTAGCGTAACTAAACCGGTCTGACGGTATCCTAGGACGTAATGCTGCTGTGAGAAGTACCGCCGGAGAACGGCCTTCAGGCTGTCTTCAGCGTTGGCTGTCAAGTGCGGGGCACAAGTTGTAGCAAAATGGCAAAACAGCACCATCTGCCCAAAACTACACAGCCTGGTCATCATCCGTTCAGGCTCCTTCGCTGTCGGAGCCCAGTCGCGCTCTTAGCGTACCCGCTTCTGACAGGTCAACTACTGAACGCTAACGTATGTTGTGTTACATCTTTTTTCTCCTTTATTCAAGGAAACGTTTCTGATCCTTCAAAGAAAACCTACATGATACAATGGCTGTCAAGACCTGATCCAGACTACCCCATCCAGAAAATATCTTCAAGTAAAAGACCCATTTATAACTCTGCCTTTGCCCTTAAATGCATGCCACATCGAATGTGGACTTTGCCTTTTGCTCTCTTCTTCTCTCTATGCGGAAAGTTCCCTTGACTTTGCCAAGTTTAAATCTTGGGCTGAATCTTTTTTTCACACCAGGCACTTGGTGCTCGGTGTCTTTCTTCTCTGGAGCTTGCGTAGCACTGGTGGTGGAGGTCTTGAAGTGTTGGATGTGTGAAGTTGGATCTCCACGGTATGTTGCAGTCCTCTGAAAGGGAGCTGGGAACGGTTTGTTTGTTGCTTGGTGATGGTGAAAAAAGGCTCTTACTGGTTGATGATGTTCAGTTTGATAGCAAAACTGAGAACTTATTGTGAATGTGATCACATCACAATAATGACACCTTGTAGTGCTAAAGTTCTCCTTTATCTAAAAACCTAAATCTCATAACGCTCTAGTTTCAGTTCACTGGCAGGGTAGTCTGATGAGTGAAAGAATTTTCTCATTCCATTCCCCTTTGCGGTGCCATTGCTTTACTCACCCTCGCCGCTCATTTTTCATTCCTGACCCTGACATTTAAGTTTGTAACCTGTGGAGGCCTCGCTGGGAAGCAGAAGCTCGGTTTCCGTCGGTACTTTCCATGCTGCTACGATGCCATCCGCTCTCACCAAACTCCTGGTGGTGGTTGGGAATATTTTTCCTCCAGGAAAGCTGCATTCCTTTTTCCCGCCGCACAGTTTTTGCCAGTCTTGCGTACTTTCACTTGAGAAACAAAAGCGAAGCAGAGCAGGCGTGGTCCGTGTTGAAGGTGGCGTGGTGGTGTTTTTCTTAACCTGGCGGAGGCAATACGATGTTTTCATCGGCTATGATGTCTCCAGCTGCTCAGCACGGAGCTGTTTATACTCATTACATCCTTGGTCTTTTTTCACCATGTGCATGTCTGACTTGACCGGTACGGTTGTATGTGTGTGCGTGCGTGCGTGTGCTCTATAGATGTGTCAACTGGCAAACATAACAGTGTGAACTACTACAGAATTACCTCAATTTTTATCGCTTTTTTTTTTTTTTTTGCTTAGAAGAAGAATTTTAGAAAAATGCCTTAATGTTGAGATGTAAATGGCATTAATTTACCAGATCCAGCTTTAAATATAAACAGTACACTGGTACCTTGAGTTAATCTTCATACGGAGTGTTTTTACTTGAACGTTAACTATTAGAAGGCAGTAAGTTTAATCTGAGGTTAATTTGCACAATGCATATCCATATCTTCATCGAGACAGGAGCGTGACCTGACTTTCTGAAATTTAACTGGCATTCTTGCTTCACCTTCCGTGTTTGTGTTGAAGATTTGGAACTCACAAGTCATAAACCTGTTTGTGACAGTCAGTACCAATAGTAGAAGCGTATCGACTTTAAAACCGCAGTCTTGGAGCAAATTACTACCTTATTGCATTGATCATATTCTTTGGGAAAGTGGCATTTTTGAATCTTTGGGTCGTCAGCAGTGTAGCACTTCAAACTTGTCATTATCATGTGATCACATATTTAAATTTTGCTGTTAATATGATAATTTCCTGAAACATGTTAATGATTTACATGACAAGGTGACAAAGCAAAGACACGTTATCTGGCACTGAATACTGTTATGTAAAATAATTGGTGTTTAACTGTATCAATATATTCATGACTGTTACCTTTAAATAGACGATGTTTAGTGATGTTTCAAGAGATGGGTGGCTATAGAGAATGGTGCAATAAGGTATCTGGGCATTGTGCACTATGTCTATATGCACTTTGGTTTATCAGGGATATTTTATTAGTGTTTTGTATGTATTTAACATAATATTAAAGATGTGCCAATTCAGTTTGCTTTTCAATATTTTTTTATGAGACTAATGTGTACCAAAGTGACTGTGAAACGGATTTATTTTTTTCTTACGGATGTTTTGAAGATATACTTCCAGTCTGTCATGCATACTGCAAGTAAAAATAAATAAAAGTTCAGCAAATCTGGATATTTTGGTTTGGATAGAGGCTAAAAACTTCTTTCTGACACTCATAAGTTAAGAGTTCCTTTATACTACTTATCAGATGTCACTAAACGCATCGCATAATGCAGCTTTATTTTCTCGTGGTTTTAAGCTCGACGTTACGTATATTTGATAGGGAAAAAAGGCATTTTTCTAAAGGTGCTTTTAGTGATTCTTACAAAGCCAAGAACAGCTCCGCCTTGTTGAAACTACATTTAAATGTTCTATCTGTTGGTTTTTCTTTTGCAAGCCGTTTGGAGAAGCTTGCATTAAGGTCGTGCAGCACGAGGCAAAATATTCAAAGGGGACTCAACGTGGTATGTAAAAATCTCTATAAAGGTGTATAGGCACATTGTAGTCCTTTGTATCGAGCTGTGCGTGCAGATATGAGCAGTTCCAGCTCTGACAGGCTGCTGTGGAGATGTCTCCAAACCCAAGGGGCTGTTCTTAGGTTCCTGAGGAAGGAGTTCTTTATTTCCAGCAGCATCTCATTTTCACGTTTAAAAACTATGAAAATGAATTGACACATTTGAAAATAGGAACCAGAGTTTTGCTTTTCTGCAACAAATGCAACAATTGGGGCATAAATGCAATGCAAGGAAGGTGCTTCCACCTTGCTCAGCCAGCACTAGGCTATTAAAGCAGCAGCGACGGTTACGAGTTTACCTTAGACTGATATGTTTGCCAATTAAACACCTATAATGCCCGATTTTGTTAAGTGGGGATGAGTGAAGAGGTGGCACCTACACTTTGTGAGTTCACTTGGTATCTGTGCATCTGCTTTGGTTCTCTGCTGGAAGGCTGGTGGCAGGGTAAGGCAGTGTTCGTAAAGCTCCGGTAACACGCTGACTTGAGCACGCTGTCTGCCACCGGGTCTGCTCTAAATAAAGGCGGGTAGTTGGAGTTACTCATCCTTTACTGTAAGAGGAGGGGGAAATGTAGTAAGACCAGGAAGAGAGGCTGCAGTGATTTCATCTGCCTCAGCACTCTGGTCACAGAGAAAATATTTTGTTACTGGTTATGCCGAGTGTTGGTCAGCTGCCTTTCTCCTCAGCCCTCTCCTCTCCTACAAGCCCTCTGACTCCTCTTTCTTTCAGCATGGGCTGCACTGGGATTTTTCCTGGTAGTCCCTGGCTCCATCACTTCAGCCTGGAGGCACAGGAGCTGTAGAACGTGTGTGTAGGATGGAGGACAGGTAGCTTTCTCTCCAAGGAGCCTGCTAACCACTCACCCTCCGTCTGCCTCCGATTCCTGTGGTCCTCTACCTCCCCTGAGCAGAAACCACAAGGGCTTGAGTAATCTCTGAGCAGGCTTCTGGTTATGTTTCTCAGGCAATAATACAGTTTGACAAGTTCACCTTTAATACCTTAGCCTGCCTTTTGCCACCGGGATCTCAGCAAGGCCAGGATCTGCCGTAACACCTCTATTGTAGTGCAGGTTGTCACAACGGCTGTTGACAGCATAAAACCTATTTATGGTGATATTTATATTTTTATCGATTATTGTTCTTTCTCTTTTATCGCACTTTTCCAGTCAGTGACACAAAAATCAGGACTTCTTACTGAAACTCCCAGTTGTTAATGGACTGGCTGGGCTCCATCACACTGGAGTTTGTTCTGAAAAGATCAGCTCCCTTCTAGGAGGAGGAGAAAAACCTTTTGCTAAATGCACCACTTTTCTCTCAAGCAAGGGACACGCTCAGGCAAGGCTGATGTTTTCAGAATAGAGGTACCTGGCAAAAATACCGCTCCAATGGGAGATGGATTAATTCCGAGAGTTACATGGTACACATTGAAATAAGACTTGACTTTCTTGAGACAGGCCAGATAAATCTAAATTACCCCTGACGGTGGTTAGTCACTGTTCGATTGCGGAAAAGCATTACAAGGAGCAAAGGGGGTGAAAAAAGATTTCTCATTATAAACCTGGATGACTTTCTGGGGGTTTAACGTAGCGTTAGCAACAACACAGCACGGCTGGTGCATTTTGAACTCTAAGCCAAGGCAGGAACACACGACATGGTGGCTGCACGGTCTTCAGGGTACCACTTACAGCACGTGAAGCCCAAAATTAGGGTGTTATGATCTGTAGATGGATCAGGCTGGTACAGAGAGTTCAGATCAACTTTTGCATCCCTTCAAGTGAGTCGAGTTTTGGGTTTAATATTAAGCCTGCTTCTGCTTATAGAAAGCTTTAAATACCAAACCCTCTGCCCACTGCCAAAGCTTCACTGTTTCTTCTTCTGAGTGATGTGAAGATGCTCTTTATTTATCTGTTCCCTTTTTCTCTTTCAGAAGATCATTGCCAAGGAGACAAGTCAATGTTTTGTCGCATGGAGGTTCTCTCCCGTTACTGCTCGATTCCCGGTTACAATAAGCTGTGTTGCAAGTCCTGTAATATGTACAGCAACATAACGGAGGACGGCAATGTAACTGATTCTCACGTAAATAAGAATAATGTCATTGAGGAGGAGCTCCTGACAACCCTCAGCCCTCCCACGGGAGGGTCCACCACACAGTCTGCCAACAGCCCTCCTCTTGTTTCCAAAACACGTGCGCCTCCTTCCAACGCGACTGAGGAGCACCCCGAAATCAATGTGGTGGATGTTCCCTATAAAATCGATGGGTTGGATAACGAAGTATCGCAGCACAACGTCATTACACGGAGAAGGATACCTTATGAAAGGACAAGGAATCAAAGAATTCAGGAGCTGATTGCTGAGAAAAGGAAAAAAGAGACTCTTAGGAAAATATACTAAAACGGAAATATGGCACAAACGACATTTTTCTCTTATAGAGATGTTACCAACGTCATAGTATTGCCCATGTCGAAGAGACTAAAACTGGGGGGAAATCAAAGTGGTGCTACGGCAGAGATGCCAAATCCTAAAGGCTACTCTAAATGGAAATGACCGATTGTTCCATAAGTGCTAATCCGAACGCTTTGACGGCCAGGTTTACAGGGTACAGGTTAGTGCAATATCATTACAGTGCTTCATGGAATCCAAACAAACCGTACTGCCTAGGCCAGGTTAGCAGGTGTTAGTTTACGGGCTCTTCTAAGTCTTCTATGCCTGTGTAAAACTGCTTGGGAATAGGAATGGGAGTTACGCTTAGGGTGGAGGGAAACAGTCCCAAGACATAATAAATCTCTTTATCTCTGACAAGCAGGTGGACAGCAATCCTGTGATGCTTCTGTGCGTTGCATAAACCCGGGTACTAGCATAGCCCCCGGTTCAGGAAGGTAGGGAAGGACTTGCCAGACTAAGCTGAGCCGACTTTGGTGGAGTTGCTCGTGTGGTTTCAGCTAGGCACGTGCTTACGTAGCTTTCTGAACCGGGACTGCACAAGAAAATATATAGAAAATTCTGTAGCCATTAATTTATGTGTAAATTAAAAACTGGCAAACAGTGGTTTACGTATTTCCATAAACAATTTCAAAGGATTCTCCTAAACTTCCGAATCCATGAGAGAGATTTAGTAGGGTAGATCCGGCCAACTTGGACTGACAACATCCTAGTCTTTCTGTTTACAGTTACCCGTATTTTTGATAGTCTTTAATGCAACAGCCTCAGTGATCTTTGTTGGTTGGTGCTACTCTTACTGGTTTGATTTTGTTCTACCCGCATACTGTTTAACTTAAAGATGACGGGGTTCTTGTTGCCTTTTCTTTGGTGCTTTGTTAAGAAAACACTTTTTTCTCCCATAGGACGAGGTTATTTTGTAGGGAATAATTTTGTATTACCTTCCTTTCCTTTGGACAGCTTTATTGGTGCAGAAGTGAACAATTGTTTGCTGTGCCCTTACGTATACATGTGCATACACACACACACACACGTCTACTCACAGTACCAGGTCTGCTAGAAACTTTCAGATGTGTAACCTGACAACCCTTTGAGTACTTCCTTTCCCCTCAGGGTCATCATGGTTTTCACAGGTCATTTTGAATTTCTGGTTGGAGATCAGAAGGTGAATTCAGCTTGGCTCTAACACCACAGAGGCAGGGAGCGTGGACTGGTTCCTGCTATGGGTGGCATCTGAGCAGTTTTTCTCCTGGCTTGGACTCTTCTATTTGTTTCCTCTGCTGGTAAACCTCCGGCAGAGCCCAGGGCTTCCCTGAAATCCTCCTTTTACCACTAGCTAGGTCTGATGGTTCCTGGTTCAGATTTTCCAGTCTCAGATCAAGATCTCAATCCTCCAGCCTGAGCTGGCCTTAGTTTGAAGCAACGCCAGCAACAAGCCTGTGTATACAGTCACGTAATTATTGGAAGTGTGCTGAGTTTCCACCAACGCGTAAGCTTTTCTGTGGGTGGCTGCTGGCAAATTGCTTCAGAAGTAAGATGAACCGCATGTGGCTCCCTGCAACTCTGCCTTCTGCCCTTGACCACCACGGCTGAATGAGCTGCCCAGTCTCCTCTTCAAAACAAGCCAGTCCTGCTGGAAGGGAGGAGAGAGCCTGCAGGAACAGCAGCCATGGGAGCACTGAGGTGTTGAACTGTTCTGGCCTGAACTGTGGCCAGAAGTCTTTGAAGGACAAGACCTGGTTTAAGAAAAATACTTCATGGAGATACTAGCCAAAGCAGAGGAGGAATGTGATGTGTGATGGCATCGAGCATCCCTTCTTACAGAGTACCAGGGTGATGCACTTGGGTGAGTGTTTAGTAACGGCTCAGGTAGTACAGGGATGGGACTTACACTGAAGACCACAAAGATTGGGGACCGTAACGGTCCTGGTAAAAGTCCAGAGCACTAGGAAACACCTCCTGGGCCAAGCTGACGTGGCTGCAGATGTGAAAGCAGCAGCCAGCGCAAGCAACAAAGCAATCCATTCTGGTTTTGAAAAGTAAAACTGAAGCTCCACTGTTCGGCGGCATTGAGCAGCGGTTGGCTGGGGCAGTGGCAGGGGTCTCTCCTCTGGCTTTAACTCATGAAACACGAAGCGTTTTCCTGCAGTTGAAGGTTGCTTACCTGTAGCTGCCCGCATGGCAGCCTTCGCTTGCCCCAGCCCTGCTCTGTCGCCTGCCTGCCGTTACAGAGCCGCGATGCACAGACGAGCCTGGCATTGGTCCCAGGAGCCTTGCACCAAGGGATTTGTGGTTGCCTGCAGACAGGACAGCGTAGAGTCAGGTCACATCTGTGCAAGTCAGAGCAATGCAGTAATGAGCACTGAAGGGGAAAAAACCCACGGTGCTATTTATAAGCAAGGAAGATGTGTTTAAAGCAACATCATTCCAGCTGCTGTGCCCTGGGAGACTCAAGCTGTGGCTGGGCTCCCAGCCTGTAGACATAGCGAGTATTCCTTGCCTTCCACACTTCCTTCACACAGATGTGATTAGTGTAAAACTCATCTTTTCCCCTTCAAGTTACTACCCTGCTTTTAGAGCTGTGGACAGTAAACAGAAACCACAACGCCCAGCTTTTTCATAGCCTATCTCCTTATGGAGCGGAGCCACCAGCTGCCTTCTTTTTACCGTCTTTCTGTATGAGGGTGAAAAAAAAGTCCCTTCGGACCAGGAAAGCTGCCTTCTCTTAAAGCCGGTATGAGATTTTCAGAAGGTGTTTTTTTTCAGCAGTTCCCCATGATGGTCGTTTTCTAAGAACCTGTACCTCACTTCTGCTGGAAGACACAGAGCAGAGCTCTATTGATAAAGAGGCAGCAGCCCAAGGCAATAGGTAGAGTTTTGCTCTCAGCTGATCTTCATTCCACGCCATGCAGTGGAAATTTTGGACATTTTTTGGTCGGTTGAACTTTGACGACTGTTTCCTCTTTTCTATAATGCTGTAACTGGGCAAGAGCATCATCGTAGTGTGTCTTCCGTAGCTGTTTTGCTGTTGCCCAGGTACTGCATTTTGAGACATAATGAGTGGAGAGTGGTATTTTAGTGTAACCTAATCCCCAGAAACTAAAGCAGATTTATAAGTAAATACATTCCTGCAGAGACCATCTCAGAGGTGTGAGAGCTAAAGCCACGTCCTCTCATTAAGCAATGCATTTTGTGATCTAACCACGCGAGTAACCAGCTTTCTAAATTGTCATTTTTCTGTTGGTCTAAACTTAAAACCCAAGTGACAGCCCTTCATGAAAAAAAAAAAGATCCCAAACCACTTCAGGTTCCTTTGGCTCTGATCTTCTGCCATTTTCTTTCACCAACATTCCTTTAAAGATTCCTGTAATCTGTTATGAATGCATCACTTTTTATATTCATATATCCATTCAATATTTAGAGTCTCACAACATCTCCATAGAATGCTTGCAGATATTTGAGAATTCTAGAAATGGTGCTTTACCAGTACTCAAAGGGGTTTATGTTTTATTTTATTACGTAATGCATTTAATGTCTTATTTACTCACCTACAATGCACAGTATTAGCTTTGTTCATCTGAATATCTGTATGCAACTTCCATTCACTTACATATGCCTTAACAGAAATTGCAATAAATAGCCATTTCTTGTATATTAAAAATGTATATACAAATTAGAATCTTTAATTTTATAATTTATTAAATTCAAATGTCTGTGTTCTTTTGCAAAGTGTTTGACTTTTCCCTGTGCTTTTTTCATTGAAGTAACATTACGCAGAGATGCTGGGGGAGGAGGAACCAGTGTCATCAGACTCAAAACCAATTCCATTTCTAAAACATAATGAAGTGGGGTTGCGATACTCTTGCTGACAAAGTTCTACATCCTTGTCACAACATCTGTAATCCAGGGCCACATATAATGAGGTCGCTGGACCAAAACCTCAGCTGATAACTGCGCCGAACTCGCTGAACCATGCTTGAGGCTCTCAGCCTTTCCATTCGGCTGAAATCCATCCATGTATCATCTCCTTAAAAGGCTCCGTTATTAGGGCTTCTGTTCAGGACCGACGAGGAAATTTCACTTTGCATGTCTTATTGATAAATAATTGCTCCTTTCCATGAAATCCTTTTGCATACATTTCCCTGCCATATCCTGCACGCTTATAGCCAGGTTCCCTTTAAAGCATAATTGGATCTCTCCCATTTAATTGAAGTTTGGCACCTGAGGATTTGAAAGATCCCTGCTTGCCTTGATTATTCAGTTCGCTTAGCACCACGCAGTGCATTCAGGTCCAACGTGTTCTATAATCAGGTAACGAGCCACCTCAGCATTTTCCATGTGGAAAAGACATTTCTTTGCTTAAATGCCCCGATAAAACAGCACACCAGCCAAAACCTGGCTTTCATTTGCTGTGACAATTCCTACAGTATCTAATTTACAGCCGAGACAGGGGTTGTATTTAATTCGCTTTTGCTTTCTGAACCCAAAGATTTTGAGATTTTTAGAGCATCCGTGGGAAAGGGTCTCACATCCATACTCCAGACATGAGGAACACTCATGGTGGGGTCCAACACTCCAGTCTTCCTCTGTCTGAAATGCCTGGAGATGATAATTGCAGGAGGCCATCTCTTCCTCTCCTGGTCTACGTCAGCTTTTTAGCCCCTTTGCGCTCTTCTTCAGGCTTGGGCAGTAACTGGCGCCCATGTGGGAGCCTGGACAGACATACACACCTGGACACACAGCCCTGCAGGGGCGGCTCTGGCCCCTCCAGGGGTCAAAGCTCCTGAGCAGCATTTCCTGGCTGTGCGGGTTGATGCCAAACGCAAAGGGAAGCAGCAGAATTTTTTAACTTAAAAATCTACCTCATCGCCAAGGGGAACTGTCATGGTCATCCCCTGGACCCTGCTTGGGGACTGTCCGAGCTTCAGAAAGCCCATGACAGCTGAACAGCCACACACCAGCTCTTCCTCCAAGTGTTTTTGAAGATGGAAGCAGGTACCTGCTGTGGGGCTGGATGAGCTTCTGTGTTCTGTGCCTAAGGACCCCACCCTGGAGAGGTGCTGAGAGGAGACCCCAGTGTCTTCATGGGAACCACTGCTCTAGCCTTGGGAGAAATAAATCTGGCCCGTGCACCGCTGAGACTGTAAGGGGGCTGGTGCTGGGCATTATCAGGGGGATCAGCAATTTGATTGACTCACTGGCATGAGCCCGTTTGTGGTGTGTGCACACACTCTCCTTCCTCATGTGCTGGGGGGTCCCTTCCGCAGGCACAGGCAGTCACAGGCACCGCAGGATTACCCGCAGGGCGGCTGGTTCCACAAAACAGGAGGAATGGGCTAGGGATGGAGTTTCCCAGCAGAGACCCCCCTGCCAAATCTGCTTGCAATCCCAGTAAAACCAGTGAGAATTAGCACGGGCAGAGCAAGGAGCCTGTGCTGGAAAATCAGAGCCTCCCTGGGCAAATATTGATGTCTTGAGAGAAGGGCTTCCAGCTTGGTGGTGCAGAAACCAGCAGTCAGGGAACCCCACAGCTGGCTCTGCTTCCTTAAAAAAATAAAATAAAATAAAATAAAATCTGTTTGAGAAGCAGTTCTAGGCCAGGACAGCAGTTATTCCTGTTATTCTCCATTACACCAAGGAGAAGGTAGCTCCTCCAAAGCACCGGGCAGACCCGACTGCTCCTTCATGCAGTGGGCGGGGGGATGGCTGGGTGATTTCCAGCCACCCACATCATGCTGCTGGGTCAACATCTGGCTTTCTCCCAGGGATCAGAAAATGGTGCAAAGCCCTTCTGGGGCCTGGAGACCTCGCTGGAGCTGTGTGCCAGTGTGCTCATGGGGGGGTGTGTGCGCGCATCACTGTCCTGTGCTCTGTCCCACACCATCCCTCTGCACCACCCTTACACCATCCCTCCTCATTAGCAGCTGAGGAGGGGCAGGAGGACGGAGTCACAGAACCACCCCAAGTGCAAGGGCACTTGTAAAAGCCCATTGCAGAGAACAGCAGAGCAGGATGACTCGTGTAGGAGAAACCTCAACAGAGTTGATCTGCTGGGTTTTATGCTTCATCAGCAGCGCGCTCCCACCAGCCCTAGGCAATGAAGTTGCTCTTTGCATCTCTGCTACCCCAAGCAGCACCTGGGCTCCCAGCACCAGCCATGGAAGACCTGCTCAGGCTGCTTTGTCTCTCCAGATGCAGCGTTTCCAGTTGAGTTACCACTAGATGGTGGCACGGCACAAGAAGTACGGTTGTGAAACAGCCGCTGGACTTTGGTAGCAGGGTGAAAAATCCCTCGATCTGGTGA
Organism: Bucorvus abyssinicus; assembly: GCA_009769605.1. Classification (NCBI taxonomy): domain Eukaryota; kingdom Metazoa; phylum Chordata; class Aves; order Bucerotiformes; family Bucorvidae; genus Bucorvus; species Bucorvus abyssinicus. The sequence goes on along the minus strand of CM020041.1, from coordinate 5,449,893 downwards.
GAAGGGTTCTCTGCATCGGTGGGCTGCGGGAAGGACCAGATGGAGAAAAACCCGCTCAGCTCAGTCCCTGCCACTGCCTGGGTGTATTCGAAGATGCTTTTGTACTGGTCTGAAGAACAGGCGTGAAGCCTGGAGCTGAGAAACAGAGACAGCAGCAGCGGTGGAGAAACAGAGCTGTGATCAGCCCCACCACCCAAACCACAGAAAACAGTTCAGGAATTGAGTTATTTCCTGGGAGTGCTATTTCTTAGGGCATCTAAACTCAGCCCAGCTCCAGCTGGTAACAGGGAGATGAGAGTCACAATGCTGGGTTTTCCACCGATGGTTATCTCTAACTGGTCTCACAGGTTTTTTTATCAGGCAAAGCTCTTTTATTAATGAAATGCAACAGCTATGGGAAGAGGAGCCTGTCTCAGGCGAGCCAGCAGCTTGGATTAGAAGCCAAATCTGAGCAGTTTGTAAGAAATCACTTATTCAGCAAAATTAGGTCCATTTTCTGTTTGCGAGGGACTGGGATGATCCTGCTGTCCATTGTGATTAAACAACCCCTCATGCAACAAAATTTTACAGCAGGTTTGCTCTGATTGTTTGAGTCTTTTGTGAGCTGTGCTGGGGGGTGGCTGCAGGAGGGACAGGCACAGCCTCCAAAACCAATTAAAGGTAATTAAAGGATGGAGAACCCAGGGCCTGAAAAATGAGCACCAGACTTCTGTGCAGTCGAGGTCTTCAGAGCAAAGAGAAGCAAATGCGACTTCCCTGGAAGCTGAGCAGCCACGCACTCTTCTGCACAGCATGTTGTACTGTGACCGTGGTGGTTTGGGTTTTTTTCCAGCACCAGGAGAAGTGGCTCAGCGCTGCGGCGCATCCGAAAGAGCCGAACCTGCATCAGTGTTCAGGCACTTTGGGATGGGCGAGAGTTTTGATGGGGTCTGCACGTGCGTTTCTGTAATCTAAGATGATGCGTGGAAAAACGCAGCCTACAAAGATGCAATGTAACCTTATGGAGACCAGTAACAATATAAATAAAAATATTTCTATTATTTCAAATCAATATCCTGGGCTGGATTCCCAGGAGGAGTTACCAGCGAGCAGCCACCACGGTTGGCATTTTCTGAGACCTCAAAGGACTCGGAAAAAAGTCCACACTGGCAGCGAGCTGTCAGCCAGCCGTGGGCGGCCAGTGACCTTGATGAACCCGTGACACCAGCACGGCCAAAAGCACCCAGTGAAGGGGTGAAGGCTCCCTGGAGTCATTTTCCGAGCTTAATGGAAATCCCCAGGGAACTGAACGCCTGAGTCACTCCTAGCCTTTGCAAAGCCTCCTGAAAGGGCTCCACCCGTGTTCCCAGCGGGATGGAGAGCTCAGCTCCCGCAAACAAGCCTCGTGCTAAACGGTGATGGGCTGCAGCAACCCAGCCCTCGCAGCAAACTGTTCCACTCTTGCAAAAGATCCAGAAATCTGTGTGCATCAATTATAGCATTAGTACAAGTGGCCGCCACCAGTTACCGTGTGAGCCGCGGTCAAGGCAAGGGCTGTGGGTGCGACATTTCTAACCCGCTCTGTCTAGTTAATAGAAACCAGCTGGTTAATGTTTGACGGGATTATCTTGGCAGCGTACCGTGGTGGCTGCGTGCTGTAACGCGCAGGAGGTGAACGGGCTGGGGGATATCATTAGAGAACACAAATAACCTGGAATCTGGCACAAGTCGGGTCAAACCGTTTTCCTCTCCTGAACTTTCGACCACAAACACGCGGCAGAGAAGCCGCTCTGCAACAGCGTGTGGTGACGCTCACGTTCATGCTAACCCCATCGCCATCGCTGGCGGCGGTTAATGGTCCTGCAAAGCCCAGCATTAAGGCCAGTCCCTTCCTGACACTCTCGGACACGTTTTCAGATGCCAGCTGGCGGCACAGGAGCAGGGTGACAGCCGTGCCCACTCATGCAGCAGTCACAATTATTTGCTATTCCTGAAAATCCTCGTTACTTCAGGCAGGAGCGCGGCGGCACCGCGTGCGTGGGCCAGTGGCCATCCCTTTGCAACGCTGGTGCCTTTGGGTGCTGCGGCTGCTCGGGGAGGAAGAGAGGGCAGAGATGAGCCGGGGCAGAGAGATGCCAAGCAGGGGAAAAACTGCTTAACAAAAAGGAAAAAAAAAACCCCAGTAAATAAAAAGGGAATTTATCGTTCTACTGGTTACTGGGAAAACTTGAAACTGGCACCTTAAATATCCCCTGGAGACCCTGTAATCAGAAATTGGAGGGAATGGACCTTCAGTTTAGTGTCTCTTCGACCCAGCTTTGGCAGCAGGCACAGCCTCCCAGTGCGGGAGCTCAAAAACTGGGATTTCTTTCAAACTGGGGTTTTGCTACCGCAGCCCAGGGCAGCGATGCCTACGACCCACTGCCCAGGGCTCAGCTGTGTCACCACAAGCACGAGCACAGCAGCAGAGTGGCATCATTGAGCCGTGGCATCGGTGCCACCAGGTCTGACCTGCATCCAGCCAGTCAGGTCAACACAGCTCCCCAGCACCCGGGGGAGTACCAGTTTGCCAAACCAGGCTGGAGGGGCTTTTCCTCTGTCACCCTTTTCTGTACATATTCCTTACTTTGGAAAGCATAGGGTGATTTTTTTTTTTTTTTTCCCACTCCAATAAATATTCTTTGCGATATTCCAAAGCAAAGGTTATTTCTGCAGCAGCCTTGGCAGCGCTGGTGCCCCATCAGGTGGATGTCAGCTTTTGCCAGCAGCACTGGCACCGTCCCAGTGCCCCTGTTTAGCATTAAGAGTATTTTTTCCTGAGAATGCCCCAAATGGGAATTGACTTTGGTCTCCATTTAAGGCTCCCAAAGCTTAACTGGTTTGTTTATCCAGACATCATCAAGCTTCAGAAATGCCCAGAGGAGAAGCAGCCTGTCACACTTGTGCCGCTCTGCTAAGCTGGTTGAGCACAAGGCTTCCCCCAAAACGGGAAGCATTACCAAAAAAGCTAACAAACGGAAGACCAAACAATAAAAGAACTCTGCCACGTTTAGCTCAGACACACAACCAAGCCTTGCAGAACTAATACCTCGCCTTTTCCTCAGGAGCTCAGGCACCGCTGCTGTTGCTCTTTTCTTTCGCTATTAATCCCGCGCGGTTCCGGTTTTCAGGCACTCAGACATGCTGATTCACGACCTTCTCGCAGGGACGTATAAATAAAGGACACCAGGATGGTTTAGCCAGAGCCCCTCTTGGAAGAGACCTATGGCAGTTTTGCAACAAGACAGAGACAAACAAGCGTTCAAAGGTGTATCTTTTTTTTTTTTTTTTAATTAACATTTTTTGAGTAACCACTTGATGAAAGAAGAAACCGAACGGCTGTGGTTAAGGGAAAAAGAAGAAAGAGGAATTGCTGTGAATTATGTTATTTGATTAATGATAGCTACTGTTTTAAGCTGAATCTGGTACTTTTTAAATTTATATTTTAATCTTCATGTCATCGAGACCGTAAAGAAGATGACAGAGAACAAATAATTATCTGAGTAATTCCAATAACAGTGATTCAAATAATGGATTTTCCTGCAGTAACACCAGATGACTGGAAGAAACTCATTTCAACAGATAGAAGGGATTTTCATTGCAAACCCATATATTTCGCGTAGTTTCATAAAGAAACACCTTACCTAACCACATTTTGTGAGGACATGAGCGCTTTAGAGGCTCTTGGGCACTTTCACAGTGTGGGGCGGGAGGTCTCTGCAGCCCCCTAGTCCCAGGGGAGGCTGCCACATCCTGCCAGACACCACCAAAACCACGCAGAGGGATGATGATATGGAAAAGCTTTAGAGGGGCCCTGCCCCTGTTAGACACCTGATAACCCAACCCTGAGCCTAATTCCGCTGCTCTCAGAGCTGCTGCTCTCTGCGGTGGGGTGGCCAAGGCCAACCTGGTGCCTTGCACCACCCAGTTGTTCTCCATCAGACCACGTGGCTTTTGTAAAGGAGAGGTCTCCAGCCGGGAGGAGGGACTTCCCAGGGGAAGGGAACAAATTCAAAGAGTTTTGTAAAGAGAACGTATCTATACACATCTGCACACGTGGAAACTTTTTTCCAGATCTGTGATTTTCCTCATGAAATGGCTTTCCCAAGCTTCATACTGCAGCTGCTTAGAGTAGCTGGGGTCTGAGGGGTTTTTTTCCATTTGATGGTAATCATGCTGCCTGCAAGCAAGAAGAGAAAGCTCATCCCAGCTGGTCATTGCTGTTAGCATACTTAATCTGTGAAGGCTGAGAGTCATTTCAGCCAACTTCAGCTGTTTGGCATCAGAAGTCCAGACAAACACCTTAAGCTTGCACACATTTCATATTTAAACGCTAAGAAACGGCTATTTCCAGAAGGCAAATAAGCTCTGTTTTGAACCATACCCTGAAGGGATGCACGAGTCTTTTGAGCTGCTTATTTCTTTCCACTGAAGGTAAAGAAAAAAAACCTGGATGATGAGTGTGAGCTTGGGCGACCAAATCAGCAGTCAAAGCCGATTCCAGCCTGAATGCTGGCAACACTGAGAATATCTGCATTAAAACTAAAGCCATTATTTTAAATCCAGGATTTCTGCTTTTCCCTCCATCCCTCCCAGCAGCTCAGGAGAGGTGGTGTGGGGAGCAGCAAGGTTCAGAAACGCAGCCATGCTCCCCGGCTTTGGTCACGCAGGGGTGTTGCGCAGCGCGGCTGCTCCCCGGTGAGGAACAGCAGCAGTCGAGGCTCCCTCCAAGGACAGTGTCGGGAAATCAAAGCAGGAGGAAGATTCTGCTGCCAAACACCTATTCAGCTGCCCACCCAAAGTGATGCTGCAAGAGAGGCTACAAGAGGGATCCTAGAGTTGCAAGCAGTTTGCAGCGCGTTAATAAGCCAGAAAATAAAGACAAATCCCTGCTGCCCAGAGACCCGCAAGGTCGGACGCTGCCAGTCCTCCTGGCAAAGCAATTTGCCATAACGCACTTGGGTGGCCTCGCTTGGCAGGTGCCAGCTCAGAGAAACACAAATGGAGGCGATGCTGGGGGCAGCGGGGAGAGCGGGGTCAGAGGAGCGGAGCCCGGGGAGGGACAAGGCTGCCAGTGCCACGGCGGGGCCGGCTGCCGCAGTGGATGTACAGCTCAGCGCAGGACTGCGAGCGGGAAGGCAGGAGAGCAGCGATAACGATGCTGCAAGCACCCCCTGCTCTCTCGGGCAAACCTGGCAACGTGGCACGGATTTGCTTACAAAATAAGGCAGAGAAGGAGCAAATCAGACAAAAAATCTAAGGACTCCTGACCCCTTCCAGCAATGAAAGAGGATGGTACGGCTCCTCTTTGCACACCCCCCAACTCAGAGCGCAGGCAGCCCCTCCTGCGGCACGACCACGGCACCGCGCACGCATTTCACCTGGGGAAATACAATAAGGCAGTGGAGCGGGAGGGACCGTCGTGGACATCTCCTTGGGGACAGGCTGGCCCTGCCTCCCTGGTTGCCCGTTGGCTGTCCCGGTGCCACACAGCATCCGTCAGGGCAGGCAGCCAGCGGGCTATATTTAGCCACAGCAACAAACCAGGCGGCCGAATCAGCTGACTGGAGGCAGGGAGCGTGATGCACGGTTGGGTTTAGACAGCACGTATTCTGTACTGAAAACAGGGAGGGAGAGAGCAGGGCAGAGACGTGGGAGCCGGGGGAGCTGAAAGCCGGCGGTCCCTCCGCACCAGGCGGCAGCGCAGGTAAGGGGAGGGGGTCGCAAAAGCTGGGGTCTGGCCATGGGCTGTGTCCGGGGTATGGCTGGGAAGGACCCAGGAGGGCAGCAGCCAGTGATGCTCCAGGCGTGGCTGGGAGGAGAAGCCGCAGGGTTGGTGCTCTCCGAGGCTCTCCGGGAAGGTGACCTGGGCATGGAGCAGGGAGCAGGGCCACGCCGGCACGGGTGCCGGGGGTGAAGGGGGTCGCATCTGGCCTGGAAGCGATCCATCCCATTGGCAGGGTTTTTCTGTCAATGGGTAATTTAATTTCCTTCTGGAGGAAGGGCACGCTAACAGGACTCAGCTGATGATCCGCGCTATCGTGAGTTAACACGACGTGCCTGTGCCCGCTCTCTGAGGCATCCAGCTGCCCTCCTCGGGGTCACTGCAGGCCCGGGTCCCGACTGCAGAGCTGGGGCGAGGGCTGGGAGGGAAGGCAGAGGAGCGAGCCTTTGCGCTTAAAGAAATGAGAGGAAAGGACCAGGCTGAATAAAGGGAACGAAATAAAAAGGCCATAAGGTTTAAAACAAGTGTCTCCTGCTCTCAGTTCAGCAAATCCCAGCTTGGCTGACTTCACCAGTAGCACCTGAGATGAAAACTAGTAAAAGTCAGCTCAGAGAGGGATGGGCACACTGCGAGCTCTACCCTCGGCTTCGGCACAAGCTGCTCTCGCTCTGTACGTGATCTGCAGCCTCGCAGGGAGGTTTGACAAAGCCAGATTTATTTCCAGCAATGACAAGCAAAGCATTAAAATAGCTGGCAAAGCACTTCTGTGCTTAATCACACAACAAAGCCATACTGTGTTGGTAGATTATTCACATACAAATTCCATTGGAGGGGAATAGCAAAAAAACAGAAAAAAAGAATCCAAGCTATGTGGGCATTTCTGCCAGAAGGGGAGATAAGCAAAGCACAGGGGAGAATATTTTGAGGGGGAAAAAAATCCCCAACAAAACCAACACAGTTAGCAAACAGCACAACGTGAAATATTTGTGGAAAAGGCTTACCTGACTAGTGGGAGCAGTTTGATGGAAATCCATCCCAAAAAGAGTCGAGGATAACAATTTGAATATAAAGGACATGAACTAAATCCCTTTGTGTAAGCATTCAGGGAAGGATCTACCACGCCACAGCTACATTTACGAACCGCTGGCGGAGATGAAAATGAATGTTTGTTCATTGGCACCTACAGCTTCTACAAGAGATCAGCCGCAATGTCCCTTTATCTTCATGATGCTCCCCATGGGGGTAGGTCAGCTCCTCTCCTGTTGAGGTCAGCTCTTGCCTGTTTGGACACAATGTGAAGTCAGTGGCCAGACCAGCTGGGTGTTAAATAAGGAGAGTAGTTCATCCCTGGCTGCTACAACCCGGACAGTGAGGTGGGCTGGTGCCCCTGCACCACACCGCTTCAGCTGCTGACCTTTGCATTGCTTCAGAAGGGAGCACCATTGCTGACCTCATTAGTGGATCTTTTATTTTCTACTGTACTTAATCCTTGGCTCCTCTTGTATATAGGGGCTCTTTATGAAGCAATGGATATAAAAGCACTGCCCGCAAACTTAAAATGCATTTTCTGTAAGCTCCACTGCTGCCACAGAAAACCATCGGGTGGCTCAGGTGGCATGGACTTTACACAAACCATCCCAGAATTTCTTCACGGCACCTGGCTTCCAGATGTTGATCCTGTCTGGTTTGTTCTTTGCAGCCATGGCACCTCGGATAAGACTGAGTCTTTCAAAGCCTCTCCCAACCATATGCGAAACCTGCGAGGAAGCCATGGAAGATTCAACCAGCAACCCAAACAGCACTGAAAGCACTGCAGGCAGCCCGGACTCATACTCCAGTGATGATTACATTCAATCCATCCGCCACCTTGCCAGACCCACCTTCCCGGGCCTTCCTGAAAGCAGCCGTAAAGTTCAGGACAGAAAGACCCCAAAGATCCTTGAAGACATGTCATGGTCTCCATCCCTTGGGGGGACACAGCAAGAAATATCAAACTGTAAACTGACCAACTGCGTCTCAAATGCGATGCTGCTGGGAAAAGCCACGCCTGCAGAAGCTGACTTCTGGTCCAGAGAGGACCCCCTGGCACAGATTTACACTTGTGCAGGAAAGCTCTGCTCCTCCAAGGCTTCTTTGTACGGTAAAAGCTCCAGCACTGGTTATTCACAGTGCAACTTTTCCACCCCGAACAGTGAACTTCATCCCCCAGCCATGAAAGAAAAAGCCACAGGGAAACCAAATTTTCCACGAGGGTTCAGCTTTCCAAGGCTTCCCTCCCCTAGACCAGTGCAGAAAGAAGTGGTCTGCTCAGAGCTCAAGTATGTCAGAAGAGATGAGGGAGCAGTTTTAGGGAGTAGCCACAGTCAGGAAGAAAATGGCCCTGTGTTCAACAAAGGTGAAGAGCAATCGCCATCCTCAGCCAGAGGGAAGCTGGTAGGAAACCCAGTCTTGCACTGCTCTGTACGAAGGGAGAGTTGCTTTTTCAATATAGCAGCAGGCACCGAAGAAAAAGAAGGGAGAGACACTTCTCACTGTCACAGAAATGTAATGGGTGATGTCCCCACCAGGCAGAGCTACTCCGAGTGTTTCCAGGTCCCTAGAAAAGCCATGATCCACAAGTGGATTTCAGAGCACAGATGCATCTGGAAAGAAGCAAAGGTAAAAGCTTGTTTGCTTCCAGCCATTGCTGAAGTGTGAAGTAGCTGCTCAAGAATAATTCTATTAACCAGATAGAACCACTCTGTGCTCTACAAGCTCTCCCTGAAGTCCTTACACACAAAACATGGCTTGAAAGTGCATGCAAGTCAGGCGGACTTTGTGACCCATCGTATCCCTCACCAGTGGGCAAAGGGACAATTCAGAGCCTCATCCACTAAGGAAACAGGAGTTACTTCTCAGTTTGGAAAGGGAACAGTTCCTAAAGCACCTCTCCCCACCTGTGCCTGGAAGTGTCCTGAGCACGAAGAAAAGCTGGAGAGAGTACAAACCCATCGTTCGGGAGGAGCAGGGATCTGCAGCAACGTCACACTACTGGTGTTTTCCAGCAAATGCCGCACAGCCAGATGTTGCTCACGCTTGGGCACAGTTCTTCTGAAAGGACCATTTTGACCAGTGCTTGGGCAGTACTAAACGCGCTCCGCTGACATACGTGTTAACCAGGAGACCCATTACAGATTACTGCGTCAACACCAGAATGCCACTGGATAGGTGATCTGTTAGTGCGCTACCATAAAGAAATATCTGTTAAAAATCAGATGCTAGAGGGCAACAGGGAGAATAGTACACCTGCTCCAGGTGGGGATTTTCCTGTTGTTTACCCTGGCACGACTCTGTTACCTTTAATCCTTGATTTACCCTCGGCAGGAGAAGAGCTGGGAGCCCTGCATGGGCATTGCCGTGCCAGTGCCGCAGCTGTCCTGGAGCTGTAACAACCTGCAACACCAGTTGTAAAAATCCAGATACCGCGCTGGTCTGTGCCCTGTCACAGCCGCCCCCGTCAGGCTGCCCACTGCAGGCACCCACGGAGTCCGCTGCTCGAGTGCAAGAGCCCCACGAGCTCGCTCACGGCTCTGCAGGCTCAGCAGCACCACAAGAGCAGCTTTGCCTGAGGGGCAGCCTGGGGATGCTGGGCTGGTGTTCACAGGACCTGAATGTCAAATAACGATTTCTGGGTTTCCCTTCATATCTGCGCTTCTGTGTCCTCACCTACCTGACCATGCTGACGATGCTGGTTGTGCTTCGCCCGGTGCTGTGAGACCGAAACATGAAAAACCCCACAAGGTGTGTGCATGGTATGACCATCCAGCACAAAACACCCCAGGTGATGTCAATGCTACCTGGGATGTGTGTAGGAAGAGAAGCGTTCCTACGCTGCCATGAGATCCCGGCGCGGTGAGGTGAGCGTGCACCCAGGTCATCCCTCGCTGCTGTGCGGAGACATCTCCATCCAGGGAAACTGTCTCTCATCGGCGCTTTCTCCTGCAGTCAGAGCAACCTCGCGTACCTGCGTTTGGTACCTCATTCTCCGTAGCCAGCCAAGAGAAGCAGATGAGACACGGCAAGGCACTACCCTACATTATTACTACTACTACTAGGAATAAATCTGCTGGCACAGAGGATAGCGGAGGGACCAGGCTGTTTGTTCAGCAGCAGCGAAGATGGGAAATACTGTTGGAAAGCTGCAATTATAAAAAGGCTCACAAGCAATTTCTAAACCACCCTCAAGCAGATTAAACCAGAAGGCAACGTCCGCTCCGTACCAACATGAGTGTAAACACGCTTGAGGATCAAAAGGTGAGCGTATTTGGGCTTCTCATTCTCACACCTCTTACCTCAAGTATTTTTTTTCTCCTGTAGAAACTCATTAGTGTTACGGAGCTCAACTGCTTCTCATCTTCGTTTTTGAGCTAACCACAACAGAACAAAAGTGAAGGTGGCTCCAGCATTTATTAGAGCCGATGGAGAGCCGAATCGGGCAGGTGCCAGCCTGCTCTGCCTCCTCCACGTCTTTCCCTTCCTCCTCAGGTTAACGCTGGGATTTAAGTGATACTTGTCCTCACTGCCTTGCTGACATTTTAATTTCTCTCCATGTGAGTATTGATGACACTAATGCCTAGCAAGTCTTGTGCCAACTGCATGTCTCACTGCTTTTGACAGAGGAAACAAATAAAATCATCACATCGAGTTGTTGTTTCCATTACTGCAGAACCATGGGTGATTATTTTCAGTGCAGGGCTGGTCCACAGCACGAGGGTTTATGACTTGCCTCCCAAACACCTTCTCACGCCACCAGGTCACCAACTGAGCCAGCTCCCGGGCTCTTTCCCCACACATTCAATGCCTTGCAGCACTTTCCTGCCTTGTCAGGGTCAGGCTCTCAGTTCCCAGGATCCAGGAAACTGATTCCCTTAAAACCAGCCAAGCTGTACATCAGCATGTCTCCTCGGGACAAGCATTGTAGCTAAAATATTCATCCTCATGGCAGAGGCTTAAAAGGGCCTTCCCTCCTCACCCCTTTGGCTGACGCTGTGATACCTTCTCAGCTGCCACATAATCCCGTGAGTCTCCAAAACCCTGAAACCCATCAACTTTTCCAGCAGAGCTCCCTAGAGATCTAAAACCTGTGAGCAGAGCGCAGAGCGCCGATGCGCCGTGTCCGGAGAAGAGCCCAGCCACGGGGTCAACCATTCCTGCTGCCACTGGCTCTGCAAATACTGCAATAGCCAGAGCAAGGAGGTGCCGGAGCGGGTTAGAGCTGCAGTTCAGGACACCCTGGGAAAAGCCCTCAACTCCTCTTACTCAGGACAGCGAGCAGTGCCGTGGTCTGCGAGGCTGGGGTGAACGGCAGGGCTGGGCTCAGGGCTGGGGGGCATTTGTAAACATGGCAGCGGCTCCAGGTTTGCTCAGCAGCAGGTTGCTACGTGCCTGTGGAGCTCTAGGTGATCGGTGTTAGGTGCAGCAAGGATGGGGGGAATGAAGCTTTGGAACGAAACGGCTTTTTCTGGAGCGCACTTTTTCTTTACTGAAAATTGGGGTGCTGCTCGAGCACCAGGTTTTGCGAGAGGAGCCAAAGCTGCTGGGATACAGCGAAGGTGGGGACAAAGAGAGGCACAGGCAAATTAGGGTCAGAGGAGTGACAAGGCAGCAGGGTGAGAGGAGGGAAACACGAGCTGGTGGTGTCTGGGAGAGGGGCAGCTCCCAGCAGGAGGGAGATGCTGGGGGCCAGGGTGCTGGGATCCCCAGGCTGAGGGGCTTCCAGCTGCGCAGTAAAGGCTGTGACAGAGGTGAGAAATGGAAACCTGGTTTGCACAGGGCAGAGGGAGCAGGTAGGGAGAGTTTTTTTTATTGGCTCCAGCCACCCTTCAGGTTCAGAAAAATCCTGTTTTGAAGAGCACAGCCCTTCCCTTCTTCAGCATCACCTCTGTTGGAAACGAGCACATCAGCCCCCATGAAATCACTGGGCAGTTAAATACTGCAACAGGTCCCTGGCTAGGGCAGTTCTGTAGTTGTACAACATCACCCACCTGCTATGGACACACTCCGAGCTGGCTTGGTGAGGAGCGGGGCTGTGGGGCAGCCCCTTCACCCCATTGCTGCCAAGACTGGCTGCTGTCACAGCCCTGCTGCTCCCCTGCCACCAAGGGCTCTCCAGAAGCTGACCGAGAGCTGCCAAGGGAGCCCGCAGACCTACAAGAAGAAGAGAAATGGGACGCATTTGGATGGAGTGACTCGGCACGTAGTTACAGAGCACTTTTCTCCCCGTTCCCTCGCTCTGGTGACCATGCTGCCCCATGGATGTACACCCGGGGCCTTTGGGAAACGCTCCACCCTGGTTTTCCTCTACACAAAGCAGCAGCTGAGGGGTCATCAGTTGGGATAAACCTGCAGAAGTCACAGCCTGTTCAGGAGTGAAAGAAACGAGAAAGAAACCCTTATCTAGGAATTTAGGTCACAGACTGAGATAAAAGCCATGCTGCTTCCATGGCCAATCTCATGGCAGCCTCTGCATTTGAAGTCACTGGCAGAAAAATCTCATTTATTGAGATCATCAGAACTGCCGAAGGGATTTGGATTAATTTGAACGGGGAATTGATATCCAAATCCCACTGGCAGATTTCAGTCTCAGCCTTCACAACCAGTTCACAAGTAATCTATGTGCAATTTGGCTTGCATGATCATGCAGCCTTTTACTGCTGCGAACAGTAAATGCACTTGGACACGCAAAATCACGATCAAAATTTACAAATCAGAGGTGGCAAGGTAGAAGAAAACCTGTCCCGCTCTTTCCTCAAACACTTGTCTTTTAAACGACAAAGACAGCGATCAGATCAAACCAAGGCTGAGGAAGCAAGGGCTCGGTGAGAATCGCTAATCAGGCTTGTGCAATGCAGAAGCAGCTCAGAAACTCCGACAGCAGCCACAGCCCACCGAGACCCTCACCCACAGCAGGAGGAGCCTTCCTGTGCCAGCACCGACAGCTAGGAAGACAGATGTTGATCCGAAACTAAAATATGAGCCTGTGTAGTGTGGTCACAGACAGGGATAGGTCACGAATGGGTCTGTCTCAGCGAGGGATCGCAATGACCAAAGACAAGCTGGAGCAGATTCAAGGGCTGCACACCAACAGGGAGGTGCAGGAGGTGTGCGAGGGAGGTCAGCAAAACCAGTTCCTAAAAAGGTCTTTAACTCTGAAGTTAGGATAAAAGCAGCTATTTCTGTTTTAAGAAAAAATCCAAATCGTAAAGCTTCAAGAGAAAACACAGGGGCTCAGCCCTGAGCCCAAGGCAGGACATGGCGTGCCTCTGCTTAAAGCAGGGGCTTTGTGGGCAGCGCATCAGGCTTTCGCCTGCCCTGAAGTGCCTGCCATTGGGCCTAATTGCTTGTTGAGGGCGTATTTTAATTAACTTTGAGCCTTCCTAAATGGAGAGTAATAATACATGGTGTACAATGAAGTTGATCTGCATTTGGTGACTAAGCAGGAATCCCTGAGCTTTGAATGAAAACCTCCTACGTCCCATCAGCAGCAGGGTGTTCTGCATCTGCAGCTGTAACCATGGGCAGGAGAGAGATCCAAAACGATGGCTGAAAGCTTTTCTGGTTGAGCTTCAAGAGTCAGATCGTTCAAGCACAGCTCTGCCTTGCTCACCAGAGCCCACGCGTGTTTCTGTGGCTGGCAGCACTTATGTGGGTCACAGCTGACACCAGTGATGACCCCTGAAGCACCACATCTTGGTGATTGTGGCCTTTTCCCACGCTTTGGGATTCTTGAGAATAATTTAATTTGCCTGGCATGAGCTACAGCTGATGCAAAATACATGTTGTGTAAATACAGATATAATGTTCCTGGCAATCACAGCCTTCCTGGAATTAGTGCTCCTGGAGGCAACGCTTCCGAGGAGTGTTGCGAGGAGCTGTAGAAAATCTGGACATTTCTGGAATACCATCGAGTTGCTACATAACGTTTGACCGAATGCCATTTGAAATCAAAGGGAGCCGGTAAGTGCTTTGGAATGGGCTTGTAACGGGAATAATTTTCCGCTGCATTTAAAGCAGCTTTCTAATAGCACCTGATGAGGGAAATCAAATTATTAGTTTATTTATTTATGTGTATCAGCACTGTGTCAACCATTTCTTGTCTTTGTTTTTAAGTTAATCTAGCTGAAAGCCCATGAGCCTGCTGCGAGCTTAGCAAAAACTGTGCATCAACCACAACCTCTTATCTGCCTGCCCTCCACACGACTGGCGATGGCTTCTCCCCTCTGCGATCAGCAAGGCGCTGTTCTGCAATGCGGGGCGGTCATGCAAGGTGAAAGCAGGAGCAGCCAGCAGGGAGCCTGCCATATCTCATCTGATGGTGGAATATGACATCCACAAGTCAGCTGAGTTTAGCTGAACGTTTTGGTATTTTTCCCTTGGTCACAAATATGTAGGAGAGAAAATGGCTTCTAGTTTATCTTTCCAGCTCACTTGCTGGAGCATCAGGTGGAGCTAACCTGGCTCGTGGCTCAGCTTCAGAAAAGGGAGATGCCACACCTCGAGCGCCCAGGCTCCAAAGCAGTTACACAGGAGATACCAACTTTGCTCAAGATGCTCTTCACATTCCACCTAAGCTCATGCTATAGAAGCATCAAACTGCACAGAAAGAAAGTGTGATGTTTGCTCACAGATGGCCTCCATGAGTTAGTAACACCAGCTACCCACTGGGTCCTGTCCAGCTGGGTGCTCTACAGATGCACAGAGAGCGGCCGTTGACTTGCTGAGCCGTTCAAAACTCATCAGTGAGATTAGCTGAGTGCTTCAGATTAGGGTTGATTTGCACAAAGAGCAAAGGAACCTGTGCATTGTCCTTGCTCACAGCAGAGCCACCACTGTTAGTCAAAAGATCCCTGGTCTTTAGGGCAAACAAAGATGAGCACAGGCTTGATCATGGCCAGTTTTGAATCCAGAAGCAGCCAGGTCCCCCTCAGGACCTCAGTTTAAGGACAGATGGATGTCTGATGCTGCAGTTAGAGCATTTTGATGGTGATGGCAAAGCAAGTTTCTGGTCCTGCCCAAGAAGAGCAGGTAAGGATGAGGTGGAGAAGCTGCAGATGGAGCTCTGCTGCTGTTTCTGTCCCTGGCTCAGCCCCAGCACACCCTGAAACATCTTCAGTGACACTTCTGCGAGGTGCTACGAGGAGACAGGCAGCATGGCCAAGGTGCTGTGATGTTTGAGCTGTTCAGTAGACATGCAGCTTTCCTCCTGATGTGGCTGGGTGCAAGGCAGCCCCAGTCCTCGAGAGACGGCAGCACAACCTGCTGCTCCCGGGCTCGGGGGCTGGTTGTCGCGTAGCCACCCAAGGCTGCCCCTGCTCAAAACCTGTTAGATTGAACAAGGGTACACAGGCAGAAATGAAAAGTAGAGAGAAAGCACCAGGCCTTCTTGCTGTGCTCCTGCAAAGAATTGCTGCAGGATGTCAACAAGATAAAATTTAGCGGGATTCAAGAGAGGATTAGTCAGTCCTGAGATCAGGAACATTTGTGCAATGCTAACTGGGTCAAAGAAATACAAGAGAAATTAAGCGTTGTGCTTCCCCGGAGGGCTGAGCTGGTACCAGCTGGATTTCAAACAGATCCCTCCCCATCTCCCCTTCCCAATCTTTTTATAGCAACAAGCAAATAGCAGGATCTATTGCAAAGTGTCCTCTCTTTCCTTAGAATAATAAAGCATCGCCTGCTCTAGGAAGTCCCCAAGAGCCACAGCGACGACTGGTCCCTGCTACGGCGTGTGGTGAAACCCTTCTCTTGTAATTTTAAAGAGAGGACTTGGAAATGTTACCTTCTCTGCTGCCTCTAAGCTTCAAATCAAATCATTTTTCAAGAAGAGAATGAGCTCCACAATAAACCCCCTGCAGGTGAGCTGGTTGGGTCTCCACCCTGAAATCCTTCTCAAAGCATAATTAACCAAATTAATTAATTTAACTGTATGATAGCATCAATCAGAAAAAACATGCAGGGGTGACAGCTGAATCCAAAAGCCAGCACTAGTGGTATCGTAGGGAAGCGTCAGGGGGCTAATGGGAGTGATGGTTTCTACCACCAAGGAGAGGAAAAGAAATTGGGTCTTGCTGCAAGTAAGCGAAGAAGCAAAATCCTCAGCGAAACAGAGACTTCACTCTCCAGGTGGGCAGATACGCACCAGCTGCTCCGGGGAGGAGCTACCATGGAGGTAGTAGCTGGCGGCTGGGGTGCCCAGTAAAATATTTCCAAAGTTTTCTTTTTGATTAGAAAGATGCTGACGAAAATCTATAGTCTTTGCACATTTTTCTGACACCGTAAACCAGCTGCTGGCACAACCGGCCAGGAGGCATGACACATTGCGTGTGACAGCAAGGGCAGTACATCCCGCACCAAGCTCATCAGTTCGCTTCATTAAATTTCACTGTCTTCAACAAAAGGATGAGGAGAGAAATGTCTTGCTAAGGCTAATGCTGGCAACAGAAAATTACCTGGTAATCTCAGAAAGGCAGCAGAAATCTTTGGATTCCGCGTCCAGAGACAAAATCTGCTTCCTACAGCGTATTGCAAGCAATAGGGGATATAAGGGAAAACATGCCAATGTTTAAACACCATCCCACCAGGCTTGGCAGGTATTTGGGATGCCCATCGCCTTGGAAATTTTACTGTTTGAAAATAAAGATGAAAACAACTGCTGCTAACATTACCAAGGAGACAAACCCTCCCCAAACCTCCCCATCAAATTTGGTTGCATCTAATACCGTTTGGTCAATTCTAGCAATTTCATTTCAAAACAAAGTTCAGAATGTTCTGCAAAATTGTGGTTTCCATTTTCCTTACTGACTGCTCTTCCAGGAAGAGCAACGCTTAATACTATCTGTCACAACTTTGTCAGAGTCTGAGACGCAGTGGGGCCGGGAGGACCCAGCTATCAGAACGCTCCAGTTAGGATTTATTACAATTCTCATTAACAGTACCTGCGGTGTAAATGTGGTGATGACTTGATGGCAGGGTCAGCAAAAACAGCACATGGCTTGGTTCAGGTTTGTAGGTAAATCAGGTCTTAGCTCTCTTCACAAAAAAGCAATTAACCGGTGTGCTGTTTTTTGAAAAGGAAGACGGGAAACAAGATCAATAAATCCAGTCTCTGATGAGCTATTCAATACCTTTAGCCAGGCTGCAGAAACTACCATTAATTCACTATTGGCACCCAAAGGTCTGTGCCTTGAACTAGGAAAAAACCCTACAAAAAACTAACTAACGAGGGGGGGGAAAAGGGTGCTAGGAACAAGAAGCTGAAGTTTAAATCTTTGTGGTCACTAAAACGCAGCAGGGTCTTATGTATGTTGTTATTTTCTATAATATATGTTTTTTTACATTTATTTACATTTACATTTATCATTTTTGAAAGAAATTAACACTGTCCACTGACACACTGGGGAGATTTAACCAGAACATACCTTCCTACCTTTCAGAAGTTGATAACCTGTAAGAACACCAGGCCTATCTTAGAATATGCAAATACACCAAAGGTCCCCATAGCTTAATTAGCTTTACTGCTTTCCACCAAACAGAGTAAGCCAACATTTAGAGAGCGAACAATTAGAGCCTTGGGTTAGGGAGGAAGATGAAAAGCAAGAAAGTAGCTGGGACACTCACCTTTAAAGAAGGACGGCTTCTCCAGAAAGGTCCCCCAGGGCATCTTGCGTATTCTGATCCTTCCGACTTACCTTTCCCTCAGCTTCTCCTCCTTCGCCCACTCTCTTCAGGCTCTGTTCCAGGCGTTTTAAGGCTCCTCTGCTCTACCCACGTCAGTAGAAAAGAAATGCCATGCAGTCATCTGCACTGATTTGGGCAATTCCCACCCCTAAGGCACAAACCCAACTTCATACTGCACAAGAGCCAGTGGACATGGGGTATGAAGGACCGGTAGCTAGCAGTCTGGACCAAGTGGGTTTGTATTCAATTATATCACAATAGCTGTAGGTATTGTACTCCAAGTTAAGGCAAGACAAAGGTCCTCCTACCTGGCTTAGGACCACAAGACAGAAGCTCAACTCAGTCCTTTCAGTGAGAGATGCTGTTTTCCATACATGCTCTCTAGACAGGACACCAGCCCCTCCATTAACTCTGGCACAGAGCTTCCCTGCAGACAGAACTCCCAATACTTACATGCCAGGTAGGCAGATGTTATTTAAGAGCTCATAAACTCCAACCTGGAACGATGTAACAACTGTGCTCATCTTAAAACATACCATCAAGAAGACTAAATGCAGCAAGCAAAGGCCCTAGAATGAATTTACCATTGGGGACCAAGTATGTAATTTTTATTCCCATCATGACAGCTGGATTTATAAAGCCAATATTTAATTGGCATGGACGTTACCAAACCAACTGCTGCCGCTGGAAAAGGTTCATTCCTGGGCCCGAATCCCCACCAATACTCTTACGAATAACTCTTCGAGCCTCACTTCTTGCACGGCACTCTCCAGCGTGTTCACTGCAACTCTCGGTGCACACAAAGCCTGTGTTTCACGCACCATCTAGTGGCAAGACTGCAAATGTGATGGTGGGAATTAAACTCTCACCCATGAGACAGAACGAAGAGAAACCTTTGCTGAAGTCTGTAGCAGACTCATCACTCGGTGGGGGATTTACGGCTGCTTCAAGACAGCAAATTTTAAAACTACAAACAAGCTGAACACTCTGGGCACGTGGTGTTCGTGGAAACACCGCACTAGATTATTTATTTCAAAGCGACGCAGTGCCGACATACTGAATGCGAGGTCCGAAGAGACATGGGGTGCCAGGGAGGTGTCGCGTGTGCTTCAGCGCCTCACACAGCAAGTGAGCTCAGAGGTTTCACCTTTTCTGCTGCTAGTTATGGGGACGTCACATAAAACAGAAGAGCCTGAACTGTTACATGTACACTCTGATACAGAAGAAAGCCCCCAGAAAGAACATGATATTAAAATAAACTAAGGACAAGTGTTAGCTGAACTGCATTCCTGAAAAAAAAGATGCAAGAAATCTTCACCTTGTTCCCCCTTCCATGGCAAACTAATGGAATCTTTAACTCCCTTGCTGCTAGCAGACTCCACATCTACTTTGGGCTCTCTGGGGTGCGGAGGGAAAAAGGAAGGAGCGGGGTTTACAGGACCCAGGCAAAACCTGTGGACCCCGCACGGCACAACTGACCTTACTGACTGACTTGGGAAGGTCAGAAGATGGCCAGATATGCAGACATGGGGTTGAGCTCCGAGTAGGTTTGGCCACAGGTTTTCCACAGGCTGGAGGCATTGTTGATCAGGTCTTCACTGTGCTGCAATCCAAACCCAACAGATTCAACCACTTTCTAGATCTGCAGACCAGAAAGCTGACAGAACACACAGGAAAGCCTTTTTGGGATGATGAAGCTTCTTACGTGCTTCCATTTTACCCTTAACGCACTTCTCTCGCTCTGGCTGTAGGTGCGGCGCTTCAGGAGAAGCTTTCGGAATTAAGGTAAAATATGAATTAGACTTCAAGAAGGTTTGAAACAGATATTGGATTTATTGGTCAGCTATGAGTAGGAAAATACATTGGTAAAGAAAAAGAAGACCCTGTATATAAATATAATACTAACTAGTTAAAATTTGACCAAGAAGAAAGTTCCACTGAAGAGAACAGTAAAAGCCCTTGTTTACCATCAGACCATATTCAGTTTCCCATTTATCATTATTGAAGAGCTGCCTATAGACAAATGCAACATTCTTTGAGCTTAGTGCAGATAATGTGCTGGTTTTTGTTACATGAATGGTAAACAAGAGTTAGTCCAGTGCATTACACATTATACAGAAGTACTGTGAATAACGACTAAGATATTCTATTTTAGACACTACTTAAACATACCAAGACACTTAAGTGTTACAAATTTATGCAACCAAAAGAAAAGAATAGCAATTAACATACTAAAAAATACTGTGTCCGGCTGGATGAAGAAGGTTTGCTACTGAAGCGGTTAACTGAATTTTTTAAAGTTTTACAGTGTAATTAGTTTTCTCCCCCTTCCCCACCCCCCCATGGTGTTGTAATTATTTTGTCTTTCATGCAGGTTTTGTGTGGTTGAAAAAGCAAACCATGGGCTATTTTTTAAGTCAGCTCTAAAAAAATACTTGAGAGATTTGGTAAACTTACATCAAAGACACATACATACAATGTTCTTAAAGTCAGTTTTGTCAAATTCCAGCCAAATTTACTTTTTTTTTTTTTAAAGCTGCTAAAAGGACAAAATAATTACAACATGCACTGACTTATATGCTCTTCTCCCCCCTACTTGTGTTATGTTAAAAGCAGTAACTTGTGGTATTAGTTTTGTAATCTAATCAATTCTTTTAGTTAAAGGTATATTTCAATTTACACTTTGACACCCAGAGTTCTTGGTAAATGTAAGTTAAACTAGTCAAGACGTGGCTGACTGTACTTGAAGTGGAAAAAAGCCTGGTCTACCCTAAATAAATCCTTTCAACCCCAAGGATGTTCTGTGACTTTTGCTATATGTGCTTTTACAACAAGAACACTGAAGGTACATTATGGCAACACCCAAAACCACCTTGAATAAAAATATTGCAAATAACCATTTTATGTTAAAAACTATGAAGCAAACATTTTGATTTCGTAAGAGATGGTTTATTGCCTTATTCTATGTTATAGCTGGAAATTGAGACTTTTGAGTTAGATTTGTTTGACACTGGAATATATTTTCTTTGAAAGATTGTTTGATGAAGTTTATCTCAACTCTGTTTTGGTGCCATCTGGTCTTTCTCTATATTCAAAGTATTTCTCCTCCCTTCAGCCCCCAAGTCAAAGCTGCAGTCCAGTTAAAACCCAGGGAAGTCAAAAGGAGTGTCTTCAATGTATTCAGTGGGTTTTTGATTGGGACCTGATGGACTAGTGTAAAAGCTGGAGGAAATGGTTCTTTAAATGGACCCTTAGACCATAAGGTGACTAAACAGGAACAGTTGTGTCTCCAAAAGCACAAGGGGCCATATTTTAACATGCTGTCATAAATTCAAATATTTTTTAAGCCTAAGCAATACAGGAGAACACATATTGGATAAAGCTCAAACCTTTAGAATCTAACAAGTGCACTCAAGCTCCAGCATCTATTAAAGAAAATTATCCCCCTCTAAGAAATACAAAATGAGTAAGTGCTTCCCTTCCCCTTCTGTAAAGCTTTCTGGACTCATTACACAATCCAGATAATCAGAAAAGAAAAATAGTTTGCTCAGTCTGACAAGCTAACTGGGCTCATCACCACTGGAAATTGTCATGATGTACATTACCAAGACATCATTAAGGAAACATGAGTAAAACACCTTTTATTCACACTTTACAAAAAAACCCAAAAAAACAAACAGAAAAAAAATAACACTACGCATTAAGTCTACTACAGCAATACTACCAGCATTTCAATGTACTGATTATAAACTGGACATGTTTGGTGTTTTCACAACTAAAACCGAAACAAAATAACCCCAAGAGATCAGGTCCCAGACAAGGATTCAAGATCAAAATTTCTCCTATTGCAATTTTAAAATGTACATTTTACATATCCGAGCTGTTTGTCATTTTTACTTTCAGCTTAAAACAGAACTGTTTGAGCACACTTGCGTGCTGACTACTTTTCAATAAAATTTTGAATCATTATTACCAATCCACTCTCTTATATATAAAAATTCACAATATTTAGAAATTTTTATCTTAATGCTCAGTGTCCTTTTGCTTCCCTGCCCGCAGCTGAAACAAAAGCTGTTTAAGACCAAGCTCTCTATCTCCTTTTTTTTTTTTAACACTGATTATTCAAGTTGTGTTAGTTTAAGGAGATGAAAAATTCTCCCTTTTAGGATACAAATAGACAAGTTAAATTTGTAAGCTGTTACATACTTGGCTTCATGACACAAATGGCACTGAGGGTACACTATAACTTTAGTCTTGCTTGACACTTTAAAAAAAAGACTTGGTCACTTTAAAAAAAAAAAAATGATCTGAAGAATTGTCTTTGGGACCTGTATTGAAAACCCATTTATCTTACACTGCTTCATCGATAGAAAATATAGGTTTGGGTATTTTTTGTCCTCAAGGAATTGTACTTTCTGAAACTGAGGAACACACTGAAACGGAAGCGAATTCACATGATAGTAATTCTCAGTGGGAAAAACGGCACTATGCAATACACTGAAAGAAGCAGTGCGTGGGTATTAGAAGCTAGAAACTGTGTACCCATAACCTGAACATGTTCCAAAAGTGTGATATTCAATGCTTCACAAAGGAAAAAAGAGATGCCACAGCTTATACAAAAGTATCTTCATAAAATTTTCACAAGTGTTAACATTATTTAAAAAAATAAAAGAGGATGCACAGGATCTCTCTGCATGCACAGGCAGTGCTAGTTGAGAACAAATTGAAGCAGGCACAGTGGAGATAGGACACGTATTTAAAACAGAAATGAAGAAGCTGTACACAAGCATCCCTAAATTTTACTTCCAAAGTTAGAGATGAGAAAAATATCTGAGTGTTTACACATCAGCCATAACTTTGGATCCATACAGGTCTACTTATACTCACTGCTCAGCTTATCTGCTCTGCGAGAACTCCGTGCTTTTCTTTTTTTTTTTTCCTTAAATCAGAAATAGACAGAGTGTATTTAATTACCTCCATAAGATATTACGATTTTATAGGTTTGGATTTTAAAAGCAACGTTCTCAATTGAACATAAAAAGTAGTACAAAAGGGCTAATGAAACCCTAACAGTGCAAATCATTAGCAGAGAAAACCTGTGACAACCTCTTTTACAAGCTGGCCTTTATAACACATGAAAACAGATAAAAATTTAGCCTTAGTTTACAATACAATCATTTTCCAAATCTGATTTTTCTTTTTTTAAAGTACAAAATCTCATAAATCAGGTTTTCTGTTGTTCATATACAATCAATAAAGGCTAAATTCAAATTCTATATTTTACAAACAAGTCTGAAAAAGGAGGGAGTGAAGTACGGAAGAATGTTCTGTGGATGTTCCTACTGGCCTCAAAAAAGTAGTGCTACAGATAACTGTGCAAAGAGAATACACTGTATAACAATTCCCTATTTCAAGGCATGAACATGTCACGTTGGATAAAAGAAACAGGAAGGTTAACTGTAACGTATTAAAGAAAGGTGCAAACGCACCAATCGCTGTCAAACAGTATACAAAGGATGTTGGGCTCAGAATTGTGTCTGTTGATAGCACCTGGCTTTTACTATGTCTTTAGCAAATAATTAGATTTAAGATTAAGATTATTAAGAAAACAAAAAATCCCTGTTGGCCATACCTCACTCCTCTATATTCAGATTTTACAATTGTACAAGTTAGACTGAGGTTGCCCTCTAAAATGTACTTGACTACCTCCTGCCAGGGAGATGGATTCCATTTACAGGAGGCAGGAAAGGCAGCAAAAGCTCCAGTTGTGCAAAAAGTGAGAAGTGGTCAGAAGGGATGAGTGGATGTGGACAACCACTTATATTGTTCTCTATTAACCAATGATGATCCAAAGGTCCAAGAATGCCAAGTATGTTTAGCTGAGGTTTAGAGTAGAAGATGTAGTCAATAATACCCTAAAACAAGAGAAGAAATAAAAATCGACTATTAGTACATATTCTTGACCCAAGTTACTCTTCCACGCAAAAGGTGA
The DNA here is from genome assembly GCA_009769605.1 of Bucorvus abyssinicus. Taxonomy (NCBI): domain Eukaryota; kingdom Metazoa; phylum Chordata; class Aves; order Bucerotiformes; family Bucorvidae; genus Bucorvus; species Bucorvus abyssinicus. Next base: position 5,426,443 of record CM020041.1, on the reverse strand, counting down.
GCTCAGTATTACGAGTAAGGGAAAAGCTACCATTTCTCCCCTATAGCACGTCATCAGCTTAGGAGACTTCTGTTTCCTACATCCCATGGGTTGCTTGGAAAACACAAGAAAGGTTCACCCTGTATCACTTCTGCTATGCTTTTGTGGGTTGTAATTTCCAACCTCCTACATAGCTTCAAATCGCACTTACCTGATTTTGAAGAGGGAAAAGTAGCATCACTGTTTCCCCTGGGCAACAGAGCACTGAGTTTTCCAGTAGCAACGCAGATTATTTCCTTGCAGTTAACAGCTTAAGTGCCCCTGTTGTACTATTTCATTTAGTTTGGGGTAATAAAATACAAAACCTTCCTGCTTACAGGGAAGGTTAACAGCACCCCAACTCTTGCAAATCTATTACAAGTTTCTAACAAGAAAAAGGAAAATTTGGTTCCTAGGAAACTGAAGTTTTGAGCACTCTTGTTTGCTGTTTTAAATACAAACTCGGTGAGTTTTGTGTCAGCTACTAAACAGATTAACAACTTTGTTAAACATTTTCATACAGCAAATCACATTAAACTTCAAAATGGAAAACTTTTCCAAAGCATCCACCAAGTCCTTACCTTGAAGTCAAATGTGTAATTTGTGTAAGGCATTAGACCATTCTCATAGGCACTCTTCAACTTGAAACCATGTGTAATTCTTCCATTTGTTGTTCCATTTTTCCCATTACAGCTGAAGTTAGTAAGACTTTCATTGTACCTCAGTTCCTTAAAATCTTTATGGTTTGTCTCCACTCCACCAGTGCTCAAGTACTCAACCACACCTGTTAGGAGAGACACGTACACACAAGAAGGTATTAACAAGCATTCAGCAAATAAGAGCGTGCAGGTACTTTGACTCGTACATGCAACTTTATGCTGTAATATAAGCCAAATGTTGACACATATACAATACAGTCAGCAGAAGGTCTTTTAAAATATTGCAAGACAATGTATATTTATGTCAAGAGCAATTGTCACCTAGAACAAGACAGGCTTTGATTAGAAAAAACAAGAAGGTTCATAAGGAACTGCCTTGGAGGGGATGGGGGGGGAGCAATGAAAATTGAGATAAAATTCTATAGGTGCCAAGTAGTCAGCTTCTTCCTCTCCTCATCTCTATGCTCAAGTCCTGGTTTTCAACATTCTTCAGCTAAAATGTTGCAAAAAAGCCAACTTTCAATAACAGTCCTTCAAATAAAGTTAACTAGTTAACTTTAAAGAGGCTGCAAAGCCAAATTGACAAGATTTGTGTCTTGGAAAACTATGATCATGCCTCTTCATTTCAGAATAGCTGAGTTAAGGTTCTGGAAGGTAAAAGAGGCGACTAGTTGTTCTGAAGATGCAGACTCATGAACTGGCTATTGCAATGGCCACCAGTGACACTTGCCTTCCTGGGATCAAAAAGAATCAGATTTCCAGTACTGCCGAGCAGTAACTGCTCCTATCAACCCTAACAGATGTTAAGAGTTGCCAAGCAGAAGCCAGAAGGAAGGGGGCAGGGGGGGCCAGGAATGGAGGTTGTTATATTGAACAACTAGCACTAAGAAGGCAGGATGGCTCTCGAGTTCAGCACTTCAGCTGGGTACCCGAGAAAACCAAGGCGGCGATCGCTGAACCCGTTCTTTTCTTGCACATCATAAAGCTCCCGCCAAGTAAAAAAAAAAAGTTGTATGTTAGGTAAAGAGCTCTGAAGAATGCCCTTCTGGTAGGAGATGCATTGAATTTATAGAAGTCCTAAAACATCTGAGCTGCAGAAAATGACTGTATGGTAGCAACTTTAGAAGAGAAGAACCTATCTTCTCACACTTAAAATTAAGAAAACCTCATTATCAGCAACATCCTCATGTTTCCACCTATTTTTGGAAGATATTTTCTTCCTTTCCAGCCCTGTATTGTAAGATAACAATGAGACTGCTTCTGAAAGACCAGATATTGCTGTACTACTGCAGAGGCAATAAAGTCACTCACAAAAGAAACAGAATGCTCGCTCTCTTCTTCTATTTTCTTAGTACCTTTAGAGTTTATGATACCAAACAATGTATTCTCTAAGTTGAAAAGTCCTTTAAAAAAGCAAGACCTTAAAAATTAAATTGTTACACACTTGAAACAGTCTGAAGAAAAAAAAAAAAAAAAAATAGAACTCTTACCAGAGTCTGGAAGAGAATTGAGATCTGCACACAGTACAAGCGGAATGGTTCCAAGTTCTCCCGAAACACCAGGTTTGAGACTACGAGAAGCTTTATCAATAATGTTCTTTACCTCGGACAGGAACATCATAGTCTGAACCAGCTTCACATCAGAATAATCTGGGTCCCAATGCATATGCGCATTAGCTACAAGAACTAGCTGCTTTTCCATCCCAAGATGTGGCTTTCCAGCTAAAATTCAAAATCAATTATTTACCTTACATGGTCAGCAACAGAAAACACTATTACTGAATTTTAAACAAGACGTCTGAGGGGAAAAAGAAATAAAATAAAATACCAGTCTAACTTGAAGAGGGTCAGTACCATTTAAGAGGGTCATAAAACTCCTCTTACCTCTAGCAAGTGTTTTAGTTGATACAAAGCATTAGGAATAATTGCATTTCACATTCAAGACGATTAAGAGACAGACTGTCTTGTTACAGGTAACGCTTACGTATCTAAGAACACTCTGAATTAACATAAATAACAGATAATCCTAATTACAGACAAATAGTGCCGTTCTAAAATATTACAAGTGTTTTCCTCAGGCTGTGATACCAAACAGACACTGCTCGTACCTTATTGGGCAACGAGCTCTGAATGTTGTTACCCACGTTATGAGTTACCTCTCTTGCTAGGAGTGCTTCTTAAAAGGCTTGTTTGTTAGAATCTGAATTAATAAAATATCAATTGGATAAATATAGCACAGGTTGAGTAGGGACCCACTGTGATACTTATAAAGCCAATTTACATTTCCTAAATTGAGAATGACAGGGCCAAACAAACAGGTTGTGTAAACATGACAGTGAAGAAAGTACCAAGCTAAAATGATGCAGATACATGACCCAGAAACACACAACTAACACCAGCTGATTTTTTGATACCTGTATTTAACCTCAAGTAAAAATCATTCAAATTTAAGTCTCTATTTTTTAAGCAAAAAGGTGTAAGTGGGGAAAAAAAGAAAAATCTTCATCATTTAAATACGACTTCTCCCCAAATCCTCCTTGGAAATAAATTTGTCTGAGCACACGACGTGCAAAGTTATAGTAATCCGTAGATCCTTGTTTCTCTGGTTTACTATAGCCAAAGCCAAATTTTTCATTTACAAAATACAATCTATTAAAAAATTAAGATAAATAGGACTTACATGACATTTCTATCAACTCCTTTCGCAGCTCTAACAACACAGCAACGCCAATGTTGTCTTTTGTCATAACTCTGTTCAGCATAGCTTCTGAACCTTCTGAGTTTGCCATTGCCAGTTGATTGAACTCAACAGTATGTTTTTGAACCAAAGTAAATCTGAAAGGAAAATAGCGTACGTATTTTTTTCAGCAGCCAGATAAAAAGAAAATGTTCTAGAGAATTCTCCTTTTAATTAAGGCTCAGACATGTTTATGATGAGAATATCTCAGCCAATCACATAAAGTCACAAATTTCTAAGCTGAAAACTCAAAGGATAGTTATCCTAGCAATCCTTAGATATTTTATACTAACTTAGTTTCAATTAAAAAGGGGCAGGGGGGTAAGAGGGGGGAGAGAGATTGTAGAAAAGGAGTGTTTGTTTCTAATTCTGCACCAGTTTCTACTTTAAAAGATGCAGGTTTAATAGAGCAGGACTAAATAATTTTTCGAAGCTAAAAGGTATCAAACCTGGCACCTACATTTACTTGTGGACACAAAGGAACGGAAGCAGGAGGAGGAAGGGAAGTTATTACCCTCATATCCAAACAGTTGTACAAGTCCAATATGACACGATCAGTAAGTGCCACAGCTCTTAAATAATGGATTTTTTTTTCCCAAAGCGAGCAGTGATATTAAGTGCCTTGTCTTTCGCTTTATCAGAAGGCTAATGCATCAAAGAGACACTCTCATCTGAGGTTTTATTTCAGTAATTTGGGGGATTATCAATTCCTTTACTCAAAAAAGCCTGAGAATAAGGTATTTGCTCCATTTCTCATTATTAACAGCTAATGGTTGGGACACACACACTGACCAACTGAAGCAGAATTTAGTGAACTCCTAACCTGCATTGCTCTAACAGAAGGAAATTTCAACTGAAACAGAAATCTCAGGGTAAAATTTCCTATTGCTAGTTACACACAGAAGGGTTTATCTCGTACAGATCCCTTTCAAACAATAGGAATGCTCTGTAGGAAACACCAAACGGCTACAAAAAGGGCAACTAGTGCCAAACTGAGCTATAGACTGACCTGAGAAATTACGTGAATGAGAGCAAGACACAATAGAAGGCTTTGCAAAACACATCACTTACTTTTCTGTTTTGAAAAATATTGCACAACCATCAACATGTTTTCTTTCCTGTTCTGACATTGTCCTAGCTCTAGATTTTGGACTGAAGAATCCATTGTAGCCACGTTCTTTCAACTCTACCAGGAAAAAACTGTAGTACTGTTCCGTTTCAACCTCCTATAAAGTTATAAGGCAGCACAGTGTGAATGTACTATTAGCAAAACACAGAAGACTGATATTATTTAGACTCTTCAGAAGTGTAAATCACTTTCAAATTAGATTTAAGGGAAGACATTCTAAGAATTAAGTAATCAGAGAATGCAAATTTGAAAGCAATATCCCTATTTTAAGAAAATAGAAACGAATTTCTGTAATCCCCAGAGTTATGATTATCTCAAGCCTTTTATTTGAAAATGTGTCAATTATAGCCCCGCATAGACATGCAGGCACAAAGACACCCCCACGTACATGCCTTTGATCTGCAGCTGCTGGTTCACATTCCGACTGTGGGGGCTGAAAAGCATTCTTTTGATGTCAAGCAACAAATAAGGTTCTAAACACCACTTCTTTTTTTTTTCTTTTTTTTCAGAAGGGTTTGAAAACAGATCGTTTACTGTAAATACATTTAATATAGAGAAACCAGCACATGGGAATAGAAAAGAAAAAGTGATAATAGTATCTTTTACCTGAAGACTTATGATGTCAGCATTGCAGCTCAGGATTTCCTGCATAATGGCTTTTTTTCGGTATTCCCAGTTCAATGCCCAAGATGGACAATAGCCATACAGCTGCCGGGTGGCATATTTATCACAGAGCACGTTGTAACACATGACAGAAAACAAGGCTGCAGAACAATAATTTTACTTACTCGCTGACATATTTAATAATATATATACACACACACACAATTATTTTCTTCACTTTTGTCTTCTGCAAATTTATCAATTCATGCTTCATCTGCTTCAACCAAAACACAGCACCTTTATCTATACTAAAAAAAACCGTTAGTCATTTTAGGAAGATAAATTACAAGTTTGGACTTACTGAAGCTGTCTGTTAGTATTTAATTAGAAAACAAAAAACCCACACACCTCCCTTTATATGGTTAATGCAGGAAACGGCAGACAAATGTACTTTATGCCCAGTGGTGCTCTACTGTGAAAAGCCAAATCCAAGGGAAGTGCATCTGAACACTTACATTTGCCAGCTATACAAAGGCTTCCAAACTTCCCAGATTATTTAAAGTCTACCTGAATTATTTCCCCCACAAACTGTAACAGATCCATAGGCAGGGTAAGGATCGCTTCGCACAACGATAAGGTATAGGCAAAGTAAAACCTCCAACGTTTCCAGCTCAAAAAGCTTATGATTCTGGTGTAAAGACAAGGAACATCTACTGTCTGTATTCATTTGGAACGGGAGTGGTAATGAGACAATGGGGCAACGTGACAAGTAATCCAGCAGCATGGATTTGGGGTTTGGCTTTGTTGGGGTTTTTTAGTTGTTTTTAAAACCGCTAAGGAATTCGCAGTACAATAATGAGGTACTTGGAAGCTTACTGGGAGCTCCTCTGAAATGTGGCTTGCAACTCAGGAGAAAGAACCAAGACACTAGTTTGAAGATTCAACACATCAAGGCAGCAAACTGAGGCTGACTGGGGGTCAAAGACCAGCTTTTTGAAAACAAATAGTTGACAGCAAAAGACAAGCTGCATTAACATCGTGATCTTTGAAGCAACTATCTTAATAAAATCAATAGGGGAAAGTAACGTACATCAGGCCTGAGAGAGAGGAGTGGCAATAACTGAGAAACGCACCATGATTTTGGTACATGGGTAAATAGAAAAGGCTGTATTTTAGACAATTCATGCAGAAAAATTAGTAAAGAATTAAACACGGCTTGAATCCCAACAGCAAGAAAAGAGCTGAGTCAAAGACGATACCTTGGTTAGTTTAAAAAAAAAAAATCATCTAAATTTTGGGGAAATTATGTTCATGTTCTTCTATTTTTTATTCTCCAACAAATGTTCCATTAAGCCTGTTACAGTTCAACTACTTAACTAATTATGGACAACAGCTTCAATTCCTGTGAGGAGGTTGTTAATTAAAAAGAAATTACTTCATAGTAAAAGATGGGTAAATCTGAACAAAACAGGTGTTCCAACTGAGACAGAACCACTTCAGCTGGCTGGTCAGCACTGCACAGATGATTGGTTAATTTAAGCATTATTTTTGTTTTGGTAGATAGTACAGATCAACAGCTTTTATAAAAGGAAACAACAACAACAAGAAAAAAAAGAAAAATCCTTGAAGTGTAACAGTACCTGTTGGTCTTGTACGGTCTGGTTCTTGCAACATAATCCAAGATCTTGGAGGTGGTTGTTCTGTTGAAACTACATTTAAAAGTAGAGATACAACAAGTGATAATCACGTTCATTTTACACAGCAGAAAGAAATGTTTTAAGAATGATCACTTACTTCTTTTTGCAGTACCTGCCAAATTATCAAGCAAATAGTTCAGTAGCCTTCGTGTCCCATCTGGTTCCTGATAAAGGTTCAGAATATCCTGTGTAAGAGGATTTCCTGCAAACAGATTTACAGAAATACTGAACATACAGAACCATTATGAATTTACATATCAGCGCTTAAAGCTGGCCTCTCTGAGGAAAGATACTGCATCTCCTACGCACTACTTCAAGGTTTCAGAGCTCAGGTCTTCAATCCCAGAGAACACTAGATGTGTGAACAGCTTATGTGAAGATAACCATGCTCCCTCCTGCGTCTAGTCTTCTGACTGACCACCCCAAGGGCCGCTGGATTGAACGGCAGGAAAGAACTGTCAAGGTACAAGACGAAGGCAGAGCTGATACGGCCAAACACAGGAGCCACCTCTGCTCGCTCTGCTCAGTGTGAGTGAAACATCCACCACCAGTTTACTTGCCAGTCTGCCTGAGTAGAGTCAGCCATCTGCCAAATGCATAAGCAGGCTGTAAAAGTTTTCTCAGACAACACACATGGCAATTATCCAGTTTTAAGGGGAAGAAAAAGACTTTTGAGACTTAACAGGGTTTACAGTATCACTCAGTGCTCCTGATTTTGTCATACAAGTCCCCCCATGGTCAGCAATTTTATAGCTGGAATCCATACAGTTCAGCGAAAAAAAAATCGGAAAAAGATGTAAATTGCTGCTTGCATGAACAGCACAGTACGCTACAGCGGTACAAAGCACTCTCCCTTTTCGGCTGAATACCTACAGTTAACTGCAGACTATTCCTTAGCTAAAGCAGCACTGTATTCAACCCCTGTGCAAGGAACAGAAAGCTCCTGCTCACTCTGCAGAAAAATAAGCAAACCTCTGTGTACATGCAGCACCTTACCAAACTCATTCTTTTTTTAAATAATCCCTAAATAACAATATTTATAAACATGGAATAAATAGCTACATCTGCAATTGCTATTCAGTAACGCTTTATGAACTAGCAGCCTACAGCCATTACATCTCAGAAGCCATATCGTTAAACCAAGCACAGATACCAAGAAAAAGTAATAATACCTTTCAGACCCAAAGTCTGTAACTGGAACAGTTTTCCCAGCTCAAAAGGTAAAACTCGTAACAGGTTGTTATTTAAATGTAGTTCCCTGTAGACAGAGCAAGAATCACATAGGGCTGAAAACAAACCAGCATTTGTCATCAGCAGAACAGTACAAGAAGTTTAACTGAAACAATATATTAGCAAACCACAATATTGAAAAACTCCAAGACTAAACAGCCATAGTTAGGGAAATCCTGCTGTTCTCAAACACACAGGGGCAGACAAAACACATAGTACACTGAAGTTCAGAGGAAAGTAGCCGTTTGGTGAGTTCACCTTAAAAAGTCAGAAATTCTGGAAACATTAGCATAATTAAATACTTTAGTAACTACAAGCAATGAAACGGTAACAGCTCTGACAAAGCAGACCATGAAACAGTTCGGCTATGATTAAAGGCCAAATAAAGGGAAATTATATCCCAGAAAACAAGTAAGATTTCTACAGGACAGCATTTGAAGCAAAGAGACATGACTCCTCTAGCCTTGCATTTCAAAAGCAAACTCTGCCTGGTCCTTCCCTAACAAGGACTTCCCGAGGAATTCTCTCCCTTTCACTGTGTATATAAAAAACCCTGGTAAAACAAAAGAGGTTTGTTTTAGAGACACTCTGGGGTGTGCAACAGCAGGAGAAGATACAGGAGAGGATTTTATTTTTATACGGGTAATATAAAAATATATATTTATACTGGGTAATCTAGAAATGCCAAGTCACTGCTCAACTGACTGCCAGGCTACGGCACACCTAGCCAACGGCGGAGGGGGGAGAAGTTTTGGTTTTTTCAATATAAAATCCCATAGACAAAAGCACATTATTTTAGAGAGACACTCAGAAGCCCACTGTGTCATTCTAGTGAAGTATGAATGAGGCACGTGGCAGGTAGAAAACAGGATGGTGGGCTTAAAAAACCCAAATCGACATCTCTACTAGTTCTCAGCACTTGCACAGTCGTTGAGATTTAAATCGCTGGTATTTTGAGGGATGATAGTCTATATGACACTATACAGCCACCAATTTATTCTTCAGGAAGCTACCTTTTCCTCTAAGAGTTTTTTAAAGCATTGCTGAAGTCTAAAAAAAGTTATGTATGAATTACAAAAAAATACACTAAATTCTTCCAGAGGAAAAAACCCAGGCTGGAAGACCTGCACAGTAGTAGGTATTGTTACAATTCCTCTCTTAGATGAAAGAATTATTTTCTCTAATGATCCTTGCCTCTGCAGAACCCACCCCCTCTACACAGCAAAGGGGATCACAGCAAATCCCACCAGTTCTTTCAAGCATATCAAAGACTGTTTCACGGCTGAGCTTTCCAAGATAACATGTCACAGTGTTTATTTTTCCTCCTCTTTCTGCACAGATGAGAAATCTTACTGCTCTGACACCTCTTTCTTCAAGTAAAAAGGGAGATGGAAGGAGCCTTAGGCGAGCTTTGCTGTACAGACCAAACCCAGAGCTCCAGATGTGGAAGCTGGAAGACCTGTTATCAATTTTCAAGGGTGAGAGCACAAGTGATTTCTGTGGCTTGGGATATCAGCAATGCCCAGTGTTGAATCACCATTAGTTTGAACAACTTCCCAGAAGTTATGGGAAGTGTCTGCAGTGAGAGCTCGCCTGAAACATAAAACAGGAGATCACAGAAAAGCCACATTGCTATAGGTGCACAGACTGTATCAAGTATTTAGGGAGACAGATAAAAAGAAGTTTGTGTGTGTGTGTGTGTGGAATTTACTTATGCTTTGCCTTTACTAGAATGTAAAAATTATGCTGAAATGTAAACTGTTGCTACCAAGACAATACGAGATCAATTTCAACTCCTATTAGAATTTACAAACCTGAGTGACACCATGTTTCCGAGCTCTGCTGGTAAACTGCGAATTTTATTAGAGGACAAGTCCAGATACACCAGATTGTGAAGCTTGGCAATGTCTGAAGGAATACGGGATAAGGAATTGTCACTGAGATGCAAAGCTGTCAAATGGGTCAGTGTCCACAATGATGAACTTAAGCTTCTCACTTTCCCTGTGGGAGGAAGGTGTAAAAGAAAACAGAACATTTAAAACAAATAGGTTTAGCAATAATTACACATTTTGTAAGTACATACTGGGGGGGGGGGCGCTTGAGGAGGAGTTTTGTTTGGGGTTTGGTGTGGTTTTTAATTATTATTTTAGTCAATTTAAATTCTATTAACCATTGATTCTATAGATCAAAAAAAAAAAAAAAAAAAGTCAGCAATGCATAAGAGAATGTAAGGTGTTGCCAGGGATGCTTGACTGTTTTTTCCAATCCATACTTAAGGTTAAACATCCGTCTTCCTCCAGTTCCAAACAAAACAAGACGTATTTACTAACTGCCCATGAATTCGACAATTAACAGAGGTGTACGAAACAGATTTGGTTTTAGTTATAGTTTATGTTTGAGATGAAAGATACTACTTCTTTGGTTTGTCCCTTACTTGTGCGCAACATTTTTCAAACCAAAGATCTTTATTCTATGGCATTAATCCAGCCAAGAACAGATAGAAGCACTATATTTAGGGTGACTAAGATGCTTAGTTGAGAACATGGATTTCCATCTGGCATTCAACTAAAAGCTGCATAAACTATTGCCAGATATTTAAAAAAATGGTATGATTTTTGTATAAACTGAAGGGTAGAAACATGGGTTTGTGTGACAGGATCAAGATTTTTACATTGCCGCATGCAAGGAATGTGAGATATCATCAGAATGTCTCAAAACATTTCTTCTCTCCAAGATTTTTCCCCCCCAGGAGTGGATCCTTTTTCATTTATAGAAGTCATCTCACTGTACCAACAGCACTAGAAGAAGAGTGCCAACACCAGTTTGTCCAAGGCAAAAAGTTACTCGCGACAGCCTTTAAAAACCTGACTGCAACTCACCAGCATTAAGAACAGGCTGGTTAATATTATACCAACACATACACTGTAGAATTCCTTTCCTTAACTGGTTTTCTTCCAAACAAGAGGAAAAGTGCCTGGCGAAAGCTACACCAACACATGTATCTGGGCCTTAGCCCCGGTAACAAAAGGTTTAATACAGATATCACTTCCAGTGAGCTATAAGAAAGTGAGTGGCATAAAAAAAGCTTAGAATGAAAAAGCTCCGTGAATTAAAGGAGCACAGTTAAACATTTGTGGCTTTCTGTATTAGACAAATATTTTGCTCAGAAAAGACAGTGTGAACATTAAAATACCAAAAACATTGTCAGGTGTTATTTTGCAAGGCAAATGCATACAGTTCTTAAAAGGATTCAGGCTGCTGTAACACTCATTAAGAAATCTTTTGAAAGTTTTCAATACAAATCAATAGTTCTTTGCACTTTTAAAATTGAATTAACACCTCTTTCCACTCCAGTGCAAACAGGTGATTGTGCTCAAAGACACCCTTGCAGCTGAAAGGACTTCCAGTCCACATCACTGACCCATCCTCTTCGCTACCTGCAGCATTCCTGGCTGGAATCAGTGTGTAGTGAGATTACCAGACATGAAAGGCAAGAGCCATCACTTAATGCATTTGCTATGCAGAGGCAGCAGATGTCCAAGTGGATATCCAAGCCTAATGCTGATGTATAATGCTGATTCCTGAAGCAGCATTTAAGTAGGTTTCTGCATCTGTAACCTTCAAGAATGCTATTCACATGTTAAGGCACGTGGCACTTGAAGCAAGACACAGATTCAATGATCTGGATGGAAAGACTCTTCACAATTCAAAGAACTCTATTTGTATTCTTCCTTCCACCAATTTCTCTACTGGACAGTGATTTAGAATACATTTTTTGCAGTCTCTTAAAGAACCTCCATATTTAAGCAAAATTTCAGCCTAGATTTACAACATTAGAAAATAAATTTTAAATTCTTAAAATATTTACTTGAATTTCCTTGTAAATACACTCTATGTAGCAAACCCAGAATTTACAGAGGCTGGAGTCCCCCACCAGCTAGAATTCTTGTTTATGAATTCTGAGCATTATTGTATTCTGAAGAAAAGATCCAAAAGTCAAACAGTACCTCAAAGCAAGCACAATTCTTGATAGGTTTCTTACATTTTTTAGTTTTTTTTTTTTTTAAATCTCAAGAACAGAGCAAAGATTTATAACTGCTCTTAATCTGAAAACTTCTCCATCAATAGAAACTATATGAATACATCTCTGTTACATTACTTACCGTAACAGCATATGTCTATATATCAACCCAACTTCACCCTCTTCTCTTCGACAAATTACATCTTAGATCCACGCTCTCACCCACCCTATCTTGTTAAAAACCAAAGAGCTCACATCCATATCCTCTTCTCAACTTTCCTACACATTAGGATTCCCCACCTGCCTCAACTTACTTCTCCTATAGCTCCCTACGTTACCCCAATCCAACCTCTTTCCTCGGCACACCCAGGGGCTGGCAGCTGCTATGTTGATGTGCTGGCTGCCTTCGAGGTCAGTAACTCCACTCCAGAATTCCTGTCCATGCTGTTATATAGGCTACTCTCAATTTGCAACAAGTTCATAACTCAGGACCATTCCTCAGTTTCTTACCACTTATTTCCAACTCTGCCCAGTGTGATTTCTTTCCGTTGGCTGCTTCCTCTGAGGACATAATTGTGTACATCCTCCGTGGATCAGGTGGATCGTACTTTTCCTTGGGCATTCCTGTTGAGACAAAAAGACAAATAATTAAGATATTGTATACTAAGAATTATTTAAAAGGTATTTCAGTTAAATTTTATACTGGACATTCACTCCAAATACTTTTCAAAACTTCAAACAAAGTTAAGCCATGCCCATTTACAAGCTTCACCGAGTGGGAAAGACTGCTATAAAACAGAAGAACACAGATTCCTGATGCTCCTGGCAGACGCCAGCCTAACCCCCCATCCGATAATTTAACCAAATCTGTAAACCAACATAAACATTGTGTCCTGCCACCTTTCATGAGTATGACACTGTCTCCTTCAAAATCCGTCTGTCTTACTGCAGGCTCTTGGTTCTCCAACAATGAAACTTTGAAAAGTGACGATCAACCATTCTTCCTCATACAAACTATAAAGAAAATATTTGCTAATAACCTTTACTGCCTGTCAGTTCCACGTTTACTGCAATTCTCAGCTTGTCACACAATTCAGCACCCAAGAAAAGAATTAAGGTTTCAAAAAGGTCCTCAGTTCTTTAGGTCTGCAAAATGACAGCTTTTAATCCAACCCTCATCCTACTCTCTTTGATATGAAAATACTGTACCTGAGGTAGACATTTCTATCACTTTCTTCAGCCAGGTGTTTAACACTGAAATTTAACTCCATTCCTCTCCCTTTCCTTCAAGTCATTCCTGTTAACTTTACCACAAACATTTTAAAATTTCTTATCTCTTTTTACCATACCCATGAGGTATGGTTGTGGGCCATGAATAAGAAGTGGCAAAAACTCCTCTCCAAAAACCCCTCCTTCCAGCCTTCCTGTACGTCAACATACTTGTACTATTTCACTGCAAAGAGGAAGAAAAAAAACCCAAACAAAACCCCAAAGGCATTCCTGGCTCCATGTTAAAGCCCTGTGCCATAACCCTCCCTGTACCATGAGCTTGCTCTCCTCTGTCCCAGGAGAAATACATCTGGGTTTTAGTCAGTTTAGGAGGAAAACCAGCTGACATAGATTTTAAATAAATAAGTCAATACTATATTAATTTACAAAAGCTCCATGTTTTCAAGTTACATAGGACTTCCAATATAAATCACATTTATCACAGTCAACGATAATGCTTTTGCATTGTCCTACATATATCGAAGTGCTTTTATGGCAAAGATTTCACCATCTGAAGCTGCCACATCCAAACACATACAGAAAGGCACATGCAACAAGCTATAAAGTTATTTATATGAAACACAGAAATTAAACACCGCTGGCACAAATCACATTTACAAATATTACAAGAAAATTTATGCAATTATTAAGCAAAATACATTATAGCAACATTATAGTACTACCCCCAAACACTTAATAAAGAAGCTTTACTGGTCAAAATCATAAGCACATCTACCAAGCAGGTCTTTTTAAGGCTTTCCAGCTTGTTCATATACCTGGGCAAAGTGAACACATGAGAAAAGGGTTGCAATTATATAGAGAATAAAGAAGGAGTAATTGCTAGCAAATTAGACTTATTGTCTGCGTATTGAATTTATTGGAAAATGTTTACTCTGCCTATTAGAAAAACAACACCCCCTCAAAAAAGCTTTCAGCTGATTATGCATCTTAATTAAAATAAAGCTTTTAGGCACTACACGCTTACTTTAATACAACAGCTCTTTTACTAATTCACACTCCTCCTTCCCTTTCCCACTCCTGGTCAAAATCAGATTCCTGCAGTTAAAAGAAATTCCCCTTTAAAAAGTGAATTGTGGGTAAAAGGATGAGATTATAAATAGCAGCTGGGTGGAGCACCTTAAAGAATGAAGGCACTTGAGTACCCAGGGCACTGGAATCACCAAGTGTAACACTTTCTTCTTCAAACTAAGCTAATTAAAGGAGAGCAGACTGGATTACAACCACCGGAAAGGTAAAAGCATAACTTCTCCCTGCAATAACTATGCAACTAGATCAATAATACATAGCAAAGTAACGTATAGAGCATCTCTTCTGAAATTGCTATATATAATTCAGAAAGAGCAATGCCACACAGGAACGCTGCAGTTTGTCAGGAAACATTTACCTCCCTCGGTCATTTGATGGTCCTTCTCTTCCTGCAGCTCCCTGATTTAATAAATATGCTCCGATTTTTCAAGAAATGAAGCAGGTATACTGGAGACAGGAATCTCATTCAGTACAGGAACACCAGTGTTCCCCAGAGCACACTCAATCACATGCACTAATTAACAGCCTTGCTGGTACCAGCAGCATATCGCTCCTCACTACCAGAGAGAATGACATACTTTTCCAGTGGGTTTTGTTAATGTGTGCTAAAACAAGTAGAGATTGAAGAATTGGAGGTTTTTACACTGGATCTTGGTGAACCCATGCTCCCGGTCTACCCATGGCCCTACTCTCGCTCTCACTGAAATTTCCACCCTTGATGGTTTTCCCTATCTTGCTGCTGCATTTCACAGAAGACCGCTCTCTGCTGTTTAGGATTACCAGGAGCAAAAAGGAGCAGCAAATGTTCTTGAGCTTCCTGGCTGAAGGAGCTCCTGATGACCAACAGCATCAGAGCACCAAGGATGCTGTCACACCAAGCGTTAGTGCATCTTTATCCATCACCTAGAGCTCAAGATTTCTCAGGATCTGACAGCAAGGCTAAATTTGGGTTGTATTTCACAGGCCATCATAAAACACAAGCACAATACCTTGAATTGCATTGCAAAACTTCACAGCATGGAGTAGCTCAAGAAAATGAGCCTCTTCTACAAACTACTGTCTCTCCTCCTTTCTCCACCTCCCTAAATCCAAATTTAGAGCCTGCTGAGCTGCTACAGTTAAACGTGAAAGCCGAGGTAAAAATCAGATTTAAGCAGTTTTGTCAGATTAAAGCAGTTTTTAGTAAACCCCATAAAATGGTGCTGAAAAACCTCTGAGCCATTGATAACTGCAGCTTTAACCTATCATGAGGATCACTTTCAAAAGAGCTTGCACCACCTTTAATTTTCAGTTGCACCCACACAGACAGTGAAAAGCACCACTGAACACGAGGCTGTTACCACTTACAGCAAGTTAGCTCATAAAGGAGAAAATCTTTACAAACAAAGATGACATGGATGCCTGGAACACACCCCAGACTATGTAAGTTTAATGAAGAGGACATTTAAATATGTTTGAATGCAAATGAAGTTGTTTACTATCTTGTACCAGGCTATTAAAATTGTTAGTTAAACAGCGGTAAAAACAGAAGAGCTTGAGAGTTCAAGAGGAGCATGACCACCCCTTCCCACGCTGGGTCACTGAGTCCCAACACAGAATTAACACCCCTTACCCCAAAGAAGCTGAGCTGAACAAGGCCAATGACGTCGGCAGTGCAAAGGGTCTGACGAGGGAGTTACATCTTGAGTCTTCAGTGCAGACTCAGTTTTAAGCCCTTGTTTGCACAGAGGGTACTGAGAGAAAGGCAGTAGGACAGGGCAAGGGAGAGCACGGGCAGACACGGCCCTTCAGGGAAAGGTGCAGGGCAGGGATGATGAGGATCAGGAAGAGAAGAACAAAAAACCCGAAGGTTGTAAAGTCAAGGGAGGGCAACCTGTTAGAAGCAGAGCTGGCAAAGTTGGCTAATACAGCAGGTGGATGATGGAGCACTGGCTCTGGCTTCCCTCAGGAACAGACCACTAGAGACAAAGCCAAAGGTTCACAGGTTGAGGTGCACCTGTACTGATGGCTGCCTGTCTCTCCAGATTAAAGCACTGAGTGCACTCCGGTGAGGAACAGCCAGGCTAGGTGTTGTTTCAGAGAACTGTCCTGGGCAAGAGACAACGTGATTACCAGCAGCCATGCGAGTGGGTGTGCTGTGCCATGGAACAGCTGCTGCTCCACTCGGAGGAGCACTTACAGCCACAGCACCAGCACCGTTAAGGAGGTGTCAGGAGTTGGTGGCCTAGAAAAGAAGGAGTTGCCTGAAGGCCAAGGTGGTTTAGCTACGCTGCTAGCTGAAGGAGAATGAACAGCGTTTGGACCATTGCCTGACAAGTGTTGAAATGGTAAGTCTGCGGGGCTATAGGCATGCGTGAAGTGGAAGCTGGTCCATGAGGTAGTAACGCTCCAGATGACTACACAGACTGCCAATAAATAATGCCTCTAAAATGGAGAATTCATAGTCTGGGGAAAGTGCTTCGAGTGACAGGGAAGGAAAGAAGGTGACTTTTCTCCTGTCTTTCCCCAATTTTTATGAAATTGGAGGATGGCGGGGAGAAGGATTTAATGACAATAAGTAGCTGAGCAGGATTCTGAGTTAGCAGGAAGGTAGTTGTTTTTTTTTAAAAACAATCCAAACTGACCAACAGAAAATACTACATCAGTTCTTTTACTTCCTGAAATGCTTTCTGTACCACCACAAATAAACTAATTTTATTTCAAAATTAATTAGACCACTCCCACAGGCCAAGTACCATCAACCCTTTCTAGTATTAGCTTTACTATAAACGTAGATATCTAAGTTTGTTCCCAAAAACTCTCTGAGAAACATCAACTTCTTCCAAAACAAAATTTAAATTAGGCAAAGAAAATCTGAACTCTAGAACTTTGTAGAAAATAATGAACAAATGATTCAGACACAGCATTATGTGATCTAATCAACTATTCTGAAAGAACCATTTCAATACTCACTAAGCAGCATCTGCAAGTTCCACTTAAAAATATGCAAGTACCTTTAGAAATACCTCTAGATCTCTATGCTGAAGCATTACAAGTCTGCTTCTGAAACGTCTTCACACATGTTGATGCCTTCTTTAGACTTGCTTCCCCACCCCAATATTACTTATTGCTTACAAACTGATGTAGATCAGGAGATCACCAGGAGGGGAAAGTAAACAAAGTGGCACCACACCCAATCAAGTGCAGAATTACTCAACTCACTTTAATTAAAAACACTGAATAAACTATACAGATCTAGATCTGAGTTAGAAGTAACGAGATAATTGAAGTGTATTTTCCATGTTAATGCAGTATAACATTACTTGCCAAATAAATGACTTTTGCACTGCTGAAAAGCAGCAGGATAGAAGCTATCTACAGCACTTGCTATGAATTATAAACCATTAAGCTGCTTAAAGATTTGGTAAGAAATAGCATGAGCCACTTTTCTTTTGCTTTCTTTCTCCAAACCCTAACACTGGAAGCTCATCCCAGACCATTCATTCGCAACCTTGTGCCTTTAACCTTGAAGCTCTTTCCCATGCAGTCAGTTGTTTGAAAATGGGTTCCAATGTCTTTTTTCACAAGTTTGTTTCTTAAATTGACTGATATGTGTTCAATTCAAAGTTAATTTAGGATTCTCCTCACCACCACCCCCCGCCGCCACCAGCCACTTGCACTGTGGTTTTACTGCACATGAAGCAGAACTAAGCTGGTCCTGCTGCAGTTCCTTCCTCCCCAGGACTGTGTATTTCCACTTTGCTCTTACATCAGCACTGACTTTTGTCTGATAAGGAAAGGAGCCGGTGAAGAGAATTAAAACTGGACAAAAGCTAAGCGGGAGGAGGGGAGAAAAAAATATTTGAGGGAGCTTAGCTCCCTGTGTTATTATTCCTGTACAGTAGTAATAGAGACGTGGATTTGCAGCACAGCTGTTTACTGGACTGAAATCTGGACAACAACAACGTAATTGTCCTTCTGGCCACACCTACCCGAAATCTCTTCTTGCACAGCAGGAAGCAAAAATCTTGCTTCCAGCTACCCTCACCTATGCATTAGTTAAATAGTAACTCTGAGCAAAGTCTGAAATGCTAACTGAAGTCAAAGTACACTGCTTTTTAGATAACTTAAAGCTGTAGCAGTTCTAGCAATGTATAGGCTAATCAAACATGTTAACCTGTATTTAAAGGGTTAATCTCTACTGTTGCGCTTTGTTGGAATGGCCAGAAATTACTGCTTTAAATACCAAGCAGTGACCCTCTTCAAAGGGAAGGCAGAACAGCAGTACATCTAAAGGATAACTACTATGCTTTGAAAAAAATTCTTTAAGGTAATTTCCTAGTGTTGTACTTCAGTTTTTACCGTAAAACTTAAGATTTGCTCAAAGACCTGCGACCCACTCTTTAACCACGTGCTTTTCCAAAGGGAATCAAGCTCACTGCTTTCACCTTCTTGTTCCTGGTGGCACTTCACTCAGCAAGGTACAAATTTCTATGCGAACTTAACCCCATTTCAGCTTAAGGTAGAGGCAAATGAAGCAACGACACTGCATAAAGAGACCCTGTCCCAGGCTGGGGTGACGAGGTGCAACACCTGTCTTCTGCTCACAGAAAAGCAAAAGAGCTGCTTTTGGCTGTTGATAAAGGTCCTCCCTAGAGCATTTACACACTTGAATTGATGAGCTGAGTCAATGGCTGTATTAACCATCAGTCTATAGCACGTATGGGCCACAAATGAGACAGTGACCTTAACACTGAGAAATGATGGGGAAATATTCATAGGCAAGATACCACGATGAGGACCGGAAGCGAGCAAGCACCCAATGCCTCCCAGCTAAACCTCAAGTGTTGTGTGAAGTAAATTGAATGTACTTCAGCTAAACCCTTACTTGAAAATATTTGGGACCCCTCCCCCAAGAGACATAAAACTTAAAAGTAGACAATTAAACTTTCTGTATGCCAGATGCTGTTCCTACAAAGCTGCCTAAATTTCATGTCAGCCTTGTTTCTATCACTGTCTTATTCAGAACATATTAAATTAAAAATAAATCTGAATGCACACCCCCCCTACAGTTTTGGATTTCCCAGCCACCAGCAGGCATACACCAGAATATAGAATAATACTTGCATCCTGCTATGAAATACAGCTTCTGGTTATATTTTGCTACCACACACAACTGTGCAAGCAGACAAACCAAAGTTCAGAAATGCAGATATAAGCCACTACCTAAAAGAAAAAAAAAAAAAGAAAGAATTAAAGCTTCCTCAAGTCAGAGGAATCCATACTGAAGCATATTAGAATTAAAATCACGAATATTTTTATGCTGAACAAACAGGAACTTGAGGACTTGCCTATCTATTGAAATACAACCTCACATTTAACTTTGTAGCAGTGAACAAGATTGCTCTATTGAAATTTACACAAAGAAAACATCAGTGTTGCAAGAAAACACAGATTTGTTTATTTTTTCCTACTAGTATGCTGCTTTTAGGTAAATACCAAGTCTGTTGTGTAAACACCTATTATTTGTTGACTAGTGCAAACACTCGGCATTTTATTGAAAAAGGCTGTTCAAGTTATTTTTTCACAGTAAGGATATAGCATTGAAAAAATGAGACTATAACTGTAACATATGGGAATGTGTCAAGGTTCCTTTAACTAAATCTATAGCTTAATGTTGGAATAACCCAAATTAAAAAAAATATATAAAAATGCTGTTGAGTCAACACAAAGTCAATTGATTTCATTCCAAGTGCTTTTTCACTTGGTAGGTCACATTTTAGGGGCTGTTACCATATTAAGATGTTAATGGCTTCATCAGGGAAGTAAAGCTGCTTCATCATATTTTGAGGAGCTCTAAAACTAAAATATTACATGACTGTCAATACAAACCCACAAGTTACCTTTCCTCCTTTTCAGACAGATAATGCAGTGGGATGTGACGATGCATTACAACTATGTAATAATAAATACAACCTAGTGGTTAAGTCAATACACATTAGTTCACGTGAGTATATGACGGATGAGTTAAATATTGCATATTTAAGTTCTACTATGGAAAACTCAGAAGTGGACAAATGCTTTGATATTCTTTAAAAAAAAAATATAATCCATAAAGCTGTAAAAGTTCTGTAAATACCTTAATCTAGCCAAAGCTGACTAAAACAAGACATAACCCTCCTGAAACTTCAGAAAAGCGAAGCATCCTGGTTCAGAACAACTGTGCCATAAAGGTCAAAGGATGTATTTGCTGGTTTCACGTCAGGAGGACTTGATTAGGCTACAGAGCTATAAAGCACTGACTAGATCTGGCTTTAAATTTTGTTAAATTCCAAAATCAGTTAATTCGAATTTTTAAGAAAACCTTATTATTAAGTTTTCACCTGCAGGTATTTCAAATTTATTTAAGGTTTCTTTGTCCTTCTTACCTACTAGTTTATAGAAATGCAAACAGGGATAGGGACATTGACATTTTCCAAACCTCTACTTCTCCTGCCCAACCACCACCCCTCCACTCTGCTTGCAATCACCATTTCCTACCAGATAAGCAACCTGCAGCTCAGAATTTTCATGGTGTACATGTAACGCCCTAAACCTTGGCAGGTGTGGAAAACTTATTTGCCAGAGTTTCACTAGTGCAAAGACGCAATTTTCATTTGTGTTCAGTCGCTGTAAAGACCAGTTTGGGTTCAAAAGAGAACTCAGCAATAGTCAGAATTCAAACAGCACAATTCAGTACAGAGGACCTTGACTGCTCCATCTTCTAGACAGACCTATGAGATTGATCTGTTTTATCTGACTCGTGATAAAGAACTCAAACTCCCACCCCCTACCCTGCGCAACATCTAATGATTAGAGATCCTATGTTCAAATATTCCCAGTGTAGCACAGACATAGTCTGGATGATTAGAATAGTACTTAATTATCAGCAATTGTATGTCATTAGGCCCATAGTAAAAGGCTGCTGTATACAAAACAAACATTAAGGGAAAGCCAACTGCAAAGCAAAGGCTGACCTTTAGCTGGTATCCCTAGAAACGCTTTGGCTAGCTAACAAGTACTATACAATATTCAGATTTGTGCATTTTCTATTTTAGTGTATTCTGAAACGCCAATACATTAAAAGATCAGTCAGGTTCACTAATTACTTCAAGAATTTACTCGCACTACATAATGATATGCTGTACAAGTAAGATGGAACCTAAAAGACCAACTTTTAAAGGAAGAGTTCTGTTGTAAAACTTTCAGCTTCAAGTTTTAAAAATGCAGACAGACAGCAAGACCAAAGCTTCACCTACAAACGTCTTCAGAAAGCGAATGAGAATGGTCTTACACTCCAAAACTTTAATGCAACACCAACTCTCACTGCACCATGTCCAGACAACCACATTTGACAATTTAGTTATGATTCCTCATGATACACAGAACATTAATTCTCTTTTAGAGTAACTCCTGCACAATTTCTTCTCTCGGCCCACCTCAGTCAGCTGTCCCAGGGTCTGGTGTGTACGCCACAACGGGCCTTGCCACCTCTTCCTTAATGCATCTACACAACACTTACCGCGTTTCTGTTGTTTTGTGGGTGAAAACATTAAGTCACCGCACAAAACATTTTTCTTTTTCTTAGCCTTGCAATAAAACTTAGGAGTAAGAGAGAAGCTAGCCATTTTAAGTGACGTTTGGACAGGAGCTCATTTTCAGCATTCCTGCTATAGATCTGAACAAGAGCTTGACAAGAGCTGTCAGTATCAAAATCCAAGAATCTTTTACTTCCTAAAAAACAATTTCTAGATATTTAAACGCTTGTTAGTATTAGAGTTGCTAAGCTCTTTGAAGTTCAGGGTATTACAAAACTCGTTCACTCAGTTCATGCTCTCCCCACCTAGCCACATCCTGATAGAAGTAACCAGACTATTCATACATTGTTTTTACTTCAAATTAAACCAACAAGCCTGAGAATGTTGTTCCACAACCACGTTCTTGCAGAGCAAAGCCAACTCGAGATTTCTTTCCTGTCCCCATGTTCCACTTTGTCACCTCCCTCCGTTTTGTTGATGCAGCTGCTTGCTAGACAATGCTGAAACCCAACGATCCCCAGCTAAGAAAGTGGAGTTTATTGTTGGTGGTTTAAAAAAAAAAATAATAAAGTGCCACCACTCCAGCCACGTCACTGCTTGGTTTTCAGCGTTACTCCAGTGCCAGTTGTGCTGTTGTAGATTATGCACAGTTAATGAGCAACCAAAGTAGCAGCTTTCCAAGTTCTCCCACTGGAGAAATGTCTTGACATGCTATACCAGAAGAAACCATGGTGTGGTCTAGCCCGCTGCTCCCCACGCAGAAAGCATCTCTGCCGTGACTGACAATCACTAAAATACTAAAATACTCACAATCAGTTCTCAAATCTCCAGAGGTGGATCTTTCACGATGTTTCTCAGCAAAACAAGGACTTCATTCTAATTTTAATCATTCTTCACACATCATTTATTCCCAGAAACTCTTGTTCCTGAACGTATTCTATTTACAGATTAATTCTAATTAAGGCAGCACTGAAACTTCTCTATCTTAGTCCATGGGACCTTTGCTTTGTCAGACAAAGCTCTTTTCTTGGGTGGAATACTGTTAAAACTTCTCTAAAAGAATATTAAGAAGTGCTAATGCTCAGAGTTTGGCATAAAACACCTTAATACTCTTTATTATTTAGCCATTATGATGCCACCTCCTTGTTCTGACAGGCGATACGCACTCAAATCTAGTTGTGTTTTAGTTCAGTTTCAGGCCTTGCTGTCTCTAAGTATCAGTTCAACATGGGTTTTTGTTCCAAAAAGCACATGAAAGGATCCATGTCTGAAGCACAGCCAGTGCTTACAAGTTTTTTTCCAGCTCCCTGACTCTGCAAAGTGATCTGTGCAGAGAGATCTATGCTTCTGCGGAGCTCCATTTCAGTCAAATCAACTCGCAAGATCCACACCTCGCTCATCGATACACTCCAAAATAGCTCAAGCAGTAAAGCTGCACAGATTATTTGTAATATGCAGTATATATTATAATATATATAATATAAATTACGGTGTACTTCATGGTCTCCTAACTATGGCAAGATGCCGTACCCAAGTGACATGAGCTATCGCTCAGATTGCTTCAGCATGTTCTAGAAACCCCCAGTTTTCAGACTGAAACTGCTGCCTTACTAAGGAAAGGGCGAAGCTCAAAGAGCTGAAGGAGGCCTTGGAGATACTGGTATTATAAAACAGTATAGAAACTTTAGGACAGTCTTAAGGTAGGAAGCCGCTTCACTTGCGAAATAAAGGTTGCACGTCAGAAGATGAACTAAGACACACACGAGAGCCATCAAAGCACGCAGGCTGTGTCATAACACCTAGATGGCAGCCTCCATAACATACCTAACGGCTTCCCCCGTCTGGAAAAAAAATCAGTCTCTTTCTGCAGAACTCCATTATGGCATAAAGCGGAATACTAATGGCAAGTATTTCAGTTCTAAGGTAAACAACTATGTATATAATTCCTGCTCCCAGTCCCTCCTTGATTCCTTCACTTTAAAAAAAGCCCTCTGAGGCATTAACAAAAGGATTCATGTTGCAGTCTTACAAAAGAAAAAACTGAGCTGTTGCCAATTTTTTTTTTTTTTAAATAAGCACCATCTTGGAAGTGTAATTAGCAGCTCAAAAGTACACGTTAAGCATTTAAACAGCTTTTTCTATGGGACCTGCGTAAGCATTTGTAAACTCGTCAAGACTTCAGCTGCAGAAATCGCTCAATGTAGAAACTGTGAGTGCAGGTCCCCAAGGTTATGCCAAGCTTCCCTGGTGAGCAGACTTCTACAAGCCCATTTCAATGTAGGAACATAAATTATGTCACTTAATACAATGCTAATAATCTTGCAGGATATTATACAATAATCGCACTTCCAAGTGAGAAGCACCACCACTGAGGAAGGAATACAAAACAGATGAAACCCTGCAGTGACTCAGTTTGAGCAATTTATGTATAAAGCCTTCAAAATTACACCCTGAAGAAGCCTAAATTTAGGCTGGATTCAGTAATGTCAGTATTTCAACGCTGAAGGTAGTGGAGTAAAATCTCAATATACCGATTAAAAAAACCCAGATACACTGTAAACAACAGGGCAACGGTCAACCTCTGTCTCATGCGGCTAGAACTAAAACCTTACAGGTTGGGTTTATTGAGATTATTCCAGTGGGGTTTTAAGGTCAGTGTTGTTTTTTTCAAGCACACCATACACAAGTGCAAGCTTTGAATACTATGTATTTCTTCTAGAAAAAAAACCTATGGAATTAAGTAACAATTCTTGTATATTCTTTCAATTCTGAAGACCAAGAAGCATCTTCCCTCATAAAGACACAATTTGTCTATAATCTTCGCTTAATGTGTTGCCATTTGGGTCAGGGATGTAATGGTACAGACTGCACATATACACCTGTACAGCCAAAATTACACGATGAAACCAGAAAATAATTTAGAACTCAGCAGTCTGAGTCCCGAACCAGACCTCCACAGCTGGGACTGCCCATTGTAGCAGGTGCTGCACAACTGGGAGGAGGAATTCTGGTTCGCCGCCCAGCCTCCTAGCTAGGGTGGCCATCCAAATAATAGGACACACTGCACTACAAACAAAAATACTTAGCTTTTTGGGGGATAGCTTAACAGGACCATTTTTTATTTACACTAACATGCTTTTCAAAATAGAAAAATGTTCATCTGCCAGGAAACAATTTTTAGTTTCCTCAGTCTTGGGAGCGTTCGACCCCATTTTAAACAGTGTTTTCCATCATGAACTTGCTTAGAAGAATGTCCTCCTACCATCTAGGACAGCTTGATCTTAAGGATTTTTACTTTGAAAGGTACCTTTCTCATTCAATTTGAGACCCTTTGTAACATGTTTTCAAGTTTTCATACATAAAACGTCAAAAGTATTTACCTGCCCATGCAGTATTACAGTCTCATCTATCTTTATATTTCAGTTCTTCCTCTAAAATTCACGCAAAGTGAACAGCCTGAACACATCAAGACTGTACTCAGAGTTCAACTTCAAAACGCAAACAGAAAAGAGATGCACGGTAGTATCCTTTTTATAAATGCACCGATCCAAGCGCTTCGGGTGAAAAGCAAACAAAGAGTTAATCCACATGCGAAGGGCTCCATTTCAGTAAGAGCATGAATAAACCCCCACAGAAGGCTTCATTGCTAGCAGCAAACTCCACCGAGTCCAGACGAACCAGCAGGAAGAACAGAGGGCGGATAATCCTGTAAAATTACCCCAGTGGAAATGTTGATAAATTCCCAATTACGAGACCTGCTCTAGAATGAAAAAAAAAAATGCGAGACACAATACAATTACCAGTCAACACTTGCACATCTTTGTATTTAAGCCAGACAAATACCACAGGTATTTCTTAATCCCTTGAATTTTGAATTCGTTACCCATTGTGGCGAAATCTAGATTAAGGAAATAAGCCCCAGAAATCCAACAAAAAGCCTGAAGATCTGCAACCTTAGTTACAAAGCACAAACCCACCGGTGGAGTTGGCTCTTCAGCAATAGAATTTTCTATGCATTTGTGGAAATACAGATATATTTTAAAACCAACCCACCCTCTGTTTTACCGTATTTGTTCGCAATCTCGCTCTTACGTGACACAAAGCCAAGCAGGTTTCACACGAATTTTTAGTGTTTGTGGAAAAATTGCGTACAAAATGCATTACCAAGATAGAGATAGGTGTGTCGACACGTACTTTTCTAAAGCCTTGTCTGAAACCAGGCTTAATACTCCCTGCAACACCGCACAGCAGCCAAGCTCCGCTGTGAGCGCGCTGGCGGACCACGGCCGTGCCAGCCCCGCTCCTCCACGCCTCAAGGATGCACCCCACGCGGGAGTCTGCGCCCAGTCCGCGTGTTCCGCCCCACTACACCTGTCCCACAGTCCAATAAACCCCCCTAATTAGCTTAATCGAAGAGAAATTGCTGTTCAGACGCATGAGCCGCCGAGTTTCGCTGACCCCCGCCCCGCCACGGGTGCCCCCCCTCAAGCCGGGCCCGCCCGCCCCAATTCCCCTCTGTTTATCCCTGCATGCGTCTGTCCCGCCGCCTCACGTGCCAGCGCTCCGCCCGCCCCCCGCTCTCCCCCATTGGCCGCCGCGGCTGGCAATCACGCCCCGCGCCTGCCTCGCCGTTTCCCTCCGCCGGAACGAGCGAGGGCCGCTCCGGGCCCCAGCGCCAGCAAGGCCGCGGCTCCCGCTGCCGGCGGGGCGGGCAGCTGCCGGCAGCTCCTTCCGGAGCAGGACGAGGCGCTCGGCTGACAGGCAGCGCTGCCAGTCCTCGGTGCGCTCTCGAGGAGGCAAATCGGCCTCCGGGGAGGCCGAGGCAAGGGGCAGCCGTGCGCTGAGGGTGGACGGGCAATTATCAGATTGATGTCATTTCCCTCTGCCTTTGTTTAATTATTTTAAACTCAATTGCACAGCGAGGAAAAAAACAACAACAACAACAAAAACTTAAGGCTTCCAGATGCCATTATACTAATTTTTCTTAATTGCCTTCTCGATGCAAATAAACCCGGCTCCCTGCGAGGCGCCGCCCGGCCCGGCTCCCTCCCGCACGCCGGGTGGGTGTTTACTGGCCCGCGGCCGGGGGTGCGTGGCCCGGGCAAGGTCCCGCCGGCGGAGCCCCCTTTCCCCGCCGCTCCCCGCTTTGATAGCAGACATTTCCCACCCGCTTCCCCGGGGAGCGGAGCCTCCCCCCGCCGTCCCCGCAGCAGCAACTGCCCGGCGCCCAGAGCTTCCTCCACACCCCTCCTCCCCGGAGCCCCCTCACGCCCTGAGGGCCCTCACCCCCCCTTACCCCCATGTCACCCGCAAACGACACCGCACGGGGGGAGCCCCCCCCGGCCAAACTCTGAGAGAGGCTCTTCCCCCACCCCCCCCACCCCCCGCTGTAATAACACCGCTCCCCTCCCCCACAGCAGTAACACCCCCCCAAGTGCTGCCCCCCCGAGCGAGAGCCCCCCCTCCAGGCGAGGCGCCGCGGCCGCCCCCCGCGGCGGGGGCCGCCCCTACCTGTGGCTGCAGCATCCCCGTCCCCCCGCCGCCCTCGCTCCGCCGCCTGCCTGGCTCTTTGTTTCCTGCCGCGGGCCGGACGGGAGAGCAGCTCCCCCCCGCCTCCTCCTCACACTCATTGAGAGCAAACAAGCATCATGGCGGCGCTGGCGGCGGCAGCGGCTGCGGGCGGGCCGACCCTCCTCCTCCTCCTCCCTCTCCCTCCGCCTCTCCCTCCGCCCCGCCTGCCCAGGCCGCCCGCACTCCGCGCACGCTCCGCGGCCGCGGAGGGGAACGCGGGGCGCGGGAGTGGGACACGGAGGCGGGAGGCCGGGGCCAGCTCGGGAGTACTCGCGGCTGGGGGGGGACGGAGAGGCCGAGGGCGCTGCGGCGGAGCAGGGGAAGGGGTACGGGGACCGAGGGCATGGTAAAACTCGGGGGAAGGCGTTTCGCGACGTGTTCGGGGGTACCCCCGTTAGAACCGGGGAGGGGCGGGCGCGGAGGGATGGGGGGTGCAGAAAAGCGGGTGGGAGTAACGTGTCAGCTGGGTGGTAAAACGCGGGACCGCTACCAAGGTGTACCGCAGCGAAACAGTTTCTAGCGGGAGTCCATGGAGCCTGGTTAAAAGAGTCACTTGTTTGGAAAAGAACTTCAAATTCTCGTGCAAAAGTCCGACCCGGGAAGTCCAGCTGCAGTGGAGGTGCGCAGGCAGGATGCGGGTGGTGCGCGGAGCGCTTGGCAGCACAGAGGGTCTCTGTACGTGTCTGTAACAGCAAAACAGCGCCCCAGCGCCTGGGCTGTGGCATTTGCACGAACAGTGTTTACCGTGAAATGGCCACCAGAACTGCCACCATCAGCATCTTTCTGCAACTCGGGTTACAGCTCGCGTCATTTTCTCCCTCGAACTGTTTTCGTGGCTGCGTACCAAGATATTTGGAAAAATAAAGGACGTTCTCGTTAAGTGTTGTTATTACTGCCCATGTGCCACAAGACTTTACAGGCGGATGAGAGATGCTGGGTGAAGTGATGGTGGGAAGTGCCACCCGTGGTGTAGCACTGGCCAAAATTGTAAAAAATAACTTCCAGATGAAGGATTTCCTCTGATTTTTCAGAGTTAAAATGTTCCAGCATTGGTGCTGCAGCAGCAAACGTGCGCTTGGTATGCACCACCTCTCCAAAAGGACTGGTGAAGAGAAAGACGTTATCCCGGATACACAACCCTGGAGTTAAATAAGAATTGAAGCCTGGTATAACCGGATGTGTAGCTGGAAATAAATGGCACTCGCACTGTTGTGCAACATGGCATTGTCCTTTAACATCGTTTAAAGGAGGATGGTACCTGGTCGTGCTGCTGAGTACCACCACCACCCACCATCTAGAGCAGTGCTTTTTCAAAGCACTGCACACAAAACCCAACCTCAAAAGGATGAGCCCTTTGGCACTTTGTTGGAAATAATCCTGCTGTACTTCAGATTTCTGTTCGGCCTTATCGTATCACATATCTGCAACGCTCTCGGATGATAAACTATCTCCTCACCACATGGTGCAGCCCTGGGCTGGAGATATCTGAGCTAGCTCCGTTACGGGACGTGGCACAGGCTCTGGCAGAAGCGCCGTGTGCTTCCCGGGCTTGGCTGGCTCTGGAGATCTGACAGCCAGTCAGGACTCACTCAAGCAGCTCTACATGTCATTCTCCTGCATGTCTTCTCTTTCCGATAACCAGCTGTCCCACACATTCTTCAGTTAATACTTTCTAGGTCAGATATGGCCTCAATAGACTATATCATTTTGCCCAGAGCTAATTCCCCAAAAGCAGCAGGAAGGTCTTTGAATACGTTGCAGGATTTTCCAGGAACTGCTGCTCAGCAAAGAAAATTCAGCTGATCACAAGTCTCTCAAAAAACGCTTGCAGGGAAACTTCATTCCTCGGGGATGGATACTGGGGTAATATTACAGCAGAGTCGGAAGGGTCTGCTGGCGAGGGCCTTCCCCGCTGTGAGTGGAGAACAAATGGCAGAGAATACTGGTAATTCTCAAATAACGGAGATAAGCAAAAACGAGCATTAGAGGAAATCATTTAAAAGCAATTAAAAAATAATTCCATATTGTTGCCCATTATATAGACTAAGAGGAGATCACAGCAATTTGGGAGATTTCAAGTTAATTAACTTTACGCTAACATTCCAGGTTAGTTATAGAAAAAACCAGCTATATTTGAAGAGTCTGAAGTTACGGTCTTTCATGTCAACAATTTTTCTTTGAACTGCCAGCTTGCCTGTGTGGTTTGAAACAACAGAACGAAATAAAAACGGGTATGTGGGGTTATTTTAGAAACTGTTACGCTCCGCTGAATTTCCTGTGCAGAAGTGCTGTTGCTCATCTGTACGTATGATTAACTTTTGCTCCCTGTAAGTGTTATCAGACCTGTAACCAGGCAAACAGCGGAGCAGATGGCCAGTGCCGGTATCGGTGTTTCTGGTCTGGGCGCTTAATGAGATCTGAGAGTGTAATGTGAGCCTCTTTCATTTTGTCTGTCTCGCATGGCAGATATACTTCGTGCAAGTGCTCCTGTTGCTCAAGGTCACAGATTCATCAATCAAAAGAGAGCCCTTCCCATTAATCTTTTACCTGCCCATGAGGGTTTCCGTACGTTTCAGGAGCTGCCATGTTGCGTGGAGTGCCCTGGTCCTGGGTTTGGGACAGCACCCAAGACAGTGAAAGACAAACAGCTTCGAGCAGAAATTAGTCACACAATGTTAAATTTACTGTACTCTGCGTTCATTCATTAACCCTAAACCAAAAATACCTTTTTGTGCTGAGAAATAAGGCTTCAGTTGGGCCAAATCTCGCTTGTGACACATAACCACGTGTCCCACAAAATGAAGGTGAATGTCCTACAACCTTTCTGACCTTACACCTGGAGACAGAAGTATTTGCTGTGAGCAGCTTCCAAGCTCTTAGCATGCATACATCCGAGGCAGGAGCTGGGGAGCGTGCCTGGGAAAGCTCGGGAAGGGCTTCTTGGTCCATGTTACCCACACTTAGATCTCTTTTGAGGTCCTGTTGCCTCCATGCGCTGACAGAGGGATGTGAAACTTGTGGTAGAGAGTTGTCTTCGTGGCTGAGCTATGGTGCTTTTCGCTTTGTTTCAATCACCAGATTTGGTGAAGCTCTACTCTTCTGAAATATCTAGATACGGTTGTACAGTAGAGGCTTCTCTAAGTTTGACTTCTAAATTCTTTGTAGGAGAAGATCCCTTGTGCTGCGTGGCTCGTACACGGTGGGTGAGCTGAAGAGACATGGCCCCATCCTGAGAGGGAGCAGGAACGGAGCTGCCACGGCTTGTGAAAGCTCTCGTGTCTGGGGTTACAGAAGAGGTGAGTGAGGCAAGGCTCAGTCCTCTCCACTCCCCCGCACTCCGTGCCCAGGAAATGTGAAAAAAACAATGTAATGCAGGCAAGAAATGAAGTGGGGGAGGAGAGCAGAGGTATGCAAAGCAGGGGAGATGATGGGGAGGAAAGAAGGGAGGAGGAGAGGGATCCCAACCAGGAAGGCAGAGCTTGATTGTGGTGTAAATTTCCAATATATCCAGGTAGAAAGGCAGGGATCTGAACTGCAGGACAGCTTCCATGGCTATTGAGATCAGTGGGATCACTACTCTGAACATGGGATATTCCTAAGTGACAGGTACTCTGACAGATGAGAACTTGGAGCACTCATGTTGTACATCTACCGTCATTGCATGCTTAATGATTTCAGCCTTAAGTTTTATGGCCTGCTCTCCATCTACCGTGTGAATGTAAGAGCATCTTCTGTCACGGTAAAGATAAATCTTTGATGTTTATTGAGCTTTAAACCTACAGTGAAAGCCCCATACAAAAAGCATTGAGGCAATTAATATTCCTGCTTTCTTCTGCATGGAATGGAGTGCAGTGGTTGCCAGAAAACTTGTATGTAAAAAGATAATTGAAAACTCTCCTTATGCATATCCACACCAGAGCTGAGTTACGAATTTTTATCCTGGGTTGGCACAATTTATAGGTAAGGGCTTTGCAGCCTTAGCATTAAAGTAATGCACACTGTTACACAAAAAAAGGTCTAAGTACTTAAAAAGAATATGAATATGAGCAAAAGCTTTATTTCTAGAATGATCTGC
Source organism: Bucorvus abyssinicus (assembly GCA_009769605.1). Taxonomy (NCBI): domain Eukaryota; kingdom Metazoa; phylum Chordata; class Aves; order Bucerotiformes; family Bucorvidae; genus Bucorvus; species Bucorvus abyssinicus. The sequence goes on along the minus strand of CM020041.1, from coordinate 5,394,832 downwards.
ATTTAGTATGAAGAATTCCATAGTGAGAGAAGAATTTCTAACTCCTTTTTGCCAGTTATGGATACTACTACTTAAGTCTGCCACCACCTGAGATGCTTGTACGCCATGTTCAGATGACTGTTAGAATTATTTAGACATCTCATCTGCTATCGGGACTGTAACAGTTTAACATGTGTTTTGAGTCTTGTTCTCTCCCTCAAGCTTGCAGGTCTATAGAGCATTTAGTCATGAATATTTTCTAGCATGTGCATTTGTGCTAAGCTGTAGTCATCAAGTGACAGATCTAAGAATACCATAATTCTTACTTGTCCTAATCAAATATTAAAGCCTGAACACTATTAAGAAGCTGAAATTATGAGCCATGATGTTGTTTTCCTCATTGTCGTTTTTTAGGTACAGGCTGATCCTCACAAATTTTTGTCTCTAGAAGCACCTCCGGCTCTTGGTTACCTTTCTCCAAGAAAGGGACCATCTTTTCATATTAAAACCAAGTTCAGGATATGAAAGAGAAAGTAAAAGGTATGACCTTCATGCATGTGTTACACGGGCAGAGCTCCTGGTTGCATTCAAAGCACCGCAAAAGGAGCACAAGGCTTTGCCTTTCATGGCAAGAGCTTTTATGTGAGTGAGTGAATAGTGAAAGTTGCTATGAAGTACTTGAATGCCCAGTTATGGAGTCACAACTGAGAGGTTAAATACTAAATAATGGCATTATTGATGTAAGAGGGAAGGATCCTCATTAGCGGGAAGCCGGCTGCTCAGATTACCCATCCAGCTTTTTGGTCCTTTCTACCATATCCTCTTCTCTTTGTACCCATTTTGGCGGGTTTTTTCCCTTCTTCTGTCAGCATCTTGTTTTTCATCTTTATTCATTGTTGCTCTCTACGCTTTTCTGTAGCAACAGAAACATATTTACTTGCAAGCTGATCCCATCTGTGCTCCTGCGTGGCGAAGCTTCCCCCTGCCGTGGCACTGCATGTCTGATTTAGTTTCGTACGGCTGGGAGGAAGCTCCAGCCTTCGGAGTGCCAGGATTTCACACCGCGGATCAGACAGGCAGGGTTCTGCTGCCACGACAAAAAACAGAGGCTGCGCAGTTTTTCTTGTGTAAGGAAATGCAATAATACTCTAATCATTTGACGCCTGATAATTCACCGAAATGGAAGACTGCTGGACTTTTAATTTAATTGAGTTTCTCATGCTTGCACTGTTTCTGCTCGTGAAGCAGAATATATGGGGACTATAACTCAAATGTACCCTAAGCTGTCTCATACCTTGCAAATTAAGTAGGATCAGGACTCAAAAGAGATAACTAAGGAGACCTATGTCCTGGAGGAAATTACCATGAATTACAAAATGATGGTTTCTCTCTTAATATAAAATGAACTAATGCTCCAGTGTGACACTATGGAACTCTTCCGTTTATAAAGGTACTGTCTTTCAGGAAATATATATGTTAATCCAGCTGTCATGCATAAATTCTCATCTGGGCCCTGATCTAATTCCCATTGAAGCAGAGATGGACTCAATCTACTTAAATTTCTCCACGCAGTTTCACGGCTTTCCACTACCTTCATCTGTTGTATCACATTACTGTGTGTGGGTAGAGTTGCCACATTCCACCCATGACACAACTGTTTCGGTGGCAAGTGAAGTGATATGTGCATATGGTATGTGCAGTCTTTACACAAACCGTATGCTTTCAAACAGCTCTCTGTGTAATTGGGGAAAGCTCTGGAGGCTTCCTGAACAGAAAGTCCATTTGCTACGTTATTAGAAGACATCGCAAGCTTTGTTTATCGTTTGCATGACCTTACTTATGGTATCTGAGAGACAGAATGAGTGATTCATTGTTCACTTTTTGTAAATTAGTTACTCTGAAGAGCAGTAAAATGATTGCAGGAAGATTTTGGAATCAATCTCTTTAATTTCTTATTTCTTGCATCAAACCTTAGGCCAAAATTTTACTTATATAACAGTAAGTGACTTAATACAATTTCCAGCCACAGTTGTACATAGTCTTCATTTTACTACCTGTTACACATTTCCAAGATGTTAAATGTCCTCACTGCTGAATGTTTTGTGTAGGAGATCATTATTTACTTGAAGAGTTTTGGCTAAGGACAGTCTCTAGTGGGGGAAAAAAACCTCCACTGAATTTATAAAGTGCACTTTAATTGTGAGGCTAATATAGGTGCTAGTATTTTTTTTTCCATTGGTAGTTACAAAAAAAAATACAAAACGACTGAATAAATTGAACTAGTAGTTGAGTGAGGATACTTCTGTAATATCTGAATTGACAAAATAGGACACTAGGTTTGCAGAGATGGGGGACAACATGGTATTGAGTAAAATACCAACACAGCCAAAATAATTAAATACTAAAACTTGGCAGCTTCTCACGCAGAGCTGGGTCTGTTGCTCTAGGACACCCTGGGGTAGGATTCACCTAAATAAGTGCAGGCATATATTGTACATGTCTGTGAGCTGCTCACTGTAGGCTGCCCTTACAGTCAGAGGCGGCTACAGTACGCATCCCTGGGGCTGTAAGTCCTTTCTGAAGGCTTTGAAGGCAGGCGTTGGACCTGAGATTATGAAGCTGGAAAAGGTTTGTTTCCAAGCAGCTGGAGACCTCAGTGAGCTGAATGAACACGGGGTATTCACTACTGCAAAGGGAAGGGGGTTGACCCAGTGCCTATGGCCATGCTGGCTAAACGTCTGCACCACGGAACAGCATTTGCTCAGAAAAAGGTGAAAATCATTGCCTGCTTCTCAGGTGGTGGCTGCAGGTGACAGGAAGAAAATTTGTCCAATGTTTACAGCTGGTGATCAGTGCGGTGCATGAAGGGTTTTTCCACTCCTTCCAAAATACTAGACACTTTAATAAATGCCTTCAGTTGGGGTGAAATGCCAGATTGAGCGAGCCACCGATGTGACCTCCCATTGTTTCCTCTGTGTCCAGAACTGTTGGGCTGTGAGATTAAAAAAAGGGACAAAAAGTTGTAGGACAAAAATCAAAATGTTTGAACCTAATGCAGCAGCCTCAGGCTAAATCACGTTTCCAAAAGTGTGGCTTTCAATATCCAGCCTACTCCTGAGGAACTGGCAAATGCTCAACAAGCACAACACGGAGACAACTGGCAGCCTGAGTCATTTTCACATGTGATTGTTGAATGTGACAGATTGAGAATAGCAAGGAGTGCGAGTTCATGCTATGAGAGTGAAGTAACCCAGCATCCACTCGCTGGCTCAAGGCTGCGGGTAGATGTGGAGTGCTGCGGGAGAGAAATGCTATCAAGGTTTCAAAAAGAAAAAAAAAAAAAACGGGTTTAGAACACATACTATTTTCTTCCTTTGCTCATTTTTACTTCACTGTAAATTGTTTCTTTCTTCTCTTTATGGCAGATGGAAAGTAAGAAAGGAGCCCTTGAAATGTATTTGTAAAGCCTGAATTGCCATTAACTTATTCACCTTCTTGCTTTTTCTCTGAACATCTTTTGCCTTTCTACTTTACACCGATACTGGGTTGGCCTTTTCATTCCTTGGTAGCTACTGCTCCAGCACACTGGCAGAACAGAATCGATTTCAGATGGAGCTGGGGTAAAAGTGCTTATAGAAACGATCACTTTCGACCCAACCTGGTGGACGTTTCTTTCAGAGTAAACTGCAACAGGTTTGGGAAGGCCAGGGAAGTTACTGATGACTTTTCTGCTGCAATCGAACCTTCTGTGGCAGTTGATCAAAATATTGTATCTGATTAATTTATTAATTATATTTAACCTCACTTTATTTTCACACATGTTCTTGGAAAAGGTGACATCCTTCCCAATTTCTTGTTCAGAGATGTTCAACGCGTGATCTCTGCCAGCACAGCTGGGCACATGGGCTGGTGTTTGGGTTTTGCTGCTCAGCTATACAAGATTGTATGTGAGGGATTAGTTCATTTAACCTTTGTCAAACAGTGGGCTTCATTAATTAGTTGTAGAAGTGTTTTGAGGGTGTTGGATGAGAGGGTGTTGGACCAGTTGGACCAGTGGCGCCAGTGACACCTTACAAAAGAAGCAGATGTAAAGAGTTTGAGATGTGTAACTTCGATGCCTGGGGCCCTTGCAAACACCAAAGCTTCTGCACAGCCTGAGAAGGATGAAGGTGGGTTTTTGATATGTCCAGAGTTTTTTCCATTCTTCTTCTCGCGTCGGATCATGTGTGTAACCATGGGTTCTGGACATACATAGTTCTGGTTACAACAATTGCAACCTGGTCTTGTTTTCTTCTTTAATTCTCTATTCATCAAGACTGTGGGAGGATAGCGATTCCTGGGAGTCCTTTGCCTGCAGTGAGTGTTGAGTACCAAGACTGGATCCACTGGTCTCCATTTTATTTTACAAATAATTATGGGTAATATATTAACGCCAAACCTTTGCTGCCTAATGTGCTGGGCATGCTCTGTTTGGTCACCACAGCAACAGAAAAAGATTAAATATGCTCTTTGTATTTGCGAGCTCTGGGCTGTTCCTCTCCCCAGCCTTAGGTGATTTATTGCTTCAGAGCTGCGTTGCTGGTTTGGAGTCAATGACCGGGGGGGGATATGTGGAAGTGAAGTGACCTGTACTAAAATGTATCTATTTAAACCCACATTTACTCGGTGAATCTTTTGCCGTTGTTTGCCATAACGGCTGTCTGTAACAGCAGCAGCCCATCCGTGATGGGCCGGAGGGGGATGACCGACCCCAGGAGAGTGCCCAGGACAGGGGTGCGTGGAGCTGCTGTTGCTGCCTTCTCCATCTTGGTACCTCCATGGTCATCCATGGGTCTGGCATTTGTACGAAACTGCTCAAGCCTGGGCACCTTTCTCACCTTCCCTTTAACCTTGTCTCCTAATTCTCTCCTCAATGCTGCTCTTTATTGAACGGCGGCTGAGGCACCTGGGTTTGTTTAGGCTGCAGTAAAGGAGGCTGAGGGGAGACCTTATCACTCTCTACAACTACCTGAAAGGAGGTTGTAGCGAGGTGGGGGTCAGTCTCTTCTCCCAAGTAACAAATGATAGGATGAGAGGAAACGGCCTCAAGTTGTGCCGGGGGAGGTTTAGGTTGGAAATTAGGAAAAAATTCTATACAGAGAGGGTTGTGAAGCATTGGAACAGGCTGCCCAGGGCAGTGGTGGAGTCCCCATCCCTGGAGGGGTTTCCCAGCCGTGTGGAGGTGGTGCTGGGGGACAGGGGTCAGTGGGCACCTGGCAGTGCTGGGGGAACGGCGGGACTCAACGCGCTTAAAGGTCTTTTCCAACCAGAACGATTCTGTGAATCTGTGATATAACCAAAATCCCAGACCCTTTCTCTTGAAAGAGCAAACCCCCCGAGGCTGTCCGTGCCCCGACGGAAGCTGCTCCCGAGCTGCGGGGCCAGCAGCAGGAGCTCAGGCGCTGGCGCTGCCCGAGCCGCGGAGCGCCGCGCTGGGGCCGGACCCGGCCGCGGAGGCTGCTCTGGCAGAGAACGGACAGCAGGTGGTAGCACACGTTCATGCCATCACTTTTTTTTCCCCCCCCCCCAAAGAATTGGGCTTTGCAAAGCTTCGTCTTAGTGAATAGAAGGGGGAAGGGGGCAGGAAGGTTGCTTCCAAAGAGGATGAGCGCCTGGCTTGCCTCCAAGGTTTTTTGATTTTCCATGAAAGCTAAAGCAGCCCCCTTCCACTCCGACATTTCCAGAGACACTTCTCCTCCGTGAGATCCTGTTAACCGAAGGAGCTTGTCTTGGCTTGACTCTGTAATCCCAGGCGGGATAACTCGCCGGTAGTGCTGAGCAAGCAGAGCACCGGGGCCGGGCGAAGCCCGCAGGCAGACCGTGTCTACCGGCACTGGGAAGGCGAATTAAACCGGCTGCAGCAGCCAGCAGCGCTGCTGAAAGGAAGCGGTCTCTTCCAGCCCAAAACTCTCCCGAGAAGTGTGCCCATAGCCAGGGCAGCGCTTCAAACGGACGAGGTCTGGCCAGTTGGTCGAGCCTGCCCTCCAGCTGGCAGATAAACCACAGAGCCCTCTTGCCCACGGGCTGCGCACCAGCAGGAGCGATGTGCGCTTTGGACAAATACTCCTGTACGCTTTGTGATAAGACGGGGCTTTGAATTTGCCTGGTGAGAACATCTGCGTGGGACCGGACAAAGATGCAGACGGGGTTGTGAAGCATTCAGCCCACTTAATCCCTATGTCAATAATCCAGCCCGTGATTTATTTATTTAGTACAGCCACTTTGTTTACTGCTCGCTTTGGAGATGCTGCAGCTCCAATAAAGGTGCAAACTTGGGGTTTTTTTCTAATAACTGGACTTTCGTAGTTAACTCACATGTTATGGCAGTCCGCTGCGGCTGAAAAGCAGAGCTTCAGTGAAGTGTCTTCAAGGAAATTAAGGCGATCTAACCTCAGGTTTCTCATTTGACTGGGTTTATAATTGCTTTCAGACTGCCCTTAAAAGCGCCCACATCTGGAAAACAACAACATCTGCAGTTTGGCCACTGGGATAACAACTGAGTTCTTTCCTCACCAGACCTGGGCCAGAGCGCAGCTAATGTGTACCAGGAGGCTTAACCTTCCTGCACGGTGTGTATTTCCAGGTGTAGCTGGTCATGTAAAAAATATTATATATCTACTCTGTTATCTTTGCACATATCTATTTATCATTGTGAGGGCAGAAATGTCAGCATTTTGTGCTACAGGAAATGGATGCTGTCACAAGAATAGGTGATCAACATGGCTTGACTTCTTCTGAACACTTTTTTTCAGGATTGAACTATAAACCTACTGTAATTAAACTGTGTTTGAGGTTTTATGTCTTGATTTGGACAAGCCAGAACTTTTCTTCTGCAGCAGCAGGCTGGGATCCTTTTCCCAATTTAAATGTAGAAAAGTAACAATTCTCCAAGGAACTGGCCAGACTTCCAAATCTTCCAAAAGTTTGTTCTGTGTAGTTTATGAGTTCTCAATACACTGTAGTCACTGTGTCATCTGTTTTTCAGTGCAAAGCTGCCTCAGGCAGGTGCTTATTACAATATGTGGCAATATTACCTTTTCTTTCATTAAACTCTTACCAGTAAAACCTCCTTAATTCTCATCTGGATAATCTAGAAGATGAATTATTACTGCAGTCCTGCCGTTTTCCAGAGCTGTAGTTGAGCCAACCCCCAACTTTACCAAAAAAGTGGATAATAATTTTGTGTCCCAGTAAGCTGGTAAATCACATGGTAAATGTTAATAGCAGGCATAGTTCCTCAATGAAGTTGCACTTTTCTAAGTTATGTTTTGTAATGTTTAAATAAAAAAAAAAAAAGACTAGCTAGTAAACCATCCTATGAAAGACACATTTTAAGCGGAGAAGGGGGGTTGCTAGTGATGACTTATTTGTTCTTAAGTAAATGCAGAAGTAGCAACTCATACGAAGTTACTGGTCAAACTTCGCCAAATTCTGACGTGTCATTGCAACATGCTGCTTCTGAAGGGTGGTAATTTCAGAAATATCAGTGCTTGTAAGTAAAACTCCCTTCAGGACAGGATGATAGGAAAGCTCTGGGAACAAGTCCTAATGTAGATTGCGTGTCCTGCCAGTAACCTTCACTGCAATGACGCGGGAGGAACCACCCGTTGTAGGAGTGCAGATGGCTCACGCTATTAGAGGTGTCCCCGACAGGCTGGTCAGCTCTTTCTTACTTAATTTCAGTACAACAGGGTGCATACTATTAGTTGTAGAAGGGACATAGACGTGCAGGATGATGTCCAGCTCTGTAAACAGGACCTAAACCCTGAATCTCGCCTCCATCTTCTCATACTTGGGGCTTATGGCATTAGGGGCTGGACCAGGATCTGCTAAACAAATTCCTTTCTTTGTAAGGTGTCTTTTGTGGCTCACAGCAGAAGAACCTGAGTTGTGGATAAACACCAGCATGAAGGTGGGACTGGGACAATCTTTCTGGTTTTGCTTAGTGGTGTAAATGAGTTTAACTTTGTTTCTAAGCAGTGTCTTTAAAAAAAAAGAGTTGCTCAGAGACAAGTCACAGATCCTCATCCAGGAACTTCAGCCTGAAAGTCCAACTGAGCTCGTACATGTTTTTCACTGATTTGGGAAGCTCTGCCATTTGACCTCCCTTCTTGGTGGTTCCCATGGTACAATACTTAAATCCCTTGACTGCCATTTGACATTGTTTTCTAGCCAAAGTGAGACAGTGCGCACGCCTGGAGACCAAAGGGATGCTTCACTTCATTTGGGCAAAGAGCATGGTGCTGATATCATTACTGGTGGGTGAGCTGGTGAAAGACAGTCCGCTTCGCTCGCTTAGCAAAGATGTACGTCAGCTCTGGCTCCTGCGGCTCTGGCTTTTTGCTGGGGATGTCATGGGTTTGGTTCTTTGGCTGTCGGCCAAAGCATCCGGTATCTCTCCTACAGAGTCCTACTATTAGATATAGATGGGAGCTAAGGAGAACATTAGTAATCAGAACAACTCCACCCTATATGGTGGAGATACAGTACCCTGCTGGGAGATACCCATGGAAAACTCCCATAAACCTGATAAGAATCCATCAACTGACCTTTAATGTCTGCAAGTTTCAGCTGAAAAACATTTAACTGAAGGGAATGGTAGATCTGATGAGTTCCCAAGCCAATCTGAATGAGAGCAAGCTGAAAATGTGTTTAGAGCTTTTACTATAGAGTTGTGGGGTCAGTATGGTCCAGCCAGAAGAAAAGGTTTTCCTTTCTGTGAGAGGATTCTGTTACCAGTTCCCCTACAGAGGCCAGATCCTGTAAGGCTTGTTTTGTTAGAAAAAAAGCTTCTCAGCCAGAGGGTTGTCCAAAGAGATTCAGGCCATGCCTGTGTTTTTCTCATATTAAATAGCTTTCATTTGTTTGTGGTGCTTAGGTGATGCTTGTGGAGGTCAGAACGGTTCAGGGGATTTTATTCTGGGCATTTTTCTAGTGTACATCCCTGGAGGCTTGTACAGCCCTAAGGAACACACTGGCCCTGCTGCAAACTGTATCTCACCAGCGCAGAACTGAATGAAGACAATCGTGGTACAGTGCAGCAGGTGAAGTAACCTTCTGGCTCAACACTGTGAAGGGTTGGACACGAAGGAGAAGCAGCCCAGGCAGCAGACGTCAAGGGGAGCAGAGGCAATTGGCATGCAGGAATGCAGGGGGGAGATCTGCTCCAGACCCCAGCAGTAATAAAGTCAAGCTGCAAAAATACCCCTTTTTGATGGGAGATTTCGGGCATTCTGTCAGTTATCGCTGAAAACCAGACCGCGGCCTCAATCCTGCTTTCTCCAAGTGTGCGGATGTGTAGGTTCAGATCAAAGGGTCTGGTTCTTGCTTACTTTGTAGCTGCTCATCGTGGCCCTACGAAGCGTTTCAGTGCTTATGCAGTGAATGTGCATAATTTCATTGATCTCATTGAAACGGCTGGTGTATTTAAAATCAGGTGTTGGAGTGCTTTGCATGGTTATAAAGACCTCTAGGAAAGAAAAAAAATGATTTAATGGAAACATTCAAGTACTTTTAAAAAAAACCCTCCTCCTTCATGCTTGACTGACTGAATTAAAATGAGACTTATCAGACCACCTCCTCAGGACGGATGAAAAAAAGCAGATAGTACAGGGTAAAAGAGCATATTTTTAAAAGAAATTATTTCTTTAAACATCGCTTTCAGTAACTTTGTTAGTGACATGGTATTACTTGATGCGTCATAGGGTGTGTTGGGTGTTTTACACTATATTATATGGTGTAAAATTGTTCTCATTTGGCAGGAGAAATGTTTGACAGTATTTTGAAGGGCCTGTGGCTTGTGCATAAGAGACCTTTGTTTTTCAGCTGCTGTGCTGCTCTGCACTGGAAAAGCGACATTCCATATAACCAAGCTGTAAAAAAAGTAATTTCTGGTTGTAGCTCTAACTGATTACCAGTATAGGCAGATGTAACAGACTTGCTTTTGTTTGTTTTTCTGACAAATTAATGGTTAACAGGATTGCTTCATATTTTTAAACGCAGTAAAAGATGAAAATGGTTGAGTAAGACCTAATCCTCAGATTTTGAATATGAGTTCTGCCCACTCTGTAGTGTCTGGTCTGCGCTGTTGCTCACGGATGTGACTGGATTGATGTGGATATTTTCCTTTCTTCATCCCAAGTAACAGCTGAACACACAAATCCCAGCCTTTCCCAGTCAGAACTATCAGTTGCCTCATATGTAGCTTAGTAATACATAGAAAGGAGATTTGAAAATGTTATAGGGGACAAAGCAATTGTCATTTTTGCCTGCTTTGTAACCCAAACCACAGAATTCATCAGGAGGTTTCTGTATCAGCCCAGATGCTCTAGTCCAGCTACCAGCTGTGGGATAAAGATCTGTGAGCTTCAATACATGTAACTGCAGCCAGGACATAGGAGGAGGGTTGGGTCTAGTTTGAACAAAGACCCCCGCTGAATGCCAGCTCAGAGTCATCACTGGGTTTGCCTTGGCTCATTTAAACCTGTGTCTTCCCTCTAATCCATGGCTGCCATTATAGCTTCATTTCAATTGACTGAAACGATGATAACTCTGCTACAGGTGGTCCTTAACAGTATTAGAAAGGGCACTATAATGTGCTGTCTCCCTTTGGCACCATTCCCTGAGATAGCTAAAGTAACTCCAGGGGACTACTCCTCACTTCCAAGCATCTGCGAGAAAGTATCCTGGGGGCTCCTCTCTGGAAGTCAGCGGAGAAGCTGAACCAGAGAACGAGCAATTTAAAAGGAAATGGTATAAAACAATTTGCTGTGTTTGCCTTTTACAAACCAGGTTGCCTGTGCCTTCTGCAACGCGGCGCGGAATAGACGCCTGGTGTGATATTTCATGCAGCGTCCTGAAGATACTGGAGTCTCATTTCCAATAACCATCACCAGCAGGAACACGGCTGGCGTGTCCTGCGGTCTGGCTCTCCTCGCAGTGAGGCCCTGCAGAGCTTCCCCACAGAGGACATTATGCTCCTTAAAAAGTTCAGCTCGACTGTGCCAGCCACGGAGCGGAGCATTACACAGAGCTCTTGATTTTCTACAGTCGTTCGGTCGCTTGTAAGCAATGGAAAGGAAAAGCCACTCTGTTATCACAGCTGCCTTTGTAGGGAAACTGGGTGGATTTTATGACCCTGCTACAAGCATTTTATTACTTAATAGTAATTCCTAAATTCTTTTGTTTCCATCTCATTTGGAAGTAAGATGATTTGGGGATGAATTCCTACTTTTCAACCAACAGTCTTTCCTTGGATTCTTAATAAATCTTTGGAGGTGTTTTGATTCGTGCACGTGCGAACCCACCTGCTTCTGTAAACCAGCACCTCCCTTGTCTGTCACCCTCCTCTTGTACCTCCTCCTGCCTTGCACCGTGCCTGCTCTGAAAGCGAGACAGCCCTTTCCCGTCGACGTGGCAGCTCCTTCCCCTGCCTCTCTGCTGACTTTAGTGTCTTGATCCCCTGTCCTACCTCATTCAGAAGACCAGGACTCCTTACCCTCAGATCCCATTTTCATTTTTATTTTTGCTGCAATGTCACTTAACTGACCAGCTAGTGGTCATCTAGCAAAAAGCCAGACAGGGAATTAGTGTTAATTTGGGGGAAAATGAACCCCAGCCCACAAATGTTAGATGTTTTAAAAAACATTATTGTGCAGTCTGCTCTCCATCCTCCTGGCTCTCATCATTTATAAATTCAGAGCTCTCCAGAAGAACACACTCCTTAGCACAGCGGGATCCTGACTTGACCCTGGCTGTGTCTGCTGGGCTTGACTACGCCGTTGATGAGCAAACCGTACGTGTGCAGCGGCAGCAAGCGAAGTGAGCCTGAGTGTAACCTCCCTGCCGTCACCTCCCTGCCCACGTCATGGGAGACCCTGAATTACCCTCGAAGGGCGGGCAGGGGCAGGGGCACGCAGGCACCAAACCTGCTTGTGCACAAAACTTTTGACAGCTGAGAAGGCCAAATTTTGCTGGGTTAAACTGAGGACTAAGCCAAGCAAAGCTCTGCGGGGACCCAGCGGTGGCACTAGAGGCTGCCAGGCAGTCCCCGTCTCCTGAAAATCCATTTTTGTACGAGGCAGAGCCTCACTCAGGTCCCTGTGGACAGGAGTGGGTGAAGGGCCCTTGGTGGCCCTAGAGATTTTGCATACGTATTTTGCATGTGTGGGTTACAAAAGAGAATACAGACATTTACAACTATGTCTTCTGAACCACTTAGTGGTGTGTATATATATATATATATATATAGCCTATATGAACTTAAAATGTTGAGAGCCACTGGACTCTACTAGAAATATTACATTGCATGTTGGAAGTCCTCTAAAACCTTCCTGCTCTCCCTCCCAGAAGAATAGACAAGTTATCTCATAGACTTGTGCAACTCTTCTTCTGCATCACCACTGAGGGCCCCAATGAGCTCAGCTGGCAATGCCCCCAGCCGAGGCTGCCAGAGGAAGAGCTCACGCTGAGCAAACCCCACTGCACCTCACTGCAGTTCCCCCAGGGGAAATTGCAGCGAGATAAGTTAACTTCCTCTCAGCTGGAATTCCTGCAGTGTGTAGTTTTATTCTGATAATGTTAGCCAGTCATTTTAGATTTTAACGGTTGCTTTCCCCGTGGTGTGAAGGTGGAGGAGCATGGAGCTCCCTCTCGCTCAAAGGTGCGTACAAGAAGGGAGCACAGCACAAGGTCAACGCTTGCCAAGATCCTACAGAAGAATAACCTGAATGAGAGCTGAAGTTATGTCTTTAAAATACATGCTTTTAGTCTTCTTCCATTAAACAAGTCACTTGTGTAGGATGACCCGTTTTGTGTCCCATAGTCCTATAGGATTCAGCAGTGCCAGTGCTTGGGGAAAATGTGCTAAGTGGTGGACGCACAGAAAACTGAACAGCAGCTCCCCCAGAGCCATCAGCCACGGCCTCCATTCTCTATCAAAGCTGGTTAAATATCCAAGTGCTAAATGGTGGGATTTTTCCCTATCCCCTAAGCAATCTTCCGTTTCTTCTGTTTGTATTTGTAACTGCAGGTGGCATCTGATCCGTAAGACAAGTCAATTGAAAGCCGACTTTAATCCTAAAATGTGGGAGGTAGCTGGAGGGTGAAATCAGGCTGGGATTATGAGACTAAAGCTATGCTTTATAAAGGAAAACCTTGTGCCTTGCAATTGTCCTTGCAATGTTGTAAGACCCGGAGGTGTTGAATTAATTCCCAATACAGCTGAGTTCTAATTATCCAAACAGATCAGGGGACCCAGCAGCGATGCATCCCCCACTAAAGCTCACAAAGCCACTTCAAAGCAGTGTGTCGGTGTTCCCGGAGCCGCTGCTGTGTGTGCAGCCTCCACTGGTGGTACCTCGGTCAAGGTAGTCTCATACCTCAATGACAAACGAAGTGATGCTTGGTTTTGTGGTTGTTAAATAAAGATGGGACACCCACTTATTTAGATAATGCAAGTAGGAGAACATAGATAATGCTGAGATAATGGAGAAACCAGATCACAGAGGTTTCTGCAGAGGAGCTTGCAATCTCTAGTCAGACTTGCATGTATTTTGAAGAGGCTCCATTCCCAACAGGACAGAGCCAATTGTTTGTGATCTGAGGGTTTATCCATCACTTGCTGATGGTGTCTCAGTTTTCGTCCTTTCACCACTTGTGCTCCTGTGAGTAGAAGTCCAGGGGAGAAGGCAGAGCACACCCATCAGCAGCATTTCCAGGCTTGTTCATGCTGGATGCACACACGGGTGTCAGAGGAACCAACGCTCCTGCCAGCAGGGCAGAGGGAAAACGCAGCGAGGGTTTGCTGGTAGGTAGGTGGAAAAGTGAAGGGAAACCACAGGACGGCAGCGCACAGGCAGGTCTGTGCTGAGGTTGCTCACTGACTGCAGTTTGGGGCCAAAATCCCAGGGCCTCTGGTGTTTAACACATTATTGCTGAAGTAATCAGTCAGTGACAGACTTGAAAGATTTAATGCAGGGTAGAGCCTAGAGACTGGCTCATAGAACCTCCTGTATTTTGTTCCATTAGCAGCTTTCTGCCTGGAGAGCAGTCATAGTAGTCTTCTTCCTCAAAACGCATTAATTGTCTCCCAGAGAGATTGTCTAAGAAGAGTCATGGTCTGGTGGCTCGCACTGAAAACAGTCAATATCTGAAGTTCAGGCAGAGAAATGCCTTCTACCAGGATCAGCGTTGCTTCTGCAGCCAGGCTGCCCATGCAAAGGCAAGCTGCCCTGCTGAGGTTCTCCGTGCAGGACACGTGCAAATCGAGCTTGAGGTTATCACAGACATTTATTTTAAATTGACAGAACAGGGTGTGGTATTTTGGGCCATGGGTGGGACGTAGATTTTTGGGTGTTCTCCTGATTTATGATTGGAAATACTTAAAAAGCAGTTTCTGTTTTGCAGAAGAATGGCTATGTCATCTTCCTGTGAATAACAGGGTGTTCACATCCCCATGGCAATTGGACGTGGTAAAATAAACAGACGTTCTGAGGTTCTTCTACAAGAAGAGTCTTGTAAAGGTTTGAGGTTTAGTGCTCCTAATGCATATATATCCCTCTGCCTTCACATTTCTCAGAAACAACAAGCTCCACCATGGGGCACGCTACATCTCGTGGGAGAAGCAAATACAGATGGCTGGAAAAATTTTCATTAACTTTGTTTTAAATATATTGGAGAAGGTTTTAGGAATAAGGCACTCGATTCAACATGCCTACCCTTTATTTCCATCTGCCCTAATCCTGTCCTCAGCTTTCATTTCATATCCTAATACCTTTCCTCTTTCAGAGGTAAATAGAGATATCTCTTAAATTCCTCTGTCCCAGTCCCGTGCTCTCCAAAGGCTGCCGTGCAGCAGCCCCTCGAGGAAGAACACTCATGCTGAATACTCTCCTGCCCAGCACAAGCATTTATTTGTCTTTTCACCAGCGTGTTTTCGTGGACACGCACGGACACACATACAGATACCCCCCTCGCACAATTTCAGGAAGCCATAAGAGACCACAGCACTCAACTGAATTTGAGCCGTTATTTGAGCAAATGTCAGAATTTGTTGACCTTCCCGGCGCAGCTGCAGAGCTCTTCTGCCCGAGCCAGCTCCCGTGGGGCTCAGGACAGCTCAGGGGCACTTCTGGGTCTGGGAAGGTGATGCGGAGGTTTTGGGTTGCATTTGCTACACGGCTAGCGGTGATGAAGAGGAGGGGAGTGTTGCTGTCTGAGCCAATTTATACTTCTCGATATTTCACGACAAGCCCGGTATGAGAGTGCGGCTGCTTGGTGCTCCGTCCTACATATGGACTGGCGCTGCTTTCCCAAAAGGCTTCGTGCTCTAAACAGATGAAGCAAAGAGTGGAAGGGGAGCATGGAGGAGTGGGGAGTGCTTCCCCTCCCCACCTGGCAGGAATCTGCCTCTGCTGGAGCAGCACCAAAGCCTCCCGACTCCCAGCCCAGCATCTCATCCGCAGCATTTCTTATCTTTCTCTTTTTAGCATTCTTAAATGCATTTGATGGACTGCAGTTGCTGGAACACCCCAGACCTTGTGAGAGGCTCTGACGTGCAGTCGAGGACTGAAGTGTAAAGAGAGTAGTTTTTGGAGAGCTAGCCCAGCTCCAGCGATAATTCTGGGGGAAGAACAGTTCAGAGTCTGTTCTGCACATCCCAGCCAAGGGACTGCTGACGCACGGGGCGTCCAGGAGTTTGGGGAGTTGTCAGATTTGCTCTCACTTCACCTAAATTGTAGAGAAGAGAGAATTTTATCCTCGAAGAACAATAGTAAGAGGTATTGAAGGCACATTCACCAGTACCCTTTAATTTCAGATGCTTTTTTCTTCTGAAATAATTATAAGGTGTTGGAGTTTATCATCTTCCTGGATGACAGCCATACCTGGAAGAAAGCAATGAATAAAAGCCACGTTAGCAGTTAGCCCTGGGCTGGATCCCACTGCGAGCCAGGCCCTCTGCTCTGGAGCTCAGCTGTTTGCACTTGGCAGTCCATTTATTTAAAAGCTGTTAAAAAACCCAAACATTTTTTTCCCTAGGAATTCGATGAAATAGAATGTAATTAATTTCTGCATTTCTAACAAGCAGTTAAATCATTTTTGTTCCATGTTGGCTAATAAACCTCTCAGGATGGAAAGCTGTTTTGCTGCCACAGGGAAGCCATAATAATATTTTGCTCTTAAAACATCAGCATTCATCTGAGGGTCACAAAACATTTTGCAAAGCTGGACAAATGTAAGGGTTGGTATGTACACATACATATGTGTATATATATGTATATATATATGGGCCATCTGTCACGGGCATTTCTATCGCAGTCTGTTGTCTCTAACTGCAGTCACAGCTGGTTCCGGCTGGGGTGAAAGCTGACCCTCACCAAGGAAATGTGTTAACTTCCAGACCTCTGAAACCTTGAGAGGTGGTTAAAAAGTCTCAAAACACCCAGTCAAGTCTCTTTTCCCCTCTACTTCCATAAAAGAAAAAAAGACTGCCAATTTTTTTTATTATACTTTTCGCTAAAAAAACCCCAAGTGAACGAACAACTCCCCTCGGCTTAGGTTGACTGGGAGATTTACCAGGGTGAGTTTGGGGGACCTGATTTTCTTGAACAGTTTCAGTTTCATTTCTAAGCTGAAAGAAAATAAATTTTGAAACCTCCATTTTTTTATTAAACATAATGATGTTTCCTAGCCAACCCTAAGTCCAAAAAGTAAACAAGCAAAACCCAAACCTAACATGATCCAGTCTTGGGTGCCAAGGAAAATCCTTTCTGACCTGGGTAAGAGACCAGTGGTCTGGGTGGGCACAGGAGCGTGCGGAAGGGTTGGGGCAGGATTTCTGCAGAGAGTTTTTCCTCTCCAGGAAAACTTGAAGGGAAGCCCATCAGTCCTGTATCTCTTCCCTTTATCCAACCACTAATTCAAGCTCTCAGTCCCTGGCCAAGTGCCCGTCCCTTCAGCAAGCCCTTTTGCCCCTGTCCTCTATGTGAAGGGTTCCCTCTTGGTCAGTTCACAGCCAAGCCTCTTCGCATGGGCTCGGGAGATTTATCTTCTCCTGCATTTACCCTTGCACTCCTCACCGCTCTCTCCTCTTCTCTCCCCCCGCGCTGGCTGAGCCTGGCTTGGCCTCTCTTTTTTCAAACTTCTGAGATGCTCCTTCTGCTCCAGCACATGAGAGAAGTGACCACACACGTTGAGCAGCAGCCTGCCTTGACTCCTTCCCGTGGAGGCAGATTTGCCAGGGAAGGGGGCAATGAATAGACTCTTTCAGTTTGATCCAGAAAGCATCGGTCTCACTTGCTGTATGACGTTTCAAAGGGAGAGAAAGTTGCATGATTCTGCCTGATGTCCAATGACAAAGCGTAGCCCTCTAAGAGAAAATTGTTCCCATTTGCTTTCCAGCAAGTGAAAGGCATCCAACCCAAACCAGCCCGTATTACCCATATTCACCCATCCATGAGCAGATGAAGTTGCATAACGGAGTGTTCAATGCCAAGCGATTTCCATAACAAGAAGATAAGGGGATACATCGTATTTAATTACGAAAGCAGCAGAGTCAGTTCAGAGATTTAGACTCATGAGCAGCTGTGAGGGTGGAAATAAAACAGACCTCTTTCAAAATATACTTTAAGATCCTTTGCCAAACATTTATTCCTATTCACCTTTCAACGAACACTAGCCCTTGTAATTAAAAGGGGAGCAAATTCCATTATTATGAACTGCTGACTGTCAGGAGGAGAAGAAACACCTGTCCGGTGTTAACTGAAGTTTCAGAAAGATTTTCTTTCCCAAAAATGCCTCCTTTTTATAGACTTTGGCTTTATTAATACTACAAATGCAACAAATTGTATCAGTTTAAATATCCACCACATATTATTGAAAATGAGCAATATACCTGGCCTTTAATGCACATGGATGTAAGCCATGGAAGAGAAATCTTTATGAAATGCAATGAGGTTTTTATGAAATGCAGTGCAGTCACTGGAAGTTTTGTCATTAACTTTGCTGCAGCACCTTTTCCTTCCTGCTCACTTTCAAATCTCATTTCTTTCTCCAAACATGGGGACAATGTACCCTGCTGCCTCCTGGTCCTAAAGCAGGCTGGCCAGGCCATCCTTTCCTTTCCATCCACAGGTTTATCACCTTCCCCAAACCAGCACCACCACCATCCACTTTCCTCCCTGTCGCTTTGCTGAAGGCAAGTGCAACCCAAAACAGTCCCCAGACCACCCGCCTTGGATGCAGCCAGATTCAAGGCAGGCAGGTCTCAGGTCTGAGGCTACATCTGCACCCTGCAGGGATCAGCTTCACCATTTCGGTGTCTAAGCAACATAAATCAGGCTGCCTGGAGCTTGGCAGTTAACACAGCTAATGTTGTACTGAGGTGGGCAGGAGAACCTCGAGCTGTACCACAGCATCAGCTGGTATAGGATGTGATCCACCATCCCTTGGCAGAATCATGGCCCTCACCGCTCCCTCCCTTGGTGCCTCCCTCCCATCCTTCTCCCCTGCAGCGAACTGGTTCCAGCATAAGAGCTGACTCAACCCAAGCTGCCTGGACTGCCTATAGTGGATGCTGCCTGGTATAAGCTTGACAGATAAATATCAATTGGGTTGGAAAACAAGTAGTTCTTTTGCATTTGATCCCCATTCTTCAGTGCTGAGCACAGCAACAGAAAATGATCCGAATGACTCCCATCATCAGTAAAGGTGCAACTTGTCTAGAGTCTAGGAGAGGCTTCAGGCTTTCTGGATAGCAGCACACATTGCTACATATGCACAAAATGCTTGGCTTGGATATTTTATTTAGTTTGGTTTGTTTTCCAGTTTCCACTTCAGTCCTTGGAACTGGCCTGTTTTTCACACCTGAGGCTCACAAAAGGTCTGTAGATCGGTGCTAGACACGAGGGAAGGGGGCAGGAGATGGCTGGCAGGGGAAGCAATGCTTCCAGAGTCCAAAAGGTAATTATTTATGTACCCAAAATGTTGCTGGCTGGAGCTGTGATTGGAACAACAGACCAGAGCACTGAGAGTTGTTTCATGTTGAGGGAACAGGGCTCCTCCAACAAGCATTGCACTTACTGGTGGTATTTCTGAAGTAAATGGAGCCACTGCTCTGCCTTGTGTCCTAGGGCCATGACCCAGAGCCCACCGCAGCCAATGGGAGTCTTTCCATCAACTTAAACACATTTGGGATGGAATGTGCAGTACAGAAACACTAGATCTTCTGCACAGAAAAATAATTAGAAAAATTCTGTTGGCTGCAGTTGTTACCATCTTGCATGTTTGTGGATTTGTCTGGCCGGACACACGGTTAGAAGAAAGAATGAGGACTACACACATATCCCCCTAGAGAATTAACTTCCCTTATTCTCATCTGACCAAACCACCAACCCCAACAAACATCTTGACACCAGACTCTTTTCCAAGGTATTTGCTAATCTGCAATGGAAATGAGTCTAAAAGGGTCAGATACCATTGCTAAACTGGTGAGGGTGGACTGTGCATAAATTAGGGGCAAAAATCTGTTTGAAGAGCTCTAGATAAATCCATCTCGCTCACAAAAATCTTTTAGCTAGAGATACACTCAGCTGGTCGGGGCTTAGGAGGCTGTGATCCTCACTCCAGTTTGGCCATGGGCTCACTGGGTGATCTGGGCAAGTCACCCTTGCTCTGTGTGGCTCAGCGGAGGCACTTGAATTACTCTGCAATTAGATGTTCCTGGCAGTCCAGATGCTTCACAGCTATTGGGTCTTTTCACACTCCTGGGCACTCCGCGGAGAAATCTTGCATAACAGACTCTGGAGGCACAGTCAAGTCAGAAGTAAGTCCTGATGTCGGAGTGTCTCCAAGCCTTCCCTACAAACCTGATACTTCTGCTGACAGATCTTCTGCTTGTGCCCAGTTTTACGCCCACTTATCCTGCTTTTATACATCTATTGGGAGAAATGGTTTCTTGCTGGAAAAAAAAAAAAAGGTTCATTTATGATGAAATAATGACAGTGCTGGTGAAGCAGCCCTTAGTCAGAGACCTGAGCTGTGGGAGTTCATTACTCACTGTGAGCACAACATTATTTTTACCGGCGCGCTTCCTTGCTTACGATCAAGCTGATCGACTACTCAGCAGAGTATCTTCACTGCCGTTAACGGAGGTTCACCTGTGGACTTGGGTTTGCCCCAGTACTTACGTGTCTGGTAAAGACCCGGTTGCCCTTTGGTTTTTTTTTTCTTGGGCTTCGGCAAATGGCAGGAGAAATATTAATCCAAAATGTGTATATTAAACCTTTTATTGCCTTGAGCCAATAAGAAGCTGTGATTAATTTTAATGCTTTAAATGTTCAAATGCAAATCCAGAAATCTGAATTAATGTACATTATTTTTGCTGGCATCACTAAGGATTGTGAAACAGGAAATTAAGAGCACAATAACTTAAATAATAGCTTATGAAGAAATAATGGCAGTGGAATGGGTAATGAGTCAGAGTAAAGGTTGGGCTGTTCAGAGGAGCCTGTGAGAGCCGGGTACCAGTTTGGTGAGATCTGGAGACCTATTGCCCCTTAAGTTTCCGGAAAATCCCAGCCTAAAGCAGTTGCTAACATTTTATTGCAAGTTTATATCTTCATAGTAAAAATTCTTAATAAAATTAGCCTTCCTCCTACCTTGGGCTGAGTCCCAGCTAGAGCCTTTGCCTGTGGGTATTCCTGGAGTCTATTGTCTGCAGCAAGAGGCTCTGATTTGTGTGGCATGAGAGAAGCGGGGACGGTCTCCCTCTTCACACCAGGGAGATGCTGTGGTTTAACTGCTTGTTCCTGATACTGGTCAGCAGCCTTACAAACCGCACGATGTAAAATGCATCTGGGGTTTTTGATCCTGTAAATGTTGGTTATGCATTGTCAATTGATCTCTAGAGTAATTTATCACATTAAAAAGTGACATAAGTAGTATTTATACATGATGGTTACCCTACTAAATGACTTACAAAGATGTAATAGGTGATAGATGTTTCCATGAGGAACAGGTGACATGAGTGAGTAGAGTCATACCAGCAATAAATAACAAGTCATAAAAGACTAACTCTATAACTACAGATTAATCATCATTAGCCCACTCCGGAATATTTCTAATTGGAATCAGATCGTTAATTTTCTGCCTACAACCAGCAACAGGTTAATGAGCCCCTTTTATCACTGAGCTACACCTCTGGAGGCCTGATCCTCATCCCGTTTGCCGTCCCATGGGGCTCAAAATGACGATGCTCCAAACTCTGTGAACTGGTGCTCCGGGAGCAATGTCCTGGGCTCCTTTGTGGCTACCACAGCCAGGGGACGTCATCCCGCTAAAGCACTCCTATAAATACCCAAAATATTGACTAGTCGGTGCACTAGTCAGGTCCAGGGGGAACGAGTTGGGGAGTTTGTAATGTCTCTCTCATGCTGCCAGTCTCCGCTGTCTGTAGTAGTCTGGGAGCTGCGGAGCTGAGGAATTGTGTGTGTGTGTGTGAGCCACTGCCGGAAATTCGGCATCTGGAATCGATCGTGCCACAGTCATCCTGAGCTGAGTTGGAAGCCAAGACAGCTTCAGACTGCATGGGTGCGTTTTTCCCTCCATGCTTGTGGGATTTTTAAAGCACAGAGCAAACTCAAGCACAAATCCAAAGCCCAACTTCTCTAATCCTCGCAAGTTGACTTCACGTTCTTTGGTTTTAGGGGTCAAATTGTGACCCTTGCAAGGGAGATGAGGAAATCTCCCCCCTCTTGCCCCTTCAAACAGCACTGACCATTTCCAGGCATGCTGCGCACACAAAAGGTGGTCTGGGAGAGTGCTGGCCCTACCTGCCCACTGCCAGGGAAGGGCGAGCAGCCACATTTCACTTCTGCACCGCTCACACAGTGCTGAAAGGACCACAAAGGAGGCTGAAAACAACCCCTCCGTGATAGGCATCACCCCTGCGCTGTCTGTGTCCTCGTCCCCTTGGGTGAGTACATACCAGGAAGAGATGGAGAGCAGAGGGAGGAAGAAGGTGGAAAGGGTGGATGGTGGGCTGCCCTCATGCAGATCCTCATGAAACAGCCATGGGACTACCCGGGGACCATGCCAGCCCTCCGCTGCCTCCAGAGTGCCAGCAGTGCATGAAGATTTTTACCCCTTTGGCATTGCTGAGCTGTTTTTCTCTATTTTAGAGAGAAGCTTCTCTCTGAGGTCTTAGAAGCTTCAGCATGATGTCTCTGTGCTGCAGGAGGCAGGAGCCAGAGGGTGGATCCAGTGGCCATGTCTGGAGGTTGGTGCACACAAGAGGTCTCCGAGAGAGGAGTTGGAGCATCACCCCGCTATGGCTCAGTCTGTGACACCTGCTGTCACCTTTGTGGCACATGCTGCAAGGGTTTACAGTGGCATAAATCTGGGAATAAATAACTCACTCTATGGCACAGCCCTCTCCTGGGTAATGCCACAAGATGTGGTGCAATTAGTGGGGTTTTTGCCTCTTAGATGTTGCCCCAGAACCGCACTGCTCAGATGGTGAGAAAGCCCCTGATTTCCAGCCTGAACTGGTCTGTGGTCAGTTAACCTCATCTGTTCCCCTGCCAAAGCTGCTCTTAAATAGCTTTTCTCTCTCACAGGCATTGTGTTTCCAAGTATTTATGAAACCCATCAGTGTCCACTCCCTCTGGGGTAGACTGAAGATGGCATTTATAAATATGTGTCTTTGAGGAACTCCCCATGTGACGTGGGCAGTCAGTAGTTCCCTATTCTTCTGATGATGTGGAATTTCCCTTTTCAATGCAAAACCAGTGTTTTCTCTTTAGTTGGGGAAATTACACAATCAGCAGTCCCTTATTTATACCCATACCTTCCAATTCACGTTGGGTTCAGTGCAGGACTTCAAGAGCTCAGCACAGTTTTGCCAACCTGGATATCCACCACGGAGGGTGTCTAGCGCAGGAAACCCCAACAGCTCTCTCTGTAGATGCAAACCAAGGTTTGCTCACGCGTCCTCTTGTGTCTTGCTCTTCTGTACAACCTCATGTGACTGACCCAGGTGTCAGGGTTGAACGTCACTCTTTTTCAGACACGCAGGGGAAGGCAGCTCTGAAGTGAGGTCTGAATCTGGCTGGCTGTCCTGTGGCTTTGCCATACGAGTACATCCAAACCCCTGGTTTAGGGGTAGACCTGTGCTGCAATTCACCAGGAAAGATTAGCTAAGACTGAACATTCTAAGTGTCATAAGAAACCAAATAGCAGCCTCTTACAATTTTTTTACTGTATTGCCTTAAAAAAGCACAAGTTGTAGGAGTGAAATGCCCCCCCAACCCTCAAAACTGACTCAGTGCTTTAAGTATTCCTGAACTATCGGCTCCCTTGATCCTGCCACAGAATTTGTGCCGAACTCCAGCCAGCAAGTGATCACTGAGGGATGTTTAAACTGAGAAAACATATAAACCCTGGTGCATACTGAAGGGATGCAGATTTTCACAGCATATGAGTCTTGGCAATGTACATTATGTCTACATTCAACAACAACTCTGTTATCTCCTGGCCTCAAGAACATGCCATAGATGCAAGTTACAGAAAAACAGCTGCTGCAAAAAGGGGATGTGTAAGTAGTTACCATCAAAAAAATCCGCAAACCTAAACAAATGCGAACTACTATAATATCTCACTGCTTACCACAACAGAGAGAGCAAATCTGTTTAGAAGGGAAATGATGCAAAGCACTGAACTTCAAATCAGGAACACCCCAGTAAGACCTCCCACAGTAACAAAAGAATTAAAATAAGAAGGGAAGAAGGACAGGGCAGACAGCATTACCTGGGCTGCACAATCAATCAGATCTAGAATCCCTCGCTGTTATGATGAAAACATTTACGGATTAAGCCACTTCCACTCTGACGCTGTCACTAGTGCTTCTGCAGTGTGGTACTTCCAGCATCACCACTGTGAGCCTGCGCTTACCGCTGGCTGATTCCACCATACTAAGTGAGGTCTCCTCGACATGGTCCTCAGTGCACTAACCCAATTACTAAAATCCAGTTTTCTAATCAACCGTTTAGTTATGGTTTAGGAGAAGGAGCTGGATCTGGAATTACAAAGCCCGTGCCCTTTCATCTGGCTGTGGGAATGCTGCCTGCTGCGGATTCGGGCAGGGGTTATTAGGTTACATGAACTGCCATATGAGTATCTGACTAGAAACGGAGTGGGCCCTCGAGCACACAGAAATTGGCCTTCTCTCAATTATAGGGTCATTCTTTGAGAGGCTTGAGTGGACGGGTCAGCTGTTGGCCATGAAGTCATGTCAGTGGAAAACAAATGCCAGTGAATGAGCTCTTTGACACTGTGCCTGGTAAATGACAGATCTTCAAAGCAGGGTGAGAACTGGACCATACAGAAATCCATTATAAAGCATGATACAACAGATGATGTATGCTGAGTCTTGGGTCTTAAAATCTCGAAATGTAGCCAGCTATTTGTACTCTTGGCTTTTATATTTTCTTTAATTACTTCAACCCTTACTGCTCGATAGATGTTTCTGCTACAAGGTACTCCAGGGACTGCCCAGCTCCATTCCTGGTGTGACAGTAGAGTCTCACACTGTCTATGTTTGGATATTGGAGTCTCAGGGTTGGAACTATTCACACATGATGATTTTGGCTGCTGCAGGGGCATATCAGGTTCTAACATCTTGACTTCTTCCACTTTAGAAATCAGAAGGCATCTGCCTCCCAGCCATCTAATGGTTATGCGCTGAGGAGCTTTCTGCCCAAGTCTTTGCGGGCAAGTGACGTTTACAAATATGTGAAAAAGAAAATGCCATATATCATTTTCTCCTGCCTAAGTATCTACCACATTATAACACAGTAATTGCTGAGCTCTTTGCAATATAAAAAGAAGAGCTTATGAAAATCCGGAGGAAAAGCTCCCCAATTCCCTAAAGAACCAAAAATGGGAACAACATATTCTGAAAGTTCATCCTCAGCAGCCAAACTCTGATCCAACACAGATGTAGTTGAATATTGTAGATGGAGAAGATTATAATTTTATAGGCTGTTTCTCTTGCTTTATCATTCTCTGCATTTTTATGGGCTAGCCACATCTTGCTTCGTGTATGAATGTAAATACATATGTAAATGAACAGTATTGTGCAAAGTCATTTTCTGAGACCAATAATGGGATGTTTTCATCCCAGGGTTAGATGTACAGCATACTAAACGGCACGCGTTTGACTTTTGAGTATTATACTATTTCCTGATAATAAAAGTATGCAACCCCAGTTTATTGCTCTCCATTTAACAAAGGAAATCAATGTTTATTTTGTATGTCTGAAAAGTACAAACTCAATTAAAGGAACGGCCGATGAAATACTGACTCAGGAGCTTGTACACAGACTTAATCACGCATGTGGGAGAAACCCCCCTGAAAGATTGATTATGCTGCCCATGGAGAACGATGCCAGAATCTATTAACTTCAACAGCAAAAAGAACTGGCCAAGACTCCAAGTGCTCAGCCGGTCTCCTCAGGCTAAAGGTTGGCAAGAAACTTCCAGCATCTGCTGCAGGATCCTGTCTTCTGCTGTGTATACAGAATTGCTCCTTCCACAAAAGCCCACATCTATGAAGCCCTCCTGCTGCAAAGGGCAGCCAGCTGGATCCGGGTGCCTGTCAGTGCATAGCTTGGATCCCTCAAGGAATTCATCCACTCTTGTGGTATTGCTTTTACTGTATTTGGCCAATATATCAGAATGGGCAAAGGTCACGGCTGAAAATGGCCAGTCTTGCCTGTAGTGCTGAAAGGTGATGGTGGTTTGGTTGGTTCACAAATAAGGCGAGTTTCAAAAATCCCTAATGTTGGTTATTTAAAATATCACTGACAAATTTTAACGGGCCTCACTCTGGCAGTTCTAGGTCTGATTTTTAACACATGAAAAACAGAAGACTTTGTGCTGGGAAGGATTGTGTATTCAACAGCATGGATGGTAAAGCTGAAGTCAATGACACAATTTTTCGGTTGTGTCATTTTCAGAGTGATTTAGACACAGATGAAGAAGACATTAGGTAGGACAAAAAACTGCACTGGGCGTTATAAGCTGAGGATGGCCTTTTCCACTCCCCTACTACTGATCGTTTGCGTAATTTGATGGTCAAACCTTTTGAAACTACACAACATACTCTGTTTTTCCATTTCATAGACAGTTATGTCACTCCAAAACAAGCAATGATTAATGAAATATCATTCGTCCCACCCAATGCAAAAAATGTCACATGGCTCCAAGCTTTGCTATTAGACTGAAAACATGTCTCTAGAAGAGCTTGTGCAGTGCTGTTTCTGTCAGAGACAGCAGCTGGTCTTTGCCCCAGAAAATTTCATGTAACATGGTAGGGATGCTCTAGATACATCTGGAGAATGATTCAAGTGGTTACAGTTGGGTAAATGGTTCCTTGCTCAATATCCTAAATCACTGCATCTGTTAGTTTTTGTGTTTTCTTTAAAAACCAACAGAATTGGGTTATCTCATGCAAAGTCACAGCTGAAAAGGAAGTATCGGAAGAGAAAATATATGAATTTGGCAATGTCTTGTTTTGTGGAAAGGAGACTCTGTCATGTCTCATGCATCATGACTGACTGCAGTGAAAGGGGTGCATGAACCCTGGACCAGGAATGCCCATAGAAACCTCAAAAGTTCAGATAAATTTGTCCACTGCTCAGCTTCATCATTTCTCATCCTCATTAAAGCCAAAATATCATATACAACAGGATATCACTCAGTAAAGCTTCCCCTAAATTAACTCATACCAAAGGAGTGAGAGATGAAAAAGGAGAAAGCTGAAGACACAATGAAATGCTCAAGGAAAGCTGCTCTGTGAAATGTGTCTGCTTTCAGGGTCAGGCAAATCAACGGCGGATGTTTCAGATAACCTCCTGTGCTGTAACTTGACCTGTCAAAGAGCAGTTCTGCCCTACAGCCCTTCACATTTTCTCCCTTTAAGGGGGTAACAGGAGATCCGTCTGTCATCCAGTGAAATTTCTCTTCTAGCATGATGCTAACGCTAGTCATTCGATGTATATCAGCCTCTGAAACCGATATATATCGAGGGGCTGTGGAGGTAGAAGTCCCTCCAAGCTTTGATACTACTTTGGGGATTATTAGGACATTTCCATGAGGGAAAAGACAGTGCTGAGTTGCTCACAGCAACCCACAGCCCCTGGGGTCTGCAGCAAGTGGTCTCCTTTGGATGGCAGCTATCGTGCCAAGCATGGGTGGGAATTGGGGTGACCAGGGCTGACGTGCACGAGATTGATCTCTGCTGGTGTCACGGCTGTTTTTGCAGGTAATAAAACTACAAGAATGGTTTGCTGAGGAGGCAGTTGGGCTCTTAATCCCTCATGTCAGAGCAAATGTGACATGAATGAAGCTGGCAAAAAAGCTTCGCAAACGCACAGTCCCTCGGCAAGTTACTGGGATGAATACTTTTGTCACCAAAAAGTGACAATTATTTCTCCACCCATGGGATCTCTGTCTTCTCCTCCAGGCAATAGAGTAACAATTATGTTCTGGTATTCCTCCAGCGTGCATTATACTGACGTGACAGAAACAAGAGAGATATCTTGGATTTGATTAACCCTCATGTACTGAAGGCATGAAAAAATAAAGCCCACAGAAAGCTGAAAGCAAAGATCCAAAGTGAGTCCTGAGGTCCATTCTCAGTGAATCCTTACTGCTGCAAGATAAGGCTCTGCTCACCCTCCGCCATCGCATCTTTAACACAACTCCACATATATGAGTCTAAAAGCACTTTTGTCCCCCAATAGGTTTAATCACTTCTTTCCTTAACAGAAGTTTATTTTCCTAGTTGTTCTCCTGCCTGCATAATGAAAAATACCGTAGTAAGGAAGAAAATGCTGCAGCGGCTCCTGCTTATAATGAAAACCACATTGTGGCAGAGCCCTGAGGACTGGCTGGGGGAGGTGGAGGCAAGGGAGCTCCCTGGCTCTGCTCACAAGCATGATTCAATAAGTCATTTCCAGGGTCAACACATAAATCTGTCCTTCTCGAACCGAATCCAAACAATCAGAAGTATCCCCCTCGCTTTACTCAAAACGTCCCTTCTGCTACTGAGGAAATGAAAGGAGTGGATAAAAACAAACACCCTTTGGTGGAAGTCGAAAAAGAAAACATTCAGCGTAAACGTTCAGATGGCCATTGAGTAACTTTACTCAGAGGCTGAAGTTCTGGCTGCTGCTCATGTCCCTGATAATACCCTACCTCCGCAGTGGAGTCATGTGTGCGTGATGTTGTTGTTCAGAGTGTTAGGATTAGATGTTAGGATGGATGCCCCAGAGAAAAGAAAAAACAGATGGGAAAGAAGAAAAAAAACCATCAACAATTCTGCCCCTGCAGCAAATATGGTTTAGCTAATGTGCGAGTCTGGATTTGTACAGAAAGCAGAACCTACTATCTCATCCTGTTTTCATCAGTGTGCCCCGCTGGGAAGGTTTAAGAGTGGCTCGGTTGAAGGGTGAAGATCAAGAAGAAAATTCTTTCAGCTATCAGTGCAAGGTCTCTCACCCCCAAAACCCAGCCCTTTGTACAATGCCATTGAAGAAGCCATAATCAGCTATAATCGTCCGGTATGGCTCACCCTGCTGTAAACCTGGTGCCTGTCTGGGAAGCTTTTCAGACCCACTGCTATTGTCTGCTGTCTTGTTTAAAAAGCTGATCCTCTATTGTTATCTTAAAGTCCTTTTTCTGCAAAGAGGTGGAGTTACAATGAAACACCAGATGTTACAGAGGTGTTTTCCTCTGGACAGTGATTCAAACTGAGCATTTAAAAAGGTGATACTTGAAATCACCTCTCTAGCTATGTTCTAGGATCCATTTCTGCTGCAGAATCCTAAAACCTCCCATCGTTCCCTACTGAGATGATACAAACAATTCTACATCTTCTCTTGGTCTTCATTAGGAACAGCAAGAACAAAACACAATGCTCAGCTTTAGCTTTCCCAAATTGTGCTATTCAATGCTTTTCCTTGCAGGCCCTTCCTTTAAATACAAGGGTCAACCCATGCTGCTAGTTTAGCCCAGCTACACTTACAGTCTGTCTGTTTAGACAGGTCTGTAACCTGGTGAGAGGAGGACTCAGAAGATGAGCCTGGTTCCCCAGGGTGTGGCTGTAGACAGCACAAAGCCAGTCAAGTCATGGCCAGCAGAAGTCAGGAAGATGCCACCAGACAGTTCGTCCTCTGTGTAATCAGCTGGATTCTGCCCTGAGGAACTATAAGCAATTCAGCAACACAACTAGAAGGAATTTTCCAGCAAACTCACATCGGAGTCTGCATATTTGTGTGGTTCTTTTAGAAGTCTTTGGTAGCTGCAAACTTATGTTTCCATCTGGTCGACCCCATTCATCTGTTCAAATCTGCTAATTTTAATGTAAATTGGATAGCTAGAAGATGGTTTGGAGTTTCTATAGGCCATCTTTTCCCTACCTCTTGCTTAGCTGACTCCCCTCTTGAGCTTATATTTATTGCAGAAGACTATGAGATGTAATTCCCAACAGTGCAAGACCACTTCAGTGGGTCACTTCTATCTTGAATACGACCTCTTCCTGCATTAGCTCAGTTGTATGTGTCACTGAGGCACGCACGATCCCATCACTGGACTGTGTTTCGATGCACAAGGGGAGAGGCAGACAGCAGAGTGAGTAGTCAGGAAGGAATTAAATTTTTTCTGTCAGTCCTTTCACTACAGAGACCTTTAGAGACATTACTGGCCTAGTCATGTGTTTTCCAGGCTTGATTTCATCAAAAGACTTCCAAAAGAGTTTAGGGACATAAATTTAGTATTTAGATGACTTTGCGAGGAACAGATTAATCCAGCCTTGGTTTAGAGCTGAAGTAGCTCCTAGCAAGGTTAGAATAAAGCCCAACATATTTGTACGGATGGATCCTCATTATCTGAACGCATGTGGATCATGCAGAGAGTGTCAGGGAAACAGTGACTGGCAGGGACCAGAAGGTTGGATCTTTTCCTCTATTGAGAACCCGCACAAGGAAGAGCTGGAGGCACACCGGGGGGACTCCAGGAGGGCATGAGCATGAGCTGGGTTTGGCTGGTAGGAGAGGGATTACAGTACGTACACGCAGGCGTTAAGGAGAGGGTTCACAGCTACCCTGGCAGAGGGAACTGCCCCTTCCTTGTGTCACACACACATATCGGGTCAGACAAATGCACAGGGCGGATATATTAAGTATCCATGGATGTAGACTGGGAGCCTAATTTTACAATATAACAGCCCCCCACACACACGATAAAGCAGATGCTTTATCCTCTGAACATTTTTCGTATCAGGTCTTCATGGGTAGCTTTGATGTTTCCGTGGAGTTTACTTCCCAGTTCCCCAAGGACATCCTTCCCTCCTTAACTGCTCTCTTCCCATGCGTAAATTGAAAGCATGGCTACCCAGGGCTGAAAGTGCTGCTGAGCTGCTTTTAGAGGCTCAGGACTCAAATTCCCAAGTCGCCTAGGCACAAGGCACTATGATACCAAGCAAAGTGGTACCCAAGTATTTTTAATGATCTGGATTTAAGTGACTTATCTACATTTATATATATATATATATATATATATATATATAAAAATCAGTATTGGGGCTTGAGATTGAAATAGCATCTGCTAAAGCCCATTTAACCCCTGAACCATCTTCCCTTGCTCTCAGTGGTCCTTTAGAGCTAAAGGAAAATGCCACAAGCTTAGTTCCAGGGTTCACCTTGGAGAAACCTCTAAGCAGAGCGCACACTTGATAGTTATTTCATGTCCCTTAAGGGGTACGTTCTGTTTTCATAGCATTTCCTGAAGGTCAGGAAATCAGCTGCTCAGAGCCTGTTCTGAACAGTTTGCAGACTGCGAGCTTCAGCATCTTGGCTGGTGGGATTGTGCTTCAAAGGAAAGTCGAGGTGGGGGATCTGTGTTGCACTGTAAAATCAGGCTCCTCGTCTACACCCATGGATACTTATTGTCTATTATTGCAATTTGCTGCCATATTTCCTACACAAGTGACTGCTGAAACACCGCATCCAGCTGCTAACTGCTGGGGTGCTGGGGAATATACTGTGTGTGCTGAGCCATTTTCCTGGAAGCATTTTAGATATCTAAGTACAGTCTGAAGAAGGAAATAATTTTCACTGAAGACACCTTCCTTTTGTTAGCTTCCTCTCCCAACGACGTTCTTCTGATGTCTCACTTTGTGGAAGGAAGTGGAAAGGCTCGTTGCAAACAAGGAGGATACTAATTTACCACAAAAGATCTGGCATAATCTTCTGTGGGTTTAGTTTCACTTTGAGCAGTACAGGATCAAAAGACCAGCTTCTTTCTTTTCCTGAATCAAAATATGGAAAGGAGTGGAACCTAACTATTTCCATACGCATGAGGCTAGAGCTGAATGAACACAGCAAAATCCTATCAAACAGAAGAGTTTAATTCATTCTCCTGCTATTAGCACAAGAAAGACCATTAATTGGCTGAGTGCTGGAATGGCTGAACATTGATTTCTGGAAAAGTTTATATCTCCTCAAAGAGGTACAAACAATATTTCATCAGAAAATTCACACAGGGAAAAAGCATGTTCTAATTCTTTATTCTAACATTTTGAAATTTATTCCGTAGAATCCATTTGCCCCAAATACTGTACTGCAAATAGTGGAAATGAACATTTTCCGAAACTCATAGGCTGAACTTTGCCTTATAGTATTATTATTCTAACATTTATGTCATATAAAAGACAATCAACTGGTAAGCAATACATTGACAGAAAAGGGGAAATATCACTAATATTGGCAGATAGTTTATTTTGTATCTTACTGTCCTGCCACCACCATTAAAGCCTGGTTAGCTTAGGATGGCTGATTTGTTTTTGAAAGAATCTCCATCTGTGTAACATGTTTTGTGAAATGTAAGCCAAATTTGGTAGAAAGGAATGGTAGTTTTGCATGCCAGAAAAGGATGTATTTCCTGATAATTTTGCAGACATGCCTTTTAATTTTGTGCCCAGTGAACTGAGCTCAGATCCATTAAAATACAGTCATTACTGAAACCTCCTCTAAGTTGTCCGTAAAAGCTGTTTGTTAGGGGTGATCCTTTAATAAGAGGGTAACAAGAACTGGATGTAGCTTGCTCAGTGGATACTTCTTAGTTCATTCTGTTGCCAAGAGGAACTTCCTTCTTTGTTCCAAAGAAGGAAGTTTTATTGCATTTTGGCACTATTTCACTATCAATGCGTATGGCAGAGCAGTAAGAACAGGTAAAGAGGAGAAGGGTATTGGAATTGCTCCTTTATTTTCATTGCCTGCCACAAAAGCATTCAATCTCCTCTTGGATATGCTTTCTCAAGTGCCAGGTAACACACCAGTAAGTAAGAATTGCAAGGTAAAAAGAGTTAGAGTCTTCAGAAGCTTAATTTGTAAAGGGAAGTTCCTACCCGTCTTGTATGGAAAAGTGAAATATTTCATCACCTCTTTTTTCAAGTGTGAGCTGAGAGGTGAGAGATGGGCTTGTGGTTGGGTCAGAGACAGTACAAGGGCTCCATCCTCAGTATCACACTCTGCCTCTGGCTTTCTTTGGGACCTTTGGCGAGTCCTTTATGCCATAAGCAGGAACAAGAATATTTATTTATCACTTTAGTTATCTCCTCCGCCTATGTTTTGTCCTGTTAAAACCAAATAGAAGTGTTGAATTGTAGGTGCTGGGAATAATCTGTCCTACGTTCATCTCTGCTCACTAAATGCCACGTGCTCAGCTCTGAGATGACAGACTATACATAAGACAGTGCTTTGAAAATTCTGGCAATAAAGACATCCTTTCTTTAGCATTTTCCTAGCAGCTGATTGCCTGTCTAAGGAAAATGGACACATCTGAGTATAAGCAGACACGCAGGTACTGGATGCAGATTATCAGAGGGAAGGACTCGCTGAGACCAGCAGTCAGGCTCGGGTAAAGTAAGGGACAATCTGGCCCGGAGCTGATAAGAAGCAATAAAACCCAAGAAACCAGCTGTCTGAACAAGAAAGGAAGAAATAGGCTCCAGGCTCTTTCTCTGCTATTTTAACTCAGGGGATGACACACAGCATAACCCTGGGGGACAGGTCCCGCTAGCTGCAAGGGAAATCCAGGTAGTAGGTCCAGCAGCATATAACACGTGCCACTGCTTGTCTTGAACATTTCCATAAGAGCCGCTCAATTTTGAGCCAGTTTACAGAAGAGTGGTTTTCAGAAGAGCATTCACAAAGGTAACTCATGCTTCCGAAAGCTCAGATCTCATCCTAACTCCTTAAGCCATCTCTATGGAAAACAGAACTAAAGTTCCCAAAGCAGCTGCATATTTGGGATTTTTCCTTGAAAAGCTGATAGTCTCCATCTGTGAATCAACTCGGCTGCTCTCAGATGGTGTAGATCAGGGTTAAATGGCTGTACTGGGGCTGAACTCTTACACATGGGTGACCCTTGGCTATATTTAAGGGTTTAAGTCTTCACTTCCCCCTCAATTGTATCTGACTGGTTATGCCTATGAAGAAGTGTTGGGTTTGGTTTTTTCACCTTTAGATCCATCAGTTTGAAGGATAAGGAGGAAGCCTATGTTGGTTCAATATTGACAGCCAAATGGGAACCTGTCGGGTTCAAGGCAATTAATAAGCTGTGGTTTACACCATTAATGGAGTAGGGAGAGGAAGACTAGGATTGGGGGTTGGATTTTGTTAGTCTGTAAAATAACTGAAATAGTATTTATTTCTGTTCATGGAAATTTATAGGAGCTCTGGTCCTAGGAGGAAAGATGTGCTCTGTTCTGCTTTTTTCCAGCCTGTCTGGAGAAAATATATTCAGATAGGATGTAACAATTGAAGCACAAACTATTTATGCACTGCTGGGTACTTCCAACGTGAAATATTTGACAGGCTCTATGTTAAATATGCGGCTTTAGTTTGTAGATGTCTATCTCAAAGCCTCACTTGCCCCTGTGCCTTATTAAAAGAAAGGCTGTAAGAAAGGAAGTGAGGAAACTTGAAAGTTAAAAACGTTCTTGGGGTTTGCCCAGGGAACAGAAGAGCACGTAGGGAGCTTTCCATAGTATCATCTCCTTGCCCTCTTATTAGCTTATCGAAATTGTTATGTTAATCCTATTGATTAACTAGTTTCTTCTTTAAAAGTTGTAAATGCATTTAGGACTTTTCCAGGAAGAAGTTGCACTTGGGGATAGAGCTCTCAAAGATACCAGAATTAGACTTAGCTAAAACTGGCCAGGAACCCTGTGCTGCTGGAGCTGGTGTCTGCAGATAAGGCAGAGAAAGGTGGTCCCGGTCCTTTCGAGGTCACTGAAGATCCTATACTATTTTTCAGAAGAGGAAAGGTTTAGTGCTAACCTTTTAATCAGGTTCTTTGCATCAAATGGGTGCGATGGGGGGTGATGGTCGCTGTTTTTGCAGAGGATGTGTTGGCAACACATCCGGGTAGCAAACCAAGCTATTGCCCTTGCACTGCACACAGTTATCAGCAGATGTGAAGATGAATGTCACTGATAGCCTCAGAGCTGGACAAAAGAATTTGCAATGTTTGCAATGCTAATGCAGTGATTTGACTTGAGAGGCACCATAAGCTTAATGGACCCTCTTCTTGTTTACATGCATACTGTCTCCTTGAGAGCTGCTGCTACAACAGGAGAAACTTGGAGCTATTTAACGTCATTAATGTCCAGCATTGCAACTCCCGCCTCCCAGGTCAGATGATAAAAGCCCTGGTAACGTGCTTTGCCATCCACTGGCTCTTTACTATAAGATTTTGCAATACTGAAGATATGCCACCTCTGTAGCCTGTCTGTCCAGTGTGATCAGGGTAATATTGCTGGGTTCCGCAAAGGTACAGGTAGTGATAAAGCCTTGCATCGAACCTAGTGGGTTTCTCTAATGTACATCAACAAGTCTGCAAATTTGGGGGTGTAGAAGCACAAGTAACGGTATAATGTTTTGTTGCCCTTCATACAGCTGAGCTCAGTTGTTGACAACATGACTTGGGAGAAAGCAGATGGTTTTGCAATCCAGAAGTCTGGAGTTCATTAGAGGAAATTTTCAGACGTGGGTTGGTTTGGTTTTGTTGGTTTTCTTTTTTTTATTAATTTTATTTTATTTTATTCCTTGGCTTAGCTACAAGAAGTCAAAGCAAACAGAGCTGAAAAGTCATAGTGAGGGGTGTGAAAGAGTTTCTTTGCTCTCTTTCACCAAAGAAGTGACTGGACAGAAAAATCAAACACTTGCAAATGTCTTTTTCCTGGTTTGCTTTATCTGCAACAGCAAACCTTTACTGAGAAGAGGAATTCTTAAGTGCTTCTCTGGAATTCAGGTTTATTTGGAGAACACTAACACTTGCTACTAAATACTTGCTACTGAAGACTGCAGTTGTGCTAACCAGGTAAAGGAAAGGGGAGGAGACGGGAGAAGTGTTGTTAATTTATTCGCTGGAGAGTTCAGACTCTGTATTTTTTCCTACAAGGATCTTTTTCTCCTACCCAGGAACCCTGCACAGAAATACAAACTGCACAGCAAATGTTAACCTGTGACAACCTGACTCGGGACAGGAGCAAAGCTCTTTGATAACGAGGTGCTGTTTTGTGCTTGCACTTTTTATTGGATGAGATTGTTTTCTAGGCACTTAGTGAGAGCAGACTGCAGCATTTCAGTACTGTGACTGCCCGGAGGAAGCAGGAGGTGGAATTATTTTGGGGGAAGTGAAAAATTCTTCACGTGAGTAAAAGTACAGGAGTGCTGCAGCCCTCCTGAGCCGGGCACCAGCCCTGCTGTCAGCCTGCTGCCCCAGCACAGAGCTCTCAGCCAGGTTCTGCTTTGAGCTCTCCCTTCTCAGGGTCTCATATCTGTTTCTTCCACTTTGTAGGTTTTCCATCCATTCCCCCCATCTAGATTTGTTGCTTCATGCCCCCCCTGTTTGGGAGGGCAATGGCATTGTCCCAGCTCCTGGCAACCCATTTCTAGAGCGTTTTCCTTGAGGTCCTGTGCCCCACGCCTGCCCCAGGAGCCACCCTTCCCTGCCATGTTACTTCCCAGGATCCTTTCGACAATAAATATTTCCTACCTTACACTCCTCTGGCGCTAAGCTGTGGGAGAGGCTGGGCTCTGGTCCAGGGCCAACAGCTTTGTGACAAGCTCAAGCAACACAGCAACAAATAACGCGGCTTTGGAGAGGTCCCTTTTCAACAAGGAGAGGTGGAGGGGGAAGACACGCCTGTGAAACCGCTCCTGCAAAAATCTTTCAGCACACGCTGTGGATCTGCTACAAAGGATGGTTCAACCTGAGCTCCTGGAAGCTGTGGGGCTCATGAATGCCGAGGAGGTTTACCTGCACCTACGGTCTGGGAAAGCCTTTAAGATTTTTGTAAATACCAGCGAAAAAAACTGCTTTGCCTGGGACTTTAGGTAAACTTCTTTGAGATTGGGAGACTTGGTTGTTTACAAAATAATCCCTGTTTCTGCTCCTCATTCTTAGTCCTCTTGGATTTCCAAGCTGTTAGGTGTTATCCTGCTGTGCAGACATGGGGGGAGCAGGTTCGATGTGTCAGAGCAGCCTCAAGCAGAAGCCACGTCATAAGAAGGCTTTGCTCACATCCGTACAGGACGATGACTCTTGCCAGCTGGAGCTAAGGACTAGCTAACCTCTCGGCAGCCCTCGTCTCTAATCTATAACGTAGAGGATTTGTTACTTCACTCAACATCTGTGCCCCTTGCTCTGAGGCAGCCGGTGAACAATGTGACTACGAGAAAACTGGAAAATTGGAAAATTGGAATTTTTTTCTGTAATGTGTCATTATGGCAGACGATAACCCTCTGTTTCTTGGAAAAGGCAAGGACTCTTAGCTGGGATTTCTGTAGCTTGACCCAGTTCAAAAAGCAGATGACACTTCACAGAAATTGCTGCAGAGCTGAAGGAGCACATTTCTGGTCCTCAGTGCCAGGGGTGCTGGTGCTTCTTTGTGAACCGACACTCTTCCCTTCGGTTCCCAGCATGGACATTCTTGTTCCAAATCCAGTGGCAGATGCAAGACAGACTCTGAAGCTGTTCCTTCTGCATTCTTTTAGTGCTGCTTGTTGTACGTGATCTCAGAAGATATGTGCTATAAAACAGAAAGGTTCCTTACTTGAAAATTTCTAATGAAGCTGTGGTGTTTTTAGCACACACCAGTTAAAACCACATTCATTTAGGTTGCTTAGAAGTCATTTCAATTTTTCACACCAGGTGGATTTGTAAATGCACGTACTCCTGTTAAAGCTTGGCCATGCCGTGCCTTTAATTCCCCAGCAATCTGTTTGAGTTAACTTAAAATGTAATCGAACTGTATTTTAACCATGTATCTGAGGCCAGGCTCTGGCCCCGTACTACATTCAGGTGCTCTCTCAGGCTACGGCAATGCCCCGTGTGTAGCTGTACAAGCACCAGTTTAAACATTGCTGTCGTTAGACTTGAGCACTATTTCCCTCAAAAACACGGGCAGAACCTTCGTAGCTCATAAAGCCAGAAGAGACTTGTGATCATCCCGTCTGCCTGCTGCAGGAGCCGGTGGTAACTGCCTTGACGTAGAGTTGATGTCCTGCAAGCACGATCATTTACGGGGGGTGGAGGAGAGTGTGATGCACACAGCTGTACAAATACGGGATTTAGCTGCTCTGGTTTCAAGTTTGCCAGCCAGTTTCGGTCAACTGAATTGCCCTTTACTGTCAAAATGTACAGCATATGAAAATGGTTTCAGATCTGTCTTGAAATTAAATGTTATGACTGGGGGAGAATATGTCTTATGAGTAAAACTACTTCATTTTAAGATGTCATTAAAATACAGAAAACAGAAATATCTGCTTCTCTTTGGTTTTCTGGCAGCTCTCTCCTCCTCTACCCACTCCCCCCGAAATTCTTCCCTAAATTTTGTCCAGGTTAGAGTGACTTAGTATGTATTTTTTTTTCTCTTTAAATTGCAGCAGTAGTAGGAAGCATTGAAGAAATGTGTGCTCAGTTTCAGCACACAAATCAAAGAAGCACAGCTAAAAGTAGAAATACTATTTCAAAATCAAAGAAGGTGCCTGGGGAAAAAAAAAGATCTTCCAGGGGAAAAAACCCATCATCCTGTCTCCCACTTTCCTAGATAAAATGATGGGGTAAGTTGAGGAGAATATTTTGCTTCAAAACTGAATTTTCTGCTTTCAGTCAAGCTCCAGCTTCCCTCATCTGGTATGTTCACACCCAAGTAATCACAGCCCAACAACAATACCACAGGCAACTTTGGTTGCCAAAGGCAACGTTACAGTGCAACAGCATGAACACCCTCATGGGATGTCATCCTTCCGTGCACCTCATGGGATACCCTGAACACCAGGTTCTGAATCCATTTAGCTATTAGGAGTAGATAGAGTCGGAGTGAGTGAACCCCAAAGGGGCTTTATTATGTTACTGTAACATGAAAATCCTGTGCTTGATAGGAGGGGAAAATGCATTTAAAAAAATAAATAAGGGAAAACACAAGGAATTTTTACTGGCAATAAAACAGTGCAATTCATAGCTGGGCCAAAGCAGTTGTTTATCTGCGGAGTTTGCAGTTGTTGGGGGATGGAGGTACGGCTGGACACGGACCTGCCTGAGGGGTGGTAGCAGCAGCGGTGGGTTGGTGTGGGTCGGGCACTCCAGGTTAACACAGTGGGGGAGCTGCTGCATTGCTGCACAACTTTTCCTCCAGTTCATGCCCACTTAAGGTTAACACCCTGCACACTTGTCAGGGGTTGTTTCTATTAGTTTAGCAACACGTAACTTCTACCCAGCAGTCTCTGTCACCCTGTCCTATGGCAATACTACAGGTGTAGTAAACAAATAGATGCTCTTAGGTGCTTCCTAATCCCTAGTACAGAGGAACCACTCGAGAACTGAACTGGTTTTACATTTGACTGGTGATAGAAAAGTTATCTTGAAATCCCCTGTGTGCAAGGTCTGTATTTCTACCAAACCAAACGTGACCAAACCTGTTTTTGACAGCTGGTAGATTGTAGCAGATCTAATAACCCCAAAACTCTAGAAAGAGAGATAGAGGGGGGTCCTTAACTGGCAGCGAAGGAAAATGAATGCTTCTATTTAAGCATAGTTTATGCCATTTTCTTTGAATAAGCTGTCAAAAGAACAAGATCATAAGCTGTTACAAAAACAACTTACTTAAGCTGTAGCTGTGATTTGTGTTAAGCATTCAAGAAGGAAAAATATAGAACCTGTAGGCAAGAGCAGATAGCAGTGCAATAGCTGTGACTCCAGGACTGAAAATAACTCAGCCAGGAGATGAGTTTCCTTCAATCGTTTTGCTAAACAAGAGCATCGCATATCTACTGTAACTGTTACCATAATTATTAAGGCTGGGGAATCCCTGGTCACTGTCGGTGTTCAGTGGTGTTCGGGCAGGAAGCACTTTGCTTTCAGCCTCTTTTTCAATAAATAGTAACACTGCAGCTGCAATGTTAAATACACCAGTCCTAAAAATGACTGCTGTATCTTGAATCTGGCTCCCCGCCATTTAATTATTTTAATCACAAATGGGAGAAAAAGGGGAAGAGGGGTAGCGTTGAAGTTCCCAGAGGGTATCTTTTGATGCCTGTCTTGACTGTAGAAAGAAGAGATAGGGACAGAGGATTTGAACGGGTGAGGTAAAGCCAGATGCATCTTGCTATATGGGCTGCTCTTAGAAACTGGGATTTATTTTCTTTTAGTCTAGTACTGCTCATAACTGGAGCTGTACGGAAGCAACTCGTACTCCCAGCACCTTGCTTCCCTCCAGCTCCTTCCAGGTGCTGCTGTAGCAGCTTCTTGCTGGCCAGTAGGTGAGATGGTGGAGAAAACTGGGCTGTTATTTAGCATCCCCTTGCCTCGTTCTGTGGAGAGTTCAGGTACGTGTACTGCAAAACAGCAGGTTTTGATTTGCAAAGCCAGAAGCTTCTTGCCAGAGAACTGTCTAAAGGGCAAACCAGAGGGCAGCCAGCAGCAAAACTATTTTCTAGCTTCAAAGGTGTTCCTTTCAAAGGCCAGTTTAAATCCTTGAAGTATTAAAGCAGTGAAAACAAATCAAGAGAAAAGTGGAATGAAATTGTTCTTACCAAAATAGCAAGCCAGGTTCATATCCTTAGAAATAAAATCAACCAGAGCAGTGCAGAAATTGCACTTCACCCCGCTCTGGTGTTGAGTGAGCCAGTGCAGCTTGGGAAGTGCTGCGTTATTGCACTTGGAGGGTGGTTGCTGCCAGGAGGGCTCTACGGGAACTGGGGAAGTAGTACAAGGCTTTCCTTTAGTGGGGAAGAAAGAGGCGACGCTGTGGCCGGTCCCGTGGTGTGATGTAGCTGCAGTACCTTTTTGATTGTACAATCAGCTCCTTGTTCGAACACTTTCAGCAAAGCCATAAGTTGGTGTATACTGGAAAGAACCGATTTCTTTTAATGTTTTGGGGTTTTTTTTTTTAATCTTTGGAATTTAAGCTCATTTCCTTCTCGCATGGGCATGCTGCCCCCAGCTATTGTAAGCAGCTAGTGTTGGTACCTCCAACCCCACGCAATCAGTGAGAATCCTGTATTTAAGAAAAATACTAGTGGATGGTCCTGAAAAATACTGCGTGGATGGTCCTGATCCCCAGCAGAGGCTCAGGGGAGGGCAGGTACTCTGGTATCTGTAGAGATCCGTCAGCATTTCTCACTCTTGACCTGAAGGACCACACAACAGGCTGGGAAAATTAATCCGGCACCAAAAGCCAGCTTGCTTGAAAAATCAGCAGACCTTTCCAAACATTTCTTTTTCTCCCTGACACTTTCCATTAGTTTATTTGCAGCTCTTGTTACGAGGAATTTACATCAAAACCTCAGGAAACCACGTAATGCTGTTTAAAACATCATGATTTAGATGAATTATTACTAAATGCGCCTTTGAGTTTTTAAAGTATTTCAAATCTAGTTAATTAGCCGGGTTGCTTTTACATTACACATGCTCATCACGACGATTCTGCTGAAAAGCCGTCACTGAACTTACATCATGGTTACTTAACTCTCAGTCATAGGTATGACGTTGATCCGCATTTACGTGTAACTCCTCCTAAGACACATATTTTTAGCATTTCAAAGACTGCTGTCTGACAGTGAGGAATGATGGTTAACCCTCCCCTCAAATGAAAAGCTGTTAATTACTATTATGTACTTTTAAACTTACAACACCAACTCCTTAGCCCTAGACAGGTCCTAGGCAAACAGCTACTTGACACCTCCACCGAGAGAACCATCACTATAACAAACACGTTTCCTCTCCTTTGAACTGCTCAGCAGAAGAAAGGTGTTGCTGTTTTCACTTCCAAGGCACCTCAGCCACTCGCTGTGGAGCTCAGATGGATGCAGAGGGCAGCAGGCTTTTCCTACGTAGCTGTATTCTCTGCTGAAGCGTGCAGGTGCTCTGCCATGCAGCCTGACCTCCTTCAAATGCCACCAAGGTCGGCCCTTTACATTTGTTTTTTCTGCTGGTGAAATTCAGCTTCACTGGAGTGACTCGTGGTTACCAGCAGTCACCTTTATCAGCTTGATCTGGGAGCAATCCAGATCAAGCTAGCAGCCCCAATATTCTTGAGAGCCTTGGTAGGGAACAACTCTGCCCCATTTTGTTAAAATTAAAGTGATGTTGATGGGAGCACTTAGCTTTTCTCAACATTTTAAATATTTTTATTGGGAGTAATACATAAACATTGCAGAAGTGCAGGAGTCTGCTTGAGGAGGAGGATGATCTGTACTGGACAATGGCTGCTTTGGGTTTCTCCCACATTTTGATGCAAGAAAAACTCTTCAAGGGAATCCTTCCTAGCATTCTTTTTCTCCAGTTTGTTATGTCTTTCTTTTATATATATATATAAAAGACTAGAAGAATGAATTGTCACTGATGAGTAAGACCTTGTGCTGTGCATTCTAGCATGAATCTAGCAACAGGGTATTAGCTCTCAGAAGTGGGGCAGCCACTCAAACAGCAGTCCAAAAAGGGTAATTTAAAAAGAGTTTTATTACCCAGCCATAATCATAGAAGTGCTGGAGTTGAAGGGACTTCCATTTGGTCACCCATCATCATCCTTTGCACCATACGGAGGTCACTCACATTAGTGATGTCTCACAGGACAGGGTCTACTCCAGCAGTGTCACCACTGAAAGGGCTATAAATGAGCCTTTGCAGGCTGCTTTATTGCCTAACTGCTCCTCCCAATTCTTTCCTGATATTTTTCACAGTTCTTCCATTTTGCAGTCACATCCACTACTACTTTTTTCCTGCCTCTCTTTATGAATGGAAGTATTTTGGTCCTTTTACTCCCTGGGACAACCGAATTTACTGAAAATCCTCAGCAGGAAATTCAGTCCCCTTCGGTGTCTAGGATGGACCAGAACAAGGTAGAATCATGGAATGCTTTGGGTTGGAAGGGACCTTTAAAGGTCGTCTAGTCCAAAAGGTAGATATGGATCTGAATCTCTTGAATATGCAAATGCAGTTTGAAATATCTGTCCTTAAAATGCTGCTGGCTGCTTTTCAGGGCAGATGGTAAATGCTGTTCTTCCCAAGCACATCCTGAATGATTTTCATTGCTCCTCGCCTTTGCCTAACGGTGCCCCAGGCAACTTCCTCGTTACCTGACACTAAACCAGTGATACAGCAGTCCCCATACTGTACACTCCTATTCCCCACTTCTATTTTTGATCACTTCTGCGATGACAGAACAAAGACATAGCTGGGCAAAAATCCCTGATCCTTAAGAGTGTCACTTCAGATTTGTGTTCAGACTTGTGTGGGAAGTTGCATTCATTGACCTCCTCATCGCTCCTCTCCTGTCTTTTACAGCATGAAAATAGCAACCTTCAGTTTACTAACTCTTTGTCAAAATCTTTGTCTGGTTTTTGGTGGATTTTTTTTTTTATGGTCTCCTGAGAAGGACATTTTCCCAGAGCCCAGCAGAATTGCTCTATCTTATTGTGTTGAATACAGTAGATGATACTTCAGGTATTTTGGCTTTTAGACTTAAGGTCAGATGGGATTAGTTTGATCATCTCATCTGAGTGCTGTAAAATCTGTCCCTCCCAGGCAAACAAACCCATGATTAGTGTATTCTCTAATGCCCTTCCAAAAAAGTCATGAAAAAGCCAAGCGGCATCAGACAGATGAGTCTGGGAATTGTTGACTGATAAGTTATCAAAGTGACACATTAACCACTAACTAACGCAGTTCAGACTTGCAGCTAAGTCTCATTTTTCTTTAGTTTTCTCCATGGGAATGTCACATGGAAACATGAAATGTTTTGCATGAGTGAAATTTTGGCCTCTGACTCGTGATCTTTGGCAATTAGTATTGCAGTGATGTTTAAAAAAAAGTGCTTCTTTCCCACTGTCTGCACCACCCACTAGTGAAAATGCATGTTGCACAGGGAGCAAAAAAAAGTTTATATACGATAATATATAATTCAATATAAATAGCAATGCTACCTAACAGGCATAGCTGAGATTAGGAACCTCCCCCTTCTCTTGGGCTGGACTGGGGAAAACAGGCTCAGAGACTGCTTCAGAGGAGGAGCGAAGGAGCCTGAACAGACAAGACAAACTGGAATGGAGTGTCGGGATGACTTGTCTGCTATCACAGGGCAGGTCAGTGACACAGCTGGGACTGCAACGGTGACAAGTCATGGACCTGTTTGGTCTTACTCTGGGGGACAGAGGGAAGGAAAAACTTTTTCACGGAGCATGGTGTGCATAGCTGTTTCACACAGGCAGTAAAAAAATACACTTCATTCATTCCTTCTAAACTAATTGAAAGCAGAATTTCTAACACTGTTTAATTTTGTGACTTGAAAATATTATAAATCTAAGTTTTTGCCTTAAAATTGAGACAGTTTCCCTTTCTTCAAGTGGCACGAAAATTTCATGTTGATCTTTATCCTTTATTCCATATCATTCTCCATCAAAAGTGACAAAGTTTGAAGGAACCATAACTCTCTGTAAAAAATGACCCGCAAAAATAAATGCAAGGGCAAGTGAGCCCTTAAGTTCTAGCTTAAATAATTCACCTTGCACTTGAGTTTCAATAACTCCATGCATGA
Organism: Bucorvus abyssinicus; assembly: GCA_009769605.1. Classification (NCBI taxonomy): domain Eukaryota; kingdom Metazoa; phylum Chordata; class Aves; order Bucerotiformes; family Bucorvidae; genus Bucorvus; species Bucorvus abyssinicus. The sequence goes on along the minus strand of CM020041.1, from coordinate 5,350,651 downwards.
GATAACTAGGATCATCTCTACGAAATGTTCTCTTTGCTTGGAGGAAGCTCCCCAAGAGAGGAGAGCACAAGTTCCTTTAGAACCTGCTGCACAGGCCATGAGTGCAGGACTGAAATGGCACTGAGGTGCATCCGGCAGACGATGCCGGTGGGTCAGGGGCCTGTGCCCTTCCTCATCCTCACGCCGGCCGCCAGAGGAGAGCCCAGCCCAGGAGGAAGAGGCTGAAGGAAGCTCCTGGAGCCAACCTGCAGTTTCCTTCTTGCCAAGCAAATGCAAGAAACTGCAGGGACTGACAAGGGGTTTGGTCAGCTCCTGCGGGGAAAGGCTGTCCCTCAGGTGAGGGCCATGGCCCTGGCCTTTGGCCCTGGTTCATTTCAGCACGAATGCAGATGCTCCCGGCCCTGCCCGTGCGGATGCAGCTGGCTGCCGAGCGCTTCTAAACGCCTGTGGCCGAAAAGGATGGAAAACGGGGGACACTTTGCCCGGCCAAGCTCGGAGAGGGGCCGCCTGGCCCCTCCGCCTCAAGCCCGGCCACGTTGCCCTGACAGGACGGACTGCTTCGCCTCCCGCCGAGGCTTCTCCAAGTGCCGAGCCCGCAGACCCCGCCACTCGCCACAGCCCTCGGCGGCCCCTGGAAGGGTCGAGCCGGGCAGACGCGGTGAGCAGCCGGCGGAACAGAGCGCGGATATCCCCGGCACCCCCGCCCCCTGCCTCCGCCGCGCACCCGCTGGGGGCCCCGGGCGGAACGGCCCCGGCGGCCGCTCCGCGGCCAATGAGCGGGGAGGCAGGGGCCGACCCGGCCGCGCTATAAGAGCCGGGGCGGCAGGGGAGGCGGCAGTTGCCGAGTGAGGCTGTCGGGCGGTAGCCGCGTTTCCTGTCAGCGGGAAGGACCGTGTGGCGCGACCATGTGCGGTGAGTGACGAGGCCGCGGCTGCTGCTTCTCGCCGGCCGCGGGCAGCCCGGGCCTGCCTAAGCCCTTCGCTTTCGGGCGGGATGGGGCTGGGGGCCTCCTTGGGCCGCGGCGGGGGGCGCTGGGTAGGAACGAGGTGCCCGCGGACAAAGCGGGCTGTGCCCGGGGCCGGCTGCCTCTTCTGCCGGGGTACGGGATAAGGGCTGCGCCGTCCCTGTGGGGCTGCCCCGCTGTGACAGCGGGTCCCGGCGCTGCGCAAACCCGGCGTCGCTGCCCCCCGCAGCGGGTTCCTTCGGGACTGGCCCCGCTGCATCCATACGGGGGTGGCAAGGGAGAACGACCGGCTCTTGCGATGGCAGGTAAAGATAAAGCTCCTTTGTCCGCCTCCTTCTCCCAGGGAAAGGAGATGGTCTTTCTGCTCCCCACAGCCTCCCCTCTCGGTGTCCTCTGCCCGGCGGCTTGTCCCTGGGTCCGGTGATCGGAAACGTCCCGTTTCCAGCGCCCGGCTGCTGTGGGGGTACCCCGGCTGCGTTGTTAACCTTCGCTCCTCCTGGTCCAGAAGTCTCAGTGCATCGCTGCCTTGGCCAGCGCACAGGCTGCTTGGTGCGCTTGGCTCGGTCCTTCCTAATCCCCGACTGGGGGTTAATTGTCACTCGGTTCCCAGCTGTGGCGATAGGAAGAGTCTGTGGTTTTCAAGCAAAAGCTGTGAAGGAGCTTAATGCTTGGATAATGTGAGTTTATTGACCTTCCTTTATCTAATAAAGATGAGATGAAGATAATGCCTACATCTTATATGCAGTTTCTTAGATATGCTTTGGATCAGATTTAAGTCAAAGTGCAGGTTCAGAAGCTGCTAATGCAATGTATTTTAATTATGGAGTAAACCTTAGTGGAACTTCATTTATCCCTTCACTGAAACCTCCTCTCAGGTCTGGAAGGACAGTTTTTTCAAAAGAAAAATTTGTACTTGTACTTCTTAGTCATCGTGAACAAAACCTCTTCTGTGAGATGTAGACTGAAAGTGAGTTGAGCTACTACTCCCAAAAATGTAGCTAGGCATCTTCTCCCTGCCTCCACATCCACTTCAGCTGTAACCTCAGAAAGAGCAAGGAGTCCAGTAAGCCTCTTTCACTTGAATGGAACCGCGAGGTGGTATTGTTTGAGCTCCTACGTGACTCTCCCGTCGCTATCAATGAGGCAAACTGGGTGTCTTCTAAAGAAAACCCCTTCAGGTGAGAGACTTGGCTCAGTGCCTAAGCAAACCCAAAGCACCGGTGGCAAGCACTAAGCAGTGAGACATGTAATGGTAATATCAAAAACTTAGCAAATCTGGGCTGTGTATTGATTGGGAAATGAGGGTGTTAACAGTGTTAAGGAGTTTGCTAAAACATCTAGCTTGGGGTGGAGTAACTGACTCAGTATGAAATAGGGAAGAGAGCAGCAGTTCATGCAGTGCAGGGAGAGTACTCCTAGGTTTTTTTTTTCTTTTGACATTTGGGCACCTTTTGTGTGCTATTTCTTATATTGGAAGATGTCCCCTATCTTCCTTGATAAGCTGTTCTGCTGTAGGAAGGGCAAGAGTTCCTGAGGTTGCAACCAAGAGTTTATAAGATTTTTTTTCCATACCTTTCCCAGTTTAAGTGTTGAAAATATGTCCTGTTTTCTCTGACTTCAGGTAGCACATGAAGCTTTCTGTTTTGAAAATATATAGGTCATTAAATACTGCCATAAACATGCTTTTAAAAGAATGAAGTTGAGATGTTAGCATGCTCACATGTAAGAAGACAGTATAGCAAAATTCTGCAGGGTTTAAAAACCACGTAAGATGCTCTTAAATTGATGATCTACCTATTTAAAAATCAGGATATGAGACTGGGACTTTCTCAAAGCTAAGAATCTGGTATCAAGAACATGCTTACCCCAACAGAGACATTTTATGTTAAAAAAAAATTAATTTTATTCAAACTTCAAGTATAGGCTGCCCCCTTCTTGGTTTTGGTGAAGTCTTGCAATTGCAAGAGTTCCTGTGGATTTTTCCCACCAAAAAAAAAGTGCTTGGTGAACTTTTCCTCTTCTTGACGCTCTGCTTGCAATCCTGAAAGGAAAAGGGGAAACTCTGAAGTCTTGATATGCACGCAGAGGGGAAGCCTTGCTTTCAGGGTCTGCTCCTGGTTAACACTGGTTTTAGTAATGTTTTAACAACCACCTGTTTTGAGTATCTGAGTCTAAAGGTGAGCCGTACAGGATTGACCTACTTCTATGCAAACTCTGTAATAATGGAAAGTTGTAAACTAGATTAGCATTGAGATCAAGAAAGCGAAGCCCTGGTAAAACACTTCTTAAATGGTTTCTTTGGATACTATGTTTGTATGTATGACTTAGGAAAGTACTTAATTGCTTATGTTGTGCTGACAAGTAAATGTTACCTTACTTGATACCTGTCACTTCAGTATTGCGTTAGCTTAGAGACTACTGTGGAAGAGAGCTGCAAGCTCTGGAAACAGCGTCTAATAGCTCAGGGAGGCCATTATGAAGTAACTTGTGAGCATCACAAAACTCTTATCATGAGTGTGATTCAACTAAGATTCAGTCATATTGGTTTGCTTCCAGAAGGAATTAAGCTGCAAGAAGTCTATCAAAAGTTGTTTCTACATGAGCTGAGCAATGTGCTTTAAATCTAGCCAAAATGATGACTCTGTAGGGAAGAAAAAATGCGAACAGATAAATCATGAAACAGAAGAGTACTAGAGAAACAGTGCTGAGAGCAAGATTTATTTCCTTTAACTGAAAGAGTTTATAATATATTCCAGGAGAAGTCAGCCTGCAGCTATTGCTTTCATTGTAAATGGCCCCTGGTGCCTTCTGCGTCTTCTAATCCACATGTGTGGAAGCACAGCTACAGTTCCCTGGAAACAAGGATCTTTTTAACAATTGCAGCACACTGGTAGCATTGTAAGGATGGTCCCAAAGGAAGGCTCTTCCTGGAGCTCTGTGTAGTCAAAAGATGCCACATGGAACATACACGGCTGATGCGTCTTAAATATGTTGTGAAATCTGGCCTAGAAAGCAGAGCTGGATCTGAAATGAGGTGTGTAGCAACGTCTTGGAATGATGTTGAGAAATTTGTGTTGAAGAATGCTGCTCTTGAGGTTCGTGGTTAGTGCCAGAGAACGGTAAATATCTGTCTGGAAAAATGATCAACAAGCTCTCAGTCTAAAGTGACTGTATATAACCAGAGGCATTATTTTTCAAAGCGTCCATGAAGAACAGTATTTAGCTGTTGAAGTTCCCAAACACCTACTTAAATGCAGCTATCTTCTTAATATTTCTGGTAATGTTGGATGCTCTAGAAATAATTAGGTTGGATTCCTCAAATCTCACTCTGTAGTAGAAAAGCATTTTCCACCCTTTAATCCTTCCAAGATAAATTCAGGGACCAATGTAATCGTCAGTCTCACTATCAAATCAACAGTATTAATGGCTTAAAACCAGTGGACTGACTGAATTCACCACAATATTTATAAGGGAGATTTAATGGTGTATCATTATAACAGCTTCTTCATTACAGCCAGTTACAGTTCCAAAGCCTCTAATTGAAGGGGAGGAGGGTGTGTCCTGGGTTCGCCTTGGTTGAACTGCTTATCTGCTGAGCTCTTAAGGTCTGGTTTTTGCTAGCTGTAGTCTCCAGTCCTGACTTGTTGCTTAAAGAAACTGTTGAATCAGTGAAATCAGATCTTTCTGTTTTATTGGGGTACAGATTTGCCAGAGTAATAAAAGGGCCTAATCTATCCTTGTAAATGCAGGAGTCCCAGGAAGAGCAGCAGGCAGAGAAAAGGAATGGTTGTGTTTTCCTTTGCAGATGACCTTTTTATTACACCTTTTCTAAAGATAAAACGACATCCCTCAAACTCCTCCTAATGAAAAAACGCTTGTGTACTTTTGCCTTTAAAAAAAAAAAAAGTAATTTGTGCAGGGGTGGGGTGGGAACAAACCCCAAAACTAAAAAAGCCATTCCTTGGTTGATGACTGCTCTATTCACGAGAAGAGGGATCAGACTTGAAGACTCTTCCTGGCTCTGTTTGCCAAGTAGGCAAGGAGTAAGTCCACGTCTTCACTTGTGATGCCTCTGTAAGAGTTGACCTGAGTAACACGGGGCAAGCAAACGATCTTCTGTGTCTGAGTTGAGTTTGGCAGGCAGCATTGTGTTGAGGCGGCGCAAAGGCTGAATGCTTGTTTTTTGGGTGACCCTGTTTTTTGTATCTTCCGTTTCTTTCTTTGTTGTCCTATCCTTTTGACTTCTGCCCTTTCTCTTTTCTCCTCTATTCTCTTCCTGCTGAAGTGACTGTTGAACGCAGGATTAAGCTGGAGCCTTTCAGAAAGAGATGTTGTGCCTAGTACCTACCCATGGGTATTTAAGGCCATGACTTCGATTACAAAAGTCTCCTTGTGTTAGTACTGGTGAATATATTCCTTCTTTGAATGTCTGGATACGAAATAGATCACAAAGTTCCCATTTTCAGCTGTGGTTTTCAGGAAAAGTAGAATTTTTTTAAGCTCTCTCAACTGTTTAACTCTTTGTGGGTAACATGAGGAGAGTGGAACTGGCCAGGAAAACCGTGTTGCGTGGTGAAAATGAGAGTCCTGATTCCTTCATTGCATTTGAACTCTTTCCATTTAAAAGCCCAGTAGGAAGAATTGCACTAAATGGGAGGTTGGGTTCCCTGAAGACCAATCTGTCATACTAGTTTTAAAGGGTTTTAAATCTGAGGCAATGCAAACTCTAAAAAAAAAAAAATCTTTGCTTATTTTTTTCCCCCCCTTCCCCTTTTCTCTTTAAACAGGAATTTTTGCTTATCTAAACTACAGAGTGCCTCGGACTCGGAAGGAAATATTTGAAACCCTTATAAAAGGATTGCAGAGACTGGAATACAGAGGATACGACTCTGCAGGTATGTAAACTAACTCAGCAAATTAATTTTAGCAACCAATAGCTACTTATGTGACTTTTTGGGTACTTTTGACCTCTGCATGTTGGGTTTTTCTTTTTTTATCCTGCAGATTAAAAAAAAATCAGAACTAATTACCTTGAGTCTTGGAGTTTCTTCTTCAGCTTTCCTCAGGATGTTCGATGGGGTGTTTAGCTCTAATCAGATGGTGCTTGAGTTTAGTACACACAAGCAAAGCAAACAAGGCGTGAGGGAGATGATGCCCATACTGGGTCAGGTAGCTTGTGCCTCAGCCTTTTTTGTCCATGTGAGTCCCATGAAAGGATGAGGAAGATTTAACTTGACTTTAAATTGGGTTGGCTGATTTCATTGGGCAAAATATATCAGTCTGTCCTCAAGCAAAATTTGAGATGGCTCGTGTACATTTTCATCTGTGCAGTGGATACAGACTTCATCTAGTTTGAACATACACAGGTCTAGTGACAGATTTCAAGTATATCCCTTTGAAGGATAATTTAAAAATTAATGTTTCACTGGTGTGTGCTTGTCTGTATTTTCTCAGCATTTTTTATCCAGTGTATTTTGTGCTTTAAATAACACTTGTGACTGTGTCCTATCCTGTAGGAGTAGCAATTGATGGAAATAATAATGAAGATAAAGAAAGGTTCATCAAACTAGTTAAGAAAAGAGGAAAAGTAAAGGCCCTGGAAGAAGAGTTGTACAGTAAGTGTGTTAAAAATTACCCCTTTACTTTGGCCTCCCAGACAGATACCATCTGCATCTCAGTGGAAAGTCTGACCATGGAGCTACAGTTACGATTTTGCACCAGAAATAACAGCTCAATGGCAGTTAAATCGTTTGTGCCCCCCAAATTTGCACTTGAAAAGCAATCTGACCTTTAGGTATAGTGCTGTGAAATGATCAGTCTCCTCTCCCCTCTTGGTTGCTCCTTTGTTCAAGACCTGGGCTCCCTTGGCACTTTACTCAGATGATTTCTGTGCTTGGTAGCTGAAATGTCAAAACATGGACTCTGACAGAGTTTATGACCATTTAAGCAGCTGGCTGTCATCAGTCTGCATGCAGTGCTTCCATCTGTGAAGAACTGAAGTTGTGTTTAAATACATTTACATTATAATTTGTCGTAATGTGATCTGTTAGCCTGGCTGTTAGTACTGGTGGAAAATGCTTGAGTCTTGGCAACTAAAGTTTTAATCACAGTAGCTTGAACTATCTGAAGTGCAATGTGAAGAAAGCAAATGGTTTAAAAGAAAGCCTGAACATAACTTTTAGATTTTTGCCTGTAGGAATTCTTTTACTGTTTTACTAGTTGTGTGTGAGAGACTCAACTTTAAACATTCAATAAACTGAATTTCTTGTGTATAGAACAAGATGACCTAGATTCAAAAGCACATTTTGAAACGCATTTTGGAATTGCTCATACTCGCTGGGCGACCCATGGAGCACCAAGTGCAGTCAACAGTCACCCTCAGAGGTCAGATAAAAGCAACGGTACGTAATCCCTGCAGCACTCTGGAACTGTATGAGTTTGAAATGGTTCAGTCTACATAGTACATATGTCCTCTGTTCCTACTAGGGCTGTGGTATCTGTTTTGTATTCTAGGGCTAAGCTGTTGCCATTCTGTCTAGGATAGACACTTGCAATAAAATAGCCTCTTCTGAGGATAAAGTAACTAACTTCTAAGCTTTTTTTCCCCTCTAATTTTGTGTACTGAGTTAAATGTCTTAATTTTTCATTACTGTTGAAATTTTTCCCCCCTCTTTTAGAATTCGTTGTTATCCATAACGGAATCATCACCAATTATAAGGACCTGAGAAAATTTCTGGTGAGTCTGTGGCAACTTGATTCTAAAGCTAGAAAGTAAATGCTTTACTAGCTACTGTAGGACCTTTCATGACTTTGTTGGAACCTGAATTGATGTTTTTCTATATAATCTATAAATGGTGGTGGTGTGAAAGAGTCTGCCTAATAAAGATACTCTGGAGCTGGTGAAGCGTAATATGTTCTTGTAACCCTAAATGCAAAGTCTTTATGAGTAGAGTAGATTTGTGCTCAAATTCTTTGAGAGGGTGTGTGGAGTGGGCTCCCTTCTGCCTCTTGTTGCTTGACAGATGCTAAGCAAGTCTTACTACATGTTTTATTACAATATTTCCAAAAGAGTAGCTATGATAGGGTAAGTCTTTATGTTTTGACTATAGTGCTCTACATCCTCTAGTCCAGTGTAGTGCTCTGAGCAGTCCTACTGTGCAGTTTCTGGTGGGAGGCAGCTGAGGGGCCCTTCAGTGTTACTTGCCTGAGGGTGAAAACACTTTTTACTCTTCTGTATCATATTTCAGGAGAGCAAAGGCTATGAGTTTGAATCTGAAACAGATACAGAAACGATCCCCAAATTGATCAAATACATGTATGACAACAGAGAAAGTGAGGACACCAGTTTTTCAGCCTTGGTAGAAAGAGTTATTCAACAGTTGGTAAGTGGCAAGTTCCTTTTTTCCTGTACTACAGTATACGCTATTTGTGGGGCTCCTTAGTATTCTGCACTTAGATCTTCTACAGGAGTCCCTAGAAGGTGCTGCAAAGAATGCTTTTTGGCCTCTAAACAATACTTGATAGACCAAGGAATGAGATTAAAACTTTGGAAACTTCAAAGGCTTTTCAATGGTAAATCTTTAAATTGCATTAGCAGTGGCTTTTGTTTGGTGGTGGTTGTTTTGGGGTTTTTTTAAGCAAGAGGTTGTCACAGTTTTTTAATGAAGTGCCTTTAAACGAAATTAATAGGAGTCTCTGGGGGTTGAAATGTCACAGAAAGGACAGTGTGTTCTTAAAGGCTAATCTGATGATGTTAAACATGGCTGTGATTCAGGTTTGTCTAATAGTACACCTTGGTCCCATCTTTGGAAATAGTTATAACAAGCTGTACTGATTCATGGTATAGCTGGTTTCCAAACTGTGGAGTGGGAACCTCCTGTTACTTAGTATGAATGCTTAAAATCACTGATAGATGCATTGCAGGCTTGGAGAAAGCTTGCTTTGTTTCCTCCCCCAGTCTCTGGGCAGATGTTTTCCCCCCCTTTCCTGCAGTTTCTTACACTCTTTTCACCTCCCTTTTCTCCTCTCTGAAGCAGGGCTGGAATATGAACCAAGTAAAGACCTGTGTGGGTCAAGAGGGAATAGCAGTGCAGCCACCTGGGTGAGGGGAAGGGGGACTTCACCTGACTGCAGAGCAGGACCAGAGCAGACTGCCTGGACTCCCTGCCAGAGGAGTGACTGTTCCCATCCCGCTTCTCTTAGCAGAGCTGGGGGTGCTTCTCCTGCCTTTGGAATACTCCTCAAGCTTGCAAGCAGTGTTAATACTATAGAGAGATTGAGTGTGTGTTCCTGTTTGGTTCTTGCATTGCAGATTTCACCCAGGGTTTTTTGGTGGGTGGAGGTTTTTTGGTTTTAAGTACATTAGTGAGAATTTCCTGCTTGAACTAGAAGTAGTAGCTCCAAATTTCAGCTGAAAATGTGTGATTAAAAAATAGCTACATGCAGATGCTTTTATTAAAAGTCCTACTAAAAGTAAACGTCTAACAGTCTTTGTGCTGATTAGGAGTAACATCTCAGAGACATTTTTAACCCTTGCATTGGAAGGTATTGGTTTTATTGATAAAGAGGGGCTAAGTGCTCACTTCCTGACCTTTCAGCTATTGCACTGTTACGTGCATGTGAGCTTGTTCTGCTCTGTGACCAATTCCTTTAAAGGTGCCCTCTGCCCTCCAGGAAGAGATTCCTGATAGCAGTGAAGAGCTTTTCTTCACATCCTCCTCGGGAAAAGGGGCCCCAGCTTAATGAGATGTGACTAATTGAGATAAGTCGTTTAGGATTTTCTTTCTCTCTTCTGTTTGCATTGGTTTCCAGGAAGGTGCTTTTGCATTGGTTTTCAAGAGCATTCATTACCCAGGTGAAGCTGTTGCTACCAGGTTAGTAAAAGTCCATTTTATACATAATTCAAGCTTTTTTAGGTAAAAAAAATGCTGATGTCTCTTAAACCTAGAATACTGATGATTAAATTGCTTAATTAACCAAAACTCCGAAGGTAGGTCACTGCACCAGTGGAACCCTTGTGAAGTGCGGCAAAGCTCTGCGGAGCATCTCTTCAACTGACTATTAAATATAACTTAGTTTAAGCTGTACTGACTGCAGGTCACACAATTTTCAGAGGCTTCTGTTGATTCTCTATAATCTTTAACTTGTTTAATAAATGAGCTGCGACTGCTCCCTTTTTGAGGATGCAAAGACAGTAGTGAAAATTAATCAGGAGATGTTTTCTTGCTTCATGCAAATACACTTGTGGTTGGAGATTGTCCAAATGACACACTTAGAAGAACGTACCACAGACAAACTCATTCCCACGGTCTGTTCTTTCATCTGTTACAGCGTGTCAATAAAGAAGCTCAGTGTATCTTCTGTTTCTAAAGTTGTATTAAAGTTGTGCTAGTGTTTCTCCCCCTAAAGAGAGGGAAAGGGTGTGGTTCAATCTTACTTCACGCTGAATAAAGACTGAGGGAAGTACATTTGTGTTGGCTAAAATGCCATCGTGGTAATAAGCTATACAAATAGTGTTCACAGCTGTCTTAGCATTTATTAGGGTTTTTTGTATGTGTTCTACTTTTATTTACGACTTGGAAAACAGCTTTCAGGAAATGTAGAGATATTAAAGTAGCAAGTGAAGCAGCAGTGGGAATAAAGACTGTTTTATACTACAACCAAAAAGCCCATTGTTTCTGTAGTCTAAAACAGTGAAAATGCCAGCTGTACCATCCCTCTAACTGGAGAACATCTTCTGAAATGAACTGTTCTATATGTGGTTCAGGTTTGGGTTTTTCAGAGTGAAGGGATTAAGAGAAGCTAAAATTGTAATATGAGGTGTTGGGGGGGTGAATTACTCTTTTATTCCTGTGAGAGAGATATTTTTCTTTTAATAAGATTTTCAGTGTGGCTCATGACCCATATAATTAAAATGATCTTAATATTTTACAGTTTCAGAAGTGCTGTAGTGATGGCTGACTTTTCTGAATTTTAAAGGTCAAAGGGTGGAACAGTATTTCAATAGTAAAGAGCACTGGCCCTAACTGCTGCCTCAGTTCGGAGGCAGAGTAAACCTTGTTTCAAGCCAGTATCCACACTGGTGCCTGTGCTAAGCTGTTTTGTGATTACTGGAAGGAAAACAACAGGTTCATATATGGTTTCCTCTACCTGCGTGTAGCTCATGGGGAAAGAATCTCCAAAGCTTATGGTACTTACTCAAACAATAATATTTGGCGAATCTTACAGAAACAAGCCAAGTTTATATAACTCCTGCTATGTAATGGCTTTAGGATCAGGGTTGAGAAGCATCTTCCTATTTAGGAAGCTAGATGGGATATTGTCTTTCAACTTCACAGATGTCCTTTGACTTCTCGGTATGCACCTTTCTCTTTATAAACTTGCATGTTTTCCCTTTGTAGGAGAGGGAGCCCTTTGCTCATTGGGGTTAGGAGCAAGTACAAGCTCTCCACTGAACAGATTCCTGTTTTATACAGAACATGTAAGTTGATAAATCCAATTACATTATTTTTTTTAAAAAATTGTTACTTTATGATTAGAAAACAGTTTATTTGGTCTTTGTACTATAGAACTACCAGCTGATGCCCCAAATAGTGTCTTAGCTGACAATGTTATATTTTTATACTACTGAATGTATGGTTCATGTAAAAGTCACATCCTCCCAAAATACTCGGGTAACTATGACATCTTGAACCTGTATAGTCTGTAATCTCTCATTTGAACAGATCTGCTTCTGCATTTAAAGCGTCTCATCTCTAATAGGTGACATTGAGAATGTGAAGAACATGTGCAATTCACGAATGAAAAGACTGGACAGCTCTACCTGCCTTCATGCTGTTGGGGATAAGGCAGTAGAATTCTTCTTTGCTTCAGATGCAAGGTAGTAAAAGTACTTAGATTTCTCAAAATACTGTTTTTGTTTAGAAGTGAGTTAGCTCTGAAAATCTTATGCTGTGTTACTGCTGCACAACTGTTTTCTGATAGAACGACTTCTAATCTAAGTAACATCATAAAGCCCCCAGGCTAAGGTACTTGAAGAATGTGAATGGCTTGACATCAGCATTTGAACTGTGCAGTGTCTGCCAGTTGCTAACCTCTGTGTAAAGACAAAAGTACATCCAGGGTAGGAAGGGAAGTTGGGTACAAATAGACACTGTTGGCCAAGTATTTGGGCAGGCTATAGGCTAGTCTGGGTTTTGGTGTTTTGATCCAGCGATCAGAGGAGGGAACAGTGGTGTGGTTCCAAATGTAGCAGGAACCTGGACATCAGGTATGCATTTCAGAAACAAGGTCATGACCTCAGGGGTCCACGAGGGACACAGGGAGGGAAGATCAGATCTACAGGAACTTGCTGATGCAAGGTGCTGTGGTTCCTGAGCCTTCTGCTCCAGGTTCCTGTGACAGTGCAGGAGGAGCAGCAGATGGAGCCATTGCCTTTGAGATGCCTCGCTCTGTGCTTATGTCTAAACAGTGGATAGAAGGGGGGCTGGAAGTGCTGTGTGGCACATGTAATTGCTTCAAGGAGTGCTGACACCACCTCTTACTGACAGGTCAGATCTGTCCCGCTTCTGTTTTTTTTCCTGCAGTGCTATCATTGAGCACACCAACAGAGTAATTTTCTTAGAAGATGATGACATTGCAGCAGTAACTGATGGGAAGCTTTCAATTCACCGCCTCGAGCGTTCAGCTAGTGATGATCCTTCTCGGGCCATCCAAACCTTGCAGATGGAATTGCAGCAAATCATGAAGGGTGGGTTGAAACATCTGGAAATGAGTATCATCAAAGATGGATAGTTACTGACTGTTTGTGTAGTAGATCTGGCAGAAAACTGCTGATTTGTTGTGGAAATGACGTGATATTTAGGCTGTTTATACTGGGAACTCACAATTCCAAGCTCTAAGACCAAGGGACGATAGATGATATGGGACCCTACCCATTTTTAGCCTTGGAAAAGTCCTAGATACTTCTACTCATCTCAAGATTTAGTGAAAATGTAACTAATGTTAACATGTTGTGGTTGTTGGCAAACTTTGAATGCAAACGAAGAACTGAAGTGAAATGCAGAAGTTTCCTTAAAGGCATTCAGTGACCTTGTCAGTGTTGGGAAATGAAACCAAAACCAGAGCGACCTACCAATCCCTCCTTTCTTCTTGCTTATTTCTATGCTTTTGTTTAAGCTACCAGTCAATCTTAAATTAGCTTGCTACCACAGGTCATCTTAAGTCATCTCTTTGTTACTTGAAGCCTATTACACTTACAAACCCGAGCTGTACCATGTGATGTTTTTCTGAACAGGTAACTTCAGCGCCTTCATGCAAAAGGAAATCTTTGAACAACCGGAATCAGTTGTCAATACGATGAGGGGCAGGGTGAATTTCGAGAGCAGCACAGGTAACTCAGGACAGGTGTTCAAGCTGCACTAGGCCTGCAAATTTTGAACATATTAATTAGGAAATAAAATACACCATTGATATGTGCTTGTTTGTTTGTCTGCAGTTCTGCTGGGGGGGCTGAAGGATCATCTGAAAGAAATCAGAAGGTGCCGAAGACTGATCATTATCGGCTGTGGGACCAGTTACCATGCTGCAGTAGCTGTATGTTCAGCCTTAGCTGAAATGCTGATGTGCCTCCTAGTTGCTGGGTTTTTAGACAACGGCTCTTCATCTGCTTTTTCTTCTGTATCTCAAACTTTGCCTTCCATTGAGGGGTCTCACCCTTCTATTTAGTTTTCCCTTGTGCCACATTCTTTATTAATGCTCCAATGCTGTTACCTACCAGGCTAGAAATTAACTCTTCACCTTGGTTTTTAAAGCTCTGGTAAGCTGTAGTTATGAATTTTTGTAATAAGAATCCACTTATGGATTTATTAATCTAGATTATGCCTGACTCTTGAGATAGCAAGACTTACATGGGTGGCAATATTAACCAATATTGTGTGCTGCTTGAATACAGACTCGACAAGTATTGGAAGAGTTAACTGAATTACCAGTCATGGTGGAACTTGCTAGTGACTTCCTGGATAGAAACACGCCTGTTTTCAGAGATGATGTGTGCTTTTTTATAAGTCAGTCAGGTGAGCTGCATTTGCTGTTTGCCTTCAGTTGAGTGCAAACTGTAGAAAAATTTTAAAAAGCAAATTATTTACTGCTTCCTGCATGTTGGAAAGGAGGATGATGGCTAAGGGGCCAGATTTGTCTTGGACGGAAACTTTTTTTCAGACTTGATTCAAATATATAGACAATGAGCAAGTGCTTGAAGATTGTTTTAGTTGCATTTGCGTTGTGTAAGCATGGATGTGGTTGTTCAGAAGACACTGGTGTATAATCTTGTGCTTTTCAGGAATCATTACTATCTTCTGTCATCCTGAAGTCAAGATGTCAATGTTTTCCAGGTGAAACTGCAGATACACTTATGGCCTTGAGGTATTGTAAAGAACGTCGTGCTCTGACAGTTGGCATCACAAACACAGTCGGGAGCTCAATATCCAGGGAGACTGACTGTGGTGTCCATATCAATGCAGGACCTGAGATAGGAGTGGCAAGCACTAAGGTAATTGGTGTTCACCGTTAGGCTTTTGTACTTCAGCCTTGTGGAATCCAATTAAACTGTTCATTGCAGCTCTTCAAACTGAGATGGTAGTAACTCTCTGCAGACTTAGCTGCTAAATGTTTTGTTTTGTCTCCAGGCTTATACCAGCCAATTTGTGTCTCTTGTAATGTTTGGCCTAATGATGTCTGAAGACAGAATTTCCCTGCAGAAAAGGAGACAGGAAATCATTAGTGGACTAAAGTCATTGCCAGGTATATTGATATTTTGGGTTTGAGGGAGGGATAGGGGATGTTGGTTAATGGGCAGTATAAAATTCTACTTGGGGATGTTTCTTTCTCATTTAAGTTTAGCTCTCCCCCTCCTCCTGAAAGGTAGACAATGTAAGAAAAATGGATTATTGGTTTCTGCACTAACTGCCAATTTTACAAGTGCCCTTCCAAGAAAAATGACAGGAAGATCAGAATTTTCGTGGGTTGGGGTTTTGATTACAATAAGGTAGTTTTGTATGAGATACATGATTTCATAAATTGATGATTTGAAATTTTTAAAGCTTTTCACTTTAAATCAGGATAGATAAAAGGAAACAATTGAAGGTGACTTTAAAGGAAATTTTGAACATCTATTTTAGACATACAAATGGGATGTTTGAGCCCTGCTTAAGCCAATAGCTACTTTAAATTTGCTACTGCAAATAAGGCTGGAAAAAATATACTGCAGGCAAAGATGCAAAGTTGATGGTTAAATTATATTAAGTGTATTTGTTCTAACAGATCATTAGAATGTCCTACTACAAGCAAACTGGTTTTTCTCATCAAAGCTTTTAATTTGTGCTTTTTGCATGCCCTAATAGAGATGATTAAAGAAGTCTTGTCCTTGGATGAGAAGATACACGATCTGGCTCTTGAACTGTACAAACAAAGATCGCTGCTGGTTATGGGTCGTGGGTATAATTATGCCACTTGTCTGGAAGGAGCTTTGGTAGGAACCTCTCAGTATTGTTGGATGTTATTTACAATGAGCTTTTGTGGCTTCTGCAACATAGTTTATTTTCAGTGTTTCATTACAACTTAATTCTGCTGCAGTAAAGCTGCTATCTATAACTGAGAGCATTTAGTCCTGTTGAAAAACACATATATAAGGCAGACCTCAATGATAGCAATTTCTTGTTTCTTTCACATAAATAGACTCCTTAAACACTGCATTTTATTAAAACAAACAGTTTAAAATGCTGACCCATTTGAAAATAACTGCAGAAAAACACAATGTGCTGATGTTCAGATGAGATGCTCATGCGGGAAAAATCTTATGATGAATGTTCTGGTGGAATGGACACATCCATCTCTTGCAGATGGTTGAGATGCTCAAGACAGACTGCATTAGCCAAGGTTGTGCTGGGTGTTTTTAACATTTCTGTTGATTACTTCATTTCTTTATCTGCAAATGTGTGTACATGGGCAAGCTCTGCTTCCTGCAGCAGCCTGCTAGAAATCCCACCAGACAAGCCTGGCTGTTTTTACTAGTGACTGATCTTAAACACCCTTTTGATACTGTACGTCTGTATTTAAGAAGCAGATGTACAGCCTTGGTGTTTTTCTTCCTGTGGCTTTTATTTCTCATCTGATTTACTAGTGACTTGATGGCATTTGCTTTTCTTTTTTCAGAAAATAAAAGAAATCACCTATATGCACTCTGAAGGTATCCTGGCTGGTGAGCTGAAACACGGGCCGTTAGCCCTAATAGATAAACAAATGCCTGTTATCATGGTGATAATGAAGGATCCTTGTTTCACCAAGTGCCAGAATGCTCTGCAACAGGTCACTGCTCGGCAGGTAAACTGCTGAACTCCTACAGTGTCACAGGGAAAGAGATTGTGCGCATATTGCTGCTGGCTGTACCTCAGAAAAAGGATGTAGTCATGATTTATTTTTTTAATTGTTGAGCTATAAATAAGATGCTATACCTGTATTGTAGGTTGTCATTATAGGTTAACACCAGTAGTGAAAACTCACTGCCTGTGGCTCATGTGTCCAGTTTTCTTCCTTGCTTTGAAGCAAATTGAATAATGTTAAAACTCTACATGGTGAAAACGTTCAAGTCTCCCAAAACAGTGACTGAAAAGTCATCACACAAGGCTGGCATTGTCTTTGTTAGCTACCTGAGTCTCTTCAAACATGCTACAGGCAGGCTGTGAACCAGTATTTCACAGCAGCTCTAAGCCAGCTCTTTACTTAACTCTGCAAAATTTTTATTTTCAGGGTCGTCCAATCATTCTGTGTTCAAAAGAAGACACAGAAAGCTCAAAATTTGCCTACAAAACGATTGAGCTGCCTCATACAGTTGACTGCCTTCAAGGAGTCTTGAGTGTTATTCCTCTCCAATTGCTTTCATTCCACCTGGCTGTTCTCAGAGGATATGATGTAAGTGCTTGCTTGATTTAGCATTCCAGTTAGGACAGTTTTGAACTTCCTCCTACCAGTGTAAAGCAAGAGACCCAGTTACATGGCAAATCAAACCAAAGCACTATGGTAATAGTCAGTGGAGGTTACAGTGACTGTGGTAGCAGAGGTGGCATTTCTTCAGCTTTTTTTAAATTGGTATCCTTCTGAAAAAGATGGTAAGGATCAGTTGCTTAGTTTCATTAGTTGGAAGTTCAGAAGGGACTTTTTCAGAGAACTAAGTCTTAGAATGTGATACTGCACTTCAACCTAAAAAAGGTCAGTGCTTTGTACAGCTGAGTTTGATGCTGGCTGGGTGTGTCAGTCTGATAGCAGTGACTGCTCTGGAAAGGTTCCCTGTGCCAAATAAATATGTATTTGTTAGGGTTTTGGAGACAAGAAAATTCAAGTGAGCCATTATCTGCTGATCTGTAGTCTCTTGTGTGTGTTAATGTGTCTAGAATAAAGCAGAACTCATTAGGATGTTTAAAAAAAAAAAAGCATACTCAATGAACTGTCAAATGCAGGATGTCAGTATAACTCTGCCAAACACTGACAGTCTGTCTCTTCATTCCAGGTGGACTTTCCAAGAAATTTGGCCAAATCTGTTACTGTAGAATAACAGCCAAGAACAGCTGATGTGTTGTCACCAGATCTCTGAGTTACACTTGTAGAAATGTGATGTTCTGGATTGATAGGTACACATTTTTCTAAAAACAATGACAGTGCTAACAGGAAAGTGTCAGAAGGATTTATCTTGCAGCTTTAAAAGCTTTCAATGTGCCTTGTACCCAAGTGCTTTTGCTCATAGCAAAATATTCCTCCAAGTCCTGAAATTGCCAAAGAAGATAAAAATTGTTTACACAATTTGTTTTGGTTTACACAATTTGTTTGGTTACACAATTGTTTTGGTTTTTTATACTGAAAAATTTTTTACTGTGCAATATATATATACAGCTCTCTTCAGAGTAACTGTGAACTTTTTTTAGCCTACACTACTTAACTAGTTTTATAGTATTTATAACTACAATTGTATAGCTTTTTTAAGTTATTTTTTTTTTAGTACAGTGTTTATCTGTAGCATTGGTAATGCTCAGAATGTAAATACTGAGCATGTTCTCACTTGTGTACAGTTGTTAGGGGTTTTTTTCCTACATCAGCATCAAACTGGAAATTTGTCCCTCTTTCTCCCCAGCTTCCCCTTCCCCCTTTGCATTCGTTTCATATTTAACCAGTCATTTGCGAAGCTCTTCAGTGGCTGTAAATTCCCAGCTATGTTTTCAATTTCGGCTTCTTGCTACTAATTGTTTGAAAAGCCAGAGCAACATTTTGTTTGTACGCTGCCCCAGCTCTTATTTGCATAACATGTACAGTGCAACAAAATGAGGGAACTGGATGTCTTTCAAGTGATAATTCTGTTTGAAGAGTGTACAATAAAATGACAATGTAATTAAAAGTTTGTATAACTGTTTTGTGGGGTTGGTGTTTTGTTTTTTAACTTGATGACTCCTTGTACCTCTGTTCAGATCCGAGACAACGCCACAGTACTCTGATACAAGTAGGAGAGACTGTTCTCCCCGCAGTCTTGCCTATATCCAGATATCGGAGTTCTTCCCTCTATTTCTTGGGTTTGTTCTTCCTGTGTCACACAGTTCTCGCAGGTAGAGGGAGACAGCAGCAGTGTTACTAGTGTGCCAGGTTTGGGTAGCTTGCTCCATCTCACCTTCTTTCTGAAGCACCCGAGTTCAGGAGAACTGGGTTTGGTGGCTGTTCATCAGTGTGGTGTCAGACCTGTACTGATGCAGTGGTGTGAGTCCTGATTGTGGCTCATACTGTACTTCACTCCAGCTGTTGATTAAACCTTTGTATTTTACCTTCTGCAAAGGTAGATGAATGTGGAAAGAGATTTCCTCCAGCTCAAAACAGAAGCTGTGTCTGTATTTTTACATGTGCTGTTTATGGTGATGAAGTTGCCTCCTTGGCCAATAAAAAATTGCCATAAACTTGCATTTAATACAGTATCCAAACTACATATACTGGAATATATATAAAAATCTGAACATCTGGCAAATTAGAGAGTACTAAGTACATCTTTGGACTAAAGTCCTCTTTCCTTGATGTATATATTTGCAAAAGCATACTCCTGGTTGTGAACTATCCAGCAGTAGCAACCATCTATAAATGTCAAAGAAATAAGGTGGATACACATGGGAGCTTCTCTGCTTGTATTTTGGAACACTCAGAAATCATAATACTTGATTTCTGCATTTTATTAACTACTCCTTGACTGGTAAAGTTTTCTCCACAATGTTTCTCTTCAGGCTTGCTTCTAAGTGGAGGTGTTTGAATGCTTATGTAGGTTAATAGCTGGAAAGTGTTACACTAACTGGAGTGTCTTACTGGAAACAGTTCCACTACTATCTTTAACCACATAAAAGAACCCAAACCAGAACAAAAAGAGCAGTGATACTCTGACCTAGATGCCAAGAACATGTAACTTGGTATCCCATGTGTTTTGGTAAGTGATGCAAAGGTCCCTTTTACTGTCTGTCTCAAATTTTATCCTCGGTATACTAAAAAGTGCAGCTATTCAAGGAAACCGATATCTTCTAGTCTATATGATACCTTATTTAAAAAATGGCAATGTGTTTTTCTAAAATCATGATGAGTAGAAATCACAGACAGAAAGCTCTTGTTAGTCCTAGGAGAGGTGAAAAAATACACGGAGTTTATTTTTAGCCAGCACCTGTTTCAAAAAGCAAGCGGTTCTAAGGTCAGGGCGGACAGTGTGGTATGTGCAGGAGGTTTGTGATTTTGGAGTGGGGTCAAGAATGTCTGGGCTACCTGGGGAGGGAATAAACCCCCTCCCTTCTGAACCACCCACCCGCGAAAAGCCACGTGAAGCTCTTGCTCCGGTGCTGGGGGCCATCGCGGACCCGCGGGGCAGGGCTGCCGTCGCCCCGCGCTGTGGGACCGGGCACTCCCGCCTTTCCAAAGCACGGGTGCGAGGTGACCGCGGTGCGCTGGGACGGGCTGCCAATATGTGATGTCACTTCGCCGCGGCGCTCTGAGGCCCTCCTGCGCAGGGCAGGTGTTTGCCTCTCGGAGCACCTCTCCCCGCTGGCTGGGGCGGGGCGGCGGTGGGGAACTGAGCCAGAGCTACTCGTGAGGACGCACTGCTGTGCGATGACATCATAACCATGGTGACAGGTTGACGTGCGACGATGACATCACGCCTAGGGGCGGGGGCTGAGCCTCCATTGGCCAGAACATCTCCGTCTCCACTGCAGTCCTTCACCGCCCTCCCTCATATAGGGGCCGGTAGGTCCCGCCTCCGGAGCTCGATTGGTTGAGCTTCGCCGGCCAAGGGCTACGATTGGGCTGAGCGGCTGTGTGTCAGCGGGCGCAGGCCTGGCGCGGCCTGTGTGGAGCACCGGGAGGCCATTGTGGCTGGGGCAACTCTGCGCGTCGGAGGAGGCGGCTGCCGCGGCCCGCGAGCGCCACGCCCGGTCCCGCCGAAGCCCGACGGAGGGAGAGACGGTGAGGGAGGCCGCCGTGAGGGGGGCCCTGCGGGCGGCGGGGCCGGAACTGGAGCGGGACGAGCTCCCGGCCGCAGGGCTAGCCCTGTGGCCACCGGAGTCCCCAGTTTCTCCGGCGGGCGCCGCCCGCCGAGGCGCGGGCAGAGTCGGGATTCCTCGTGTGCTCCTGCCCCAGGCCCTGCCGAGCGGGAGGGAGACGGGGACGCGACGCGGCAAGGCTGGGTTTCCTTTCCGCCTCCGCGCCCGTCCTGCGGGGCTGCCCCGGCCGAGCCCCCCGCCCTTCCCCGTGCCGCAGTGCTGCCACCAGTCCCGGCCCGCTCCGCTGCGGCGGGTGCTGCCTCTCCTCCGCCTTCTCCCCTCTTCGTGTCCGGCCCAGTGCGGGATCGCCCCTTGCCCCGCGCCCGCCGGCGTTCCGCCCCGCTGTTGCCGCGGTGTGTGGCCGGGCCGGCGCTCGGCGTCCCCTGGAAGCGCCCCCGACCTGAGAGGGTCAAAGGGAGCGCGGCAAACCGAGGGCAAGGCCGGTGCTGCGCGCCCCTCTCGATGCGATGAGCGCGAAGCTGAGCGTTCTCCGGAGCCGAAGCAATTTCTCGGCAGAAGTTGTAGAAGAGAGGCACGAAGTGCACTTGCTCAGTTCTGTGGCCGTGACACAATTTTACGACAGTGTAATTGGTTACAGCAGACGCACGTTTAAACTTCTCCCCTCTTTCCATCTCAGCAGGGGCGCTGGGATTCATCCCGAGTTTGTCTGCAGTTTATGTTTAACAGCCGAATGATACTGTAACAGGTAGTTGATAAAATCTTTGACATTAATAGTTCGGGTTGCTTAAAGAGAAAGCTTTTCAAATAGCCGAACAGGTAGAGATACCTCTAAACTCTGCTGTAACGCACTGACATTACTACTGCTGCGCTGCACTTCCCTGTTGTAACAGACTGTTACAGGCCTGTGAGTAGAAGGGTAGGAGGTAGCTCAGTGTGATTTTGTAGTTCAACAGGATTCATACCTGTTGATATATATTGCTGTAAAGATTGAAAAAAAAACCCCCACACTAATGGATAATAATCTTTAAAAGGACACCCTGAATTAGAAGAATGAATAAGAGAATGGCAGGAGATTTTCTGCACAGAATTTCTTTGTCTTTCCATAAATACATATGTTCATTGTCTATTCATTCTGTCACTAGTAGAATTTTAGCTTGAGCCTTAAAAGTCAAGGTGAGTTTCTTGATGTTTGTGTGTTTCATTGTCAGTAATAACATTTCTGTAACCAAAACAACCCTGGGAGTGTGTTCCCAGCTGCTACAACCTGTTTGTTTCAGAAACATTTGACTTGAAGATATCCAGAGGACAGACCTGGTTAATAATAAGTTGCCATTTTAATAAATGCCTTTTGGGGAAGTGGCTGTTTAATACAGGATGTATGTTATAGTGCGATTGCTTTCAGCTTCTAAAAATTTCTTAGCGGAATTTCATATAACCACTCATAAGCCTACTGATGGCAGGTTCGGTGCCTTGGTTATTTTTCTAGTTATCTTTCGTGAACTACAGGTTGAAAACCTCTCCTGTAAGTTTTGTGCATGTGATCTGCCCAGTCAACTTTGTGATTCTGGAATTTCCCCAATTGTCCAAGCAAGTTATATTAAAAAACAGTAAACCAACATTAAATTTATATGCATCTTGTGCATGCTCTAAAATAGAAAACCATCTCAAAACATTGTGATTCAGTACCGTGCTATTATCAATAAGCAGAAGTATGTTTGCTGACTGTCCTGTGACTTTTACATTTGCTGCTGGTCCAGTTTGGAGCAGCTGCCAGGAAGCCATAAATGAAAACTTGTATTTCAGAAATAGAAATAATGCCCATTACAAAAAAATTCCTGTATAGGAGAAGTGTGAAGTATGTTAGCTGGTGTGATGAATCAAATTATTTTAGGTAGGAGAGTAACAGCTCAGGATTAAGAAACTTATTTGTCACATAAACCCTTGAGCAATGGGAAAACTTTTTATTTGAGGGATCTTGCCCCTGAAATAGATTATCTGTCTGAAGTCCTGTGAACAGCTACAGAACCATAGCACCTAATTTTACATTAATTCCTATGTCTGAAATAATGTATGTCTTGATGCATCCAAGCAGCTTGTAGCCCAAGTTAAAATTAAGGCTCAGCTTGTGGAGGGGCACAGCGAATTGTGAAGGATGTCAGAAAACACAGAACTTTTGTGTCTTGATGCCTGATTCCCACTTTGGGTCTTGTGTAAAGACCTTCCCTGCTCTCTAACTGGTTTTTAAAAGATGGCTTTGTGCAGAGAGGTTCCTTAGAGTGAGGGTTTCTTTGGTTCAGGATAACTTCCTTTTCCCTACTTCTTTATCTGCTATAGCAAAGTTTTGTTAACCCATGAAGAGGTACAGCGTAGTGTGTAACTCTGTTTTGAACTTAATACCCAGCTTATGCAAAGTCTTTTTGGTTTTGTTCTGTAAGTTCTTTTTGGAGATAGAATCTTGACTTTCCAGCCGTTCCTTTCTTCCAGTGTATGAAGACTCACTGAAAATGCCATGGCTGCTCGGGGACTGTTCATAAGAAAATTTGGTACCTCAGAGTCCATAGCTTCGGAGTAATAAAAAGGGTCAGAAGGAAGAGTGGGGGTTGTTCCTGGGTTGCAGAAGGAAGGGGTGAGAGCTCCGCTTAAGGCAGCATTTTGGTCTCGCATTAGTGTGAGCTGATTGTGGAACTGCATCTGTCTACCACTAAAAATATTGTGTGGGAGATGTAATTCTCTTCCCTCTACTGTTTCTGTGGCAGAGGCAGAAATTTGGTAGCTCACATTTTCCCTTTCCTGATCCTTTCTCCTCTGCTTTTTTTTTTTTAAGCTTCTGAGAGGAAATACCAAGTACATTTACTGTCTAACTTGCTGCCAGAGATTACCAAGTTTGAGAACCTAGGAGGTAAAAGGGACTCTAGACACTTCTTGAAAATCTCTTAAGACTAACCATTACCAGTTCCATTCAAACGCAGTCTTTAGTAGGATTTGTAGGTCTTCCAAGTGTTTTACTTGCAGATTTCTTGAAGTTCCTCTGTTGGCTTAAGCTTAAGAAAAGACACTGCTCCCTCCTATGTGCACCCAGGAATAGAGGTCCAAATTATAGTTCTTGAAGCAACCAAAAGCTATTCATGAGGCTGTGTGCCCTTCTAGGGTGGGCTTCTGGCTTGCTCTTGAGGATTTTCTGTTTTGCATTGGCTCACAAATATTCTGTAGGCCAGTGAAGAGAGAGACTAACTGCTCTTTCTTTAGCTAATCCAGATGTTGTACAGGCCGGGGGTGAGGACCGCTGCTTTCATTTCCTGTTTCAAGGAACACTTGACTGTGCAATTTACTCTGAGCTATAATGACACTATCTGTCATAGTGACTGTGAAATTAGAAACGTTAGAGACCTCTTCAGTCATTACTGAGGTAATTTTCTTGTAAGGTTTGGAAGAGGGATGGAGGCCCGGGAAGACTGGAGGTCTGTGCTCTCGTTACTGTAGCACATTAGCTCTAAAAAGGTTTAGTCCATTACCTTGCTCTCTGATGTAATTACCTACCTCTAATTCATTCTTGACAGATGGGTCTAACCTATTCTCTGTTATAGCATGAAAGTCTCTGTCAAACTGAGGCACAAACCTCTTAATTCCTGTAGGACTAGAAGTACACCAACTGCTAGCATTGGATATTAGGGTGTGTTTAAAATGGGATGGAGACTGTTGCGATGGGTATAGCTCAAGGAAGGGCTGTTTGGCACAGGTGAGGAGGCAGAGCCCTGTTAGAAGTTTCCTGCTGAACCAAGTTGAAAGGGATGTTGGAGAAACTGCAGCAGCTGTGGGGATTTGGGGGGGCAGTTGCTTTAATGCAAACCTGTTTGGCAGTTGTAATCAAGCCTTTTATTAAAACTGTTTCCTTCTATGTCTGTGGACTCCATGGGTTTCTGCTGCTGCTTTTATCTGCAATAGCAGTGTTTGAAAGACACAATTTATAATTCTTTTTTTCCTGTGATATAGAAATTAATACAGTCGTAGCACACAATAGTAATTCTGAGTTAGGGAGTGGCCTTCCAGGAATAGAGAGTTGTGGCATTTGGGTATTTTTGTTTGTTTTTACAGTTGTTTACTTAGCTGCTCTTTGTTTTAGGGATTGGAGTAGAAACACACATATACTTAAAGCTGTGAAGGCTATAATTATTTGCTGTCTGTCTGAAAGTATTTTTCATTAGCAGTGGTAAGAAGCGAAGTTGAGAGAAAGCTTATTTAATGGTGTGCTATTGAAAAATGCGTATGTATTAAAATGTATATAATATCCATCTTGTCTGCCTGAAATTAGTGAGGGATTGAACATTTGTTTTCTTTCTTTTTCTTTAAGATCTTGAAAACTCCCAAGTTCTTGAGAGACAAAACTACATGACACTACACCATGAGTGACAGTAAATGTGATAGTCAATTTTACAGTGTTCAAGTTGCAGATTCAACATTCACGGTACTAAAACGATATCAGCAGTTGAAGCCCATAGGATCAGGGGCACAGGGCATTGTCTGGTGAGTAATAAAGACTTCATTTAAATATAAAAAGCTATAAATATGAAACAAAATTTGATTATATTCCTGATAGAGGTGTCAGAATGTAAAATATTGATGATAATTTGTGTCTCTTGCTACAGCATTATGGATTAAATAAATTCTGAACCACCTGCTTGTTCATGTGCAAACCTGTTTTGGTTTGCTTTGGTTTTAGGGGAAAATTAATATGTGGATAACTGCGTAAATTAAAATGGTCAACAAATTTCCTTCTCATTAACCACTTTATTTCTGTTTCTAGTTCTCACATTCCCCATGTAGTTATGATATTGCAGTGTAAGGTATGACAATGCGATGGTGAGCGATTCTGGGTTTTACTCGTTTCTTCATCATGGCCCCCTTTCTCCCCCCCTTTTTATCCCCGATCACTCCTGTCCATTTCTAGGAGCCATCAATGCAGTGCCTTGCCATTTACTGGCAGGATGAGGCAAGTCAGTGTCATTGTCACTCCATGGATTAACCAGAAAGGGATGCTGTGTGAGGGGTTGGGCTGGCCGGCCCTTCCTTGGTGTGTCACCTCAGCTATGTGTCCAGCCTCCACTGGCCCAGGACGTGAGAGTCGTTAGTCTCATCCTGAACCTTAGTCTCTTGTATGGCACCACCCCTCTGGGCCAGCTCAAGGTAAACACTTTCAAATGTTTTTTAGACTGCAGCAATCCGTTCTACACGAGTTAGTGCCAGCCCATATTGATGGACAAAACTGGCTTGGTAACAGCAGAAATGTTTGTTGATACGTTTTTTAATTCCATACACAGGGGAGCAAACAGATGTGCTCAGGAACTCTCTAACATTAGACTTAATCACAGTACGTGGTGGCTGCTCATGCTGTAAACCCAGTCTGCAGTTTCTCTTCCTTTATAAATTCTGCAGAATAAGTGTGATGACTCATGTATTGTGAGCAGCTCCTTATCCAGCATCTGCCCATGGGTTTTTTGCCTTTTCATAACCATAATAAGCTATATGTGTAGGAAAAGAGTGTATTTTTGTGAGAACGTGCCTTTATTATTAAATTATTTAGATACCTATTAACAGGGCAATAGGGGTGAAAAATAAACATAATGCAAACACCATAATTTCATTCTTTAGTGGGTAGAGTGATGAGTGGATAGGTACATCGGTTATTAGTGTTTGGGTAAGATTTAGTATAGTGCCAACACTTTCCAAGTATAAATATTCTTAAAGTTATGCTTGTTCTAGATGGCATGCAGGAATTTCATGTGGTTGAAGGTACAAAATACTGGAATGTCATTAGTGTGACACACAGCTGTGATACTTTTTTTTGTTGTCCAGTGTTTAACATAACAATTAGGAAAAGTATTTCCGGAGTTTTGTGTGTGAATTTTATTTTTTGGTGAGAAATTTTTTTTTTTTCAGCTAGGAGAGGTCAGAATTTTGCTTTTTTTTCTCAAAACATTAATGGAAAACTCCATTGGTATTGATTCTGTTTAGTTTTTTCTTTGATGTTAAAATGTAGGAAAATAGTTTTCAATGTACATACTTAGGAAAAACAATAAATGAAAGCTCTAGAAAGATGAAAAGGGAACTTGGTTGTTATGTAGAGGGTATTTCTAACTCATTGCAAACAGGCTCAGAGAGAAATGGAGTGTATCTTTTGTATTTTATATATAAAGTACACTTCTGTATGTGACTTTCCACGCTTCTTTGTTCCTAAGTATTAGTGCATTTGAAGTCTTATACTCTATTTGAGACTGAATAATCACTTACACAGAATTATTCTTTTGAAATAATTTGTCTTCAACTTCCTGACATCTTTTTTTCCTTTCTTGTCCTTGATTTCCTAAATATTCTAGTGAATCTGAATTTTCTGCCCCAGGGAATTTCTTTTGTCCCGCAATGCAGCAAAACCACTTTGACTGTGTTGACAGCTTTCCCTACAGTTGCGGTTGAAGAAACAGTTGGGAAGGGTTTGTTACTATTTGAAAACTATCACAAGTGCAGTGAAGCCTCTGTTACAATTCTTTATGGTCAAATTGGAATCGCTGTTGTACAGTGCGATAGGCATTGGGATTCTTCCGTGACATCAAACACTGAAATAATCTGTAAATGTTCTCTTGGTAGCCTAAGACATCATTGGCCAGACTGTGGGAAATCTGTTGTGTTTTAAATTCTGTGTCTGAAACAATTGCCATAATAAAAAGTCTCTTTTGAATTCAACTGAGTGGGGATGGGAAAAGAAATTGAACACTGATTACATCTATGATTTTTTAAAATTTATTTATTTTTCTTCCACCAGTCTCTTTTTAGTTCTTCCCCTTGTATATGTAGCAGACAGCCTAATTTTTTTTGGTTTGTGGGGGTTTTTTATTTATTTTTTGAGCTTCAACATCAGTCACTATCACATAGGTGAGCAAAATAAGAGGTTCAAGCGGAGTTCTTCATATGTGCTCAGACCGAGCCTTGACACATACAGATCACAGGACGCTTCCCCTAAAATTGCTTCTTTGTCCACTGCTGACCTGTGATTGACTTGAACAGCTAATTCTTGAGGGCCCTGTTGGTTATTGATTTTAACTATACCTGGAAATTAGTATAAAGTTATTAACGTATGCAAAACTTCTAAATTTACATATAACCTCTTCTAGGTGAAGTCAATACTGAAACATCAGTGCTTTCATATTTGGGAGGCAAATAATCTCTCCAGTTATCTGACCAGTTGCCTTCCTCCCATTTTGTATTTTGTTTTGCACGAACATAAGGGCTTTAAATGTGAGAGTGATCGTATCATTGGATAATGGCTTACGTATTTCACAGAACTAAGCTGAAATAAATGCTAGCAGCCTTTAGTACAAGCGGCACATTGATTCAAATTTGGGACATGCCTCCATGAAAACGCCACATCTCCTGGGTGAGCCCTGCTTCGTGGTGGTATTGCTTTTTCTAGAGGGCAAAGCAGTGACTTGGTGCTGGTAAACTTAATAAAATTTGAGTATTTTTGTTATCACAGGGGTGCTGTACTTTTTGTGAGAGTATTGGAATGTGATGGTCTTTTTAAGTCTGGTTTTGAACATATCGTGGTGAGATAGGGAAGGAGCTCACAAAGAGGTTAAATATGCTTGGGAAATATATGTGAATAAGAATTCTTTCCTACCCTATGAAAGTAAAATTAAATGGAAATATAGTAATGTGGGAATCCTTATTTAAAACTGGAACTATTTAAAGATTGGAACTCTTGAGTTGTTTGTGGCATCAATTCATATATATTTTGCTGAATAGTCTGTGTGTTAATGAAGAATATTCCCATTTTTGTCTTGTTCTGCACACACAAATAACTTAGCTTTAGATTCCTGCAGCTATTAAAGCAAGTTTACACCTCAAACTGCAGAGGGAATGAGTAAAATAACCACAACTGAAAACCAAGATAAAATTGATGGTCATATTCCCATCTAAACTGTTCTATTGCTCCCTGCAATTTGAGTTTTTCCATATTTCTGAAATCTATGTGGTGGTTTTTTTTTTTTTGTTTGTTTGTTTTTTTTGGCAAAACCAGATGATGAATGTAACTTTTTGCTAGGCATGGCAATCATTTATAATTGTAAATTATCCCATACAAGAGTATTGATGCCTGCAGAACAGGTCATGGAGACATGGTTGTGACTCTCCTTTAGCAAAGAGAAAGTTCTATTGCAAGTACTAGATGATTGCCAGTCAGCAGCTGTGTTTAAAAAAAAAAAAACCAAAAAAAAACCCCAAATAAACAAAAAACCTCAACTCTCCAAATATAGAGATTAGGCAGCTCAAATGTTTCTTGATTTCAAATAAGCTTAAAGCATTTTTAGATCTTGCAATTTTGAATGTGGGTCTTGAGTCAGCGGATTCTGTCTTGGAAAGGAAAAGAAGGCAGGAAGAATTCTGGTGAGTGTCAGTGGCCTCAGTTTAACCTATTTGTATTTATGACAGGATGTGTAGATTTTAAAGGATGTTTGTTTTTTAAGTGAAAGTTAGATGAACAGCTTAGTGGATATGCTTTGTCTCAAATCTTGTTTCTTTCCTCACTCCTGCCTCCCTTTTGCCCCCTCCTCTCCCTCAAATAGTCTTCAACTTAAGTTGTTTGTCTTTGAAAACTTCTAGTGCTGCGTTTGATACAGTGCTCGGAATAAATGTTGCTGTGAAGAAGCTGAGTCGTCCTTTTCAGAATCAAACCCACGCAAAAAGGGCTTACAGAGAGCTTGTTCTTTTAAAATGCGTCAATCACAAAAATGTAAGTTCGGCTTTATATTTCTCTCCCTCGCTACTGTAAGTTGTCAAAAAAGCTCAGGATTTGCTCTCTTAATTGCTGTTAATAACCAAAGTAATGGAAAAATAGTGAGAGAGAGAGACTGGAAAGATTTGCTGTGGGTAGTGCAGTTCTCCCCAAAGTATGGTGAAGATCTTGGGGAGCTGTTTGGAGTATGAGGTGCCAAGAGGAGGAGGTTTTTCTGTGGCGTTGGTATAGGTTTACTGCAGCAAATCCTGTTTGGCAGTGGGCTTGTTTGTGGGTTTGGCTCTTGTAACTGCCCTGTAGTTAAATCTTCTGAGCTTAGACAAGATTTTTATTAAATACAGTATTTAACCAGTGGGATTTGCAAGGGTGCAGCACTGTCTAACAATTTATTGGTAAACAGAAGTGAAATACTGTCTTTGAGCCTTAATTAACAAGCCTTAATGTCAATACTTCAATATTCAAGGATGGGAATATAAGGTTTATGTGACTGTTCTATTCTGATACTAACATGGACTAGAAACATTGCTGATCATTGAAATTGTCCTGAAGTCAATCAGTCTTTTAGGATTGTTTTTTTAAGTAAGCTTTTGGTGAAGTCCAGAAGTAGCAGAATAAAAACAAGGTGGTTATTAAGAATGGCAGTACAGTAGCTTTAGTTGTTTTTCTGGATATGGTATATCATAATCTAAGATAAATGACACGGGACACCTCTGTGTACATGTTGTTGGACAGCCTTGGTTAAAATTCCTTCCACAACATGTGATTTAAAATAAGCGATTATTATTTATGGGGAAAAAATGGGATATATTTCAGGCACTGGGGAGGGAGATGGAAAGTGTCGTATGACTTTAAAAAGAAGAAAGTGGTTTTGTCTGTCTGGCATACGTGCTGCAAGTTTGAACTATTTCTGAATTTGGCAGGTTTTCAGCACACGTGAATTAAGTGAAGCCCAGTAACATTCAAATTGTGTAGAGTAACATTGTGCATTTGATTTTTGAATAGTAACTTCTGCAATAGTGGATTTTTATGCGAATTAAAGCCAAAGTTTCTTCTAATGTTTCTTTTTATTTTCTAGATAATTAGTTTATTAAATGTATTTACACCACAGAAATCGCTAGAAGAATTTCAGGATGTGTAAGTACTAGACTTTTGATTTTCCTTACAAATACTGGCCTAAGCCCTGGAGCTGTATTTCCAGTATCCTGCAGACCGCACGCTTTGAAAATAGAGGGTAGCTAAAAGCTGAGTTTAGCCTTTAATTAGTCTTTATTTCTAGATATCTTTAAGAAAGACCAAGAAAGTTGTTTCACTACATGCATGAGGTTGAAGTGGGAAATAAAAAAAGGTTACTTCTCTTTTATTCATCTGTTTGCCATACTTTCCTGATTGCATATGCATCTGGTTTGTGTGCATTGTCCTTTAGTTAAGTGGGTCACCTCAGGATTGTAACTTGGTCTGGGTAACCTGATAATGCTTTTTTGCCATACCAGTCACATCAGCAGAACTGTATTTTTGGCCTCAATTAAGATCTGAATATATTACTTTTTTATGCAAGCTATGTCAGTTGGTCTGGAAAGGATTCACGGTGGTTTAATTGATGGGGTATTCATAAGTTCTAGTGAATATGCTGTTGTGGTTTGGGAATGGGCTCCTTGGGTAAACGGGGGAGTGTGTGTGTCTGAGGCGGGTAAGCAGATGATATTTTAACTTGAAAATGAATTATTTCTTAGTTCTTCCCGTGCTTTTCTTAATTTTCTTACTTTCTTAAAATTAAAATGCAGTGGAAGGAAGCCTCATTTTTTGGATACATTGCAATATCTGCAATTTCTGTATCGACTTCACTCAGTCTTAGTTTTTTATGCTGCCTAAACTCAGAATTATTCTTCTGTATTACTGGTTATAAAACTGTTGGAATTCTAATCTCTTGCGATGGACTATTAAACACTTAATTTTAAATTATTATCTATTCAAATAGTCTATTAAATTTTGAAACTGTGGTTGTGCGTGATTTTTTTAATCACAAGATTTTTGACACTTTAGCAAAGTAGTTGGCTTGCATTAAATATCTCTCACACTAAGCTTAAACTTGATATGAAAAATAAGATTCGAGTTTTCTTAATGCTTTCTTTCTTGTGCTTTAGATACTTGGTTATGGAGCTGATGGATGCAAATTTGTGCCAGGTTATTCATATGGAATTGGATCATGAAAGAATGTCTTATCTTCTTTACCAAATGCTGTGTGGTATCAAACATCTCCACTCAGCGGGTATCATCCACAGAGTAGGTAGTATTAGATCGTTAACAGTACTCTTCATGAACACAGATGTTCTTATGAAATGAGGGGAGGCAGAGTGTTGTTATTTCTTAAGTTTACATTTCTTTCATTCATAAGAATATGAACCTAAAGATTGTTTTAAGTCCAGAGGTAGACTGTATTGGAAATAGCTCTAAAATCAGGTTAGCTCATGCTGAACTGATTAAAAGATAGAACATGAGTATCTGTGGACCTTTCAAATTACTTAGGAGTGAGTCTTTAAAATGCAGTATTTGCCTCTTAAATATCTCTGTCCTTGGAGATACTCAAAAGCTATCTGGACATGGTCCTGGGCAACTGGCTGTAGGTGTCCCTGCTTGAGTAGGGGGGTTGAACAGATGACCTCCAGAGGCCCCTTCTGACCTCAGCCAGTCTGAGCTGAAAAGTAAAGTTTGTAAATTATCAGAATTTCAAAGTCCTGTGCAGGCTTCATATATCTCTGCTTCTGTTGTTCTGCTGCTGTTGTGGGGTTTTTTGTATTATTTATTTAATGACTAGTCTGCTTATGGTTCTGCTTGTTTTCTGTTCCTTTCTTTTTCTTCCCCTACTTCCTGGACACACTTGTCTTTTAAATGTCTTTCTTTTTTTGCCTGGTGGCTGAAACCTACATCCTTACTTTGCTTAACAAAATCTACCATGAAATTCCTGTGCTATTAGCAAGGAAGTTATATATAGTAATGTTAAGTCTGTATCCAGATAGTCTTGATACTGGGCTTTCCTAAAATTACCAAGTGGGGTGGGTAAGAGAGTGAAGCGGGGAGGGCTGGAACTCCAGCTGAACTCCACCTGACATGTTGACTGTGATTTGGAGACAATATTTGCTGAGACATTTGAGCTCATAAGAGCTAACAGAGTGCTCAGCAGAACGGGTACTGGTTGAACAAGAAAACAGGCAAAGAGAGGAGCTCTGCTGTAAATCGCTGAACAGAGGTGTGACGTTTATTTGAATGGAGAACCTGAAGTGGTGAGCGTTATGTTGGGTTAGTTTAGGACCAAAACAAAATACCTTTCAAGGGTGGAAACTTGTTTAGATTGAGATATTGGTGTTGAAAAGAAACGAGGCTAGGAGAGGAACAGAGCTGGGATAGTTCGGAAGGAATGGAATAGTAGGATTTGCACCTAGAAATTGCTCAGTCTGTGACCAAACAGTAAATTCAGTAGCGTTCTGCAGAAGATTTATTGCCCTCCTGACACATGCAAACCTACATGAACTATTTATTTGCATGTCCCCATCTCCTTTAAGAAGAGGAAGTTTGCACCTGAGGGCATGGTTCATGTGGTTGACACAAAGCCAAGCATTTGGGCAGAATTAAATGTACTTGTGCATCTGTAATTTGGCTACTCCTCATGCTTTGCGAATAAACCCCAATTATTCTAGTTTTCCCTAACTGTGTACTCCCTTGGGTGCTGTAATGACTGTTCCCATGAGGCATATCTCCTAACGTATTAGATTTTTCTCCTCACTCACTGGGAAACTTTGTGTTTTCACTGCATCCTAATTCTGTGAAATTTGCTAATCACTAACACAGGTGGCTTGTGCATCATTAATAAATACCCTTATTAATGCTTTGTGTGTTGGGATACTCCTTTTCCTACAGATATTTGACTAATTCCTGATGTTGTCTTTAGCATCTGTGCCCTAATACTGACGCTATTTGGAACACAGTCTCCTTTACCATGTAACTGTTCATACCCAAAGGTCCACTTAATGTGTTAAAGGAAGCAGATATATGTATACACGTTGTGCATAAATACAGACCACTAGGTCACTGACTACACTAGTGCACAAATGGGTAAAATAAGACTGCAGAAAAATGATCCTGGTTTTCCCTGTATTTTTTGAGTACTCGGCTGTGCAGTGTTTAACTTGTCTCCAGTCTGTGTGTAAATGAGCAGCGATACATCAGAGCAGGAATTTGCAGTTGTTAATGAAGTGAATCGGTGGCATAGACTGACTGTGGAGGTGGGGGGATATATTATTCTGTGTGTTGATCCTTCCTTAACTGAAGACATTTTTTATTAGGATTTGAAACCCAGCAACATAGTAGTAAAATCAGATTGCACGCTCAAAATCCTTGATTTTGGACTGGCAAGAACAGCATGTACTAACTTTATGATGACTCCATATGTAGTAACACGGTATTACAGAGCCCCAGAGGTTATCCTTGGAATGGGATATAAAGAGAATGGTAAGTTGCTGGAGTAACACTTTAAATCTTTTGTCTAAAGCGTGTCTGTCTCGGAACATAACAGCTTTAAAGGAGGGAGGGAGGGCTGGTTTCCCCCTGCCATGTCTGCTGTTGAAGTATATTAATAACAAGAAATCACACTGTAGTAATTTTGGAGAATATCCTAGATTTCTGCTCTGTGTGCCTATCTCCATTTAACATACACTACTCCCTCTCCTCTGCTATTGGTATATCTTTTCATGTGTTGTCCTCTTGTCTTGTTGCCTGCTTTTGTTTTTATTCTATGAAAAACTGTTGAGATACTTATGCTGGATGATATTAAAAAAACCCCCAACCATCAATATATATCAACAATAAACCCTTTTATCAATGTGATTTTATTCTGAAGCAACTTTTGACAGTCTGTCCCCTTTGGCATCTCTGATGATTAAAATCTGTTTCAGATCCCTATCATAAACCGTGCCTTATACTCTCTTAAATCTGCATAGCACTCGGAGAGGCTGGGTGCTACGTTAATAAAAACAGCACAGCTTTAAGAGATTGAATGTTCAGCCAACAAAATTGCCGGCAAGAAAGTTGTCCTTGCCTTGCATTATTGGGGATTTTACCTGCTGATTTTTACTAGCTGTGGAGTAACGCGCTGCCTCCTCGGGACTTCTGTGCTAGTACCTCTTTTTGCTTTGTCATGGAGGCTTGGGCTCACCATGCTTTTTGATTACGTGTAACTTTGGCTGTGTGAAACAAGAGACTCGTAGTGGCCCAGCAAGGTCCTGATAATGAAAAAACCACTTTGATTAATGTGTAAGGCAGCTTGTTGTACAGCAGGTGCTGATATGGATCAGAACTTTAGTAGAGGCTGTTCTGGATGGGACAAAAAAAAATAAATTATCTGCAGGACTGTAGGAATACAGTGTGAGCTTACAAATGACTGTGGTATTTAAAAAAACCTCTTTAATCTTTTGTCCTTGTTGCACCTAACAAATGATAGTGGATATCTGGTCTGTTGGGTGCATTATGGCAGAAATGGTCCTCCATAAAGTCCTGTTCCCAGGAAGAGATTGTATCCTTCTTCACGGTCGTTTCAGAACTGTAAACGCTGATTGTAGTTTACAACATGCTAATAACAAGATCTAGCAGCGGTCAGTTGGTGTTGATATGATTGAAAATTCACGTTAGCCGTTTGGTTTCCCACATTGTTGTGTTTTATTGTAGGTGCTAGATGGTTTTGTTTGTTTTCCTCACTTTTGTTCATGATACTTCATAATTTGATCATTTCATTTTTACTTTCAGTTGATATCTGGTCAGTTGGGTGCATCATGGGAGAATTGGTGAAAGGTTGTGTGATATTCCAAGGCACTGATCGTATCCTTCCCTAGTCATCCTTGAATCCCATCCCACTTCCAACAGAGACACAATTCTTTTGAGCTGTATAAGTATAAAAGCATAAACAATATTTTCAATAACATGTTTTAATAGATCTACTGTACTATTAGAAATTAGTGTCATTAACCAAATTGTTAAGCTTTCCATTTTATTTTCTTGGTAGACTATATTTAATGTAATTTTGTACTGGTTGAATCCATAGAATTAGAAGCTTCCGCTTTTGTAGCTTAAAGGATATTGTTAGGATTAAAAAATAAATAGCAGTAAGTATATTTTCTTACTCTTGTTCTTTGTAGATAAGTGTTATAAGCAAAAGCCTACAAAGTTACTTTTTACTATGCATGGGTTTTGCTTACTATTTGTTTGAACAGTAGACTTATTTTTTTATTGTACAATTTTTTTGAGTTTCAGTCAGATCTTTTTCTTGCTTATTAGCACTTGCTGGGCAATGATGTCCCAATTGCAAGCACACTGCATGAGAAATCTTTTTTTTATTACTATTATTTAATATAAAAAGAAAACTTTTTTCTTTTTGGAGTTGTTTTCATTCTATGAAAATTTTCTTTTGAGCTTACTTTTTCTACAAGATTGTTATTCCTCCATTTCTCCTTCCAATATTTTTGACCAGATTTGTCTTTGTAAAATTCTGCTTTCTTGTATGGTAGTAATTGTGGGAAATTTTCCTGTATTACAAACCAAACAATACCCTCATATATGTGTTTTCATGCCTCGGAAATCTCAATAATACATCACTGGATCATAAACAAGTCTTCACACTGCATTAAGTGAACACAAGCGATTATTTAATAAAGTAAATGTTATTTGAAGATTTTTCAAAATATTTCCCTATTTAATTTGAAACATTCGACTCATCATCAAGTTCCAATTATAAAAACTGGAGGAAAACCAATTTCATTCTTTATAAATAGTATCTTATGAAGTAGCAGTGTTGTAGGACTAGACATTCAAAATTGGTCAGTAAACAAATAGAATCCAGGCGATGTCATTAAACCACCATGGCCAGTTTTGGCTGTAGGTCATAAGAAGCTACAGCTACTTGTGGTCCAAGATTTTGTATAGTATTTTTGCCCATCACCAGGGAAGAGTTGAGTCTGCCACTAAAAATACCAAGTGTTCACAGTTACCTGTGTATCTTATAGAGAAGGACTTCCAATTTTAATGCTATATTTCATGACACTAATCTTCAGCAGTTGATCGTTATTTAGTAGTGCAAATGATTGTTAAATAAGTTTTTGTTTTCCACCTTTCTTCCTTTCTATACTTATTGTTTTACCTTTTGAAGCCTTCAGACCAACCTAACACAATTCTTCATGTATGTTATATGTCGTTCACCTGCATGTTGGCATGGACTGTTCTGATTTACTCATCAAT
Organism: Bucorvus abyssinicus; assembly: GCA_009769605.1. Taxonomy (NCBI): domain Eukaryota; kingdom Metazoa; phylum Chordata; class Aves; order Bucerotiformes; family Bucorvidae; genus Bucorvus; species Bucorvus abyssinicus. Next base: position 5,314,065 of record CM020041.1, on the reverse strand, counting down.
AAATGAAGGAAATTTTGTCCATACTTGTTGAATATGGAAGTTATAATCTGTGGTTCTCTGGAGGTCAGTGAAGCTCCACCAGTCTATTTCAAGGAGTCTCCTCCCCCAGTATCCTACCGAAGTGCATAGCTGTGCTCACAGGGGTTTTTATTTCTTGTAAGACTTTCAGTTCTCTTTAATGTGAAATACCAATAGTGTTCCTGTTGTTGAAACTCCTCCTGAGTGACAGCTGCTTCAGTCAGATTGTCTTTTCCCTTCAGCTGCAGGATTGTTTTGATGGTGGGGTTTATGGGTGGTGCTGGTTTGCACAGCCTGGTTTGTTTTTTTTTTTTTTATCTGGTGGTGTTTGGGGTTGTTTTTTGTTTTTAAACTTAGTATTTGGGAATTTAGAGCAGGGGGCCAAGTTCAGCATGTTGCCTTAATGAGGTGCCCTTCTCTCTTCAGGAAAACCTACTCTTAGACCCACTAGTTTGTATTTTCCCATATGGTTGGGGGATTGCCAGAACATTTCCAGCAGTGCTCTGGGTGGACTGAGGTGGTCTGTGTGGCCAGGGCAGTGGATACACTAAACCTGCTCCCAACTGCTGCTGTGGAGGCCTGAGTTACTGGCAGTTGCTGAGAAATGTAGAAAAACTAGGCAATGTAGATTCCTAAGATGAAATACTGGAAAGCCTGGAGCACCTGAAGGTTTTTAATTGCTCTTTCTGGTGGTGAAGGAAGCTTATTACCTGTTTAATGCAAAAAGCACGAGGGGGTATGCATTCTGTCTTGGGAAAAATCATGCTATGTATTGTGCTTGTAGTAAGGACTCTGTTTTCAACTTCTCTTCTTCCAGAGTCCCAAGGGGTAGGCAGGGGTACTTGTCACGGTCTGAACTTCTGGTTATGTTTGACGCTGCGGTCACTAGAACAGGGAGGGTAGTTTTGTCTGCAGGTTGCAGGTTATTCACACAGCATGCTCTGCGTGCTTTACATGGAAATCCACGTTTTGTCCCATTTGGGTTTCTGAGAAGAGGTTTAGCTTATTTCAAGTCCAACCCTACAATGGGGATTTTAAAAAAAATAATTTTTTTCAATTTTCAGTGTCTGTAAAGCACTTTGAAACAATTCAACTGAAACATTGGTTCGTTCCAGTTTTTTTTACTAAAGTGGGATAGGTCATTAAGTTCTCCTGCCCTCCCTGCTGTGCTCTGAGACCACAATAGACTGGGCTCTGATTTAATTAACTGACTAAGCAGACTGCTGTTACTCAAAGAAAAAGTATCTTCTTGAATCTAGATTGGTGGAGATCTCACAGAAATCAGTTTTCCAGCTAGGCACAAAATTTCCTGATATATGTTAAAATTTTCTTTGTATGTGCTTTGTTTTAGCATGAGAGTTAACAATATTGACTCCTTAATTTTGATTTCAATATAGTTTTTTCCATTGGAGTGTGTTCAATAAGCAAATACAATTTTCAATCTTTGTATCAGAAATCTAAAGTCTTATCACAACGCAGTGTCTATACATATATTTTGAGTTGTATTCTTGGCACACTAACTGAAATAAAAGCACCGCAGTGATTTTTAAATACATCTTAATTGAAAGTGCAACAAATTTGTTGTTTCATTACAAAATCTGTCTATGGGAATAGATAGGTTGTGCTAGATTATGAATTTAGCTATAAATGTTTGCAAGGTCGATGGTTAGACTCTGCTCAAATTGCACATTCTTTTTATCAGGGAAAAAACGGTAAAGTGCAAATCTGAGTAATCTTAAATATCAGGAATACTAATGCAGTATCTTGTTGGTGTGATAAATGAGCTTTGTTATCCTGACCAGGCTTGTTCAGAGCAAACTCTGGTATCTCTGTAACAAGTGTCACCATGTCTAGGGGAAACGACTTCAACTTGAAAGAGGGAGAAGGGACAGTCCAGAAGAAACATGAGGCACAATGTCAGCTTGTGGCTTGTAAATGCAGTTCCTATAAAATACTGAAATGCTGAGTTTAATAACAGAACAGTCTTTGAATATTATCGCAGCAGATAGACTTAAACAAAAGAACCTGCTAAAACCCTGCGGGAATCTGGATTCACTGTTCAGAATTCCTTTGAACCTTTTCTGAAGTTGAAAATTAGGGAAAAAAACCCAAACAAACCCAAACAACAACAAAAAGCCCCCAAAGATTCAAGCAAACCTTCCCAAAAGATACTTCAGTATAATGCACTGTGCAGCCCTTCTAGCCTGTCCTTAAGAGTACCAGACCTGAATCGCAGTTTTCTGTCAGTCTAGCTTTTTTGCATGGCAGCTCAGAATACTGTTGATGCTCGAATGAAGTTCGTATTTGTGTCCTTTGTTCAAGTTTTCATGAACTTTTCAGATTTCTGTAAGTGATATTTTTGTGTAGTGCAGACTTCCAATTCTTCAGCTGATTTTCCTAAAGATATGGTGCAGATATTGATCAATGGAATAAAGTTATTGAACAATTAGGAACACCATCAGCAGACTTCATGAAGAAACTACAGCCTACAGTGAGGAATTACGTAGAAAACAGGCCAAAATATCCTGGTATTAAATTTGAAGAGCTCTTCCCAGACTGGATATTTCCTTCAGAATCTGATCGTGACAAGTTAAAAAGTAAGGCGAGTTTGTTTTTTAAAGATGTTAATTTAAAATGTCTGCAATACACTTAATTAAAAAAAGCGCCGTACTATAAAAAGTTTATGCAGGTTTTTTTATAATAGCAAAATAGCATTTATACTAAAGGGGTGGGACCTCTTTTTTTAAAAAAAATTGTAGCTGTATAGGAAAGCTTAGATTTGTGGGCCTGTTTTCACAGTGATGTCTGTTACAGTGTATGTCCTGTGTTCCCAGTATTCGTTTTCTGTGTCAGATGTTAAACTCTACAGCTCTTTTACATGTATGTTCTTCTCATTTTTACTTTCTAGCCAGCCAAGCTAGAGATTTATTATCAAAAATGCTTGTAGTAGATCCAGACAAGAGAATTTCTGTAGACGAAGCCTTACGTCATCCTTATATCACTGTTTGGTATGATCCAGCTGAAGCAGAAGCTGTAAGTTTGCATTTAAAATAAATTTTAAGATGCCAGTTTAAAGAATGCTTTTAGTTTTAGTCAAGAGCATGCTTTGAACTCATTCTTTGGCTAGCAAAAGTCGGACATAAAGCCTCTAGATCAGCATTAGGGGCAGAATCGCCTGAAGAACAGCTGCTGGAGTGGAGCTGATGGAATTCTGAAAGTGGTCGGTGATGGTTCCTTTTATTTTACAGGAGTTGTCTATGCGGTGGTCATCTAGGGCGTGTGGAAACAGGGACCTTCTTTAAGGCCCTGTGAAGCCTTACAATGAGCTTAATTTTAGTTGATTCTCTTAAACAGCCTTTCAGTGGGAGGCAGGACTTAAAAGTAAGTTCTGGGGTTGTAAAATGTGTCTCTCAGATGTAGGGAGTAGACTGCCAAAGGTGAGGGTAACAAAATGCTAGAAAAGTTGTCATTTTTAGGTTTTTTAGTTATGATTGGTTGTGTTAACCTGAGGTAGTAGTTACACTATAGACTCTTTTCTTTGTAGCCTCCACCTCAAATCTATGATGCGCAGTTGGAAGAAAGAGAACATGCAATTGAAGAATGGAAAGGTAAAAAGTGAGCATGACAAATGACATTTATTGTGATAACTTGTATTATTAATGCGAGTCTCACAGTACATGTGTGCTGGACTGGAACTGAGTGGAACCCACTATTCCAGTTATGCAGTACTGCTTGTGGCAGTGTGAAAGAAATCAGTAATGGAAAAATGCTCTATTTGAAGCCAGCATATGTACATATACATACAGGGAACATCCTGAAGTCTGTCCAACAAAATGCTGCAGGTTTTTTTTTTGTTGTTGTTGAGTGTTTGTAATCTCAATCATTTTTTGATAGAAGATTCTCTGGAAGATAAATATGTGCCTCCTCTCAGTGTGCATTATTTAAGCCACCTTACAGTTCTGGTCAAAAACATTAAGTGGTGAGGCAGGTCGATTTTATACATCTGCCATCAGAGGACTGGGGTGATAGACTGCTTAGTACCTAGGAAGTCACTTGTTTTTGTTAAACAGATTTATAAAATTTCAGGTTTTGATTGTGGTTTATATTTTCTCTGGGGCCTGTCTAATCATTTCCATAGGCTTTAAAAAGAAAAAGACAAAGGGAAAATACTTACACAGGTGTACTTCCACAATGACCCTTGACCATGTCATTGTTCCTTTACACATATATAAATTGGACACAAATCCTCTGTCCTCTTACAATGTGTTTTCTGTCTCTTCTTTCATTCCTCCCACCTTCCCCTCATAAGAATTAATATACAAAGAAGTAATGGATTGGGAAGAAAGGAGCAAGAATGGTGTGGTAAAAGATCAGCCCTCAGGTTAGTCATTGTTTCAGTAGTTCTCCTGTAACTGTGACACATAATGCTGAGCTGTTGCACTAGTGAATGAAGAAATCCTGCTTGGTAATCCAGGTAGGCAAAAGTTTTGTTGTTCAAGAATCTTGATCCTGATCTGCCTCTGGCCACCCATGTGTGGTAGTTTCTCATTGGTACGAAGTAGGTGGTAGGAAAACTTAAGTCTGGTGTGTCCAGTACTCGGAGCTGCCTTTTCCCCAGAGGGCTCAGTCATCAAACGAAGTTGTCGATACCGAGTTACATCACCTCTTGCATAGAGGGCTTTTATGCTGAATGCTTGTTCTGTGGCTCTGCTTGAGTGAGGGTTAAACATTGTCAGGGTTCCTTTAAAATAGTTAATAGTGCAAAGTATTTATGCCTGTGATTGAGTCCTTGATGTTTGCTGCTGTTCTCCTGGTTCAGTAATTAGAATATCACTCTGTCTTTTATTAACTCTACCTATTAGATTTCTTGATACTCAGGTCACTGTTCGCATTATACATTGCCTTTTTTTTTTTCTCTCCTTCCACCCTAGAGAGGGAGAAAACCAAAAATCTCTTAATATTCACCTTTTGAGTGCTAGCAAACTTAATGATTGGTTTTCTACCTTTACTAATTTCTTTATTTTTGAAGAATTTCTGTGGGGAAAATGGTGCTCAGAGCCTGAATGTGTGATTATTTGTACCTGCAATATTGTCTTGCCTCAGATTTTACTATGTTTGGTTTACTTAGCACAGATGCAGCAGTGAATAGCAACACCAGTCCTTCCCAGTCATCATCTATCAATGACATTTCATCCATGTCAACAGAGCAAACATTGGCCTCAGATACAGACAGCAGCCTCGATGCCTTGACAGGACCCCTCGAAGGATGTCGATGATCAGCCAGGATTGCAGACTTGACTTTGGAAAAGAACTCTTGCTTCCATTGGGCCTGAATTGCTTGTGAGTTAATGGAACCAAGTAGAAAAACTCCATGTTCTGCATGTTCTGCTAAAGTAATGCCTGTTTTTTTACTCAGTTGTTATGAAATTGCCTGCTTAATGTTGTAGAATGAAAGCAAATCAATGTCTAAAGAACAAAAAATATAAATTTAGACACTATTATAGGCTTTTCTTAGTTTCAGCCTATTTCAGGTGAGCAGTTATAATAGACTTTTTGCCAATAACTCCTCTTTAAGTGGGTTCATGAATCTTCAGTCCCAACTGGCAGGCTTCTGTGACACAGTGGTTGTTTACATTTTAGTACAGTATTGCTCATTTGTGGGTTTTTTGAGTGTGTAGTATCTATGAAGTTTGTTTTAACGTGTGACTGTGGCGGTTCGCTTTATTTAGCAACTGGAGTGTCATGTGTATGTGTGAACTCACACACGGAACGCTCTCAGTACTGTTTTTAAAGGGCAGTTATTCCTCCACATAGCACTTTTATTTTTATTGAGCCCTTCCTATCTTCACTTCCCAATGATTCTATCTTCTTGTTAGAGATAAACATAAAGTCTAAAGAATGTAACCATTACTTTGCATTTCACCATGAGTGACACCTTTGTGTCTCTACCTTTTTTGGTTTTTTTTAAATATGGATGGAGGATACAGTGGCTTAATTAAATCTTATGGAAGGATGAGTGACTTATCTGTGAAGCAGTGCTGTTTAGAAGAGGAGAAAGTGCTAAATGTTCTGTGTTTTCTAGCTTGTGATACTGGTCCTTTAACAAAACCAAACAAGAGGAAATCTATCCGTGATGCTCTTCATTCACTGCAAACTCTGGTAAAAGGACAGATGAACTGGAGAGACTTGCAGCCTCAAAGAACTGCATAAATGTTTTCCATTTTTTTAATGGGTCCATTCTATTTAGTGAGTAATTAAAGAAATAAAAATACAGTAGTTTTGGATCCTTTGTAAATTAAGTATTTAGTTCACAGAGCTCAGCTCTATTCCCGCCTTAGGAAAACCTTTCTGTGCGCTACGGGAGGAAAATACATTCAATACGTATTTTCTAAATACAGTGTCAGTGAAGAGGAGATTTGCTGGTTCGATACAGGCTCATCAATACAGTTTTCAGAATCAGATAATCCAAACATTGCTGTGACATTGTACAGTATGTTGAATTAGAAAACACGTTTGCAGTAGAGTAGGACTTAAACTGCTTTATCCTACACACTTGTGAATTGGTGCACGTTCGCTTTGGAGTGCACCGGGTGAAATTCTGCGGAAGGATCTTGTGTGTGCATGCGTGTGAGATTGAACTGTGTAACTACCAGAGTAATAGAGATGTGCAAGAGGAGGTAAACCACCACTTTCTTAAAGGCACTATATTTAGCTGTTGTTCCAGATACTCTTGACTTGAATATATAAATAGAACTTACAAAATATACTGGCCCAGCCAGCCACTGCATTACTGACATATTTCTCTTGTAAAAGAAACCTGTCCATTGTTTCTGACCTTACGATTGGAAAAACAGCAATTTCTCTTGATGCAAACATTGCTTTTATATTAAAATTATATCCCTTTTTAATAGCTTAATTTGCTGTAGTAAAAACATTAAAGTTTTACTGCCCCAGAAGGTTTAAAAAAAAAAAAAAAGTACTTAATATGACATTAACTTCAGAATTGTCATCTGGAATCTTGGGTTTTTAAAATTCTGTTTAATTGAATGGCAGAATATTGGGGCTTGCATTTTTTTCTTGTTTGGTTGTAAACCTACAGATACCTTAGTTTATTTTTGGATACTGACATTATATATGAAATATTTTTAGTGCATTTTTGTCACTGGAAAAAACATTTTTAAAATGCCTATTTACCGTATAGCAGAACAGTACAGGTTGCTGTTCTTTTTTTTTATCCTTGTGTTTTTGTGTAAGTTAAAATTACTAAAGACTGCTATTCACAGTGAATGTTAGAGATTCACTATAGAAGTCATCTACTGCATTTCACTTTCAAGGTTTTTATCTTTTTCAACTGAAGCTGCACTGTGCTATGTTCATTTTAACAGTTACGGCTTTAGAAGACTTAACACAACAAAGATTTTTTTTTTTTTAATGTGTTTTGGATATTTGCAGAGTTGAATTTTTCCTATTGAATTTGAGGGGCTCAGAACACCGAGGGGTTGGACCGGGTGACCTGCCGATCTCTTCCAGCCTGAATTATTCTGTGATTCAAACTGTCTTTTAATGTGGTTTGTTGTTTGTTTTTTTTTTTAACACAACTGCTCTGTCTCCATGATTTGAACTGGTATCTGATCTTCTAGTGCATATTGTTAGCTTGAAAGACCTCTGAAACAAAAAAAATCTCCTGAGATTAACTGAGTTTATTTGTAAATTTGTTGTAGGAAGAGCTGTCTCATACCTTATTTTTTAAATGTCTTCTTGCTATGGCATACATTGAAGCTTCAGAATTTTACAGAAATATTGCTGTCTTCGGAGCATGCATGAAATGTCTGTGAATATTGTGAATTTTGATTCCAGTACAATTCAGTACCAAATTGCTAATAACCTGAGTGAGCATCGGTCTCAAGAAGGCACATATGCAGGTGATATTCAGAGAAGCGCATGCAGAGTAGATGCATGCTCGAGGTCCCGCTGTTTCAGTGTGCACATCTAGCCTGTATTCCTGACTGCAGAGCGAGGTCAGTGCCACCTTTGTGAAACGGTGAAATGCTGTGAGAGCCTCCTTGCTGATGGAGAACAGGACGCACGTGTAACTTGTCAGGGTTTAAAGGTGTAGAGAGTTTGGTGTGCAATAGAATCACTTCTATTCCTAATGCTAAAATCATGTCTGTAAAGTGATGCAATTGACCTTTTTTTTTGCACTTTGGCCTTTATAAATATTTATATGTATTTAAAAATTAAGAATATGTGAGTGTGTGTATACATAGACATATATATATTAAGAAACCTGCTCAGTTTTGTAAACATGAATGTTACTTTTCTTGGAGAAACTTTGTATGGTGTTAACACTACTGCAGTATACATAAACAACTTATGCAAGATGACTAAAAATAAGTGGAGGTCAACGCAGATACAATCTGTAATCTTAACTGCTCACCTGAAAAAAAGAGGAATCTATGGCTATCAATCAGGTTATGAAACATGATGTTAACTAGGTGAACACTGAGTAGCTGAATGGCATTGCAGAAATGGAGTATGTTTTAAACAGTTCATTTCGTCTGTGCTCATATCATTTTTCCTCAAAAAAAGAAAAAACCTGAGGAAGAGAAGCTTGACTTTCTGAAATCTGGATGAGCAGCCTGTAAGTGTGCTTTGAGGAGATAGAGTGATATGACAAATCTTGGCTTTTTATTGAAAAGACAAGATGTGTGTCAAAATTAAGGCTTTGTCTGCATGGATCGTACAAAATAAACTAGTCTAATGGCTGGAAACCAGTGTTCGCAAACAGCCTGTGAAGTTTTGTAAGGTGTCCAGTAAGGGTTTGCATTTCCTTTTTCAAAATAATGAAAAATAAACTCAACCTAAACTAGAAATCGACTAGTTGGTTGGAGAATTTCAAAAACTGTCAGGAACCAGAGGGCTCTGGAGGTTTTATTTGTCTTTTTTAAGCCCTAACAGAGCATACATGTTTATTCAAGATCAATTAAAAAGAAGTGATTCCATACATTTAATTCTTCTTTCCTAAAGGAAAGACGGGAAATGCTAAATCATTTTCCTTTCTACATCTGATTGTATTTGGCTTAAAATTGATTTTTATGACTGAAGTAGGATTTAGACATTCAAAATACAGCTGACACACTGAGTCTCCGAGGACAGAGTGGCGATGACCCTTCTTTTGGCAGCAGTGCAGTCCCCTGGCTTGGTGTGCGCTGGGAGGTCAGCTGTTAAGGTGCAGACAAATCTTTATGGGAGGTGATGCCGGTTTGGAGCACGGGTTCAGTCTTGCAGCAATAGTCTGTGCGGGGTGTTCCACTGGAATTGTGACACTTGAAAGGGAAGTACTTTAAGTGTCTGCGTGCAGGGGGGTAAATGCTGAACAGCCTTTGTCTGTATATTCTACATATGTCATATGGATTCTACCAGGGCTTGATGCTAAACTTAGTGATACCATATACTGGGAACCAAGTTCTTTCTTGGGATGTGTCTTGTGTAATTCCTGCTCAAAACTGGGTTTGATCCAGGGACGCCTGCACCCAGATGCAGAATTTGGACTTGAGTTCCTATAGTTGAATCTAGTGATTTCTTTGCTTTTATGGAGTGTCTTTTATTTTTTTTAATATGACAGAAAAGGTGTATTCTGGCTCATTATTTTACATATTTTAGATTGTCTATTACATGAGTGATAGTGGAGTTCTCAAAGCTTATCACACAACTTATCAAGACAGTTTTATTTTTTGCCCGTTTTGCATGCTAAAATGTCTGGAGCTAAACTAATGTTTTAAGTAAACCATCTTTTCTCATGTTAGTGTTGGAGGAAAGTGGAGAGAGAACCATCGTTTCTGTTCGTGTTCTATAAAATGACTATTTTTGTAGCTAAACTTTTACTTGTTGGATTTCAGTCCCACAGTATTGCTTTGTGGATATAAATTTACCTGGGTCCGCTATTTCAAACAGTAGATGTATAAGAAGTCCAGTATGAAATTAAGGTAATAAAATGCACTCTTCTGCAATTTGTTATTGAAAATACGGCAGATTGTCTTGGTCCAAGAATTCAAAACAGAGAAAATACATTTAACTATTTTAAGTTTTTATTCCTTGATGCTGCTGCTTATTTTTTGAGAAGGTGCTTGCGGTTTTGCACAACAGAAATCAACTTTATTAATTGCTGGGTTTGAAGCACTTTAGGATTCTTCTAAATACCACCAGTATATGGTGTAGAAAGGAATGACATGAAAAATGTTCAATGTGTTTAAATTTTGGTTGCAATCATTACTGTTCTGATAGATTTGATCAACGTGTTCCTTTAAATATAAGCCTGTTCTCAAAGATTTGACGTTAGAAATTTTTCTTATGGGCTGAAATTTAACACATAGTGAGAGATAATTTGAGAAACATCTTGTCCTCAAATGCCTGTAGGGTGACTCAAAGAGCAACATGACTACCAGCCATCTATGACATAAACACAACGACGTTTGTTCCTATAGCAAGGTCAGCTATGAGCACTAGGATTCTTTTTTCTTAAAAAAACCCTTTTTATTACCTTCTGGCCACACATCATAAGGTAGTTGTATGTGTTGTGGTAAGGACGGAACATCTGCTTGTGGGACTCCGCTGCGGTAGATGCTCTACAAATACCACAGGAAGATGCTGGCTCTGCCCTAACGTACGAGTCCAAGGCCCTGATGCTTCCTAGGGTGCAGTGGGGCAAGTACAGAGGTATTTGTTTCCCAGCTGGCTCTGTAGGTCAGCGCTCCACGGTTTCTTAGGATAACAAAAGCAGAGGAGAAAGCGATGGGGTAAGAACGACAGTTTCTGTTCACTACCTGAAGCAGGAGTCGGTTTTGTTACTGATAACAAAGCTGATTTTTAACACCCGAGAGCGTATGCTGTTGGATTGTCTTCTAAAGGGGAGAAACTTTTTTGAAAAACCAAGTGTGTCACTAGCTTTTCTATGACTTCAGATTGCTTAAATTGGTGCTAATTTTTTAAAAGAACATGTAACAGATGGTTTGCAGTGTATTTGTCTGTTTTTGATACCTCTATTTTCTTAAATGGTAGCAAGCCAAACTTTATAAAGTGACGAATGTGCATTTTCAGCTTCATCAGATTCCCAGATTTTCCTAAAGTAAAATGTTTAAACTTCCATGGTAATTAATTCCTGCTGCTTTGGACCTGTTGCTTTCAGCTGTTTTATACACTAATAAAAGGAAGACAGTTAGAAAAGAGCAATACAGAACTACCCCTTTCTTTAAATTACTTGATGTGTTGGGTTTCCTTGGGTGGTTTTAGCAGTTCAGGGTCATCCCGATTCCTAGTGAAGAGCAGGTCACCGATACCCCATGTGTGGTTAACTCAGTACAGTGAAGCCTTACCTGGTCGTTAAGATAATTTGTAAAGATTATACAAATCTTCATCTATTTTAAAGAGGGAATAACAAATAGAAATAATTAACTGTTTTTGTATGAATTCAAATGTTAAGTCGAGAGAATATATTCTATAGAGTACTCCAGAACACGCACTATTAAAGGGTATATAATAGGATCCAGTTTTATCTAATGACTCAACCCCCCTCCAAAAATCAGTGCTTTGGGAATTTCTTTCAAAATGCCTTCAGGTTTGAACTCCCTTCAGAACGCTCTCTCTGTCTCGTTTTGGCCCTCTTTCCCACCTTCTCTCTACCAAATGTCACAAAAAGTAGCATCAAGCCCTATCACTTGTTACAGTGTTCTGATTTTATGGCCTTAATGTTAGTTATAGTATGGTATATAATTTCAGAAGAAAGATGTGCTTTGAGGTTAATTACATAGATACACGTGGCCTCTTCTGCCTATGAAATTGGGCTTTGGGTGTCCTATCTCATTCTTGATGCTTGTGCAATAGGAACGTGTTCCTCCTGATGCGGTGGCTATTTTGTCTGATGCTGGACTTTGTTTTCAGGATGACTAGAAAGCTTTTGATGTTTGGTTTTTGTTTTTTTATGGACAGCCATCATGCTTCATGGTTTATTTGGATTGATTTTCTTTAAGGGAACTAGAATTTTGTAAGGAAAATTGTCAATAACTAGTTCTGACGTTCTAGTTAAAGCCTCGTTCTGAAGATTTTCGGGTTTTTTTTCTCCAAAAACCTTATCGTGAAACAGTACTAAAGCCACTGTAAAACTACAAATAAATATGTATACTTAAAAGATTTGAGCAGTCTGTCTTATTTACTGTAGCAGTGTTCTCTTGATTCTTCCTGTGTTGAAGTGGGATGATTTATGTGACCAAAATGATGGATGCTCTTCGTTATCTTAAAAAATACAGCTCCAGTTACCACTTCAGCTTCCAGTTAACTGAAAAGTAAGTACTGGTAAGAAAAATGCATGAAGAACAGCTTTAAGAGTTTGGGTGAAGCTGCTTTCTCCTGATCAGCTGGAACATTTGGACACATTAAGAGCACTTGGTTTTACTGCCAAGTGTATTTTGAAATGTGGGGGGGGTTTAACTGCAGTTTGCTGGGTAATACCGGCAGCTCTGTGTTGCCATCCGTGTGCGTCAACAGTATTGTCATCAGATTGTCAGGCTTTGTTGCAAGTTTCGGGTTTTATACTGACAACATACCTGACTGTATATGTATGTACGTATATGAAAGGACTTTGGAAGAATTTTCTCTTCACCTTGTGCTTAAACCATGTTGTGTTTTGTGTTGTTCTCACTGAACTGGGCAGAGAGGTACGGCTAACCTGGAAAAACAGTTCTGCTATACTGCTGTAGAGGAAGAGGTAAGAGTTCTTGCAGGGACAGTGATGAGGTTTCCAGGCGCTTTGCAAAGCTCCAGCTCTGGGGAGGTGAGGTAAAACTCCTGCTACTGCGATCTAACTGCTCTTTATGAAGGTTTTCTACTGTTAAAGGAAGGGTTGACTCAGCTGCCTTTCCAGATACAGGGCTCAGGCTCTCAGCCAGGCTTTGGCATTGTAAAAGCTTCACCTATGACAATCTGAAAGAATGTTTACAGCAACATTGCCATTCCTTGTGTGGAGAACTTGAAGCTTTATCTCCACGGCACATTGCAACAGGCTATCTGGATAAAGCTGGGATGCCCGGTAGATCCCAAAGCTCCCCTGTATTTGGTCGTAGGATGTTTCTCAGGTTGCCTCCAGCTGCAGAGGAAGATCTAATTCATTAAACAGAGAACAAAAGAAAATAATGAGGCAGGACGATGACGTGCATGCAGGGAAGCGCTTTACAAAGCATTGCCCAAGTAGATTGTCTACAATAATTACATTTGATCTTGCTTGAAGAGCAAATAATGAACCACATATTTTTCTTGTATAATTTTGAATTCAGTACAGGTTTAATATAGAGACACCATTGTTCATGTTAAAGTTCTTCTGCAGTGGGTTAGATGAACAGTGGTTAATTTCCTGGTATTTAACTGTATGAGTGTCATTAATGCTGGTATCAAAAGAGTTAATGCATTTCCCCCGTGGAGAGAGGTAGGTCTGAAGAGATGTGAGTGAGGGAACATATCAGTGACAGTCCTAAGACTAATGTGTTCTTACCGGAGTCCTGTAGGGAGGCTAATTATAATCCAGAGGAGCAAATGGCTTTGTAAGAGACCTCCTCCTCCTCCATAATGAACATCCCTTCAGTGAGAGGACAGGAGTTGCTCAGCTGCTCTGGATCCAGGTGCAGGAGTGCTGATGGAACTATAGGGAGCTGCAAGTGTGGTGTCTCATTGTTTCTCCATGTTCCTAACTGAAACGGCTGACTTTGGGATGCAGGTATGAGCTCAGCACTCTCTAAAGCCTCTGTAATCCCTACGGGACCTTTGGGGTGGCTGGTAAAACAAGCTCCAGCAAGCGTGGCATCCCTCTTAAAACCACTGGGCTACTTAAGCGTTTAGTGCATCAGTACAAGACTCAAGGCTCGGCAAAAACTATGGGAGCGGTTCCCCAGCACGCTGCAGGGGCTGGGTTGGGAGCTGGTCACACAATGCGTCTGAAAGATTTTTCCAGTGCTAAGAGAGAGCATCTCTGGCATGAGCAGAGTGGTGCAGAGCTCCTGGAGTTCAGGGATCCCGACGAGCCTGTATCAACTGCCCAGTTTATAATTCACAGCCTGGGTTTTACTGTTGGGTTTCTTATTTCACTGCTGAAATGGGGATGTGGCCTTTCCCTCTGCTACAGTTTAGCTCAAACTGAACACACTGGTTATTTCCATCTGTTAATTTCCCCAAAGGTTTCAAAAAACTCTTCCATTTCTTTCTGGAGCATTTCATTTCTTCTCTCTGCATCTTCCTTCGCTCTCTCCGCGTTCCGCATTTTCATCTCCACGAGGCTGTACCACTTACGCTGCTGGCCCAGTTTTGACTGCATGCCCTTAATCTCCGACTGCAGCTCTCTGTTCCGCCGCTCCAGGCTGGTGGGAAGACAAGACATTGTGAATTACAGCATTTTTTTCACCCTCTTCCTTAATAAAACTATCAGCTTTTTAAAAGCCAGCCTTTTTTTAACAGGTTACCGTCAATACAAGTATTGGCATCCCCCATATGTCTCCAATTTGTGGTGTTATATATTAAAATAAAAGCTGTAATTTTTAGTTACCCTGATTTACAAGAAATAGAGATAACCATACGGCCAAGGGAGACAGTTCTGGGGTGGTTTTGGAATTTTTTTTTTTGTAGTAGACTACTACATACAACAAATGGCAATGTGACGTATTTTAGGAAACACTGAGAATTCTGCTCAAGATTCCCTTGAGCTGCAGTGGGAAATATAAGTGGAATATAACAGAGATTTAAAAAAAAAAAAAAGGCTGAAAGCCTCAGAACAGTTCCTTTACTGAGTAGAAATTGATGAATACCTCAAGAAATTAAAGACTAAAGCGATTTTTTTTTTTTTTTTTTTTTTTTTTTTTGCCTTGAACATTGTGTAAAGTGTAATTCAACATTTCCCACTTGCCATCCGTTGGAAATGATGCCTGTTGAGGTATTTCATGTTTTCTGTCAATTCGCATGACATGCCTGTAACTTGTAACTAGTTAACAATATTATATTTAAAATGTTTGTTCCTTTTACACAACAGAAAAGCAGCTCTGTTTGGAAAGCGGAGCCTGGAAATGCTGCTGCCGCTTTGCTTTGATAACAAGCGGTGGCTAAATCTCTATTCAATTTCTAATCTTAGAAATTGCAAAAACACTTCCGAACACTTTCCTCGGAGCTGTTAAAATTCATGACTTGCAATTTGTAAAGAATAATGACTTACTGCTGACGCTGCCGCGAAACCTCCCTAGAGAAACGCTCGGTATTGGATTAAGGCAGAAGGGAAGAATCCGCAGCAGAGCAGAGGCTTTGAGAGCTTGCGCCGCCCTGCAAAAAATCTTACAGATGCTCTGGAGTTTCTCAAGGGACCCACATGAAAATGATTCACATATCTGACTAAGTGCCACCCAGGTCCTGGAATGCCGGATCCTGGGTGACAGTGACGGTGGTGTGTGGTGGCACTGCCCGCAGCAGCATCCATAGTCCCTACTCAGACAAGGACCCCGCAGCAGTTAGGTGCAGTAGGAAGAGATGCCTTCCTGCAAGCCTCATAGGTTTTAAAATCCTTTACCTTGCAATTTTAGCTTCGTACTCAGCCTTCTGTCTGGACATCAGCATCTTCAGGTTTGCCAGGTGGTGCTGCGGGGCGGTTGGGTTTGCTGGCAAGTCACCGGAGGAAGCAAAGCTGTCGCTGTTGTCCGTTGGGACGTGTCCCATGTTCTCCTGCTCCTGTAAAACATGACTGACAGCTGCTTTGGGTTCTTGGGAGTCTTCTGGGTGGGCAAGTCCTGTCAAGTATCTTGAAGGAGGGTTTTCCTCAAACATGGTTGAGCGGCGGGAGCCTGCTGAGCGCGCCAGCCCGCGCCAGCCGTGCCCTCCAGGCCTGGTCAAAGACTCAATGGCTTTTCTGTTTCAGAGGAGACCTTGTTCTCTTGTCTGTCTCGCTCTGCCTTGTCACGGGCTGTGAGAGTTTTCTTCCTCCCCACAGCTGCTTGAGGCTTTCCAAATACTTGGAAATAGTCCATTTTGCTGGATCTTATTTCAGGCTCCAGCTTTGGTTTTTTTCTGCTGAGGTCTTGAGCTGCTGCACCCGTCTGCAGCCCGCTCGCCTTTATCATCGTGCTGTTTATTCTCATCTCCAGGAGCTGCCCCTGCTTCCCTACCCTGGCTATGTTCGGTGTAGCTTGTCTGACATCTGCAGGTGGCCCGTTTGATGGCTGTCCCCCCTCGACTAGTTTCATTCCTGAGCTGGGGAGGTGAATTGTGCAGCACTAGCCCTGTCCTGGAGCTGCGCAGGGGGACACAGGGCTCCTTGTGTTGCCCTCCGCACGCCCTCAAAGAGACGCGTTCCGTGTTTGGGCTGTACTATAGCTGGTCGGTCAGGCGTGAGGAAAAATGGCATCAATGTAAAATGGGTCACTGGTGCATCTGCTGCGTCTGCTTCGGAGGGAGCAAGTCGTAGTGGTGCAACCCGGGGAGGCTGGTTCCTCCGGTCACGATGTTTCAAGGACAAGAAGCTGGAGGGTAAGGAAAAATAGGCCACTCGTCAGTTATAGTTCAAGTCCTCTCGGAAAAACTATTTGATGTGAGTCAATGTGGAGTGTTTATTTTAGCTGCCTGTTCTCACAGCACAATCAAGCACAGTACAGAAATAACTTGAGTATAGAAAAGGAAGAGCAAACTGTGCAAGCTGTTTAAATGCATCTCTCAAGAATAATAGAGATGGTTTTAAATAATCTGGAAAGTTGTTTCTGATCCCCACCTGCTCAGTCTCTTGGTACAGGAAGGGAAAATGAGCTGGGTTAAGTGGTACTGGATTTCTGTAGTGGTTTACTGGTGCCCTCTGTGAAAACCACTCCTGGTCTTCACTCTGGCAAGTGTTCCGTGTCGAAGTCGGGGCTGGGAGGTAATTGAGACACTTCCCCGCTTCAGCCTGCGCTCCCTGCAGAGGGAAGAGTCTTAGAAATGAGCAGGCGGGTAGGTGAATGCTTCAGGAATCCAAAGAAGGCTGGGGGTGAGGATGTGAACAAAATAAGTAAGGCTTCATCCCTCTGAGGGTGAGGAGGTGTGCTGGAGGAAGGTGAAGAGAAACCCACTAGTTTGATTTTGCAGAGTTAAACTGATGTAAACACCACCACCAACACCTCCCAACGCTGCCGTTGCTGCTAACCTAAACTTTTCCTCCAGAACAAGATATTCCTGGAGCACTACTGCGGGTGGGTTACATGAGCTCTGTGTCTATTAATAATCTAACAGATGGCCGTAGTTTCTGATGAATCCGATTTGGTTTCATTGATCTGTTTTCTTCCCACCCCTAAGGAGAGGCAGCAGCTGTGCCGACCAGCAGCTGCTCTGGCACAACTGGGAGAGTCTCTGGCCCCGACTCCCACAGGCACTCCACTCAAAATGATGCCAGCATTGCTGCCCAGCGGGAGGCTGGTAGGGAGCAGGTCTGTCTCTTCTGCTAAGTCGGGATGGAGGAGCGGGACAGCTGAGGGGTCCCAGTTTGAGAGCGGATGCACTGGGAGGAGTCCAGCCTTTGTGGTCCCCTTTGCAGTTACAGTGATGGAATGACACGATGTGGGTGTAATTCAGGAGGTCAGCGGGACAGAGGACACTCAGAGAGCTGTGCTTAGGGCGTGACACCTCTGGTCGTGGTCAGGAAGGCAATGTGTTCCCAGGACTGGTTCAAGGGGCTCATGTGTGAGCCCCTTTGGAGGGAGCAGGGTTTCAGCACGTGGGACCAGGACCAGGGAAGGAGCAGCCCTTGGTCCTGTGACTCTAACGCCAGAGCCATGTGTTAGAGACACACAGCAAGTTCCTTTCTCTTGATGCTTGACCGCTCCAGGAATGTGTAACACCACCACTCAGTCGTGGAGCCCACAGCGCGATACGACTGGGAAATTCACGTGGAGGTGTAGCGTGCAGTGCTCCTCTGCTTCGCTTTCTTTGCACCACCTAGCACAGACTTGGGCTCCTGCATTAGCTCGTACTCCGCTGGGAGAGCTCTCTCTATTTTTGGATGTAGCTAATTACTCACCTTGACGTTACCTTGGAGCTGCTCTGCAAAGAGAAGACGATAGATGAAAGGAGTCCCCTTCCCAGCTGCCCCTCGCATGTGCTCGCTCCTGGTGCTGCTGTGGCTGCAGGGTGACGTGAAGCGCGTCAGAGCTGATGCGATAGTGAACTGGGGCTGAGAAGGATGCGGCTTCTCCACTTTCTCCTGGAGGTCAGTGCTGGCTGTGGGGCTTTGCAGCAGGAACTGCTGGCAGCTCCTCCGTGACAAGTTGTTAATGCATGAGCTGGGCTGGTAGTGTCAGAGGGGAAAGAGGAGATGAGCAAGTAAAAAATTGCATTGACGGTCGCTGCACAGCTGCCAGCTTCAGGGGTGGGATGAAGGTGAGGGAGTGATGCAGAGGGACCTGCCACAGAAAATGGTTTCTTCAAGCAGGAGGCTGTCTGCTGAGTGTCCTGCACTGGGTCGCAGGCCCAGGGTACAGAAGGGTTTACATATCTCAGATGGCTTTCTGTGGCGTACGCCAGTACGGATGACTCAGAAATCACAGCCCTGGGGTTCTTAGTGCCGTGATGCCTCTTGTACAGGGTGGTAGCCAAGCTCCAGGTTAGGAACTCAAAATGCATCGAGTAACATCAACGGGGTATGACAGCTGGAATCTTACCTACTCTGTGCTTCCTCTCCTAATTACAACCCTGGTCAGGCACAGCACCATGGAATGTTGATTTCCTCCCTCCCACCCCTCTGGATTTACATTCATTTATATGCCATGTTCTTCTTTCACCTTCCCCATGGCTTCTCAGGGAGGATTGCTTGTATTACTTCCCTGACAATTTAAAGGTCAGCGATGAAGAGAGCTGTGTATTTTTTTGCCCTGAGGCCGAGCTCTGTTCCAGACTCCCAGCTCACGGAGAGCTGGGATGTTTTCAAATATTGTTTCTTATTTTGGACCGACTTGGGATGGAGCTTGTGATTCTCTGCGATGACCTCTCCCTGGAGTGCAGGGATGCTGCCATGTGTGGTTAGAATTTAACATGCTTGAAATAGTTCCTCCAGGCAAGCTGTGGGATTCAGCCTCCCTCGGTTCTGGTCCTCTGCCAGCTGCCTGTTCCCCTGCGTCGCCTCCGAGCTCTGAAAGAGAGACCAGAGTACCCTCACTCTGCCTTTTGTAGGGTATCATTGGCGCTCTGGACAGATGACATGCGACTGTTCCAAAAAGGACGTCAGATTGCCCAGGGATGTGCATGTCTGAGGTTACTGCCTAGATAAAAGCTCATAATTTCCTTTACACAGAAGTTGATGATAATTGAACTCTGGTTTTGTAAACCAAGTTTATCAGCACTCTCTTCTCTTCATCCTGGCCCTATGAGCTCAGTTACCAACGAGGGAGAAAACTGATGTGCTCGCAGCTTGTGGGGCATCTCCTTATGCCAGCCTCAGCTATTTCAGTGAGCTGAGATGCTCCGTGCAGTGCATGTGGGCAGCCAAAATGTGTGGCCAGGTGTCTGTCGGAATGGTCAAGGTAAACACCTGAAAACCAGCACTGTGCTCCCGAGTCACCCCGCTCTTGGGGAGCCCTCGGTGCAGTTGGGCTGGAGAAGGTGTCCTCATCTGGGGAAACACCACGGGGAGGCTGCTGCCCTCTTCAGAGAGATGCAGTCAGAGCTCTGTGTGGGATGCCACGATGGATGGGTCTGAAGTGTAATCATTGCAGACATCCTTTGGGAAAATATTTTAATCCTCTTTGGTAACAATTGACACTCTCACTCTGAAGTGTCTCTGCTAAACTCGATGGATTTTGTAGCTACTTTAGAGCTGGGTTAGACCTGTACGTTTGTATGAGTTGTTTGCTCGTGCACATTGATTCAGACTGAACCGCCGCATCTCTGTGTTGTAAAGAAAGAAACGCTTCCTGTGGACTGACATTATTACAGAACAATTTGTCTTGAGCTATGTTCAGAAACTAGAACACGATAAAAATGATTGAACTGATTTTTGTGTTAAATGAAACTACCTGTACTCAACTTTTTTTTTGCATCTAAAATTGACTTTACTGCTATCTTGGTTTGCCATTAAAGAACTGAAAGTTTTGTTGTTGCTGTTTTATTCTGGCCTGGACTTCCATGGTGTTGGAATGATGAATCCCATAGTCTCATCCCTTATTTTATTTTTAATTCAACTGCAAGAGGAAAACAAGTTTTCTGTGCTTTTTCTTCAAAGCCTCTTTTGGTCTTTTTACCTCTGAACCAACTATTTACTGCCCTCACTATGTGGAATAAATGGAAACAAAGAAAATGTTCTCTCTGCACCTGCAGAAAGAGGCCCGGGACAATCACTCTTGGCTGGGACAGACTCCGGTTCCAGGTTCTTACCAGCTTCAGCAGGCTGAGTGCTTTCCAACTTTTGGCAGTGGTCCTGTATTGTTTGATTATGATCTTTTTTGCAAAGAGAAATAGAAACAAAATAATAAAAAGCAAACATTTGTAACTTGATTTTGAGAGCTAATTACATTTTTAATCTTTATTTGCCTTTTTATGAGGCTTGTTCTTATACAAAGGTGCTGCCACATCCCAGTAGAGGAGAAAGAAGCGTGTACAGCTCGATGCTGTAACCTGAGCTTTACAGGGGACTTGTCAGGAATGTTGTCCCTCTGCACAGCCTGATGGTTTGGTGTCCAAGAGCAGAGCTCTGCAGCTAGACAGCATCACAGAAATGAGGGTGCTTGCCTCTGGGCAGCTGGAAAAATAGAGCTGGAGCCTCCTGACCAGCAAAGAGCTGCGAGCGTTGTTGGTTGTTTTAGCCCAGGCAGGGCTGCAGCTGACTGCGGTGTCGCCCTGTTCCCCACCAGAGCCAGCTTGTGTCCCCGCAAACCGCTGCCCAGCCGAGCGGCTGCGGGGCTGGAGCTGCCCGGGGCTCCGGGCTCCTTGCCTGGGGCTCCGGGGTGCTGCCCGAAGTCCTGCCCGGGGCTCCGGGCTCCTGCCCGGTGTCCTGCCTGGGGCTCCAGGGTCCTGCCCGGGGCTTCGGGGTCCTGCCCGGGGCTCCAGGGTGCTGCCCTGCCGGAGGCGCTGTCAGGGGTCGGGAGCGGCTGCTGCCGGGCTGCGGGAACGGCTGCAAGGGGGAAATGCCTTTTTTCTTTTTTCCCCTGCAGAGGAGAAGGGTGTATTCAGCCGCTTACCCACTAGATGTCACGGTTGGGTCTGGATTTGTGCCGCTGCCACCGGCCCTGCCCGAGCCCGAGGGTCTGCGGGGAAATTCCCACGATTTTCCCAAGCCCGCCGGCGGTTGGTGACCAACATCTTACACGAGCGAGCCGTGAACGGATTTTCATCGCTTAAACAGGGGCGAAAAGGCTGGGGAGGGGAGTGTCGGAGGAGCAGAGGCTGCTGGCAGGAGGGGGCACTGTGCGCTCTGCCGCGGCTGCGGACGGTGCCTTCAGGAGGTCGGTCCCGGGGGAGGCTCTGCAGCCCCGGAGCAGCCACCCCCTTCCCCTGCGTTGTCAGACGGGCCCGTGCCATGGGGAAAAGCTCCCCAGGAAGGATCCTGCGAGCCCAGGGCTGCTCCTGGCTCCCCTTCCCACGCCCCCTGGTTTGGAATTAACCCCGTGCTGGGCTCCGGTGGGTGGCAGGGTGTGGGTGCGGAGGGCTGAGCCAGGGCCACGGCTTGGGCAGCCTCTGCATCGCTCTGCGACAAAAGCATCCGCACTAAACGGATACAAATAGCTTGAATCTAAGCTGGTTTTTCTCCCTCCTCAGCTGTATTTTGTGTCTTAAACCCTGGTTACCTGTTTATGAACTGTTGGGTTTCCATCTGGGGGGTTGGGGGGGAAATGGGGTTTCATTTAAAACACAAGCTCAAATTAACTCTCTCATCCTTTGTTTTCTTCTGTACAATAACTCCTGTCATCTTATAATGAGCAAAAACTGCTTGGAAAGATCCCTCCCCAACTGCCTTTCTCATGGACTTCGTTTTTAATTGGAGGCGACTTTCATGCCCTTTTTTTTGTTGTTGTTGTTGTTGTAGCTCTGCTGATCTGCAAGGAAGGATTTCAGGTATTTGGTTTGTTCAGCGCTAAAGGCAAGCGGCTGTCTTGTTGCTTTCAAAATGACCCTTGACGAGTCGCAGGGAACGGCCTGTTTAGCTCAGCATTTGTATTTCTCATTAACATTAATGGGAGCTGCTGATTTTCAGGCTCTTATTCAATTTTAAGTATTTTTTTTTTTCCTTTCGGGATCTTCCCAAGGCATGTTTCCATGTGGGGCTTTTGCCTTTGCATAAGGACAAGGCTTTGACTTTAAAACAGGAAAAAAAAATCGAGAGCCCCTGTATTCCCTCTGGAAATGATCATTTTAGCAAATGCCTGCTGCTCCGCATCAAGCGAGCCGTTGTATTCAGCTGCATTTCGGATGGTGTCTACAAACACAGCAGCTGTCTGCATGCAAACGGGACTTTCCAGCAGTGCATAATATGAAAAGAATCTTATTGCTAGTTTAAAAAAAAAAAACAGCAAGAAAGGCTCAAAGAGCTCGGATGATGCCAGCTTCCTATCAGCTCCAACAGCAGTCTAGACATCTCGGAGAGCCATCAGATTAATGTGGTGTACATTCGGCATTTACGGCTCGACGTTTCTTAGAGAGCTGGGAAAAGTGAGCTTTCCTCCAGGGATCGATACAGCCCTGAAGGGCTTCGTCTTTTCTATGTCCTGCTTCTTGCTTATGTCTTTCCCTCCTTTCATATCTGGGTTTGGGTGTCATGGGTCACCTCTTCAATGAATCACAACTTAATGCACACAACAGTGACTCTCATTTAATGTCATTAACCTTGTTGACACCTTTACTCAGAAACCCCGCAGCTTCGTGCAGACTCTCCAGGGGCAGGGATATGGTCTCTTCGTTTTGGCTGAGCATCCAGCCCCACTGCAGGATGGCAGCACCTGTAGCTGTGAGATGGGCTGAAGCTGTTGGAGCTTGGGTGGGCTTGGTCAAGAGGTTGGATGGCTTTGCCATCCCTTTCCCTGGCCTTTCCTCAGGGTGGTGGAGACAGGACAGAGCTGAGGTCTGATGCCGCTCCAGATCTGACTGAATGTTTTCCCCAGCCAGGCTCCTGCCTTCTCCATTAGCCGCTGCACCAGGGCACCCTGAGATGGGGCAGCTTGCTCTGCCAGGGACCGTTTCTGAGTTCAGTGCAGTCAGGCTGCTCTTCAAGGCAAGAATAAATCGACTCCCAGCTGCGGCAGTCAATTTGTAAAACATCACAGAATTTGGCAAAAGACCCCGATCCTTGTTATTTAGCACGTGGCGTTACTTGCTCGAGTGCAAGCCAGGGATTGAAGCGGGTTTTGTGCCATTCCGTGCGGCCAGCTTAGCCGCAGGCAGTGCCACAGGGGAGACTTGGCTCTGCCTGCCTGCACCAAGGAGGTTCCCAGGAAAGAAATACCAAAGCACCAGAGGAGAGGCTGCTCTCATGATATTCTCTGGCCCATCCAGAAGGAGAAAATGGTGGAAATTTCCTGGGAAAATCTGTAGTCTTTGACTTTCCAGCTGAACTGTCAGAGCTGGCTGGGGTGGAGGAGCACCAGTGCTCGCTGGTGTCCTGCCTCCCCACGGCACCTAGACCGGTTGGTTCTTTCAGCACCTTTTCTTAGTCACATGAAGACAAAATTTATTTGGTGCTTCTGGGTTTTTTTTCTTCCGGTTTGTGTTGAGACAATCGTGCTACAGGAGGAAAAAGCAGCAAGAAAAGGGTGAGGCTGGTGGAAAAGTGTCTCTTCTTTGCTAGCATTTCTGGAGAATGCAGCACAAACTTCATCAGGCCCAAGGAAAGATGCTGAAGAAAGAGGGAAGACAGCAGATATGCCACTTAACAAGTTATTTTATCTAGGCAAAGCAAGCTGATAGCAGTAAACTCTGTGGAAGAAGTCAATCCATGTTTCCCATTCAAACTGGTTAGAAAAACGCATGTTAAAAAAGAAGCAAGTGATACCTTTAGGGGGGTTAAAATTATGGCCATAAACTACCCCAACCACTCTCTGATGTGAAGTACAGGACTGAAAGTTGTTCCTCTCTAATCGCTGCCCTGTGAAAATGTTTTTTCCCGGCACCCACTGCCGGGGGCTTCGTCACGGTGGGTTTAATTTGTCCTCAAGGTCCTGCCCGTGGGGTCGGGGAGGCTGAGCGTGGGGCCACGTGGGATGGTCCCCTCTGCCCCCCTCATCCCCTCCCCTCATCCCCGCCATTGATGGGGGCTTTTCATGGCCAGAGGGAGCGCGAGGGTCAGACCCCCGCAGTGTGCCCAGTGCAGCCCACACTCGGGCAGAGTTTTGGGGAGAATAAAGCGAGGTGGTGGGTGAGCCCTGTCCCACTCCTCGCCTCCCAGGGAGGAGGGGGCTGAGGCAAAGCCAGCGCCATGGGGTCACGCCAGCTGAGCAGGGGGGAACTGAGAGGGGAAACAGCCGTGTTTGGCCCTTGGATTAAATCACATCTTGCTAAATGTCACTTGGAGAGAGTGGTCGTAATGTTGAGTCATTACCAGCCATTTGCATGTGCAACAACAACAGGGAAAAAGATAAAAAATCGATACAGGAATCAATAGCGAGCTCCCTGCTCTAGGTCTTCTGCCCGGAGCTTATCATTAGGAGACACTCAAGGAGCAGAGTGCTATTAATTAGAGGAAACATTTGCAATCCAGGGGAAGTGACTGGCAGCTGCAAAATCCTCAGATGCTTTTTAACTGAGTTTTTGGAGGTGTTTTCCCTTTCTCTTTTTGATTCCTCTCTGTCCCAGGTGACGCGCCTCCTTCCCACTTGTGTTGTGAAAGAAGAGAGGTTTCTCACCCGCGATTTTGGGAGAGGATGAATTTCCAAAACGTGTGAGCAAAAGCAAGGGGCAGCTCTGCTCGAGTTTAACCCCTTTCTTAAATCTTTGGGCAGAAAATCTCTGATCCCTCCTCTTTCGTACCCATGGCCCTGTGTTCAAATTCAGTTTCGGAGCTCCCAGCCCACCCACCCACAAACGTCAGTTATAGATCAGGGGGGAAAAAAGTACACAAATAATTGTAGGAAAAAAAAAAAACACTTTTGCTTATTTTTATGGTAATTCCATGAGCCCAAAAGAAGACGAAATGCAGTGAAATGTTTTTAGGGATAGCTGCGTGCTGCGGCTCTGCCGGCGTTGCAGCCGTGCCGGGGTGGGCAGGGGTTGTGCCGTGGTGCTCCCCGCGGCACGGCATCACGTCAGGGAGCACACACTGGATCTCAGGCGTGGGGTCAGGACCCAAAGCAATGGGATTTTTTTTAGCATTTTGGGGGAGTTATATTAAATTTAAAAGGTGGAGAGTGTGCATGAACCTGCCTGGACTAGCTGGGCTGTGAGCCTAGCTCTTGGCAGCAGGTTTGCTTTACTGTCTGCGGTTGTGTATTTACTTTAATTAATAAACATATGCTGAAACCACATTTGAGATACTGCTTCTCCTCTGCATCATGGTTTAGCTGATCCCAGGCAGCCGCTGTTGGGTGGCTTTGTATTTTGGGGTTTTTTTCTTACTCACTATTACTACTGTGAAATCATTTACAAGCCCCAGGGAGGATGGGGAAAAAAAAAAAAACCCTCTTTAAAACCAGCAATTATTCTTAGTAAAATATTCTAAATAATTCATTGCTTATTGGCTGCACTGTGCTATTAAATGCCTTTTAGCTACTACTTGTATAAACTCTTAAAGCCCTGGTTCAAAGCCAAGCTCAGGTTAATGACACAGCGATTTCTGTGGGAAGCTCAGTGCTGCTGCTGAAGCAGCTCCTGCAAACAACCCCACGGAGCGGGCATGGTCCTGGGGGGACAGGGGGGCTGTGGGCTGCCCACGCTGGGAGCTGGTGATGCTCCCAGCAGCCATCCGCTGCGGCTCACCCGCAGGGCGTGCGTACGGGTGTGCAGGAGGGCTGAGGGTCTCCCCGCTGCCTTGGGGCGGGTAGGTCACGTTCGGTCCCATCAGGGGACTCAGCCCTGAGGCTTCGGGCAGCAGCTTTGCCCTTGCTTGTATTGGCACTGCTTTTGTGTTCGCAGGGTTAGATCTCAAATGCGGGGTTTTCAAAGTGTGCTGTTGCTTCTCCAGGTGATGGAGAGGCGTGTGTGGGCATCTGCCAGTGTTGTTGTTCTTGGGTTTAACCATTTTCTCAGGATTTCCGCACTTAGAGAGTCTTCTTGTTCTTGCCCATGTTCTGGAGAAGCTGGGTGGAAAATGCGTTGTGTTGGTGTCATGCTGTCCTCACAGTAACCCTCAGGGTTTAAGAATGGTGACAACAGCCTTTAATGCATGGAGGAAAGGGCAATAAGTGAGAACACAGTGGTGGCTCTATCACCTGGCTTCTCCAGCAGCCTGTTTTCTACATGCACGCCGGAGATAAATGAGTGCGCTCAGCAGGCTGGGCTCAGCCCTGTGCCAACCGTTCCCTGTCTTTGCAGCGTGAAGGTGTTTTTTCTTTCTTTATCATATGCCTGCCCATCTCCACTGTGTATTTGTTTCTATTTGGTTTAATCCCAATTGTTTCCTTTCGCCTCACGCGCTTCAGCCACTAAACCTAATCTGGATGCGTCCTCGCCTGACCGCTTCAGCCCTGGCGAGATGCGGGGTGAGAAGGCTGAACTGGGCACAGCATTAGACTCAAGGCATCTGCCACCAGCTCACCTCTTTGAGCATCACTTTCTGATCCAGCTATAATGAAATGACTGAAAGAACCCAAAGCACAAAAATTTACATTTAAAGTTTCTTTATAAAGCTTTTTTTAGTTGCTTCTTCCTATTGGCAGATACTAGCATCTCTTGGCAGAGAAGATCCTAAACATCTGGGTAAAATTAAGAGCTATGACATGGCTCAGCAGACGTCGTGTATGTCAGATCTCAAGGCCGCTTTCATCAGCGATTCAACAGAGCTCGTGCAGTCCGTAGGACAGGGCGTGTTTCCAGGGGCAATGGCTGGCAGAACCAGTTAAGGGTTTTTCAGTTTCGTTCGCAATTAAAAGATGAACATTGCAGAGTTACGGCAGTCACGGGGCTGTTTATTTTGTTATTTCAAGTGTAAAATAGGTCAAATCATTGCTTCAACCACAGAACTTTTGGCAGAGGTGATTCAGCTTAGTTTCCAAGAAACAGTTTGTTATGAGACCGGACAAATGTCCATCTCAAAGGCTGGCTGTCATCCAGAAGCAGTTACCCCATGGCACCGGGGTCTCTTCCTTCAGGCTCCGCTAAAGACTTGAGATTTGCAGGATCAGGCCCAGGGGGCTGTTCAGAAACCAGCGGACATGGCATGAGGTCTGTTCCCCCCGAATGTCTCCAAGTATTTCGCAAACAGTGACCTTCGCTGTATCTCTTGGAGGTAGGTAAATAGTAATATCCTAATTTTACAGATGACTAAACAGCGTAGAGTGTTTAAATGACTTGGCCAAGGTCAGAGCAGACAGCGGTGGGGCTGCGAGAAGATCCCCATCCTGCTAAATCCTATCGCTTCTTCTAATAGCTCCGAGCAGCCCCCGCCTTTAGCAGAGCTCGATGGCGTGGTGTGGAATTTAAATGGATCTCTATTTCATATACAGCAAATGTCAGGGTATAAACTGGGGTTTTCGGAGCAAATCTTTGATCTGGGCATTTTTAAAGGACTGTTTCGTTTAAAATTGCACTCGGCAGAAATCGGGCTCTCAGAAATTGGAAAATAAGCTGCTTCCTGAATGACAGCTACGAGGGAACAGGCGAGTTGGGGGATTAATTTGTTTGATTAAATCTTTAAAGAGTTTACTCTGAGAGTGCAGACAGGCCTGCAGATTAAAGCACGGGTGCAGTGGTGGGCAAAGGAGTTATTTAGATAGAGCCCACGCGCTATCTTTCATTTTTCCCAGTCCATAATTACTAATAAATAAAATAAAAGCCAACCTACAGCCGAAGCTGTGGAATTAATTACCATGCTATTTTTGCTCCTCCAGGACAATAAAATAGTACAAAAGAGTAATGGCAACCAAAGGGCCTCCTGCAGCCACCAGCACCCTGACATCGGAGCTCCAGGGAGAAGTCTGGCAGTGTAAATCACCGTGCCAGGAGCGATCAGCTCCACGGCTTGCGCTCCAGTGTTCGGGCAACGTAAATTGTGCCTGGATCAGGCTCTTACCCGGCTATTTAAAGAAAGATGCACAGCTCATATTTCTATAACACTGCTGAAATGAGGACCCAAGGCAGCCACATATCAAACTTGTTGGCCAGAAGTTAAAGTCTGACCCTAAGTGCTGACTGTGGCCATGGTATTTCTAAATATTTTCTGAAGAACTATAAGGCTGCTGTGGATCGTAGGATCACAGAATGGTTTGGGTTGGAAGGGATCTTTAATGGTCAGCTAGTCCAACCCCCCTGCCATGGGCAGGGACACCTTCCACCACGGATCAGGTTGCCTAAAGCCCCATCCAACCTGACCGACAACACTGCCAGGGATGGGGCATCCACAACCTCTCTGGGCAGCCTGTTCCAGTTGGACATATATTTCAGGGTTTCCGTGTTAATAAGTCATTAGGGGCTCATTAAGGGGGGAAGAGGTGTAGCCGAGCCAAAGCCTGGTTCCACACTGCCAGCTGAAGAGGAAGCCACCTACACAAATCTGAACCCCTGTTCAAAAGGCACCGAGACTCTTGCTGTGCACAAACCATCGATCACTGCCAGCTTTTATGCTGAAAACATCCAGTCATTGACCCAGACACCTCTAGGCCTGTAAAATCTTCCCTGCTGTATGTGGCTGCTGGAGGAGGTTCCCCACAACAGTCATTTTGGTTTGATCTTTGGACAAACCTGCACCAGAGTTTAGGATCTGCAGCCAACTTGAGGCGAGCACATGGCTGGGCTGAGGGTTGAGGTGTGAATCATAGAATCGGTTTAACTGGAAGAGACCTTTGAGATCACCAAGACCAATCACTAACCTAGCACAGTGAAGGTGGCACTTCTCTCAAACTGGGGTATTGACTGCAATTGTGGCCACAACATTATGTCCCAGTTCATCCTGCTGGGTAATTTCTTCAAGTGGAGCAAAGCATCTCTGAGAGCCTTGAGCTTGGTATTCTCCATCATCAGTAGAGGCCAGCCCATTTGCTTGCTGATGGCAGGAATACGTGGTGGGTTTGTCTTGCCCCACCTCCATGCCAGGAGATGACAAATTGCCACCCACCACCCCTGCAGGGATGCCAGGAGCCTCATCCCATCCCCTGCCCTCCTTTAGTGTCAGGACTTCAAAACATAACAGCAACGGCAAACCCCAAATGAGAAGGAACCAAATTAGCTCCAGACAAATTGGCCAGATTTGGCAACAGGGGGGTTAGATTCTTGGCTCCTGGCCTCCCCTCAGGCTCTGGGGGTCAAGGTGGGCATGACGATGCATGAAACTTCCCTGGGCAGCAGGATCTGAGCCCTGCGTCTGGCTCAGGGCTGGATGGGAGATGGTGAAGAGGCTCCGGTCAGTGCCGCAGCCCAGGACGGCTTTTGGTAAAATAATTTTTACCTTCCCAAACATTAAAGCACCCGCTGAAAGCATGCATTCGAGATAAAAACAGGCTGGAGACACTGAAGTTTTTGATCAGGTTAACAAGCTCTGTTTTCCTGAGGGCCAAGAGACTGAAACGTCCCCACTTGCCTGGTGTTTCTGCCGAGTCTCCCGCGCAGCCCCGCTCGCAGGCAGCTGCCCACGTAGCCTCTGAGAAGTGGCTTCCGTGTCGCTGGCCATTTGTTGCTGCCTTCTGATAACATGAGCACATTTATTTAAATCAGTAGTAATTAATGTGGGTTTCTGTCTTCTTTTTTCCCGTGGTACGCAATGCAGCGGGAGCACGGCAACACAGGTTTTGATTTTATTTAATGACTCTGAATGCAACAGTTCCCTGCCAGCCCGCAGGCTGCAGTGCGCCGGCTGTCGCAGGGGAGCGGCTGAAGGAGCTGTTTATTAACTGAGTTTTCTCCCCAGGAATGCGAGACTGGCTTCCCATAAAGCAATGGTAACGATGGGGTAAGGTGCTGCCAGTCACGGACAACTCCCCTGGACCAGCCTTTGCTGGGGTCCTCCCCACACCCCTGGCCCAGGTGGTGCCCTGAGCTGCATTCATCACCGTGGGGCCAATAATTGCCCAAAGCCTTTGCCCAATTTGCCATTAGTTGCCTAGAAGGAGGGATGAGCTCGGCCCTCCACCTAAAAGTAGGTGGGTATAAATGAGGGGCAGCCCCCAAAATCAGGGGTGCTCAGTGTGGCTGAGGTTAGGGGCAGGCTGAGTCCATGCTGTGAGTTTATACCTAAGATTTTATTTCTGGATTGCAAGTTCTGCAGGGCAGAAGTGGCTGTGGAGCTGCAGAGCTGTACCCCTAAGTTAAACAAAGAAGATACCAGGTGAGAAGTGTTTCTTAAAAATGAAGTTCTTTAATACAAGAAACTGCAGGAGAGGTCAGAGTGTTTAAATACCACTTGAGTATCTGGTGCCAGACTCCTAAATAGATGGTGTGTGGGGTGATGTTCTTCCCTGTGTGAATGATGGCCCAGGTGGGATGTCCCCCTGGTTTGGGGGGCACATGGAGAAGCATTCAGAGTGGGGTTATGTGGCCCTGGCTGTGTGTGACCTCAGGATTTGTCCCTTAGCACAGCTGTAGGGAGTGGGGTCCTCAGCTGCTCCTGGCCCTGCCCCAGCAACCCCACACAGCAGCAGCTCTCCCTGATGGGCACCTCATTGTCCTGTGTCTTCAAGGAGAGCTGTTGGAGAGGTTAACTGCGGATGGTTTGTCCTGCAAAAAGGCCACGAGCAACTGCTCTGATGGGACTAGTGCCAGGGATGGGGAAGGTGCTGGCTGCTGGTGCTACTGTGAAGCATCTCCTGCAAGCTGGAAACCCTTCCTAAAACTGTCTTTAAAAAAAACCATGGAGCTGAGAAGTTGCCCCAGACATGGTGTGTGTCAACCAGCTGGGCTGGACTCGCTCAGTTTGAGGGTGCTGGCTTGGTGATAGTTCCCAGTGAGGCTGAAGCATCACTGCATAGGGTGGCTAATGAAAGCAAACATAGCTCTTGCTTTTTTTTTTAATGCTGATTTTGGTCCTTGAAGTCTTGCTTTCTTCAATGCACGCAGCCCTGTTCTGAATCATCACCCTGACAGCCTGTGAACAGTAGCCTTTGTCTCCAAACCAATAACAGTCCTTTTGTGGAAAATGAATGGAAGATCAGGTTATAAAAATCCTCCAGGTGTGTGCCGTGGTGAGGCACTGAGAAGCCTGGGTCCCTCTCTTGAGTGCATCGCTTTGATGTTATCCACACAGGTAGCAGGGGAAAACGAGACCTCAAATTACTGAAGCCATAGTTCAAGGGCAGCGGGATAATGCACATCTGTAATGCATTGGGTGGTGATGGTGTGAACCACGGAGGAACAGGGCTGTGAGCGAAAGGGAAACGCAGCTGCGGCAGTGGTGGGTGGCTCAGCAGAAGGGCAGACCCTTTGCACAGGGCAGTGTCTCGTCCTCCCTGCAAATGTATCCTGCAGGGCAAGAGGGCTCCCCTCTCCCACGCTGCTGCCAAAACCAGCCAAGCGCAGCTGTGGCCAGTGCACTGCCCCAGAACAGTTCTTGCCTTTCTCAGGCTGGCTTTGCACCTAAACTTTGATCACAAACTTGTTTGTGATGACCTGAAGCTGTTACAACAGGTACCCTGCCAGCATCCTGCCATTGCTGCTGCTGGGTTTACTCCTGGGCAGCTCTCTTGGGCCAGATCCGTTCCTGGATTTTTGTATTTGGCCTGAAGACCCCAGAGCTTTGCTGGCTTGTGTCAAAGCGAGGGTCTGACCTACAGATTCTGGTTCGCTGTAAAATGGCAGCTTTTCAACACACGCGCTGTCCTACAGCTTTTCCTACATCTGATGACACACGAGTCTTCTAGTTTGATCGGCATTGGAGAACAGGAGCTGGATATCCAACGTGTATAAATTCGTACAGCTCTGCAAATTGAAAACAAGTGTGTTTTCCGCCACCCTTGCCAAAATGATGGTGCTGGGACAAATCCGGAGGAGCTCTCCTGAAGCCATGGCAGAGGCTCTAAGTTCACGTGGTGGTGTTGAGAACAGGATGATTCTGCTGAATTTTTGCAGCAACTCTTTGCAGAGCAGAGTCCCTGTAAAGCAAATGGCCCTGAGCCGTCATTTAACTGCATTTCTGTTCTTTTTTTATTATTACTATTCCAGAAGCATTCTGGATTCCCGTGACATTCTGCTGTTTTATGCATCTGTAGGAAGCAGTCTGCTGAGAGCCAGCGTATGGTGTAGACAGAAATATCCTGCAGGACTGAATGCCTTGGGGGTGAGGTTTGAAGTTTGCTTCCCCACACAAGTCCTCCCAGCTGAAGGAAGGGTTGAGGCAGTGGAGCAGTGGGTAACATCTGTGCTCCTACCAGAAGCATTGCCACCATCCAGTAGCTTTGCTTTAGGCTGTAGGGAGAATTAGTGGGATTTCTGGGTGGTTGTGACCCAAAATGTGCAAGATGCAGGATTGGGATGGAAACAAGCCTTCTAAACGCCCCTGGACACCATAGAGCCATCTGCTCTCCCTGGTGGCTGTGCCATCAGCACCACCCTGAGCTGCCCCCAGGAGGGGTCTGGGAAGGGCTGGGAGCAATACCTCTCCTGCCCAGGCTGGTGAGGGGCCTGGGTCCGGTCAGCAGCATGGCTGCAGATGCACTTCATGTGTTTAGAATACCACCTCTGCCGTCACCCTGCCCTCTGTGACAGCCCCCTGCATTGCAAGGAAACCTATCCGAATGACTGAGAAATCCCTTGTTTAATTAACTCTCACATCTCACCTAAGCGGATCTTAAACAGCCGAAGTGTTATTGACCTCAGCAAAGACCTGTCACAGAAGCATCCCCATTAAGGAAAACGTATCTGACGAAATTCAGATGCTCTCCTTCCAGAGGACAGAGTGTGGGGTGGTTGCAATCTGGAGCTGAGGTAAAATGAGGAACGTTCAGGTCTGCAGGGGACCAGTGTGTTATGAAAATCTGTGGGAGAACTCTCGATTTGCAGGTAGCACCTTTACATTGTATTTTAAGGGCTTTTAGACAAGAAGGTTGGCATCACTGCCCCCACTTTAGAGCTAGAAAAACTGAGGCACAGAGAAGAAAGATTTCTCCAGGCTTGCTTGGCAGCAGAGGCAAGGAGAGCTGTTGCATCTTTTAAAAGTCAGGGCAGAGCGTACCTAGTACAGCACCTCCTTCTTTATATGAAAATATAAATTTCTCCAGTCTGAGGACCTTATTCTACAGGCTGCCCTTGTGGGGGAGTGGGGAGCCAATTTGAGAAGGAATATCAAAGCTATAACATTTTAGTTCTGTTGTCAAGACAGAACTACTTGAGGAGCAAAAGGAACTTACAATATTTTATCCTTGTTTGCCATTTTAAGCATAATCGCTCTCTGCTTTTCTCATTATTGCAGCGCAAGTATTTAGCAAAGCATTAATCTTGCTTGTCAGTAATAACATGCAAATTAAACACCTGCTCTAGGAATCTGTAGCGCTTTGTTCCATTAGAAGGTATTGACATGTCAGATATTTGGACTTTAATTCAGAAAAATGGTGCCATTTTCATTTATCTCTCCTAACGAAGAATGAAGGTGTGCACTGATACAGGGCTGCCCACAGCAATGCAGCTAAAAGTGAAAAACAATACTTAATACAGGCACTAAATTACATGTGACATCTCATTTAAAGATAAACAGCCTGAAGGCATATGTCCAAGTGGCATTGATGAAATTTTTAAATGTTCCTTTGAATTCTCATTTAACCATCAATTTGGTAGTGAAGGAGCTCTGCTGGCTGGGAGATGGAAAAGGTTGCTTTAAACGTGAACTGAAAGTAGGAGAAAGCTACAGTTCCTGAGGGACATAGATATGGATTGACCCAGACATTCCTCTCCAGACCTATGGGAGAGCAGGAGCTGCACCCAGTAGATGGTGGCCATGAGATGGGTGGATGGGCCTTTTGTGCTGAGATGTCGAAGCTCACTTGGTCCCAGTTTCAGAGCTGGGCTCCTGAGAGTGACACTGGTACCAAATGGTGGGCTTGGCATGGGTGTGTGCTTCGGTCTCACAGGGCTGTGTGCGCACTGTGAACGATGTCCCATGGTCTTGTGAGCTGCAGGTTGGACATTGCTGAGGCCTCACTGTGTCATATCTGACCCCATCTGTCCATCTTGCTCTTCAGCTTCCTGTTGTTTTCTACTTTCTGGGAAAGCTCAGATCCACGTGGAGAAATGCTCCATTACAATTTAAGCCATGCAACCAAGTTCATCTCTCAAGATGTGTTTTCCCCCTGTGGATGGAAGCACAAGGATGCTCACTGCCTGCCCCAAGGGATGACCAGTTACACCTGCCTTTGCTGACAGGCACCCATTCAATCTGTGCTTAAGGACCTCCTGGCCAGACACCTCAAAACTGTCTAATCTAATCCAGTGCTTAGCTCTCCTTAGCTGCAGGAAGACTTTCTCCCCAGCACCCACCCTGTATCCTCTTTGCTCTGCTTCAAGCTAATTTCTTCCCTACTGATCAATCAGACGCATGGAAATCAGGTCCCATCTTAGCAGGGAAGCCCTCTATGCATCTGAAGCTCCTCATGATCCTCTCTTGCTCTTTTTTCCAGCTAAATAGCCCCAGTTCATTCAGTCTTTCCCCACCATTTTCCCAGGCTGTTTTTGTTTTCTTCTGGACCCACTGCAGTTGGCTTTGCTGTGCGATGCCCAGCTAGACACAGTAATTAAGCTGAGGCTCTTCCAGTGCAAAACAGAGAAGGAAGATCCCCTTTTCTAGGGTTATGTTCCTGTTTGTGCAATAGAAAGCACTGATTTTCTGCAGGGCTTCGTCTTGTGACTTTGCTTGCGTGGGCAATCTGGGCCACCAAGAAGCAACTGCTTCCTTGTTTGTGTGTGCACTGGGGCTTTTTGGAACCTTGCACAGCCTGTTCCTAGAGGCAGGCCCTGGGGCAAAGCATCTTGTGATAGAAAGAAACATTTCCAGAGGATAGGCACAAGGAACCACATTCTCCTATCAATGCTTGCCCATCTCTTGAAGTGACTGCCTGAACTGGTGTCTTTGTGATGTTTTCCCATTGCTGTTCTTGGGTGAGAGCCTTTGATTTTTCCCTTTCAACTAATCCCTTTTGAAGAGTGCTCCAGAGGTGAGCTCTGTGATTTATTTTTGTCCAGGTGTCCTAAATTTGCACCAGAGATTTCTTTGTTTGCTTGCTTGTTTTCCTCGAGAAAGTAGCTGGCAGCAGCAGGAACAAACTCAAGCAGAGGGTGCTTTTGTGGCCAGGCACCGAACGCACAAGTGACCAGGATTCCGAGCTTCAAAAACATTCAATAGCATGAAAAAGCCACACCCCAGAGGCAAGCAGCAGGCGTTATTAGACCATTCCCCTCCCAAACTTTGATTAGTCACATTTAATGGGATTCCTCATGTTCTTGATCTGCCGATGTTTGGCCAATGTTCTTCATGGTCACCTAGTACCAGCTCCAGCCAGCCCCCACACATTCACGGAATGTTTCTTTGCTTCTCCGTGATAAATGTCGGGTTCAATCTATAACGCAGCTCTCAGTTTCCTGGTATGGGGTCACTTGGCATTCAGCACTTGGAAAGATGACATACTTCTACTTGTTCAGTCTTGAATTTGATCAAGAGGAGAGTTGATGTCATTTCAGCATTCCAAAAGCTTCCCCTCCCTTTCAGCTTTTTTTTTTTTCAGAGTATAAAGCAATTCAACACAACAGGCTGTGCTTTGTTGATTCTTATTTTTGCATCTTGCAATGTGACAATACCCATGATAAACACAGGCTGGGATTGCTTGTGGAGAATCTACGCTTACTTTGAATAGATTCTGTTCCTGTTCCTCCAAAGATGTTTAAAATTTGCCTTTTTAAATATAATAGAAATCAATGCATTTCCCCTTACATAAAATATTAAGAGCGGTTTGATGGGTTTTACTGTTTAATAAATAGTTTGTGCTCCCAAGGCTCTTTCCAGCAGAGAATACGAGTACTCCACAATCCTTTCCAGTGCCTGGCCATGCAACTTGCCTCTAGCAAAGCGAGTTCTTAATTCACATAGTACCTCTAGACGATGTGCAATTGTCAACCCAAACCCCAGCGCTTTCTAATTGCGGCTGGCACGAGTTTCCCCCTGCTGTCTTTCAAGCCGCAGGGAAGTCAGACGTTTTCATACCAGCTAAATCTCTGGTTATTCTGTGATGGAGACAGCAGCCTGCTAGAGCTGGACCTACTCCACCAGCTAAGCAGGAACTGGGTATTTCTAAGACCAGCCTCACTTATTTACACTACTGAAGTATCTTTATGTGATGGATTTTAATTTACTTACCTCTTCCCAGACCATGAGAAGTGGGGCTTTTCCATATTGTCTGGCTGGGAATCGAGGTCTGGGGAGAGGAGGGGGCTCCCTGCAGAGAGCCCGAGGCACAGCCACGAAGCCACGGAAGTCTGCTAGCATCGTGGCCTGATCCCTGCTCCACTTTCTCGTTCACGTTTCCCTGAGCTGGGCAGCCCTGTGACAAGTGACATTTAGCAAATCATGTCAAGCTGAGGATTTTTTCGATATGAATCTTTTGGGCTGATGGGGAGGAAAAAAAAGAAGGCTCTGGGTTTTTTTTCTTGCAAGTTCTTCATGTTGATTATTTCAGGGCTCTCTTCAGCAGCAAAGACTCACGAAAGCCACAGAGCACAGGGGAGTCAAGGCTTTGCTGAGTTTCCTCCACCCCTGTGTTTCTGCAATTGCACATAAGGTGTTGCTTTGGTTCTCAGATGCAGACGTGCAACGTTTGGGTGGCTTCACCTCCTTTTCCCCAGCACGGTGCAGGTTATTTGGAAATGATGAGGAACAGCAGCCCACAGAGCATGCGGGGGCAGCTCCTGCCAGCCCCACCCTGCGGATGGACCTCTGTGTGGCCCCACCACTCATATCCACACCTCTCAAAACTTAGATTTCATAATAAGGTGCTTGTAAGTCACTATTACATGATCACAGTTTATGGGGCCCTTTGTGTATCTATTCTGATTTGCATAACTCCGCCGGATGTCACGTCAGAGCTCTTTTGGCCCACAAATTGCAGCATCCTTTAGTTGGGACTCTATGGGTGATAGCTGCTGGGAAAGGCGGGGTTAAGTTGTGATCTCAGCTCACTGTGCAAGGGGAACGGGGTGTTTGAGAGACTCTGTTATAACGAGATGTGAGTGCAAGTGGCAGCAGGGAAGAGATTCTTAATTTAAATAATGAGCGCCCCTTGTTGCCTGACAGATGGTCATTTTCTGGGAAGCGCAAAGTTTCTTTGGAGGGGTCAGATTGCTTGTATTTACATGGAATAATGAGGGAGAGGCACCGGTCCCAGCACATGCTGTGTTTTTCACATTTTTCCAGGGGTATTCCCAGCTGTCTCTGAAAAGAGCAGACTTGATCCTTTGCAAACCTCGTGTGAATCTGACCACGCATTATTGCACGAAGAAATCAAACAGGAATGGGAGTGTCTCTGATATTCAGGCAGCTATTATAATGCCCTTTAAGCATCTTTAGTTTCTAGAAAGAGAGCTTGATACTGATGCCAGAAAACATCTTGGGCCTGAATGTGCCTTTACTTGTGCAGGGCTGGCTGCAATCCAATAGCCAGTTATCTGCACACCAGTGGCGTCTCCAGGATTTAACATGTGGGAAGGCAGATGGATGGCAAAGAATTTGCTAAGGGCTAGGACACCTTCCTACACACTGTCCCCCTTGGTGCATCCCCTTTTAATGTCAGAATTAAAGATCAGGCACCCAATGCTCTGTTCTAACCATTACTTACTCCACCAGTGCTGATGATGGACAGCAGGAGGGTTTTTTTGGGTACACCAGGAACTCCTTGCTGTTTCATGTTATTCTCTGAAAGATGCTGGTACTTGCTGCCTTCATCATGCAGAGCATAAAGCAAAGTGCCCTGTCTCAAGTCAATGGCAGGAGACAAAGATCTGGTTGCTTACGGTTCATACTCTCATGGTGCCCAAGATCTGTGCTGCTTCTTGGCCAAGATCTCTTAGGCACAGCCACGGGGTGCTTTGTCTACAGAAAAGTGCCACTTGAACAAACTGTTGAAGGAGTTGTTCAACCATCCTTGAACCCCCATGGAGGAACTCTTTGACAATTGGTGGCCTTAGCGTGGTCTCTCTCGCTGTACCTAAATCACTATTTCGGCTATTGTTTTAGCAGAAGACCTTACAGTCCCATTAAGCTTTTCCTGAAGTGGGAAGGAAACCAAACCCTAGTCTTGAACCAAAGAACTTTTGTAATTAGATAGACTATACTTGTGTATTTGTAGTACATGTTTTCCTCACTCTGTCGCATTTCTCCCAGTGCCAAGGAAGCATGATGACTTTCTGTTAGGGAACATACAGTGATGATAAAGTCCCAGACAACGGAGAACTGAGCTTGCAGATATCAAAGCACCCCTCTTCTAAGCTCTCTGCAGTGGCGTAGGGATAGATTTTGCTTTCTCATTTTAAAAAAGGCTAAAAAACCTCCCAACTTCACAATTCTGAAAGCCTAGAAAGGGACAAACAAGTTAGAAAACACCAAAAGCAATGACTTTCTTTCTTTGTTGCTTGGCAGCTGAGAGATGCTCCCATAACATTCAGCAGTTGCATACATCCTCGCCATGTGGTCCTTAATCTCTGGGCAGCAGTGTGTTTGGAAGAAGCCAAGTCAATCAACACCCGTTTTTCACAGTGAATCAACTACTAGTGTCAAATTCTGGTCTGTATCTTGTGCCAGAAAAAGGCTTGTTGTCACCTAAATGGGGAGCGTGCCATGTTAGGCTGCAACATCATTTATCTCCTGGACGTGGCCCTAAATTTATACGTTCTCTGTCAAGTCTGGGAGATTAAAACCAAAGTCATATTGTGATAGGGCTTTTCTCTCCTCCTGGTGAATTCCACTCCAAAGGTGGTTTCCTGCTCTTTTCCACATACCCTGCGCTCAGACTGACAGACAAGAGGAGATTTGGGCAACACAGTGTCCGTCAAGGTTTTTGCCATCCACTTCTGTTGGCCAATGCTGCTTGCTAAGAGCTCTGTACATCTGGGAGGGAGTTCCCAGGGACCTCAACGTACTGGACGGTTTACAAAGTGTTGGCCTGATCTCCTGCGTGGTTTCCTGGCAGGTTATGGAGGTCTTACCTTTGCACTGGCATTGTGTGAGCTATTACAGCTTAGAAAATATTTTCTTTTAAAAACTGGTCTTTAGGTGGTTGACCTACAGTGAATCAAACCAGTTGATGTTTACCAGTGATGTCCATGTGTATGGGATGTATGTACAGAGGGAAGAGAAGGAGAGAGACTGGAGTGGCAAAGTGGTTGACAGTGTGTAGCATTGACAGGGAGCGAAACCTATAGCAGAAAACAAAAGTCATTTTTTAAAATGTTAGTATTCTAAATATAGCCCCAAAGCTGCTAAAAGAAGATGGGGGATGGTTTTTAGTAGGTAACCCAACTGGTCTGTGGTGTCACTGTCAGTGAAAAATGTGTGCAAAGCTAAAAAAAAACGCTTCATGCTCTTCTGCAGCCCATCCTCCATGCAGGCTGCATCTGGACTCGGGCATGAGTATGTGTATGCGATCAGGAATGATCCACTGGTGTGTGATGGGATGCTCCCAGAGAACCTGCCCGGCTCCGTTGTGCTGCACGTGACTGTGGATAATGAAATACCATGTACTTCCATTACACTTCCAAATATAAAGGAAACCCTCATTTATCTATGCCCGGAGAATCAGAGAGAAAAACAGCATCAAAGAGAACCTCCTACTGAAAGCATTTGATGTTATAAAGGACAGAAAGGATCTGGCAGGGGCCTTAAAGGGGGAAAATCTGACAGGCGTTCAGCGCCACTAGCAGTCCAGCCGCGTAGCCTCCGGTTTAAACGCTCTAAGACTGCGATAATAATGCACTGGGGCATTCGGAGCATAAATTGATGTTTTGTCTTTAGTGTTTTTTTTTTTTTTTTGCTTGCACTAAGAGTCTGCCCCGCAGCTCCCAGATTAATTAAATGCTGATGGTCTACTCGAATAGGAGCGGGGGATCTCTCCTGCCCTTTAT
Source organism: Bucorvus abyssinicus (assembly GCA_009769605.1). Classification (NCBI taxonomy): domain Eukaryota; kingdom Metazoa; phylum Chordata; class Aves; order Bucerotiformes; family Bucorvidae; genus Bucorvus; species Bucorvus abyssinicus. Next base: position 5,273,853 of record CM020041.1, on the reverse strand, counting down.
GTGTGTTGCACAGGCTGGAGCACATAGTGCCCCCAGGAAACGAGCTTGTTCCATTAGGCAAAATCAATAAGGCAGAAATCTCTGTGAAATTCTTCTATTAAATTACAAATAGACTAAAGCCCCTATACCTGGTGACAGTGATCATTGCTTTTGTGACCTGGATAGATGCTTGTGGGAGCACTTTGGTCAAATAGGCACATGCCTTCTGCAAATATTGGCTTCACTTCACTGTTGTTTCCTACGGTGGCTCATTTTTCATTCCTTGGGCTACAAGAACAAAACTTTATTTTGCCTCTGTGCCTAGTCTGAGAAATCAGCTGCTTTCTGGAGTATTTAGAGTAACTCTGGTAAACCCATTCATACAAGCGTTTGCCATAGAAGGTCATTTTCATGCCGATAAATTTGGGCTCTCTCCCCAGGTAGGATGTCCCAAGTTTCTAATTGTCCCTGGTTGCAGTACAGGCTTTTCACCTCTTCTTACATGTCCTATCTCTAGCAGGTGGATCCTGCTGATTGAGCTGGTAAAGCAGCAGATGCCACAAAGGTTTATTTTCTTAAGAGGTGCGACATGGGAAAAACTTGCAAGGAATTCATGATCCTTATTAGTGTCATTTTCACAGAAGATTACAGTCTCCTGCTGTCTCTGTACAGCACTGAAAAGCCCAATCCTGAAAAAGTTTCTTTCGATATACTTACATGAATGTTGCTTTTGAAATCTGGTGGATGGAGCAGCGAACAGCAGAGCTGAGCTGCAGCAAGCAGGGCACGTGTTGGGCATTAGAAGAAGTGTGGCCAGGGACAGGATTGCATTGAGAATGTGGACGGGACAGTCTCCACCTCGAGAAACTCTTAAGAACAGCCTGGACAAGGTTTGTGAGAAGGGTTTTCCCTGCCTGACAGCCTGAGGAAAGGGTTAGGTCACTTCTCCTGGTCCCTCCCAGGGTTATTTGTTATCAGTGCTGAAGGTCCTGTGTTCTGTCAGGGTGCTGTGTACCAAACTCCTTGTTTCTTGGAGGTTTCTAGAACTCCTTGCAGTTCCTGGAAAAGCTAGCTTTTGGGGAGCGTATTTTGTTATGAGGGTCAGAGATTAACACGCTTCCCAGCATCCATAGCAACCTGCCTTAAAAATCTCTGCTTGGAAATCTTTTAATCTTCCTTGGATGCTTTTTGAACATTTTCCAGGAATGTTCTGCTCTTTCCCATTCACAACTACTAAATATACACATTGTTTGGACTGCAGACCCCAGTCTATTTTTACATCTATTTCCAGCATATTTTGATTTTTCTACCCTGGATAGAACAATTTGGTCTGGTCTTAAACTCAAGACCTTGCTGCCCCTTCTCCTGCTTTGCCCGATTTTGGCATTGCTTACAAGGAGTTTATTATTCTGGGGTACTTCTGTGTGGACAAGGACTGTGCTGGCTTCTGTCTGTCCAGAGACAGACTTAAAACTGGCAAAAAGCGAGCAGGAAAGAAAGGAAATCGGTTGTCCCTATACAAAGGAGTAATACAGCACCTCTGCATTCTCTGTCCTGGTTGTAAATGGTTAGCTGAGCTTTGGGGCAGAAAGTGCTGTAATAGAGCAGTGAATTCCCGCTTCCTCTGGGCTGAAATGGCCGAGAGTTTCCGTGTGTAAGCAGAAAACAAGTGACTGCTTGTTTCCTCGCCCTCCTCAGTGCTTGTACTTAGCAGGGCTTTATTTATTTGATTAGGTGCAAGGACTCGTTGTTTGCATTGCATGAAAGAGAATGGCAAGAAATAAAATTTTATCATTGCTGCTCATGTCTTTGGTTGCTATTCTGGCCTCTGGTATGTTTCTTTCTGGATCTGATGAAGATTTAAATGTGAGAAGAAAAAATGGTGTGTGAAGCAGGATTTGAGAAAATATTCTCAGGCATGTGAGCAGTGAAGAACTATTTCATTTGAGCTGTGACTTAAGCTTATACACCTCCACTTGACCTCCATATGGAAATTCACCCTTTAAATAATGTTGTTACGTCTCCAGGGTCAAATCCAGACATCTGTGATGCAAAACATTACCAATTAAATTACAGTGTCCTGAGCTGATATCATCTCGCTGGGCAGACAGACCAAGCCCGGTGAAGCGATGGGATGTTCCCGCGCTGCTTGACAGCTACGTCCAACCTTTGGGAAGGGGGTTTACATCCAGAAATGAAGTTTTAAGTGTTGGTTGAAGCATTGCAAAGCTTAAGTCCCATGGGGCCAGCATCGGTCCTGCTCCACCACTCCTGCTAACTAGCACCCACCACAGCGGCTGGCTTGGCTCTACTTGTTTTATCTCCAGCCATGGGCTGTGCCCTTTGGTAGTGACGGGGACGAACTCAGCTCTCCCAACAACTCCAGTGCTTTAGAAATGGGGGAGAAGAATCCCAAGCCTCAAGTCTATTACTATAGGAAGAAAATCCTTAATGCACCGGGGTCAGATGGTGCTGCAGAAATGTTGACCAGAGTTTCCAGCATGAAGGCAGGTGAAAGGGTTAAAGACAAAGCTGGTGCTTGTTCCTCCATGGCATTATCTGTGTGATTGCTTTTCATATATTGTTTATTGTGGTTAGCAGAGCAGCTATAATATAGAGTGCTAGATGCAATAAATCTTGCTGTGGCGAACAGCATACTTTTCATGAGAGCTCACGGAATTGCAAGGTAAGCGTTCAAAGGCAATCTATAGATTTAATTATATAGAAAGTCTAACCTGTGTAGATCTGGAAGGAAATTATAACCGTGAAGATTATATTATGTTCAGTTTTATTTGTATTACGTATATTATCCTATTTTAGTTGTTACGAGGACACAGACAATGGCACTGCCAGCACGGTGTCTTCTGTGGTTTCCTATCAGCACTGACCAGCCAAAGATGTTGCTAATTTAAGGGATGAGGTTGGTTTTTTTTTTCTTTCTGATAGCTATGTCTATAAATTTAAGCTCTTGCATTTTTAAATCTTCTCTGGACCTAATTGTAGCCCAAGAAACACCACTGGGTAAAGGAAACCATCTCTGATTTTATTTGTTTACCAAAAGACAGACCTGTGACCACACAGCAAAACTCTGTATCAAAGGGCCAGGTCCAAATTGCTCTAACCTCCACACTGCCACACTGCCCAGCTCCGTCCCTGGCACTGGGCTGACCATGACATGTCCCCCACCGGAGGGACCCACTAGACATCTCTGTGCCCTGGACAGGAGTTTGAAGGTCATTTCCCTGTCAGTGAATCCTGAGTGTTTGAGATTATAACAGTTTTAGCAACCTTCATTTTTTTCCCCAGACTTGTAAAATCCCCAGCTTGTGGTGTGTTGATGTGTGGGCTCGGGTAGATTGGCTGCCCTGCAGTATGGGGTTCTGAAGGAACAGGATGGGTGGCTCTAGGGCTTTTTTTCTTTCCCCTCACCGATTCATGCCAGCTCTTTGTTCTCCAAAATCCCCAAGTGTTGGCTCCTTCCACTTGTCCCTTGGTGGAATGTGAGTGCCAATGTGCTGCTGGGCTTTTCTGCCCCAGCACAAACCTTGAGGAGACTGCAGGGGTGCAAGGGGCAACATGGGAGGCTGTCACTGAGTCTGGTGTCCTTGGAGGATGCCAGTTCAATGAACTTGAGGGTCTAAGCAAGCTTCTGGGGCTTGAGTCACTCTGCTTTGGGCAGCAAGCTCTGGTTCACTGGTGGTTTCTCAAGCTGAGGTCTGAGCAGGGTTGCTTGCCCTAGGCTTGGTTTCCCAGGAGGAACAGAAATAGGACTGCTGGAAATGCAGACATGGGTTCATCATTGCCAATTAGTGGTGAGAACAAGCTGGGTTAAAACACTGAGGTCTGGATCTGAGGCTGCTGTGCAAACACCATGACGTGGTCTGTGGTTGGGAGAACCTGTACTGGTCTTCCCAGCTCAGAAAAGGGCTAGGGAGCTTCTTGGTGGTAGGTGAATTTTCCAGATATGTCACTGGTGTTTCTCTTGGGCACGAGTGATTGATGCTGTTGGGGGCACTCCTACACACCATGAGTCAGGAGAAGGTTGCCCAATGTACCCTCAGGTGGAATGTGGTGTTCAAGCAGGTTTGTCTAGGAAGAAGCACCAATAAGTCCCAGCCAGGAAGGGCTGAGCAGGAGATGGATCTGTCCCAAGTTCTCCACGCCTTTCCCATTCAGAGCCCCAAGAAGGGTTGAGGGGTGTTTTCACTCATTTCACTGACTCACTGGTCACCCAAGACTTGTGTTGTGAGAATGGGGTTCACAGCTCTGTGGATAAAACAATGGAAAATTGCTGCTGGCTTATTTTGTTGTGTTAGGCTGTAAACTGTGATTCAGGAGCTACTTCACAAGGCTTTGTGCTGTCAGTAGCACAGGGAACCTGGGAGATGCCACCAGGCAGGAGCAGAGGGGTCACCGCACCACCAAACTCACGGGGTTTGGTTCTGGTCCTGGCTTCCCCCTGTGGCATTGCCCATGGCTCTGCCAACCGCTGAGTTTGTCCAGTGCTTCGATTCTCCACCCTTCATCAGAGATGGGGGTTTCCTACTTCACTCTCAGGGTGGAGACACCAAAGTAATTGGTGACTGTAGGGTGCTCTGCCTAAATGGCAAGAACAGTGTAAATACTAGACCAAAACAAAAAAGTTCATTTTCTCCCCTCTCACTAGCATAAAGTAAACCACAGCCGACTAGAGAACAGTCTAAGATTAGTAACAGACAAGTATCCACAACAAAATAAAAGATATGTCTTTAATTAGCACAAAAGCACATATTTCCATCCATGAGCAACAGATGCTGAGGTTTCACTCCTGCTGCAGAGCAGCAGCCTCATTCTCCACGAGACCCCCTCACCAAATCCCCCGAGGACTGGGGACAGCAGTAGCTTGGATCTTGCACAATTAAGATGCGGTACAGGCTGCATGGAAAATCAAAGAAATTTCTGACAACTGTGCCAGTGATAAAACTCTGAATAATTATTTCAAGTTCTGTGTGCTGGAGTGATAGGATGGGGGGAGTGTGGTTCAGTCCCCAGCGTAGCAGGAGCAGCAGGGTGGTCGCTTCCTGGACCACAGCGTGAGCAAGGAATGCCTTGGTGGGAATTTCTGCAGCCCAGCTGTCTACTTCCCTCGCTGTGCTTTACGTTCAAGGAATTTTTTCTTAAAAACTTGCTAATATACATTTGAGTAGCAGCACAGTCCTGGAAACGAGCTCTCTTGTTCATACGCATGGTAGGAGCTGAGATGTATGATTTGTTGGTGTGGACTGGTGAAATCCTGGCCCACGTGGCTTTTAATAAGAAGTTCTTAAAAGCTGGTTTTGGTGCTGATGGCAAACCTGTGATGTGAGCTGGTGCCAGCAGCTGTGCCCATGACAACTTGTGTTTTTTAATTCAGCGCTGGCATGCGGTCAGGAGGAAAAGCCGTCTTTCCCAAAAGTCTACCAGGACCCCTCCATGCCCACCTTGTAAACCTCTGCGACTCCCTTTGAACCACTCCTGCTCTGATGGGAAAAGCATGGCATCTGCGGTGACCTTCTACCTGTCCTAGTCTTTGGCTGAGGAGGAAAATCTCTCCTCTGTGGCTCTGATACATATCTCAGTAATTTCTCCTGAGCAGGATCAATAGCACGGATAAGTCAGGCATTGAGCTATACCCTGACGCTTGCACAGATCTACACTCTTCACAGGCCTCCAGAGAAAACCCCAGTCCTGACTCATCCAGAGCAGATTTGGGGTGGTGCTGAGCTCCCCTAATCTCACTCTTATGTTTCCATGGTCTTCTCCAGGGGCTGAGATTCCCGTCTTAGTTCAGGGTTAGGTCCCTGGGAACTGGCACCATCCCTGCTCCCTCTCTGAGCAGGCATTGGGTTGGTGACAAATGGGTGTAACCACGGCACATGTCTAGATTTTAACATGCAGAGCTGGTCTGTTAATGGAGCGTTCTGTTAATGCAGAAGGAAATGGAGAGATATTAATTATTCTCTCGCAGTTTGTCATTTGCCATGTAGGTTATTGATGAACTAACGGTAAAATGAGGGAGAACAGCCGAAGAGAAACAGAGGTTGGGAACAACCTGAAGTCAGAGGAAAACCCCCATATTGGCTGGAAGCAGAGATAGGCTGCATTTTAAGCTGAAATTATTCCAGTAGATTTGCCAATATCCAAATGTTTCAGGAGTTCTTGGCCTCACCAAGCTGCTCGCAGAAAAACTTCTTCTGAAAGTCAAAACATTATTTTAACACTTCCAAAATGAGCCATTTTGATTTTTCTTCAAATCTCTCAAGTGAGAGAGACTCCTTTCATTAACAATCCCACAAATCTGGGGGAAAACCAAAAACCCCACCAAACGTCATTCAGCTCCAAACTGAGAGCAGAGCGATGTAATTTGAGTTGAAACAGAGAGGAGTGTTGGGTTTGACTCCTGAAAGCTTTGCAACATCTCTTTTCTGCCTTTTTCTTTCAACACACTTGCTTTCTTGCGGGGATTGTGAACGAACTATAATAATAATAATCAGGCAATGATTTTCCCTGCTGGGGACAGATTTTACAGTTCAGAGAGGAGCAATGAGCAGCTACATGTATTCAATGAAATGTTTTAAATTTCCTAAGAACAGCAGAAGGAACCCAATCATTCATGTTGGATTCTTTTGCCCTTTACAGATAGAGAGTTACAGCTTCTTTAAAGATGTAGATATACAAGAGCCTTTGGTCTGGAGAAGTCCAGGGGAGAACAGAGTGCACTTGAATAGCTTTCGCTATGAATTTCTAGAAAGCTTTGACCTTAAAGGGAATAGCAAAGCTTTGCTCTGTCTGTTTGCACGTTGCATTGCTCAGTGATGTTGCCTAGCTCTCAGCATGCTATTTCATTTACACATGCATTTCTAATAATCCTCTCTCTGTGCTTCAATCTTTTCTGCATTTTTCCCTTTTTTTCCCCCCCCCAGTCTCCACATTCCTGGCAGTTGCCGTAGGTCGGGTTGTCCAAGAGCTGATAGACAAAACAACCCCATGTTCTCACCATCTTTAAATACAAGAACGATAGAGGCTTTTCTTGGAGAAAAGAGCTGCTCTGTTCTAAGTAGCGTTTGAGTTTTGCATCCCAAAAATTAGATTCTACCCTTGTCCCTGAGAGCAAGCTTGGTGCTTGTTGCATGGAGCCATTAAGGCAAGCCAGGCTTAGCTGGGCTTCTGGCTTGGGGTCATGGCAAGTGGCTTCTCCAATAAGATAGGGAAACACTGAAGTGCCCACACCAGTGGTATCTTCTGGGGTGCCCCAAGCTATCCCCTGGGTCAGTTTTCATGCCCCAAAGCAGCTGGGGGTGAGGATTTGCCCTAATGTTTCTGCAAACCCTTTAGAAAAGCAATTCGGACTGACGTCCCCCAACGCTTGGACTGCGACAAGTCCCACAGATGTCACCATCGCAGGCGAGAGGCACGGCACAGCCTCGGGAAGGGACTGTACACACAGCCTCTGAGCAGCTTCATCTGCCGCTGGCGTGTTCGTGACTTCAAAGGCAGGAACTGAGAGGTTTCTCAGAGCCTTGGCTTTGTTATTCATCTTCTCCGATGCTCATAAATTATCAACAAACAACCTCAGCTATCAAGTCGGTGAGGAGGACTGGGTAATTATGTTTGTGGCTCAAAATGAGGGTTGTCAATTTTAATTAGGGAAAGCTGAGGGCACAGGGAATTTTTAATGTTACTATCTGAATTCTTGAGTGCTGCACAGAAAATAATTGTAAATTAAAAATTAATCAGAGTTTGGTAGGGTGGGCAAGGGGTACTCCTTTTCCTCCTGTTTTATTATTTTGCTCTCTTTGAAGCAAATTTGGGTCTAGTGATACTATTGCCAACAGGTTTACTTTTAATTACAAGAAGGAAAAGGTCTAGGCATGTGCCAAAGGGGCTGGGTGATTTCAAGGAGAATCAGATTTTTTTTTTTTTTTTAAAGCCCAGGAATCATCAATATTTAAGAAGATTTCTCAGGTATGAAATTCAGAAGCAAGTCTGCTCTCTGGAGCTGTGGCATCAGCAAAACAACGCTGAGCCCTTGCCTAGCCCGCTGATGGCCATGGCCATGCCTGCAGGATTTTCCTTGCCCTGGTGCAGGCAGGATTTGGGCTTCGCACCTTTCCTGGGCAGGGCTCAGCAGCACGCACAGAAGAAGCTTAAAAACAGCAAAGGGAATGAAATTGTGACTCTCTCCTGGTTTGTAATGGAAGTGAGGTGCTTTGTGCTCCTATAGCCACATCCTTCTGAGGTGAGGATGACACCAGAGCTTGTCCTGGGGGATGATGGAGGGAGTAGGGAGTGCTGAAGCCCCCCTGAAGCAAAGGGCTTCTCCCTTGCGTAGAGCTGAACACTGGGGAGAGTCGGTCCCGTCGTACCTGTTCCTCCTAAAATCAAGGGAGCTTCATCCTTTAATGTCACTGGCAGCCAGAGGGGCTCTCTGTGTGATTGCAGTATCTGAAGAGCAGGCAAATGTCAGCCCATCATGGGGAGTGTGGGTTAAGTTTTAATCAGCAGGCCAGTATCCTCTCCTAATTTATTTTCCTTCATTTAGACAGGATTTGCTGGGTTGCATTGTGAATATTTATAATGAGAATTTTTTTTCTTGCTGCTTCTGTGATTAACCAATTGGTGCTTCCCAAAGACATGTACAGTGAAGGTTAAACTGAAAAGACCCAATCCTTTCCTGGTGTTATCCTTTGGGCATTAGTAGAATCGTCTCAGGTGTGATTTTGGCCTCTGCACATTCACTAGGAAGGGTTTTCCACAGCCAGACCATGCTGCCTCGCTTCAGGTGGGCTTGGTACCAGCAGAGTCAGATCCAAAATATTCTCAAGATGGCAGAAAGATGTTTTAGTGAGCTTAGATGAGGCCCAAAAGAAGTCAACTGCAGCAAACGAGCTCACATTCACTAAAGTACCTTATAATAGTCGAGCTGCTGACAAGTATTGGCAATTGTAGTTATACTGGCAAGTCATAAAGAATAATGAAAAAATAGCAATTATTTTTTAGTACTATGTACTTCCATTATGGTAAGAATATGCTAAATCTCTGACTGGAAAGACTTTGGGTCACTCAGCTGATGCTGGTAGGGAAGATGAGATCATTTACAGCAGATTATGTGTCACTGAATGGATTCGCAGCCCTGGTGACAGTCTGGTGACCAAAACCAGCCTGGATCAGCTGGCAAAACAACGTCTCTTGGTTGCCTCTTAGTGCCGTGGCATGTTAAGTAGTCTTAAGTCAACTGGTAAATGAAAGGACTGACTCTGATCTCTGTTACGCTATTAAAAACTGAGCATAATTTTACTGCCATGGGCAGAGTTGGGATCTGATGCCTTTTGCAGATCATCAGGGATTCAGGTAGACCCAAAAAAGCCCCCAAACCATCATGCTGTGGGGTGGGCAGGTCCCAGCCCTTCCTATTCATTGAGGTGCAAACTGGAGGTAAGTGCTGAGGGTTAAACACAGCCCTGCTCTGCCCTGAGCCCTGCATTCGCCCCTGAAAATCCCTGCTTTAATCCCAGTAAAGCCAAAGGGCTTGTTCCTGTCACACTCCCTGCAAAATCTCACTCTGAGAGTTTCCAGGTCCTTGCCATATGGATAGGTAAGGTCAGAAATTAAGGGAGGCAACAAGAGGAGCTTGTGCTCCCAAGCCCCCAAAGCACAGATGCTGTTGGGGCACTTGCAGTCACAGATCCAACTTAGATGTTCGCTCCGTGATCCTGGAAAACTGGAAAGTGTCTGTGGCCTGGGAGCACATCTCAGAAGTTTCTGTGCCAGGCAGGGTGACCTCACTGATGTATCATCCCCAGCCAGGCTCTGGAGAGAGCTGCCTCACCTCCTTTTTATGAATTTTGCCTCCTCTCGCTGCAGTTACTGATTTGCAACCAGGCTTGAGGAGAGGGGAGATATTCACACCAAGGAAAGCTGCAGGCAGGCTGAAGAGCTGCTGTGCAGCTCATTCACGTGCTGCTGTACCTAGTGCCAGCTCTTTAACTGAGTGACACTCCAGCCTTTGGAGGAAAAACGTGCACGTGTGAAGTACGCTCCTGGGAGCCTCCACGTTTGCAGTTGTTTCTGCAAATTGCAGCCGACTGTGCTTCAAGCTTTGCTGTGATTTGGGGATAGGAGGTCAAAGTATGGCAAAGAAAACCATTTGGCCTCAAGGTTTTGAGACAGAAGAATCTTGGGGATGTGATTAACACACGGTTACTTGGCTCCTTTTTATTACCCTCACTCAATACAACCAAGCCAGTTCCTTGTATCGGAAGATCTGGCCCATTTATGGGTCTATTTTGTGATGAACAGACAATCTGTGGGATGCTGTCCTGTAAATTGTTTGGTGCCCTCAATTATTTCTCTCCAGGAGCCTTCTTTGTTCAGCCCGCTTCCCAGGCGAGCGGCTAGCATCATCCAGAGGGCAAAAAGTACTGTCGTTTGTCTGCACCGTGGTGGAGAGCTTGTAAACTGTCTGGCTGCAAAAGGGATAGAGGGTGGTAATTAAAATGTGCTCTCAGAATACAGAAAGTGGTTGCAGACAAGTATTTATCAGCCCTGAGGTCTTCAACAGGCTGGTAAAACACCAGAGTGTATTTAAAACAACAGCTTCATTAAATGGTGCTACAGTTTTAACCTTGCCTAGGAAAACTGATGGCTTATTTCCTCTAAATCATGCATTGGAAAGGACAAGAACATGCATAGACAAAAATTTGTGTTGTATTGCTGGCCAAAAATACTCAAAAACGCAGTCGGGATAGAGCATTTGACAGGGCTTTAGGAGAACGACCCTTGTTCTGCTGTTGGCTGCTTCCCCCAGCCCCCCCTGCTCTCTGCATTCCCTTCACTGTGAAGAGAGAAAATTAAACGGAGGTTGGTTTGCGAAGAGCAGAGCTGCAGGAGACAGCTGATATTGTCCTCCCGTCCCACAGATTCTCGCGTGCCTGGGCAGCACTGCCTGCGCCTAGAGCCTACGGGATGACTTTGTCCTTAACAGGCGTTCCAGGGGTATACGTGGCAAATGAACAAGGCTGATCCTGCAGTCACAGGGAGACACGGTGACTTCCAGTCACCAGCCCAGGCTGGTGCCATCCTGTCCTTCTCCCCACAGCCGTGCCAGGCACAACCCAAACCCTGTGTTCAGCATGCTGTTCCTCAGAGCATCACCTGTGAGCAGGGAGCTCTGCTGAAGCAAGCAAAGGGTCTGACCTCAGCTCCCGCAGACCGATGCAGTTTATTTTTGGAGTTTCACTCAAGCGTGGCAGTGGGCTCCCTGCTCTGGAGCAACCTGCTTGTGCAAGGAGACTGTGCCAGTTGCAAGCAATGTCCGGCTGCGAGCAACCCATCACGGGCCAGCTACTCACGCCCTGGGGTGGTCCTTCAAGGGCTCTTGGTCCTTGTTATGAAGCTGTTCCTAAAGATGAGTGTAAAGAACCGCAAGCGCCTTCCTCCCTGTCTGTTTGCATTTGTGGGATCTGACCTACTTCTTCTTGTTTGTAACACAAAAGCCTCTCTTGTTTTCTGACTCGCAGCGTTACTGCAGGAGTGCTCAGTGCCTGGGAGCCAGCCCCAGCTCTGGGAGAGAGACCTGGCATCTCGCACTGCAGTGAGCTTCCCCTTAGAAAAGATGCCCCCAGGGAAGGAAGGCAGTTTTTGGGGTGGCCGATGCCAGCTCCACGTGTGGTGACCAGGACACGTCCCCTGCCCCTCTGCTCCAACCTCCCCTCCTCCCACTGGAGCTTAGAGCCATTCCTCCTGCGGTCGGAGCTGTCAGGGCTCGGGGGTTGCTGTCTTTCCACTCCCAAAACCCAAACGTGCAAACCTTCAGCAACAAATTCTACAAAATCGTCCTCAGCGTGGCCACGGCCTCTCGCTCGTTCTGAAAGGTCAGACCCCGGGCTGAGCGTGCCTCAGCACGGGGCAGCAGCATGCTGCTCCTCTTGGTTTGCAGCACCTACATCCCATGGCCATACGTGTCTGTGTGCCCGTGTCTGTCTGCCAGTGGCTGCAGCAAGTCCCCAGGGGGAGATGAGCCTCTTTTTTTTGGAGGACATACAGGAATGAAGCCCTTTCTACACTACAACAATTGCAACAGCCATGGCTGGGCTGCTGCGAGAAGCCCCAAGGCACTTTGCAGAGACTTTTTGCTTTCCCTGGCGGAGAAACAGTGTTAGAGGCCAGGGAAAGGGTGCACAGGATGCGCTGAGGATTTTGGAAGGACTGAGCTTGAACAGTGAGGAAACATTAATACATGCCCTTTCCCCTCGTAAATATTTCTTCAAAAGACACTGCAGCTATCTGGGATGCTCCTACACAACAGCAAGTCATAAATGATGGCTTTCTTCAACCCGAATAGACTGGAAGCTCAGTTAAATACATCAAATTAACTGTCAAAATAATCTTCCAGGACTTGATGAGCCCAAAGATTAAATGGCATGTTATTTCTTCTCTGTGCTTTTTTATCTTAGCAAAAGGGATTTACAGTAGTTCCCCAAATCCATATTTTAAATGGATTGCAAATAGTTTCTTGTAGACTTGGCCCATATGAAAAGGATTATTACCCAAAACAAGCCCCTCTGTCAGGGGGAATGTAGGTTAAAGAGAAATGGGAATGTAAATAGATGTAAAGGCTTTACAGTGAATTCTGCAGGGGGCATGTTTATTTTCTCGTTTGATTCTCCAAGCCTGGCTTCCTATGCAATTACAGGGTCTCGCTCCCCATTGCAAAACATAGGAGCGTTTCTTTTTTATGTCATCAGTAAATATTTGGGCTGAAACTGTTTAAACATAAGCTTTCAATAAGCCTTGTTTTGCTTTTTTCCCGTTTTCTGGCTGAGTCTTGGCTTGAATTTCCACAGACTAAAAATACATGATTTTGTTTGAAGAGCTCAGATGATCTTATTCATTTTGCTGTTTATCTATTACCAGGGAAGTCTAATCCCTCTTTGACTGATGTTCGGTGTCAGGTAGTTAAACGGCGATACGGGATATTCAGCAGGGAGTTATTATTCTTAACCGCACTCTTCAGGTGCCTGAGCCCACTGCTGACATAGCACATCCACCACCTATTAAATTGTATTGCCCTGACAAAACCTACTGCCACAGGTCAGGAGCAAAAATGTTAACAAATAGATGCAAAAAGGTGATGAAAGATAGAAATGGGGAAGGATATTAGGAGGCATAGGGCAAAGAGAGATTGGTAGCAGTCAATCCTGATTTTCAAGATAACAACGTGACTCGGAGGCACCATTCCCCACATTGTTAATGTTTGAGCTCTGACAGGGAAGGACGGTGTGTGCCCGAGCCCTGGCTTCAGCCTTAGCTGTGATATTTATCTGGGGCTCTGAATTTCAGCTTCGCTTCTGGGGTGTTTTATAGGGAACGGCTGGGGATTTCTTTAATTTATTTAAAGCCCTGGAGGGTAAAGAAGCAGGGAGAGGAAAAGACAGCCAAAGCTTCGGAAGGTTCTCCCCATTTACTGGGCTACTGGATGTTCATGTCCAAGTTAAAAAGTAACGTTAATTACTGGCATCTAGAAAGAGCCATAATCATCTGTCATTCATGGTGACAGGATGACATCTCCTGTTTGGATGGTTCAGCATTACCATTCGCAATCTCGAGAGCTCAGGCTGCAGTCCTAACTATTTCTGACAACCTCATGAGGGAGATCAGTTTGACATTTTGGACATAGGTAAGTGCAGGGGTGGCCGTCTGGCAGCGCAGGTACGCATCAGGGACATCCGTAGGCAAAGAGCACACAGGTATTTCCATCCTGAGCAACGTTAATTTGGTTAAAGGGGGAAATAAGCACAAAAGAAGAAAGCACTCAGGGCAGGGTACCCTGAGTGCCCTCCGTGCAGTTTGTATTGCGGATTCACTGCTACGTCCAGAGTCCCGTTACACACCGTACACCCCTAATGACATTAAACTCTTCCAAATCGCCAACAGATGAAGTGCGATAAGTCATTACACTGTGGCAACTCAGTTGTGTGTCTTATTTGTGCTCAATCCCCCTTTCACCTGGAAGCAGGTGAGAAGATGAAGCCTGCCATTGCTGTGGAGCAGGGCCCGGGCTGTCTGCCTGGCCAGAAGGGTCTTCCTCAGAGCCTGGACTTCATCCTTTGCTCCTGGAAACCTCCTTGGGGATTTTCTTGCTTCCAGGATGAGTTCCAGTGAGAAATGCTTGTTTGGAGAAATACATAAAAACTAGTAGCCATTGAGAGCTGGTCTCTTCATTCCCTACATCAATGATGCTATGACTGCAACCGTCACCAAAATCTTGAGGTGCCTGGACTGAGTAAATTAGACTGGGGGGCAGCAGGGGCAGGAGCACCAGACCCAAATAATGGGTTCAGCGTGCCGAGGCTCACCAGTTCAGGACTGGTAAGCATCCATGCGCAGACTAACAGACAGCCAGTAACGCACCTCTCTGTAAAGCAGGGCGTCATAACGTCAGATCTTATTTGTCTGGGTGGTTTTTTTCCCCCCTGTCAGACATCAATCTCTTGGAGAGCTGGCATCTCTCATACCCTCCCTGGCTCGGGTTTCTCCATGTGTCTGCATAAAGCAGGCCTGCTGGCTCCTGCGCAGCTCAGAGCTATATAGGAATCAGAAGACCCTGCTTGCACTGCTGCCTGCCCCACAAAATGTTCCTGCGTGCCCTCATCACCCCTGTGATGCTGTGGCTAATCCCCGCATTACGCCACAGCTGGTTGCAAGTTTAGGGTTGGTCATGTAGCTCGAGTGTATCAGGAACGTGGCGTCTTCATCACTCTGGATTAATAATGTGTCATGAGGGATGAGAGCCTTTTGCCTGTGAAATTTGCTAATGGTGTGTTACAGTAATGATAGCAGAAATGAAGAATAAAGAAGAAACCAAAACAAAACAAATTATCCCCTTCAACCCCAAATCCAAGCTAAATAATATAAGAAGCGTCTCCTGTGATCATCTCGCCAGAGATTAGATCAATAGCAACCTCTGAGCGAAGCCGGGAGAGAGGTGCTGAGCCCAGAGCCCTGCAGCACTGCCAGCATTCACAGCCCTTCCCGGGGTTTATTACAGAAACGTTTTCCCTGGACATCGCAAGGTTCCCTGGCTGGCTAATATACGACCGTGGTTGAAATAAATAGTTTGTTAATTTTGTTCTTGCTAGAGGAGAGATCAAGCAGTAACTCTTCACCGCCACTGGGAAAGAATATGCGAAAGGTCAGGCTTACATTAGGCACTGTGAATACAGCTGGAAAAGGAGATCTGTGCTCATCCTGCCCTTTGGGCGGATGCTAGACATTGCAAAGTTCATTGCAAAGAGGTTTTTTACACTTACGGAATCACGTTTGCAATCTGGACTCTTTGAGGAAGTTGGTAAGAACCTCTGCTGGGTCTTGACGTGGGATTTCTAACTAACATGATGAATTTCTTTGCTGTGTTTATTTTCCTCCCTCAACTGAACCAGTCTCGTAGTGTTTATTGTGTAGTTCATTATTTATACCGCGGCATTCAGCTGCCCTCATCGGATCAGCTCCCTCTGTGCAAACACACAGTGGGAAAGTCCCTCCTGTAAAGAGCTTTAGCCGTCGGTGCTAATTAGAAGACAAAGGTGCCTGCTGCTCTCCCCTAGTTTGTTCTTGCTCACAATAACAGGCACTTTGTTCTCCGCCATGTCCCGGGAGACGATGGGATTGCACCTCCCATGGGTCTTTTGCCAGCGCCTGAAGGGTGCAGGTTCAGAGCTGTCGGTGGAGGATTTGTCCGTTCTGCCAACAGGTGAAGATTTGCAACACGCTCCTTTCCCGTTAGATGTTGAAGTCTTAGCATGTCATTGTTCCTTTTCACAAAATAAATATCTCAGCCATGGGAAGTTGCCATGCAGGTATGTGAGGCCACCAAAGAAACCTTGCTGTTCCTGACAGGAACGCTGCGGGAGGTAAGGTCAGGGTACCATCCTCTGAACTTCAAGGACTCAAAAGGACTTTAACTGTAACTTCATCTTCCATCCTTCTTTATCTCAGAGCTTTCCAGGCTCTGTTTAGGAAGATATGAAGAAATGGCTTCCCACGTTCCTGATTATTACACAAGGAGAGTGCATTATGCAATGAAATAATTTTGATTTATAATGTAGGATGCTGCAAAGGATATCCAGCACTGGGAATGAGAGAACTGCTGGAACACAATCTCTTGGCAGCGCATGAAAGCCCATAACGGTCTTGGAAATCATATTGATTCAGGGATTAGCATGAAAGGCATCCAGCTAGGACGCTTTGTTCTGTTTTGGGTGGCATCACTGGAAACCTTGAGGAAGGTCAGTAGATCCCATCAACTCCCAGTCATTCCAGCTGGAAGCTGGGTAAGAAGCAGGAAGGACCAGATGCTGTATCCACACTTATTGTTCCAAGGTAAATAAAAGAAGAAAATGTCTTTCATTTGTTTGAGCAGCTGTTGTTCTCCAGTGAATCTTCCACTTGATCATTTTCAAACGCATATTGGCTAAGTAACATAATTTTACATATTTCAAATGATGATTAAAGATAAAGTATAATTTAAATACATAATTCTGTTGCCATTGAAATGGTATGAGCCACACTTTAATAGTGCAGTCACAAGGGTTACAAGTGACACAGAAAAAGCCAGTTGGGCCAGCCAGGCACGTTTCTCTTGCCTGCACTGCACAAGGCTTTTTGAGAGAGACCAGAAAAGTAACATCATGAAATAAGACCTGGAGGATCTGAAATGTTTTTAGTATTAAATACAGCTGCTGTCATTTGCTTCCCCATCTCTGTCTCAGCTATTTCTGCAATGGGGCCATTCGGACACACACGGATAGATACGGCCAGAAATACAGGCTCGGCAGCATGGATAGGATGCAAAGCACACAGAGGACCTTGTAGGAAGATAAAACCATGGCAAGCTAGAAACAGAAAGCTGATACATTGCACTGGAGCTCTCCCCTGAGCCCTGTGCAGCCTGATGGGATGGGATGGGATGGGATGGGATGGGATGGGATGGGATGGGATGGGATGGGATGGGATGGGATGGGATGGGATGGGATGGGATGGGATGGGATGGGATGGGATAAGTTGAGGCTGCACATGAGAATGAATCCTGACTCCTGCACGTACACTGCGTCACTCAGCAGCCACACCTCATGCACGAGGAGCTGCGTGTCCACCACGGCAGTTTCCTGCCCAAAGCACCGTGGCTGGTGATCCTGTGCTTCAAGTGCCACACTAATCCGGTGACACACAAATGGTGACACCTCTGCAACTGGAAGAATCCAGTAACTAATTTTAGGTGGTTTTCATGACACACAAGTCTGACTGCAAACTGTACAGCTCCTTAATTAATGACTTGCTGGCTTCATTCCTGATTCATGTCTCCCCCATTTAGACTATTCCAGTCACATACACTCTTGAAACAGCTTTGGCTTTTAGAGATGCAATCCAACGGATGAATAAATAACAATAAGCTCTGGCTGAAATGCATTCAGGAAACTTTTGATAGGAAGTAATTTATTTTACTTTATTATTTAGCAAGCCAATATATAAAATTACCTAACACAATAGTAGATTAGCTGATGCACTCACTTTCTATTAACTTTTGGACGCTGTTATTGAAAGGCTTCAGTATATTTTTGGAGAGGGAGTTACATAAGAAAGAGGGTTTTATTAAAAGACAAGATATTTTCAGGTTTCCCTGACATAAAAGGATACTTAAATAGTGCTGCATCATCAAGCCTTTAAAGTATTGCTCCTTTATCTAAGCTTGATCTTAAAAAGCTTACGTCCTAGGTTGGTTTTAAGGAAGACATCACTGCAAACTCTGCCATAAAGATTACAACAGACACTACCTGTCCTTAGGCACAGTCAAGCTTTCCACCAGGTGGGTGAGGTGTCCTCAGGGACTGGTTGTGCCACCCAGGAATTGAGCATCAGCTTAGATCTCCTTGCCCTCGGTTCTGGAAGCAAAGCCCATTGCACTAAGTTACCTTTAACATGAAAAGAGAGCAACATATGTAATAAGGGCGAAACCCCAACTTAAATACTGCCAAAGCAAAGTGTCTTCTTGTACGTACAGTTCTGTGCTTGGGACGGTAACGCAGGGTGCCCAGCTCGCTGCTAGGCGAGTGGTTGTTGAAGGGCTCTGGTCTCTCAGGCAGCTTCTGGGCTTCTCCCTCCTGCCACAGGCTGCAGCATCATGTTCAGGTTTGTCCGACAGAGAAACTCATCTCAAGCATAAGGGTAATCCTAGAAACCAGGAAGACTAAAATGAACCTTAAGTAGTTTGGCTGCCCATGCACAAACACTGTCTCTGCTTTGCTGACAAACTGTGGACAGACCCCTCGGATTCATAGGAAACCAGAGAAGGTAGAAGAAAGAGCAGCCAAATACGTTCCCCTGGCTGTAAATAGCCACTACTGCAGCAAAACCTGCTGTTAGAAACGGTGCGTTTGCATTACCGAGAAATGGAGTTACAATGGTCAGGCTGAAAACTGGAAGAACAGTGGACTCACTGCCTTTAGGTCTTCAGGATGTCTAGGAAAGGAAAACAAACCCTCAGTGATTCCAACAACGGCAGAGTTTTTTTCATTTTCAGAGTTTTTCTGTTGTATTCTGATTTATCTGTTAGGCAGAAGAAACAGCTCAAAAGAAATATTTGAGCCCCAATCCCGAAAATGAGAATTAATTAGAGGTCCCACCGTATCTGAACTAAATAAATGTGTGCGCCTTCGCAAGAGAAGAAATATGGTAATGCTCTCTGAAAATCTTGTGCCCCTGTTTTGTAGAAAAAAAATCAAAAACTGAGCAAGGGTAACCGAAAATTTTACGGTGGGCCCAGATAGTAAAGAAATGTAAATGGAAATCTATCTATCACATACCTCAAGAATACGAAAGTTGAGTGTGTCGCACGCTTGAGCTGTTTGATTTGCACACATTTATTCAGCAGTCATCCTGGTAGTTTTTCTACCCCTTCAACTTCGTGAAACTGTAGAAAATGACACAGTTTCTCTGTGTGGTTATATGGAAATTAGACTCTTCGTTACTTAAAAAGGCCATAACGTGCAAGGGATTTGGTGGCGTGTTTGAAAACTGGAATGGTATTCTATTTAATTTTAGCACATTTAGCAGAAATTGAGAAATCATTTAGTTCAAGAGCTGTGTCTAGAAAGTCAGTAACCTGAAACTAAGGGTTTGTCAAGTAAAGGCAGCGATATAATTCTTGGAGAGAAAATAAATTGAGAAGTAACTGAAAGCTCAGCGGAAGAAATCCATCCTGGTACTATTTCTTCTAATGCATTTAAGAAGGCTGTTAAATGGGAAGACCGGCCAATGTGTGAAAAAGTGTTCAGATATAGGTAGGTCACTTTTAAGCCAGGGAAGGTTAAGTGACTTTGAGCACTAACAATGTCCCCAGGATGCGATGTGATAAAATGAAGGAGAAGCACAACTAAAGAAAACAGAATATCGGGTGTACTGGGAAGATCTACCATCAATTAATTTCTGGGGTTAATGGTAATGCAGAGCAACATGTTGTATGTCTGGGGAGGACCAGTGGAGAAGTGCCTGGCAGGGAAGGGCGGCGGGGAAGAAATTCTCCTCTTCCATTGCCACCAGATGCTTGTCCAGCTCTCCATGTCCTACCCAGCTCCCGAAGCCCCAAAATGCCAAGCTGTGCCTGACTGTCAAACTGTCTGAGTGACCCAGCAACTCCAGATCCATAGACACATATAGATTATATGTCTTCCTCTCCCTCCCGTATATAAATATAGGTAACACAGTCCTGATATACCCAGCTCAATTCTGAAACTGGTTTCCCGTTTCTGTAACTCCCTCCCTGAATACAAGGCGGCTGGTTTGTCAGTGACCAAAACATACTTTTCTACCTTTTTTGAACAACTTTCTGTGTATTTTCATTCTGGTCCTTAACACCCCAAGCATCCCACAAAGCCCTTCTTCCTACCACGGCGAACCCAAGTTGTACCGCAGCGGTTGTCTCCTGCTCTGCATACACGCTTGTGACGACAATTCCCAAGACAATTTAGCCGCGCTTTGAGGAATTGGTTAAACCTCCAGCTCTACCTAGAGCTGAGGGGTTTGTGGGGGTGGGGACGCTGCAGGAAAAGTAGACACCATGAGACAAATATAGAAGCTGTCAACCGATGCTTATTTCAAGCCTGTCCCCCCAAACCCACCAGTCTATTATTCTAGCCGTGAATTTGTCCTTCAGTGATTGTTTTTCTTGTCTTAGAGTCTGAAAGGCCTATTTCTAACGCCGAGAAGCCTCAGCTGTCATATCTGCTTTCCTCTTATTGCGAGCTACGCACCGAAGCACCGTGCCCTTTCGTATCAAATACATCATTAAAATAGATCCTTTTTCCCATCAGAAATAAGCTCTGGATGCAGTTCCTCGAGCATTTTCTCTAGCAGCAAAGCCAATCTAAGACATTCCCACCTTCCTGACAACCTGCGTGTACACTTTCCATCTCCTCACATGTACCTCTGTGCGGGGCTGCCCCAGGAATTTGATCCACGTGGATTAAAACCGGAGCTGTAAAAACACGTGCCTCGGCACAGCAGAGGGGAGCACCAACCCCTGGCATGGAGATGGGGAACATGCCCTTGTAACCACGTCTTCAGACACCACTAATGCCCATTTCTGCTGCCTATGAGCACTGCCCAAAGCAAAGACTGCAGGCAGTGAAAAACCTGACCCGAAACCTTTATGCATTTCTCAGGCCCCCAGCTAGAGACCAGAACCCTTTATTTCTCATTAATGGCACTCTCTTTAGGCATTTCCCCAAACAACATTAACACCCTTAAATCCCAAATCAATTCAGCTTCCACATTTTGCTATGATTAAGCAATGTGGTTATTTTTTTAATCTTTGGAAACAGCAGAGCTGCTGTGAACAGAAAAGCCACGTTTATTTTCAGGTTATTTCAAATTCATTACACTCCTGTACTCACAGATACATATAGAGATTTATATCCTTGGTACAGAGAAACCCATTTAGCGGAACAAAAGACAAGCGTCTAACATACAAACCAGGGTAAGCCTTAAAAGCTGAACTACAACCTCGTGTTCTCACGAGCCCAAATCTCCTGAAAGACTACAGCTCCCTGCATGCACCGAACCAAATGGCCTTTCTGGCACCAGGGTGACAGCTTGCACGAAGAAGCAATTAACCTGCGATGGCAAAGCGGGAGCCAGTGGGAAGAATCATGACCACAGCTGCTCCGTATTCTTGAAAACGTGGCGCAGCTGCCAGCTCACAAGGTTACCCTGCACTTCAAGCTAGTGAAAATTTGCAAGCTGTTTGACGTGACGGTTGTTGGGAGGAAAAGGGATGCTAAAAAAGACTTGTGAGGAGCTTGGTGGATCTTGTGATATCACAGGAAGAGAATTAAACGTCTGAAAGCACCTCTGTGAACAAATGCTAGTGGGGTGTGTTCGCTTTGGAGAAAATCCTCCAAATTAAACCTCCAAAGAGGCAGAACAAAAGGTAAAATATACCACCATGGGTATTCGCATCCACAGTGCTCTAATGAGCTGCTCCACCTCGTGAATGAAGCCGTGTTCAGTGTTTTGGGGATAATGCCAAGAAGCTGCAGCTCTGTGACATATGTGCAGACCCTTCCATAGGGGTTTTGTGCTGCTGCCTTCAGACACGTCGCTGGCAAGCTTGCGGCCAGCCTTGCCAACCAGCTGCCACCACGGGGCATGCTGTGTCCTGGGTCCCAGGAGGGCAGCAGGCACCTCACCCATCATTTCCAGACTGCTGCTGTAGTGGGTTGCCATTCAATGTTTTACAAAGCTGAGATTTTGTGAAGCAACACAGCCTTGGTGGTGCTTTTCACCTCAGCAGAGGACAAGAGCCTGGGTTAACTATATTTGTGCTACCAGGTGCATCTGCAAAGTTCAGCTAGAACTCACTGGAGAGCAGCAGCATCAAAACCCCTGCATTTCCTGAGCTCTGTCTGCACGCCCAGAGTGGACAGGACAGGCTTTTGCTGGAGGTGAGATCAGGCAGACAGCCCAAGGTGAGACATGGATTAAAATCACCTCACCATGGTGAGGAGGAGGAAACCACACCATGCCTTGGAGCCAAAGGGGACAGGGGAAGATGCTGAATTTTGATATCTCCGTGCTCTTGTGAACCAGCCAGCAGACTGGGGGACCCCCAATGTTCCCATAGACTGCAGCACTGCTTGAAGTCTTCCAGCACCTTCCCCTTTCTCATGCCAGGCTCTGTCCAAATCCCGTTGTGCACCTCCATGGGGAAGCTGGGCTGAACCCAGGATGCCTGCATGGGAGATCTCCACACTGCCCTGAGTATAAGGATGTCAAGTCCCTTTAAACCTTTCCAGTTCTTTTCCCTGGGGTGAAAAGGCTGGATGAGATGTTAACTGAGTAGAATAAATCCTCTTTATTCTTTCATCTCATTTTGCAAAATCTTAAAAATGGAAGGACCCATTTTCTCTAGTCCTGTTCAGAGTTAAGTACTCGGGTGTATATTTGTACAGAAGGTACGTGTATGTATATAAAAATTTTCACCTCCTCTTCTTCTCCCCCCCCCCCCCCATATGAATGCATTGTAGCACTTGAAATTCTTCAGTTCCTTGGTAAAAAATGCTCTGGAGAGCGATCAAAGGTTCAGCCAAGGAGCAGACCCCAGCAGAGAGAGCAGTTCTTTAAGGCTTTCAACCAGCTGACAAGAAGCCATCAACAAGTATTTGTGGTCAGGGATAAAGAGAAACACCTTTTTGATCATATCCAAGCATGAAACCTCCACGGTAGTTACCTTATAATATTGTCCCTACGTGTCAAAGCATGTTATTTTTATGAAGAAGACTGATTTATATATGACAGCAGCAACGTTTTACAGCCCTCGGGGATTGTGACTTCAGTAGCTGAGATCCAAGCAGTAGAACTGTAGTCTGCAACCCCATAATAAACGGCAGTGGGAGGAAGAGGAGTGTTGCATTCTCTGTCCTGTTACCAGACTTTAATGTATTGCCTGTGAGTGCAGCCAGTTTGCTTTCAGAGCTCAATAAAAATCGTCGTTGTGCAGCAGTGCTATTTTTTTTTCCCCTGGGTTTCTCATTTTTTCAAATAGAACTTTCCTGAACGTAAGGTGGTGTTTTTATTTTTTTTTTTGCTTTGATGCCTGGGAAACTCTTAAGGATATTTATTTATGTTTTGCAAATGTTCATGTTATAAAATGAATGTACTTGTGTTGTTTGTGTTACTAGAGTACTGAGAGCACCACTCACGTGAAAGCATGGTCAGCAGTCCTTCATGAAAGGGGACCAGCGTTGCGGGAATGGTTTCTCTGGACCGAGCCTACTCCTGCCTGAGGCCCGAGAAACCTCAGGAAAGATGACAATGGCAGCAACCAGCAACATGGGGCCAGCCGGCACGTTGGGGCAACTCAATGGTCTCAAGAACAAGTCACGAGAAAGCATCATCACCTTGAGTGGGCTCTAGTTTGGGTTGTAACACCAGGGGACAGAGGGTGGGGACTCATCAGGTGGGGGTTATGTCGGAGAACTGGTGGTGGGGGAAGAGATTGATTCCCATTCTCTGGGGTTAATTATATGGTGGATGTTGATGGAACGAGACCTTGAAATCTATAAGGAGTCTGTAATGGAAATTAATCATTGTATCTATTCCGGTATTGATCAAAACGGTAGTCACAAGACATCCGGACCCTACTGATTAATTTAGGTTCACGGTGTATGTATTCTAAACAGAGTTTGATGCACTGGTGGATTTTTTTCTCTTTATTTTTATTTTCCTGTCGCCATGGTACTGTATATGTAAACACTCCTTGTTTAAAAATATCAAATATGAAAGCAGATTTAAAGCATTTTAGAACGTAAGTGCTGGGATCAGAATAACACGTGTGGTGTTTTGACGTGAGCTGAAAATATATCCAAAGGCTCCTTTCCAGCATGCTGACAAAATATATAAATGAGCCTGGCAAAGGTCTGGCTCTCCCCAGAAACCCCAGCTCAGCGCAGAGCTCTGCTCCAGCAGAGCAGCCGAAGCCGCTGTCTCTGACACGTGGTGAATCATCTCTTTTCTAGCAAGATTGTACCTGTGGTCATCGCGGTGAGGACCGCAGGGAAGCCGGCGGCTCACCACCTCTAAACTCAGTGATAAATTAGCATTGCTCTGTGCCTAGCTGCCAAGGCAGTGGCTGAGAAATCCCCGCGGTGGCCTTAGTTATTCTGTCAGTGGGAAGAGAGGGAGCAGAGTCACCCCTCGGGAGAGAGAAAGGAGAGAGAGAGCACTTTCTGAGAAGCAGCACTGTGCTCCAAGTCTCATGTGTCCCTGTACCAGCGCACTCCGCTTAAGGATTCATTCGGTGCTCTGGATCCAGTGGGTAAGGGAGACAACCTGGTGCAAGCTGAAGCATCCTTGTGGTGCTTGGTCAGCCCTGTCCCTAACACGGCAGCAGACTCGGGGCTCAGGCTCTCACCTTCGCACAGATTCAGTTTTCAGCGCGCAGCCACCTGGTTAACTCACAACCTGCTGCTTTGGGCACAACTTTCCTAGCTGGGCTGGCTCCAGGTTTCTGCACCGAGCTTTGCCTCCCCACTTGCGCTTTTAATTTTAGAGCTGTGACGGTTTGTGCAAATGGGCTGGTGGAGGCGTGAAGTGTCCTTGAGTAGCTCTGAAAACAAAAAAGCAAATTTATTTAGGGATGTTTCTTCTTATGGCTGATGGATAAAGTTCACCCTCAGCCTCGAAAAGACGCAGACTTTAAATCACCTTGTAAAGAAAAGGATTTTCTCTCAGGGCACAACAATGGCATGAAAAAATCCTCCTTCATCCCTCATTGAGTTAGATATGTATTTAGGTGCCTAAATTTGTTTCCCGATTTCAGGCACACATTTTTCCCAGCATTGAGAAACCTGACCCTGATAACACCAAGGACGCAGATGTGCAACAACCAGGGAGTTCACATTAAGACCTCAATATCTTTTAAAGCATTACAGATTCTGTGATTTACACTTCTAATTCCTACAGATGCTCGGGAAAAGCCCACTTCAAATGTTAGTCGAGCACGCTAGGACTGCTGGTGGGAAGCATAAATTCAAAGCATTACTGTTATTGCTTAGCTATTGTATTTAACATACAAAGGGGCCGTGTGGTCTTTAAATGACATTTGAAAAAAGAGATCTTCCCCTAGAGAGATCCGCTTTCTTCTTCGAGGAATTCTCTGCCCCCAGGCAGATCCGCAGTATCGAAGGGAGGCTCGTTCACGTTTGCATCGCGTCTGCTCTCACGGAGGCTGAAGGAAGATCTCCCAAAGGGATGTATGCGGCTGCTATAGCGCTTGGTTTTTTGCTTTTATTTCTGCCCCTTGCCTGTGCTGTCCTGCAGCTCAGGCCGGCGCACTGCTGTTAACAAAATACCAAAGATCAAGCTGGTATTGGAAATCAGGTCAGCTACTGTGTCTCAGCTTTAGCTGTTGTAATTACTCTATGGCACAACCACACACACACAGAGGTCAGAAGTCTCTCCTTCGGAGTAAAACCCCCTCCCCATGTTGCTGGATCTAAAGAAGGCTTGCATTTTGTTTCTTAGAATTATTAATTTGGGAAATTACTCCAGGTGTAAAGAGCCCCTCAGCTGGGTCACTCCACCTGCCCCCCCAGCAGCTGATGTTGGAAGGGGAACAGCCTTTCAGCTGATGAAGAGCCTCGAATCACTGCCAGCTGTGCACTGCCCCCCATCCTGCCACACCCCCTCCCAGATGTTTCATAGCCATGCTCTGGTCAGCCATCACTTAAGGGGGTCCAGTTACTCTGGGGTGTGTTTGAGGGGGATTCTCCCTGCAGTATGCAGTTTTTGAAGCTCTCCTGCGGTGTGAGTGGTTCCTCAGTCACAGGTAAGCAGGAGTCCTTGGGCTAATCAGTGCTGAATGTTTTCACTTGCAGTGTTTCTCTTCTGTGGGTTTGGAAACAGATGAGAACAAGTGGGTTGTTTTCTCCCAGTTTGCTCCCAGGCTCCTCTGAGTGCCCTGGGACAGTCTGCCAAGGAAGGAGGCCTGTGTCCCAGGGAAGGGAAAGATGGGCTGCTGTTCTCCTGTTCTTTATGGACTGCTGAAAATGAGACCTGTGTGCTTCTTTGTTGTTACAGTTGTATATCATCCTCTGTAAAGCTATCTGCAGGTAGTGTTTGTGGGTTGTTTGGGCATGAAAAGAAGTTTAGTGATATACGGTCAAGTTAATTCCTGCATGACTGGAAACTTTTTATTATGCTTCTACTGGCTTTTTGCCCACTCTCATTATACTTGAACTTTGATGTGCTGTTTATAAAATACTGATAGCTCTGGAAGTGGGTGAACTTATAAATGCATTTAGCAGCTCTTGGTGGACAGGTACCCAGTGATCTTCAGCAGAGTTCATCAGCTATTGCACTGAGAGCTCTGAAAATAAAGTGTGTTGAACTGAAGGTGGAAGATGTTTGATCCTGAGGTACGGAAAGCACTTGACCTCTTGTGTCTGCTGCATTCTCCTGTCACTGTAGCTGTCTCTCACTGCAGTGGGCTACACGACACACTTGCGGAGGACCTGTTTTACACCTGAAATTAGAAAGCAGTTTCTTGTGGCTTCTTTCCCAATGGACTTCAAAGCTATTCAGGTCTTCCTTTTATTTATGACAGTTTTCTCTGCTGGGGTTCATAGTAGTTTGTAGTGGTTTATACTGGTATAAGAATAGATAAGTTATAGGACCAGTACTTTGGGGAGGAAAAAAGATTGGGGAGAAGTAAACCTTTCCCAGGTGTGTTGTGACTTCATAAGAGTTTCTTAGAGGGGAGGGCAGGGAATTGGCAATGAAGTGCTGCTTGCTCTGTAGTAGCTAGTGTCTTTCAGGTGACCTGAACATTTGCTGTAACTATCCTTTCCTAGCTGAGAACTTCTGGTTGATAGTAGAGCATCTGCAAGCCCCAGAACAAAAGACTTAGTGTCTTGCTGCAAAAACATTCCTGTTTTCCTAATGTGTCTATCTGCATACTCCAGGCGTAAGGCAGCCAGATGGACTGCCTTGGGCTCTTTGCCTTACAGAGGTGTAGACTGGGGGCTCTTGCAAGGGTGGAGGGCTGTCACTTAATTAATTTTAACGAAACGGCATAGAGGTCTTTGCCTAGACCCTTAATGTTTCTTATTTTAATGCTAGAAATGGACCTGCTATGGGAAGTTCCTTCAGTTCCTCTCCTTAGGACAGCAGTAATCTATTTCTGAAGAGCTCAACAATGTGTGATAAGCACCAGAAGTATTGGCTGGAAAAGCACAAGTAATTCATGGGAAACAGGTAGTTTGTGGAAAATCTGGACCTCTGTTAGACCACGAGAATGTTAAAATGTCAGCTGGCAGACACAGTCTATGGCAGGATCCAAAAAGGTTACCCCTTGAAATACTCGAATACATCAGCCTGAGCCCTTTGGACAGTAAATATCTGGTGCTGTGTTTGCTCTCGTAATCATGCTGCTTTACCTTGCTGAAACTGAGAAGGCAATCCAACTTTTGTTTCTGATGGTTACTTTTTGTAAATGACCACCTATTCATCTTCAGCAAGGCCAATTATGTTCATCCATATTACATTTCCAGTCATTTCACAATTGTCTTTTGTACTGTGTAAATGAACCATATAATCCTGGTAAAATAAGTTCTGTTTCAGTATATTACGGTTGGTTTGCAGTGCTTCTTGCCATTACCATACCTTTTCATCATGGAGAATGAGGTGTGTGCTGTGTTATCAACTTCTGAGCTATTACAGGTTTAGCTTATGGTTTCCCTGATAGCAAATGTTGTAGTTGAGGATGCAAAATGGCTTGTGTTATAAATATCTGACTCAATGTCCTCATCGTTAGCCTTAGGGTGAAAACTGTCTCCAAACAGAATGAAAGCAATAAGAAAATAAAGAATTTGGTCTACCTTAGTCCTCCTATTGTAGAATCTGCCTCAAGTCCTATGTCAATTTAATGAAACCTTAACTTTTCATAAAAATGGGCAGCTGAAGCAAGATACTCTGCAAGCAGCAGAACTGATATAGAATGGCTTCTCAGTAGTGGGCAGAAGTTACTGAGCTGCTTTCAGAGCCAGGATGGTCTTGTGAAGCCAACAGCATAGTCAGGTTCCAGCAATGTTGTACCTCTGCTGGTGGGCAGATCCAGGCTCCGGGCCATGGTGGTTCTGCAAGGGGCGTGATGCACCCCAGGAGAAGAGTGGTGACAGCGTTGGTTGGTGTGCAGGTAGAGCAGCAGTTAGTGTGTTAAGAATACAGATGTGTGACTGAGCTGTATATGCATGCACAATGGATAAGAAAACAAACTCTTGCGCGGATCAACTTTCTTGGGTGCTTGGTAAAATCAGAACTTAGAATGAATGGAACGTTGACTTCACATTCACTGGTTCATTCACAAGAATGGAACTGGCTTTGTTGCCCAGTCCCACTGGAAT
This sequence comes from Bucorvus abyssinicus, assembly GCA_009769605.1. NCBI lineage: Eukaryota > Metazoa > Chordata > Aves > Bucerotiformes > Bucorvidae > Bucorvus > Bucorvus abyssinicus. Next base: position 5,245,399 of record CM020041.1, on the reverse strand, counting down.
GGTTGCCCTGCTGAGCTGATTTTGGGTAGTGGAAGAAGTGGTTGGGATTCATCAGCACTGCTTAGTTTCCATGCCAGCTTTCACTCTGTTTCTAGGGCAGCATTCTTCATAGCAGGAGCTTGCTTTCACTGCAGCAGTCCAGAGATCAATTTTGTCCTCCCCAAAGTAAAGGGCAGGGCAAAGGTACTCAGAGAAAAAAAGAGGAGAAAATCAGTTAGCAGGAGTAGAAGGCAATGAGAGGGTGAGTCTGTGGTCTGCTGCAATGGCAGGGACCAGGGACTGGCTCTATTTGTATTCTCGCTGACCTACTCTGACTCCAGAAAACTCACTCAGTTTGTTTCAAATCCCCATTTGTAAGGGGAACAGAAATACTCCTTTACCTCTGCCAGCATTGCAAATATAGTAGCCTTTTTCTAAGGGATTTCCTGAATACTGTGATGCTTCTTACCCTCTTTCCTCTCAGCTCTAGCTGCACAGGGTATTAGCAGGCTTAAAGGAGGGAGGGGGTCATCCTTTCTCCCCCATTCCCCCTTAGTGTCTTTAGTAAAGAGAGGAAAACATTTTCACGAAGACAGGGAACACCTTTGCTGCCCTGAACGTGCCTGATCCAGAAGAGGCTTCGTTAGCTGACTCAGCTTCAGCAGCACTGAAATGAAATTAGCGGGTGTTAAGCCTGTTTGGAAATGCAGCATCACTGTGACTCGATTAATAAAAGCCTAACTCTTTTAAGCCACCTCTTTGGCCTCATATAATTAAAATTTTGCCAATACATCATGTCATTCCCTTGCTTTTTCCTATGCCAAAATGAAATTCTCTTTATTGCATTAGCCTCAGCGGCTGGAGGATGCTTGTTATCGAAGGCATTCAGAGAGCTGCTCTTCCGTTCCTGCCAAGAGCACAGTGTGTTCAGTTCCTTATGGAGCTCCACAGGTACCAGCAAGGGCTGCCTCAAACCCAGGGATGTGCAGAGCTGCGCCTTACCCATGGCAGTAACTGGCCGCTGGTAGAAGTTAGTTTATCTGGATGGCTTTGAGACTTCAGATGCGAAGCCTGCAGTACTTTCCTCACTTATTTAAACTGAAACCCTGTTTAGAAATCCTGCTGTGGAGGTACAGAGAGACCCATGTTCTCTGCTGATGAGTATTGTGGCATGTAGCATTGAGTTTTTTTAACTCCTTAGGTAGGATCACAAACCCTTCTCATGCTTTCCTCATCTAGACTCTGTGATGTAGACTTCTGTCCGTTTCTTTACTACAGAGGCTGTTGGTAAAACAGCTTCTAAGGAAACAACTGGGTGCAATATATCGGGACACCAGTCCCTGCCTCGAAGACATGAATACATCACTCCCCTTGTAACCTTCACCTTTCTAGGCACCTGTTTTCATCACTCGACTTGGTTTTTTAGCTGATTTGTTCTTAGGGCAGGGCATGGCTCTGTTCTTCCATGCTGCGTTCAGCACAGCAGAGCCCTGATCCTTTGGTAATGCTGCAATAAATCTCCTGGAGAGTTTCCTGACTTGACAATTGTGTGCTGTGTCCCATCTTCAGACATTCAAGAACCAAGGAGAGTCAAGTATCTCAGAGGTAACCAGCAAGACAAGAATGAAAACCAGGTCAGCTTTTTGGAAACCAGTGTTCTGATACTCTGTCATTCATGATTTACCACTAGAAACTAGATATCTGTGATTTCAATACCTAATGTACTGATGTCTTCTGATAATCTGGCTGCAGTTTTGATGACTAAGTGAGGGCTGATTCTCTTAAGGTGATGTTCTGAGATTGACTCCAATATCTGACATTGACAGAGATGATGTTCATCCACCTGCAGAAAGCCTGCACATCTCAGACTAGGTCTTTAATGGTAACTGAACCTTATCCTATGCCATCTAACCATGCTACTTATCCCCACGTGTCTCTGAAAGCTGCTGTGGATCTGCTGGATGGTTGAGTTGTTGAAGGGCCGTATTCTCCTCTTTCCTTCCAAATACATCTGGTCAGTGCAATGTTTACACCCACAAACACAGGAGGCAGCAGCAGCCCTTAGCTGTGCTGCATCCAGTAGTAGGGCATGCTCTGTTAGACTGAGACTGATCTAATCCCACCAAAATCCCCAAGCTGTGCAGATTCATGCTGCCTACCTCTTTGCTCTGGGTTTCTGGGTACATCTCTGTGAGATGTGAGAGGAAAAAAACCACCTGACAGTAGAATACCCATTACTGCTAGAAAGTGTAAACTACGAGAAAGCTAAAATAGCTTCTTGCTACTAGAAGTACTTGAATTGTGAAGAGTTCTTTTTAGTGAGGAGTTTCTTGGGGTTGCCAGGATTTCCTTGGTTTGTAGTATTTTCTCACTATTATAGCAGTTTGTTGTATAACTGGCTGTTGCACGTGTCCTGTATTTTTATACAAATTGTCTAGCACTACCGCTATCGTAAATGGTCACCACAGTAAACAAAGCCCAGTCACTGTATGCTGGGAGAAAGGAGCAGATTTGCAGTAAAGCAGCTGACAGAGGAAGAGACAGTGTGAGACTGCAGCCCTGAAACATGTCGCTGACTTCAGGCAATGCAGATCAGCAGGAGACAGGACTGCAGCAGATGGTCAGAGTTTGATTAATCAAATGCCCTGAATTAAAGCCTGATTGTTGCAAAAAAAAAAAAAAAAGTAAGGTGAAAAATAAAAGCAAGCTGACAATGCAAATGAGTGCATTGTCTATCCCTATTATTAACTTAAAATAACTGAAGGCTGAAGGAATCATTGTTTTCCAGACAGAGCTCAGTGCATTGAACATCAGAGTGTTTAAATATATTTTAAAGATAGTGGGGATCAAGCAGTTAGATGGGTGCAGCAAATCCTGTATCTTCTGGAAAGGCTGGGCATGATGGGCTGGGGACCCGACGAATGACAGGCGAAGTTGTGCTAAAATTCTCAGGGCCCCTCCAGTCTGGGGAACTGCTCTGGGCCAAAACCAGAGCCCTAAGTTGTCTGTTTGACCCCAGACATACACCACCCTGTGCTGAACTCAGTGTAGTTGAGGATTCAAGCCTTCCAAGGTGACTTTATTTCCAGAGAAGCAAAGAAGACCTCAGTTCCCTGTGGCTGAGACCATGTGATTCTCTTTTGCTTTTTAATCATGTGCACATTTCATTATAATTAATCATCATAACATAAGAGAAATGGCAGAAGTGGTGAAAAACATACTCAGCTCTGATTTTTCTGTCTCTAAAACAGCGAAAACCACGTTTTTAGGAGTGCAGAATTAAATTAAAACTATAGATTGATCGTAAGTCCTCTTGGCTATAAGCCAAGAGTGGAGCTATTAATTTGACGCAAATTAATCTATGCAAATTTGCACACTGATTTAATGAAGAGACAGACATGCAATCATTTCATTACTTCTCAGGTTTTCAATTAGATTGAATTCAGTAGCTGGTCACCATTGTAGTCCCTGAGTTTTGCTAAAAGGTTATTTGATGAATATTTATGAATTTGGGACTCTGCTACAGCTGCGCTTAATAGCAAGTATCATACTTTCTGAGTACATGCAAATGATTCTTCAAACATCCTAATGCGGTGATTGATTTACCTTTTTTTTGTCTTGACTGCTCTATCTTTAATCCCAGTTATTACTCTGGTGTTCTGGTCTGAGATAAATGACTTGCTCAGGGGTAAGTGACTTTTATATTATTACACACACTGCCTTGTTTTGTGGCTATTTCAGCGTGAGATGTGGTGCTCTAAACGTCTGCAAATGTGACAAACCTCACTCAGAGTGCAAACAGATAAAAATTGAGACAACCCATAATATCGCCCTGGGCAAAAAAGGTGCCGCTTCCACAGATGTCTGAGATTAGAGGGATCGTGGATTCCCTTCTCATGGAGTTCCATAATGCTGTTCACCTTGCAAACACACTTAAGGATGTGTTCGGCTTGAAGTGTGGTGCTTCCACTGCGCCAGCTCCAGTGAAGCCAGTGCACGCTGCAGCATTGCCCCAGTTTGAACTGGTGCTTCTGAACCTTTTCCAGCTTTTGCTGAAATGAATGAAGCTAGACCAAATTCCTATAAATAGGAGCAAAGTCCCCCATGTTCTATTCCTGCCTTTCATTGTTTCAGGTTCTCACTTGCTGTAAGGTTCCAGAATAAAAGCTGAACCCCTGAATGCACAATACGGTCATGGACTGCAGGACTGGTTTTGAGTCAGTGGGTGTACGGGGCACAAACTAGACCAGGTAACTAAAGCTTTAACTAATACACACGCATTCCTCCTTCAAGAACCTCTGAAATGTTCTCCTCTGGACTCATTTACGGCCATAGAAGATCTCTAGCCTCAAATCTGAAGATGCACCCACTTTATTCCTAGGCAGGTATTTTTCTCATTGATAGGGTTTGGGTTTTTTCTTTCCATCTTTCAACCTGCCTATTCACAAGGCATTGGCATCAAGTTGGACCAGATCTGTTCTGGAGACCACCAGTATCAGCCAAAGCCCCACCAAATACTGGCTACCTTCAGATGCCTTTTATACCCCAAAGCACAGACAGAAACTTGAGAAAATAATCCATTTGGTGCTAAATTAAACAGAGACATTGGCAAAAAGTGATCACGTTATTATGAGCACTCTGAAATTCCCTTTCCTTTGGTTATGTGTGTAGGCTCTTGCTGTAACCATAAGTGAATTGTCTGGCATCTGGCATGGGAGAGTCATGGTGTCTCTCTGCATCTCATCTGTGCTACAAACAGATGGTTTGCTTTGGATGCTCCTGAAGTCAGCCTGAAGAAATCCACAGCTGGTACTTTGGCTAGGAGATAGGGAGGTTTGTGATGCTCTTTAGCTTCTGGAGAAAACAACTCTGATGTCTGAGGTCAGTGTCTCACTGTTTATCACAAAATTTCTCTTGGGCTTCAGCCTTTTACCAGTGCAATGCGTGTGAAAGCACAGGTAAGTGTGAAAGGAAATTGGCTGTAATTTGTGAGCTTTTCAAAATGAGATCTTGAACTGCACAAGGCAACATGGAAATCAGCCCTATATTTCATCTATTCAGAATTGGGAAAAGTTGGCTAGATAGAGCAAAAACATACATATCTTCTAGTAAACTGTGATGTAGATGACAGTTGTAACTTCAGAACTAAGCCAAAACTGGCGTCGCTTGCACCTTCTGCCAGCCTCCTCAGTGTGCTAGTTAAACCAGTTTCGTTGCCCTTTGGTTAACACCCACATTATTACAATTACTCACACATAACCACACAACTGGCTCACTCTACTGGAGCAAGAGTATTTTCTGTGTGAAGAGCCAGAAGAGCTGGATATATCTAGAAAGACTAGAAGTGGTGATAAGGAAGTGTTGACCGAAGCAGGCTGTACCTCCTTTTAGGTTTCTCTCTCCACTGGGGCCAGTGTGTTAAGCTCACTCATTCCTATATACAGCATATACTATTTTGTATCTTCACATTGGCCTCTGCCTGCTACCCAGACTATGAGTTAAATCTTGTGTGTGATGGAGGAGTTTAGCTGGGAAAACGGGAGAGCAGCATGCTTCAGAAGGTGAGGAGGTGGACAGGACATGGAAAGCATGTTCCCATGCTGCTGAGAGAAAGAGTCTTATTCTTTTTAACTGGCAAGGAAACTGGTCACTAATCAATTAGTGGCTCCTGAGATAAACAGTACTTACAAAGTCTTCGCAATCCCTTGACTCAACAGGGTCAAAAGTGTGCTGTTTCCATTGCAGCCTCTTCCTTGTACTAAACAAACACCTGCAGGTTATGCCAGGCAGGACTCATCTGTTCTGCGAGGAAATGCTGCAGGATTTCAACACGGGGGTCTGGATTGCCTGGGGAGAAAGGCTAATTCAGTATAGGCTTTGGGAAATTTTGTAAGAAATATCATTGGCAGGATTTGTCTATACACTTATGTAAATCAGAGAATGTGTGGAGGAGGCTTATCAAACTGGGAAAGTATTATTGCCAGCCAGTGACCCAAGGCTGAACCATTGCAGAAGGGCCAGGCTGGGTGAGGATGGAAAAATCTGACTCACTCCAAGTTTCTGATTTCCACCCCAATTTATTTGCATGATCACTGTACAACTGAGCATCTAATCATCTCCTGCTTATTCATATTTTTCCCTGCTCTGGAGCATATCCTCCTGGAGCTTTTTTTTAGCCTAACAAAAGGAGCTTTCATCACTACCTGGAGATGTAGCCATAGGACTCATCTGAGAGCCGTCGCTGCTTACAGCGCTATTATATGACCATGGGTGATGTTGTCACACTTAACTGGAAAGCTTGTCGAATGCCTCATTGCCTTGCTGAAAATCACCCTTCTTCTGGGCAGCAGTAACAAATGGCCATCGCAGGGCCTGTGGAGCAGGAGGGGAAACTGCAACACCCGGTAGAAAATCATTTCCTGCAGTACCAGACTAAAACCCACACTTGGGTGGTCTAACACTCTCCAGCCGCTGGCGGGGTTTCTGCCACCCTTACGGGCTCAGGCAGCTGCAGTGTTTCCCCAGTGCTGATCTTGGAGCTGGTGCTCCCTGCTTTTGTGCCTCGCTGGAAGGGTACGGCACATCCATCTTAGCACAGAGAGGTGCCCTGCAAGCCCTTCCTCCAGGAGTGAGCAAAGAGCACGGTCCCATACCTCCGTTCAAATGGAAGAAACAGGACTAGGAGAGGGGTTTGCCCCCAGTCCTGCTTCTGGCCTGTGCTGGAGTTTCTGGCACGACTCTGCTCTGCTAGAGGTGTCCTTCCCTTGTGCACCACCATGCTTAGAAAGGGGCCCGGAATTGGCAGGAGACATCTCGCAGCTAAGGATGCTGGTGGGGCTGAACCTGTGAGGGAGGAACAGCCCTCCAGGAGGGACGACACGGACCTCTGCGTGTCCTCGGGGACAAGGCACCGCTGCCTTTACCTGAGGTAACTCCACTGCTGCCAGTTCTGGGCAGTGTCGTTACCTGCCGTCAGAGCTGCCCTCGAGAGGAATGCACTGGCTCACTCCTGAGAGGAGGAAAACCAGGGTACAGAACAGGTACAGGGTGTTTTTCCTGCCCAGGAAGGGCCTTTCCACCCAGATGCGGTGCTGAGGTGCTGACTCTGGGTGACTATGAAATGACTGTCCTTACCTGCCTCTGTCAGAATGGCTTCCCCTCTGCCTGGGGACCAGGAGGAGATGTGCCCTTCACCACGACAGGACCGCTTTGGCTGGCTTGCTGTCAAGGCAAGAAGGAAAAACTTATTTACCAAAAAACCCCAAACAAGCCCTGTTTCTTCTGAGTGTTTAGTCCTGTACCCCTTGTTCCTAAGCAGGCACAAGGGAGCGAGCCCAGCTCCTTGCAGGGTGCTGGGAGAGAAAAGGCTGTCGAAGGGTCCCCACACAGCACCTGGAGCTCAAGGTGCTGGGAAATCACCTGTGGCCACTCTTTGCTGTGTGAGAAGAGTATCAGACAGGGCAGGGAGGCTCTGGTCACTGTGTGGAGGTGTTCCTGACCCTCTGCTGCCCCTGGAACTTGCCTGTGGTTTGGGGGTGTTTCTCTCGTGCCCTGGCCCTGGCTGCAGGGTAATGCTGTGCCTGTTTTACTGCACTTCCCCTGCACCCGTGTGACCCTCTCCAAACTGCCCCTGAGTGGAGAGATGGCTCAGCTGGTTGTCTCTTAATATGAGGTCTTTTAGCCATACTGCAAATAAACCTCAGAAGGAAATCAATATTTCTCACCCTTAGCACATTGATTTACACCACCTTTTTGATGACGGCTGCTGTAACAAATGCAAAAAGGCTTTTAAATGCAAATGTCTTCCATGTACAAAATACAGCAGTGTGGGGTGGCGGGGGATATATGGTCCTTAGCAAACTTGCAAGGGACAACACAGGCTTGTGCAGGGCTGGCTTTGGTGCTGCTGCATGCGAGTGCATGTTTCGGATGCAGCCCATAGTCTGGGAACAAGCAGTAAAACAGTGGGCTGCTGCCTCAGCGTGTGGGTTAAGGTGGAACTAGGATGGTGATATGGTGACCATACAGGATGTCAACAAAAAAAAAAAAAAGTATAAAGCTAGTGATGACGTTTCAATCTTGAAGCATTTAACTTCAAGAGAAGAGCAGAGCTGAACACAAGTTGTACGTGCCATGCTATGTTTTTGAGTTGCCTGTATATTGGTGCTGGGCAGGTGGGTGCCTTGAATGTGTGTGAGAGCCACTGTCAGCTGGCTACAACACCAAAATACTGGCCTTTTAGCTAGAAAAGGGGTACAAAGAAAGTCCTGCTCCAGGGCTGGTCCGAGGCAAGAGGAGAAGCTGCAGATGTAGATGGGATCAGCTCTGGGGCTGCAGAGGCAAGCCCTGTCTTAATGTTAGAGCAGCACGTTTGATATTGCCCACACTCCAAAGCACTGCAGTGGCCTGAAAGCCACTGAGGATTGTGAAGCTCCCTGTTCTTTGAATTGTCTATACAGAAAGTATAATCTGTGCAGTTAACAGTTGCATGAAACCTAGTAACTGCTTAGTCACAGTAGAACTTTGTGTTAACGGCTGCCGCTTCAATTTGGAAACACACAGCAGCTAGCTGACGTCCCCCTCCTTATGCCAAAGCATCCGCCAAACCCACAAGCCGAAGTCACCAGTCAGAGGAGTTGTAGGTGCTTCACAAGATGCCATTCTGAGGCCCTGGCAGAACAGCATCAGATCATCTGTGTAAGCAGCCAGAGAAAATCACCGGCAGCGCAGTCTTCAGAAAATGCTGAATGCAGCTTTTTGCTGGCTAAAAAGGGACTCGGAGCTCTCTCCTGCCGCTTCCTTCCTGGTGCGTGAAGGGAAACAAGGCTTTGCAGGTAATTTGAAAGCAAACAGGATTGTGTCAAAGATATCAGACTCCACCGTTAATTATTTCTCCAGACTGGATTGACCCATGGGAGTCAGATTTTTAGCCCGCTTCTCCAGGCAGGTAGATAATATCATGAAATGTTCTTATCTGATGGAAGTGGGTATCACTCCCTGGACATTACACTGATACACACCAGCAAAGAAGCTGACAAAAAAACCAACCCCAACAACTTCCAGTGGAGTCGAAGCTGATCAGTACGTGAATTTAAATGGCTGCTTTAAGTTAGCTACTGGGTATATTGAGTACATTTTCCTGCTCCATTACTTCCACTGTAAAACAATCACTAATGTAGACTATGAATTAGTTTGAAAAAAATGCTCTTCAATCTTACGCGGTTTGACTCAGACTGATTCCTTGTCTAAAAGGGCAGACCTGATAGTTCATAGATCTGCAGGAATTGCTGATAACTCTATAGCTGCTTTAAAGGTGTCAGCAGTTCAGAGCTGTTGGGTTATACATCCGCATTGCTGCATTCTGTCGACAAGTTCCCATTAGGGCAGTTTCCATATCTTTCAGGCTTCATCTCCAGTAAAATTGCAGCTCCTTGGGGAAGAAGGTGCAGAGGAGAATAACTTATTATGTGTTTATACAGTAACTGCCATGACAGGAGTCCAATCGTAGCTGAAGTCTCTGAGTACTGCCACAGCATAAAGAATAAATCTTCCAGATGTTGCTGTTGAAAAGCTGTTTAGGAGGTTGCGTGGAGTGTCTGAGTCCTACAGTGCTAGTTCTCTGGGGCAAGGGATTTACTGTTGATTATTTCATAGGATGGCTGTTTTGCTTATAGTAAGAGCTGGGCATTCAGCGATGTTGTCATTATTCTCTCAAAGTCCTTACATTGGACCAGAGATACAAAATGTAGATGCAAGCCTGGATTTCCCCCATCTCTAAGGCTGTTGGATTGTGTGACCTCGCTGGGTCTTCAGATGTCATTTGAAATGTAACTTGCTGGGGTCTGAGCACCTTCTTGGGTTCAGCAGGAGCAGAAGGCTGGGGTAGTTCAGGACCTCATTCCCAGGCAGACTCATCAATGCATTTTAATGCTTTTGGTTCAATATGCAGAATGTTTGTTGCTTGGGGAAAAAAAATATCTGAGAGAAGGAATTTGTAGTAACTGTTTGTAATGTGGACAAAATGGGCACCTTTGACTTGAAGGACCCTTCCTGCGAAGATTCTTTCACACACTGAATAGCATTATTTCCCAACAGTCCCCAGAAAGAGCACTGCTCCATCAAGGCACCTCTGCCTGACTGAGAGAACACCGCTGAAGCAATGGTGCTTCCTTTGGTCAGTAAGTTGGGTTTATTGGGTACATTTGATATCCCAGCCATAGTCTCATTTTCATACTTAAACATGGGTTTTACCAACAAGAAGTTCCATCTTACCACACATCTGCTGTGCAGCTGCCTCTGTCCTCCAGCTTGGCCCTCAGTCCCAGCAAGTGCGTCAGAAAATGTAATACTCAAAATATGTTTTATGAGCATCAGCCCATACTGATTATATTTATAATATGTACAAGGACAGGCACGGCACTGAAAAATGAAGGGAAAGGCCACAGAGGCTTTTATGCTTGCAAACACCTCGACTGTAACTTAAATATTGGGAAATATGCTTCATAGGGCAGCACGCCATCTCTCTGGACTGGGACCCAATTGCATGATTTGTCTCTTCTGTATTCACGAAGAGCTCTCTCATCATGGCTACTTCTAGCATTTATTGTATTTCTAATTACAGAGATTTATGATTGAGTTTTAACTAACTTCTCTTGTCTGGAGTCTACCTATATACTTAACAGACAGAGCAGTTAGAGAAGTTGATGTCAGCTTTTGTGGTACAGAGGAGGTGAATGACTTGTTCAAGGTGTCTCCTGAGCCCCGGTCTCCCAACACCAAATCAGTGCTGTGGTCCTCAGACTCTCATTCCCACGGCCGGGTGCACCCTGCCTGTAGATACAGCCTGCTGTCCAGGCAGCTTGGCTTTGTGGGTGCTGGTTTTCATCTTCATGGCACTCAGCAGCTCTAGTGAGACCTCACATCTGACTTGACTTTGGAGGATGCTGGGAGCCCACAGCAGACAGAGGAGATCGGAAAATTGCCGGCAGTGTCGGACCTCTGACTCCCTGCAAGACTGCAAAGTGTTTCAGCCTGAGAGCTGGCTTGGACTGCAGTCCTGGCTCCAGAGATTCACAACAGTGCTGGGAGTTACCTTTGAGGTGACATCAGACTTTTAGTTTAGTATGACAGTCCTTCAATTTTTTAATAAATTTGGGTCAACGCTGGTCTTTTGTGGGATAATTAAGGTTGATCCATTCTGCAGGGCAAGCAGGAAGAAAATTCGTTACTGTGTGGGGAGGTCAGAGGGCCAAGGTGGAGAAATATCCATGTCCTGAGCACTTCTATTTAGTGCTGCATCCTAATTGATCAGTGAACTATGTAAATGCTGAACAGGTCAGGCTCTGCCTTTTATAAAGTGTCAGAACTGATGAGGCTTTCTTTGAGAAGTTACCTTGCTGTGCCGCATGCTGCTGGGAGAATAGGAAAATGGGATTTTAAAGTATTGTTCATTTTTAATTCATGGCAAATTCTTTTTATGATCTTCATGCAGCACTCAGTCTGCTGAGCATAGTGATTGCCTCTGTAAACAAAATACTTGCAACACAAATAAGACAACAAACAGTCTCCAACCCTTCTTACCCCTTCACCCCCCGTAGTGCTCGGTGCCGTGCAAAGCAGTCACGGAGCAGAGAAGTGATGGTTTCTTATGACTTCAGACAACATGGCTGCTTTGTAATAGGATTTCTTAGCTTGGGCTTAGGGTCAGGCAAGGTCAACTTCTTGTTCTGGAGCTTAAAATCAAAGGCCATAGAGGCCACAGTTTCACACTCCCTTGAGTGGGGTCTCCTTTTCCTTGTCTTTCAAGGAGAGAAACCTGATCCAAAGCACAGTCCTCATCTTCTTCCAGCTGGACTCCAGGATTCTGGGTAGAGTGGCTCCACGAACACTACTGCCCCGCACAGGAATAGACAATAGGGACATCTCACAGCTGAGATGGGTCCTTGCAGGCTCAAATCCCAACATCGTGCGGAGGAGATCTGTTATAAATGCAGGGCTTTGTTTGTAGAGCTTTGACTTGCGGGGTCGTGTTCAAGTCCCACAGCCTGAGCACTCTGCTGGAACAAATTGCTCTGTGTGATCTCGGTGTTTTTCATTTTACTATGACTGGAGGAATGCCAAGTTTTTTTCATTGACTTGTAGCTAAAAACTTATCTGACCTCAGGGCTTTACAAAGCACAATGACTTAGAATCATCCAAGAACGAGACCTTCCTATGAGGCAAACTACATATTCATTTGTATAAATGATGTGGAGACAGAATTCTGGCTTGTGGCATTAATCATTTTTGTGATGGGCCCTTCACTATTTCCCATTAAGGCTGAAGCTGGGAAACGTTGTTTTTTACAATGAGAGAGGCAAGAAGTGGATCTCTAATTATGAATAATATTAGGGAGCAGAAGCAAAGCACCCATGATTGTTTCAAGTATTGAACAACGGAAATCTTCACTCAGGCTCAGACAACATGCTTCTGTTACTGATATTAGAATTGTTAATGTAAATGTGTCAGGGTTTTCCTTTGTGATAAGACTGTGCAAACAAAAAGAAAAGAAAAATCATTTCAGAGTACGCTTGAAATTCTGTTTCCTCCGGGCAGAATTCTTCTGGTGGGCCCTGGGCTGCCTCACAGACACTGGGAGAAGGAGGGGAGCAGCATAATGCATCCCAGGCTGGGAGGGGTATGCTGCGGCTGATGGTCTTGCCATGAAGAACGAGGAATCTCTGATCCCAAGACGGGAGGCTGAGGCTCTCCAAGGAGAAACAGCTTGGCTTGTACTGCCTCACAAAATGAAAACGGAGCGAATGGGATTGCGGCTATAAATATAAGAGGAATAGATAGCAGGAAGGGGAGTAGCTCTGTAGTTGGCCTGCTCATCTGTAGGCTTGGCCAGTGCTTTCCCATTGTCAAAATTGATTTAATGAAAGATGTTATCTCTTCCCACAGACTTCACTTTTCTTCTAGTCTTAGACCATAACAGCTTATGGTACTTTTATGCTTGGCACTAGAGTGGAACGCTTACAGTGTAGTTGAGAATAATTTTAGTTTGAGTGTGAGGAGGTTTCCAAGGATGAGAGCTGCAGAGATCTAGAAAAGGCTCACAGTAAATATGATGTAGGCAATGCACCTGAAATAGCCACAAACTGGCATTTTATTAGTACCTGAGGGGTTGCGTGACATGGGAGCATGTGACGGCAGAATTGTTGTGATGGCTCAAGAGATCCTCTGCAGTCCGAAGGGAACATGAGCTGAAATAAAGACACTGTATCACACCTGTGAAGTGGGGAATATCTGTATGAGAAACACCAGCAGATTTACTATCCCATGGTTTCTCTTTAATTATTGATAGTAATCCGAGCCCTGCTTGCTGTATCTTGTACTGTTTTACTGTGTTTTCCTCTGTGTACTGAATGTCTGACTTACTAAGAAACTATATGCCTTGGACTTGTGTAAGAACAACGAATGTATTCAGCAGCTCTCACATAACGCATCTGTAAGATCTCGCCGAGGAGGGCTTCTGCAAAGAGTTAGGCTGGGGGATGAAGGGGAATGTAATAGAATTGTATACAAGGCTGGCACGTCCACCTGATGCACTACGTAGGCTGTGTCACGCGGTTGGTTGTTCTGTCCTCTCTGTGCTTAGAACTCAGAAAAGGATTCCAGAAGTTCAGTGTCCATAGCTAGGGTAAGAGTTTGGCTCCCACTCAGGGACTGCTCAAAGGAGCCAGGGTCTTGAATGGAGTGCTGGGCTCGGCGCTTTCTCCTCAGGTTTGCCATGGAGAAAAACTGTTCATGGTCGGCCAAGAGGAGCAGAGCACAGGGGGGTGCTGCGGTCTTCCCAGCTGCCCCATGCCTGCAGCAGGAGGGTGACTGGCTGCAGGCGTTTGGGGTAGTTAGGGTACACAGGCAGTGCAGCGCTTTGACTTCTGCAACAGCTTCTTCAACAGGACGGGGTGTGGGATGGTATGGTGCAGGAAAACTTGCATGAAAAACAATTACCTGCGTTGCCAAACTTTTGCCCAGGATAAACTACCAGAGAATATTAGAATATTTCTGTAAGTACCAGGAAAATCCCTCGTCCTTCTTCTGCACTGCAGCCTTGCTCTGTATTGGTAAGAGGGAGATGTCTTGTCTTAAGAATATCTTCCAGAGGCTCAATATATACGGCTCATTGTGGTACAAAATAGTTCATGCACATACGACAAAACTGCAGGGCTAAATTCTTGCTTGAAATCCCCTCTGAAAGGGCAGGCCATGGCGGAGGGGCTGATAAAATAGCATGGAAGCTCTCCCCACCTGAGTCTGCCCGGAGGAGCATGTGTGCTCGGAAGAGCGAGCAAACAAAACCCCTCTCCACGCACTGCATAGGCCTGAACTCAGGCTGCTCTTTTCGACAGCCCGAACGGCTTTGGGTCAACCCACGTTATTGGAAATGTATTCCCAGTAATTATGCAGCAATATTCTCGTGAGCCACTGCTTACCAGTAGTAGGTAGGGAGCTGTTGCAGACGACTGGATGCACACAGGCTATAATGTTTTACACTGTCCTCAGTTATCATTCTTCTCCTGCTGTAAACGCAGCTGAAGGGCATGATTTCCATTTAGAGAACATCATAGAACCAGGTCAAACATGAGGAATTAATTTTTTACCTGCCTAGTAACCTGACAGATCATGTAGTTCGATCCTTGTGAAATTATGTGACTAGACACAGCGCTCTTTGAAAGCCGAGGATTAGGATCTAGTTAGATAAAGCAGCAGGCAGGTGTATTAAAATGCAGTGATAAAGGTAGTTGCTTACTCTATCCTTACAGGGAAAATGAAATTAATAGGGAAAGCGTTAGTTATTTGACTGCAAATGTGGGAATTATTGGGGAAAGTGTTACTTCTGTGAGTGCGGATGTGGGAATTATTACTAATTGCAAGCGTAATTCCTTGATAACGATGCTGTAATGATTCTCTCTATTACAAGTGGTAATGCTGTCATTACGACATTACTCAAACTCAGATCCGTGGGGAAGCTCTGTAGGGTGAGCAGTGATTGAAAGTTCCACATTAAAGTAATTACCCTCGATCTTAAATTTAGACTGTGTGTGATATATATCTGATGTTCACTAGATTTCTTAAGGCTCCTCTTCCACAAGGATATTTCTCTTATCTGCACTGGGCTCTGGTTATTTTGTTCGTTTTACAGTAGATAATTGTTCAGGACATGTTTAAGGGTGATATTCAGAAATAAAAGAGTTTTGGCATTTTTACAGTGGTGACAATCGATAAATGAGCAGCTTATTTCTTATCTGTAATACTGTGTAGGGGAAAAGTATTATTCCTTATCCAGAGCTTTTCTGTTCCTGATGCCTCTGAGGTAGGATTTCAGGATCTTGGCTGAAACACACAGTGGCAATGTGAAAAATATGACATGAGTAGGTGCCAAAAACGTAATCCAGGTCTCACTTTGGTTCTGAAAGCCCTGGTGAAGAGGGCAGGGGATGTGAAGGACTGAGCAAGAGCCCTTCTGACTAGAGTGGAAGGGAGAGTTGTGGAGTCGGGCTTCCACACAGACTCCCTCTGCCCTTGTGCCTGTCTCGCTAACCCAAGGGCACCTCCAGGACTTCCTAAGGAAGGCAGGGCAAGCCCTTCCCCTGGGAAACACCGTTAATTCAATCCTCCCAGCGGCGAGGAGCCTGCTTGGTCAGGTATTTTAACTAGTACCTTCCACAGTACTTTAGAGTCAGTTCTTTGACAGCCAGAATGAGGCACATGGTGTCATGTGCAGATACACCTCTGTGGCAGGGACCAGGGAACATCACTGAAATGCAGTCAGAAAATAAAGGTGCTTTCTTCTGCTTACCCACTTTTTTTCTGTGGTGTTCCTGGTAGTAGCTGGGAACAGAGCGACTGCTATGCCCTGCCCTTGGTTTGTCCTTCACTGGAAGCTGTGCTGACATAAGTGCTGACATGGTCAAGGATTGCTATGAAATTGTAGGAACAACTCTGAAGGAGGATTTTATTCTGGCTTTTCTGTACCAAATGAAGGGAAAAGAAGCCTCCAAAATAATTCTTCGTTGCCCTAGAAAAATACAACGCACTTCAACCAGGAGATGAAGGAGCGGTGACAGCTGGACGATCTCCTGCTCTGGAGGCACTTGCAGAGCTTCAGAACTCTATTTCTTCATGAGGTCCTGATAAGGGGCTGCTGGCTGGGACCCCTGGCGGGGGCGGGGGGGCTTGCCCCCATGTGAGGGTGATGGCTGACCCAGCTGTGGGCCCTAAGGACTTCTCCCTAACCTCTCACTGCTCTTAACCTCAGTGACAATCATTTTCCTACTGAGCTTGCCCCAGTTAACTGAAGTTGGGGACTTGTCAGGATTCTCCTCTGGCAGAGAATTTTATACTTTGTTCTTCATGCATATTCTCCTTTGTAGAAATCCTCAATCTGTTTTCTTTTTAAGTGTACTTTTGAACACATTAATGATATTGGCAATTACTCAAAGAAAAACATATAATCAATGCTTGTTAGTCTGTGTGGTGATAAATTTAAAAAATACAGTCTGGGCTCGCTTGGAATTTATTGCTTCAGGCAAGGTGATAGCTTCAGCAATGCCACTTCCAAAGTCTGCGCTGTGCATTTATTTTCTCATTAGCATCTAGTTTCTATTGTATGTTTTGAACAAAGGTAACCTTGGAGTAGGAACACATTCCTTTCTGTCAGGAAGAACTTGTGATGCTGTTTCAAAGGTGCATGCATGATTGAGCAGCAATACATCACAAGAAGCTCTGCAAAGAAGATAATTCTCCATGGGCTGCAGCAGAAGAAAAGAAAAATCCAATTTTTTTTCTTTTAGATTACCGTACTTTGGGGGGGAGGGGTGTGGTAATTTATGTGTGTTGTGACAAGCTCTCTCAGATGGCAAGTAGACTGTTTGTCAACTCCTAAGTATCATTCTCCAAAATAGCAAAGATGGAATGATTTGCATTTTAGTAAGCTTTGATAAAAATCTATATTCCTTTATGAATGAGGGAGGCTGTTACCAGTGCAACAAAAAACAAAAACCCAGACTCATTTTAATAGTTCCAGAGAGGAATTTGAAAGAGTAGCTCTGGACTTTTCACTGCAGCATCCATTGCATAGTGTAAAACCCTTGGCAAAGCGCTGACCTGCGCTCTGGAGGAAGAGGAGCTCTGTGGTGGAGGGAGAAGGCTGCATGACCAAAAATGTCAATAAATATCAGTGGGAGACCTGGAAACGGCCTCTCAATGCTCCTGTTTTGAAAGCATCTGCATTCCAGCAGCATCTCTGAGCGTTAGACCCAGCCCAAGAAGGTCACTAGGAGAGGTCCTGTCTGTGGCTTGGACCAGAGCTGGGATAATAAGCACTACCCAGGACAGGAAAGAGCCATTCACCTGCCCAGAAACCACAGGGCATAGTTAGAACAGGTAAGAGGGAAAACACCGGTGGCAGAGCCAGGCATCAACCAGGATGCTGATCGCAGTACTCTCATTTTACAAAACACAAGCTGAGATCTTTAACAGCTTTGCTTAACCTCAGCCCTGTCTGCTCCAGCAGAACTGCCCTCCCACATCTGGGGTGAGCCCTGACGCCGAGGAGTGGCCTCTGCTAAAGACCCACCACTAGCTGGGAAACCTTTCATGTTTGGGAGGCTCATCAGTGCATGGGCAGCTGCCGCTAGTGCTGCCAGGATTTTGACTTAATGTGCCGTGGCTGAAGCTAACAGTGCTGTCTGCACCCTCGGTGGCCTCCTATAGATTAGCGGAGCTGTCCCTGGAAAACAATCACCGATGATGAACTGTGGGAAGAAAATCAGTTTGCTGTCTTTGATGGATTTTAATCACAGCTGAGATGGCTCTATCCAAGCTGAGGACGCTGTGTGCGGAGCGTTAGGCTGAGTACAAACAAGCTGCTCGAGCTCATCCCGCTGCAAAGGGAGAGCAGTGCCGGGGAATTCCAGAGGTATTAACGCACTGCACCAGCCAAAGCAGCTGGGTTGTGGCTTTCAGCTCTCGGTGCGAGCGAGCTGTGGTGTTGGCCCTTGCTTTTGTGCTTGTATTAGGATGGAGATAGAACAAGGAGCTGACTCCTGGAGCCTCTCACTTTGGGGATTTTTCAGTGATAGCAAGTTCGAGTCCCCCGCCTTCCTAGGCACAGGAGTCATGAGAACCTGCTTCAGTGGGAAATGGGGCTGTTCAGCCCTGTGCCAGGTTGATCCTAAAGGGTAAACTGCTATCAGAGGAGTTACTGCTTTAAGGATAAACTTCTGGTGTGAGGCACGGTATAGTTGCAACACAAAAAGACGGCTCTTGGCTTGAAGAGCATTAGCTCTGCAGTCAGCTACAGCTGTTCTGGCTCGAAAGACGGTATTGAATGCCTGTTTCTATTCATAAAACTTAATGTTTTTAAAATAATACTAATTTTAAGGCACTTCCAAACACATTAAATTGGTAATAAAGATGACATGCAAAGAATCATCCAAAATTCTTCTGTTTATGTCTAGAGTATAAACAGCTTTATTCAGTAGTTCCTGCATGGGGTATTCAAGATTTTCAACTGACAACAGAAATCCACATATGGCTCAGGAAAGTGTTGGCATGCTCTTGTGTGCAGTTTGTTAAAACTGTATGATAGACGTCTTGTTACTTAGAAAATCCTTTTCCTTTCCAACACTTATGCTGTGGTTTAAAAGCTGAGTTTTAAAAACTAATTGGACAAGGCCAAGGATATAATTAGATTAATACTTAGGCAGAAGAGTTGTCTTGTATCAGGAGCTTCTCGCTATCCCAGGCTGAGATGAGCTGGTGCCATTATTTACCACTCACTTTGTCGAGCCGCCTTCCCCCCTGCTCTCCTGGGGGTGATGCTGACTGCCCAAATCATCAGAGCTGCTGGTGGTGATGGCAGGATGCAGAAGGTTAGCCAACATTTGGTCGCTCGGAAGGCTGATGGTTCATAGCTGTTAACCAGGGCATTCAGTAATCATGTTCTTTCTGGCCATCAAATCAATCACATCTTTAAAAGAAGCAGAAAATAATTCATTTAGGAAATGAGAATTTTCACAAGCTAAAGTTTTTTTTCATTTTTTTAGGGAATTTAAATCCTCTCCTTCCCTACATAGAAAAGTTTCAAAGGAACATCTTCCAGTTTTCTTGCACTTGCTTCCTTGTAAAGTCAAAGATGAACAAAAACTTGCTGAAGGCATCCTGCAAAAGTAAAACAAGTCAAATCAGGCCAAGTTGGTTTTTTTTTTTTTTTTGGCTTTGGTAGGTGTGTAACAACATTATGATTTCTACATAATAGCTTATTTTTGCCATTCAAACATGTGCAGCATGCACAAACATGACTCTCCTGCACAATCTTACCGTGCTTATTTAAGCCTCGTTTTAAAAATCCAACAAGGATGTTTTTTCATTAAAGAACAATAAATGTGGAATGGAGAGCAGAAAAGTGACTTCATTTATTCAGTGACTTCATTTCTTTCTGAAATCTTTCCTGTAAGTGGAGAACATGTACGAACGTTACGCATTGAAGTACCCCAGACTGTAAATATGGGTAACCAGGCAGGAACGTTCCCTTCTTCAAAGCTTATTAAAGATTATTACAGCTTTGGTGGCAGGAATTTTCTTGTCTTTGCTAATTCCTGAGTGGGAAAAAGATCTAAAAATTAAGGAAAGAAGACGGGCTCCACAGGACTGCTCGAAACCTCCACAGTTCAGACGAGAGCTGCAGCACTGATGATGGTTAGGCGCTGCCTGTGCATTTTCTGTTGCCATTCCCAGTCAGAAACTGCCTCCAGAATCAAAGCAGCTTACCAGATCTCTGTCATTAGGGAGAAAGCATTGCTCATGTCCAGTTTGCTCCTGATACTGCAAACATTAGTGGAACTGAAACCAGTCTGGTGTCTTGAGGTCCACAGTCCGGTCGGTAACGAGTTACACCCATCTAAACATGGTCCCACCACCCTGGCATCAAGGAGCTGCTGTCCTAAAGGCTATTCTGTGTCTGTGAAGTGGGGGTTTTCACCTGTAGCTCAGCCACCTCCCGATCCCCTGCACCAGCCGCAGCTGTATCAGGACTCAGGTCATTCATCTTACATCTGAGATTATCAGTCTGCAGCTTTCTGGATCTTGTGCCTTTCTGCCTTCGCCTGGACCATTAGTGACTGGGGTGTATGTCTGGGCTCTCCTAGAGACATGGGTCAGGGACCCTGGCAGTGCAGGGTGAATGATTGGACTCGGTGATCTTGAAGGTCTCTTCCAACCAGATGATTCTCTGAAAAACACAAATGTTACTTCCTTCAACTTACCCTGGACTTGCAACTGCCTTTCCCACCTACGCTGTAACTTGTTGGGCCTCCCTTTATGCTTTTACCTGCCTCGCTGTTATCACACATCAAAGATATGTGCCGGCTCCTGACTAAACACAAGGCATGCTCTGGCGTATTTCTCTGCGAAGTGCCAGGGGCCGAGGTCTCCCCTCGCCTCCCTGCGTGGCTCTGCTTTGATCTGGCAGGAGCTGGGTGCACAGGCACCTGGGGGAGTGGATCAGCTTACCGGGGCTCTGCCTCCTCTCCCTCCCAATTATTACGGGAAGCAGCAGCTTTTACAGTGTAAATGAGAGAGTTGAAAGTGGCTGTTGTCAGAACGTTCCTCTTAATTCCATGACGCAAGCCTTGCCTGTCAAAGTAGTTGTCCCTCATTAGGCACAAGCATCATTTAGCACATGGAGGTATCAACCAACGGCAGGTATCCCCCCATGCTGAAACTATACATTTGAGTAATTAGAGCTCATCTCGGTCCTGAAGAACTTACAGTTGGAGCTTGTACTCAAGACTCACAGGGAACTTCTTCAACAGGAATTTTCCAGCTGTCAAACCTGAGTGGTTTTGTGGAACTGACTTCCCAGACGTCTGACAGAGCACGTGCATGTCAGACTGGCTGCTCTTTCCTAGAAGCCCCTGCCCTCCCAAAATCCTGTACAAACTGAATAAGCAGTGTAGGGTTTCAATTGCATGAAAAGGCTGCAGGGCTTGGCCAAAAATGATCCCGGAAATTTTGGGGTCTTTTGCTGAAACCAAAGTCTGTTTTACTGTCAAGTTCTATTTAATGTCTAACAGAAAAGATGGAGGTGATCTACCTTGGAGAGCAAAGGGACTGAATGAGTTCCCCAGGGTCCCACAGGTGCTCCAGAGCAGCAGCTGATTTGAACTTATAGCTCCTGAATACTAGTAGGGCCTTAACCGCAGAATGATCTTTGTCTTGTTCAGTTAACACAATCCCAGTTACGTGCTGGCTGACCTAAACCCCTGAAAATCAAAGCAAAGCTCTAGCTCAGAAATGAAATAAAATACTGGAATCACTCAAGCCCTAGTGAATTATTAATATTAACCATTTAAAGAAAAATGTCCCTGTTTTAGAGGAATGGCTTTTTAAGAAGTGTTTTCAAAGGGCAAATGTTCATATTCATGTGGATTTTTTTTTTCCCCTTAGTCATTCAATAACCAGACTGCAGGGAGTTGTCTCTGAGAAAGCTGCTTTGACTCTTACTCTGAATCCTTTATCTATAATTTGCTAACAAATTTCAGCATAAGCGCAGTAAAAATGTAAGCGTTTGACTAGGGAATGGATTAAAAATAATAATTTTCCTTCTTTTTGTTTCCTCTCTTGGCACTTGTTAAGAAACGTTTGAACACACTGAAGTGTTAAGAGATTGAGAGCTCGTTAGAATAGGAGAGGGGCTGCTGTTTGAGGGGAGGCAAAGAAGAAAGTAAGGAAGGAATCTGAAGCAGCTTCCTTTCCAAGGATGATTAAAAGCATCTCAATTTGAGGGAAAATGAATGTCCTTTCAGATCTTCCTGTTACACACTTCAAAATCAAATGAGCCAGAATATTTGTTTGGCTGCTTCTATGAGCATCAGTCTTTTATGTCTGCATGGGGACACTGGACCTGGTGCGCACGTGCCCAGGCTAATTGCACTGGTAATGGTCTCACTGCAGCAACTGGATCCAAAGTTTGATGGATATTTAGAAATAATGGATGCGTTCATAGGAACTGGGATTGGCTGAAACCAGGATGAAGTGTTCAAATATCTAGCTTACAGCCGATGATTCATGCCTTTTTGATAAGGACATTTTGCATGAAAAAGGCTTCTCTTTTCTCAATCATTAATCAGCTTCTGTATTTATTGCTCAATAGCCCTTGCTCAGCTCTGGTTAGGTATCTTCAGGGATGGCTTGTCCCAGTGCTTCTGATTTTTTTGTACCATGCATCCCCTGCAGTCTTCTCAAACGCCGTAATCTATGGGATCAAATCAACTTTAGAGAAGAAGGGTAAAGTCAGCCAGCTCTAACACAAGAGCATTCCCTCTGTCACGCTGCTTGCTGGCTTGGGTAGAGGGGGACTTCATACCACATCTGTCTCTAGGAGCACAGAGTCTACCAAAGCTGGTGTAAGGGCAGTGACTGGGATGTCTCTCTGTGTGTGTATGCCACGTATCAAAGGACTGGGGCAGGTTCTCCATGGGTCCAACCCACTGGTGCCAAATAAGGACGGACTGTTTGGCCGCTCTCTACCCATGTTATGTTGGATCTGATTGTTATGACTCTGAAGCCTTTGGGATCCTGAGAAGCCCACGTTTCATTTCACAACAGCATACAGACGGGGAAAGTCTGTTTATCGTTGTCATGTTCTGTGGAAAGGACTTAATGGGAATGTTTGCCTTGGACTTTTAGTATTATTCAGATATAGACCTGGTTTAGCTTGGATTTTAAGCAAGAAATTTGCCTCAATTCTACTCTTGTTTGCATTTCAAGTTTTACCCATATAAGCACTAGTACAGATGGCGCTAATGCCACTGAAGTCCTGCCAGGATGTGGAGATGCAGCAGGCACAGGGACCAAACTGAGGTCCTGTTCCACCCCAGCTGGAGTGAACGTACCACGTGTGGATGCTCCGGACTGGGGCGGTTCGTTTCTGTGACCCTGTCACACCCAGCTAGTTAAAGGGGACACTTGTAATGACTTCGAATGGTGACCCTCAAATGAAGATACCCTGAACTCTTAAGCAAACCGTGCAAAAACCTGATTACTTGGCTAACGTGCGCCTTGACAGGCAGAATTCCAGAAATCCAGGGAATTAAACAATAGCCTGGTATGGATTAGTGTTGCTGGCTTTGAAAAGCATAGCTGTATATTTTAAGGACTGAATTAAGCCATTTAAATTATCTAGCCTGACTTGTGTAACATCATAGAGTCTTCCTTCCTTACATTCTAATTGAGACAATATATATCCTTTAGGTATAAGGACCAATCTGTCACATCCCCCAAACAGGCTGTTCACCTACAAATTGTCCTCAGTCTTAAAAGTGCATGTAGAGGTGCTGATGCCTCTACGTCCTGTTGGCAAGTCCACAAAATTGGCTTTGGTGTTCAGCCTAATGTGTGAAATTGAGCCTGGACACTGAGAAACTGGATTGCCCATGTAGGACATAGAGGTGACCTGGCTTGAAACTTGGCTTCTTGTCACTGTAACATGTATTCTTCACCTTAAAAAAACCAACCAAACAAGCAACAAACCCCACCCCCATATTTCCAGCTTGTTTCCACATGATCTCAGCCAGTCTCACTATGGTGGCTGTAGTGATGCTAACACAAGCGTGTGTATTAGGAGTAGTAATTTTCTGCTATAACTTTTCTGGTTGAGCAATAAAATAACCCGTATCAGCATATGACCAAGTACTTTTTAGCACACAACTGCAAATGGCTTTATCAGAATTCTCAATTAAGACAAACCCAACCCCAGCCTTAAATTCAAAAGCCTATTTATTGGCAAAACTCGTTAGCTTGTCAGTTCGTTAAATATTCCCAGGACTAAACTCACATCCCCAGAAAGGACAATGCCAAACGTGGAGTTTTAACACCGCTGTGAGAGGGGTGGAATTCATTCTTTCTCTGGCTAATGTATTTCCAACACTGTTTTGCATCCTTATGACTCTGGGGAACGGTGTCTGCAAAGTACATGATTAAGGATTATCGTCATGATTTCAGAAGGCATTCTGTTACACCAAGTAATAACTCACTTTCCACCATTATGCGCACCGATATTACTGTCGGAACTATAAACTAGGCTTTGGCCCTTGCACCACAGGGGAAGAGGAGCCATAAACTAGCACTAAGCACGGTGTATGCTTTTTTCCACTCATGACTTGTATAGCTGGTAGAGCCAAACAAGCCCGTGGACTAGAATTGCAGTCCTGCCCTAGGCTTGGCACTCTGGGCAAAACAAGGCTGTTCTGTTACTCTAAGGTGTTTCAGTTTATGGTTTGAGTTGTCTGTGGGTTTGTAAGACAGTCTTATGTTTTCCTGGAGGCGCTATTTTAATTTTGAGGGCAAATCATGACCGGTGTTGGATTTGTCTCTTTAATGAGATTGCTCCGGGTAGGAGTTGTTCTCTGTTAATTAAAACATTCACTTGGACTCAAACTTGAAGCGCTGTTTGGAAGCAGGAGAGCAGCAGCCCTTGGGTGTGGGTGTGGATGTGAGATGGAGGCTGAGGTTGGCAGGAAGGTGGAGCTTTGGGGCAGAAAGAGGTGCATGAACCTTCACTCTTTCAATCCCTGCCTCTTCAGTCTCCCTGCAAGCCACCTCATGTGCAATGAAATGATGGCTGTCATGTCAACTTGCAGGGTATTACAAGGGGCTCTCACTGCTTATAATCCCCAGACACAAAAAGGGAGACCTAGCCCCCATCTCCCAAGCTGGGAGGAATGTTTTCATTACTATGTTAATTCAATCTCTCCTCTAATAGTGATACTTTAATTGCTCCTCTGTTTTCCTCAGACATAATCCAATTCCCTTTGGCCTCCTAGTTTATCCACACATTAATTGGGTTATTGCCTTGTAAAACAGAAGGGCAAATATATCACTTAAATTTTATCACAGACAATTAATAAGCATGACTGAGATTTTTGAAGTGCCCTAATGCAATTAGGTGCCAAGAATTTCAGTGGGATCTGGGTACCTTCCTGCATCACACCTACTTGGAAAACCCCATCCCAGACACATAAGGAAAATTATATTTCTTCACTCTACACTGAGCACTTCAGAGTTTCTCCTTTCAATGTGAATTCCTGATTTTACAGTCTTTAATCTTGTAAATCTGCTTTTGATCTAATCAAGTAAAATTCCTTTTGATTTCCTTGATTAAGAGTTGCAGGGTCAAAGCCTTTGAAGTACAGCTGAAAGCTTCAAAGTATTAAAAAGGCAGAGACAGGGCTTGGGGGACTGGTAATGGGACACCCAGCTTCTCACGTCCAGGACTGCAGTCCCTGTCAATAGTGACTCCACACTTCCCCAAGCTTGTGGCTGCAGGACTGGTGTGGATACCCCGAAATCTGATGGGGCTGCTGAGTAATAGCCTTGTTCAGCAAACTCAGAAAGCTCTGAAGCTTTCCCATCTCGCCACATCAGCTTGCTGCGGAAAGGAGCTTATGCTGGCATGGCCGGGTCTACACTAGTTATTTAACAAGCAGGCACCTCTGAGCCTCTCCTGTTTTGTGGGTACTTATGTCCTGTGAATTTTTATTACCTGTGTCAAGGAACACTGGACCAGGATAGCAGCAATGAAAATTTTTAGAGAAAAAACACAAGTGGACCATCAAGAATTCATTTTCATTTAAGCAGCACAGTGAAACACCAGGACTGAGCACAGCATGGAGATCTTACCCGCTCCGTGGCTGTTTCAAGCACCACTCATAGCAGCTTGGTCAGAAACACCCCTCACTCGTAACCAAAACCGCGCACCCTGCAACTCCTTTGGCTGGCATTTCTTGGAGGCAACAGGTTGCTGCAGGAAGGGAGGTGTCTGCTGCACCCTCCCACAAGTTCCTAGTGACACCGGTGTTGGGTAACGATGAACAAACAGCCACCATTGCTGCAGAGCCTTCGTAAAGGAAACGCGTGTGCTCAACTAAGCCCTCTTTATTGTTACTTACATGGGGCATGAATCAACCAGCATAAAAGCCAATAGCACATGATCAAAGGGTGAATACTAATGATAAGAATGTTCAATTGGGCCACGGGATATCTCTTCCGTGCCAGCAAAGGCATTATAACCATGCCCTACCCACAGCGCGTCTGTGTAGTAACGATCGATAGTCTTCAAGCTAGCAAGGGAGAAATAGGAATTGCCAAAGCAACATGTGCTTTGTACTCTCTCTTCCTATAAAACACGGAGTGAATAAAACTGACAGGGATCATTTTGCTTTGAGTGGTTTTCAGATAAAAACACCTTCCACCCAAGCTTACGTAGGATAGGTGTAATAACAGCCAGGGAAAAACATACGCTTCGTAGAGCATTGCAGGATTTGCTAAAACTGAAACTAGAAAGAAGTTACGAGTGGCGTGAGAGAGGTGGGGACAGGTACTCCTTGGTGTGGCTCAAGCAGGGAATGAAAAGCCCTGGTGAATGCAGGGCAAGATGTCTATAAACGCAGTGCTAGATTACTGTGATAGCTTTGCTCGACCTGTAACATACTGTACGCGGCACATCTTCAGGTGTCAGAGAAGAAACAGGTCTCATACTAATGGCTAAGGGATCTGCTGGGAAGGTGCACTGCATCTGCCTCATGGAGGGTCATAACATCTCATCTCCTCCCAAAGAGGCTGATGCTGGCTGCCGCAGGATGTTGGTTTGGTTAAACCGTGAAAACTCAAACCAAAGAGAACTGGTCCAAAATTATTTTCTTTATTGGAATCTTTCTCAGTTAATGTAACTTATGGATTTAGATTCAGCCTCAAGTAACTTTCACTGACGTGGATTTGGGCAGTACCATATTCCAAACTTCAACGGAGAGAGGGATAGTGAGCATTCTGCATCGCTTGGGTGATTTATGGAGCTAGGCAAAGCATTCACTCTTTCCTCCTCCACGAGGAAAATCAACCCTATTGCTGACTGGGCTTCCGTGTCTGTTGAGCAAAAATTACTTACATCTGGGAAGTTTCTCCTGTGAGAATGTAGAGATATGCTATTCTAGACAGGCTGATCAGTCTCTGGAGGGGCTGGATTCTCCATCAGTTACAGACAAATCTGCGGTATCTCAAAGGTACAGTTGTCCAGACAAGCTGAGAGCTTTATGTGGAGTGTCTCTGACCTGTTACACTAAGTCGACCATCTTAAAACCTAAAATCTTGCGTGGCGTCTATAGTTCTTCCATTTCCAGGAAACCCCTTTACTTTCCGTAGCGAAAGCCTGGGTGACTAAAGCAAACCAAATGCTGCAGTGAGGAATGTGCCACCCAGCTGTGATTGTGCGAAGCACCCATGTTCCCCTTCTCCGCTCTGAAAATATTAAAGGAATCACAGCCTTGTTTCAGCTCAGCTGGGGTTCCCCGAGCTCGCTTTACCCAGTTACCACCGCTCCTGCCCCTGGCTGCGGGCGTTCAGCTGTGTGTGTGTAGAGAGGGAAGCGTTCGGCCACCCGTGTTGTATTCAGAGACAACAGCTCGGGAGCACCTGAAGTGGCCTGGCCTCAGCACGACGCCCGACCAAGCGGCGCTGTGCCAGGGTGTCTGGGAGCACAGGCTGAGCTTTTCGTAGGCTCGTTGCTGTTCCTGCCGGAGGCTTCGCAGGGGTTTTGATGCTACTCAGCTGCACGCTGAACCAGCCAGCTCGTGAGACTGAGCGGCGGGGTTTCCCTTGAGGAAACTTCCCCAGCATTTCATTTGAAAAATAATAAAAAGGAAACCGGGAGATTTTCTCTGTAGCGGTGGGTTTGGAAAAGGGGGAAATGACTGCAGTCGTGCTCTGTTAAATGCTCACTGCCACAGGGGAAGGGATGCTGCTGCTGCTAAATTTGGGGTGGATTAAAACTCCCTTGTAGCGGAGGGCAGAGCGTGTTCATTTGGAGCCTGGAGTCTGTCCAAAACTGAAATGCAGAGATCCAGATCAAGCTGCGATTCTGACAACTGCTTGATTCAGTCCTTCCATCGCTCTCCCTGCACAAAAAACCCCACAAGTTTTGGTCTTAAGCCTTTGGTCTTGCTTTTCTTTTTGACTGAGTGCTTGTTGCAGGTAAATGCTGTCAGAAAAGCTTGTTCTATTTCTTGAAAACTTAGAAGTCCAGGGACTCATTTTATGAATTTTTTTTTTTTTCTTCACTGCAGGCTTTAGAGCTTACGTGAAGGGCCAGGACATACTTGTTGGGTGTCCTAGCTACAAAAAATACCTTAAATAACATCTTTTATAGCCTGATAATCTTTATTTGTGGTTGAGCTTTTTAATACCTTTCAGTTTATTAGCTCTGTATATGGAAAACACCCTAAAATCTGATAATCTGCAACGTCTTTACTCAGGCTGTTGAGTTGATTGCACTTTACAAGACTTTGTGACAGCTTAAGTACTTCACTGAAGCTATAGCTATAACAACATTATTGCTAGGTTATTGGCATTAAATATAACAGTAGCCTGAATGTTTTAAAATTGTTGCATACATTAGAAACGGGATTAAATATATAAGAGATTATGCTGGAATTTATTCACTGTTCTTAATACAGCACCGTGCCCACATGAACTGGGAAAACCTTGATCGTTTTGCTAACAAGAAGGTGAGCTCCCATCAGATTTGCACAGAATTGGGCTCACAGAAATAGCTTGAGATAGAGAAATCAGAATATTGTTTAGGTAGGCAGCTGATCTGCCTCTCTTAGGTAAGGGGGAGCTGGGCTCCAAATTCAGAGCAGCAAAGGGAAGTATAGCACTGATTTCCTCAAACTGTTTCCCCAAGGACCAAGGAGTCCTGGGGAATTGGGCGGTTTCCCCCAGGGATTTTCCTGGTCTGCTCTTTGAGAGAGTTTAGCTTGGCTCCATTCTCTGTAGAAGAGCTGTCTGGATTCAATGGTCTAAAACCTCTGAGATCAGCAAGAAATTAGCAAGCACAGATGGGAAATTGAGTCCTGTCACTAACTTTGAACAGGCAGTGTAAGATCTCAGGGATAAATGAGAAGGCTTAAAGGAAATGTGGTGCTTAAAGGACTTTATTACTTACATTCTGTAGCACTGATTTTGATTAATAGCTCCCTAATGCTGGAAGCACCATATACAGATCAGAGAGAGCTCCGCAGACTGGAGCTATACAGGGCCCCCAGAGCTCAGTCTAAGGAGCTCAATCGTAAGATAAATCATGTGGTGGTAAAAAATGGGATGGTGGAAATGGGAAAGAGGCCAAAGGTGTTAAAGATGCAGGTAATCTATTATCTATTAGATCCGTTTCAGTTAGGATCAGCCATGGTGCATGCTCTGCGTGCAGAGGTGTTATTCTGGGTTGCTGCCCAGGTACATCTGAATGGAGTTGAGTCCAGGGTGCTGAAAATTGTGATTGTGATGCAGATTGAGTCACTCTCTTGTGTGCCATGGCACAACTTCTCTAGTCCAGAAGGACCATCTGAGGCTGAGAGGTTATTTGACTCCTAGGGATGTACAGACTGTAACTGTGCCATCTACACTTGCTCTGTCACTCTGAAAAATCAGCCGTTTGGCTGGCACGGAAACGTGAACTTTCCGTTCGTGCCAGCTGGTGCAGTGTAAGTTTGAGGACTGTTTTAGCTGGAGACATCTGTGGAGGTGGCAATAGCAGCTGAAGCTTTATCAGTTATTTCAGATCTCTAGGTGAATGATTTGTGGGCTCTGTTTATGACCTTGAACTGAAGATGACCACTCTACAGTCTCACTATAAGCCTTATTGGGACCTTGTGAGTAAAGTGTTATCCCGAGCCAAGGGCTGTGAGCCTGAGTTGTCATGCAAGCCACAACCAGCCCTGCTTTCCCTGGCCACAGCCAGCCCAACCCCTGTGAGATTCATGAGCCAAATTCTGATCTCAGTTATATTTGTGGAGTTGTCCCATATTTGCCCTGAATAAATCAGCCTTATGCTGTTCAGGAAAGCCAGCTAGGATGTGGTCCCAGTTAAGTCAATGGGAATGATGCCATTGACTGTAGTGGGTTTGGGTTTCATCTGCAGTTGAGAGCTTTCAGTTTAACCATTTCCTGCTGGAGAAGGCAGTACTGTCCCAAACCTGAAATACAGACTTGGCATCCTCTAAACCAGGTGGCTCTCATCTAAAAGTGCATTGCATTGCCCATAAAAACTCCAGCAATATTTGGTTGGCCAGGATGCTGCTTCCCTTTCATGCAGAATCAACAGCTCTAATTAAGCATGATGACAAAATACGAGGACTTCAATGTAATTATGGCAACGGCACCACCTGCCTCTAATTAAGCTGCCAAAACATTTGGTCTAAAATGGTGCAATGAAGAAGAAGAAAAAAATTATACCCAATATTTTGGCAAGGCAGCAAGAGGCTGGCTTTCCTCACGTAATTAGCTTTAACAAAGTGCTGTTAATCTGATTTCTTATTAATAGACTATTTAATCTTATAGCCGTCTGACAAGACTCTGAGCTGCCTCTGGTTTCAGTTTCTACCAAAAAAGATTTCTAACAGTTTTAAGGGATATATTCATGCGAGAAACATTAGATGTTCTTATTTGCATTGTTCTTCCTGAGAGCCCCAAAGGTTACATTCTCTGAATTCACTGCGCATTTAAGCTTTTCATTAAATTAGAAGCCAAAAGAAAAGCTATTTTTTACCTCCCTCTTCCTAATTCCTCATATAGAGAAGTCACTGGTATGACTAACTGGGGGGAGGAAGAGGGATGCCCGGGAACCTTACAAGCTCTGCACATTTTAGAGCTGCTGGTCAGCTGGCAGAAAGTATCAGCTTTGTGGGCTGTGATGCCCTGGGGTGTTTGGTGGCTAATGGCCTCCCCCTAGAAGTGCTTCTCGGGTTGGATTCAGCGACAATGAGGAGGGGAATATAATGTGTAACCACGGCAAAGCAGCCCAACCGCTTTTTCAGGACTTGTGTGGCCATTTGGGTTTCAGAGCTGTTAATGTAACCTGGCACATTAAATCAGACATGATCAACACTGTAAAAGAGCCAAGCACACCACCAGTACAGATGGGTGGCAGATAATTAAAGCAGCCGTGGCTGAGCAATGTAAAACTGCTGATCCGACCACGCTAATATACGGGATGTACCCTTCTGAAAATCAGCATCTGAATATACCAGGACGAAAACAGGTAACTGAGCTCACTGGAGGGGCCAAACCTTTAAACCAAGGTTTCAGCAGCTTTCTTGTGTCCTGCCTTGGCTGCCTTAAATTTTCTTTGGGCTTGACTCTTCTACCGCCTTGTGTTCCCTGTAACAATCGGTGCCTCCATAAAGGGGGTGCACGTAGTTTCTGCCAGCCCGGTGCTTTGTCTGTTCACTTGACTTCTCGGGTGTCTTTCCTGTAGCAGCGTCTGGGCTGGATTATCTGCTCCCACTCCAGCTGCAAAGTCTTTACTAGCTTTAAAATTCGGAGGAGTTTCAAGAAAGTCCGAGAACTTGGCAGCCCTCGGCTGTTTGTGAAAATGACTGTTAATTCAAGAGATTTGTTTCAGTTTTCTCAGCCTGAAGTAATAACAGCAGTGCTCTCGTATCTGCTGTATTGCTGGGACAGTGGTGAGATTTTAGCATTTGAGAAAAGGCTTCCTGGTGCCGCTCCCTGCTCTGTCGGCGCAGATTTGATGGCACGAATGATACTCCCTTTGTCGGCCACAGCCTTTATAGCTGTGCGCTCACACACCCTTCAGAGCTGGGTGCAGAAGTCCGTTTGTTATCTCCGGGCTCCCTTTGTGCAAGCAGTAGGTTGGTTACGCAGTACATCTTAACAGATTTACTAAGTAAAAACTTAGTTGATGGGTTGTACCATGAGCCGCCAGGCGAGAGGCAGCAGTGGAAAACCACCTCCAGATTCCACCTCCTAACACCGCTCGAGCTGTGGGGCGTCTTCAACAGGCGCATTCTGTACAGCTGCTTGATAAGAAGAAAAGAGGAGGGTCAGAGGTCTCATTTCATGCTGACAGAGCGCGTGGCTCAAAACTCCGATGCGGTGAGTGTCCCGCGTGATCCGCTGAGGCAGCGGGAATGGCCAGTTACTCACCACGCACTGGGGCTCCAGTGACAGTAAGAGCCGGGATCTCTGTTAATTCCCCAATCTTGTCAACACACCGCCCTGCTACTCCAAAACAACAGCAACAACCCTTAGGTGACCTCAACTCTCCTATGCTGGACTGGCAGATGAAATGCTTATGACTGATTTTTTTTCTTCCCTCCACTCTCTCTCGTTTATCAAATATGTTTTCAGGTGCAGATTTGGGAATACCCTGTGTTTACTTTTGCGTGCGTGCGGTAAGATTTGTTTTCTTAAGAGCTGATCCAAGAAAAGAACAAACGAGCTCCTGAGCCGGTCTATAGGAGGAGGTGGCTCGGGTCAGTGTAATGTTTTCCGTGATTAAAGTACACACTGCTGAGTAAATACAGGGAGGAATTATCTATTTTTTGACTAGCTGCTAATTACAGCGAGCTACTTCCTGACTGTGCTTCCTTTATAAAAGTTGAAAGTCAGATCCCTCAAAATTCTCGTATTTGGTTCCTTTGGAGAAAATGGTGTGGTAAATAAAACAAGTAGTACCGCTCTAGTTTGTGTCGTGCTGCTTCTGCATGCTAAGCTGAAGTTCCCCTGAGATAATTTGACAAGAAGGCCATTAATGCAAATTTAAGCGTGACCTAGAAAGGATTTATTTTCCATGTACCACACTGATCCTTTGCTATTGTTGTTTGTTTTTCTTTGTTTTAAACTGCCTAGTGTTTCAGGGTTGCCTTTCCTTATTTTCATTTCCTTTTTTTTTTTTTTTTTTTTAAATCTCATGACCATAGTAGCTTAAGTCACCTCAAAAGAAATATGCTTTCAAATAAACTGTTGGAGTGAGAAATGAAAATGTTGCATGTAAAGAGTGGAGTTTATCCAGCAAACACTTGGTATAGTTTGGAAAAGCTGTCTTTGCAGGCAATTAAGAAAAGTTGACTTTAATTTCTTTTACTAGAGAACTTGTGTGCAAATCTACATTCTAGATACCTGAGCTCTCCCAGCAGATGTGGTCTCCAAGCCCTCTGTTGTCTAACCGTGCCAACTGGCCAGCGGAATTAAGTAAATACTAACAAACCCCAGACTATTGCAGACAGCGGGATTAAACATTCTTTTCTCAATTGCTCGGTTTTGTTTCTGGAATTTCTAGGTATAATGTAATTTTGGGGAACTCTAGCTCTGACGTTCCTCTGAGATATCTAATGTAGAAACAAGCAAGGAACCAAGCCAAACACTTGAGAATCTCAGCACCTTGGGGGTTGGTTATACCTTGTAAAGAATAAAAACGTCACAGTTACCTGCCTCCCTTCAGCCCTTTGCAGGTCACTTCAGGGCTCTTGCTATTTTTGCACCATAATAGATATGGAAATAAAGTGTATAGCCTTTCCCAAAGGATCTCAAAGCCCTGTGCCATCTACTTGCACTAAGCCCTCTAAAAATATGCCATTGCTCATAAGAGAAATAAATCTAGCCGGTTTCCAGTTAAGATGTGGCCTGTTGGGATGTGTTGGTGAAAACCTCGCTGAGCCTGTGCAGTTTTTTTTCCCCCTTGGCTTGCTGGTGGCAGAAGAAAAATGGTGACTTTCGGCTCCCAAGCGTGCTGGGAGGTTGTTGCTGATGGTGGCACTGGGACCGCAGGCAAGGGCGCGCACACCATTCACTTCTGGGTTAGTTAATATTTCTCCCTTTCAGGTCGATACCTCTGCTTTACATTCGGCTGAAGAGAATGCAAAATACTTTCCTGTGTGGAGCAGTGGGGGCAGTGAGCCGTCCTGAGGCGGAGGGAAGTTAAACGACTTGAGGTTACAGACTAATTGAAGCAAAGGCAGATGGAGGCGCGAGTCCCGCCGGAGCCAGGGCTGTGACACCAGCGCTCCCGCTCCTGCCCAAGGACGCGCGCTGGGAGCGATGCCGCCAGGCAGCGAGCTCTCCCTGACACCGTGCCAGCTTCTGCTGCCGGAAAACACATCCAGTGTCCAGCCCGCTTGACCCTCTGCCTGAGTAACTTGTTTTGCCATTTGTCACTGCCAAATGTTTCTTTATTCTGCCTCAGCCACTTGGTTCACCACTCATTTGACTCCCTGCATAATTAACTTTGCCAGCCAATTGACTTGCTGTATAATTATCTTTGCCAGTCGCTCTGGTCTCTGCATGTTAATCCTGGTGTCTAATGGGCCACGGGGCAGGGTGCAGCTCGCTGGGGCCAGCCGCAGGTGCCTGCCAGCCCCGGCACCCACCAGGCACCGCCTGGCATGGGGGGACAGCCCAAGAGCCACCGGCACAGGCGAGACCTCGCTGGGCTGGGACCCCAGCAGGGCCAGGACAGCTGCAGAGACACACGGACACTTGCTGCTTCTCTTTCCTGACCTGAGTTTAACTCTGCTTCCCAGCAGTGTCCCCCTGCAGCCCTGCCCCTCCTCATTTAATTGCTCTCATTTCATACCGTGTCTGTCTGCCTTTGTCAGCTTCTCCAAGGCGCTTCCCCGCGTGCTTTACAACACTCTGGTTGTGCAGGCTACCCCTTCGCTCCCCAAACGTCCTGCAAGGCATCCACAAATTCTTTGTTCAGCTTCAACTGGGAGGCTGTTTTCGCAGGATGCCTTGGAAAAATTATCTGACTTACAGTGACAAGTGTGAAGAGCAGTTGCAGACAGTTTATACATCCTCCTCAGGGAAAATAAACCTGTTAGTGTACGCCATATGTTACGAAGAAGTGGCTCTCAGCCACGCAGCTGAAACATTAGAGCCTTTCCTTGACTCTTTGTTTGCTCGTCTATTTGTCTTCAAAGCAGGAGCCCCTTACAGCTGACACTTCTCCTTCTGTCCCGTTTGCCAAATAGCTGTGGACTTTAAACAACGTAGATAAAAGTTTGGGATGTTGTCGGGAATAAATAACGTCGTGCCTGGATTTATCATCTAACTGCAGAATAATGTACTTTGGAAAATGATCTCACCTGCCTGCCTACCGTTCAGAGGGGTTCGGGTTCCTTGGTAGGGGCTCTTTGCCTTTAAAGTCTCTCTAGCCTGTGCTTTGTTCTGCCCCTTCTGCCCAACTTCAGTCTAGCCCTGCTATTGCTTAATCAAATTTTGTACAACTTCATTCCCTGTTGGATACACTTCAGCTCTAAAAACACAATCCGGCACCGAAACCAAACAGACTTCCAATCTCATTTTCCCCGATGGTGTTTTCTAGTTTGGACAGATAAAAATCTATTGCTGGGATTTTGGCCTCTCTGTATGCTTTTATATTGACTGGTTATTTCACAGTCCAGTTATCCTCCTTGCTTAGAAGACCTATAACAAGTTCTTGCAAAGAGCTTTTTAAAATCCTCTCCTAGGGCTTGATGTTTTGCATTTGTATGTAACCAACAATGTCTCACAGAGCTTATTTTTCTGAAGTATCAAGGAAGATAAATCCCCAAATGCCTTTCTGAGATACAAAGGTGCAAGTCTATACTGTGCAATCAAGAGGGACGACGTTATCTCACCTAATTTTGGTTGAGGTAGCTGCAAAAGAGGAGCTTTCCATCTTCTGTGGTCACTAGGGCACTCACATGAGGAGCTTTTGCCCCACAGCCCTGCGCAGCCGGGGCTGTGCTCAGCAGAGACTTCTCGGCGCTCGCTCATGGGCCTCGACATAGTGCACCGTGGGCTTTGACCGATGTGAATGTTTTGCCCATGTGAAGGGGAGGCAAGTATTTCCCCTCCTCCCAACTTGTCTTTCAGTCTCCAGCTTTTACGTTCCCTGACACGTTCCTTGGAGAGCCTGAATTATTGTTGGTAGTGGTTTTGTTTTGCAAGAGTACGAGTTCTTCGGCTGACTAATGCACAGACAAATCATCTGTCCTGGCTTGGTCTTCCCATAACTTCCGCATAACAAAAGGAAAAGGAGTGATCACATCTCAGCTGTCCCGCGCTCTCACGCCTGCGTTTCAGTCTGGGGCAAGATAAGAGTACTCTGCTGGGAAAAGATCTAAAGTTCACAATCTGGAGTTTTTCTTCTGAGGTTTAGCAATTTTTTTTTTCTTCAGAAAACATGAGTTCACGTGTGAAGTATGACTGCTGGGTTTTGTTACTTGGTTTTTTCTTTTCCCCTGAAGCGTCTTTGCTCGCAACAGCTTTGAGCTGCAATAAACCCACTCAGAAATGCACCGGGAGCTAGTTCTGACTGGTGCAGACAGTGCAGCTGCTGAAATTCGATTTCAGCACAGGAAGTGACATGACTGGAGCAAATACCTCAGCTTGACATTTAAGAGCAAATACAACATCACTGGTGGTTT
Source organism: Bucorvus abyssinicus (assembly GCA_009769605.1). Lineage (NCBI taxonomy): Eukaryota > Metazoa > Chordata > Aves > Bucerotiformes > Bucorvidae > Bucorvus > Bucorvus abyssinicus. The sequence continues at coordinate 5,209,112 of CM020041.1, read as the reverse complement.
GGTTGGGGCGGTTGTTGTTTTGGTCTAGGTTTGGCTCAGTGGGAAACAGAGCACCAGGGAGGATGTCCTAACGCAGCCCCGTGTTGCCTGCTCAGCCAGGGAGAATTTGGGGGACAAGGGGGCAACTTTGCATTTTCCCCTGGTCAGTCCCGACCTTTGAGGATCTACAAATTCAAGGCTCCATGCACGGGGAACCCTGGCAGAAAGGAGGAAAGAAACATAATCCTTGCAACGAGCTCTAGCTAAAGATTAACCTTGCTGACTAATAGAATGCTGGGAGTGAAAAATGTTAAAACAAATATGCTAAAGAGCCGGGCTGTACTTTTCCCCTCCATCTGATGGCGGGCTGTGTTGCCACCTGTCTGGGCCAGTATCTTTGGATATTAAATAAACCCGGTTTCCTGTGATACCGTGTGGAGAAGTTAATTCAGCTCTGTTAGGAAAGTCTACAGCGTAAAGCAAGCCAATAATAGCTCTGAGAGTGTCCTTCGAGCTGTATCGCACGCCCTCCTAGTACACGGAGATAACAATGTTTACTACCACTCGGTAAGGCTGACTCTCTGCATGACTAAATCAGAAAGTAATGAAATGTAGCTGCCTGCTGGAGTTCTGTTTTCTCTCTTATTTATTCACCTTTCTGTAAAAGAGCAGAGGGTCTGTGAGCCCCTCCTTAGGGAAAAGCAGGAGCGGGTTCCCTCTGGGGAAAGCCTGGCACGTGGGTCTGGCTGCCCTGCCGCGGCGGGGGAGATGTGGGGGCACAGATTGCTGCTGCTGGGGGATTTCAGCTTTGGCGACGGAGGAGGTGTGGTTCAGGACTCCTAGCTTAGCCTCTTCGCTGTTGTCTGAACCTCTAGAACATCACTCTAGGAAAAAACGTTACCTGGAGTCGTCTCCGTCACCAGCCGCAGAACCTGCAGCAGAGCCCGGGTACCCAGAGTGGAGACTGGGGAAATGCAGCCACCGCTCTTGTGGGCAGTGCTGGGTGGTAACCGGGTGCTCTGGGGAGGTGTCTCAGGAGCTAACTTTATGTTCAAGACCAAACATTTCCACTAACCCACACGGCATTACAGCCGGTGTTGGTGGGATGCCAGTTCAGAATAGAGCTCGCCGGGAAGGGACCCTTTGGCTGCAGGATACACCGCCACAAGGGGTCAAAATGGTCAAATCCTGACACCCTCCAAACTCGCTGCAAGATCTCCCTTCACCAGAGCTGACCTGCAGCGATGACCCCTGGTCAGAAGCGAGGGAGTAGAGAGACAACAGTGGAGGAGGGGGAACAGGGATGCTGTGTTTAGAAATCATTGGCCTTTTAAGACCTCCTTTGAAGTCTCTCTATTATTGCAAAGATGAGCTTGCTATAAACTCCTGAACAGACAGAGCTTGAGATGCAGGAGAACGGGCCGAAGACCATTTTCTATTATCTGGGAGATTTCTGTCTTAATAGAAGCTTTCAGGGCCAGCATGCGAGTTGAGCTTTAAAATCATGCCCCCACAGGGACAGCGTGTGTTCTGATGGAAAAGGCAAATGAATTGTGTTTTGTGATATGATATTGGACACACAGAGTATAATTCCGCTGGTTCTCAGGGTGCACCGACCCCACCTCAGACAGCGAGCCTCAGCGTCTTCTGTGGCAAAATCAAAAATCCCTTTCTGGTCTCACTAAGAAAATACTTCACTCCTTTGGGGTAGTACCTGGTCAGGGTGGCTGCTCTGGCCATCCTGCAGAGCTCTGCAGAGTTATCTCCTCCTCCGCCCTGCTGAGCCCTTTCTACTCTCGCACACGCATTTTTCTTTTGACAGTATCTATTAATTCAACCTGTAAGCGTGAGATTAATGTTTACACAATTTGAACCAGTCAAAACTAATTAAAGTAAACTGTCACTTCCCAGGGAGGGCTGCAGTGGAGAACGGTCCATGCCCCAACACACACACGGGTACAGGCAGCTGCCTGTCACCCAGCAGGATTAAATGGCCACAAGTCATCACATCAGGTTAACCCAAGCTTTGCTACCCTGGTGCTCCTGTGTCCTGAGATTCCGGTCACCGGAACAGAACTCTTTCCACATTCAAACCTGTGGTTTGCGAAATTGATTTTGTATGCTCGGTCTTGCCACTACTTTATTACTTTCTTTACTCACCACTTCTGGGCGGTGTCTCCTTCAGGGATGCTGGCCACAGCTTCCATTATTGGCTGCACCGTTGTTCATAATTCTGCATTATTTCCTTTTCTGCCAATGGCAATCACATAAGAGCAATGGATTATTTACCTCCTTTCAGTTTAAATATGATCCATGTATTTCAGCCCAGCTTAATAGCTCTCACATTAACAGTGCATTTCTGCTCGAAGATTTTAATTAGATATATGTTCCAGTAATTCCTACAACAATATTTATTTTTCTGCCAGAACCCAGGATTCAATAAAGAGCCTGCCTTCATATTTTACAGGTTTTTAAAGAGAAAGAAGCTAATGAACAATTTTTGGTGTCAGGGTTTTTTTTTTTTTTTAATCTGCAATTAAGGGAATGTAATTACTTTTCACCTTGTCTTGTGTTTGCTTTTTGCATTCCACTTCTGTGCTCGGGTTATGAATCACGTTTTATTCCATGGCTGGAGAGCAGGCATGGGTGTGCTGCTGATTCTGTGTCTGGTCTGTGTTTTTGGTAGAGACACTCAGCTGCTACAAATCAACAAAGGAGTCAATGAAGCCAAGTTGGTTTAGCTGAGCAAAGGATGTAACCTTTGATTGTCTGCAAGAGAAAGCCCTTGACCCTAACCCTTTGAAAAATCTAATTTAAAACAAAAAGTATGTGACTGTCAATCAAACACATACTATTCTCTTGGTGAGGGTTTGCTCTTGCTGGCTTTTTTTCCGCCTCCTAGGAATGCAGTCGATAGGACTCAGATAAAAACCTGATACCTAAGAAAGACCCTTCAGCAAAATGTTTGTCCAGCACTGTTAGAACTTGCCCCTGGATAATGAGTTAGATCCACCTTTATCATTCTCTTGCAACTCTCACGCAATTAAGCAGCTGATTCCTGTGTTTGCTGAAACTTACTGACAATTACCAGCCTGTATCTGCTCCTGCTGACAATCAGTTTTACGCTGCCGGAGCAGAGTGGGCTTGGGCCCATCTCTTGCAGGTTAGCTGCCTACGTCCAGTGCTTCCTTTCAAACCTCATGCTGTATCACTGATGCAATAACTTTGTAGGCTCAGCCGAGCTTTCCCTTGAACCTGCTCTCTAATTAACCACTGCTTTAAGTTCTTATCAGCAGATTAATTTACTGCAGGAACATTCTGCATTTCCATAGCTTTCAAGCCACATAGAACGTGGTTTCTGCCATCCTGCCACAACCTCGCCATTACTCAATATGCCAGCTGAAGCCTTAGAAGTTCTCCAGACCTTTTAATCTTTACTCCTCGGTTAATATTGTTCCCTTCAAACAGATGTCATTGCACGCACAGACGCTTTGCCCTATGGGGATCCAAAGCAAGCTGGGTTGAGTAAAGGCCCATTTCACACATGGAGGAAAATGCAAGGAGGATAAGGAGTCTAAATATAACCCTCCATTTAGGAGGACAACAAAGCCCATGCTTAAATCCAGTCCTGTTGTAATTATTGGTGTTGTGAGAGCTATAGGAACTGCAGCCTTATTTGTACTTGATGTCATACAAATACACAACGAGAAGGAAGTGTTGTGTCCTGAAGGACTGCCTAGCAAGAATAAAGTCAACAGGAAGATCCAAGCAACAGGCAGGAGTACGGGAAACTTGATGAAACCTTTATCTACAGAGCGATTCACTGGCCAAAACAAATTACCTGCTGAACAGCACTGTGATTTCTGTGGGTGTTGTGGCATATCCTCAGCCCAAAGCACATGTTTAAGTCTAATTGAAGAAATTAAAGTTTAGCGTGTGCTTCAGCGCTGTGCTGAATCAGGGCCACGATGCTGCCACCAGCCACTTCAGTGCTGGACAGAGATGAGCTAAAAAATGTGTCTGGCATCAGTGAGATTCCTTAGTGGCTCCCGAATTGGGAACGTTGTGTCCAGCCAGAAGAACTGAAGCCCCTTTCTGTACAGCGATATTCAACTCCGATTAAACCATCTCAACATACATTCCCGAGGCCACTGATGTAATAGATTCCTTCCAGAGAAAACACTGCGTAAAGCAACACTGCCAGGAAATGGGAGCCCTCACGCTTGGTGCCTGTATTTATTGTAAATATCCTGACTGAAGTCTTTTGTGCGGTAGTTTGAGAAGAAGCTTCTTGTTGTCACCCTCCTCAACTGCACCATTGTCCAAGTCTGGAAAGAAATTGGGATGTCATCTGTGATGAAAAAATTTCCATCTTGGAAAAAGAAACGAAATACAGTAAGGGCAAAAACAGCCTGCAAATGGGGTTGCAGTGAGAAAGTGAGTTTCCTGGAGATCTTGTCAAAATAATCTTCCTCAACAAAGGACTCTTAAATGCTCTGGGATTTTAGCTTTTTTATTTTCTGTAATAGGAGATTCAATACATTGATGCTCATTTCCCAAAAGTGACGTTCTCCCTGACCCTATGGTCGCAACATGACCCTCAGCCCCTTGCTTCAAACAAATTCAGCAGCTTAGCAGCTTTCTGTGGAAGGAGCCAGCTCACCTCGCTATCGGGCATTTCCCAGAAGCAGCAGCATCCAAGGGCAGTTTTGCAGCGGAGCAGGATAAAATTCTTGAGTGTTTGTGCTAGGCACTCTACCATGGCTGTACCGCAGGCTCAAGGGCTCTTCTGCTGGAATCAGGAAGCCCCTTGTCTCAGTACTCCAAATGTGCAAAGCTCCTTTATGAATTAAGCAGCTAAAATACATACAGAAGCAGCAGGCAGTTTGTTGGCATATTAATAGTATTGAATGTCATTATACTGTTAAGTATCAAAGACACTGAGCTTGGACCAGCGTTGTCCCCCACTGAAACCAGTTGGTGGCTGCAGACTAAAGCATCTGGGCAGGCCAGTGCTACCCAGAGGTGCACATCTGCTGTCTGCCTGGCGGTGAGAACAGAGTATTCACGGCTACTTTCAAGCTACTACTGAAACTTGTGAGTCTTCCTGTAGACCTGACCGCTTGCCAGATTCTCATTAAGATGTCAGAGCTGAAGACAGAGATTGTCATGTAAAATGAGGGGAAGGACGGCGCTTAGGTCCACTGTGAGATGTTCCAGATATTGACTCTGGGGGCAAGTGGAGATGTTGCTCCTGGGCTGGTAACTGCTGTGGCGGCTGCAGAACAGCAGGACTGCTGACAGGGCTCATTGACTAAAAACTACCATAACGCTAACAAAAGAGCACAGGTATTTACCAGAACTGGGAGGGGAATATCTGAGGGAAACCAAATGGCTTTACTGGGTGTGCCCTTCAACTTTTGAGAAATCCCCCAGTGAAAATGTAGGCAATACTTCACCTTGGGTACCTTTCTAATTAAACCGAGAACACGCCACATCTATTCCTCAACGTCCAGTGCTCTTCTCCTGGGTGCAATTCTTGGTGCTGGGTTTGATCTATGAGCTCCTTGCATGGTTTGGTTAACGGCTGCCTTGGAGCGTGCTCCTTTCTCCTCCAGCCATTACAGCAGCAGAGACCAACGGGACGCTGTGGCGATGACTTCCCAGAGCCAAGTTGCTGACAGAGATTTCGGCAGTTCTGTCTTGCTGGAATTAAATCCCCCGTTGAGCCAATAAAACATGTATGTTGAAGCTAAGAGAGAGTATAACGCTGAGCAGCGTGAGTGCGAATCAAGAAGCTGTTTTAAGTAAGGAAACCAAGCTGGTGACAGTCAGAGGACACCTTCCCTTTCACAAAAACTGTACAGAGTGAGTCTGCTGCTGATGAAGGAAGTATACCCCTTTGCCACTTTTTTTCTTTCTATTGAGAGTCACATCTACACGTCAAACAATGATGAGCAACAACCCTACCCTTCCTCCTTCAGCCCGCGGGCAACACAGGAAACATGGCTTGGTTGCCTAGAGAGACAGAAGTGATGAAGATGTGGAACATCTGAGGACCAGAGGCCTCTCGGGATTCCTTCCATGGTGTTTTACACACTCTACCATCATCTTGCCCATGGGAGGTGGGTTACGACGTGGCAGAGGATGATGCTCTCGCACAGCGGGTGAAGCTGAGGGGCTGCACCTTCGTGTGCTAATACCAAAAAGTCTTTTTTCAGGAAGGCAGAAATAAGGAGGGACTGGGAGACCAACTCAAGAATATTCTTGGACTTTTGTGGTTTTGTGATGTTTCTTCATTCTCCCAGGTGTCTCATTAAAAATGAATTAAAATGAGACAATTAGCTGCGACTGAGGATTTACAATGCTGCTGCATCAAAGTACTTTGGAGAACTTCGTAAGGAACAGCTGAGTAATTGGTACCTACCTACTGTCACAAAGACAACGGACATGGCGAGGGTCCTGGAGAGATACAGACTTTATTGAAGAAAGGAAATGCATGATTAAACAGGCTAATTATAAACAACATATATAAATTAATACGATTAACAGCAGCTTGACTGGCTTTTTTTTTCCTTTTTCCTTTTTTTTTTTTTCTTCCCCCTGTTTCCTTCCATATAGTTTTCTTCTGGTTGGCTGTAGAATGTGTTCCCTGGTAAGAAAAGGCAGAAATAATATTCCTTTCACAAAACCACGGTCAAAAGGTCCTTGTCCTTCTTAAAAATGGAAATGTGGAATCATGTCACCTGGAAACCACTGCCCGACAGTGGCTGCAGGACAGATGCAGCTTCTTCCATACGTTCCCTCTAACCTCGCTTGTTCTCTTGTTACTTCTCAAGCAGAATCCAGGTCTTGAATACTGTTGGGACCAAAAGTATAATGTCCAACATTGCCATGTCAAACCCACTGTGCATGCCTCACCGTTCCCTGCATGTGTGGTGCCCGCACACCCTGGATGGGGTCCTCCACCGGCATATGCACGTTTGATCGCTGCAGGCAGAGCCACCAGCCCGGACTGCCCGGAGTCTGCCCACCTCTGCTTTGAGGGGTGATTTACCACTTTTCCATGTCTGCAGCGTGCTACGGCTGCTCCTGCCTCCCCAGCCCTCTGTTTTGGGGTGACGGCATTTCATCCCAGGAAAAGGAGGAAAGAAACAAGAAAAGCAGTAAGGCAGCAGAGCGGCTGGAGAGAATTGCCGATAAACTCTTTTTCACAGACTACAGTTTTGAGACTACACCAATTCCAGTTTTCCTAACACACAGTTTTCCTTTGATCATTGCTAATTTCGTTTCATAGAGTTGTCTAAATAGTTATCACACTGCTAATGTATCCAGCCAGAAATTACTCCCCAATGTGCCAGATCCAGACCTTCCAGTAATTTGTGCATGTAAATTCAGATTATTATTATGTTCACATGTAATACTACAGGTAACAAAATGAAAGAGCAGATACAAATTATCTGCTTAAAAATCTGCATAAAATATTCACGTATGCAAACCTAATTTTTCTTGCTTGTATCAATGTCTGACCATGCAAGATCTATCAATCAGTCGCCCTGGTACCCAAACAGCTCGGAAACGTGTCACGTTTGTTGTGTGAGTCCTCACGTCATCTTCCAGTAGTTCATAAAATATGATCACTGCCAGGAGCTGATCGGAATTCAGAAAAGTATGTTCACTTGGCTGTTGTGGGTCTAAAATGCCTTTTTTTTTTTTTTCCCTGCAATGAATTTTTCTCATTTAACAGTCAACTAAACTGTAGTGGCCTGGGAATTAGCAGCTGAGGACTGCTCAGCACTGCAGGATGCTGAACGCAATTAGCAAAGTTAATAAAATGTTGGACAGGTGCCTTATACCAGGGGAAAAAAGGCGTTGTTCTTATTTGCTCAGGATCAAACAGTTACGTTACCTTGTTTCTTTCGAGAAAGCATTTATTCTTAAAATGGAATGAAATAAAGAATAAAATCAACGACTGACCTGCTATTTGTTGAACTCTACAGTAAGCTTCCCCGTTTTCTGCCTGCAGGAGAACAGCTCCAGGAAACAACACACACCTTCTTGCGGAGGGGGACAGCAACAAAAGGCACAGTGAAATGGGCAGAGCCTGCAGAAGATTGCCCCGGAATAGCTCAGGAACAAGCTGAAGCCAGCTCTGAACCATCTACCTTTAACACCGGCTGGAGGACGGGAAAGAGGACAGAGGGCAGAGAGCAGTAAGTACACTGCTCCTCCTGTTTTTGACAAAGCTGGTTCTGGGAAATGATACACTTCACCAGCTCAACACCGGGAAAGGTGGTAGAAAAACTGAGTCAGCTGAGAGCTACTGAGCTGTAGCACTGGGGGAGGAGAAGACTCCTGCTGAAAGGTCCATGAAGCAGAAGAAGAACAAGGATGTTGCCAATAAGGTATGTACACGAGTCTACTTGTATCTTCACTCAGGAGTTCACAAACTGGAGGACTCCCCCATTTAGGGTGAAAGTTTTCCTGCAGCTGGATGGAAAACTAACCTCGGTGATTCTCTGAAGTTATGTCTATGTTGGTTTTAGAGGAAGATTGGGAAGTCTGAGCAAGAGCCCGTAATTGTGATGGGTCTTTAAAAAAAGCTAACATTTAGAGAACGGACCTTAAGAGAGAAATTGCAGAGTCAGTCTGTCAGGCTGCCTGGTCCGAGCCATGCTCTTCCAGGCGGTGTTGATTTTGTGTGCCCCTCACCTCTTCTGTATTTATATCCTTCTGAGAAAAGATTCTACCATGGCTGAAGTGTAACTGGGAGGAAAGGATACTCTTAGCTTCTTCATCCCTGTCCTGCCTCCTTAGCTCAGGGAATACACACAGCCCACAGCCGACTCTGACGCTACGCCTTCCCCAGGCCTTTGCTCTGGGTGATCCCAGCTGAACCAAGAACAGAAAGCAGGCAGCTGAAAAACAGGGGCTGGAAGACACAGCATCACTTGTACTTCTGCGATCATGTAGGCTTCCCTGTGTTCTGAGCAGCCATGGGGGTGTTAGAGGGCAAGAAAAGCCCCAAAGGGGCCCAACTGAAGGCAAACCAATGATGCCTCACGCCATGCACAGCTTGTGAAACTCCCCCATCTGCTTGTGTCCCTCAGAAAGCTGCAGAGCACCATTGGAAAGCCAAGAAGCATTTCACTGTTCCCGTGAGGAAAAGGCAGAGACCCTCGTGTTGAGGGCCAGTGTCTGCATACGCCATTGAGCGCGTCTCTAGCTGCCGTTCAGCCCGCAGAGCCACCCTCTTGGAGCTCAGCTTGCCTGGCTGGAGGGCTAGTGGGTTCCAGAGGAAAAACCTGCATGGGGACAGGCTTGGAGCATGGGCTCGAGGCTGGAATTAATGCTGATGTCACCCCAGCAGAGCCATCCCTTTACCCTTTGCATAGGTACAGAATGACTCTCAGTCCCCAGGTGTCACCTTGTACCACTGGTAAGACGGGAGCGTGACTTAACATTGTGCGCTTGGGCTGAGAAGTTGGTTACTGCTTGAAAGGACTGCAGTCGCCTGCCTTTGCTTAAAACAAAAAGAAGTTGATGGAAGCTGGTGGCTGAGATCCTGGACTGTGCAAGAGGAGCGGGCAGGACTTGCTCTCTTTTGGGGGTGGGGGAGCTCACTTCCAACCTGCATTTTGTGCGAACACGCAGGAACGCCCAACCCCTCAGACACCACCTGGGCTGATGTATGGAGAGAGGTACAGATGTGGCGGCCGACTGCTGCTCCCCTCCGCAACCCTGGGCTAGGAGAATTCCCTAATCCCGCTTATCTGAAGTATTTGCACACCTCATAGTGCCCGAGTGTCAGCAGGCACGGCACGGCCGCCTTCCACCTTTGAGTCATCGGGTGAAAGAAGCCTGGTCTGGGGCCTGTAGTGACTAGAAATCATTACCTTGTGCTGGCTGCTTGTCCTCTGCGAGATGAACTCGTGGGCTTGAGCCATCATCCCCACACACACGCATAAAACGCCCACGCATCTGGCTTGTATTGGCGTGTCCTCATCGGCAATTTTGCTCAAGACAAACCGAGCTGGGGAGAACCGGAGTGTTTGAACCAGCCGCAGCTCACCTGGCTGTGGAGAGCACAGGTACAGTGGAGGAGCAGCAGATGGGGAGGGGCGCTGGTCCTGCTCATCCAGCCAGGACACCCTCTGTTCCCATCCTAAAGCACTGTGCTCCTGAGATGGCCCTTCCACATCATCTGCGACAACCTTTCATTCGTAAGAAGGACGTTTTGTCCCCCCTTCCTACAAGCAGCCCGTTTTCTTTTCTAAGGACAGACACTTTGAGAAATAAGTAAATAAGCGTCGCCCCTTGTTTTCACCTGCTGCGAGCCAAACGCTCCCACCGACACCACAGCTCTGTAAATGCGGGGCTCACCGGAGCGGGGGCTCACCGGAGCGGGGGCCCGGGTCCGCGGGGGCCTTTCCCGCAGCTGCGGCTCTGCCGGGCAGGATCTGGCCGCGCTCTCAGCCGGAGCCGGCGGGAGGGGCTGCCCGGCAGCCGGGCGGGGGGATTTCGATCAGCGCGGCTGCCAAAGCCAATTATCGGGACGAGGACAATATAATCATATTAGGGAACATCTGTACTTCATTAAAAGCCCTCGCGGGGCAGATTCACGCCCGCCCGAGCGCTTCCAGCCGCTCCTCGACTCCCCCCTCCCTTCACCGTGCACGCCGCCGGCGCCACCGCCCCGGGCACAGCCGGCCCCGCTCCGCCAGCTGCACCGCCCCGGGGCCCCGCCCGGCTCCGCGCCGCGCCGGCCCCCCCCCCCCCGCGCCGCCCCGGGCGGCTGCACCTGCCCCCGCGGCCGTTCCGGGCCGCCCCTCCCGCTGCAGCCGGTCCCATCCCGGGCGCGGCGGGCAGGCGGCGCTCTGCGGCCGGGCGGCGCTCTGCGGCCGGGCGGCGCTGGGGCTCCGGGGCGGCGCGGCGCGGCGCGGTCTCCTCTTCCTCCTCCTCCTCCTCCTCCTCCTCCTCCGCGGCGGCGGCGGCGGCGGCAGCGGAGGGCAGATGCGGCGGATCCTGGGGCGGCTCTCGCCCGCAGCGGGCTCCCGTCCCCCCGCCGCCCCCATGGACGGCAGCGGGGGCAGCAGGCGCGCGTAGCTCGGTGAGTCCCGCCACGGCCGGTCCCGGTGCGGTCCCCTCCCCTCCCCCAGCACCCTGCCCACCGCGCTGCCGCAGCCGGGGATGCTGCATCCCTCTCCCGCGCTCCTCCGTTTCCCTCTCTCCGCGGAAAAAATCAACCCACCTCCCTCCCCGGAGCCCCACGCGTGTTGGCGGCGGGGGCCGGGCTGGCGCCGGGGCCGGGCGGCAGGGACCGGCTCGCCGGCCGGCTCTGCCACCTGCTCCCTGCGGCGCGGCTCCGGCTCCGGCTCCCTTCGGGGGCTGCGGGAGCGTCGCCTCTGCGGGCTGGTGGCCGCTGCCGGGATGGGGTTCCGGAGAGCCCTCCCTGCGAGCGTCTTGCCTTGCCTCTCTTTAGAGTCCTGGGCTGGGGGGGTGCGCTTGGGCTCCCAAACATTTGTTTCAGGGTAGGACTTTACCCGTATCAATCTTGGAGTTATTTTCTTTCAGCTGAATTTAATTTAAACTGACTCAGCGGTTATAAGAAGCTCGGGGAAAAATGTCAGTTTGAGCATTGTTTTCTTTACGTTGGGTTTAAAGACCTCTCTGTGTATATTCGGTAATGGTTTCATTTTGTAAAATAATTTTGTTCTGCTTTATTTACTCCTGGAATTTATCAGCCTTCTAAGAGAGGCTTGTTAGAGGCTGGAATAATCAGCTCCGAGGCACAGGCAGTGCCCTTGGTCGTAACAGGTGCAATGTGCATATTCTTATGAACAATGAAATGGTTTCAGCATTCAGGTTTATTTGTATGCTCTGCGTTTCCGCGACTCTGAAGAAATTGTCATGCTGTGTTATGTCAAAGATGAGCTTACAGCGTGAGCGTGTCCATAGTGTCTCATTAACAGGACACGGGAGCAGCTGCACAGACCCCGTCCGTCAGCCACGACTGTGGTACCCAGGGTGTTCCTGGGTGACGCCACATAGCCTGGGGTGCTTTGGTGGCTTGTGTGAGGACCCACATTGGGCACTGTTCCCTCTGTGATGCTCTGGCCCTTCATGAAATGCTGGGAGATCAGGGGTAAAAGAGAAGTGCAGAGGAGGAACCATTTGTGCTGGGGTTGTATTCTCTAGACTTGCTGGTCCTTTAATACAGCTCCTTGTCCCTGTGTTTTCCGAGTAGGGTGGTGATGACACATCTCATGCTGTTACTGAAACCTAAAATACTGACACTTATGTTCCACAGAAGTGATTTCCTGGGCAAGTATTTATTATTATAAAAAGATTGTCATTGTTTTAGTGGCTTCATGGGCTCCTTATTTAAGGCAAAGATCCAGAGTGACGCTTAATGTGAGTCATGCAGGAGTTAGAGTTGTAGATCAGAAGGGAATTAGACTGGAATTTAATTATTACTCTTAAGCCAATATAGCACAAAGGGGGTGTTCCAGCAGTCCTTACCCAGGTTCAGCTCGTGCTGTGGGATACCCATGCTCTGTGGTGCAGCCAATGGCACCTCCTGCCTGGGGGTGTCTCGGCCCCCCTCGGCACCTCGCTGGTGCTCTGCTTTCCAGGGCTCTCTAAATCTCACTTCCTCTGTCAGGGATGGGAGGAGGAGCGGACTGCCTGGGTAGGGGGGGAAGGATGACAGGGTAAGGTGGTGAGGATGGGCAGTGCATCCATTTGTTACTCTCCAGGTCTTTATAGATTACAACAAAGAAAAGGTAGAGCAAAGGAGGAGTCACGGCTCTAGCCAGGGGAAAGCGCCTGGCAGTGAAGTCTGTTCGGGCTGTCCTCCTGGGTGATGCGGAGGCACGGAACAGAGCAGAGGCACTAAAGGTGCCTAAGAGGTCTTAGCTTAATGTCAGAAATGCTCTGAGACTGCGCAGGCTTGGAATTGTGCCTTGTAGCTTATCCTGTCATGAGAGACAGTGCTGCTTCCTCCAGGAGAATGGTGAGAAGTCATGGTGGTATCTTCTGGGGCATTCAGCCCTCTCCAGAGGGTCTCCCCAGTGACGGGGTCTGCCAGCTCATGCTAATGAGATGTATCAGCAGCAAACTTTTTAGTGTTCTGTAGTACCTATAAACCTCAGGACAGCCAAGACTCTTTGCAGAGGAGGTGGAGAAACCAAACCAGCATTTCTACTGCTGTGTTAACTTCCCTCGGACTTCTTACGGCCTCACCCAGCGATGTAATTCCATCCCTCCTGGTTCTTGGTTTACGGCAGGTGAAGGTAGGAATACGCTTCTGCCTCCTCTGAGGCATTTTGTATAGTTCTAATTCAGCCAGCCAAGGCAGGCAGTTACCTTGTTAACCCTTTGTAAGATGTGACTGATACAGCTCCCTCTGGTTTCTTAAGTTAAAACTGATGTGTACTGTTAAAATCCGGCACACTTCGCAAAAAGACATCAGCTGAGGAGAAAACATTTCTATTATACAATGAAGTCAGCTTCACCTAATGATGTTCAGTTGAAAGGAGTGAAAATGTTATTTATTTAATCAAATTTGGGGACAGTAATCTTAATTCTTTAAAAATCTGTATAAATAATTAGCAGCCTTATTTAGCGTCTTGGGCGGTTTATGCTGGTGAGAGAGTGGTTTGTGCTTTTCACATCGCTGGCAAAGCATGATGTTGCTGTGCGTAAGCTGGATAACGTTCACAGATCTGCTGAAGCAATCAGGCTCTGGAGAGCGGTCCTTTAATTGCCTTGCACATTTCTTTCTGTACATACTTGTTGAACAGAGTTTTGAACATCATCTCTGGAAGCCAGCTATCTCTATGTACTGCAGATGCCGATCTGGTCAGGGATGTGTCCGTGCTGCAGTCATGCATGTAGCTTGAAGCACCCTTTACTCTGCGGGAGCGTCTTTGTGACCACATGATGCTCAGGGCACCCTGATGCCCAGGGACCTGCTCTGGCCATGCTGAGCTCATCAGTGCAAAAGGAGAGCTGTGTCCTTGCTGCACCTGCAGGAAACGAGTCAAGGTGGGGTTGATGCAAGAGCAAAGACTTCTGGATGCCCCAGCCAGTGAGCATGGGATACTCATAGCCCCAAGTCATTAGGTAGGCCAGGAGTTTAGCAGGGTGTAAAAGGAGTTAGATGTTTCAGATAGCCAGGATGAGAGAGAGCAGTGGGTGCTTAAAATGAACAGGGCTTTAAGGGGCATCCGATGCCTTTTGCTTGGTACTGCTGCTCTCTGATACAGAGTTAGGAGAAGACACTTTCTAGGTGCTGCTGGTGGCCTCTGCAAGGCAATGGTGTTTGTGAGGTCTGGGTGGCAGCGCCTGTCCGCAGAGGAAGCCTTGTCCTCTCCCAACAGACAGCTCATAAATGAAGGAATTAATAGGAGTAAATGAACTCATAATCGTAAGTTTAAATCTGTGTGGTGAGTTCCTTAGTAAACTTGGTCAGCTGTTATTTTTTCCTTGTTTCCTTGCTCAAGGTCTGCTCTGCCTGTGGAACAGTAGTTCAAATACTTTGGGCTGCGTCTTTCTAGTGCGTCATCACGTTGGTTCTGTTAGAAATTTTTTGTCTAAGCAAACTTGCTCTGGACGCTTTTCCCACCTGCAGGTTTCTTCAGGGATGCAGAAGCTTAGCAGGTGTGTAGCGAAGGCCGTGCCTCGGCTGGTCAAATGTTTGCTCATGTCCTAAATATAACTTCTGGGAATTTGTGTTTGTTTTGGAGCTGGGGAACGCTTTTCTCTTTTACCCTCTTTGTAGATTCAGAGGATTTAAGCGTATGATTAACATTAAACACGCAAATATTCTCCCTGGACTCGTTTTTTGGATCAAAGGCAGAGTACTCAGTATGTTGAGAGGATGGAGCCCACAACCACTAAATGCAGGCAGCTGAGCTGCCTTTATGCGTGTCTAAAAAGAGTATGTGATCTGAGTACTTTGGATTTATGTCTGCCTGTGCCCCAAATCCCTCTGCTAACTGCTGTCTTGATGTTCCTTATCTGCAAAGTGCTCAGAAGCATTAACAAACCTTTGTGACGCTGCTGAGAGATGTCATTATCCCCATTTTCCAGAAGGAGATGCTGAGGGAGTTTGGTGATCTGCTGTTGTGGACAAAGCTGGGCGTTGAACTTGCAGCCTTTGATTCCCAGCCGGGCGAGGGAGAGGCAGCAGCAGCACAGCTCTCCGGCCATCATCTCTGCCATCTCTCACACCATCAGGATGCTCCCCGGCTTTCCATCCCGACACAAAGGCTTCTTGCTGATTTAAAAATACTCAGAGTGCCTCTCCAGAGCAGAGAGCCTGCGTCCAGGCGTATGAATATAGACACGCGAGGTGTGCGCGCCTCTGCGCTGGCAAATGAATCAGCTTCCGAATACGAAGCTCGCAGCGTGTCACTTTTGGCTCCGAGTTGTTTGTTTTTCTGCCTGGTTTTGTTTTGCTTCCTTTCCTTAAGCTCCCGGACGGCTGCGGGATGCTGGCGTCCTGGGAAGCCGCGGTGGGCTGGCGCGCTCGTGCCGGCCCCGGTACCCGTGACAAAGGCAAGCTTCCGTGTGGTTTGAAGTTTTCCTTTAGGAAGTGCAATTCATCAAAATCCAGCGGTTTGCTGCTTACCTTCCATCACACGTTGGTGACAATTCTCGGGTTTCCCGCAGATTAACCGTCCGCTGCTGGTGGACCTGCACGTACAGCCATGCGTAAGGGCTGGACGAGCTCTCATTGGGAATTTACAGCCTTCACGTGCTTTGTGACTGAACCACAACACCTGAGCCTTTGCATGTCTGTAACGGCATCTTTCCCCCTTTCCTTTTGTCCTCCGGAGGGAACCTGTGTTGTTCTGAACTAAGGCTCCCTGCCATAAATGACCCAATCCGCCTTCCTCCTGCTCGTTAGATCAGAAACTTCATTAGTTAATAGCAGTGCTGTTCTTCCTCTTTGTCCCTGCTACGGCTAAGCTCACGGCACTTACAGACAGGCTTGTTAGTCATTAATATTCTTTGTATTCTTCATCTTTGGCTTCAGAAAAGGAGGCCTTTCATCTTCTGCCTCGCTTTGTTTTTTAGAAGAAGCCAAGTTTGACTGGGGGAAAAAAGAAACCAAGAAAACATTTCTCTCCTGCTTTCTTAGAAGCTTCCAAGCAGTCTCCCCTGCTGACTTTGTACTTTCACGGCAGACAAACATTGACTTTGTTTCTACGGAATATAGCTGTTTTGTTTTTTTTTTTTCTTGGTTTACTTTTTTGGTTATGCCTCAGCAGCTTGACGGGATTAATTAGCAGCAACTGTCTATTTTGCAGAAATTCTCTATTCTTTCCACAATTTTTCCGTCGGGTTTATTGTACCTAAAGTCAAGTTGGTGTAAAGAGAACAGAAGCAATGTGTCTCAACTTTGGGAAGTTGCGAGGCGTTTCCCTGGTTTGGAGCCTAGAAGATTACTGTGATTGGTCGGTCTATTCTTGCTCTTTTGTTTAAAAGAAATCAAAATGCTGATACCCGGGAATGTGTTTTAATTCTGCCTGCCTGGGGTGAAATGTGCATGGGCAAGTACGATAATAAACCATGTTCCTCAGTGGGGGAAGGCTTTCTTTTCACTGCAAAATGCTCGCTCGTTGTAGCTGATCAAATCCAGAGCCTTTGCTACTCCGCGGGGCCAGCTGAAAGGAAGATACAGGGGCCCAGCATTTGATCCCTGCGATCATATGGAATCTTGCAGCTCATTTCTGAAGAGCGGGGCCAAAAGCAAAAAACTTCTTGCCTGGACTGTGTGTTTTGGGTTTGGTATAAAAATCACTTGAGGTTCGTTAAACGCTTTTTTCGAATGTGTAAGTAGTTCATATCCATGCTGCTCAGGTTTCCTCACTCGTAGCTCCAATGCGGTGCATACCACAGCGTGATCGTTAAGTGTGATTACCACATTTTTTGACCTATTTAAAAGTCTCTGGCTGTGAAATTCCAAAGATTCTAATTTAAGCTATAAAACAGATTATTAATGTGCCGTCGCTTACACATTTCATGGCTCGTTTCCTGATTACAGCAATTTTGAACGTGTGCGTGTAGTCTGTTGCGATGCATATATATAAACATCATAGACCATGTGCAGTCTGGTCATCTGGGCTCGGGGCTCTTGTTCCACGTATCTTCCACAAATTAAAGCAGATAGAAGGGAAAGCCACAAGTGCAAGAATCTGTGGCATTCCCCATCAGCGCTGGCAAAAGGCTTGTTGGGCTGAAGCTCCGGAGAGGGTATAGGAATGAGGATCACGCAGGTGTGCAGAAGCTGGGCAAGAGCAGACTTCAAGAACGTCTCACAGTCCCTTGCTCTGCCCTGTGGGCTGGAGAAGGTGCCCTCTGAAAGCACCAGGGCTCAGTGGCTGTCCCTGGATTGCTGCCAGGGGACTTCAGCCGTACTGAAGGCAGAACACAGACAAGGTGCTACGTGTACTCGGTGGGTCTGCGGAGAACAAAGATGGCTGTTGAGCTCTTCGGATTTTTCCCATCACTTCATTCCAGTCTGCCGTCTTGTTCATTGCAGTGGAAACTCTGCAGAGCTTCCTTCTCCACGTGCCCAGAAAGGAGTTTGGGGTTACAGCTAGGTGGGTCGCGATTCGGCTGTTAGGATGACACAGCGTGAAGTAACTCACCAAGGTCTCGGGTGCGAGTGGATCCAATAGAGAAATCCAGTCGGAAAGATCAAGAGCATGTGAAAGTGTTGTGAAAATTATCTTGTGACGCACTCGCTGCGCGAGGTCTGAATCAGCGAGGCACTTCTGCGCACGCGTGTACCAAGTCTTCTGCTGCTGGGTGCATAGAGAAAAGCCAGCGTCTCGCTGAGGTTCATAGGATTAGGTTTGTGCTTAAATCTGCATCTAGAGACTCCTTCCTGAGCTTGGGAGCGTGCTCAAAGCTGGGTGTGTGGCTGGCTGAGTTTGGCGCTGTGTTCCAGAGCGGTTGACCCTGCAGTCCCAGCGTCCGTGGTTCTGTCTTCCATGTCTTCATAAAGCAACGTCCCTTGGGTTTGGGTATGAAGCTTTAAAATCGTTGTGTTAACTGCTCGCTTAGGCTGGGTGTGCTTTTTACTTGAGTAGTGGCTTGTTTCCGTTTCCCTCCTGCCACCTAACAGCTGGAGCTGCTGCAAATCCAGTGGTTTTAATAGTCGGAGGTGTTTGGTGGTCTCTAAGGTGGCCTCCACTGTCACCTGGTCACAGGCACAGTGGGATCCTCTGTGTTTTTTCTCAAAGGTCGAGATAAAGTGTGATAACTATTGGCAGAAAAAGGAGCGGGGAAGAAAAAAAGGAAGCATGAAAGATGGGTGAAGGAGTTAATTTGGCTTGTTGACCCATCCTTTTGGGTCATGGCACGTGATCAGAGAGTCCTGACCTGACAGAATCGAGGAGTTCTGTGCTGAAGTTGTTTTTGTCTGGGGTTGTTGTTTGGTGGGTTTTTTTCCCTTGTTGTTTGTTTTTGTTTTTTTTTTTAAACCAGTTTGTCATTTTAATGATGGTTACTGCATCAATCACGTCCAACACAAGCAAGTCAGGAAGAAAGCAAGGTTTGGAAGATCAGGGCTTGAACTCTCTTTAAAATACATTGTCATGACAAACCGACATGTATATTAAACCCATAATCTTGCAGATATTTCAAATAGTTGAATAATTCGGGCCGTGAGAGCAGTTCTTCAGAAGTCAGTAGGGGCAGTATCTGAGCCTGGGCATTTGCAGATTAAGGCTACGGGCTGTTGGCTGTTTAGCTATTTCCTTACTGCCACGCCGAGTGCTTGGCTCTGTGGTTCTACACGTGCTGTCAGGTATGGGTGTCTGCTCCCGTGTGAGATGAGCAGTGATTTCACACCAGTTTGGGATGCAGGAGGAGAGCAAGGTGAGATGGGACCTTTCTCCTCCAGGACACAGGAGAGAACTTCGGCATAGCTGAACCGCTTGTGCCTTGCACACACAACATGCGAGAGGTGAGGACCAGGCAATGGGCCATGATATTTGTCCCCGCTAAGGAGCGGCATCCCCTGGAATTTCCTGTGCTGTTCAATGGAGGGAGAGGTGCCGTTAGTGCTGCCCCTCTCCAAGCACTGCTGGAGGACGAGGTTAGCGGCCTCTCTTGTGGCTGCTGCTGTGCTGAGACCTGGAAGAGATTTCTGTTCCTCTCAGCCTCCATGGATGCCGCCGGCACGAGCTTTGTATGGTCATTCTGTACATCAGGAACAGGATTTGTGCTTTCCTTCCTGACCCGTGCTATGTTAAACGGCATTTCAGATGTCCAGTGTGTATCGCTGTAAAACACCACGGCGGTGAAGGTGGAGATGATTTGGATCCTGTGGATGCTTCTGGCTGTCTCCCGAGGGAGAGGCTGGTTGTGAGGCTGGCTGAGCCCTGGCCGAAGGTATCATTACACAGCGTACAGAGCTGGGAGAGCACCAGCCTGTCGTGTGCGGTTGTCTCAGTTCCTAATGTGGTGTGGTGAATTATAAATGTACGCAAACACCTACGGAACATTTCATTCATAAGCTGCCAGACTGCAGCGTGCGTTTTGAAACTGCTGGTCTGGGGGTTGCTTTTGTTTTCTGGGATAACTTCACGATCTGATAAGAGGCATTTCTTAAAATCAAATAGATTGCATGAGAACCAAGTGACCATTAGTGATTCTGCTAATAAAAGTTTGGTCTGGCTTTCATTCCGTGAAAGACCTTCTGCGCCACAACTTTTTTGTTCTTTACAGCACAGTTATTAGCTGTTATTAGGCCGTTTCAGGAAGGTCATTATTTGCAGATTGGTGTGCTGGGGGTCCTGGAAGCATGTGCCACAGCGTCATGCAGGCCAACAGAAGTATTTGAGAGTATAGATTGTTAGGAAAATGTGCCGGAGATTTGTATAAATAGGGCTGGTTACAGCTCAGCCCGCCTCGTGGCGTTACTCACGTGCCTCTCTCTCCCGGGGTATCGCAGAGCTAACAGCTACCCAGTTTGTGCGTTAAAGCAACTACCCTCCAAAGTGGAACCACAGATGACAGCACAATTATGATTAAAGGGCAGCCAGTCCTGATGGTGAGCCCGGCGTAAAATACAAGGCTGGCTGTGGTTAGGCGAATGTGCCCGTCTAATAAGCAGCTTAACTTGGTGTATTACGGTGGAATAGAAAGAAGCATGAAATCTGTGGTGTGAATAGTAGGCTGGATTTCCCTGTCACTGCGTATTTATGTTCCTGGAGGTGCCCTGGTTTCGCCAGTGTTACTTCTGAATTACACCCAAGTGAACGAGAGGTGAATTTCCACTTCTCAACACCTTTTTTTTTGAAAAAAAAAGGAAAGAGCAGTATAATTTCTCTGTTGTATTCTTACGTTTGAAGTTCTCATACCGGATAAAATGCAGCCACTAAGACTAATTGGTCCAATGTTGTGTTTTTCATGATCAGATGCTAACTGGTGCAACTTCATTCAACTCCATTAAAGAAAATAGGTGTCACCCCTTCCTCATTAATGGGAGTTGGATTGGACCATTAAAGGCCAATTTCAGCAGAGATATTAGCAAATACTAGGGCTTGATCCACGGCGTTTTGCAGTCAATAAATCAGCAATCGCTATCTACACAGTAGCAGGTCTAAGCAGGGCTTTGAGTGTCTTTGAGATTGAGAGCGCTTGTCTTGAGTATCGCTTCTAAAGTTTTCTGAAATCAGTTAAATTGAGATAAATCCACTGGCTTGTTCATGTCCATTGGAGTTGCTCAAAATTTATGTTCTTCTCTGAGAACAGCCTGTGGCCTGCGCTGCTTGGGTAGGGGAAATGAGGAGCTTTTCCCTCGGACTGTGAACAGCCTGATGAATGTGTTTGTGTTCTACACATATCTCAGTGGTCTGTTGTGGAAAGGAAAGGCTGTTGTATAAGGCTGTGCGTGTGGGCGTTTCAGCAAGTAGCACAGGAAACCCGAGGTTCTGTCTTGCACACCTTCTATCTTGATGTCTTGACGTGCCCCACTTAAAAACTCTTGTGGCAAGTGATTTTTAGGAGCACGTGCGGAGAGGAATGTGTGAAGCGCCTGCGATGGTAGGGGCCGGGAAGACGCGTGACAACTGCTTTGGGTAAGATGATCTGTGTTCTGAGGAGCAAATGGTGCGTTGAGATGACAAATGGGGCAGCGGAGGTGCAGCTGGGCTGCCGGGGCTGTTCGGTAGCGGAGGTACCGCCGGGCGGCTCGATCGGAGTCGTCTGCTGCGCTGAGAATAATAAAAATGCGTTCGCTCTCAGCGGATGAGAGGATTTTGTATGCTGGTCAATGTAAACAATTTCCTGGTTAGATCTGAGCTTTCTTATAAATTAATGATGTAATTTTCATTGATCTAATTACATCAGGTTCCAGGGTCTTGACTGCAAAGTTTTCTGGTAGTGGTTTAGTAACTAGAAGATTTTTAGGAAAATAAATGGCCTCTATCATGTTGCTTGCTGGGTGGGGTGTGTGGTGATAATTAGTGCATTTATCAAGACGTCCTTTCATGTTAGAGACAGGCTGTTATCCGCTTCTGAGAGACGGAAACAGAGGGATGGTGAGATTGTGGGACGTGTCTAGAGTTATCGCTGTCGGCGAGCACAGCGCGAGTGGACTCCGTGTTTTGGTACCTCACCAGCTTGGGCTGGGGGTGCTGAAGCGGTCCTCGCTGTTGGCACTGTGGAGAGCCAGTGCTGGGTTCTTGGCTTTCCCCCTAGGGAGACGGCACGTGCTAATATTGCCTCACTCTGATGAGTTTTGGTTTCTCTCACTGGCGTTTGAAAGCACGTTGGCTTTCCTCAGTCGGTCAGGAAGGAATTAATGCCGCGTTCTACTGAATTGTTCGTCAGCAGCTAAAATCGTGACAAAACTGCTCCACCCCAATCTGTAAAGCAGCAATTAGGAAGAGTTAATTAGACTCAGACATCTGAAATCTTCCCGCTTCCTGGGCCTGGGAATGCTGTAGCAGAGCAGCACAGGCAGTGAACTTTGCTTAGTGGTAGCCCTGCACTAACGAGCAGAATCACTCGCTTCCTCCTTTAGAAGTATGTGACCCTAAGATATGAAAGTAGGTCAAGGAGGTGACTTTTAAATCATGGAAACTTGTGTTTCAAGACTGACTTAGTCAACATCTGGCTTATTTATATGTATCTTATTTCTCCTGATTACTGTGTCAAGTAACTAGATTAGTAAGGCCAGCTTAAAACATAAATGACAGTAAAATCTTGGGAAGAGAAAGATGTGTTTTCCTAACAACAGGACCAGAGGAATTTGTACCCCTGAGTTAGATTTGCACACCCTCTGACCCTCCTGCCGTTGGTATTTTTTTTTCATAAAAACAACGCTGCTGTCAGTGCAAGTCACCGTTTCGCCAAAAGGGTCGTTTACCTTTCATAGAAAATAATGAAGAGCCGTATAAATATTCTGCATATGCTGCTACTGGATTGTATTAGTGAAATACGTCAATATTTGTGGCGTGTGCAGCCCCGTGTTTTATGACACCGCTTGAAAAATGCGAGACATTCACATGAGTTATTTGGAAAAGGGTGACAAGAGCGTTTGACATAGCTGTGTCTTAAACGGAGCGTTTTCCAGCATACAACCAAGCATCGCCAGCGCTGGGGGAGCAGAATCCAGCCCATGTGCTACTAGAAAGATGGCTATGGGGCTTTCCAGTTTGCTGGATTTGTTTTTCCAGTGTGACATGTGGGACCGGGTGCGTACAGGGACCAAGCAGATGGCTGTGAAGATCTTTTCTGCATGGCTTCCGGAGATGTGAAAGCGGGTGTTTTGACAGCTTCTGTAGGTCTCTACCATTCCTAGGTATTTCCCATCCATGGCTTTACTGAGCTTCTTGAATCATCTGTGTGTTGCCAAGACTTCCTGTGGAGCTCAGTAGAAGAAATGTAGACATGGAAGAATCTAAGAAAGGTCATCTTTGACCTCAGAAGCAACTTAGCCTTTAACCTGACAGCGTTGGCTAGAGCAGTGCTGTACAAGGGTAGCTCTGGTGCCTCATACACCTGAATGCAGCTGTTTGTGCTGGTGACCTTAGCTGGGATTTTCTGAGCCAGAAGGGTAGGGGTGATCAGGGGCGGCAAGCTGGGTTTGGATTTGGGTCCTGAGAGTGTGCCATGGGTGGCTGAGGAGAAGGTTACCCCAGGCACTCTCTCCTCTGAAATCATTGTGCTACACCTTCCCCATCCAATACAGCAACAGGAACGATTGATAGTGAAGAGCAAGGAAGCAGCAGCTTCTGTCTGCATCTTTTTATGATTATATCTAGTCCCTGAGCCTTCCCGGTATTATCTCCTTAAATCTGTGCGCCTGACAATTTTGCGTTAGCACAGTTGAATGTACGGCTGTTCTAAAAGCCACTTGCATGGCTGCCGCAGGCTCCCTGGGCGGAATTGGAGTAAATCTCGCAATGTGCAACTGCCCGTTTTAATTCCCCTTTTCACGTAGCTCTTTTTCGAAGAGCGAACTCTAGCAAGGAGAAGTCGCGGTATGCAAGTTTGAGATGAAACTTTTTGTCTTTCCAGCATTTTCTGTTTGCATTGCTCAAAAAGTGGTTGTGATTCCCAGCTTTGGACTCTGGCTGTGGAAACACTCGGGCTGAGGGCGGAGTGGTGATGCGTTGCCCGGTGTCTCCAGGTAGAGCATTCACGGAACAGCGGGTGATGGGACTGACAAAACCCGTGGGCAGATGATTTGTCCTGCAGGCAGCAGCACAAAGTGGGGGCTCTTCTGGTTAATGAATATTGAACCTCTCCTGTCTAACAGCGAGCTGTATCCTGCTCTGCAAATGAGCATCTTTGCGAGGGGCTGAGCTGCAGACAAGGGGATGGCTGGTGAACTCGGAAATTGGTGTCTGGATGATGAGCGTGCTCCAAACGGGGCTCTGCTGGTCACCCAACAGTTGGTGCCGTGCAATATTTTTTAGTTGTTCAGTTCTAATTATTTTCCTCTTGAAAGCGAAGAGTCTTCCCTCAGTGCTGGCTGCTTTTCTCTAGCTGCCCACGTGGCATTTCGTACATGATAAGATCCTCCTTTGGAAAGAATTGAGGTAATAAATCGGTGCACGCAGCAAGCCCTGAATGCAGCTCTGTTTGTGGCAGGAGTTCCAAAGGGCACGTACATCTCAGAAACACTGTGACTTGCATGAAATGGTAATTTTAATGCATGGAAGATCAGCTTCTGATTTATTTTTATTAGTGCAGATGAAAATTACTATGATGTTTCAAGTAGGGCGTAAAATAATATCTTTAATCTCATTCCATGAGGAGTGTTAACTTCAGACTTTGTGTCTCTTTTCTTTCCCAAACCTCTGTAAAATGCTTAGTGTGCGACTTGAGCATCTGTTGTATCATGTTTGTGTAGGAAGGTTTCTCTTTTTCTTCTTTCATGCTCGTAATAGGAAAAGTGTATTTTCATTTCTGTGGTGGTCTATGCAGCGCAGAAGTTCCAGTTCGTTTAATCAGGAAAGTCTCAATTTTTAACCAGGGCACAGCAACGTGCAGTTATCACGATGGACAAAAGCACACTAGGAAATGCTTTCCCCAGCAGGATGCTGCAGGTGACTTCAACTCAAAAACCACCCAGACTGAAAAGTCAAACATTTGCAACCAGCAAGACTACCTGGGCAGCCAGGGCTTGTGGAACGGACTATTTCTACTCTTGTTCTCACCTACAGGTGAGAACCAATGTGGTCCTGAAGATTTCATAGATGTACAAGGTAAATCGAGGTTCTGGGGAACATCAGAAGCTCCACTCTCCACTTTGTTCCCCAGCTATTTTGGCACAAGCTGCAGGGACGATAAGCCCTTTGTGGACTTCAGCCGTCTCCTGTCTGTGACACGTTAATCTGCTGCCCATGTCCACGCCTTGAGGTGGTTGACAGCATGAAACCTGGCCTGGAAATGGAAAGTAGTGCTCCTCCCTGCTACCAGTTCAGAGGTGGCATGTTATAGGAGATGTGTCCCAGTGCCCGCTGCTGTACCGTCCTAGTCGTTCTATTAGCGTGTGAAATCTGCGTGCACCGATAGCCCTGGCCATGCCAAACAGGTCACTGAAGAAAACGTGATGATTCTCATAGCGTGGCTCAGCACTCCTGCTCCGCGCTACCAAAACAGACGTGGGGAAGTGGAGTTGTGAATAACTAGTACAAAGTGTTTTCATCCCTTAGATAAGTTAGCAAAAACATGGTTATAGGTGAGCCAGGACTTTGTACCTGCCGCTGAGAAGATAATGCACGGTTCTGTGATGTGGTCCTGTCTCTGACCACTGTTGTAAGAGCGTTAAGCAACGGTGATGTTTCGGTGGGGTTCATTTGTAGCCTAAATAGCATTGTGGGAAAATAGTAAAAGGCCTTGAAGAGAATCTTAAAGGATTCCAGTATCGCTTAAAGTATTAACAGAAGATGCACATGTGGGTATGTGTGTGTATGTGTGTAACTGGCAATGCAAAGCCTTTGGATTGGAAAGAAATGCAGTTAGGGTTTAGAATGGATTTAGTTCAAACAGCCATAGGGAGCAGTCAGGGTATTAAAGCGGTTAGAAGATGTACTGCGAGGCATTCGCTTCTGTATTGATTATGCTGGAGGTGGAGTGTGTGCATAGTTGGGTCTTTGGATAGGAAAGGGAAATTTATTTGGGGGAATGGGAAAAGAAAATAATATTAATGCTTCTTTCTGAAGGTCTGGAGAGGGTCCATGTGAGTTTTGCTCTGTGTTCCGGTAAGCTGGGGACTATCCTCTGGGGAACAGCTATGCACAGTCTAAAGGTGAAGAAACCAGTGTGGTCTAAGACTCCACAGGTATAAGAGAAGGAAAGTAATGAAATGAAAATATTTATAATGGCAAGGAATTTTACACTGCTAAAGTGACGCTTCTGCTGTGAATAATTTACCATAATGAAAGTCAAGAGTTTGGCATCCTGGTGAGTTGACTTTGGCTGTCTGCAGTGAGAGAGCTCAGAGAGATGTTCCCAAGGAGGTAAGGTTGATGCTTATTGTTCCAGAGAATAACTTGAACAGTCTTTGTGTCAGTAGCACACAGTTTGCTAAGGATTATCGTGCGCTGGCCTGGGACTGGGCAGCCAGAGTGTGTGGTCGAGATGATGTCTATCCCAAATGACTTACCGGCCTGGGAGGCCACTGTGTGAATCGCTGGTCAGCATCCCTTCACCTGGGCTGAGAGCCCTGCTGGCATAAAGCTTCTTGATGGCAAGGTTTGGGGAGGAATTTGGAGGAGGTGGCTTTGGGAGTGTTACAGGTTAAGCTGGGGAGAGTCCTTATGAACCACACAGGACCTGTAACTGGTCTGTTGACTTTGTTGGTGACACTCCTGCCGTCTTCTCAGCAGGTTTAGGGTGTCTGGTGGACTGCAATGGAACGCTGCCATGTCTGCGTCCCCGCCATGTGAAGTGGGCGCAGGTACACCAGTTGTGGTCTCCACCCCTATCTTGTGCTCGAGCCGTGCGCTCACCCACGTGGTGATAATGCCCGAGTCCACCACGGACTCTGCGTGGTGATAAGGGTGCTCACCCCGTCCTGTCTGTGCCCCGCGGTGTGGCACGGTGCCCAAATGCTCAGCTAGCTCCAGACAAACCAGCTCACGCTGCAGTTCACTGTTTAAATAAAAGTACTCTGTGGTCCCAGGGTGCTGAGCCGGGCTGGGAGACGGCGTGCTGTGGTACCGGGTACAGAGATGGTTCATGCCTTTATACCGCAGAGCGAACACCTGCCCCGAGGGTCTGACATTCACAAGAGGCAACTCATCCCTCTGTCTCCTGAGCTTTTGTGTGAACAGTCGGCCCAGCTACCGCGTTTTCTGGGGCGACTAAGTGCTCAGTCTTGGACTATGCTAATTGCTTTAGGAGATATTAGTGTATTTAAGGGTTTCTTGGTCTCCACTTGCAAATACACTGCTCGTATTCCTGGGTGAAGATATTCTTGGAATACTTATTTTAGCGTGAACCCTTCAGCGGGCAATCTTTTCTTCCAGAATAATGGGCCTTTGTCCAATTTAACATAATGTACTTTGGTCGTGGAAGCCTGTAGTTTGTTGCGCAGGAAATGCACTCATTTACCAAATCTCATTAATTAACTGGCACCTATTTAAGGGAAGTTTCTTCTCTCTTGTGGTGTTTAAAACATCATCTATTCTTGAAAAGTAGCTCTTCAGTTTTTAGAATTGATCTTTGATTTTACAAGTGATTCCTTCTGCATATTAGAAGTAATTTTTCTGCTGCTTCTTTTTATGAAAAAGGGACCTCAGCTTTGAGAATTACAGTTTAAGCTGCTCAGAATTGTGTGGCAGCTCTGTGCTTGCTGCCAGGAAGCTCTTACTGTGCTCAGGACAGTGTGTCTCTGCTGTTTGATGTAATATTCTACGTGATGAAAAACTAAAGTAGCTTTTTTTTCTTCCTTGTGTAGCCCCCACCACTTCTGAGCAGCACAAGATTAATCTGGCTGCCAATCTACAGAGCTTTTACCTAAAGCAGAGACACCTAGCAATGCCCGCACTGCACCAGCTGTATCAGACAGCGCTCATCTCCTTTCCTCAGTGGGCTTTATCGATATAACCATGCAAATGTTTCTCCCAGCCACCTCATCTTTGTTCCTTGCCTTGCTTCGCTTTGTCATTTCCAGGTCACTTCCTTTGCCTTTGTCAGTATGTTTAGCATTGCTTCGTGTAGGCGCTGCCCTCAGGAACCCTGTCATGCATACTGGATTCACATCTGGGACCACGGCGTGAAGTGGCCCATCCACTCCAGAGCGAGATACAGCCATAGGGAAGAGCAGAGGAGCTGCAGGTCTTCTGGAGGTTAGTTCTCTGCAGCCACACAAGCACCTTCTACTGTCCTTCTGGAGTCAGGGTGCTTGGGTGGCTCTCGTACAGGTGGGTGCACCGCTTCGGCCATCCCTGGCTGCTCTGACTTGTCTTCAGCGGTGCCTGAGCCAGTCTATTTTAGTAATGCAATTATTCACACCGAGCTTAATCCGTGAGCCACAGAGCAATCTACTGGTGGCTCCAATCAGTGGAATTACTCAGAAGTATCAAAATGAGCTGCTTTTTCTGAAAGTGATGCTGTCGTTCACATAGAGATGAGTTCAAGGAAACCCCAGTGCAGGGAGTAAAAGATTGTTCCAGTTGGGTTTAGCTGAGTGTCTCTCTAGGACGATGCGGACACAGCTCACACTGTGACAGCCGCCTGAGAAAGGCGGTGGAAGTTTGTGCCGTTGTCCGACAGTGAGCTGCTGTGGCTCGTACCTGCTGGCATGAGCCTGCTGCCCCTACACAAACAGTCCACATACCTTCAGCACCTAACCATGAACGGACGCTGGGCAGGAGGGTCCTCCTGCCTCTCTCCCACTTGTGCTCTTCCTTCCAATTACAAAAATACGTGGAGGATTTCAAGGGCGGGGGTGGCATGAAGAATGACACTCCTGTGTGCTTGGCAGGACTTTGTCCAGCTTGTAGCTGTACGGAGGAGAGGCCACATGTGCGTCCTCTGTTTGAGTGTTCCTCTGGGCACAGCTGAGGGACAGTATCCTGCAGCTCGCCAGCCACGTGCTGGGATTTTTATGTGCACATCTCTGCATGCGCTGGTCATGTATTGTTCTGCAAACCTGCCTCTGTCTGCTGGCTAGCCCCAAAAAACCACAGCTTTGTCTCCTCCCCTACGTGTGCTGGATGCCATTTGCTCACCGAGAGTGTGGTCTGCTGGTTTTACTCTACCCATGAACCGATGCCAAAAGGAAGAGCCTCTTTCGTCCTTCGGAGCCCTGCACCTCCTCCCTCTGCCTTTTCTTGGTTTGCAGGTTGGGTGGCTGACAGGAGTGGACTCCCTGGGCTCATGTTCAGTTTTGATAAGGGACAGAGCAATCCTTGGAGGGTTTTTTACCTCTTGGTGTGTTAATTTTCTGCTAGATCAGCAGATTGAACAGACTCACCCTTCTCGTTTGCCTGCTGCTGTCTCTGTTGCAAGGAAAGCAACAGGCAGCGGTGGGAGAGCAGGATCTCTCCTTCAAGCCGTGCATGGTCACAGCACATTATGTTTAACATCCAGCTGCTGTCTTACCTGCTTACTGCTTACCTTGGGTATGCCTGAAAACGGAAACTGCTGAGCTTTTCTAGGATTACGGTTGGGTTCTGAGTTTCAAAATGCAGCCACAAATAGCTGTTTGGCTTTAAAAGGCTA
Organism: Bucorvus abyssinicus; assembly: GCA_009769605.1. NCBI lineage: Eukaryota > Metazoa > Chordata > Aves > Bucerotiformes > Bucorvidae > Bucorvus > Bucorvus abyssinicus. Next base: position 5,179,922 of record CM020041.1, on the reverse strand, counting down.
AAATGTTGTGTGCATGAAGTCATCAATTTATTTTCAGACTCCTATGCCGATGGGGGTAAGTGAGAATCAGATGATGGGATGCAAATACTTCCACGCTTTCAGAGAGAAGTAGTTCCCTCAGTTCCCAAGTCGGAGATTAGGTCCAAATGTTCATGGTGACACTTCCCAAAATGCCTCATCCCAAAGGGCATAATAATGCCCGGCCCATCTTTGGGCACTCAGCTCAAGTTCTTGAGTTGAGTTCCTGTCCCTGGTCATCCTGTGCTGTCCTACAGAGGTAAGAGGAGCCGAAGCTGAAGCTGTTTTGAATTGCCAAAGCCGTCTAGTTTGTGTATTTGAAATCTAGCGGGGGAGGACGGTTTGTTCTACTCTACATGACTGTTATTTTAAGGTATTGTTTTGAGCTTTTGGAGGGTTTTCTTGGTTTGCTTTGTAATTGTCACAATAGCTGTTTATTGTGAAAACCTAGTCCAGCACTCTTGCTGCTCAGAAAAACTAAAGGGATGTTTGAAGAAAGCTCACTTGGGTCCAGTGCTTCAACTTAGTTCAGATCCCTGATTTGGGAGCCCAAAATACGTATGAGAAAGCCAAGGTGTGCAAGTAACTGATGTCTCCAAGACATTTGTCTCTCTCGGAGCGTGTCTCTGACGTCACCTTTTGTCTTGATTTTTAAGAATAAGCATGGTGACACCATGGTATTTGTTGGTAAAAGGGTAGCTTCCTTATGGCAGCCTCTCTACGGGTTTTAGACAGCAGTTCAGCAAAACACAGAACCATGTGAACAACCCCATCTCTGCTGGATGTGGCATTTATCTGTTTACTTAATTTTGAGCATGAGCAGTCTTACTGGCTCTTGCGTTTTGAAGCACACATTTAAATGATTTACTGACCTGGGGCTTACATGCAGATGCGAATATTAAAAATAAAAATTTAGGCATTCAGTCCAGACTGTGAAGCTGAATTACTTCTTTTTTTTTTTTTTTTTTTAAGGTAGCCTTGGGGATTTAAAAAACATTTTCCATTAAGATTAATGGAAGATACATACCTTAACTCCTGTAGACTGCTTTGAAAAACATCATTCAAGTGTTATAGTATGGAGCCCTAAATGCTTGATGTCTTTGTTGCATTCTGCATTCTCAGCTCTGCAGGCTTTGTAACATCTCCTGGTCACTGGTTTGCATCAGGACCATAACTGTCCTTATCGCACTGTGTTCCCAGCCCCTGCAATATTATCTTCAGTTTCATGGCACTTAGTTTTATCGTAAAATCACAATTCCCAGTCCTGATTCACAATGGTGCAGTCTCAGTTTCTATTCTTATTTCTACTTAGCGTGTTTTGCAGGGGGAGATGGACACTTAACAGCCTTTACGTTGGTGAAGGAAGCACTTGGAGCACTTGACAGCATTAACCATAAGCGCTGGGAATCCCAGAGGGAATATAAAGTTGATAGACTCATGCGTGTGTTTTTTAAATCTCGAGGTTTTAACATCAGTCTCCTGATCAGCGGGAAGCCCGTTTCGTTGCTGTGGAGCATTCGATGCCGGCGACCCGGCACAGGCAGCCTCACAACCTCTGTGTGTGCAGCGTCAGACAGGCGTGTGGGAGGCTGGAGGGGTCCAGCTGTGTTTTAGCATGTACCGCAGTGGAATGACTCTCCTCCCTGCCTTTCTGGAAAGTCCTTACAGTTGTTCCCAGCCCCTCACTTTTCTCCATGCTCTACCTTCTCTGTAGTGGTGCTCCGGGGATCCCAGGGAGGTGTAGCAAGTGTAATTTCCATGTGCTATCTGTAGAACCGCTCTGGTTCTTTTCTGGAGGTAAAACGTGTTTTCCTTCAACCCTGCCTTTTGTTCGTAGGCATCGGTGCTTGAGGCAGAGCGTTTCATTAAAGATTTATGTAAAGCAGGGGCTGGTCTCTGAGGCAGGAGGATAAAGCTGTGCTCCAGAATGCTAATGCGGAGCTGGAGCAGTTCGGGATGTGCATAATGCAGCACCAGTTGGCACAACCCAGCGTTTCATCCAGGAGAGGGAAACTTGCACCATCTTTATCTTTGCCACCCTGTAACTTTGAGGTTCATTTGCGTTTCGGTTTACGTGAGGAGACAGAAACACCTTGCAGGCAGGCTTTGCCAGGCACGCTGAGCGTTCACGGGCTGGGAGGAGCGAAGGGGGTTTGGCTCTCGGAGCTGGGGTGGCAGTCAGCAGCCCAGCCTGGAGCCTGCCAGCACAGAGCTGAAGTCCTTGGGAGAAAACCGCAGCCGCGTGATTTTGTTCTCTCTGCCCTATCCTTCCTTTTCCAGCTGGCATCAGCAGGACGTGGAGGTGAAGCTCAGCTTATGTTTTCTTCACTGAGATCTCTGATGACTTCTGCAGGGGCTGAAATATTTGGAGAACACGTCTTTTTCTCTGTCCCTGGTTCTCCAGTGCTGTCCTGGTAGGATGTTTGGGAATCCAGAGTCTATCAAACGTGGAGAAAATCACAAGTGCATCAGAAGGGTTAGTGTGGGAAGCTTCTTTGCCTACCTGGCAGTTGCTGCAGCTGCAACACTGCTGGAAACCTGACTTGTGGAAGAGCGCTTGGGTTCATACAGAGCTGTGAGCAGGGGCTGTCCCAGCCTCATCCACAGCAGCTTATGGGAGCCCAAGCAACCTCTCTCTTCGATTTCCACTCAGCGCCGCACAAGCATATGGAGCTTCCCCTGGGCTTCACAGCTGCACGCAGAAACCCATACGTGCTTTTTCAAAACAGAGTTGTTTACTGTTCGTGGCAGGTGCAGCCCCTGCTCCTCACGTTGCGGGCAAAGCTCCTTCCTGTAGGGATGCACCCAAAGCTCCCAGGGACTCGCTCTCCTTCAGACATGCATTTCTGTATGGCTGAGCTGTTGGTTTGAACGTAAAGGCACGACAGGAAATGGGGTTTGTGTTTGTGGAAATGTAATTATGTGTGTTGTGTAAACTAACTAGTAAAAGTAATCCTGGAACTCAAAACAGGACAGGATTTGAATACTTATTAACCCAAACAATGGTGGTTGCTGTGAACCTTGGGATAAACACCCCTCTGTCCTATAGAGGCTGTATCCTCTGTGCAGCTCCGGCAGCTGGAAATGACCATCCCACAGACCCAGTGTAGGAGGTTTTGGCAGATGTGGTCCTGAGGTCTCTGCTGTAAGGAGATCCTGCAAGCTACGGGATTAAAGACTGGAACAAGCTTGCCCACGCAGGCGGTACACTTCCAGCTAATCTCCTGAAGATAGGATCTGTGCCTTCCTTTGAAGTCATTCATGGAGAGCCACGATAATATGGAAATCTCTTGGACTGTCTCTCTCTGCCCAGCAGCTCCAGCTGGGATCAGAGGCCAAGCTGCTGCTCTGAATTTGTGAGAGGGAAATGCTGCTGTAGGACGCTGGGCGGGCAGGGGGTGGTGGGTGGCAAATGACCTTGTGAAGGGACAAACAGGGTAGGGTTTGATTTGCAAGCTGAAATATCAGTCAGAGCGGCGTCACAGCGCGTGAGAAATAGCTCTACAAAGCAATTGCTCCGCTTGTCAGCGAGGCGTCAGATGCCAGGGCTGAACTGGTTTCACTAATTTCACCGTGTACCTGAACGAACAGAGCAGACCGTGACTGTCTCAGGGCAGTCTGTTTCAAGGTAAGGCTGTCCACAGACTGGGAAGGCGCAGTCGGGGTCCTCCTAACATCAGTTACCCGCATGGAGGGTGCCAGCCACGTGTGGATTTCAACAAACGCACTCCTGGAGAAACACCCCCAGCAGATGCTGGCTCTGCGCTAGCCATCGGCAGGTAATGCCAAACTGATGGCTTCTGTAACAGAAAGTTCTGAGGAACTCTGAGCTCTTTTTGGTGCAAGTCAGCTTGGTTGCTGTGTGAGTAGAGCTATAGAAAAAGATCGGCCAGTGTTATTATCCTGAGCAAGGAATAGTTCTCTAGTTCTTTTAAACTGTGGAATATGAATTGAAAAAAGCCAAATCTCTTTTCTATTTCTGCATTTTTGTGGTCGGTCTCCATTTTTGGCAGTGCAAGTGTCATGGGACAGGGAAATGTCACTTGGCTTATCTGCTGCGCCTTCAGCAGGGAGTGCAGGCAACCAGCAGCTTCCAGTGGCTTTCAGCAGCTCTGCAAACAAGCACTGGAAACAGCCTTGCTGATGCTGCAGATGATGTCGGACCTAGAAATAACAGGCTGGCAGTGATAAGTTGTTGTTTCCCAGCAGGTTTGGAGGACAGGGTATACTTGAAATAAATCTATCAGGTAAGGTTTCAAATTGGCCAGAGCTGTAAGCAACAGTTTATTGAGCTTATTTATGATGTTGCACCTAGGAAATGAAATGGAGAAATGTCAAGTGCTTTCAACACCAGCACAATTTAACGCCCCCCTCCCCCTTTCCTGGAAGCGCTGTCCTGGCTTCATGCCGGAGGCATATTAGTATAATAAAACACATTCACATTCTAGGTGGTGAATGGAATTTACCCGATAATTAAAACTACAAATAAAATAAATTCATTCATCATCATCTTCATTCTTGGAGTAGCTTGCATTCTTAGCACTATATATGGTATAAAAATGTGCACCTTGGGCTTTTTAGCTGTTCGTGGCGTAATGACCAAATCCATCTGCGAGAGTCTTGGGAATCTAAGCTGAAGCAAAACCACACGAAAGCCAGATCTGAGCGGTTCCCTTAAATGATGTTTCCACGGTCTCTTCCCCGGTGCTTGGACTTCAGCCTGCTCTGAAGGCCATCTTCTCTCCAGCCTGCTGCTGTTACCAGTATACACAGGCAGAACAGCCTCAAGTTCCTCAGCTGAGTAACCATCTGTCTGCCCTCCCACACAGACACCTGAGGATGAGTTCATGTTGAAAAGAAAACAAATCATTTATATGTAATTTTAAAGCCTCAGATGCATCTTTCTACAATCTTGAAAGTTTCCAGTGTGGTTTTTTTCATGTTAATAGGAGAGATGCGTTCTTAGGGGTGAAGTTTTCTTGTTACATTAATATTACGGCATTCTGTTGGGTAGAATTGCTTCGGAATTATGCCAAGGGTGTTGCTGATGCCTCTGTTACAATATGCCCACTGAACCTGGCACGTTGAATAGGGATCGCTTGGACTCGCACAAATGAATCTTAGTTGGATTCTGTGCTGAGGGCCAGCAGCCCTTCTGCAAACCTGGGGACAGGGAAGGGTGACGCGGGATCTGCAGTCTGCTCTGCAAATCATGTCTCTTTGTGCAAGTAAAGCCTTAGCAAGCAGTCACGTAATCCGGTACAAGGAGCACAATTGAGCACAGCAATTTCTTTTCGGAGGAGCGCTTGCTAATATTAGGATAAACTTACATAAAATAGAAAAATTAAAGACGACTTGGAAATAAATCCTGAAATGCAGCTGGAGGGATCTTGGATTAAAAACCTCTTGCGTGCTGCTTTATGAACAAACAACTTCATCCGTGATAGATTGCGTGCCCCGAGCGTACATAACAAGGCAATTAAGAGAAAGCACGGTCAATGGAATAATATTGTATTATCTTTTTGTTTCACATAAGTCCTGTATCTCCTTTCCACTGCCGGTTTGCTGTAAATTGCACCTTGTCATTAATAGGATTATTGATAACTCCGGCAAGCAGAGCTTCTGCAGAATTTACTGTTTGCTAAAATGCCTCCTTCATCATTAAAAAGTGTTACTAATGTGCTTTAAACATAAATCTTGTACAGCGTTAATGCTCTAGGTTGCAGCCAGCAGCCAGCAGAGCTCTGTGGATTGCTCAAGCTGGAGGACAGGGACGCACGCCTGCCTTGGGCTGCAGTGTCTTGCGCTCTTTGAATTTTTTTTTTTTCAAGTGTGTAAACTACTAACAGCGAATTTGCCCTTCCTCCCTGGGGCAAACTCAGGGGTGAATTCCACCCTGGGTAAAGCAGCTTATGCCACGGTGGAACGTTCACCGGACAACTCGTGTGTTTCTTGCTTTCACCCTCTCGCGCTGCTTGTTCGGAGGCAGCAGCTGTGGTGCAGGTGGCCCCAGGTTGTGCTGCTGGCGTTGGCTCTCCGGGGCCCTGCAGCCTGGGAGGTGGCACTGTGGGTGGTTTGCACTGGCCTCGGTCGTAGGGACATGGTGATGCGCAGGTTCAAAGTCTGATGGCCTCTGGGAAGTCAGCTGAAGGACGTGGGTTCGCATCCAGCAACAAAAAGCTGTTCATAGCCTGCCAGCAAGGCTGTCAGCAGCGTGGCAGGCACGTCACCCGCTGTCCCTCAGCCTGGACCCAGGAGGGATGACTGCAGGGCATATGCTCATTTTGGGCCAAAAGACAGCATCGTAGCTGGAACTTTCTCCAAACCACTGTTCTTTGCTGAGTAGCATCACGTCTGGAGTTTGGGTTCAGTTTCAGCAGCTGCTTCCTGGCGTTGTCCTGTGCAGTGCATCATCTTGGTCCCTGCAGCTTGGCTGTGCGGTGCGAAGGGCAGGCAGTGCTATGTCTTCTCTTCCCTTTAACACCTTCTCAAACCCTCCCTTCATGTTGTGGTGCAGGAGATGCTGAGTGGGATTCTAGAACGGGGCTTGATAGTGGAGGTGCCGTTGCCCATCGCTCCAATTTATTAGGAAGAGCTATGTCGCAGGGTTAGGCTGGATGGCTTCGATCCTGCTGGACAGTGCCTTATCGCTGACAGGTCTGAAAGCTGCGGAGGGGTCTGAAGGAACAAAAATAGAGGATTCTGCCATCTGTGGTGAGACCCAGCGATCATCCGTCACTGCTTTTTCACCCCTGCTTCCACCTCAAATCCAGATTGTTGTCTAGAGCATCAGACCCGCTAGGGTGATGGCTGCTGTTCCTTGGGTGCCCGCTCTCTGCAGTACGCTCTAGTGCTCAGTCCAGCTCGGACTTAAATCACCCAAAGGGATGTAATCACATCTGAGAGACATGATTTACTGTTATCTGATGGAGCTGTGTGGTGTCAATCTGGCGTTGTAACAAGGCATGATCAGACTTGCCTTGGTACCATCCTGACGTTTCAGCAGGGTAACCGAGGATGGTGCGGAGCAATTCCCTGGGATTTTCATTAGCAAGGTGGTGATGTTCAGACGTCTTTGAAGTGCACGGAGTTAGAGCAGTGACCACCGCTCTTTCTTGCGGCCCCTTCCCTAGCTCACGTAAAGCAGCGATTTGAGACAGCCTGCCCAGTCATTTAGAAGATGATCGTTCTCTCAAAGCAGCAGTTTGTCAGACTGTAATTTTAAAGTTACATTATGTTTTGCTAGGACTTGGCAGAACTTCTCCTAGGCCTAAACTTTTAAAATAGTAGCCCAAAAAAGCTCATTCCTGGTGCAATTCAAAACAAAAGCAAAAGGAAGACGGAAGAGCTTTTTGCTTGGGAATTGTTTTTTTTTTACGGGAATGCTGTCTGAAACTCTTGGTTTTGAAGCTGTATTCCCACGCTGAGTCACATTCAGGGTTCATACAGAACAGTCTGGCTGCTGCTTCAGAGGTCGGTGTTTGTTGACGGCTTTAGAGGCATTGCCAGCGCACCGCGGCGGTGTCTGGCAGAGGAGGGCTGCAGGCGTGCCCTGGGATAAGCTGATTCAAAAAGGTAGGCGCTACCTCTTCGCTGCTTTAATTTTCTTCCCCCCGGGTTCGCTGTGCTGGTGTGATTACAACATGCCATCTTCTGCTGGGTGACAAGGATAAATATTTCTGCTTTCAGAGAGGCTGAAGGTTTCTCCGTTGTGTGTCACTGCTGTCTGGGGAGCTCGTACCTTGGTGTCACCCGTGACAAACACAGCGTTAGAAATAAGCCTGCTATGGGTTAAGAGCCTCTATCTCGAGGTTATGTGGCTGTTATGTTACTAAATGTCATTTTAACTTAGAGTCTCACTCCAGCTTTATTTTGCAGCGCTTCGGTTAGCGAGCGCGCGGTTTTGTTACTGCTGCTCACGGAGTGCGTAACTCGGCGTGAGTAAGGACGCCCCTCTGAAGTCACAGCGCACAACCCCATGAAGCCCCGTTAGTTAAGCGTTGGACCACTTGGATTGTACTGGAGGTAAAACCCAACCTCCAGTACTGCATCTGTCCCCTCTCTGTGCGCGTTTAATTTTCTGAAGAAAGGGTGGGGAATTAAGACACCTCTCTGATACGTTTGCTGCCGTTTGAGCCAGCCCAAACCCGGGAGAGCAATTGTTTTTTAATCAGCCTCTTGAGTCATCACAGAACCCGCCAGCTCAGGTTTGATGGCCGAGTTCGTGTTGCTGCTGATGTGCCAGACATGAAGGAGAGAGAACACAACGTGGTATTTAGCTGCAAGACTGAGCTCAAGATGCTGACAAATTGAAAAAGCTCAGTTTTGACTTCACGTGCCAAACGAATTTACTGTAGGAAGAACATGTTGGGCACACAATGATGTCATTTTCGTAGAGTCGCTTTACAGATAGTGCCCACAGCTCAGCAGAAGGCTTGGTCTGAATACAAAGACCTCTTCAGGATTCTTTTAAGTCTCCTGGCTGGAAGAAAGCCAGTACTGACGTGATAGCGAAATGCATGCAGATAGCGAAACTACTCATCCGGTAAAATTCCTGCCTGAACTCACTTGCAAATCAAAAGTGTCATTGAACTGCCTAGAGAAGGTGAAAATTATCAGATCTGCGGATGTGAGAGAGAGAGAAGGGAAAAAAAAAATCACAGGGTTCTAGAGAGGATGGAGACATTGTGCTGGACCAAAACCTTTCCTTGTGGGAGGGTCGTTTGGAAATTGGAAGCTCCTGGAGGCTTTTGTAGAAATGAGCGTTGAATAACAATGGGCCTTGCTCAGGAATAACCTCTTGACTCCAGTTTCTTGTGGTGTGCGGTGTGGCGGTGAAGTGGAACGAAGAGCTGATGTAACATGAGAAGGGATGCTTTAAAAGTGGAGGATTTGGGAATTCTGAAATTGAGTTCCCACTGAGAAATGACTTGGTTGGTAAAATGGACTGCAGTCCTGGGAAATGTTGGTGACCTGTACCATATAGAAGGTGGAACTTTTTTCTCCCCAGGTAATGATGTGATAGCCATCTAAATACTCACTCTGTTAATAAAAATTATAAACACGAAAGCAATTATTTATGAATGACAGACACGCACTTTAAAAAGCCCAGAACAATGATCAAGAATATTGGTTATTAGTATGGTAAAAGAGACATAATGGGCTAAATAACTTAATTTCCCACACATCTCTGGATTTGGCCAACACGGAAGATTTCCCTGAAATGATCACAAAACAGACTGAGATAATCTTGGCCATTATCCTCCTTTTTGACAAAACAGATTCTAATAATAAAATCCTGCCTTTGATTGCTTAGCCCAGTGAAAAGCTTTTCGTAGTCCTTCCTTTTCACAGTGTTTAATAGGCTGCAGCAATATTGCCAACCAGCCCAGAGCAGGAGGGGAAGGAGCGTTTTGTGCTGGCCTTGGCAGGGAGGTCAGGGCACAGAGCTGGCCACAGTGCAACGGCACTGGCAGGGACCAGCTGGGGGGATTACAAAATGTGCAGAACAGGAATGTTGGTGTGAAGGGGGGAGATCCCCACAGGTAACTCTATTTAGAGGATAATACTGGAAGAAAAATGCTTGTTACAGTATGGGACAAACTCGACTGTGGGCGAACTCGTTGCTATTTCCCAGAAGGGCTCCCGGGTCAGTATTGACAGGGACTCTCAGCCCTGCTGAGGTCCGGGGAGGTCTCCAGGTGAGGTGACACGCACTGCTTTTGGTGTTTGCAGAGTAGGTAAGTAGCCATTACAGCTGTGCTGTACAGTTTAATCTGTTAAAACTCTTTGAAGAACTTAAATACCCAGAGCTCTGTCTAAAGGTGAACTACGTCTTGTCCTGGTCTAGCATCATGTGGTGGTTTTGAGCAATCTCTGATTTTTTTTTTTTTTTTCCTTCACTGACCATTTAAAAGCCCCCAATTCCACGATACTGTTTCCAAGCTTGAGTATTTCATTTTTGTGGATCTTTTAAGCAGGGATCCTTGAAAACCCTAAAAAACCAGCTTGTTTCTCTGAGTCCCAGGCACGTCTGCTGAAAACACTGTAAATGTCATAGGAAGAGATTTCACTGTGCAGGCTGCCCAAAACAGACATATTGATGTTATTTAGCTTTCACTTGCCAAGTTGAGCGTTAGGATTGTGTTTTCACATGCGAAGAAGCTATCGACTTTACAGATAGCCATATTTTCATAATCTGCATTTGGCTGTCACACCTTCCTCTGTAGCCTCTTGATATGCAAACGAGTCGCAGTTATATATGCTCCTGGCCTATAAATTGATATCCCTGACGAGTTCCTGATTATCCTTCCATTAACTTTGTCTCCTCCATCTCCCTCAGGGGGGTTACAGGTAGTCTTTCCTTCATCATGGATTTTCAGCTGGTTACCTCCCCACTTCCCTCCTAAATAGATTCTCTCAGTAGTTTTGTGTGTTGCTAAGGAAATACCAACTGTGAAATTTCAGCCCCGTCCGAAAGTACAGCAGGGACTGCTGAAATGGGGATTGGAAAATTGGAAGTGCAAGGAAAGCATCCTGGATGTTAAAACGCCATCCCAAAGACCGGAATAACCATACACCACGTCTGAAGTGTAGCGTTGTAGAGCAACCAGGAGAAGGGACATCACTGTTTGCATGCGGTGATTCAGCTCCTCAGCTGCGCTGCTGAAAACGTCGACAAAGGCTTGTGTGAGTCTCTGCCGTTCTGATGTTTTCTGGTCTAATTAGTATTGTTTACAAAGCAACATTCAAACCCACGTCTTGGTTGCGTTGAATGCTGCGCGCTTCATTATGTTCCTGGCTTCCACAGTTTTGCCCTTAAGGAGTTCAGATTGTTTCTCATACCCTGTGTCCATCGTAGCTGCGTCTGGGGACATCCCGGCAAAGCACTCAGCAGTGAAATCTTCATCTGTCCTGCATATCCATCCTTCTGCGAACTCCCATGGCAGGAAGTGTTTCTGGGAGTTCAACCTGAGCCCTATTCCCAAAGACTGGGTCCGTGCAGGGTGTTTCAGAACTTTGGAACCCATGCCTGCAGGTTTTGGGCACACTGCTGATGTCTTGACCGCTAATCTCTATTAGTTTTTAAATTGTAAGCAGTACTAAAATATTCCTACTTGTTTTATATCCAGTTGACAGGGGGCTGTATGTTTTTTCTCATTATTGCCTTAAACTGAGCACAAACCAGTGCTTGCTCGTTGCTGTCAATATTCTTTGTTTGAAACAGGCTGCTGGCTCAGCTCCTTCAGAATTATTCAGACTGAAATTGTTTGGCTGAATACATGTTTCTAGACAAGTTGGAGATTTCTGGTTTTGGTATTAGCACTCCTAGAAAATCTGCGAATACCAGAGACTGGATTTTTAAACGTGATAGTTAACCTTGTTGCTGTAAATAGCCACGTGAGCAGTCAGTTGTATCTGGGGTGCAGGGGTGACTCCCCTTATCCACGTGAATCAGAAACATACTTTTTGAATAGTCACACTCGTTTAAAGGGCTTGTTCAGTTTGTGGCCACTGAACAGCAGTAAGCTGGTTAGAATATAGCCCCAGCTATGTGGCGATGTCAGACCTAATTTGAGCATGCAATTCATCCCGTTTCCCATGTGGAGTGGCAAGTCAAGGGTATTGCATGTATAAATCCATGGGCTTGAGAGATTGCAGGTGAGATTAGGCTCTTCCTTTTGCAAATCCTTCATATTTGCATATCTGTACCTGCATAATTTTACCAGAAATTCCCCTACAGTGTTTAAAGTCCTGTTGTGTATGTCTCTGTCTGTGCAGGTCTGGAGTCTTAGAAGATTAAGTAAGGGTGAGACATTTAGCCACAGGGTAACAACTCTGCTGTACGTTCAAATTTTCTATCGGGTAGTTTGTTCTATTACTAAAATAGTACGGTTTCGTAACGACGGTAGTTGCTGCTTTAAAAACCTCCCTGTTGCCCAAGCGATATGCAAAATGAACGAACGACTCTAGCTTGTGATGCTGGGCCCTCTCCGTAGGCAGAAGTTGGGATTCTCTGTGCAGCACGTCCTTCTTCCAGCATTGCGAGGGGAGGGTGTATGTCCCCGTCCGGGCTGACGATACACTAAGCAAGCTGCTACCCTGCAGCCTCGGAGGTTGGGGGCAAAACCCATGTGTGGTGTTTGTGGCTTCTCGAAGCACCAGAACGACGAGTTAAAAAAGCTCTGTGCGTTCTGACGGGGTCACATATCTTTCTGATCTATAGGATTTGCACCCTTGACACCATTTTTGAGGAGCACTTCCAAAAAGTATGGAATGAATGTAGATTATGTGGGAAATATCTCAGTTGTGTGCTCACACAGCTCGAGTCAGCACAGTCTCCCGCTGTTAACTGAACATGTCCTTTATGGAACTGGCTTTGTAACCCACATTTCAACTGCTAAAGAGTTATGAGGTCAGCAAGTGCAGTTCAGAATTTAGCTCATTTTGTGTATATCTTGGCCCATATTCACCCCTGGGTTTTATACCACAAAAATCAGTGGAATGATGCCAAGAAAAAATTCATCCTCTAATATTTAAAGTCAGGTCCTCCATACACGTGTATTTCACTGAGCTCCCTACCATGGCTCTAGGAAGGCTTCTGCTTGCTGGTTCCTGATGGTATTGTTTTTGTATGGGCACTGAGAATACCGAACAACAGCAGGTTTGGGATGGATATTAAATCTCATGCTTCAGGGTATGAACTACTCTTGAACTACTCGAGAGCAGAAAGAGGCTGCTGTGGTGAGCACACAGTGGTATTTCTGCCCTCTGCAGTGCTCTTGCCCCTTTCTACAATGGATCCAATGGTGGCCAGTGTGAGAGGCAGGCGGCTGAGCCGGATGGACCACGGGCAGCTCGGCACAGGCAATTCCCATGGTTCTCCGAGAGCAGATTGTTGAGCCCGAAGCCAGAGCATCACATCGCTGGTGCCTTGATAGGAAGCAAAGAACTAATGTCTGCAATGCCTTCTAATGACAGCCTTTTAGCAGTGATCACAGAATTGTCTTGCAGAGTTAATTACAGCTAATAAGCAATTAGTCAGCTCGGTGGTGACTCCCCCCCTGCCCCTTGCCTGCTGGGGAAGAGGTGGCTGGGGCCGCACATGGTGCTTCCCCGGGGCGTGGGAGCCCCAGCAGGACCCGTGGGAGCCCAGCACCCTCACCTGAGGTGGTGCTTGGGCTGCAGCTGAAATCTCCTCGTTCTGTAGTTGGGGGATTTATTTTCCAGCTACAGACTTGCTGTGTTATCCTGAATGTCAGCAGAGTCTCTTCTTTCTTCTTTTTTTTTTTTCTTTAAATACTTAATGCAGCCAGAGAAAATCTGTCAGCAGAAGACTCTTTGCCTGTCCAAACGAAGGCTGAACTTGCGTGGGTTGAGCATATTCCGGCATGAATGTGTTTAAATTCGGGGACAGCTACAGATGACGTTGCTGCTTTCTCGCCTCATGTGAGAAGCACGGGGCTGGCGAGTGCCCCAGCGCCGGCGTGTGCCCGGCTGCCTCGAGTCGTGCCGCGGTAGCGGGTGGTGGGACTGGGAGAGGGCGCAGATGGTGCTCCAGAAGGGGAAATCCAGAAGCTCATGAGCTCATTTCTTTTAGGGAGACGCGTCCATATGCCATCCATAGAGCACAAGAGAGTGCTCGTCAGTCTGGAACACTCCAGGGGTGCTGTGAAGAACTAACCCAAACCTACAGCTGAGAGCGGAGCCTGATGCTGGCTGCACTGGTGCAGCCCCTGTGCTCTGTCCTCCCCGGTAGGGAGTGAAGCCCTGTGCTGGGGTGTCATCAGTGCTGCTCCAGCCCAGGGCTGAGGGGGGTGTTTGGAAGGAGTTAGCTGGGGAGCCTGTGCAGCCAGATCAGTCACTGATGGGTTCAGCTCTGACCTCTCAGTTTTCACAGCCACAGTACCGTGCACAGCTCTTGAAGATGGGGATGTGAGCACCATAACTCAGGTGCTTGGTTGTCCATCCCTTTGGCTGGGCACTGCACACCGAAGCACAGAGGTGCTGGCCACAAAGGATGTCTTGTGGCGGGACATAGATCTCAGAGATGCCTGCAAGCCTTGGCAATTAAGAGCAAAAATCTAGGAGATGTTTGTGCTAATCTGGTAACAGCATTGCTCAAGTAGTGTAATTAACAGCGGGGACAAATCGACATTGGTGGCAGTCAGAGCTTATGCTGGGCTTCAGAAGGCATTGATGTTTTCTAAGTTAAAGATTAGACGCGCTTCCATTTAATATTTTTAGCTAATTCGGGAAGAGAAAAAAAAAGTCAGTTGAAATGTTGACCCGCCCAAACTGGATCAGTGATCAGCACTGGAATTGCTGTGTTTACGTACTGCAGAGGTGGGGGTGCTCTTGTCTCGAAATGTGTGTCCCTCTGTACCTCTGCATGTTCGTATGTGTGTAATGCCCAAAATACAGCATTATGCATTCATATTCGCCTGTGGAATCTGTCTGAGGAGGTATGTGTATACAGGAAAACATGATTTATAGGTTTTTAAACCTACCTGACAGACTCCAGGAGACCGATTTCTAAATGTATGCCAAGATTTTTGACTAAGAGACAGGTAGCGGTAGGTGTTAATAAATGAAAGAATTGCGAGTGAAATGTTGTGACACGCACCTCTCCGAACAACCTGCGGAGCGCTGGCAGAATCATCAAACCGAGCTGAGAGTAATCAGCAGGGACTGATAAGGCTGCTCTTGTAATTATTTGTTTGATATACAGCTTTCCTTCTTCCTTCTGCATAAGTAGCAGAATTGCTTTGCTTGGTGTGGGAGGTTTTTTATTCCTGTCAGGGCTTGTTCTCACCAACGTGTCATGAGAGGAGGACTGAGGTCTGCGTTTTCATTTTATTTACGGGCTTTCCATTGTAATTCTGACAGCATGCGGTGGAGACAGCACTCATTTAGATGGGGAGAGGTGTCCTTGCTCACGCAAAGCTGTTGGCGGTGCAGGGGCCAGGCTCTGCCGCGCTGCTCTGCAGCCGCTCTGATGCCTCCAGGTTTGGCCCGGAAGAAGCGGTTCCTGAGAGGCGGCGGCCGCTGAGGTCTGGAGGCAGTCGCGATGTCATGCCCGTGTATTTAGATATTAAATAAAATTCCCACAGCAGCTTTCTCATTTGGAAGTGTGAGTTTGATGCCACAGCCCAGACTGCCCAACAAAACCGCACAGCCCTTCAGACTGACAACTGCTGGTTATCCTTAAATAACTCCCTCTCCTCGCCACTCCTCCTGCCTCAGCGAGAAGATCCAAGCCTTGACTGATTTCCAGGCAGGCAGAGTGGTGGCCCATCAGTGACAACTAGACTGAGCCAAAAGGCTCCTGTTGATGTCAGGGAGGTCTGGGAGCGCTGCCTGCATGGTTTTCTTCTCCGGGATTTCCCTCTCCGTCCACGCCTGGTGGAGCTCTGACTTCTCTCGGGGCAAATTTTGCGATTCTGGGTTGAACAAAAGGTACAGTAATTCCTTCCCACTGTGAGAGGTCTCCTTCTCCTTCTTCCGTTTATGTTCTAGTTATCCTTTTTCCTTCCTTAGGGAAAAGGAAATCCTTCTTTTCCTTAAGGAAAGAAAAAAGAGACATTTTTTTTAAAGAAAGGGAAGAAAAATCCTATGCAGCAGAACAGTTTCTATATTGTCTGAGGGTTTTACCAGGAACTCAGGAGGAAGGGGGAGGTGTAGGGGGAGAGAGGCACATTAGAGCAGAAAATAGATTTCCTTGCCTAAAGTGAGAGAAATCCAGACTGCTGCCTTTAGCATACATTTGAATATTGTCAAGGGCATCTGCAATATACCGTAGGCATTTTCCTCCTAATAATACTGAAAATCCGATAGTGATGGGGCACAGATATGCCACCAGCCCTGTGCTTCACGTGCACACGCAGTACTGGGAGAGGGTCTGAGACAGGAGAGGCTGCGTTCAGACTCGTGCCGGGGTCAATGCCAACTCGCTCTTACTCCGGAGAAATACTTCAGACTGGAACCTGATTAATGAAAAGAGAACTTGGTCGGAGACTAAGAAAAAGAGCTGTACACCCATTGCACTTTTATGGGGGGTCGTTCCTGGGTGATTTCAGTGCATCCTTTTAATGCTTTCTGATGGCAGTGATGGCATTTTAAGATGAAAAATGTGTTCATGGCTCTGCTAGTTATTGAAGGGCTTTTATTATTGCTGATGTTACATGAAAAAAAAAAGTTATCAAAAAAAATGTGGCACGAACAAATTGAAGCCCCCAGGGAACTGTTGCCTGAATGGGATTTTGATTGGTGTTCAATTTAATTGGCCATAGATCTTCTCGTTTCTGATTTACATTCTACTTCAGACCAGTCTACCAAATTCACGATAATCAGGTTTTCATTTTTCTCTGTCGAACAAAATACTCCGACATGAACATAAACAGAAATATTCCTTCAGCAAGGTGACCTTGTTCTTGCTTGCACCGTGCTGGTAATTGATTTAATGCCTCCTTACCCTATAAATTGGGCCTCTTTCTGAGGCATGTCCGTCAGGTTTCGAGGTAATTGGTTACCGTGGTTGGTTTTTCACTGGAGTATTTTGACGGAAAGGTATTTCTCATAAACCTCTAGCACGAGACTAGCTGTGATCATTCTTACTGACACGATGGAGAAAATTCAGCTGGTAGACGTACGCGTGCCTCTGCTGTTGGCTGGCCTTGAATGCAGCTACGTCCGTGTATCGGAGAATAACAGCCCTTGTTCTAGCCCGGAGTGAATACGTGAGATGCAGAGCCCAGTAGTTCCTGCGGGATTTGAGCTGGACCGTTTCCCTGCCCCATTGCAATGCCTTAAGGGGAATGAAGTTACGCTGCGGGCGCTGCTTGCACCGGACCCTTCTGGTCTGGGGGGTTGCTGCAAAGGAAGAAGCCAGGGTCGCTTTAGTGTGTGCCATGAACGTTAGCCTTTGCTCTGTGACTCGCCCAAGTGCTAGCAGGGAGAGGATGGAGACCTGAGAGCTGCTCTGCCTGTGCTGGGGCAGTGTAAATGCTGGTTTGGAGGTGCTGGGCCTGGTTTCTCATCTGAATCTTTGGAATTACTCTTCTGGATTAGAATGCCCATCCAGAATTGCTTAGTGTGTGAGTTCATAGCTGGTGTTTACAGCAGAGGTCACTTTGGTTGGAGTGTTTTTCTTGAAAAACCAGATGAATAGAGTTTGTGCTTTTGGCGCTTCCCCAGTGCCCCAGGGGAGCAGCGGCTTGGTGGTTCTGGTAGCCTGTTCTCCCCCAGTCAGAGCTCCCCAGCACATCCCCTTCCCCACCACCGTGCCCTGCCCCTTCTCCCAGGAACGGGGATGGGCAGCAGCACTCACTCCAGCTTCAGGCTCCAGCAGCTCCCAGCACAGTCAGAGCGCTTCAGTTTGACCAAACCAGGCGTATAGTGGAATTTTGTCACCCTTGAAAGCCATTTTACAGAAAAAAAAGAAAAATGTTTTCCAGGCACCCTGAGGCTGGTGGCCTGCATCCCTCCCTGGCTGCGGAGTGCGGAGCAGCAGCAGCACAGCACATGGTAGAGCTGGCCTCTCTCTCTCCACTGCTCTGCTCTCCCTTACCTCACCCAAGCTTCTGTTTGCCGTTGCTGGTTTAGAGTCGTCCAGAGTTTTCCTTCCCCTCCTGATCTGCAATGCCTGAGGAGGCTCCACATAGGAGAACTGTGGGGGTGAATGCTTTGGAGACCTGACTGGGGAGGGGAGATGGAGTAAGAGGTGAGAGTTGGGTGGGATTGTCATTCAGATTGTCATCGAATTGTGCTTGGATACCCAAGCCCCTCACATTCCCTTGCTGCTCTTGCAGTCTTGTTCATGGGAATCTCAGTGCAGTGTCTCAGCTGCTGCAAGGGATGGGTAGGAAAGGAGGGATCCGCCCTGCATTGAGATGTAATGGTGGTTGTTGAGTTTGGAGAGTATTGCAATTAAGTGTTTTTCCCCACCTTTGCCATTCCTGGTTCCTTTCCCCTGTGATTATTCTGTGTTTCTAAGTTGTGTGGCTTCCTTATAGTGCTCATTTAACCATTTCCAACAGTACTGGGATTGACAGGTTGAGTGTTCTGTAATCTCACAACTTCGTGGACTGTAAATGGAATGATTTATGGCCTGTGGAAAAGGCGAAAAGAAACTTATGTCTGCTACCAGATTCCTAATTACATCAGCATCAAATACTTTGAGTTTGTTAATGCCAGGTAGTCTTGCTGAAAAAACATTTATAACCATGGCCTTGACAACTGGAAGGACTTTGCAGTGGTTTTCCTTTTGTTTTCGGAAACATTAGAGTTCTTTCTCTTCTTTCCTCTGCTTTCCTCCCTACAGAAGAAATAGAGAAAAATAATTTTAACTCTTTTTTTTTTTTTTTTTTCCCTGCAAAGATGAATAGCTGGAAAATTACTGAAAGTAATGTAAAGAAAAAAGAGCATCTGTTAGTGAAGTTTCTGCTGAGCCCACTGATATTGAGGGCTTGTATGACAGTGGTGGGCAGGTACCAAGGCAGATGAGACCTGCCTGTGCCTCATGCTGTCCTGGCTGAGAGCTTGGAGCAGGGTTTGCTCCCCAGGGGACGGGGCAGAAAGCGGATGTTCCACAGGGAATGGCTGAAGGATTCACACCTTGTCCCCACCCACTGGGAGTGTGTGGCAGAGACAAGAAGCATCACTGATAAAAGCGTCTTCGTGCCAAATAACGCATCTACAAACAGCTAAATCCCTCTGGCTCTAGTTCGTGTGTTCAGGCTGTCTGAGCAGTTGTCAGGGGCTTGGCCAGGTCGTGCCCAGGGAGGAAGGAGAGGGTTCGAAACTCCCCTGCATTCACCAGTGTGTGAATTACAGCAAACGGGGCTTTGATTTGGGTGGTACTGCAACTAGACATTGAAGGGGAAGAGATCTGTATGATGCTCTGAGCTGCAGCCCCGTGCAGACTGTTAGATCATTTGGGCCAGCATCCATTTGGAGAAGATGCTGGTTGCTTGTGATTCTTTCGCGTTTCCTGCAATTCCATCCCTTAATTGCTGATGCTTTCGGAGCAGAGCAAATCCTGCAGCAAAGCTCTTCCAGTGTCACAGAGAGAGAGACTAGTGATGGTTGGGTCATAGGTTTGGTTACTAAAGCTGAAGTAACCAAGAGGTTTTTCCAAAATGTTTTAGTGTGAACCATCTTCACTTCCTTGAACTCTGGTTTTGGTGAAGGTTTGATCAACAAGGACTTTCACAGGATCAAGATGGGACAGGAGACATCTCTCCCTTCTGTTCCCAGATGGGAATAAGAACTCAGCCCAACTCACCCTGGATTAGGTGTGCGCCTTGCCAAGTTATGCTTGACCCTGAGTCTCCCGTACCCTTGATTTATCCCCTGCTGGTGCTCACTGAGCACTGAGTCGCGTGTCCTGAGTTCTTGTAAAAGGAGGAGCCCACTGTCACGGTCAGGATAGGAACTGAAACTGGAGCCTCCCTCGTGGCACAGCTGGACACCCCAGCCTCCACACCTTCCCTTACCATCCTCTCTAGCTCCTGTAATACTGGAGGGGGGTTGTCAAAAGCTTGTGCCTTTCATCCCTGAAGTGGGAAGAGTTTTATTTATTTTGTTAATCTGAAAGTTAAGTGGGTGGGAAGATAAGTCTGCAGCCCTGCTCCGTTCGTCACGTGGTGCCAGCTCTCGTTTCCCCTGGAGAGAGGCAGAGCAGATGGAAGGCAGAGATGAAATGAAGATCAAAAGTAAACAGCGTGATTAAGTTTTTGATAAAAGATAAAACACTTATCACATCAAAGCTGCTGAAAAACACATTGAATGTTTCCTGAACATTTCGTGTCCACATAAGCATTAACTGTACTTGCCATGGGGACACTTGTAACAGCAGGCGATGGAGTTGGGGAAGGCTGGTGGGGTATTTACCCTCGTGGCTCTGCCGCAGGTCACCTGGCTGCCACCAGGAGGGCAGAGCTGGCAGCCTGTTAGCTGTCCTCTGGCACACGGAACCTCTCTTGCTGCAGACTGTTGGGCCCATGTTAGGTGCATGGTTAGGCAATCCTTTCTTTAAGCCATGCCCTGCTCAGTTTTCCAGCTTTGGGCACTGGTTTTCCAGATGTTTTAAGGCACTCGCAGGTGTAGATAGGTGCAGAGTTTGTGTGTGGCTTTTCTCCAAAGCATTGGTGATGCTTTGGTTCAGTGAACCAAATCCTTAAATATTTTTGTGTAAGCAGCATAATTTGTAGTGAGAAGTGTCTATGGATTGTCGGTTTTCATCACCGTGTTGGAATACTGAGCTGTCCTGGCCGGTGGAGAAAGATTAAAAAACAGTATATTGCCATTATTTTTTAATTTCTTTTCCAATCTTATGAACATACGAAATATATTAAAAGAATGTAAAGAAAAGGCACTTTCAAATAGCTAAGAATGATGAAGCAGAAGAAAAGCAAAAAAAGGGTAGAGGTAGAAATAAGTGCAGGAGAAGATTCCCTGTTCCATAACGCTATATATAAACATAACACTACTGGGGTGCCTTTCCTCTGCAGTGGGATTGGGCTCGCTTCCAGTAAACCCAACTTTATCATCCAAAAAAAGCCACAGTTGCTTGAGCTGTTGCATTTCCCAATCAGAGACTCCGTGGCTGAATGCACAACCCCAAGATCTGGGAGAACATTGAAGATCCCACTATGATCCGGTGTGACACCGTTGTCTTCCTCATTCTTGGGATCACAAGGACCGTCACAGTGCCCCAACAAGCGAGGAGGGTCCTTTCTTGTGCTGTCTTGCTCGGCTCCTGCACAGAGCTGGGTTGTTGACTGCGCTGTGCCGCTGCTGGTGGACGTACCGTTTGGGTAAAATCAACACAACGTGCTGCTGTACCAGCTCAGTGGCATTTTATGTTGCCTTTGTGCAGATGTCAGTGCTGAGTCCAATCTGCCTTTTTCCCATTTTATAACCTTGATTTTCTGTAGGCAAAGAAGGCGCCACATGCCCTGCCCTCCCACATGGGAGGTCCTATGTAACAGAGACCAGTCCCAAACACAGTCTGCCCTTGAATTTTTTTTTTTTAACCAGTGCAGAGACATTTTCACATCTCCAGGTCGCAGTCCTTTAGAGCACAGACATAGTTTAAATGCTGTATGTGTGCAGCCACCTGTATCATCAGTCATTTTGCATGACAGGGTGTGGAAATCTGCCCTTCGCTAAGGTCCCTTCACCAGCAACGCTCCCTCCAGAGCACCGTTTATCAAAGTGGTCCTTCTAAGCACACATTATGTTTTACCCTTGTCGCTGCCACCAGAGCCTGTGTGCTGCTAGCAAAGCACTTCTGCTCCTTCTGAATCCACAAGCATGAAGTCTGATTTTGGGACCGGTGTACAGCAGGATCCCTTTCCAAAGTCAGGACGCCAGCCCTCCAGTACGTCTACTACTGGAAATTTCCAGGTCTTAGTAAGTGTAACAGCAGCAGAACTTGTGAAACTTTGGGGGTTTTGAATTTTTCTTGTATGATTTCCCTGTTCTTAGCATGGTGGATGCTGTTCCTTCTGTTGATGTATTTCTGGCATCCCTCGCCTCCATACAAGTCTTCTTGAGTGCAGCGACAGGTCAGCTCACAGTGCTGCTCTCTGCCCAGAAGGTCATTACTTTGGGTGTTCCTCCTCTGCCATCTGCTCAGCTTTATCGCACGTGGAGGAAGTCAGACGCTTTTGAGATCTCTGTTATCATCCTGCAAATTTTGGTTGAAATTGGCACCTGATTTCCTTCTGAAATGAGAGAAGCAGCAAAACATTGCATGAGCATCAACAGATTTCTTGTGATCTGGACTCGAGTTTTACTTACCGTGGTTTATATTAGAAAGCACAGAAATGGGGCAATAATGCAACAGTTTCTCTGTAGTACATTTGAAAAGAGTAATTTGGAAACTGCATGACCAGAAAAAGAAATTAGGTGTTGCGAGCAGAGAAGTCCCTGTTCTAAATTGCTGTCTGCCAAATACTAATGTCAGTTATTATCAAGCTTTAGTAGCGCGAGAGGTTTTTAGTCTCGGTACTGTCATCCTTCGTCCTGCTGCGAACATAAGAGTATCAGTTAACAGAGAACAAAAAGGCAGGAAGTTAAAACATTCAGGTCGTCTTGGGTGGCAACCAGGCACCAGCTCAGATATGGCCCAGGACTTGCCCTAAAACTTGAGGAACTTCATAATAAAAAGTCAAATTTCATTTCTTGACAATACCCGAGATGAATGTCTCAGTGACAGTTGGTTTTATTCAGGTTTTTTTTTTAAAAAAAAAAAGGTAACTTTTTCTTAAGAAGCATTATTATGTATTTCTGCAAGATTTCTCATGTAATGAGATGCAGAATTTCAGGCAATATCCTGTTTAGATGTGTTTGTTTGCTAATAAAACCGGCATTGACAGTGAGGGTTGGACTGACTCAGTTCTTGGAGTTCAGCTCTGTGCTGAAGCCAGGATATGTCCCCTAAGTTCACAGCTGCTTTAACTTCTTCTTTTCCTCATCTAGACAGCTGTATGTCCATGAGATTTATTTCTTGATCTATATGGACGTGCAATCCTTCTTGGGATTATTGCCATAGAAACAAGACGTGACACAGAGCGTGGTAGAAGTAACAAATGGGATTTGGCAGCCTTTCCCGTTTACTACACGGAGCCGGAGCTGTGGACAAAAAGCAGCAATTACTTGCTCTTCGGAGCCTTATTAACAGGCACATCTGC
Source organism: Bucorvus abyssinicus (assembly GCA_009769605.1). NCBI lineage: Eukaryota > Metazoa > Chordata > Aves > Bucerotiformes > Bucorvidae > Bucorvus > Bucorvus abyssinicus. The sequence continues at coordinate 5,157,204 of CM020041.1, read as the reverse complement.
ACGTTCATTAAAACTGTATACTTCAACTTCCATTCTGGCTGGGATGACATTCAGATATTCTGGTCTTGAACTAAGCGAAAATCCCTGACATCTATTTTATTTTTCAGTCAGGGCAGGGATTTGTTGGGTTTGACATTTTGGTTCCTTTTCGTTTGACTGCAAATCCCAGAGGCAGCTCCCCGAAGGAGATAAGACACAGTAACCGAACTGCTGGCTCCTGGGAAACGGTCCCTCCTTTGAAGGATGAAGTCACCCACGTTTTGCTTGTAAAGCTTGATCTCCCACGGTGCTGGGACCCAGCTCCCAGCCTCTCCCAGGGCTGCACGCCCTGCCTGGCTTACAGGCACGCTGCCCTTCTCATCCTTGGTGGCCCAAGGTTGCTCTGAGTTGGCAAGTTGCAGCACCTTGAGCTTGGGGGAGTAGATGGGTTGTGCCGGGCAGAGAGGTGCTTCTGCAGGAGTGAGGACAACATGCTGTACCTGGAACTAAAGCTGAGCTGACTCTAGGTCACAGCACACCTACCGAGACACGGGAGAGAGGAACGCAAACTCAAACTTTTCAGCCAAGTGGGGCAGCTTTTGAAGTTGGATGGGCTGGGGAAGGGGCAGAAAAGCAGACAGGACAGGATACAGAAAAGGGCACAGAAATATATTAAAAAATGAGGAGCATCTGCTGACTGCTGGTGACTGAGCACAGGCAGGCTGAGGTGGAGCGGCCGGCAGCGTCAGCCCGTGGCCCTGCGCCTTCCGATGTGGGAGGTCGGTGCCGGCTCAGCAGGCTCCGGGGTGCAGTTCTGGCTCTTCCAGCAGAAGGAAGCTGTGTTCAGGAGTCCTGGGAGAAGTTCTGTAGCTGCTCAGGGGAGTAGACATTGGCTCTAGGTCTTTTCCCATCCTCTCTCACACCAGGTAAAATAAAATTTAGAAGTTCACAGAGGGGCCTCTTGCTCTGGGCGATGCACTTGCTGACCTGGAGTGAGCACGCACTGTCCTTTTCCCGATCCACATCCTATAATGATGCCTCTGTTGGAGAGCGGAGCAGCTTCTCAGGGGGATTTCAGAGGCAGCTGGAGTTGCTTTAATGCTCTCAGGGCAAAATCTGTCATCCCCCTGCACCAATTCAGGATCAAAGCAATTTTGCTCAGCAGAAGAAGCGTTTAAAGCCGTTGGTAAGCCACAAAATCAAGCTAGAGCCTAGAATGAAACCCAGAGAACCCAGAGAACTGAAATACAGGGAGACTGAAACTGGGCTACGTGCTCCGAGTCTGCCTGGCCTCCTTTTCAAAGGTGCTGAGGACTGCATCTCTAGTGAAGTCGATGCGTGCCCAGGATCTTTTTGAAACATTTATTTAGTACCTAAGTATAGATCTAGGACTGACTAACTTCAGGCTCCAAAAATAGCGCAGGTGTCTGCCTTTCCCCTCTTCCTCATTTCTCTTTTCCTTGCTCTTTCATCTTCAGCTCCCACGTTCTCTGTTCCCTCCAACTCCCTTCATTTTTCCATCCTCCTCCAGCTGATTTCTCCTCTTGCTTCTACCCCCTCACCCATGCTGATGCTTTTCCTGTCCTGTGGGAGCCGCGGAGCGTTTCTCAAGGTCCATCCTGTGCAAGCCTTAGGTGGCACCTCTTTTCTCTTCCTCTCTCACCCTAAATTCTCCCTACCTCATTCTCAGGGGGACAGAGATTCAAACAAGCAGCTCTGTTCTGCTCAGGAACCTGCTGAATTCAAGTCCCAAGCATCTTGCCTCTCCTACGTGGGACTGACCAGGAACGGCAGCAAAAAGGGAATCCTCACAGACACTCTTCATTGGGGTGGGAGCCCAAAGTTGCTGCCATCACTTTCTGGCCCAAAACCACAAATGTCCCATTTTCCTGTGTATTTCCCATTGCAGGCGTGATCTGCTAATGACAACAGTAAAAGAGGTTATAATCAAGGGATCATGTTAATTTTGTGAACAGGAAGCTCTCATTAGTGACTTGTGTTTTTCAAATCAACCAGAAAACAGATAAGGCTGTGAATCTGTCGGATCTTGTCCCTGACGCGAGTTTCTCTCTGTGGCAGGAAGGCATGCCCCAAACGCTGAGTTCCACCAGCATGTTTACCCCATGTGGCTTCAGCCCTCATCTACATACTTCAAAAGAAGATGAACAAGGAGGACTGATCTTCCAGGATGGAAACCTTACCTCAGCATCCCTGGATGCTCTAATCCAGCACCTGATACCTACCACTGATTACTACCCTGAAGTAAGCAATTCCCAGTATAATAAACAGTTTAATTTTGATGAATTGGAGCAGCGCTTTATGCAAAAGTGCAAATGTGTTAAATTTTGAATTAAGAAGGCTAATTTAAGAGCTGCATACAATTAAAGCTTGGTAAGTGGATGCATTGCTTTAAATGCTGTTTCACCGCTCTGTAATTGTTCCCATGGAAAAGCAGATCCCAAAGTTGATACTGCCTTTAAATAAGAGAACAGGGGAGGAAGCTGTGATGGTGATGAATTAGTGATACAGCAGTCAGAGGACTTCAAAAATAGCAGTGCATCCCAGAGAGCTTTAGATGAAGACCAAAGCAAAAAACTTCAAGTCTGAACTGGCATGAAATTAGCTAAATTTTAGTAGCTGCTGAAGTCATCCAGGTTTGTCTGTATGTACAAAGCATTCCCTCAGTGACAATAGAGATGCTTCTTCTGATGGGTTCATAATCTACCTGCGGTTATATTCACACCAACTTTGCAGTCACTGGACAGCACAGTCCAGATCCTAATCCTTCCTCCATCCGTGAATATTCAGTGTTTCTTCACCGACAGTGTGAGGATCTAAATGGGAAGCAGGTTTATCGTCCTGCAAGCCATTCACTTCACTGGAGTTTGCACATCTTTAGTGGAATTCAGGATGGAGTTTGACTGGAAGACTTCTAATTGCTAATATATCTCTAAGGAAAGGCTTGTATTTCAAAGCAGAGAGTGGCATTGACTTCTGGGCAGTTTAGAAGACTATGAAAGTTATCAATGCAGAGCAGACAGCATGGTTTAAATAACCCACAGCTCAGTTTCTGATCAGCTAAAAATAAGTAATAAAGAAGCATATCAATTAAAAAGAAAAAAAGAACAGAAAGGCAATAAAAATAGGTAATGGACAGATTAGGCTGTGAGATTTTCATTAAGAAACATGCGATATGTAATATTATACCTGCTGCTCAGGAGCATGGCTAGGTCTGGGGGAAAGAAGATAATTCAGGCGCCGGGAGGGGTCAGGATGCAAACAACTGAGGATTCATGCATATATTTTAAATTCACTGCTGGAGTACTTTAAATAATCCAGGGATTTATCCAACAGACCTGTTTCCCACAGCCTCACAGATGTGGGGCTGCATATGATATGGCTTGGCTGATAGAAATTAATTTTAGGGAGTTAGTAAAATAAGTGAAATATTCCTTAAAACAGGCTGCGTGAGACCTGCAGGGCTATAGCAAGATGTGACTAATCTGGGAGCTTCTGCAGCTCACAGCCCAGTACAATGCAGAGGTACCTGAAAGTCCACAGGTTTAGCTTTTGCTGGTCTCCCTGTGCCCCTGGCTGCGCTCTCTCCTGTACCTGGGCTTGCTCTCGTAGAGTAACTTCCACAGTCTTCAGTGGATGTTCGTACAGGGTTTCAGCAAGCAAAGACTGGAAGTGGATGGTTGGAGGAAGGAAGTGCCACTGCCTCCTGCACCTGCTGTAACCAGTTCCATTTTCAGGGTCAGCAATCCTTATGTCGCTTCGACATAAAGGTCTGACCCAGGGGAAATGCAAAAAATGTCAAGTTCAGGGCTTTTATGGCTAATGTTACCCACTGCGTGGCTGCTTACAGGTCTGCTTGTGTCTCTCCCGCAGAAAGCCTATATCTTCACATTCCTGCTGAGTTCCAGACTCTTCATCGAACCCCATGAGCTTTTGTCCCGAGTTTGTCACAAGTGCATTGAGCAGCAGCGGCTGGACGACCCCGTGCTGGACAAGGTTAGTTTTATCTTTACAGCAGAAAAATGTGAGGTATTTGCAATGGGCAGAGAATTCTGGGGCTTTGGTATGTGTTCTTTGCCTCCCTTTGGATTGAATAAAACTTTCCTGAAGGGTGATGGTTGCTGCTGAGATCCTGACATTGAGACATCCCAGTGACCGTGTCCCAGAGCAGTGCTCCAGGCGCCAGACACTTCAAGTCTTCTTCTAATTTCTCCTTTCCCCCTGTCTGAGTCTTCCCAGGTGACCTTCTTTCTTACCGTCTTTAATGCTCTGATGAAGCCTGCGGGATGCAGGGCGGTAGGACATTAAGCTCCCTCGCTGTCAATCGCAGATGTCAACACACCACTCGCTTTCCCATTCTTACTTAATGCATCTGCCCTTCTGCTTTCTGGCTTCTGGTACAGCAATATTTCCTCTTAGCCTTCCGTGTCACTTTGAACGCTACGTAACAGCATGCAGCTACCCGCTGAGCTCCTGCTGCCGGATCATCCGCAGAGCCGTGCTGCAGAGCGGCGCTGCCTGGCACACCAGGAGCGAGTAGAAGCGGTGGCGAGGCTGTGACAAGCGAACAGGATGAGAACATCCAAGCTGTTACTGCGTTGGCAGCCCTTCTGTTTTGCCCTAGGGACTGTGCAGACTGATACAGTGTGTAACAACACATGTGCATCCTCTGGCGGTCCCGCAGAGGGTGCGGTGGAGATGGATCCCGCTGGATCCTAGTCAGCGCTGGATTCCACCCAAGTTCTTCTCGGTGCAGTGACGCAGACCTATCCAGTGCAATACCTGGGGCAGGAGATGCACCTTCAGTGCAGTGAAGGGAGGAACAACGGGCATTAGTGGCAGCTTTCAGGAATCATCCTGAAATGATTCTCAAGATCAGCCTTTCCAGGTTTTAAACAGCGTATTTGGCATCAAATACCGCATCACCAACATCTGAACACGTGTCCTCGGTTTTGCTCAGGCAGCTGGTGGCATGAGTAACAGGCACTCTGCCTTCGCTATGCAGAGCAGTCAGGCAGACTACTGAGGAAGCTGTTATGTGGGTTGCCCAGTCGGTTTTAATAAAAATATCTGTACGAGGTGCACCACACAGAACGATTTTTCTAAGGTGTGATGGGTTCTGTCCTCTGGTGCTATGACAGATGCAAGTTTATGAGGATTAAAATGTGAGCGTGGAACTTTGCAAGAAATGAGATATGCTGTCTTTATTACGAAGATCTCTCCATCTTCCTGAAGTTAATCCACATTTTGGACTGGCCTGTAGTTGGTGGGACACGGCTGATTCTGTGTTCCTGAGGGTAGGGCTGGCTTTGAAACTTTGCACACAAGCGACCTCCCATCCCCTGTGTCCCGTGTCTTCCACAAAGTCCTCTCCTTCAATCCATAGCAGTGGTTTACACAGCTGGAGCAAATGTCTCCCCAGACCTTTGTAGTTTCCAATAAAGCTTTCCCTGGAGCAGGCACCTGCTGGTCTTTGAGCGTGAGCTTAATGCTAGCTGACAGCAGTTATTTTTAGAGATGTGGTTCATTGAAACCTGTTGTTGGTGGAAAGCTGAAATATGCATTTTAACCACCTTGGTTGAAAAGCAGAGAGCTGTGGAGCTCGGGAGTATCATTTTTCCTGATTACAGGGTACACTTTAGCTACAGTACGTAGGATGGAGAAGGCAGCTGTTTGTTTTGGTCTGTGTTTTCTGTAAATAAAAATGGAGTTTGTTGTTTAATGCAATTTCCTTTCCCCATGTTCTTGGTAACGGAGGAAGAAAGCTCTGGATGCGGCCGCACTGGCCATGTTTTGAGATAACACTAATGCACCAATTGTGCCGCTCCCCCCGTTCCCCTCCTTGCCCCATACCTTCCTGACTACTCCCACTGCTGCATCCTCAGATAAATCTACACCAAAAGTGAATTGGGCATCAGCTGTGTGTTATGTGAGTGCGTGTCCTTGTCCTATCGTGACCTTGAGCTCTTGTGGGAAGAGCGCGACCTTATCAATAGCCCAGCTAAAGTTACTAAAGTGCTGGTGTTTTGTCCATCTTGTCTTCCTCATGTTACATCTGCTGCTGGTTGCTAAGCGGTGTTTTTCATTCAGCCAGAAAGCAAAGAAGCAAAAAAACCCCCTCTTTGTTGGTCAAGAAATCCATTCCAATCAATGTTTTCAGGGAAGGATGAAAGTGCAGGAGAGATGTGAGTACAAAAGGGAAGAACGTATGGTTCAAATCATCAAAAAGGCCAGATCTTTTTAAAAAAGGTTTAAAGGTTGCCCCAGCAAAATGTCCATCCAACCATAAATTGGCCAACTGCATGTGCAGAATACTTAAACCTGTGTGTAAAACAGGCAGTTGTACATGCATCCAAGGTCTGGTGTGTTCTGCATGCCAAAACATATCGTTTGTGCACCACATTATCTGTTTGCATCTGTGCAGATTTTGCAGGTGCAACCAAAGTGCCTTCTTTGAAAATCTGGCCCCACGTTCAGCGGCACACGTATTTGCTGGGGGACTTTAACGGGTGACCATGTTTCAATCCCTGTCCATCATTCTGGTTTCCATTTCAGGCTCGGATCAGAAAATTTGGACCCAAAATCTTACAGTTGCTGACAGAGTGGACAGAGACATTCCCATATGACTTTCAGGAAGAGCGGATGATTGGCCATCTGAAAGACATGATTCACAGGATAGCCCCATGTGATGAGGTGAGGACATCTGACCTGGAATGTTGCCTGGAGATGTTAAGTTCATTTTTCCACTCAGTTCCTCCTCCCTTTCCTCTTTTTGCCACGTTCTGTTCCATGTCTCTCCCTGGATACTCTCACCGTTCTCCTCTAACGGTTAAAACCTGTAGTAGCTGCCCTGAAAGCCACATCGCTCAGTTTAGGTGCTCCTGTGGCAGTGACACGGGGACACGTAGGAGCGATAAATGGAATTTATCTGCTGCACATCAGAGTGCAAGTTAATAGCATTCCCATTGTACGGATGGAAGATCTGAAGGCAGAGCATAGACTGAACGTGGTGGTCTCGATTCAAATAGCAACAGAGCCGTGATCTGCCAAGTAATGATCCAGCAGAGGAGTGACGTACTGTGACCCAGGACCAACCATCCTGGCCAAGTAGTGGCTTCAGGATGTTTTCTTTAGTGAATGAGGAGTGGAGCCAAGCAGCCAGTCGTCAACTGATTGCATTGGATTGGGGAGCTAAAAAAGATGATCAGTTGCCCGAAGGTACCTGATGAAGACTTCCTTTCTCTAAGGTCCTTTTTTGTCTCACCACCTCTATTTGCGTATGTCTTTCATCGCCTATGCTAAAATCTAATTTTCCATTCATTTCTTTACATGTCTTTGGTCTGGTAATTTTTTTGGAAACAATCTCTTGCATTCTGTGACTTTTTCATGAGTGAATCTAATGAGGGTTTGGCTTACTCCTTCCAGTCCTGTGTAAAAGAGTTCACAGGCACCATGTGTGAGCTGGTTGATACTGTAAAGCAGGGACCCAGACAGGAGGGGAGCAGGTACAGAGCAGCAGACCCTCATCCCGGTTTGACTAATGCCACTGGAATCTCCTTCAAAGTTCACGGGATCTGTGGGCTGAGGTAGGTCCTATTGACTCCAGCCTGTTTGGCTGATATGGTGACAGTCCTTGTATTTTTAGAAAATACAAAGATTTATGGACATGTAGCTTCTCTGGGAGCATGAAAATGGCAAAAGACAGCAGTGTGTGGCCTGGTGAGCAGAAACTCAGTCCAGATGGCTGTATGGTCTCGGTGTTCAAATGTGTGAGCCATGTGTGGGACATTGTGGGACACAGTGAGTGGAGTCTCTGGGAGACCTGCTAGCAAATTTAGGTGGGTGAACCCCAGAAATTAATTCAGGGACATTAAAAATATCACAAGGTCCATGAAAATAATAAGGATAAGAGCAAATAGTACATAGAGAGTCTCTAATTACTTCTAGGTTAACCACGGTATATGGAAGGATTCAGTTCCATTGGCTGCATCAAGGCCTGGCTTCGGGCCACAGAGGGGTGCAATTCAGTAGAACAAAAATCACATACCCATGAGGCTGAGAAAGAGAGGGGTGGAGAGAAGAGAGAAGCAGTGAGCAGCGTTGCAGTACAACGGAAATGAAATCGGACCCTCCTACCCACATGAAACCGGAGAGAAATGGAAACAGCTGCTCTTGGGCTGGGGTGGTGTCACGGCTGGCACTTTGGGGTAGCTGTAGGCTGGCATGGATTGACTGGCTGAGCTGGCCAGCCTGGGGGAGAGGAGGGGTGGGAAGGGTAAGCTGCATGGTACTTTGATGGAGGTGAAGGGAACACTAAGGACTTTCAGAAAGAGCCAAGATTGCCTCAGTTCCATTGACCAGAGCAGTAAAATTTCTCCCTCAAGGGAAAGAGACAATGAACTTTCTCCTGCAAACTACCAAGAAAGTGCCTTCAGCATCTGAAGTGAGAGAAACCCATACAGACCCACAAAAGTCATGTCCACTGGGAAGAAGGAACCAGCCAAACGGGCAGGGAACAGGGGCTTTGCGAGTGCCCTCCTGATGAAGAGCCATAAATGCTAAAAGACAACTTTTTGCGTACAAAGCAATAGTTTATTTGCCTAACCCGAGCAAGCGCTGCAGACCTTTGCTCTGGAGCGTGCATAGCTGTGTGCCAGTGCTGATGGGTGCCCTGGGAGGACCTCAGACTAGGTGGGTTCAGATCATTGTTTTTTAAATATTACTAGACACTGTAATTGTAAGTCATTATGCCTGAGCAAGATCAATAATTAATTTAAGAAACACCTCGTATCCTACAAATACAAATTCCCTTTTCTAAGGGACAGCACAAGAGTGGTGGTGCCCGTCACTTGTTTGGAAGAAAGTTGTTCCCTTTGTGAGTCACAGAAATTAAAGATTGGAAGATTTGTGAGGTCATCTAGTCCATGTAGGTCAAGGCAGGATTTTCCCCTGCAGCGTGTGCTCCCGTCCTTTGTAGAGTCCACTTGCCGAAGGCTCTGTGATGTGCTTGGAAAGGTGGCCATGCTGAGAAGCATTTCTTAGTGAGTGCTGTGATTTGCATTTTGAGTTAGAAATTTTAATTAAAATTTGAGCTCCTAAGCCACCCGCTGAGGCCTGCTGTCTTCGGAGGAACTTCCCCAGTTAAGAACGAAACATTTTCTTCAAATATTGAAGAGCAGTTTGCTGCTTTTGACTGTTAACGTGGCGATGAAGTGCGATCGGGTGATGGAGTCCAGCATGCAGCCCCTGTACAATGGGGGGTCGCTTTGTGGTGAGGTAATTACCAGCATGTTGAAGGTAATGAACAACGTTGTTTTCACTTAGTGGGTATAGTTTAAAGAAGGCAGGAAATGCTTTTAAAAAGGCAAAAGCAGGATAATTTATGCTTTTTTTTTTTTAATTTCTCCCCCAACACACAGAGAAAAGCTTTCTAGGCAAGGGTGCACCCGGCCGATTTTCAGTGAGTCTCTTCAAGAGCTCGATAATTTCTGAATGCTGTTTTTGTGTCCATTAAGTGTCTCTCTTATTTCAGCCTTTATTAGGTGTACGGCTTGTCTGAGTCTTTGTTTACTGTTGCCTGTATCTATTTTTGCGCTGTATTCCCTACCAAACTAGGTGAAGCTAGATCTCCCAGTAAGGATTTGTGGAAAGACCAATATGCATCTTTCAAGCAATTTTATGCTGCTTTTTGGCTTTTCATCCAGGGAAGAATTTGATACTCCACAGACATGCCTGGTCCAAGATTTCTCATCCAAACTCCTTTTTGAAAGAGAACTGGGTTTTCAGCTGGAAGGTGTTTAGCCAAATGTTTTCTGCTTAGTAGGAAACTTGGATTTCAGTGCCATGCCCACCCCCCGCCAAAATTAATCCCCCTGTTTACAAAATACGCTCACAAATATGATAGGTGGTATTCCCAAATACCAAATATGTCACTATTTGAGTTTCCACTGAAAAATAGCATTCTCTTTCTAGAGCTTGGTAAGCTGCGCTGAGATTTGCAAACACACTTGGATGTAAGGCAGAGAAATATTTAGATGGTGGTCAGTAGTTCGGGTCCAGATCAGTCTTTGTAAATCACAAGTGTGACCGTCTGTTTGAATGAGGATTTACATGAAGAAGGCCAGTAGTCTGTCTTGGAGAGATGGAGGTAGTATACATCAGGAACAGAGAAAACTGAAAGAATGCTCTTTTATTTTCTAAAAATTATTTGAATTATTTATTTTTACATCTTCCTCACTCAATTTTCACTCGTACTGTGTGATTTGCTTCCAAAGATGACATGTGTTGTCATTCTTCAAGACAAGTCCCTCTTGTCTTCTAGGTACTTGCTTCAATTTAGACTTAGCTCTGTTTTGAAAAAAGCCTGACTAAAACCTGCTTATCTGGCCCATGGTCCAGGCCAGCTCAAGAGAGCATCTTCCATGAGTGAAATGAGAGGTTCCTGGGCAATGTGAAACCTCCCGCTAGAAAAGCGGTGTGGAAGTTACCAAGTGTTGCAGCAAAAAGGATATTCTAAAGGTTTCCAGCATCAGACTGTAATGGAAACAGGGTAGACATAAGCATGTTATTCTTCACTGTGAAGTAGTAGGAGATGCTACTTCCAGTGTGCAGACGGGATCCTGTGTAGGTGAGGAGAGGACTGACTGGCTTCTGGTACCTCGAACACCTAAAACATGAGTGCTCTCAAAGCCTAATGCGGAAGACTATCCACAGTCTACGAAACTCTTAAGGGTGGTGAAGGCTGGATCTAAACCATGGGATTCATGAGCGCTTCTCAAGACTTCACTCGGGCTGCGTCCAGCTTGGGATGTGACACAGGTGCGTGTGGGTCTTCGTGGGAAGGCACATCCGGCCAAGTCCCTGTTGCGATGATGAGGCCTGTGTGGAGGGTGCCAGGGTGTGCATCTGCTGCGCAGTACAGATGTTACAGAAGAGGGCTCCTCGCCAGCTCTGGTTTCACACTGACAGATTACAAACTGGTGTTACTGGCGACTTGACGTTACTGAATTCTGTTTGGATGGGGCGTGAGGAGTTATTCCACTTGTGAGCAGCCAGAGGATCTCTCCACTCTGTGTCTCTGTGCTGAAAAAGGAGCTGGTAGTTGGCCAGCCTGCAAGCTGTTCTCCTAAGTGACTGTGCTCTTTGAAATGGAGCAAGCCTCCATGGCACCCATGCTTGGTGCTTCTTTCTCTGGCTGGGAAAGCCCAACAATGTTCCTCAGCGGGGTACACCTCGTGCTCCATGTGAAGCTTTTGCCCAAGGACATTTCCAATTAATCCTTGTCTTTAGAGTCCATCCAACAGTTCTCCCAGAGATCTCACATTTCTGTCTCCATCTGTCAGTCATGAAGAGGTGAAGGCATTTCTTTCTGCCCATCCTCCACAGCCAGTGGCTCCACTCATTGTCTGTAAAGAGCTGCTCCAGCTCTGAAAACAACCTGAGCAACTTAGTAATGATCATCCTGCTGAGCGCATGGCTGTGCTTGGAATACGATATGAGCTTCCTTCAGCAGCAATTAACGTTTTGGATATTAAATACTTAAAGCTACAGGACTCTCAGACCACTGCAACTGGGTAGCAACTAGCAGCGTGTTTCTGCTGCTTTCAGCTCAAGAGGATGGAGAGAACGGCGTTCGAAACATTTCTTATTCCTAATAAAGAAGAGTTGACTAGGCACCGCTAACAGGGAGGGTTCCTGACCAACACATGGCTGACATAAAGGACAGGTATGGAATGCTGCTGTGCTCCAGAAAGCTGCAGTAACTCGTGTTGTAGTATCACCTCTCCTCTGATCCTGATGTTGGCAGGGATATGTGAGTTTCGGTGCCAGCCCAACCACCAGTGCTGCCTGCCTCTTCTCCTGACTGCAGTCTGTTTCTGTGGTCCAGAGCACAGAACTGTAATTAAGCCAACTGGTTATTCTGAAATAGGCTTGTTGGAAATAAAATGGTAACCTGTTGCTGGCTTAGAAATATTTTGCAGAAGGGAAAATTCAGCATAAAAACACAGCGTTGTTAAGTTTTGTGGGTACTTTATGTTTCTCTCTCCCTGTCTCTCCAGGCCTACTGGAAAAAGATGAATCAGCTTTTGCAAACCCTGAATCAGAAGCTTGCAACCCTCAGCCACGGGCAAGAAGGGATTGTTAAGATCAGTGCTGCTGTCTCTGATAAGCTGGTTGCCTTTAAAAGTAAACCTCCATCAATTCAGAGAGAAATCCTGAGCGTCTGCAGTGACCCCTACACTCTGGCTCAGCAGCTGACCCATGTGGAGCTGGTAAGTGGAAATGGTTCCCAACTTCTGCAGTCAGAGATAGGATTTTAAGCCACCAGCTGCTAAGTATTCCAGCCGCAACTGAAAAGTGTCTGCAGTGCTGCAGCACGCCCCGTGCTGTATCAGCACCGCAGCAGGAGGCAGGGTTTGACAGGTTGAGAGATGCTTGGGAAGCAAGCTGTGTATCAGAGTGTTCTGTGCATCTTGGAGCTGGTCACTTGACTTCTTCACATTGTGAAATGCGAGTCACAGTCCCGGGAAGGTCAAGGGGTCTCATTTCTGTAAGGTGCTCTGAGTCCCACAACCCAAAGGTGCTATTGAAATGGCTGGTCATGAGCCCTTTTATTAATTCAGAAGAAATGTTAATCGTTCAAATCCATTCCTACAGATACACAGTGCATCTGAGTTGTCTGGGGTGTTTTTCATCCTTCTTTTTGGGGCTTTGTGCATGGACATACTAGGGTGTGGAAATACCACCCCCATGAAGTCCTGCTGTTTCCCTCGTTGGGCTGCAGTCCACTCTCAAACAGGCTTTTGATGGCAGTCACTCCAGTTGCAGTACTGAAATGTTGGACAGACTGTTGTGTGCATGCCCTTCTCCCAGGTTCAGGTCCTCTGTGTAGACCTCCTGGACGCTCACAGAGGAACATAAACCATTGCTGCCATCTGCAGATCTCTCGATGTTGTGATGGGTGTCTGCTGCCTGTCCTCCTGTAGACAATGTTCATCCTTGAGAGGAAGTCTAGAAAAACAAATCGTGACATGGATTGTGGATTGGCGTGAATATCATGGAATTAGCCTTGGGAATTGTGAAGGTAGTTGACATTCTATTTGTCAAGAAGTGGAATAGCTCAGAAACCCCAAATTTATGTTCAGCTTCTCACCTTGGTTAGTTTTGAGAACGTGCAACTTTGGCGCTCTGCTTTATATAGCGTAAACCAGAGGGTAGAAGTCCTTTTGCCTGGAGTTTTCCTCTGGCTTTTCTTTTCCTCCACAGTAGAACTGTCTTCCAAGGGGAAATTCCCTGTAGCTGGGGCACTGCTGCACTTTTAAAACATGCAGCCAGAGGTTTTCATTCCCCTGGCCTGTAATCAGTGGTCTCTACCGTCTTGTTCACTTACTGCATCCACTACACCAGCTACTCTGCGCTAAAACTGTCTGATGCTTATTTGCTAGTAAGAATTATTTGCTACTTGTGTAGTAATAGTTACCTGTTACTAAGAGTCCTGTACAGTTACCAGTGGCAGGGTGAGAAGCAAAGAGAAATAGCGTGGAAGTAGCTGTAAAATTTTCCCTTAAGCAAAACTACCGTTGATTATATTGTTGCTTGAGTGTCCTAAGTTTGGGCTGTAGGAATTCCAAAATACCTCCTCTGAAATACCTTTGTGACCTACAATCTGCTGAAAATACTTATTTCTAATAAACATGGTGAAGGGAATTGGAAAACCTATTAAGAAGGCCAGTGGTGTGGCTGGAACCGCCACGTTTGTTCAGGAGCTGGTGGAGAAGACCTGTCTTTTTTACCAAGAGAGATCCAGGTGCTTTATTTTCTCTTGCGTCGGTTAATGCCTGAGACTCTACAGTATAAGAAATGCCTTTAAAGTAAGCACGTGCATCCTCAATGCCTGCCTTCCCTGGTGGCACAGAGCCACCACCCCGGGGCATCACCTGAGCTTCACTGGGCAGGGAGGCAGGGTCAGAGCACTGAGCGCGCAGATGAGCAATGGATCGCTGTGGTTCCCAGGTCACAGCATTGCTGCCATTTTAACAGCTGGGAAACAAGGGCATTGAGTAAAATGCTGGACCACAGCAGGTCTGTGGGAGCACCAAGCACAGAACTGAGGTTGCTGGCTTCCAGATGGGGCCTTGTGCATCCAGCACCTTTCTGTCTGTGCAGTGGAAAGGGCTGACACTGTGGCTTGTCAGTAATGAGACATATTTATTCTCATTTTCTTCTTTCTGCCGAAATAACTCTAATCGTTCTTATGAATTTTAATGTCTGGTGCTAGCTGGCTACCAGTTCAGTAACACCATTCAGAGCTGACAGATAATGGGGATGTCTTACCAAGAGAAACAGAAGAGGTTCTGGGGTGCTTCCTTATTTCTTCCTCTCTCTCTTTTTCCCCCCTCTAATAGGAAAGGCTAAGTCACATTGGACCTGAGGAGTTTGTGCAGGCATTTGTACATAAAGACCCTCTGGATGGCACCAAGGTATGATTTTTCCACATGTAAAAAGTGTCTCCTGTGATCACTGGTTGTGTAGATGAACTGATGTGATGAGATCCACACGAGCAGGGCCTGGGGCACGTGTTGACCATGGGGCCAGGCCAACTGATGACCTGTATTCTCATGGCAAGGATGGCACCTGTTGGTAGAGCTCGTGCCGGCAGGTCATCGCCGCTCCCTCCTGGTGAGTGTATGCCCTAGCCTGAGACTGGTCAGCATCCTGATGTTCTGCTTTCTGGCTTGTTCCTCCTACCCTGCTTTGACCAGGGCAGATGGCTTGAGGCTATACACAACCAGGGAATGTCTGCTCACAGCGTTGAAGGCTGTAGTGTGACATACTGCCCATAGCGTGTGCCCAGACACCACAGTGATGAGTCAGTGCATCATGAATCCACATACTCTCCTCTGTCTACACAATAGCTTTTAACCCAAAGCACTGCAGGGAATGGCGTGCCTGCTCAGGGCTTCATCCAAAGTCCATGGAAGCCAGTTGGAGTCTTTCCACTGATCCCACTGGGGTTTGAAGCAGCATTTCGGTGAATGTCTCAATAAAGAAAGAGACTTCCTGGCTGGAGAGGGAGAGTTGGAGATGTCACATACTGCCAGAAAAGAAAGAGGGTGGAAAATTCTTCCCTAGAACCGCATATGGGCTCCCACTGAGATCATACACCACTGGCAGGATTTCATCACGGGATGCTGAACATAACATGTAGACCTCTGTTTGTAGTGCTGCCCAGACAGCACCAGAATAGCTTGTAGTGGTGAAGAAAGGGATGGATAGATGGATTGATGGATTCATAAAAAGTGCAACATTGGGCTCTTTCCTTCTCTTATTGGAGTTATGGAGATTCTGCAGTTGGTTTCGGAAAGAGGGGAGTGGGCAGAGCTGGTGTTTCAAGTATTCTAAGCATCTCTTATGAAGGAACCCCACGGTAGCAAAGGTGTGTCAGAAACATGAAATACCAAACCAGCCACTGTGAGATTTCAGCAACCTGCTGTAAACATGAGGGACAAGACTGAAAATGAACAGTTGTCTTTATCTGTATTGAAGTAAAATGAAAGAGGTCACTGAGTTTGAGTGAATTTTGGAAGAGTGGGAGGGACGCAGCTGTGAATGAAAACAAATTGCATAAAGTCATAGTGAGGAAGGAGTGCTAAGAGAAAGGGAATGTTCAGCAATAAACTAATGTATGCACAATGGCTGTAGTTGTGTCTGGAATCTCAAATGCGGGGCCAGCACAGAGCACCACAAAGATGTGAAAAGAAGCTGAGGTTACCGCGAGAACATAAGGGAACACCAGCTAAGGTGGATGGGAAGGGTTCGAGTGAGAAGGGGAGGGCCTGCAAATAATGGTGGGCTGGGAAATCTGAGCAAACCGTCCTGAGAGACTATGACAAGCTATTTGACAGTTATGCATGTCCTTCAAATGCAAATCTGAACACCGAGATGCTGCCCAGTAACAGCTCTGTGGCTTCAGTGACGTGCATAACATCAGAGGCAGTAACAGGCGCAAAGCAGGAGCCCACCTCTGCACCGCCGCTTAATTCAAGGCCATGTCTTCCCCCAGGAGGAACGACAGTTAAAGCAAAACTGTCACGTTTTCGCACGAGACGTGGCACTAGTTATTGGGAGTCCAGTCAGAGAGAGGCTGGTGAAAGCAGAGGTAGTTGGGAACTCTCCTCCACCCTTTGCTTGGGCTGACCAGGCATCCCAGAGGTGATTTAGAAGAGCCTCTGCACCATGGGAAGGTATAGCTGAGGGATTGTGTGGGACCTGGCAGAACGTTGCGTGTAGCAGCGCAAACCTTACGTGGAGTGACATATCGTTCCCTGACCCACAGAGACACCAGTTAACCCCAGGGAACTGGCTCTGGTCTGAACCCCCTCCAGCTGGAGATCATATTAGACACCTTCCAAGCGTGAGGGCTTCAGAAGGCTTCAGGTCTGAGTGTTTATCAAGCACATTGAGTGGCAGATGGAAGATGTTAGGGAGGTGCTGAATATTGTCGCCATTCATAAAGCTTAACCTTTAAAAACCAGTCTGCTTCAGCTTTAGCTGTTGCAGGGTTTTCACCGGTTTTCTGGTGTTTCTTAGCTGTGGTCCCTGTGCCCCGGCGCAGGACAGCGGTGCGGAGGTGGAAGTGCCGTACTCAGAACGAAGCCTGGCGCTTGTGTACTTTTTGCTCTAACAGGGAACAAGGAATACCGCCGAGTGTATGAAAAGCAGCTGCAGTGGGTAGACTGGCGCTGCTTTGGGTTTCCTCTGTTTTGTTTGACACGTACAGGCTGCCTGCTGACATTTACTTTTGAGATGCTTTTAAAATATATTTTTGCTTGTATATGTGGGCTGCTCATAAAATGGCCGTGAATTTTACGCCTGCTAAATTGTGCTCTGTAACCTGGTACTGTCATTTCTGTTTCTAAACACGCCCGTGCACAGTCACAGGTGACTTCTTACTCTGAACTGCCTTGGGAATCGTGTTAAGCCCCATTCCTTCAGGGGCTTCAGTGTCTTGTTTAACTTACATAATCTGGGTAATCCCATGGACAATAATGCGTCTGTGTTTATGTGCTGTGATTTTCTTCCTAGTGGTCTGTATTTACGGTAGCTCTGGGAAATGATCATCTGAAAACAAAAAATCAGTATTCTCTGATACCCTCTAGTGGACGTTAATGAATGTTCAAATAAATGACGTGAACTCTAGAGAGCCGATGGGCAGTCTAAGAATTGAGGGCTGGGAAATGGACTTGAATTCTTATAATCCCAAGCAACACCTTCAGGCTGTGTGAACTGCCCCACTACTCCGCTGAAATCAAATTTTCAAAGGAACTGGGAGTGTTCAGCCAAGTATCTGCTCCCACAGCCTGTAGCAGTTATGGGAATTTGTTAAGTTTCCTATAAAAAAAGTGAAAAACATGCTTTTTGTAATGGCTTTTATCAATGAAGTCTCTCTGGCATTGCAGTGACCTGCTCAAGAGCAGCCGTCAAGACCGAGCTGATCGCTAGAGAGCCCGTTATCCTGAAAACTCAACAAGGGAAATACCTTTTTTCACAAAGAACCCAACAGACCGGTGCTTTCTCTTGCTTATCACTTGTCCACTTCACTGAATTACGGTCCCTCCCCTCCAGAGAAGGGCTGTGGGTGATCGCAGTTCCTGAAGTGACGACAATCCTGGAATAAAACCTCAGACTGAGCATGCAGTGGAAGACCGTGCTTGTCTCACTTTTCTTGCGTATTCTTGTTGTTGCCTTAGTCCTGCCCACCTACCCTCTGACTTTTTCAATGCTCAGCCTTCCACGCGCACGCAAGAGCTGTGGCCGCTAATTACCTTCATGCAGTATTTATCGTAGCCGTCAAGCGGCTAAATGAAACACCACTCTGTGCCTTCCTGTGCTTTTTTTCTCCCCAGACCTGTTTCAGCGAACAGAAGAAGACCAGTAACCTTGAAGCCTATGTGAAATGGTTCAATCGACTCTGCTATCTCGTAGCAACAGAAATTTGCATGGTGAGTGAAAAGCGTGTGGCATGTTTCACCGCGTGCTTGAGGTACCGGTTTGAGACCGTACATTAATAAGCAAACCTGGGGGTTTATTTCTTGTGACCTAGCTAAGCAGCTGGCGGTAAGTTTTAGTAATATTGCACTTGCAGAAGCGACCTGATAAATGACAAACATATTGCAAACCAGAACTGGCGACACACAGGGGATACGCTGTGCTCTTGATGTGGTCGGGGCACAGTGTGGAATAATGAACCCTGCAGGGAAAAAGAGAGGAAAAAAATGTCTTGAGTTATCCTGTGAGATTTCTGCTGGAAAACATTCTAGTGGAGCAGTATTTGTTATCTGTCATCCTAAAGCTCTGTTGTGCTTGTGAATTCCCGTCGCATGGCTCTGTCCTGCTGCCCATTACTGCAGCCGTGACTAGCGGGTTTTTAACTTGGTGGTGGTTTTAGTTTGTGTAACTCAGCCTCGTCAAAATGAAATGAATGTTTTCTCCTTTGAAAAGGGTGTAGAAAGGAGGAATAGTAATAGTAGAAACAGCCTAGAGAGCCTGTCACTCAAAATCGTTACCATTTGAAGATCATCTTTGGAAAAAGTGGGGGGATTCCAGTCCAGTTTAAAAAGCAAGCTGCCATTTGGCGTGGTCGTATTGCTGAAAGGGCCAGAAGAGGGGAACTGGATTAATGCAGTGAAACAAAGTCTGTCAGGGACAAAGATGCTGCTGTACATGGGTGTGAAGTCCTGCCCTCAGGGAAGTCTGCGCTGATGTGCCCGCCGACTTGAGGGAGGCCAGCAGAGAGCTGGGCACTGCTTCAGGGCTGTGGGGCTGCCTGTTCCAGCGCGGAGACGTTAACTGAGGCGAGCCTGGGCATTGCCGCGAATTCCTTCTGTGTCACTGCAATGAAAGCTTTGATTTCGGAGACTGCCAGTCACCAGCTTCCGCTGGATGGGTGGAACAGAATGAGGGCCAGTGACTGACAGCAGATGGCCCAGGCTGCGCGTGGACCCGAGCTAGGTACAGAACAAATGCCTGAGATACCCCCAACTCTGCATATGCTTATTACAGATATTCATTTATTTTAATTTGCAGCCTGCAAAAAAGAAACAGCGAGCACAAGTCATCGAATTCTTCATTGATGTTGCTCGAGAGTGCTTCAACATAGGGAATTTTAATTCGCTGATGGCAATCATTTGTAAGTACGGCTTCTAACCAGGTCTTCCATCAGCTGCCACAGATGAAAAAGGAATCCTGACTCTGATCCATGGCTCTTTTCTTTCTCACTCATAGCTGGAATGAACATGAGTCCAGTTTCCAGGCTAAAGAAGACGTGGTCAAAAGTGAAAACAGCCAAGTTTTTCATTCTTGAGGTAAAAAAAAAAAAAAAAAAAAGGTGCTGCTACACTGCTTGAATTCTATTCTATTCTTTTTTTGTGTGTGTGTGAATTTTCACATTGTTATCCACCTATGAGATGTTTGCAGACACGTTTCACAGACAGAGGGCCAGATTCTGGTTCAAGTGTCCCAGGTGTAGTGAGGAAGGTGTAAAGCTGCTGATGCGTAGAGGGGAATCAGAGCACTCACATAAATAGGAGGAGGAAAAAACCCAAAACTATGAACCTCTATGCAAGTCCTAGTGCTTCCAGTGATGCCAGTTTTGTTTGGCCACAGACATAATGCTGGGTGTAAAGCTCCCAAGCCAAACCTTGGATGTTGAGTGAACGAGGCCCAAGGCTGGGGTTTTTTTGTATTGAGAATACCAGGATTTGGCATATATAAAATGTGCAATCCTTACTCTTCGCATAAAAGCTCTGTAAGCTGTTACTAGAAAAACCAAAGGTACAAACAGCCACGATCTGTAGATGTCTCATTGTATCTTTGGGTTTTTGTGTGTACGTGGATTTTTGAAGATGAGGGCTAACCTCTGTGCAGGGTTTGCTAAAGCTGAGGATAAAGTTGTCTTCAGAGAGCCCAGGTCACTTCTAACCAATGTGCCTTCTTTTGTATGTCTAGCACCAGATGGACCCTACAGGTAACTTCTATAACTACAGAACAGCGTTGCGGGGGGCTGCTCACAGATCCCTCACCGCACACAGCAACAGGGAGAAGGTAGGTGTGACCACATCCCATTTACCTCCTCACGGATGGTGCACATTGCTGCTGAGAGTCAGTGGCTCAGAGACCTGAGCCTCCCTTCCGTGGGTCAGCAGTGCAAGGCTCGTGCACTGCTAAATGCCATTAGAAATGTAAATCTGTGGCTGCGAGGAGTCTGAAATGGATCACAGGGCTTTTGTGGGCTTGCTTGCAGGCATGGGGGAGCTGGAGAGGGCGGGGGACACAGCATGGAGGACTTGGTTGCAAGCGTCTCTGTATCCCTGGAGAACTCACGTTGTTTAGATTGACAAACCTGATGGAACAGGTATTCCAGGCTACAATACTTTTATTTTGGTATGGAGCATCAGCCCGGCAGGCCCGGGTGGGGCTGTGCTTTTGTTAGGACTGTGCCAGCCTGGCCGCTGTGCAGACAAGCCCCTGTTGTGTAGAGTGCGATCTGAGATAGCGAGCAAAGGGCACAGCGCTCAGAGATGAGGTGGTTCTCCATTTCCAGTAGGGAAAATCACTTACCACAGGTCCTGCAAAGAAGTCTGGTCTGAATCCAGTGCAGCAAATTTGAGGGGATAGTCTGTCCTCATGAATTTTCATTTCATTTGGTTGTTGCTGCCACCTCGGTGAGCGGGAATGGAAGTCTCTTATCAGTGTTCGTGGCAGATATGTAGCTTTCTGAGATGTCATTGATGCTGCAAAAATCAGTTTGACAAGCTGTTAGTGCACCATCCTCCTGTTCTGTGTCCCAGTGTGTTTCTTGTTATTTCTCCACTCAATTCTCTTTTTTTTCGTCGTTTTATGAAAAAGGATTTGTTTTTAACATTGCAATTGCACATAGTCATAAATAGGTAATCACTGCGCAGAGCAGGGCTATGGTGAAGTAGATACTGCATGAACAAGCATAATATGGAATTTAGTATTCATTCTCCAGAGGAGCCAGGCCAGATGCTAATCTCACAGCCCTGTAAATTTGATGTAAATCTGCTGAAGCTAATGGAATCTCACAGCATTTACAGTGAAATGAGATCAGCATCTGGTCGCAGGCTGACTCAGCTGCCACGGGGGTATGCTGAGCTGCTCTGAAAAGCACTTCTCTGTGCAGAGAAGAGATGATGGCTTTGGCTGGCTGTGACTGGCAGAGAAATTCTTTTAACTCTCACACAGCGCAGCAAGGACCTGTCAGTCTGAGATGCTTCTGAGTGAGTTCTTCTGTGACCATTGTATACGTTCAAACCAGTCGCTTTACTGTTTGACTTAATTTCCTGTGGAAGGTGGCAATCTCTGTCATATCTCTACCCCAGCTGGTTAGTGCTGAGGGCAGAGAGGGGATTAGATGGAAAGGAATCTATTTTACATAAGAAAAAGCCCATATTCTGTTTCCCTTGTGTAGATAACATCAGTTCAAGAAAATGCTCACGCATGTGATTCAGTAGCTGCTCACACTGGGTATTTTACAGTGTCGCATACAGCAGATCATGTAATTCTTGCTGTAGGAATTAAGGAATTTTGTTTCTTTTTATGTGTGAGATTATCAGTTATTTGTTTTAAAGACTTTGAATAAAATTGAAAGAACACGATTACTTTTTTGATAGAAAATGTCGTGTTGTTTCTTGGCAAATTTGTGGCAAAGCTCACTGAAGAAAATTTTTGTCTTCAAACGGAATTGTGTGACAAGAGTTTGAGACGGCAATCCCCTCCGCCCCTCTTCTCAACAGCTGGCCACCCCGCAAGCACAGAGGGAGGCTTCAGACCTCCCTCTGTCTGCTTGAGAAGGAAGGTGCCCTGGAGGGAGTGCTCTTGTCGCAGACCAACAGACAAGCAGTGGGTTATGTCTCACAGGAAGAAAAACTGCCTGTAGGCTCAGGGGAGCTGATACTTGACTGGCAGATTGACCAAAAATGGGGATGCTTTCATCTCTCCTCAGGGCTGGTGTATCGGCTGCTGAGTTTTGCACAGCGCTTGCACGGAAGCGCAGCTCGGGCTAAGTTATGTCCTCAGAGGGAGACTGGGTGAGGCAGTGACCTGGGACACCCTCCCTCCTACTACTCCGTGCACATTTCTCACCCAAATCCCCCACGTGACACCGGCCTTCTGGCACAAAGAGCGCTGCCTGGACTCGTCACCCACTCCATCCTCATCCTCAGGGTGCTCGTGCAAGGTTGTAGGAGAAGGATCTCAAAATACCCATGGAGGATGCCCTGACCTCCGTCCGCGCTGTTCTGATCCGGCCCTTCGCTCAGCGTGTAAACGGCATCGTTAGAACTACTGGTTACTAGTTCAGGAGGGCTTGTAAAAGGGCACGGCAAGGCAGCTCTCAAAGCTGAGAAGTGCACAACAGCGGCAGAAATAAACTGCCAAAGTGCAGGGCGGGAGAGCTGGTAGTGCAGAAGGGCTGGTGTTTCATGCAGGGTTCAGAGGGGTGTACTTGCTAGGAGCTAGGTCTGGATTTAGCTGTGCCGTCAGCTGACCTACGCCACCTCCAAGATTAAGTCATTCCCCTGGGAAACCCTGCGCTGTGCTAATGACACGTCTCTGGCTTTGAAACATTGGGAGCATGTTCAGTGCGGTACTATGTGTTGGTGCTGTCTGATACTAGGGAGGAAGAACGCGTCTGATCTCATTCGCTTGCTCCTTTCTGCAGGAGGCAGTTGTCCTTCAGCATGTGGGTGCGCTGGATGGCATGGGAGCAGGGGGGTGCGAGTAAAATCAGAGATTCTGGCACTAGCCCAGATTTTATGCTAGCAAAGTGCCTGGACTGAAGCCAACGTTACAGCGTAACTATATCCACTTTTGTCACTTTTCCGTCAGAAATTTGAAAAACAAAACATACAGGGCAACGTATTTCTATGGGGGAAATAAATGGTGCCCCAAAGACAGAAATCCCCTGGAAACGTGTAGAGGATTGGTATCCTGGGGTGTGTCTTTGAGGCCTTTTGGATGCAGAGGAGAACAAGCTCTACCCATGCTCTGAGCTGACTGGTGGCTTTGAGGCTGTATTAGCATGGCATTGAGGCCACATTCATACACCTTCCCTCGCAGCAAGGCTTTCCGCGTGTGTTTGGTACCACTAATGGTGGTGACCCAGCTCCCAGGCAGTGCGGAGCTGGGCAGAACGAGCTCACGTCTGCCTGCAAAATTATGTAGGCAGAACTTGGCAGTGATTTCTAGCTGGGGATCAGTGTCTGGCTCCAAGCTCTCTGTATCTTTTAAGACCACATGGGTTACAGAGTTATCATCATTTTTGGTAGAAAACAAACCACAGAGACTGAATTGTATTCTTTACCTCAGGGTTGATTGATCTGGTTTGGATCATATAAAAATGAATCCTGAAACACACTTAGCTCAATCTGACTACAAATTGTTCCACCTCACCCTGGTAAGAGGGCTCAGGATTTTGGGGCATTAGGCTGTGCTTTGTATTCTGTCAGTGAGATGTGTGAGGATAATGCCAGTGGCTCTTGGAGTTTCAGTCCAGGCTTTTCGATGGCTCTTGCACTGACATTACAGAGTTCATCTATGGCTGTCCCATAAAAAAGCCAGCAGAGATGCAGATCTTTAGCAATTTACTGCATGTGATATTTTATAGCTGAAGCAGAAACTGGCTTCCATTTTCACAGCAAGAGTTGGTAGTGGCTCGTAGGCTCCTTGCCTCAGTGTTTTCACGTCTACGACTTGCTCACGCTCACCATTGCATCGTGAAGGCTGTAGACTGGAAAATAACAGCTGCCAATCCTGTTCTAAGTCCATTTCATATCCTGTTACAGCTGATGTGCAGCATGAGGTGGAGGAACAGTACAACATTAAATACTTACCTAAAGGATTGCTCCCTTGGCTGGTCGTGCGTGCCACGAAGGCACTCTTAAGCTACAGTTCAGTTCATTTACAAATAGAACAGTGGAAACAGTTGGACACTCTACCATGTGATCCGCTTTCCTTGAAGTTCATGGTGAAAAGTTTATACTTAGTGGCTTAAAAGGCAGGTGTTGCTGCCACAGGAAAATGACCACAAAGGTGGCCGCTGACCTTATAGCTCAAGCCCTCCTCGTGGCCTTTTTCTACCACAGTGCCAGTGCTGGAGAGGTGGGTAGACTCAGATTTGAAGATCAAATCCCAGAGCCCTGGGGGTTAGCTTCGTCGTGGACTCTGCAGCACTCTCTGTCTCTGCTGAGCTGCAGGGGATGCCCTTCAGGAGCACTGTTGCTGCTTTCTGTGGTAGAACACCTGGCATCAAATTTATCCCTGCTGTAATTACATTAATTTCAAGAGACTTACCTAGAAGTAGAATTTTTCTACAGCAAATTATGACCCAACTGGTGGGTTAGAGGGAAGGCATGGGTCACTGCTATGTGCCACTTTGGCCTGGATGATGCCCAGGGCTTATCTGGAGCACTACAATGATCTCTCTGGCTACTGTTGGCAGTTTGCTGTCAACTAACTTAATATTTTCAATCCCGCTGTCTGCAGGTTAATTTAGAGAAGCAGGTTGTACTAATCAGGTACCAGGAAGGAAATTACATGCCTCAAGAGGCAGCCATGCATGGAACTGTCGAAAAGGAAATGTTTGTAGACGAGTCCTTGGTCATCAGACTTTATTCTGTCTTTCCTTGTTCAGGGACAATAACGGTTCTTTGTTGCTCTGCTGGCTTTAAATTGCTAGATTTGTGTATTCAACATCTTTGTTTATAAAGACCCAACAGAGAAAGGAAGAGTTCTGCTGTTTTGCTCTTTGCTGTCTGCTCTTGTCATCAGACAGTGGTGCTGTTGATGATAAGCTGGGTCATTAGCATTTTCTTAGCCGTGGTATTCTGCTCAGTGACCATGGTGCTCAGTTTATACTCATTTCAGTGTACATCCTCGTGATGGCTGAAGGTGTCTCTGTACCCCGCTGCCCTTTTGCTTGCCTGTCGCTGTACTGCCTTTTAAGTGCATATTAAAGTTAATATTTCTTCCTTCCCCTCTCTCCTGATTGAGTTGTTCTTTCATGCATAGAAAATACTGAACTGGAAAGATAATAGTTATGTCATTTCTCTTCATAGATTGTGATCCCCTTCTTCAGCCTGTTGATCAAAGACATTTATTTTTTGAATGAAGGATGTGCTAATCGCCTTCCAAATGGACACGTCAACTTTGAAGTAAGATCTGAAAAGTGTTTTTGTCTATCCCATTCCCATAGCACTATTTGAGACCATTTGCCTGCAATTTCAGTGCAGACCAACAGACTGAATATGCCAAAATGGATGATCTCAAGTGACTGCATGAAGGTTAAACCAATCCTAAAATGCTTTTTAAAAGAATTAATATGTATATTTTATAAAAACATTACAAGCAGAGCATCCTAACTTGCTTGTCAGCAGTATAAATGACTATACTTAGGGCTTGGAGGAAAAGATGACTTTTTCAGAAAACATGTTTCTTCAAAGTTAATGTTCTCTATCCTTGAGTACATATGTGTGACCCATACCTTTGTTCATGGATACATTTTCCTTTAAGCACAAACTGAGATGGCTGGTAAGAAGCAGCGTGGCACACTCTTCGCTCTCCTCCCCAGTAAACGAACTGTGAAAACAGACCCACCTAAAACGTACAAGGCTCTTTTCTCCTAATGTCCTTGTGGTTGGCACGAAGGATCCTGCAGCCCGGTCTTCTGCTTGGATTGTTGTCGTTTTAGTGAGATAATCTTACTGTATCTGAGTGGAATTGTTTTATGTTTACAGAAATTTCTGGAACTGGCTAAACAAGTAGGAGAATTTATAACATGGAAGCAAGTGGAATGTCCCTTTGAACAAGATCCCAACATCATCCACTACTTGCACACTGCTCCCATTTTTACTGAAGATGGTAAGGCTCTGTATAATCAATATGTCTCTTCCTCACTACTAATTAACACCCTCATCTACGCTTTGGTGATCTCTCTCACTGGCCAGTCCCGGTTCTTTCCTAGCTTTCCTGTCACACAGCTTGTTTATCCCCGTCTATCAGCATGTCTTTGCAAACAGAACCTTCTAGCTCATGAAGTGGCTGCCTGATGCTTTTCTGTTGCCCATAACTTCTCTGAAAAGCACTGTCTAGGAAGTTGCCTCTGTGGCCCTATTTTTGTAATCACAAAAAGAGGCCACACAGCCGTGTCGTGGACTGCTATGAATGTCAGCTGTCCCTTAGCCTCTCGTTCTGTGATTGATGGAGCCAGAACTAATCTCTTCCACACACCAATGCTGTCATCTCTTCAGTGAACACAGCCCAGGGCCATGGTAGTCCAGCTGACCTCCTCCACTACAGCAAAGAAATATGTTATCTACAGAAAAGAATTTTTGAGAAGATCTTTTATAATAATTAATTGAAGCTGCAGCTACGCAAGCCCTGGAATTCTTCCTCTGATTGTCTTTTTATACTTATCTGTCCTCTTCAATTTGGTATCCAGCATGTCAGACCGTGTCCTTTCATCCTGGTTTGTGTCAGTTGCCCCTTGGTACATTGTCACGCACAGAACAGTCTATAGCTATATTCCCATAAGCTCTCCCATAAGGGGTTTATTTTGTCTGATTCTGTAGGCAGATTTCTGTATTAATCCAAGTTAATCAGACCAGACAGTTTTTATTTCACAGTCTGCTTCAGAACACAAAATACTGCTTCAATCCTGCCTGAATTTTAAGAATGACTGCCAAAATAGAACAATTAATGTCACTAAAGCAATACGTATCGAAAGGAGTCGCAATGGAGGCATTTGTTCTGGGTTTAAGGCTCTAAAGGGACAGAAAGTGAAAGTCAGTTTTCAGGCTGCTGGACCAAAAAAGGGTGACCTCAACCCACGAACTGTTTGCAGATTTTCTCTCATGCCCTCCCCTATATTCACCCTGCTTCCACGAGCTGCCCTCCGCAGAAGCCACAGCAGGTCTCCCCGGTTACCCAGGGGAAGCGCAAAGCAGAGAGACCTGCCCTGAGTAAAAGGTGGGGAATACATTCGAGAGATGCAGCAGCTGTACTGAGCTTGTCACAGTGTGGCAGAATGGTGGGCCAATGCTTGAATATTAAAATGTGGTTGAATTGTAGCACAGACTTGAATACTGCGATGGTTCCAGCACTGAAGAATAAAGAAAGCGTCACTAAACTGTCAAATGTGTGTGAACACAAATCACAGCCTACTTAAAAAAAATCCTGTGAAGACAGTGAGATATTAATGCACTGCCAGCTCTTGCAGGGGAGACTCTGCAGCCTGGACACATTTTGGTGTCATAAAATGCATCCTCCAGTGCAAAGTTTTGCAGAAAAAAGAAAAAAAAAGACCTGTTTATTTTCTTCTCTGTGTTCCTTCTCTGGTTTCTGGAACTCTTTCTGACCTTGGGGGTGTTTTGTATCCATTCAAGATACCATGTTCCCATCAGCTTTAAAAAGATGGAGGGAGATAAAGTTGTGTGAAGTGATGGGAATATCCTCAATTTTAAAAGTTTACTTGTTTCGCTGTCAGCTCTCACTGTCTCTCTTTTTTAATGTTCATGTACACTTTGGTAGCAGTGATGGAGCAAACAGGCCAGCCCTCTAGATGCAAAACCAGAGACTATTTGACTGCTTAATAGTGTTATAAAAGGTCATGCTAATGTCTTTGGGCTTCTTTACTGATCCATCAAAATTAACCTAACAGCTTTACAAAGGTAGACACATGAGCTAAACATCAGCATCCTACTGATTACCAGATACCTGGTAGACCATGAAGTTGCAAAGTTTCTCTTGCTGTGTGGTACAATATGGCACATAGGAGGATGCAGGGAGACAGGGGAGTTACTGTTGGAATAACACATATTTACCTTTTCCAGGTTTGTATCTGGCTTCCTATGAGAGTGAAAGTCCAGAAAACCAGACAGAAAAAGACAGGTGGAAATCCTTAAGGTAACCACTCCTTTTATCAAGTACCTCCGAAATGCTGCACTGATAGTCAAAGCTTGGGAAGTGCTGGCTGTTAAAGCATGACCTCTGATGGAGGTCTGTTCCGTTTAAGACTCATCTGCAGAGCTGAGGCTGCACTGATAACAGCTAATCACACTTCAAATTATTCCCCATTTAAAGAACACCCTCCACTTGTGCATTATACAGTGCTGTCCCCATGCAAGAGAGGACTGGTGTAGTTGAAAAACGTCCTGGGCTAACTGGATCTTCCTACAGTTTACATCTCCTATAAGAGATGTATAGTGGTGTGAGAATCTGAAGAGAGTGATTTGAAAAGAAACAACTCACCTTATATTTGCTTTTTTTTTCATTGTTCTTACGTTTTATATTTACAGATCCACTATTTTAGGAAAGACTTGAAGATGAAGAGATTATTGCAGTAGGTCAAGGAGAAGAAATCCGCAGACATTTTGCACTACTGATTCCAAAGATGCCTGTTTGGGATTTGGACAATTTTTTTGTTTGAGGTTTTTGTTGGGTTTTTTGATTGCCTGACATGATGGATGAACTGGATTCATCCACTGAAATCAACAGAACTGTGTGCACAATGATGCTTTTCTAACTATGAGACATAGAGAGGAAGGACAAACAGACTATTTGTGGCTGTGCCCAAACTGCGTCAGGATCACTGTAACTTGCCTCTGAAGGAAAACGTAAGAAAATCAGGAGCGTGGAGAACCATGGTACTGCAAAAGAGAATGGAAAATTATAAAAAAAGGAAAGCAAAAAATACACATTAATATTTCAGAAGCAGGTGCTTCAGACAAGAGCTCTTTAAACCCTCTGAGGATTGTAAAATTAAATCAAACACAGACTCAGCAGCAATCTGGTTAATTGCTGAATGAAGAAAGAACTGAACCTTACATCAGCAGTCCCCCGGCCTTGTTGAACAAAGCACTGACTGCTACAGGTATAAGCTTCCAGCGGATGAAAACTGACGTCGCTCACTCATATCTATACGTGTATGTCACATAGAGACCACATCAGCGTGGGACAGTTGTACAAACCCCCTAAGTTTTTACAGAGAACAACCTGAAGTGTGACTCTTGCTTAGTTATTCTTCCCACCACTTTTGATGCTTTTCTTACTGTGAATCTTGGCAGATCTGAGGAGGGCTCAGAGTGCAGATGGTATTGCTTAAGAATCACACACACACGCACATCTCATGTTGAACTGAAGAAGAAAACAGCTCTGGACTCAACTTACCTCTATTTAATGTACGTAGTGTATTCCCTAATTTTGTTGATGCTGTTGCATCTTTTAGAGGGTTTTATCACACTTAAAGAAAAAAGATACTGCATTATCATTGGAAAAAATCTGTCAGGTTCCAATTAATACCGTACTGTTTATTTTGCAACATGGTACTAAAAGGATAGGAAGGGGAGTGGTAGTTGCTCTGAATTTGGGAACTACATGGTATGCTTTAAAAAGACAAATGGGTTCAAAGTAGGATGAATGCACTAAAATTTGTCTTTCATGAGCAAATAACCATTTTTCTCTTTTGTTTTTACTATCTAAACCGTGCTCACCATTTCCTTACAGATAATAGGAAGTAGGGACTATGTCTTGTGTTTAAAGCTGTACAATAATCAAGGTGCTATTGTAATAGATATATTAAATTATAATGAACTATATGGATAGTAGATTGAAAACTAAGCCCTAACAGTAGATTAATTGTTTGTATGTGGAAGGAATGTTCCTATGTGCCCAAGAAAAGACCTCCAAAATCTTAAATGAAACCTGAATGCCACAGGATATTGAACTTTGCATTTTATTACTGACTTGATGCTGGCCTTTTCAGATGTTCCAGTCTTTGTCTACAACAGAAGGATGTAACCCTTTCTTTAAGATCAGTAATAGTTTTATTTCACTACAGGGTGATACCAGGCAGCTGTAGTTTTGAAAGATTAGGCTAATCACAAAACCTGGCTGTGGTGGCCTATACATTTAGCCAGAGAACTGGAACTGTTCCTGCCCTCTGCCAGGCCTCCAAAGTTATCCATGCCTGAGTGAGCTGTTGAAATATGAGGCATTGGCGAGCTAATGTTTGAGGACAGCTCTGACAGCTGAGCTGATGGAGACTGTGGGAGCCTGAGACATGCACTATGTGATACACTGAAGGTTTGTAGTGTCTGCAGTGCAGTTCTTATGTTGGGTTTTGGTCTGTGAAAACCCGTGCAGTCCGGATCATGGCCACCTGGAATCACTGCTCTTGCAATTGCTGAGGTGAGGAGGACACCATCTTCTAGATTTGCATGTGTAGGGGCTTGAGGCAGAAATTCAGTTCTCCTTTTTGTTATAGGTCCATCGCTGCATGACTTCAAGCAAGGGGAACGTAAAAATGCGATGTGTTTATTCTAGCTTTGTGTGGAAGAACTAAGTGTAAGGATGGTACATTACTCCAGCCAGGGAATGAGCACTCTTCTGGTGATGCTGTTAACAGGCTGTTTGTTAATTTACGTACATGAGCCAAGAGCTATACAGAGAAACACACACACACAGCCGCTCCTTCGAGCAGAACCATTTCCAAAATGATGCCATTAAAAGCCTGTTAAATTCCAGCCAAAACCAGAGCAATAACCATAAACATATCTACAACAATTCTAATGCTTAAGTGTGTTTGCTAAATGGCCGGTTTTTTTTTCTTAATGTCTGCATCTTTTTAACAAGCACGGTGTGACTTCATAGTGGAAACGTGGTTTTTTATTTATCTGAAACCCAGTGTAGGTGGATGGGCCCTTTCTTAAAACTTACTTTTTAAAATGGAAATCCTCACTCCTTTTTTAATGAGCCAGTAGAGGCTGGTACAGCTGATTATAACACCCCGAAGATGAATCAAAACGTGATTTCTTGTGATAATACTTCATATTCTTGGGCACCTTCCATGAAAATCAGGCAATTTTGTAAGTATGAGTTAAATTAGATCTCATAAAGTTTATCACTGTTGCAAACTAAACCACTTCCATAGTCCAAAACTTTAAAACCTCAGTGCTGAAAACGGAAGCATAAAGGTCAGACTTGGGGTAGGTATTAAGGGCTTACTGGGACTTTGAGAAGCACTAAATTATCTTTAAGTCTTTATGTAGTCACACATTTAAAAGGCCTTTTTTCAGAGGTACTAAACGTCCTCATCTCTCGGTGAATACTGAGGCAATTACTGGTTTATAGAGGTGTGTGGCATATTGATCCCTAGTATTTGATCTCCAGAGACACTGGCTGTTCTCTGCAAAATGACTTGGAGATGAAAGTACAGAGCAACTTAAACTGAGAGGACAGCACTTTTGAAAAACAGGCTTTAGGAATCATAGCTTGTCTTCACATAATTTTGTAGATAAAATCCTATTAATTTAAATAGAAGCAATGTAAAGCCTTAAGTAACAGCCGTCAGTTGCATTTGTAATTCGTCTTTGGCCTAACTAGGGTGTACAACTCCAGACAGGAGTGTGGTTGGAGCCCTGCTTCACCAACAGATTTTACAAAGTGCAAGTAAAGTACAACTGAAAACAAAGGATGACAGCTTGGGAATAGATTTCTTCCAAAAATGTACTAACTCTACATGCAAATGAGAAAATGCACCTCCAGTAATTAACGTTTTCTTGCTATAAACGTGTAAAGAAGTCCCACCACACTGAGAAGAATACAGTATCACTTAACACCAAGCACTAAGCCTCTGTAAGGCTGTAGTCATTAGACTAACATCTAGACAAGTTACTAGTACTAATGCCTTGGCTTTCTAATTCTACTTTTTTTCAGTGGATTTGCCTCTCTGACAGCTGCTTGAACTAATGCTACACAGAGAACAGAGCAAAACTAGACCTGTAGGTCTGTGTTGTCAGTATCAAAACCTTAAGCTAGGTGGGAGTATATGATACAGAGT
This sequence comes from Bucorvus abyssinicus, assembly GCA_009769605.1. Taxonomy (NCBI): domain Eukaryota; kingdom Metazoa; phylum Chordata; class Aves; order Bucerotiformes; family Bucorvidae; genus Bucorvus; species Bucorvus abyssinicus. Next base: position 5,125,292 of record CM020041.1, on the reverse strand, counting down.
CTTCCGGAAGCATTAACTTAGCTTCTGCGTATACAGCAATGTTTTAAAAGACCCAAATACATGAAATCACTTCTGCACCTCCTCTAGTGTAATCAGAGTGGGAGCAAAAGTCCTGTATTTTAATTTCTTGAGTGTGCCATTCTCCAACACGGGGCTAGACAAAAAGCCAGTGAAAAACAATGAGGGAATTTTGTGCCTTCAGCTTGTGTTGAAGTCAGTAGATGATCTTGCTCAACACCTTTCAAAAGACACTTAATAATGCAGTCTTGCCCTCAGTTTCACATCGGCATCAATCACATTACCTAAATAAAGGTGGATGGATGTAGGTCTCCTGGGCATGACTGAATTTCGAGGGCACATAGTTCTTGACGTGAGTCTAGCACCCAAGAGCCCTGTGCACCGGAGTACACTGTGTTTAGTCCGATCACACAGCAGGCTGGAAGCTCCCTGTCTGGATAGAGGACATGCAGCTCTGGAAGCAGACTGCAATCCCAGCCACTGCTGAGGTGGCACTTGAATGAAGTGTGGACCCAGCTGCTAAAGCACTTCAAATAAGGAATGATTTAAGCGTAGAGGTATTTTTCTCATCTTGGAAATACTTTATGATGTGGTCGGTGGTGATAAGATAATCACTTACTTAAAATCAAGCCAGTCCCTTACTGATACCTTGGTTACTTCATCATGTTTTATTGCAATAGTTTATGCACCTTTTATTAAAGCACATGAGCACTGGTTTGCACATGGCTAAATCCAGCTTAGAACAGAGCTCAGATTACTGCATGTGTAATTGGAGTTATCACAAAGACGACGTGTTAGTGGAAAAGACGTTGCTACACAAATCCGTGTTACCAGTTAACAGTATCTGGCCTAACAATGACTGTGTTCCATGGAACGAGGCAGGTCCCAAGCTCAGCGGAGTGCCAGAGGAAGAACTCCAGTGGATTTTGATGGGTTTGGAGCAGTCCTGCAGTTACTAACTGTAGTTCAGGTTTAAGTTATTCATAGGGAATAAATCCAGCCTTAGCAAGAGTTTTCTTTGACGTTGAAGTTTCAGCAGCAAATTCAAGGACTAAATCTGATCCAAGGAATGAATTAATATCTTAGAGCAAAATTTTACTTTCTGGCTTTAAGAAACTTTTTTTTCTTTTTAGCCTGGTAGAAAGCAGCCTTACAGTCTCAGGTGTCTTTTCCATTGGAAATTAAAACCCCTTTTATTGTGAACTGATTATTCCCATTGTTATAATTGCAGAACGTGGTTAGGGAGTGAGAACAGGGAAAAGCCCCTTTGTCACTGCTCAGAGACTCAACTGTGGACCCGAGACTTTATTTTGTCCTTTGTAACTTTACCTGTTGAGTGAAATTACCTCAGTAGATGGCACAGGGCATTATTGAACTGTGGCTGGGGAACAGCGCACAAGTACCTGGTGTCCATATGGCAGCACATACACTGATGGGGGATGCAGATGTGGTGAGATGATGCTGCACAAAGCTGACATGCAAATTCATAACTGAGCCTGCACTCTTAGGTTTCTGATGCTGGAACATATGCATTTTGAAAGGTAAGAAGTTCTTGCGAGTTCACCTGGGGCAAAGGCTACTTCCTTATCCATCCAGCAGAATGATTACAAGAAAATTCTTTGAACTAGAGGTTCCTCTACAGGACTTGAAACTGAAGAATTTGTGACTTAGTGGACAGAGATTTTAAGATCTAAGCAACACGTAAAAGATAAATACTTTAAAAAAATATGAGAAATACTGTGATGGTGGTTAACTCTGATATTTCACAGCATGACAGCAGTGTGGAACAAGATATCTGTGCATATCCTCCTGTTAATATCAAAGGCAGCTGGGCAGGCTAAGGCAGGAGAGAATACAGTGAAATAGCAATGCGGAAAGCTGTACCAGTAGTTTTGTTTTAATGTTGGGTATGTTGGAAAGCAAGCATGCTGCCTTGGAGTGTGTCCCTCTCCCTGCAACCACTGAGCTGCTCTGTGAAGCTCTGACAGGCTATAACCTCAGCTACAGAAAAAAACCCAAGTATGAGTAACTACTGTCTAGGTCCCCTGCCTTGCCCCGTGGCCAGGCGCAGTCTGTAATGCTGTAAATTCAGAGTGGCTTAGACTGCTCACTATTCCCTTGATGCCTTTCCCTCCACAGAAGCGGTATTTTGCTCCATAAACAGCTCTTGCCAAATGCCATAGGAACATTTTACTAGTTCTCTGCCATCCAAGAGCTCTACAGTCATACTCCAGAGCTGTCATAATAGAATAGGAGTCCTCCCTTCATCCTTGTAGCGCTAAAGCTGCCAACCCAGACCAATACTGCAGTACAGCAGTGTTCCCAGGCCACCTTGAATGCAGAAGGCTTAGAGTTCAGAGCTCGTGAGTCCTGTCAGTTAAATATCTGTACAGAAAACTTCCTTCTAAAATGTGCAAAGCCCATCTAAGAGACTTCTGACCAGAAAATTCCATAGTCCAGCTACCTTTCAGAGAAATGTGACTTCGTCAGAGAACTGTCACTGGTCAGTACTACATCCCTGCTTTCCTCATTCAGTTATGCTTCTGAAATTCCAGTCTTTCTGGAAACAACTAAACATATGATGGTTTCTTAGTGTTTAGCCCGTGGGTTAAAAAAAGAGTTGAGGAAACAGGGGCTGCGGTCTGGACAGTTGACATCGTATGTATTTCTGTAAGCAGCCCAAGTTGGGTTATGGCTTACAGTCTGCCCTCTCCTTGAACTAGAAGGAAATGTTCCAATAGAACCCTCCTAATTATTAAAACTTAGTGAAAGATGCACACACCAAGCTATTAAATTCAAGTATTTCAAGACACAATTCTTAAGTATGTACAAGTGCTTCCCTTAGGAGGCTGTCTGTAAAAAGACCATTGCTGTAGTACACAACACAGATGGAAAATAAATTATCCTCTGGGTCCCAGAACGCTTAGCATGTGTTCATCAGCTTCTAAAGGTGAGAAATCAGATTTTGAGGTTTTTTCTCTTTTAGTGACAGTGACAGTACCAGCTGTCTTAAACCTCAACTCCAAGAACAAACTATTCTAAAACATTTATTCACAGACCTACAAGCACAGAGTGAAAATGCATAAGTAGAACTGTCCTTACTTTCAGATTGAGGAATTCAAATGTTTAATGATGTGTCCAGAGCCACCTGGGAAGCCCGTCCTTTCAAAAAATGACCCCATAAAGATATCCAAATCTTAGTGTTACTTTTCTTCTGGTGTAACTCCTTTTTACAGCTGTGCTTAGAAAAATGGGAACTAAATTAGCATTTTAGTTTTTAAAAAGAATCAAGCTAGGAAATAAATACGGATTTAAAGAGTGGTATATACTGATGATTGAGCAATAGGAATGAGGAGCTGTGCTTTTCCTGTATCTTTTTCTTTAAATTAAGCAATTTCATGTTATGATTAGCATTTTCAGGTCAAATCGAAATCCCTCTACCATCCATAATACTCAAACCATGTAGCTTTGGTAGAAGTCCTCAGAACAAACATTGACACTTTATTGATTGCACAGGCAGGAAGCAGTAAGGTTACTTGAAAGTGGCTGTTATGATTTTGTGACTGTACATAGATCTTGCAAAATATTAATGGTAATATGCATCCCATACCCCACATGAACACTGCGAGAATAGCATGGTCATTGTTACGCTTTATAGCTGTTGTGGAAAATGTCTTAACCTGCATTCATGATTAGAGTGCCCATCCTATCCCCATGCCTTTTTATACAGTTGTGGTAAGATTGTTATGAAATCCTTTTGTCAGTCATGTTCGAGCTAACTTGCCTATGTATAGAATTTATATATTAAACCCCCTAATTTATACTGTGTTTTAACAGTTTGCCTGAACTGTCTATGGTTTCTAAATTTTGTAATGTGAGTGTCAAATATGAATAAGAATAATAAAAAAAAGGCTCAGCTGTGTAGATTTTGTTCTTTAGTTTTATTTGTAGTAGAGATTTCAACAACTACAAATCCACTGAATAGGCTATAAAGAAATTCGGGTTGCTTTGAAACTTCAGAAATATTAAGATGTGCCTGACTCTGGACAGCAATTCATGAATATATGTGTAGGCACAAAAGTACCTGTGGTTTCTGCTCTCCCTCTTTGTTTCCACTTTACTGCTTCTCTCTTCATCATCGCACATTCAGAACGTTGCACTTCATGTACATGCAAGGAAAAGAAACAAATTCTCTTAGTTCCCATAATAAAGTATTTTTCCAGATGGGAGTCATAGACTCAAAACTTCTTCATTATGAGAGGAAAAAGCTGAGACTGGGCCTCAGGTTTTTTTTTTTAGTCTCTTCCTATAAAACTCAGTGGTACAACTGATGTTTAAATGTGTTCTTTTATTATCTGTATTGCAGTAAGCAGGGAGCTTCTACTGAGCTGAGGGACCCATTTCAGTAATAATGTACCGTAAGAGACATCCTTGCTTCAAGTAGCTTAAAATACTTTTAAATAAAGAAGAGAGAGGCTCAGAGGTGAAACTCGTTTCTAGGCCTAAGCGGTGGAGTTTCCTTGATGTAACATTAGGCACCTGCACCACGTTGCTTCTGAGAGTGCATTACTTCTACCCAGCACAGCCTGGTTCTGCCTGTGTTACCAGGCGGGTTACCTGCTCTCTGTAAGCAGTGTCACTGACTCCAAAGCTTGCAGAGGTGTGATGGGGAACCCTCTTTCCCAGCACAGAGTTCTTATGGTGTCAGAGCTCTTGCCAAAAGGGACTGTTGAATCATCAGGCTGGATTTCCTGTAAACTGGAGCTTATTCAGGCTTCCCAGTGTAAAGCTCACAAATTTTTATTAGGCTAAAACATTTCAGCCTCAGGCGGCTCAGTTGTGCCAAAGGCAGAGTGAGAAAAGTTAAGATCAAACCGTCCCTGTGCGTCTTGAATAAAAAGGAGTGGATCAGGTCAGCTGAACCCGAGGTGACCCCAGCAGGACAATCACCATCTATTACCCAAGAAAAACCAGTCTGAACACTGGAGAAGAAACATCTTGCCCGCATGGCAACCTGCCAGCCATTTAAGGCACAGCGGTTTGATTGCCCTTAAAGCCTTAATACGATGTATGAACGTGCTGAGGGCAGGGTGGGCAATTCTGGTCACAACTCAGAGAGAACCATCACGTTATTTGGCCACAACTTTTCACCATTGCCCGTGTAAATGAACACAAGTGCCCATGCCCACACGGCGTTTCTGGGTCACTGCTCTAAGACAAATTCTAACAACTCATTAACAAGGCAAATGCGTCCCTATACCATAACCATAAGTTGCTCTTTTTGACCTGGCTGAATATTTGCGTTTTTCTATTCTACTGCATCATCTGTTAAAAGATCTATTTTTAAATTATCCCTTTAAAAAACAAAGTCTTGCGGTGTGGAAATACAACTGTCAGTGGGTTCTTGCTTTGCCTTTCTGCTGATTTACCCCTCCAAGCTCCTATTACCTCTTTGAATTTACATATGCCACAACAATCTAGGACACTGGCTCCCTTGATCAGTAGTTATAGTGATTTGTGAAATAAATAATATATTTTCCTTGATTTATCATAGAAATGACTGATGTTTTTTCCACCGCCATTCAGTTCAGTCCCTTATAAACAGCCAGTATTGTCATTACTCTGTCCCGGAACTCCCACATAAAGCTACAGCTGGTACCATCCCATTGAAAGTATCTGAAATTCGCTCCATCAGTATAAAAACCAAGCCATGGAACTGCAGAAATCCATAAACAACTAAAGGCAGAGCACAACTACTATTCAACCATGCTCTGACGCTAACCAAAGGGAGAAAAAACAAAACCGGTACATCTTTAAAGAGCAAGCAAACACAGCACTGGAAGTACTGAAAGCCAGGGATTTGGGGCTCTGATGATGAATATTTCTGAGGCTTTGGGCAAGGCTCAAAGGAACCTCTGCTTTAAATTTTGTACCTGAACAATGAGAAAACTAAATGAGATCTACGTTTGCTGAATAGCAGCTGAGAGGATGGATCACCTACTGTCATAAAGCATTTGAAAGAGGGACCGTACAAAACTGCATTTTGAAGCGAATGTTTTGCAGGCAGCATTTCATACATGCCCAGATGTGTCCCACCAGGATAACTGCACTGAATTGTAATGCACCCTGCTGCACAAAGCAATCTAAAATGTGGTTGCATTGTGTGTTACTCTCTCCTCAAGTTGTGCATACGTTTGGTGGTGAAAATCTAATTAAACAAGGAAATATCTCATATAAACAACATTAAACACCATAAGGGTTGACAGCAGAAGTAGCTGTAACTACACTCAAAGGAGTTTCCTTCCCAGTTTTGTAAAGACTAAATTTCTCTAATTTGATTCTTCACCATTAGATTATGCCTGTCTTTAAAATGGCCATTTCCAGAGGGGCTGCTGCTTTGTTTGCACTACATAACTCCCCACGGCCAGTGACTTTCTCCTGACTTTACCCTTCTCAGAGAGACCACTTAAATTCCAGCTGACATCTCTCCGCTGCTAGGTCTCCACTGCCACCTCCTGAGCAGGAAGGAAAACCAGCTGCTTTACATACTTTTCTTTCGAATACCTGTCGAAGTATTTATGCAAGTACTTTGTTCAGCATGGAGAGCAATAGCGGAAACAGCTTTGCAATCTGCCTGCAGAGGCTATGGTCTATAAAATCTGCTGTAAGGCTTTCACTTTGGAGTGAAATTTCTTTATGTGTATTTTAGGTGAAGGTGGTTCAACATTTATGTACCATTTTTCTCCTTCAAAAAGGTTCAAACCAAAAAGCTAATTATCCTTTACTTCTGATAGAGTCGTTCCTCTTTCAGTTGTCAGCTGAAAACCTCTGACTGAAAACGATAAATTTTTAGCATCATCGCATTTTTGTAATGAACAATAGTTATTTCCACCCCTTCTCCCTTTCTATTCCAGGCTGAAGAACCTTCTTCCCAACAGGAGAGAACTGAAATACCCTAGAACCAAAATTTCCCTGCTTCAAGGCTGTCAGTTCTGATAGTCTCTTCAGCTTTAGCTTATTTTTTCCCATTAAATGGGACTTCCCCAAATTGTCCCTGAGCTGCTATACCCTGTTGGAGGGTCCGTCATCTGTTTGATACTGGAAGACAAAAATAGTGAAGGAAAGACCTAGGTAAAACCCCAGAAGAGGCAGTGGGGCAAGGCAGGCGCTCTGTATTAGAGGTAAAACTTGCTAAAATTATTCTGGCAAATTGTCACTGTGCTTGTGCATTTTTTCATTTATCCACTAACCTTCAGAGACTGTAATTTTCCCTAGATTGTGAGTTAATAAATTTGAAGCTTGCATTTCACTTTCACTTTTCCCTCATTTTGGGTTTGCTTTACTTTAAAAAGATGTCTTTGGGCTTATTGACTTCTCTGTCTAAATGACTGCTGAAGGGGTTGGTAATCACATTTTCCCACTGAACAGCACTGCATCAATTCAGACCTGTGAACCAGGGGTTTGCTTCTCCCCGATCGCCATAGTACACTTGTAGGGGTAGGAACTGAGGAGCACCACGGGCATGCAGCGCTTCATAACACTTCTCACCGGTCAGAGCAGTTACTCACAGAGGAAGGGGCGGTTAACTTGCTCGCTTGGGCAGATAATCACTTTTATTAGGTTTTTACAGCACAGCCTGCTACCATCACACAGGAATGACTGCCCCCAGGACTTACCTGCTAGCTACTCTCAAACATTAAGTGTGAGCATAAAGCCAGGCCTAAAAGTGGAATCGACCTGGACGCTAAACTGCTTAAACGTTCGGTTAGTTCGTTGGGAGGAGTTAATTGGCAGCGTCATTTCTGGACCGCTCCACCCGTTTGACCGGGGAGGCTCAGGGCCACGGCAACGGAGGACGGCGGCCCTGCAGCTCGGCGATAGCCTCTGAACTCAGCCTCACTGGTTGAATTTGGGTCCCTAGTCCACAGGGCCTCAAGATCCTTAGAACTTTCACCCCAGGGGGTGAGGGGACAGGCCAGGCCGCGGCGTGTGCGTTGTGCTGGGCAGACCGGGCCTCATTCCTCCCAGCCCGGCCGCCACAAGGACGGCGCCCCGGGCGCCTCAGGGGCAGGGCGGGGCCTCCCATCCAGGGGCGGGGCCTCTGCCGTCCTATCGGTGCCCGTCAGGGCTCTGCTCTTCCTCTCCACCCACCTCCACTAGAGGGCGGCCTTTGTCCTACGTTCTACCGTGCGTCTGACGTCATAGAGCGCAGAAGCCGCGAGAGGCAGGGAGAGGGAGGAAGGAGTTTCTCTGCGCTCGGTCGCGGACGCCATTTTGTTCGTGCGCGCAGGGCGGACACGGGGCTCACTCCCATTTTTTTTCAGCTGTAAGTGGTGGAGGCGACCTTCTTCCTCGGGCTGTTTCCTTCTTCCCCTTTTTCCCTTACGTTTTCAGGGGCCGAAGCGGCGGGGAAGCGGGAGGGGTCGTGGAGGGTTGGTGAGCGGGGCTGCTCGCGTCGCCTCTGCGGCCTAGGGAGCAGGATGAGCGTAGAGCCCTGCCTGAGGGGTTGATTGAGGAGGCGTTAGGGTGGGAGGAGGGATCCTCGGTACAGGACCCCCCGATCAGGTTTTCCTGTGGCGGAGAGGGCCTCGCCTCCGCAGAGGTGCGTGTGGGGGCTGGGGCGGACAGAGCTAGGACCTCCTGTGCGGTGGGTATTTTCGGGGTGGGGGCCCCGCAGCGTGGCTGTTCAGCCCGGCCTGCACGGAGGCGTCTGGCGCCTGCCCAGATGGCAAAGGAGACGAGCCCTTCCTTCCCCCCCCGCCCCGGCTCCAGAGGCCTCCTGAGGGGAGACCGCTGTGGAAGTGGACTTCGAGGCCGTGGGTTGGGGTAGTGGGTGTCTTATGTAGGTCCTGCTCCTGTGTGTCTCTGTACCCCAGAGGCTGGGATTGGCCGGGCTTGGCGGACTTTGGTCATTATAAAGGAGTAAGTCTTTGACCTCCTCCGATCTGTACAGCCTGCCAAGTTTTCGAGGAGAGACATTTAGAAATTGCTGTGTAGGCAGCTTAAGGCAGGACTCTTGTGGCCTTGCTGAGGCGCTTTGTGTTTGGATATTTTACTAAAGGTCCATGGCTCCTATTTGAGAAACCTTATGGCAAAATGTGGGAGTGAAAACGGGCTGTGATATGGGTTAGGACCACATGCTGTAGGAATGCATATGTTCACGTCAGCTGTCAGTATTACATAAGTGCTTCGGTGCATAAATTTAGAGAGAAGGCATATTAGTTAAAAAATCTTAAGGTGGCTCCTCCTGTAACGTGGATCGTGGCCACTTCGGCACAGACCGATTCTAGCAATTTCCTCCCTATGTGCATTTACTTGCCTCCTTGAGGGACAGAATTTGCAACTCCCGTCTAAATTCCAGTAACTCTGCACTTGAGTGTAGTCAAGCAGCAGTTTGTCTTCAACTGAAGCTTTACAGGACACTTTGATGGTGATTTTATTTAGATATTTGTCTACTGTAGAGCCTTAGTGCAGCCTCCCTTCTGCCAAATGGGGCGGAGAAAAAAAAAAAAGGCAATCATAAGTAAAATCCTCAACTCAGCTATAACTGAGTGTGTGTGGGGAGCTCTTTGCCTCAAAAGTGAAATAACTGAAATGTGAATGAATTTAATAATTTGAATTATGTAGGTTGAAAATGGAGGAAAATGGCTTTGCAGGTGTGTAAGAAGAGGAGAAGTTCAGGCATGTCAATGAAACCAAATGTAAGGGTTTTAATTTTGATCCTTTGGGCATTTTTGTCATTTGATACATTAGTGGTTTTATTTCTTATTAATGTATCATAAGTGAATAAGATTTTTGCAAGACTTATCATGACTGACTCAAAGGGGGCACAAGTAACTTACTTTTGCACTGTTTGTCACTCTGTTTGCATTGTATTTGTATTTCAAAAACAGATTTCTGAAAAAAACCTGGTGCAAATGTCCATTGTGGGGGGTTTTTGTTTGGTTTTGTTTGGGGTTTGTTTTTTTTTTTTCCCTACCAGCCTGTCACAAATGTGAAAGAATCAGAAAACGTCTTTTTCAAAACAGGCTTGCCATTTACATGTTCTAAAAGTTTCCTTCATAATGCCTCCAGAATAGGTGTGGAGGCAGGCAGCATTGATCTCTGTAAATACACACAGTCATGTTTTTGGTTTGTTTTTTTTAGTTCTAGCTTTGTTTTTAAACTACTTTTCTTGCTGTCACCACTTACTACGGAATCTTTTCCTTGCCCAGTGTTAGTTCATTCTTCAGAATATGCTGAAATAGACATGTAAGCTTTTTCTTAATTTCAAAAAATCCTGCAAAATAAGAGGAAACAAATAATGGTTTTGTTATAGTCTTAATTCTGCAGCTGTGGTTTAGTTTCCCTTTTTTTTTTTTTTTTTCCGTTGTGCATGTACCTGTTTGAACACAGAATTCTCCTCATATAACATCCACCGAGAAGCTGATGGGTTTTGTCTTTGGTGAATCAGCTGAATTGTAAAACACCCACATATTTGCATGCCACTAGGGTTCAAAACTTGGGGCTTGGCTCATAGTACTGCAGAATTCTGTGTTAGAGTTCACTATGACTGTTGCTAAAACTTTAGGAAGTGTCTGTTTAACAGTGATCTATAAACAGGTTTGTGGGAGAAGTTTTTAAACTGATTGTATGCACTTTCATGTAGTAACTTAGGTACAATGTATTATGAAGAACTAAGTCCAGGTTTTGTTGGAGGGTGTTGGAAGATTAAGGTCTTTCTCCGACAGAAGACTCTGTAAGGAAAAAATTCTGATTAGTCACTTGAGAGTTTATTTAAAACAGGCTTTAATGGCATATTTGAAGCTATTAAGTGAAGATGAGTTGGCCTATTTAATCTTGATTTGTGTTTCATAACAGCGTTACAGCATTTGGATGAGAAAGCAATGTCTGTTCACCAAACCAAAATAATATATGGGGGAAGTTGAGGAAAAAGAATTATTTGAGGAAATGTTTTTTTCTAGTTCTGTTATATTTGATTAAACTGCAGTAGTTGACTTGCATCTACAAATACCAGTGTAATGCTTTTGTCTTTTATGTGGTTTTGTTGATCTGGGTTTTTTTTGGTGGCAGATGCGGCATTCAAAACAATCTCATTGTCCTGAATGGGACGACAGGAAGAGCTGGGACCAAAGAAAGCACAGCAGCAGCCGTAAACGCAGGAAGAGGTCCCATAGCAGTGGACAAGAAAGCAGGCACTATAAACCAAATCACATTTCAGAAAGGTATAAGACTCTGCATTGAATGGTGCTAATGTTTCTTACCATGTCTGAAATAAGTATGTTTTCAGGATAAGAGATTTTGAGTGCCCCAAGTTGGCAATTCCATAAGGTTTGGTTTATTTAAGACAAGCCTAAGAGCTCGTTGGTTTTGTTAACACAGTACCTGAACCATTAAATAGAAGTTCTTTAGTAAGAACAAGTAAATGTTAGTAGTTTCTTTCACTGTTGTCAGTTTAAGTATTGGTATTGAATACAGTGAATATTAAATTTCAAGTAAAAAGTGTGTCTTTGTATTTACTTACTGTGAACAAAAGGAAGAAAAGGTTTCTTTAGTCATTTACTACAATGGTAAGTATGAGTTTCTCTTCCTAATTTGGAGGTGGTTTGCTTTTTCTCCCACATGGCTTTCACTGCAAAGATATGTTTTTCTGTTTTGTACCTTAAGAGGGTCCCATGGAATTCTTTTAAAAGCTTGTACTCATGTTTACAAAATGGGGGAAGGGGTAGGTGTACAGTACCGTGGGGGCTCTGTGCCTCAGCAGCTCGCTTAAAGGAGTTTTTCTGTGCAGAAGATCCTCGATCCAGATACTCTCTGAGGGTTTTAAAGTTTAATGCAGAGCACTAAGAACACTGCTAGTTCTCTCAGTGTCCAGGTTTTATTTTTCTTCTTTAACTCTTAAAGCTTTGAAAGCAGAGAAGGGGATTATTGCTGTATGGAGAGTGTTTTATCCTGTAACTTTGGAGATTGTAATTGAGTTGCTCACTATATTTTAGGAAACGTTTCTCCTTTTTCAATCTGAGTTTTTTTATTTACTGTGCAAACTGTGGATGGATTATATCTTGTTCAGGTGGATGGCTGCTTTGTATCTGAGACTGACAATGTTGTTAGATTCCTAATAAAGTAACATGAAAAGCTCCGCTATGTTTGGGGAGGGAGTCAATTAGAAAACATAACATTGTTGATGTGAAGACAGATACTGTATAACTCTGTAACTCAGCTCAAGTCACTTATCTTGTTGGAACCTCAAGTTTTTGAAGTGGAGAACATTCACTTAAAATATGTTTTCAGTCATTATTTGGACGGTAGAGCCATAAATGAAAGAGACCATCATGACCGGAGATATGTTGAGGAATACAGAAATGACTTCTGTGAAGTGTATGACCACAGGCATTATCACAGAGACTGTGAAAAGAGTCACCATCATCACTATAGCAAATCCTCTGGTCGGAGCAGGAAAAGTAGTCATAAAAGGAAGCATAAGAGACATCATTGCTCCAGTCACCAATCACATTCGGTATGAGTAATTTTTAACTTTATTAAAGTTTATTAATGAATTAGTGGTAATAGACTTCTTAAGTGAGTGCTAGAACTGCAATTCCTGGTCACAGGACTTAACAAAATACTGTATTATTTAAATAGTATTTATAGTTGAGTCCATTTGTGAGCATATGAGTATGTTCTTACTTGAGACTTTTGGATCAGTGTCGGGTGGGGGTGGAATTATCATCAATACTAGTTATACAGTGGGAATGTAGGTGGCTGGTAGTTAAGACCACTGTGATTAATCTGAAAAATGTTGTCATGAAACTGAAATCAGGTAATGATGTGATTTCAAATTATAGTTGTCACTTAGTAGTTCTTCAGCATAGTGAACTGTGGTTTTTCAGGTAGTCTGTGAGTTGCCATACATCCTGTTAGTACAAGTAATTGCAGTGACGTGCGTTTTTAATGTAAGCTTAATTGGAACTGTGAAACACGCATGTCTGGTAGATTGATCAGAACAAGCTCTACAGTTCTACACCCGATTCCAGAAAACTTTGCTAAGCCATGTGCCTGCCTAATGGCAGCTCATGTCTTAATGGAGGTGGGGTAGGTTTGCTGCTTGCCGCCGTTTAAGGTGTGTTCTCTGAGCTCCTCAGGGTGGGCATGATGCCTGCTGACACACCTTCAGCTCCAGGGGGTTTATGTTGCATGTCTGCTATAGAAAACAGCAAGTCGTATGAGATTAACAGTGCAAATTAAGGACTTCAGAATAATTTTTCTTCTCTCTCTAAACATGAGGGAAGTAAAATTACTTGATATTTGTTTATGTTTAGATTATATAAAGTGTATGTTTTAAAAATAGAAACATTTCACCTGACTGTAAGCTTAGATATGTAAATAAATGCTGTTTTTTGCTATTTGCTAGCAAAGTATTAGAAATAGCAATGTTGCATTCTTAATCTGTTGTCAGTTCAGCCACTGTTTGAGAAACAAAATTGTGTTGTTTTTTCTGTTGCTTTATCACTTTAAGTATTTATCTGAAAATCTGTTCCTTGCCATGTTTTTCTTCTGTAACATAAACTGTGCCCTGTGAATTTCTGGGGACTGAATTTGAAATTGCTCCTGCCAACTGTTCGTGGCCTGGTGTGTAACTGAATGCCTGAATATCTCCCCGCTGAATGAATTGCGTATTCTGCCCTGAATTCACTCTGATATATTGATTGGCTGGACGATCTTGGTGCCGTTTCCAGAAGAGTCACCGAAGGAAAAGATCCAGGAGTGTAGAGGATGATGAGGAGGGTCACCTGATCTGTGAAAGTGGAGACGTTCTAAGAGCAAGATGTATAGAACATTTTTCAACACTTTTTAAAAACTTTTCAGCAAAAAGTCTGTTTAGAATAGTATGTCAGAGGAGGGGGGCTAAAGGAATCTTCATTGCTCTTTTCGTTCTGTTTTTTTTTGTGCTTTTTTGTTTTTTTGCATATCTTCTTTTCTGTAGAATTTAAATACTGTGTTCAAAAAGTTCCAATTAGTAAATGAACTTGAGTCTGGAGATTAGAACAAGAGATAGTTTTTTGGCTAACTGTTTTCATGATACCTGTCCAATAAAATAATGCATTCAGATGCTGAGATTTAAAGTAACTATGCTTTTGTAATGGCACATTTTTAAATCTACGTTAATAATAATCATTCTTGTTTTAAGTAGTCTTATAATTCTAACTTGCGTTTGTTCTTTTTAGATGAAATTGTTGCGACTTTAGGAGAAGGAGCTTTTGGAAAAGTAGTGGAGTGCATAGATCATGATATGTAAGTGGTGATTATCCTTATAAGCAGATCTCAAGACAAAAGACACTGCTTAGCTCAGGAATTAAAACCCAGGGACGTTTTCTTTAGAAGAAAGTCACAGGTCAAAGAAAGTGTTGTGGTATATTTAAAAAAGAAATTGCACTGTTTTTGAGAGCTACCTTGTAAGCTTATTACTAGTTGTGCAAATTGCAGGGGAAAATGTCATTTTTTTTCTTTACTTTCCTCAAGTGAGAACTTTGCTAATTTTTTAATCATCTTGCAAGAGGATTCCTGCTGTTTATTCTACTTTAGATGAGATAATAAGACTGAGAAATGGTTAACGTAGCATATACTATGAGTATTTGACAAAGGCAGGATTTGTATTTCTTCTCTTCATAAAACCAGTTCTGTTAAGTTCATTGCATTTAACTCAAACTCAATATTTGCTGTGACCTTTATTCTTCCTGTGTTTCTTTTATTAAGATGGAGTTGCATTCGGATTGTAGCTATTTAACAATGGTTGATTTAGTTTGTGATGCTTTGCTTTACTTTTAAAGGAGAGGAATGCATGTAGCAGTTAAAATAGTGAAAAATGTTGGTAGATACCGGGAAGCAGCTCGTTCAGAAATACACGTGTTGGAACACTTAAACAACATGGATCCAAGCAGCAATTTGTAAGTATAAAATTAAAGTACTCTGCATACTAACGATTTGCAGGAGATAATTATTGAAAAAATTGAGGGGTTTTTTTTCCCTTTTTTTTTTTTTTTTTTAGCCGCTGTGTCCAGATGCTGGAATGGTTTGATCATCATGGCCATGTTTGCATTGTTTTTGAACTACTGGGACTAAGTACTTACGATTTTATTAAGGAAAACAGCTTTCTGCCATTTCATATTAATGACATTAGAAATATGGCTTATCAAATTTGCCAGTCTATAAACTGTAAGTAAATCTCAATACTCTTATAAAATATGTTCTTTTTTTTGCCCTTTAGGATATTAATGTATTAATTACGGAATATTGTTCTTTTTTTTTCCCCTTGTAGTTCTACACCATAATAAACTAACTCATACAGATTTAAAACCTGAAAATATCTTGTTTGTGGAGTCTGATTACATAGTGAAGTACAATGCCAAAATGGTAAGTTTGTTCCTTGTTTCTCCCAACTTGAATTTGGCTGCTTCTGTCTTCATCTGAGCTCTAAAGTATGTGCAGAAAGGTCAAGTGATAGAGTTAGGTTTCCTAGGAATTTGTTTTGTGCTCTTTGAGATGTACTGTCTTCTAAGCCAGTAATCTTGCTCTGATTCAAACTGAATCTCGTCACCTGATCACTGATTAGTTTTTTGCTGTTTAATGAAATTCTGGCATTCATAGGGAACTTTGTGTTAATGGCTTTGAATTTAGCCAGCTTTTTTTCCTTCATATCTCTTAAGCCACTTGAATCCCTTCCCTTAAAGCATCACTGTGTCTTGAGAGGAATGGCACATCTTGCTCTCTGGCTGATTACTCTGGAGGCTGAGGTGCCCGTCAGTTTTGCAGTCCTTGGCTTAAGAACTAAGATGAATTTTCTGTTTGTTATCAACATATGGTGTTCATCTTTGGGCAGTGTTATAATTTGGGGCACGGGCCCCCAATAGGACTATTCTTGAGCAGTGTCTGCCTTTTAAATCTAAGAAAATACTAAGACACAATGTTGGGGTGAGAACTTGTCTGCACAAATCACTTCTAGCACTGGCAGAAGTACAAGTTTGGTTTTACGTTGCTGTTCTTTTTTCAGAGGATAAAAACTTCTTAAGAGATGGAAAAGCAGCATAGACTTCACTACCTCTAGTTTATGCATCTGGCTTGGTTTTATTTTTTTTTTTTAGAGGTATAATTACATAAATGAGCATAGGCACCAATAAGACAGAAAAACCAAGACACAGATAACAACTAAGTGCAGTTCACTTGAAGGTTAACAAAAGCTCTGCTACTGTCAGAAGGGTCTTTATTCAGCTCTTTTGAGTATTCAGATTTAAACTGCTTTGTTACCAGCTCCTCTTTCTTGGAGCTTGAGCTGAACAGGAATTGATGTATTTGGAGGGATTGTTTTATTCCATTGGCTCAATTTTTAGCATTTCATGTAACTGGTGTTTTGAAGATTAAATAAAGATCATGTGATGAATACCTTTTGCCTAACCATGCTTTTAAAAAACACTGACAAACAACATTTTGATTTTTCTTGCAGAAGCGAGATGAACGTACTTTAAAAAACACAGACATCAAAGTCGTTGATTTTGGAAGTGCGACTTTTGATGATGAGCATCACAGCACATTAGTGTCTACAAGACATTATCGAGCTCCTGAGGTTATTTTAGGTCAGTGAAGACTTTTAAACCTTCTGACAGTGAATTATAGTTCATTCAGATGTCTTTACTTCATAAACTGGAGTAGTTGCTCATGGTTCTGTTAATTCAGTCATCTCCCACAGATGGTGGTGTAAGGATCTTGGAGAGTAAACAGAAGAAGAAATACTCAAAAGTCCAAACATGTTCCTTTCCCCCCTTGTCCCACCAGGGTTTGGGGAGAGGTGTGGAGGGGCAAATGGGCAGTAGTAAATGCATGGAAACGGGGCATATGCTTTGTGGATTACAGTCTTTGAGAATACATTAAAAAGTAAAACTCGAACTTTTCCTATTTTGCAGCACTGGGATGGTCGCAGCCTTGTGATGTTTGG
Source organism: Bucorvus abyssinicus (assembly GCA_009769605.1). Taxonomy (NCBI): domain Eukaryota; kingdom Metazoa; phylum Chordata; class Aves; order Bucerotiformes; family Bucorvidae; genus Bucorvus; species Bucorvus abyssinicus. Next base: position 5,108,287 of record CM020041.1, on the reverse strand, counting down.
AGTATCGGTTGTATTCTAATTGAGTATTACCTGGGATTTACAGTGTTTCAGGTATGTACCTAAAGTTAAATTGAACATTTTGGTTACAGGCTACTGATTCTGACCACCTAATGACATGCACTTACCTGTCACTGTGAAAGGCATAACCTCACAGGCATTTTAAGGATTATATAGATGAGATTGTAAAGACATATGAAAATGTATCTACTTCAGTCTATTTAAGATGATCTGTTCTGGCTCTTTGGATGATGAAGCCTGTCTAGAGTCTGAAGGTACTGCTGGCATTTAGAGTAAAGAAAACATACTTGTACAAAACCTGGCTTATGAACCCTCTTGCTCAGGGACCATCGTAACTGTGGAAAGCACCATGTAACAAGGTGCATTGCATAATCTATTTTTAATAATTTATAGGTGATAATGTGTAAAGGTACTGTGATGGTACTTGGCAAACTTCTTCTTTTTGATGACTGAGAGGAGAAAAATGTACTAAGTGTATTCATTGCTTTTTCCACACAGACACATGACAGTAAAGAGCACCTGGCGATGATGGAGAGAATTCTCGGGCCTCTGCCAACTCACATGATCAAGAAATCCAGGTAAGTTCATTAGAAAAGAAGTAAGGTGCCTTATATTTTCCTCTTACAAGAGAAATGTTATAGTTTCTATTGTTAGCTATGAGCTTCGGAAGATGAACAAAGAGGCTTCCAGGCTTCTTGTTACCTATTGGTCTACTGCAAGAGATGGCATCAGATTTCGGTGACAGTAGTTCTCGTTTCTGGTGTTAGTCTGAGTGGCCAGTACACAGAATGCCAGCCTCTGAAGAGTCACTGAGGATGAGTGTTCTGAAGTCTTTAAAGCTTGGTTTGGTGTGGTCACAGTATTAGACAGCTGTTCTTCTGGAAACTGAGAATAAAGAAGCTGCTGTCAGCAGAAGATCTACAGAGAAGAAAAAGAGGGTCCTGTCTTGCTCATACAGCTGCTAGCCTCTTCCACTGTCCCGTCATATCCCTCGGACACGTGCTGCAGTGATCTTTCTCTCTTCCTCAGAGATAACAACGTGCAGCAGAAGTTTCCCACTTCCATTGCAAGGGGACACACCAACACAGGGTTCTCCCCTAACCCCCATGTGTCCAAAAGCCAGAGCACGTGGGATATGATGGTCCATTCTCTTTCTGAAATAAGTTGTCCTCTTGCCAGCTAACCTAGATAATCCTGAAGCTCATGTTCTAGTAGAATTCCAGTAGCTCTGGGTTGGGTAATGTATTTAGTTGATTATTGTCATCCAGTAGGTTCATAACACATTTTGAAAAATGAGACAAAACTTAGGAAGCTGCAGTTGGAATAGATTGAAGTAGCATTTAAAAAATGCTACTTATGTAGCAGTGCCAAAGTGATGCTGAGGTGTGGATTAGTCAGAACTTCATGTCCACTGGTTGTCTCACATAATTGCAGTAACCTTTCTAAAGGCATTTGGGAGTATCTGAACCTGTTCAATAGCTGCTAAGTGCTTCAGCTCTGCAGGTTTTATAAGAAACGTTTTTAAAAGCTGAAGATGGACAACCCATCTTTTTGTTACTAGCAGATGAGACCAAGTTGTTCTCTTGGAACACTGAAAACATCCCTCTCTAAATGTCACTAATAGAAGATATGTTTTCAGTGGCTGCTTTGATCAGAATAGTGAAGTACCTGTTTTCTGAATATTATGACATTGGAAATGTAAAAGCAACAGGTCTCAGCAAAGAGAGATGTTGGCTGCCAAGTGCAGAGATGTGCAGGAGCACTTCTGTGGTGTGCCAGAACTACTTCACAAAGCATCTGCCCGTTTACACACTGACACTGTCCTAATGTAATTTTCCTTGTCATGCAGAAAGCATTATTTTCACCACGACCAGTTGGACTGGGATGAACACAGTTCTGCGGGACGCTATGTTAGGAGACGCTGCAAGCCTCTGAAGGTAGGAGAAAACATTTTTTATGCTTTTGTTAATTTGCAGTTTTGAAAGACCCCTCTTAACTACTTCCTTTATTTTCTTTCAGGAATTCATGCACAGCCAAGACACAGATCATCAATGTCTGTTTGACCTCGTTCGCAGGATGCTGGAATATGATCCAACCAAAAGAATTACTCTTGATGAAGCATTGCAGCATCCTTTTTTTGAACCATTAAATAAATAAAGAAATGCAAAGATCTTTTATGCTTCTTCAAGGAGATTTCCTAGACTGTGTCAGTCAACAGAGGTTGCATGAAGCTTTTGTAAACTCTAAATTATTTTGTACAGTTAAGTCTATAAATATTTACAAATGTTTTGTATAACTGTTACGTTTACCTTGTTGAACTGTTGTAGTCTTCTGGGTATCCAAGTGAAAAATAAAAGTAATTTTCTTTTTTGAGAATGGTTTTCTCTTTGAAATGGCACCTCTCTCCTGAGGATGGGGCTCGTTAAGCACCTGACTTCAGGTGGGGAGCCTGTGGGCTGGCTGAACCCTCTGTGGTTTTAACTAGCTTTCTTTTATTAGTCATAAAGGAAAGATTTGAAGGGCTAAGGCTACCTCCTGGTGCTGTGTAAAGCTGTGTGGTGGCATTCTGAAATGTGCTGGAAATGGTGTGTCTTCTACGTGAGTATCCCTGGGGGTCACCGTTTTCCCAAGATGTTTGGTTAAACAGCGCACATGGTGCTCTGGCCGGCTGCCTAGTCGCTTGGAGACCTCCGATCTTTTCTGTGTCCAGTATTTGTATTTTTTTTGTTAAAAGTCTGAAAAGTAACATTTCATATTTTCAAGACTGTTTTGATTCACTGAAGATCAGCATTTTCATGATGAAGTTTTTAGAAATCTTGTTCTGTCCCTGGAGCAAACTGCAGAGAAACCGCACAGAATTGTGGTGTGTTTCACCTTTCTCTTGCAAGAGTAACAAGATCGTTCTGAAGTCTTCAGATACGTATTTCTGTGGAGCTCGATCTCTAATTACTGATAAATTAAGGAACCTTGGCAACTGAGGAACAGTCATGCACTCAGGTGCCGAGTTGAGAAGATAATGGTGCACTTTTCCAAGCCCCATTAATGCACTTTGGTAGTTTTTGCTCTTCGATGTTCAAGTTGAAGTTTTCTTGGTCTTTTAACCTGTTTGACACAGTATGAACAGCTGGCTGAGCAGGGGGAAGGGATTGTTCAGGCTGTCAGTGTAGATGCAGTAATCAAGTCCTGGCTGTTTATTTCGGTCCTGACTTCACTGTGCCAAAGCCTCTCTTTAAGGAAGGAAACAGTAAATTCTTTCAGCTCCACAGGAGCCTGGCTTCAGGTGTTGGTGCTTGTTAAGTCCTAACACACAGCAAGATTTTGAACTGCTGTCCTTGTTCCTCTGATGTGGAGGGGGCTCCATTTGCAAGAGGCTCCAGACCCGCATATCTTTGTCTTGGGGGTGGAATAGAACTGGGACAGGCTTTGAAAGCTTATCTGCTGTCACCAGTGCCACCTCCTGTGCTTGGTTATAGCTCTAATGGGCACCCCCCTTCCGAGGTTGATGTGGACATCATTGTTTCTTCTCTGCATGACAGAAAACGTAACCGTGCCATCCAGCTCACCCAGGTAGGAGCGAGGAGGGCAGGAGTGAATTCCTTCCCTTGTGCTTCCCATCCTGCACCTTCAGAGCGAAGCAAGGACTTGGCTGAGAGGATCAGCTGAGCAATGCAAATCAAAGGCAGATGGGGGAAAAAAAGTTTATATGCTGCTATAATTGTAAAACTGTAACTATAAAACAGTTCTATCAAAACTGGAAAGATTATGTCCTGCCTGAGGAGTACTTGTAGCCTTTGTTAATGTAGTTACTGAAAATAATGCCCCTGGCTGAAGGAGATCCCTGCTGCAAGGAAATATATTCGTATGATAAACACGTGTTAAAATTCACTTTCCTTCTCCCAAAAAGCTTTAAAACGTGCACTGTTAATACTGACACAGCATCTGCAGCGAGGTGCCAAGTGGTTTTGCAGAGCTTGCAGCACGTACGACAGGAGCTGGAGTTCGAAGGGACACTAGTCCGGCGCCTCCCGGAGCTGTCAGCAGTTGAGCTGCAGCCAGGTGCCGGGGCGTCTGCCTGGAGCAGGCAGGGCTGGTTTCTCCTGCTCCCTGGGCTGCCCTCGGTGGTCTTATCCCCAGGGGAGAGACTTTTACGCACGCACACCCCGTTGTCTTGTTAAAACACGAGTATAATGGGGGCAGTGTGTAATCTTCACGTGTTTGGATCAAGCACTGCGAGCAGCTCCCCCGAAGCGGTGGCACTGTGCGTGTGCACTTGGTCTCAGAGCTCGGAAGTGAAGTCTTAGTGGGCTTCTAAGAGAAGGGCAGGAGAAGGTAAGGAAGAGGTTGCTCAGGAAAAACTGGAGTTTTACTTCGTGCCTTCGGGCATGTGAAGGAGAGCAGGAAATAGCGAATGATACAGATTTGCCTGGCTAACGGGTTTGGAAACAGCGGCTACAAAAAAGCAGAGGATAATCCCCCTGGTAGTCTGGCCGCATGCTGTGTGTGGTGGTAGAGCACTGGCACCATCCAGCAGCCTTTTCTCGCTCTGTCCTCGGCCTCACTCCCCTGTTCTAGAAGTTACTCCTAGAAGGGCAGGGGCTGCAGCGAGGAGGCAAAGAGTGCGTTTGGGTATCCTGTTTTCGCAGCGTAGACAGGCATCCAGTTATCCGAGGCTGTTTTGTAGGTGAGTTCAGAGCTGACGTGGTGCGATCTGTAACTGAGGAAAAGGCGAGGATGTTTGGCAAGGTCTGGGGGTACTTAGTGCTTCTATATGAGCATAGTTTCTGTCATTCAAAGGCTCCCTAAAGCAGACGGGGTACTTCACTGGGGTAAAACCAGTAAGTTACAGAGCATGGCAGAGGGCCACGTGGCTTCGTGGATGAGGTCTCTGCCCTAGAAGGGATCACGGTCCAAAGGGGGACTGCAGCACAGCACAAAAATCCCCCGCAGCGGCTGACACCGCTGACAGGTCGCACTGGGGAGGAGAGGAGAGGCCGTTCCCCGGCGGTGCGCCCCCGCGGAGGCCGGGCGCCGGCGGGTGCCCGCTGTCCCGGCGGGGGGGACCCGCTCCGGCCGGCCCGGCCCCGCTGGAGGGCGCCCGCTCCGCGCCCGCTCCGCCCCTGCCGCTGGCTGCCCTGCACGAGCGCTGCCCGCCTCGGCGGCCGGAGCGGGGCCGGCCCCCGCCTCCGCGGAGCACCCCGCGCCCCGGAGCTGCTCTCGTCCTGCCCCGCACCACCGGGACCCCGGGTGGGGGTGGCCACAAGCGGGCGGGGAGGAGGGGAGAGCGGTCCCCGCGGGGGGCCGGGCAGCGGGGGTGGGATCTGCTCCGCGTAATCCCCCATGGGGGGCGGCGGGCCGCGCTCGGAGCATCCCCCCTTCCCCAGCGCGGGGGAGGCGGCGGGGGAGCCGCCACCCCCCGCTTCCTCCGTTTAAGACCCGGGCTGGCGGGGCGAACGGAGGAGAGCGGTCGTTCCGCAGCTGCCGGCCCCACTTCCGCGGCGGGGCGCGCAGCGCAGCGCAGCGCACGGGGCGGGCGCTGGATGCGCCGCCGGGGGAAGGCGGGCGGCAGCCGAGCGGGACCCCGCGCAGCGGCGCGGAGCGCGGCGCGATGAGCGCGGGCAGCAGCGGCGCCGCCGCCGCGGCGGGTACCGCCGCCTCCGCCCTCTGCCTGCTGCTCTCCCTCACCGCCGTGGCCGTCTGCCTGCTGCTGGGCGCCAAGACGGCGGAGCTGCAGGGCCGGCTGGCCGCGCTGGAGGAGCGGGGCGCCGCCGGCCACGGGCCGCTGCTGGACGCGCTGCAGCCCCGCGTGGAGCAGCTCTTCCGCGAGGTGAGTGGCGGCGCGGCCCCGCAGCGCCCGCGGGCCGGCAGCGCCCACGGGCCGGCAGCCGCCCGCCGGCAGGACCAGCCGCTCCGGGACGAGAAAACTCGGGGAGGGCGCTTCGGCCCCGCTCCGGCGCGGGGAGCCCGGGGATCGCTCCGTGTGTCAGCGGCTTCTCATCCCTTAGGGAAAACTTCCTGCCTGTTACCAAACTTTTCCCCTTTCTGTTACCGTTGCTGAACCCGAGTGTGGGGCGAGGCAAAGCCCTTCTCATCTAGAAGAGAAAATGCCCCGGGTGGAAAGGCGAGCGGTTTAATGTTTGAGAATAGGCGGCTTTTTCCCTGGTTCTATTCACGGGCAAAGGTAACCCGAATACTTAAATAGTATTTCTCTTTGGATGTAATGGACTATAGTTTCCTTGTTAGAAATATATGAACATGATGGCTGTTATCTGGACTGTCTATCACAGAGTATCGTATGGTCCAGCAGCGCTGAACTGATTTATGGTGGCTAGAGAAGACTAGAACTAGTCACTTCACTTTTAATCCCAGGGTGTTCCAAAATTATTCAATAAAGATTTCTGTGCTGAAAGATTTCTCCTGCTTGGAGAGCAATTACTCACACTGATGCCCTTCTCCATAACTAAACCAGGCTAAACTAAACTTCTCTGGAACAAGTTACGCTTGATCCTGGGCTTATATTTTTCCCCAGACTCTGGTGTTTAGGTTTGGGGCTTTTCACAGGCAAGGGGGGACGGAGAGGGCTCCCATCACTCATGGGAGACGCTTGAAGATCCCACGGTTGTTTTGCTGGATTTGTGTAAACAGTAGTTCATAAAGTGCAGCAAGATTCAACACGGCTTACGGGGCTGCCGCAGGACACTCCCGAGTGATCGAGTCTGACATCTGGGGAAGGTTTGACACTGGAGTTTTATTAATGGCCTGACTGGGATGCAAAACACGGTGCTGCATTAAAATCGTTACAGCCATGAAACCTCAACCGTGCAAAAATGTGTTTGTCGGCGGTGCCCTCCAGCTGTGAGCAGCGCTGGGGGTGCGAGGCGGGTGGAGGCAGCGCTGCGGGGACGGGGAGACAATTCCGCACGCTGCGCCTTACTGGTGGAGTTGCGGTGAGGGTATTGCTGGCACCGACCGCCGCAGCGTGTCATTCGCCTGGAAACTTGGTTGCGTTGATGTGCCTCGATAAAAGGGAAATGTTGCAAATATTTTCTGCGAACCCCCTGATCACCAGACCAGAGGGTGCCTGCGGGGTGCAATCACAAAACCTAGTTAACCAGGCAGGAATTAGCCTGCCGGTCGCGGCGGTGGTGCTGTTCCAATTACTGCAATAACCGCGCTTAGCGATGGGCTGGTTTCTGTGGCACTGCCCAAGATCATGTGCAACGTCTTGCTGAGCTTTAGTTAAGTGCGGAAAGCTTGTTTTGTACTGGGAGCGCTCAGATGGGGCTTGTGCAGGGGGAAATGAAGCCAACCCGCCTAATTGGGGTTCTAACGCAGGAGGAGCTCGCTGAAACGTTTGGTATGACCAAACTTTTGTCTATACTGAAAGCAAATTTTGAAACGCGGGACAGATTGAAGGAATGCGCGGTAGCGATTGTGCTGTCTGCTAACGATCGTTTGAAATGGGCTTATTTATGGTAAAGTTTCAGAAAGTGCCTCTTTCTTGACCAGACTCCTCGCTGTTACATAACACCACTCGCTCGCCGGGCAGCTTCTTTCTGTGCTTGAGAGTTTCTGGAGAGCGAGAGAATATTTCCATCATCACGAACATCAACTGATGCCTGGGGACAGGGTTTTTTGTTAAGTTCTGTGTTGGTCCTCCTTTGAAGTTTACCACAAAGTTTCAGAAGTGAAACCAAAGCTCCAGACGCTCCCTGCGCGTGACCCAGCGTACTTTGGTCCCTGTCACTGCCCAGAAAGCCTTACCCCCTCTCTGATCTAGGGGTTTGCTGGTGTCATTGATGGCCGAGCTGCAAATGCAGCCCTGATGTGCTGCCTCAGTTCCTTCTAGTGTTGTTTCAATGTTTGGCAAGTAGAGGAGGACAGGAGATGACAAAGGAAGGGTGAGTGTGTGGTTAAGGCAATAAAAGCCTGTCTGGACAACTGGGATGTTTCAGACATCCGTCCAACGGGCAAAACTGCTGATTGTAGTATGGCAGGACCTTGCCCTTCCCTTGGCTGGTCCTTTAGCAGGATGGGCTGCAGGGTCCTGCTTTGATGCCTTCGGAAACATCTCCAGCAGTGTGGTCTGAACATGGCAGCATCTCCACTTGCCCTCCATCAAAAGACCCGATTTGAAGTGCGTCGTTTTCATACTGGAGGGAAAATGCTAACGGGAGGATTATAGAAGCATCCAGTTGTTGTAAACAAAGCTGGACCGTTTTGTTCACAAAGGATTTATTGTCCGCAGTAGGCAGAGAGTGTCTAGATTAATCAGTTTCATGACAAGAACAATTCAATGGGACAACAGAGGACTTGCTCCAGGATTCAGATCTCCTCTGCTGCTCCCAGTGATGCCCGCTAAAAGGATGGGAGAGCTTCTTTTCATTTCCTCGAGCATCTTCATCATCCAAATTACTTTAAAAATAAACAGATAACAATTAGGTGACTCTGTAACATTTAGACTGCAAGTGGCTGTCAGAAGAGTCTCTTTGGGTACTTTCTTGCCACTTTTTCTCAAGGAAAGCATAAGTTTTGCAGAAGGCAGCTGGATTGTCCTGCTGTTTAGACTTCCCTTAGGAGAACTTCCCTGTCAGGTGCTATGAAACCGTGTTGATACTTTCAGGACCTCTTAGCATCACATCCAAGCAGCTGGAGAGGAATGTGTAGGATTTTGAGGACAAATAAAACTACTTAATCCCAGAATAAAAGGAAAAGAACCTAATTCACAGGTAGCCTAATTCCTGAATAGTCCCCAGTGTTCAAACATTTGAACACAGACTGGCTCGTCAGTTGTGTAAAATTCAAGTCTGAACACCCTGACTTCAGTAAGTACTTTGAATTTTCTCTCTTTGAAATGTGTGGACTCCAGTGATCGGATTATTGGTTTCTCTCTTGATAAACACTTCAGGTGAGCCAGGGCATTCCTGTGAGAGGAAGGATTGCGGGTGAAGATGAGATGTTCCCACCCTGCTGGGCTGCCCCAGCCACGAAGCGCCATGTCTGAGCTAATATAACTTACCTGTCATCAGGGCTTATTAACTTGGGCTTGGCAGCATCCTAAATGCAGGCACGAACATTTGGGCTGGCTTAGGGAGCAGGCAGAGCGGGCTCACATCTGTCTGCAATATGCCACGTAGACATTGCTTTAGTTCTGTGAATTTTCACATGATCTAATGGTCCCACTGATGAGTTTTTCACCCTTCAGATGGAACCACTGGGCTTTGGGTAGACCTGGGGGTGGGTGAACACCTCGGTCTCACTGGCAGTGCCTACCCCACAGCCCTTCACCTCCTCATCCCCCAGGTCTACATAGCATGAATTTTAAGTACAAAATAGCCGAATAAGATCACATCTGCTGGGCAAAATCACCCTGCTTTGTAACGTGCTGCGTTGGGAAGCAGCTTCACTGTTGGTTGCAGTGGGGCTTTCCCCAGGGCGTTTGCCTCGCTGTCAGGGCTGTGGTGGAGCAGAGGGTCTTGCTCTCCCCAACACTGTTCCTGTCACCAAACATGCTGGGATGATGCTGACGTGAGACTTGTAATAGCTCCTTAGGACGAATCCAGCCCACGGTGCTTGGCTCAAGGTGCTTTGGGGATGCGGAGATGTCTTCGCCTGCCCCACGCGAGGGTGGTAGGCTGGCTGCTAGGTAAATGATATTCTGTGTGCCACCATAGCGTGGGGTATTATCCAAAGAGGCTGAACAAAATGGGATGAAACTCTTACCTCTCACTGGCAGGAAGCGTGCTGGATGGTTTGGCTGTTGGCGTGCACGTGCAGTCCACAGTTAGATCTACTGTATTCTCTAAATGGCTATTTTTATTCCTCCTCCAAACAGAAACTGGGTGAAGGACTAGCAAAGCTGCGGACGGCGAGGGAGGCTCCGTCAGACTGCATGTGCCCCCCAGGTAGGTACAAACGTACCGGCACGGCCAACGCCAGACTGCCCGGGAGCCGCCTGCTCGCTGGACCGCCGCTGCTGAGCTCCTCCTCTCTGTTTTACATATTCCTCCGTATCAAGGAAAATGTGTTAAAAAGTGGGGTTTTTTCCCAAGCTGAAGCACTCTGTTGTGCTGGAGACCGTTAACTTCTGCCATTGCCTTGCTTTGGCCTGTTTACAGATAAAGGAGTTTGAGGTTTGGACAAAGGCGACGTTTGGCTATAAGAATAAAAGAGCGAAGAGCGTTACTGGGTTGTGAGCCCTGGGTGTTAGGCCAAAACAATTTCGAAGTAGTAACAAAATCACTGGGGCTTAATGCAAGTGTGATAATTAAAAGCTGCCGCCTCTCTGCCTGTTAGGAGGGTAGCGACTTCTGCTGCCTCGCTGTATGAAAGCTGTCGCTGATTGTTTAAATTTCCTCCCAGAGTTTAATGAACTTCTTAAACTGTCAAAACTTCCTGTTCTGCTGTGGAAGTGCAAGCTCCTTGGAAACAATAAACAGCTTAGATTAGTTTGTAAAGGAATCTCGTTTATGGAAATGCTCCGTGAAGCGCGCTGCTGTCATACCCCGCGCAGGAGGGACTTGGGGCTGAGGCACTTCGAGCCTTTTCTTCTCACAGAAGCGGCAAAAGCTGGGTGAAAGGTGTGCAGTGCTTTGATGGGGGAGAGCGCACAGGCTGTTACCAAGCCTTGCAAGCAGCAGATAGTTCAATTCTGGTTTTAAAGAAAAAACCAAACCTTAAATGCTGCATAGGGATGCCTAGTGGGCAGTTAAAGTCTCAGGTTTTCCTGCCATCCTGGATAGGAATCCTACCAGAACACGCAGCGTTAGTCCATCCTCACAGGACAAAAAAAAAATGGGCTTTTTTCCCCATAAGATTATCTATAATAACCTCAGAAATAGTTCAGTAACGACTTCCAGTGGCAGGCTCCTTTGGGTGTGCTCTGTGCCTCGCTGCCAGGTAACCAAACCCCGCCGGCTGAGGCTCAAATCACGCTTACTTTCAGCTCTTCAGACATCGGTGGTCAAATCAGTTTTCTCCCTTCGGATGCGCAGACCCAGCCAAGCCTGTCAGCCTTGCGGCGCTCTGCGGGCTGCTGCGTGCTCCCGTCTGTGCAACCGGGGCACGGCTGGTGGGCTTCAGAGGTGGAGAGGCTTTTCCTTTGCTCTGCAGAGAGCAATTGGGATTGAAGAGGTTCCTTTGTGGTCAGGAAAGTCCCAATTCTATTCCGGGTCACTGGGTTTGTCGGTTGCTGTGTTTGAGGGATGGGGGGAAGAAAGGAGGGGGAGGGTGTTCCCACGTGCTGCCAAAATCCTTGTTACAGTCATTAGTAACGAATGTCAAAGTAATTTGTGAGCTGAAGGAGGGAAAAGGGGTTTCCTGGTGGGTAGGAAATGTTGTGGCATTGGTGGCTGCTCCTGGCTACCACCATTAGGGAGCCGAGCGCTGTGCTAAGGCGAGGATGTGCTGCTGAGCTGTCGTTAAGCCCTTCAGCTATATTTGAGCAAATCGAAGAAATCTTTATATATGGTTGGGTTTTTTTTAACCTCTTTCTCCTGAAGAAGGCTGAATTGCCTTCTGCTCTGTAGTTAAAGAACTTGGTCTGGAAACATCCTGAGAGCTTGTGGCTCTCACTGGCATTTGCTGCAGAGTTATGCCAGGTTGCAAACTAACAGCTAAGTTCTGATTTGCCTCCGTGCACCAAAAAAAGCAGCCTCTGGGGAAAAGACAATCCCCCTGTGGAGGGGATGGGGAGATCCTGCAGCCCCACTCCTGCTCAGGAGCAGCTGGAAGCTGGTGGGTATCCTAAACGCCTGGCCTGGGCGGCTTTCCTCCTCCAGAAACCCTGCTGAGCTGGGGAAGACTTCCTCCTCATCACTGGATTTAAAGCAAGCCCACCAAGGAGCTGTCGATGCTGTCTTGCATCATCGTGCCAGTGTGGTCCGTCCCGCGATGCCTCCTTGGGAAGAGGGAGACTCGCCGCCCCGCAGACCCGTGGGCAGCGCCAGGAGCAGACTGTGCGCTCAGAGCTTGCCCTGTGAGCTGGGCTGGTCTTGAACAAGACTTGTTTTCCCTTGGACTGAGTCACTGGCGGGAGTTGGTGGGGTTTGGGAGATGTTTTGGGGGGGATTGCTTTGATAAAATTGTCTTGCTGCACATTAAAAGGAGTTTGGGACAAGACGACTGTGGTCCACTTAAATGAGGCTCGAGTTATTTTGACTACAGTGAAGCCGTAAATCAGCGCTTGTAAAACACACAAACAAAGCAAATACCTCCCCACCCCCCAAAAATGCAACCCACCCTCGCCCCAAAAAACCCCACCAAAGGGACCCATTTTGTGCCTCGCGCTCGGCAGTAAGTCACCCGTTGGGCCATAGGGCTCAAGCGGGTCGCTACAAAGCAGCTTGACTTCTCAGATGGGACCGTGAGGGCTTTTTGGGGCAGGCAGGGCTGTGGGGAGCTGGCGGATGGGCGGCCGGGCCGAGGCCAGTGGCCAGCAGAGGCTGGTGGCCAGCAGAGGGGGCCCGGCCGTTTTGTCAGGGCTGCGGAGACATCCCAGTCGTCAAGAAAAAAAAATAATATTTTTTTTAAAAAAGCTTTAAAAAATTACTGCTCTGGCTCTGACGCTGGGGATGCTGCAAAAAGGTGTCTCCCTCTTTGCTCCCAGCATCTGCTTTGAGTTTTGTTTTGCTTTATTTATTCAATCCAAGTGACGAGGGGACGATGACAACTTCGCGCCACTTTGGCTCCTTCGTGGTTTGGGCATTTCTGTGGCTGAGGGAGAGTAAAGCATCCTCGGGGGCAGCTGGGCCAGGTGTGGGTCAGGCTCCAGAACGCCGCCATGGGGCGCGTTGGTGACCCCGCGCCGGGGACGAACGCGGCTTTTCAGCCCTCCCAGCTCTTTGGGACGGGGCCGTGGCGGTTGCGTGCTGCTGGCGCCGGGCAGGCCCAGGACAGTCTGTCCCCATATGTTGGCTCGTTGTGAAACAGCAGCTCAATGTTATTGTCGTCCCCTGAGCCAGGCTGGTAACAATTTGCAGCGAGGTCCCTCGTCCCCCTGTGTTCAGCCTCTTTCTCTGGTGGGATCCTCACGCAGATAAAACCCGGCAGGTGCAGGACCGCTGCTTTACATGGCATTCCGGACAGCCTGCCGCTGATGAGCTCCTGGAGGTGGGGTGAAAGCAAGACTAAAACTTCACGCTTGCAAACACTTTGTTTTTCAGTTGTGTGGCCTCTGGCTGCCTTTTTATTATTTTTTTCTTTTAAGGAGTCTTTTTTATTTTCCCCCTGTATTTTTAAGCTCAGTCTTTTGAAACTTGAAGTGCAAAATGCTTTTCTTAAATACGCTATTTGCCATGCCACATGTCTCCAGGGTCTGTGAGAAGGTCCCTCAAGAGCTCGAGGTGCTGGATGCACCATCCCAGAGCCTGAGAGCAAATGTTTCCTCTTAAACCCACTAAAAAACCAGCTTAAACCAAGCCCCAGTCTGCAGAAAATGCCCTGCCTGGCAGCTGGTGCTGCAGACTGAGCGTGTGAAAATCTCCAGCTCTTTCGGCTGCTCTTGCGCTGCGTGTTTCAATATAAGCGTTGTGTTTCCTTGTGCCTTTTCATTTCACGGTTCCTCCGCGGGCTTTGCACTCCGGAGCCTTAACTCCAAATTTCCTGGCTGCTGCATGATGCCTATCCCCGTCTTCATCTTGCATTCACGCTGCGATGGTGTCATATGCTTTTGAACGTATGTGGACATTACCAAAGAGTGTTAAATGTTCAGTGTAGTAATCCGATGTTCCAGTTAAGATGTGACAAATATTTCCCAATAATGGCTTGGCAGCGGGAGGAGCGAGGTGGTACTGCAGCCCGCGGGACGGCAGATTGCTCCATCCCTCGGCAATTCAAACCATGTGTCCTTGGGGAGCCGATCATTTAAAATCCTCCCTACCTCTGCAGCCCCCGCAACTCCAGAGGCTCTCTTGCTGTGCTTATTATTTATAATATTTTTTATATTGTTACTATTACTTTAATTTTTTAAAATTTTCACCCTACCTTTATACACAGGGATCAGCTTTCTCCAGCTTGCTGTGGGAGTGTGGTGCGGTATTTTTTGTGGTATTGGAAATATCTGTCTTTTTACTGGTGTAAATGTTGTCTTCAAGTGTCACTCGTTATCGGCTTTCTCCCTGTGTTGTCTTGCCAGGTAATTAGCACAACCAAATTTCCCTAATTGCTGGAGATCAAGGAGGAGAGGGCTCTGCTTGCTTTGTAGTCGGGGCAAATGGCAGATGTTTTCCAGCAAGCCAGATGGGATGCGCTGAGCTCGGTGCTTTGTTTCACGCTCTTGTGTGATAGCAGCTATTACCTTCTACAGCCTCATTTTCTGAGTCTGTAGTGCTGGTTTCTGAGTCATGAGTGCTTTGGCATGGTTATCAGGGAAGATATCAAAGGAAAGCAAGTATTTATTTTTTAAAATAGTGGCAGTCTCTGCTTTTCTGGGTTGCTTTGCATCTGCTGAGCTTAAATGTCTGGAGTATTCCTTACTGTCACCCCGAGATGCTTTTCTGCCTATTGAAACCATTAAAACTCGGTATTTTTCTGTAGTTTCTATGATTTAGAGTGAGACAAAGTACTTTACAAGTTTTAAAATGTTTTCTAAATCCTCCTTGCCTCAGTTTCCCATACCCTGCCCATCACTTCACTTTGGCAGGGTTTACTTTCTCGGTCTTTGCCTGCAGGAGGCCAGGACATTATACTTACAGTATTAGTATAAACAGGATTTTTTTTGCGCTAGACTTACAAACACAATCAGAATTCTCTCCTGCATAGAAAAACCTGTGCCAGGATTTTAAAAAATGAGCCAGAAGCCGAGCGTTAAATCATCTAAATAACGAAGAACAACTGGCTGGGAGGGACTTTTGACAAATGGTGCCATTGAAATGCAGGCACCTACTTTCTGTTCAACGTGTTTTCGAATCTTACCCTTCAAAAAACCGATCTGATCGCAGATCTTAGCAGCTTTTGGAAGACTGCTCTTTGAGCAGAGAAATTACTGCTGGCTACCTTCCATCAGCTCCTTCCTGGCGACCGTTCCCCAGTCCCTTTTGGATATTTATGGAAGGCCCCAAGGACATCTGGAGTGTGTCTGCGCGCCACATGTGCGGGAGCCGCCAGCCGCCTTCTCCCAGGAGCTACCTGGGATGGGCACAGCTCTTCTCCGTCTTCTCACTGGAAGGTTCCAGAAAGCAGCCACCGCAGAGTGAGTGGTGGGCTCCCCCATCTCATCCTTGGGAACCTCGAAGCTCTACTTAGGGAGTTGTTTTGTGGCTACAGAACTCTCCGTTGATGGAAACCTATTGGTCAGGGAGTTGTTTTCTTGAGTGGTTGCGATGGATGGAAATAAATGGAGGAGATGGAGTCTGGCTGGGTTTGGCATCTCCTCCCAGCTGTATGACTCGTACATGTGTTGTGTGCTGCAGAGTGTCAGCCAGCAAGGGGGAAGGAGCCCCCACATCCCTCTTGAAAGTAGAGGAATGCTTTTTCTCATGGCCCTGTGGGCTGGTGTGTGTCTGGAGAGGGTTGCTGGCACCGCAGCAGCAGCCAGGTATGTCATGGCAGTGTCAGGGGGACTTCTGCTCACGCTGGCTTGGTTTTCTCTATGGCAAAGCCGCTTTTGGCACTGCTCTGCACCCCTGTTGAGGAGCTCATGGTGGTGGAAGGAAAGCAGCAGGCGACAGTCAGGTATGCAGCAAAGGTGGGGTTTGAGTCTGGGAATTTGGGGACTGCTCTCCAGTTGAGCTCCCCAGCACGCTGGCATCCGCAGGAAGGCACGTCCTCTGCTCAACGCCCATCCAAACAATACCCTACCAGATCAGCTGCTGTGTCAGCCAGCAGTGACATTTATTGTCCTACCGAGGTGTCATTAAATGCTGGCTGTGGCCAGGACTTTCCGAGGCAGGAAATAGCATGGTACCGGTGTTATTCCCAGAGCTGGCAGCGCCTCTGACACGGAGTCAGAGGCGTGAGCTGAAAGGCAGTCTGGCCTCAAAACCACTGGCGCAGGAAAATGGGCTGGAGCTGTCTCCCCGTGAGACTGCAGCCGTATTTATGCTGGTGGCTTTTGGTGCAGCTCCGACGTTTGAATGCAGAGGGCCAGAGGAGTACACCAGGAACCAGCCCTTTCCCAGCAGCGTTCATCTTTAGACCACTTCAGCAAAAATTAATTAAAACCGGTGACATCAATGGGAGAAGGCTTTGAGAATTTATTTTTTCTAAGTCTGCCAGAGTTATTTTGAGTGTAATGAAAACTACAAAAATAAACCTGATGTCCATATCCATTGCAAGAAGCTCTGTGTAACTTTATCTTTGTCTCAACATATGAAGTCATTTAGGCGCAGATATTTTTTGCCGCCAGCCCCTTCCGCGCCGCCTTTCCAGAGAGGAGCCTCTGAAGCAGGTTGGTTCAGTGCTCATGGAGTCACTCACCTGGGAGTTTCCCATCAGCTTCCAGTTGGTTTCCTCCTCTTCCTTGTTCAAATGATGGATTAACGTCACTCACGTGAGCAGGGACTTGATTTTGCAGAAGTGGTTGTTGAAAATAGACTGTGCTTGGCATGGTACCTCCTGTATCTCCATGGCGTCTCCCGCGTGCGAAGGCCCAGACTGACCATAAACCTGGTGCTATCTCCTGTTTTGCCATGCAAAGACCAGAAACATTGCACTTACCTTGGTGCTGCTTGTTTGCTCCTGTTTTGTGGCTCTAAGACACGGGCACATGTTTTACTTTGTAGGGTTGCAGGGGTGGTAGGTGTAGTGCGCTGTAAAGAACCCAACTGTATCTCCATCACTCCAGTAAAGGCTGGAATTAATCCCCAAGGGCGTATCTGTGAGTAGCTTTGGGGTTATTTTACACATTTCTGGGCAAGAGAATCCCTTTCAGCTCTTGTTGAATAGAGTTTCCTTAAAGGAGAGCATTGCTCTGAACCCAAGACCTGAATAGAACACCTTCATGTTGCCAAATTTACTTCAACCATCATATTTTCATGGGAGAGTGGAAGGTGAATTGGAGAGCGAGACCCCTACTTGGCTGGAGCTGACAGTCCTAATAGGATTTTAACCAAGTAATTATTTTGCAGCAGCTGGTCACTGAGAACTGCGGCGTGTCTGCCTCGTGAGGACCAGGGTGTGAGTCCACCCACCAGCCACGAGCGTGGACGGCTGCGCTTCTCTCTAGCCCGTCCGCTACCAACCCAAAACACAAGCCAGGCATCAATCATGTCAGCTGGGATCATATTTAAGGCTTCAGGTGTTACTTCAGGCATAAAAACGGAGGCATAAAATCAGAGAGAGATCAGGAAACTTTTGTCTATTTTCTCAAAATACATGTCACAGTTCACTGGGAGGATGCAAAGAGGTTAAAGGGGGAAAAATATGGTGAATGCCTTCTAGGAACTGCTTGGAGTCAGTGAAGGCAAAGAATGAGAGCGGGTCACACCTCCAAAGAGTCTGGGGAAAAATGTATTTAGATCATAACAGATCCTCTTGGGAAGTTGGCTTGAGTGAGCTGCTCAGTTAAGGCAGTGGTGGGCAGGAAGGAGGCAGGATTTTCTTTTGCCAAGGGTTTTCATAGCGGAAGCTGCAATAACCCCAGTGAGTGGGAATTTTTACAGCATGAACATCCTGCTTCTGTCCGAGTCTCTAGTAGCTGCTGGGTTTGATGCATCCCATTCTTAATCCTGAGCGTGGACCAGGGTTTACCTTTATTGCGGCAACTGGCTACCTAGATCAGCAGTGAAATTATTTAACTTACCATGTCTGATACGCAGAGCACCCGGACCTTGCTCCATGGGAAGGCAGAGTGACACCAGCAAGTTTGTCCCCTGATGTGTGTTAAGGGGGTGACAGTTCTCCTCAGCTGTGTGACCGAGCACTCCTGCACCTTCATGTTTCATGAAGTCACTCTGGCTGTAGGAAATCACAAAAACCCATTTTAAAAGCAGCCAGTGTGGAGGATTTGGCTATGGGTTTGTCCATCTGTGGTTGTGAGGAGTGTGAGGACAGCATTGTTGCAGTGATGCCCCCGGGGTCCCTTGGCCGTGGGGTGCTGGATGGGGTGACAGAGACAGCAGTGGCTGCACCTGGCTGGGCTTGGTGCTGGATGTGCAGGAACCAGCCGTTGAACGGACTTTGCCGTGCCCAAGGTACACCAGTCTCTGAGGGACAGGTCCTCGTGGTGACGCACTGCAAGAAGTAGCGTGAGGAGGTGGATTCAGTTGTTGATCTTTTTTTTGATTGCACCTGTCCTGCCATGATAAACAAGACAGTAAAAAGGCTGGATTTCTTTCTGCTTTTCTAAATCAGACCCAAGAGGCAAAAATTCTCATCATTTCCCAGCTATGACCCCGTGGTCCATCCCACCACTTGTACATAGCACCCAGCCCTGGGGGGAGGCAATCGTCTCTGCAGGCTGTGGCTTTCCACCCCGAGCACCAGTATGGTGGGCACAAGCATTTGCGTTAGCGCAGCCTTGCAGGTTGCACTCATGTGGTTTAGTGACCTAATAAAATCTCCACCTGTTCCCTCTTTGTCACCATCAGTCTTTGTTTTGTCATGTGGCAGAAGATACGCTGGTGCCAAGATGCTCCTGAACGCTCGCATTTGGCAGGCTGTGCAGACACAACGTGCTTCTTGGATTTCATCCCTGCGGCAGGTGGATCGAGCTCACGGCCTTTCGTACGAGCGAGGCAAAGAGCTGCCCTAAGTGCAGGGGGTGGCAGGTCCTGAATGTCCCCAGGGCCACCCAGCATGTGCTCATTTGCTTTTTTTAATGTGGTCTAGTGGGACAAGAAGGAGAAAAAACTGCACGTGCAGGAGGAATTGAGCATAGCCAGGGGACTCACAGAGGGGGCTCTCCTGGGTTAAATGCTCCTTCGGTGCCAGAAGTCCACCTTTTTCTACAGGTTGGAGTTGGGGAGGTATTAGTGAAAGACCTCACATTCATCTTGTGGGCCATTTTGACTCTCGGCTGGGGTAGGGATTTGGGGCTGCGCTGGTTGCGTTTGAAGCTGTTGTTCATGTTTCTGGTACACTTTTAAATTTGGTCTATTTATGTAATTACTTATTGAAGACATTAAGAGAACTTGGCTTCTGCTGAATGGCAGCTGCCCTTGATGGTTTATTTTTTCAAAATGATTGCAATCATGACAAGACTTGGGGGCCAAGAAAAGCCAATCTTTTCCTGGGGTTGGCTGTGTCACACAAATTTCTTTTTAACCCTCTCCGAGCGACCCCATGGCAAGAGCCACTGACCTCTGACAGCACAGGATTTCATCCACCAGAAGGTCCTGGGTATTGGGACCGTTTATGTCAAGACAGCTCCAGTGGTGCACTTGGCTCCAGCCCACGTGCGATGTTTCCTATGCACTTGCAAGAAATCCCGCGTTTCTCCCTTTGCTTCTGGCTCTCTGTGGCATGACTGGGGCACTGGCTGCAGAAGCAGCATGTGGAGGCCGGCAGCCTCTGGGTGGACCTCTGAAACTCAAGCTCTGTGCACCATATAAAAATCTTACCCCTCATGCCCCAGGCTCTTGGGCAGCTTCCCAGCAAGTATGACATGGAGAGGGAATTAGTTAGAGAGGGAAAAATTAACTAGGTTTGATGGAGCTCCCAACCATCTGTAGCCTTGTGGTCAGACTTCTAAGGAAAAAAAACCTAGTAGAGATGAGGTCTATCAGTACAGTGCATCTGGAAATGTTTCTCTCTGGCTCGAGTTTGTCTGAGTTTTCTCCCTGTTTTGTGCTGTCTCTGGGCAGTCCCCGTTCGTGCTACTGCAGCGCAGTGCACTTGGTGCAGGAGGATCGAGCAGGTTTGTGCTGCTTCACTACTAAGAGAGACTGAAGAGCTTGGACGAGATGTTGAACAGATTTTTCCTTTTCCTTTTTTTTTCCCCCGCAGATCTGTCTGGAAGATGAGAACAGTTGGTGTTGATATGATCTACTTCATATTTTGGGAGGCTTTGGCAGTAACTACTACCAAATAATGATGCTTCTGGGTCCCTATTGTGCAAATATTTAAATACGTTCCACTGTGTTGCGCAGAGACCCTGTCAAGAGACTAACGTGCTGGTCCAGGGGGATTGAGGGCATGGCTGATTGCAGAAACGGGTCCTGACAGGGGACTGTAAGGAGTGTATGTCCCATTTCTTAAGGGAAAGCCTGTTTTTTTGGCTACTGGCAGCTGCTGTTAGCTTGTCTGAAAACAGTGGAGGGGGATTAGGTGGGAAACATGCTGGCCGTAGTGGGTCGTGTGCTGTTGATGCTCGTCTGTGCCATGGATGCAGAGACTTCTTGTGTTCATTTGCTTCTTTA
Organism: Bucorvus abyssinicus; assembly: GCA_009769605.1. Lineage (NCBI taxonomy): Eukaryota > Metazoa > Chordata > Aves > Bucerotiformes > Bucorvidae > Bucorvus > Bucorvus abyssinicus. The sequence goes on along the minus strand of CM020041.1, from coordinate 5,087,975 downwards.
ATTTTTTGTCCTAATGTTTGCATCCTAAACCACGTCTTTTCCAGTTCAGTCCTGGAGGGCTTGAACCAGGGGTCATCCTCCTTCTTGGGGTGGCTGCTGTGTGTGGGTCTGTCTCTGCCCTCGTCCTGGGTGTGTATCGATCCCACGCTGGGATGCAGAGGTGACCTGACCCCGCAGGGCCAGAAGTAGCACGTTTTCTTTTCTACTGCATTTTCTTTTGTTTAATTTTTTTTTGATCTATCCGTTTTGTAGATCAGGACTGTATAAAAGTCTTATTTTAATTCCAAAGATATGGTTAAATTCCCCAAGACGGGGTGTTCAACTCTGACTTGGGAGTTCGTGCAGACCACTTTGACTCTAAGGATAAAAGGGCTGTATTTTAGCTCCTTGAGGGTTGCTTTAACGTGAATTCAGTCAGACTTTAAGGAACTCTCATTTTCAGAGTGAAAAGATTTGCAGTCTTTATTTCTTCACACAGTCGTTAAGGTCAGAGTGCAACAGAGCCTCGCAGCATCCCCGGGCGCTCGGTCATGCCCCGGTGCTGGGGGCAGACGGCTGTGCTGGAGATGATCAGACCCGTGAGGTCTGGAGTATCTGGAGGAGCAGCGGCGCAATCACCCCCCTGGTTTGGTTCTCCTTGGTTGTAGTGACACAAAGGCACATTCAGGCCTTTGATAAAAGCCAGACTTCACTTTTAAACACACACACACAAAAAGCAGAGAATGGGAGGCTGTGTTTTGTTAAAGCAGGGACATGGGATTTACCAAGATAAACCCCAGACCTCACTTTTTTTAATTAATGAGGGGATCTGAAGTTGGAATCACCCCCTTCTCTGTCCCTGACACCCCATCAGGTCAGTGGACATTTCTAATGCTCTCCCCGCCTGGCAACAGCCCCCTCCTCTTCAGCTCGTGGTGGTGTTTATAAGGAAGAAGGAGTTTTATATATAAATATGTCTCTATCCATCCCATATATAATCCCATATATATGTATATACTCTTTAGTGTTTGATAAGTGGCAAAGCAAAATGCAATGAAAGTAGAGGAGCAGGGAGTAACAAGGACATTCCTTCTCCTTGGTGACTGAATGCCCATCCTCTTCTGCTGGGTTTTATTCTGGGCTTTGCTTATTGCAGATTTTAGCATCTCTTGGCTCCAGATTGGCCCTGACTGACAGGTCTGTGCTGAGAACTCATCCCCAGGGGATTTCATTGCGGGGGAATGGATGAAATTAGGTGGTTCCATCCTGGTTTGGTTTAAGCTGGTAATTTTGTGTTGTTTGAACCCAACGGACTGTTGAACTGTTTTGCTTTAAAATTGATTTGATACCTAATTGTGGAAGTTCTGCCTGCTGTAGTTGCGGTTCCCTATGGCTGTACCACGGCCAGCTTTCCATCTGTCATTACTACCCTGAATTTCAGCCTCTCCACAGAGTGAGCTCGGTGCTGCTGGCGGGAATCCTGTGCAGATCCACCGGAATGAACTGGCGGTGTCAAACCTGGCACCGATGCCCCGAGGAGTTTGGCTGTTGCCACCAAATGCTGAAAATGTTTGCTTTTCCCTTCACTTTAGAACTTATTTATATTGACTGTTTTAATGCAATTTAAAAAAATCCAAATGCATGTTTGAAAAGTGATGAAATAAGCAACATTTCTTTTATTCATTGTATAGCTCACAGTCCTTTTTCACGGTGGAAGGGTGGGCAGTGCCAGCCACCAGCCTGGGAAGTGGTGGAGCTGTGCTGCACCAGGACTGCCACCCTGGAGGGGCAAGGGTGAGGACCTCCCGGTCTTGCCCACAGCTCGAGAGGCCCCGTCTGCCAGCTGAAAACCATAACACTGAGCCTGTATTGCCAGATTTTTCTCTCATCCCTTTCTCATGACCCCCCTACCCTCAAGAATGACCCCAAAGCTGGCTGCAGCCTCCCCTCCTGGTGAGCCAGGAGGGGCGTCAGGAGCAGCTCTCCCTTCTCTGAATATCTCATGGACGGGGACAGAAAAGGCAATAGGGCTGCTCCCCCTCTTCCTGCAAAGAGGAGCGTTTCTCCGTGCAGGCACAGAGCCCCTGAGGAAGCAGTGCTGGCACCTGCTGTGCCGCTAAGGGTGCTCAGCTGCTGCTCCTCATGCACCACCTTCATCCCAGGTGTTGCTGTGGGGCTCCTCCCGCCCTTCTGGCAATGCCCAGGCTCCGTGGGCTCCTGCGAGGGCTCATGTTGATCCCCTGAGCCCCCGTGGGGTGTTTCAGCAGCGTGGCTGGGGCTCCAGGCTGGTGGTTTCCAGGAGTTTGGGATACAGCTCTGTGCTCTCCGTGGCTGAGGTGAGTCTTCTGGAGTTTGCTGTTTCTCTTTTCTTGGGAAGGTGAGGCAAAGGGACAATCTGAAGCGTGTGCTCGTGCTGATGTGTTGTTGGGATTGCTTTCCAGCCTGGGAATGAGACAGTGTGGGTGTCTTTAAAAGATCTGAATCTCCTGCCTTTGAAAATAGAGAGAGGGCAGTAAGATGTACTGGGGAGAAACTCATTGCCAGTAGGGAGGAAAGCAGAGGTGGTGTCTATTTATGTGTCTCCCTGCGTGTGGAGGAGCTCGCGCAAGGTCTGGTCCGTGGGTAGCTGCTGAAGCAGCCTGGGCGCTGTCTCGCGGAGTTCTTTATATTTTTGGTGTTGGAGGCGTGAGGCTGTAGCGAGGCACTCTGAGCCCTCTTTGTTGCAGGAGGTGCTACACCGCCCCAGGGGGAGTTCTGCTCTGACTGGGGGTGCGAGTGTTTTACCTCATCCCCTCTGGAGCTGGGTGTCTGCCTATGGCAGACCACGCTGTAACTGGTGAATGTGAGAGATGCCTAACGCACGTGCACCTGAAGGAGAACTCCTTAGTAGAAGGGCAAAGCGGCCCAACTGCAAGATGTTAAACCACAGGGTGCTTCTGAGAGGTCTTCACCTTCCTGGCTGGTTTTTTCAGTGCTTTGCTTGTGTGAAGTGTTGCTTTTACTCTGGAATTGCTGCAGAGCCTGTGTGTATCCCCCCACCCTCAGCAAGCGGTTTCATTGAGGACCGCTGTGAGCCACTCACTGCTTGTAACCCAGCTGGTTTGTCTGAAACAGAAGAGGTGTCCGAGCAGTCCAGAAGCTTTGTGGAGGTGGCTGCTCCTGGATTCCTCCCAGGCTTCTACGTCATTCAGTTGGTGGAGAGCAGGGGCTGAGCCTGGCTGTTGGCCCTGGTGAAACAGCAACGTGGGGTTTATGTAAGAGTGATGGACAGAGTACTGGGTTGTGATCCCAAGAAGGTGACTCCCAGAGATGAAGAGGTTTTCCAGGCAGTGGGGGGGAAGTTATGTGACTGCACTATCGTCTTGGGGTCTTAGTTCCTTTTTTTTTTTGTGGTATGTCTGTATAGGGGCAGGGTGGAGTCAGACAGACCTTTATGGATTGAGCAAACATTGTCTGGGGTGAGTGTTACAGAAAGCAAAGGTGGAGAGAACCTCCCCCAAACCCAAGCCCCGATCTGGAACGGCATCTTGCCCCGCGATGGGCAGCGGCTGCTGCTCTGCTGCTCACCCGTGCTGATGAAGCACAAACTCGTCGCTGTTGGTGGGGCTGGTGGGCGAAGAGGTCCCTGATGATGGGTGCCGGCTTTTGAGCGGTCAGTGCCAAACTCTCTGCTCTTAAACCTCAGTGCTTGGTAGAAGTTCGCAATAGACGGGCTTAATGTAAAATGGGGCCTGGGTTTAAGCCATTAATCTCTCCTGCTCGGGGCTGTACCCTCGCGGAGGAGTTAGGAACAGCCTAGTGAATGGGGCCAGCTGAAATACGGCTCTCAGCTGGGAGACTGATGGGGGACCCCTGTGATCAAGGCCACTTACTGAAGCTGTTTCCACTCAAGTTAGGACACACTGACAGGGCCTGTGGACGATACAGCCGTTAGCACCTGAGATGTTGAATAATAACTCCTGTTAAAGGCAATTTGTACTTACCTGATGGCTTGAAGTGCAGAAGCTGCAATAAGGAGGGTGAAGGGACGGGGGCTTGTCCCAGAACTGGAAGGTTTGATTTCCCTTTCCTGGTTGCCAGTGTTTTGATGGGGAGCCAGGAATGCTGTGGGCTGTGAAATGTTTTTGTTTTGTTTCATTGGGTTTGTGCAGCCAGGTCCTAATCGGGGTTGTCATCTCCAGAGAAGGAAAATAGGAGGTTCGTGTTTTGAACACCTCTGCGGGACTATTGCAGGGAAAGGGCCCTTCCTGGTGGTTTTAAGAGAGGTAAATGATGCTGAAGGTTTTTGTTTTTCTCTTAAAGTTGGGGGTTTTTTTTTAGGCAGCTCAGACTGCTTTGCTGGTTAGAGCCATAAGTGGTAGAAAATAGGGCTGAGCTGAAGCTGTGCAGTGCCAAGCATCACACGCAGCTCTGATCGGCTGCAAATGTGCTTCTTCCAGCTCATCTAGGTAAAATACACCAGAGATGAACGTGTCCCGCTGTCTGCATCCTTTTTTTAGGGATTAGCCTGCATGTATGAACATCGCTAATGTGTTATCATTTAAGTCTCTAATTTCTATTCACATGCGAATCTTCAGCTCTCATCTATAAATAATCCCTCTTAAATAGTGAATAGCCAACTGAAGTTGTTTGCAGATATTTTTGCTTGGAGGAGCCCCTCTTTGGTTCTCGTCTTCCTTACCACTTTATGTATCTTGACATGTCATTTCCTTCGTGGTCTTCTCACCCTCCCAAAATGGATTTGCTGTGAATAATTAAAAACAGAAGGAGGCAAATTCTCATCGTAAATGTCTTTCACATTGGGTAAGACATGACTTTGGGTGGAAAGATGACTCCCGTAGCCTGTAATCAAACATCGCAGGCAAACTACCTGGGCATGAAAGAGAACCTGCTCTACAGCTCCAGCCTCTCTCCCATCTCATCCTCTCTTTCCAAATGCTCTCCTGTACCTGCTGCCCTTTCTTGCATCACCTCTCCAAAGAGCAGACGGGAACCGCAATGACTGAACTCAACAAGAATATGTATTTTTGCAGCGAGCTGCTTAAAAGACGTTGACTTAGTCAGCAAGCCCGTCCTCCTCCCACTGCTGTCAGTGCAGCCCGCGCTCGCTCAGCCCTCGCCTTACTTTACACTGAGTTAATCCCAAGTCTCTCTGCTTTATGCAACAAGGCAGTTGTGATTTTAAGGGAGCTCCTAATGGGAGTGGAACTTTAAACCCAAGAGTTGCAGTCAGTCCCGGTTCTAGCTCTTGTTGGTTGGTATTGGTTCTGGTTAATGCTAACAGTTTTATTTATTCTTTATTAGGATTGAAAGGTTTTTATTAGGACATAGAGATTTTTATTAGGCTTATGTATGCATTGATTTATCCAATTGTTGCAGTGTCTCTTGTTGAACAGATCACCCAGAAGATCACATTTCCTGCAGGCGGTTTAACTGTATGTTCTGTAATGTTGTGGTACCACTCCTTAAATAGACTGACCTTTTGGTTCCAATTCTGCTCTCTTCTGCCAAAATAATTTCCTCCTCACTCTGGTTTGCATTATCAAATCATGAAGCCATTAGTTCTAGTTCTCGGTGAGGGCACAGCTCTCCAAATCTGGGCTTCACTCTGGCTTAATGAAACTCGTGATTATTTGCACAGCCTGAGGCAAACTACCAGGAAAAATGAGATTCAGGATTGAACAGTCCCATCAAAGAGAAATGAGTGTATTTTTTAAATTATTTTGGGTTTATTTGGCTTACGGCAATGTGTGCTGGAGATCTCAGGGTGCGGTGCCTACGAGACGGGGACAAGGCAGATGTGACTCCTCTTTAGGAAAGTGGGGTCGCTCTCAGGGGAGGCTGGAGGGCTTCACTAAATATCTGCTCTGTCCCTGGACAGCACTAGTCTATGACAGTCTATGCTTTTCAGGAGGAAATAAATTGATTGTATTTTGGTAGAAATTGGTGTGTGTAATATATTAATTTTTTTCCTGCCAGAATTATTTGGTAAAACGTGTATTTGAAGATGTTGGAGTGTTATTTCAAACACTGACATAAGGAAACTTTTATTGAGTTTGAATTCATTGGTCCCTTACCCCTGCTACATGCAAACGAACAACGCCAGTGAGCAAACAGTCCTGCAGGAACCCATCTCTCTCTCTTGGTTTCTGGGTGGTTGTGGACTTGCAGGTCACTGAGTGCCGTCAGAGCAGCAGGAGCGGCGCTGCTCCTGGTGTCCCAGCACCATGGGTGCGTTGCTCCGATGCTGTTAGTCTACTGCAAGCATCCTCCTGCAAGTCTGCAGGCTCCAGTGCAAATCTGCAAGAGGTGAATGGGAACCTGCTGTGCTGAACAGCTTTAACTTGTTTCTTTTGCATGGCAGTAACTCGGATCTAAAATTGTCGCTGAGAGTTCAGGAAGTGCAGTTGTAGTGACTGAAGTGTCTGAATAACGCAGGTGCGTTTTGCTGTCTGATGTCAGACCCTCACAACCCAGACTTCTGCAGGTATTTGCCTACTGAACACCAGTTGCTAACCCAGCAGAGCACACGGTGCCTGCTTGCGGCAGATTCCGTGCTGAGGGATGCTCATGTCATTGCTGCTGGTGGGGCAGGAGGAAGAAATCTGGGGTAGGAAGGGGGCAAAGTGGCAAAAAGAGTTTAGAAACTGGCTAGAGCCTTGTAATAGTCGGCGTATAAAATACCGGCTCACACTGAATGAGGAGATATTCTTTGCTGTATTATGCCAAGACTATGACTCTTAAAAATGTGTGGCTTTTCTTTAGATTTCCTCTTAATACACTAAATAATCTCTGGCTTTGACATTTTAATTGTACAGCCCAGATGTGAAAACTTTCCACCAGATCCTGGCAGAAATCCCAGCAAACTGTAAAAGAGGGGGAGAAAAAGTTTCTTGCACTTGTAAACCCTATTATTTCAGAATTTATCAGATAACATTGACCTCTCTGGGCTTTGTAAAAAGCAGGATAAAAGTGTTGCAAGCGGTGGTGTGGAGGAGGTGTGGTGGAGACACTTTTTCTTGAACATAAGGTAGTGTATTTGGTGCTGAAGAAGTAGGAAGCTTTCGACATTTGGTTTTTGTGAGGTCAGAGAGGTAGAGATCCAGCCATTGGTGCTCGCTACTGGCTTAGATGTTAGAGTTTCAGTACGGCTGCTCGGAATTTTATTCACTGGTACTTTCCATCTGTTTATCAAGCAGTACTGGATTTGATTCCTTTTGTATCCACTCTGCTGCCAGGGAAGATAGGAAATATGCATAAAATCTACAGAATATGCATAAAATCAATTATGTAGGGTTTGGGGATTCTTTTGAGTCAGTCTGCTCTAATGGACAAGCTCCTTGAGTGGAGCCAGCCCAGCCCCAGAGCTATTCTCCCTGTGTCTGGAGTGTGTTTGGGGAGCTGGAGGGAGCTTGTGTGGCTGGTTTTTCCCTAGAAGCAGCATCCTGGCTCTGTGTGTGCATGACAGGGCTCTCCCTTGGTAGATGCCTCTGCTTTGGGAGCTGAAAACGGAGTTTTAATGCAATTCATGGACTGGCTTTACCAGCTTCTGTGCTAGATGCTTTCGGCATTGAAAATTTTGAGGCAGTGACTCCTGACCCTGGTGGGACAGAGCAGAGGAGGACAACCCCTCTGTTCACATCATGCTTGGCAGCCAAGCGTTGGCTTATTTGTAACAGCTTTGAGGTCAGTGGTCAATAACTTGATGTACAGAGCAGGAGAGGGCTGTGGTAACAGAGGGAGGCAGCTTTGTCAGCCCAGCATCTCCCATCCTTCCTCTGTTTGTGCAGGGTTGGGCACAGCCATGTCACTTTGCGCCTGGGTGGTGGGGTGGAAAGCATCCCCTGCTTGGAGCCCGCCTCAGTTCTCGAAGTGCCGGTTGATATTGGCTCAGTTACGGTGAAGTGTGGTGATGGCTTTCCCCATCTCTTGGTGGGGTGCTTATACTGGGCTGAGCAAAGCAAGGCTTTGGCACTCTGCTAGATCGCCTGTGGCGTGCTGCCTCTTGAGCGTGGTGTCAAATCAGTTCAATGGCTCCTGGGGGAATTGTAGGCATCCACAGACAGAGCCTTTGTTGTCCAAGTATTTCTCTCTGTCCTACTAGAGGCTGGAAAACCAGTAAGGAAAGAGAGATAATATGAAGCTCTTGTAAAGGGGCTGGTAAATTCACAAAATTCAAACCAGAGTCAAACCCTTGCCAGGTACGTTCTCCTTATCACATAGAGTTTGAACTGATGAATGAATTAAATCCACAGGGGAGGGATGAGGGAATACAGAGGGACCATAAAGGGGCTCTACATGAAATTCCCATGTGGGAATATGAATGCTGGAATAAATTGGAAGGAAGGTTTGGAGCGTGGGGTGGCTAGCACCGGATGAGAGGGTGTGGGGCTCGCGAGGGCTCAAGTACTGAAGCAAAGAAACTTTGTGAGTCTAGTACTGTGGCAGAGGAGAGAGAAGGGGGATAACGTTGAGTTTGCAGACTTCCAGCAGCATGGCTGGTCTGCTTGTGATGGTTCTACACTGTCACCCTGGCGTACGGGAGTTCGTCGTGTCCCCTTTGAGGGCACTTGGCCCAGCATCGCTGTTTAGGGATGGAGAAGCACTAGCAACGCTGTTTGGCTTGTCTGCCTCTGCACCATACAGTTTTCCTTTGGTGCTAATTAAACACTTTACAAAAACTTGGGGATTTTTTGTGGATTGCTGGGCTCTTCCACAGAGCTCCAACATCTGAAATCACAGCGAGGCATCTCTGGAGCTTTGCTGATGTTCTCAGATTTCCTTTAGCTTGGAATTGCTGTTAGTGCACTAATTGTATTTCCCCCCACCCCTTTTTTTTTTTTTTTTTTGCCTGCAGGAAAACATATGTTTTTTTACAAACCCTGTTTGTTATTTAGCTCTGGCTTCACAGAATGCCTGTGAAGATTGGGCTCCATGAGAATCAATTGCAGATAATTTTCATTGCAAACAGGATCCTGTAGTTACATACATGTGCAGCTGGGTTGGCTTCTCCTCGGAGCATATGTCATGGTTTCTCGATGGAAAGGAAAGTCTGAGATGAAATAGATCATGACATGACATTTTCAAAGTTTATGAAACAATAAAACACAATAATCCTGGTTAAAATTTGGTAAGTATGTGGTGGTGTTTTTCTAGCATTGAATACAGTTCTGCAATAAACCCTAATTAATACAGTCTGTGGTAAACAGATTAATTCCTTTTAAAATCAGAAACTTTCCATGCCCTGAATGGAGACAAACAGCATTTTAGCAGCCAGTGTCTAACGCAGGGAATAAAAATCTTTCTGCTTTTTTAAATTGTTATTATATTTTAGTGTATGATTTGAACAAGGACAAAAAAAAAAAAAGCTTGGAAACTGCCCTGGGTGGTGTCGGGCTCTGGCTGCGCATACACAAACCCCTTTCTCTCTCGCTGTGAAACACGTATGGCTTAACGTCTGCCTACGTGGGATTGTGTGGATTTATTTTTTCATTGCAGCAGTGATTTCTTTGCTGGCTTTCATGTGTTTTCCCCAGCGGGTACAAGTTCATACCCTCCCCTTTCCCCAGGCTGAAGCGTGTGGATGTGGGAATGGACACAAATGTCCTTGGGAAGCAACACCTCAAGTGGGACGAGGGGCTGGAAATAGCGTGAACTGAAGTCGATGTTGACTTCAGCTGGGAGGATGCACACTTTTTTTTCCCCCGTGCAGAAACGTAGCTAGAATTAATTAACTTGGCTCATCATACTCTGGTAAATCAGGATTTCGGAATCGAAGATGTGTGGGACATCAGTGTTTGATGGTGACTGTATCGAGGGAGCCACGTTTCAGAAGCAGGAGAACGTTTGCCTCCCCAGGTCTGAATTTCCAAGGCCACGGTGTTTCTTGGGTGAATACATCTAAAATTGCTGTTGTATCAAGCCTTTAATTTCTTGAAAGCTGGAAGATTGCCTGAGTTTTCTGTGTTGATAAAATGAGCTTCATCCTTGCTACAAATACCAAATGGGATCTGCTCTGAAAATGCACCTTTTCACCTCTGTCCAGCTGTGGTTTTCCTAATATATGTTTCTGAAACAGACCTGACTGCCAAGGAAAACATCAACTCTTCCACTTGCTGGGGAGAGAGGATTAAATTCTGCTTTCTGAGGAGATGGTGGTTGGATTTCACACAGGTAGTTTAGACCTAATAAAATTCCGATCTGGGGGTTGCAAAAAAGAGAGATTTTCATATTGGCACTAACTTGATGCTTGCAGAGTGTGTACGTTGGCTTCAGTCACACAGATTTTTGTTTCACGGGAACAGGGATGCCCAACCTCCTATACCACCAGCATAAGAAGCCTCTCGTGCAGCTCCTGCTCTGGCCTCCAGAGAAGATGCTGCACTGTAAAATGCTTCAGAAATGTTATTAAAAAAAAAAACAAACCCAAAACAAAAACCCACCCAAGTTCACTGAATTGAATGAAAACTTGATGGAAGTAGGTGAAGGATGTATTTACCAAAGCTTTGTGCTAGTGTGGTTTGTGTTGTGGTCGCTGAAAGAAGCAATAGTGATTGTGTTCCCTCTTCCGTTTGGCGGCAGTGCCTGGGCTGTGACTCTTGGAAAAAGCCAGACAGCTTGGTACAGTTGAGCTTGATGGAGTCTCTCCGCAGTGCAGCAAGCTTGGTGGAGTTTGATAATGTCCTGGCCAACCAGGAGCTGTGCAGCACTTGATTCCCTACAGCCAGAAGCTCCTGCAGCCTGACAGGCAGCTGACGCTATGGAAAGGCAAAGGCAAGATCCCCGCTGGGAGCAGGGATTGGAAATAACGATTTAAGCAAATGTTCCTGGGAAGTTCAGGTATGGATGTGTGAGCCTGTGGTCAGAGCTGGCTTTGGGCTAGCTCTGCTCCATAAGCCTAATTGAGGAATTGTCCCAAGACCGTGGGATTCGCTGCAGAGGAACTGCAGGTAGCTGTGGTTTAAGGCAGAGAGTATGAATCTTTACATGCAAAAACGTCTTTGTGAATGGAGGAACTGATAACGTGCCACTGAACGTTTCCAAAGTGAATTTACCAGTGCCGTGTTTGTTTACTGAACTAATTGAATTTATCATGTCCACAATGTTTATGGCTGTCCCTGGAATCCTTCAGGCAGACACATTAATGTGTTTTCACATACCTAAAATTTTAAAGGCCAATTGTTTATTGTGCACTTAACCATATAGAATCGTTCCAGGCTGAGTTTTCACACTGCTGATAGACACTGTAAGCGTTTCCGCTTCTCTGTTACAGCACTCCTTAGCCTGAACTGATTTCCCTGCCTTTAAAACACGGTGATGTCGTCTCACAACCCCGACACAGGATGCCTTTGAGTGGTGTGTGTAGCCATATCAAAATAAAGAATTCATGCTTTTCCTTCCTAGAGAGAGTGATGCCTGAGGCAGGCTGTTTTCAATAATGGGAGAGGATCAACTGCTTGGGAAGGTGCCTTAAAAGTGTATTTCGATAGTGGCATAAACTCAGTGAGAAGGTCTTCCTTACTGCCCTCTTTTTTTCCAAAGCATGCACAGTATTGGAGCAGAGGTGTAATAACCTGTAAATGTGACAGGCAGGCATTCAGGTCTACTCTGTGGCATTAGGAAATAGTCCTGGATGTTTGAGACTGGACTCGTGTATTGGTATTTATAATTGGAGGATAGGATCAAATGTTCTTAAATATCTGCGTAGTAAAGTCCCAGGCTGTGGGTGGGCTGTCCCCGTGCTGGGCTTTGGGAGGGCACAGCAAGGTCTGCAGCCAGGAGGAGTTTGCTGAGGTAGGGTTTCTGTGCATGGGATGATCTCCTGAACCACCAAGGCTGCACGCAAAAGCGGTCCTCTGGTTTGTTATGAGGATTGTTGCAGAAACACACTGAGACACGTAAATCTCAGATTAAGGTGGTTTATAAGCAGTTACCCCCAGGAAGCAACAGGTAGTGAGAAACCCAGTGAGTGAATAATTTTCTCTGCTTGGAATAGTTTCCAGTTTTCTTTTTCCTCTGAGGACCAAAAGGCCTTCAACTAATTCTGACCTGAGTCAGATGAATGCTTTAATTATTGTGTGTGTCTGTTGCTTAACCATGAGGAAAATCACTTGGAAAAAGGTTTGGGGTTGTTTGGAAAACTCTGAATGGCCTGAATAGTTTCAGCCTGAAAACATCCCTGTTTATGTTAACACAGCTCTGATTTCCCCAGCCCCCTGTTCCTTTTCTTTAGTAAGTGCAGTACTAGAGGGAGAATTGGGTAACCTGGAAGTGAAGTGGGTGACAGTGCAGGTCCCTTACCCGTTGGGAGAAAATACAGCCCTGCATGTCTTGACAGAAGTGTTGATGTTGAGAAATGCGTCATTCTGTCCTGGTCCATTCGTGGTAGTGCGTGGTGTCGCCTAGGACTTGAGTCAGATTGAAAACTGATGTAACCCAGCAGAACCACTGCCAAGAAGTTAACACCTTGCTGCTAAAATCACCTTAGGAGGTTTCACACATTCAGCTGCAAAGCAGGTGGAGTTGTTTTAGATGCATGAAAGTGCCTTTGATCACTGGGAAAGTTTAGTTGTGGCAAATGTTCCTTCCTTCCTCTAAAGGTCAGTTGCAAATTTGTGAAGCAAGTGGTTTATCTAACCTTAAACAAAATCCCTCCTCTTCAGAGCAGCTGCTCCTGGAGGAGCTCCCGCTGAACACCCGGCTCTGCTGTCCTGTTTAATGCTGTGGCAATTGGGGCATCTTAGATACCACCCGGCTTTCTGCTGTAACCCGCTGAGCTCTGCCTGGCCCCTTGGGAAGGAGATGCTGGGGCTGCTTTCAGGTTGTGACCTCGCCGTCCTTGAAGCCTTGGGTCAGCACTGTGTGGGCACGGGCTGTTTTGGAGTATCAATGCAAGAAAAGCCTGACTTCTGACAGGTCTACCACTGTCCTGCAGATGGGTGTGCCTGGCCTTGGTCAATGTGGCTGTAGTCCTAAAGGGACTCTTGGGAGAAAGACAAATGGCTGCATTGCGCTGTAAGGAGTGAGTTGGAAAAGGAGGCGTGGGAAGGCTCACCATTGCACCCTTGTAGGCCTTGACCTTTCCCACCTGAACTCATATTTTTCAAGGGCTAAGCGATGGTTCTACTTTGAGATGTTGTCATGATTATGTTGAGGAGACCGGTATAATTCTCCAACCAGAGTCTTTTTTCCTCCCTGTATATTTATAATCAAGAGATGAATAACAAAGTTATTTTATGCACGAGAGAAGGGGCTACTCCTTTTGAGTAATTTTTAGTGGAGAAGATTAAGGGACTGTTTATAGCGATTAGTTGTGAGTTTTCTGATGGAATCAATAGCAGATGTTACTTTTGAGTGACCTTTATAAAATGTGTATGTGTTTTCACGCTGGGCTGACTCTTCAGGGTACCCTTGAGGTAAGTCAGATGTCTTTAAAAAGCCATTCTGGTGTGCCAGAATGCCGTGAGCTTACGAGATAAATGACAGCTCTGTTGGCCAGAGCAGCTTGGGATCTACATAAGTGGTTTTGTACCCTCACAGCCAACAAACATCAGGACATAGTTTTCATACAGGTTTTCACGCTAATTGAATTATACAGGGGAAAATCTTAACATGATATCAAAAAAAAAAAAAAACCCAAAATCCTGCAACCGCAGGAAAAAAACTGACTAGAGGTTATCTCTGTGGTTCACTTCAGGAATTGTTAATTTAGAAAATGAGAAGACTTTATTTCTAACATACTACTTTGTGTCTTTGGCTGGCTGCTCGTTAACAGATTCATAGATTTGTGGCAGCATGATCAGCAGGCATCCCTGTGAATGGAAAGATCAGATCTTTATTTAGATTAAAAGTAAAAATCTGTCCCTTGTCAAAAATGTTCGACTCTGATTTATGTGGTTATTCTTCAGGAGTTTTTTGATGCCGCTGACAAGTGATGCCAATTTGGCTGCTCTGGAATCTGATATAATCATCTACAGCAGGAATACAGAATTGTGATGCTTGAGTTGGATTAACCTGCCGTGCAAAAACATGTTTGAACGTGGATAATCAGTGAATAGGCATCTCAAAATTCTCCCACTTGGTGTGTGAATACCTTGTGTTTTGGGGACTGGGGTGAGACGAAGCACTCTGGGAGTCTTCATTTTGCTTGCAAGCGACAGACGCCACACTGAGGTCTTCATTCATGAGGGAGATCTCTTGATAAGTTGCACTCAAACAGCAGGTAACTGAGTTGCTGGCAGGCTGTAGCGACTTTTATCTCTCCCCTACAGAGTTCTCTTTCAAACCAGAGAAGAAATGGACGTTTCAAATTTCATCATGATTTTTCTGAATCAATTGCTAGACCTTGTTTTGACTTGCTTGCAAAATTTACTTGCCATTTCAGGTAATTCTTTATATGATTTTTTTTTTTTTAACAATGTAAAGATTTGAGCTAAAGCTTTGCCTGCAGCTTAACTCGTTTCCTCCCACCTCTCTAATGGTGTTGAACAAAAAGGATTCTGAATGCTTAGTGGGGGGAATGTTTCCTCATCAGTATCTTTTTTTCCTGTTAGGGAAACATCCATCTCAACTGTAAAACATGGGTGAAGTCACAGGTCTGTTTTCTCTGGAATGACCCACTTTTATGATGAACGCTGAACACCTTTACAGTATGATACCAACTGGATCCCATTTGCAGAGAGCATCCGTGTCTATGTGCGATTCACTGCCAGTGAGAAGCTTTCCAGATGCATTTTTTTTTCTTGGCTATTTGATATATTGACATGGGAGTGCTCAGTAGCACCTGGCCATGGTCTTTGTGGAGTCAGAAAGCACGGGTGAGATCCCGATGTCACATGAGGCACTTAAATCTTACCTGGGGTGGGGGCGAGGGGGAAAGGAAAAATCCAAATAAGTCCCATGAGATGACTTCTCTGGAAACATTTTGGTCTTGGCTTAATGGATTGGGCTGCTGCGGATGAACACAGAAATGCAGATGCACTCAAAGCTCACCGGGATATTTCTGATCCGGAAGAAAAAGACAGTAGAGTAATTTTAATTGTTATTAAAGCCTTTGGTGTGATCAGTAATTAAAGCGAATCATCTTAAAACTCTGGAATTTGTATGCAGAGGGTGGGTATGAGTTTTAGGAGAGGCAAGGTATGAGTGGTTGGTTTTCCTTTCTTTTGTAGCACCCAGAAACCTCAATTAAGGACCATTGTTATACGCACCCTGGAAACAAAGTGACCCGAGGGCTTGTAATTCGTGGGACTGTTACTGAGCAGGTTAAAAAAAAAAAAAAAAGGTGTAATTGAATGTTTCTGACTTTTTCCAATAGTTGGTTGTGTGATGTTGCAATATAGAAAGTGCTCGACAAATTCACTTTCAACATAAGATGCAGGAGAGGATAATGAAATCTGTCAGATGGTTGTGTGGATGCTTCACTTCTGTTTGTCCTGAGTGTGTTCGCTTCAGATCACAGCATGATTGTATTTAAGAGCAAAATGCTTCATTGTGCTTGTTCTTTGACAATCTGGCCCATCCTCTTTGGCTGGGCAAAGAGTTCCAGGAGAAAAATCCATCTGGGTCTCATTTGGAAGGTGCCTCTCCCCATCACAGGCTGTGTGGCATCTCCGGCTGCCCTGTGCTTGTTTTGCTTTGTCCCTCGCTATGCACATCGAGTTTGTAATATCAAATCCATTTTTAAAAGCTCAGTTTTAGCCCCCTGTCTAGAACAAGCAACAAGAGGCAATCCTGACTGGGGTTACATTAGGGTGAGCTGGGGTGTTGTAGCAGCAGCTGTGCCAACCGGAGGCTGGCAGTTGTGTGGAATGATGAGCGTCCCAAAAGTGCTGTTAAATGTCCTTTTATTGGTTTGGTTAAAACTCTTGTCGCTGTAATAGGGTGTCAAAAACACTTCAAAAGTGAACTGTGGCTTTGTGGCAATAACATCTCTGAGCAGGGCTGTCCCCTTCCAAGGACACAGGCTGCCCGCTTGCTGAAGGGCAGGTGCCTCAGGCTGTTAAGAAAAGGCTGCAAAATAGTTTGTTACCCCAGGAAAAACCTTCGTCTAAACTGTTTGAGCTGCTATTGCTTCTGCCTAAGAGAACCTTGAATCATGGAAACATTGGTGGGAAGGGGTTGCTGGAGGGCTCTTGTCCGGCCCCCTGTGCAGGAGGGTTTGATCAACATCCACCTTGATTTGGGGGGCCCAAAGCTGGGTCTGGTCCCCGTCTGCAGCCGTGTCAGCCCTGGCAGAGGGGGATAGTGCTGCTCTCAACCCACTGCCCACGTGGCGCTACTGACTACTGCAAACCGATCAATCCACAGCGGATACGGCGTCCCTCTCTAGCCAGCCCCAGCCCATGCCACCCCCGGTCACGATACTGGTTTGTAAGGCTAAGCCTTGCTGTCGAAGGATGTGACACTTAACAGTCTGCGCTGTAAAATCCATCATCGGTGTTTGGACATCCTCAAACGCCAGCGAGAGAATACAAGGTCATCCATTAGGCTCACGCTTGTGCTTGCCCACGTCTGGCTGTGCAGCCCGCCGTGCTGGAGGGGCTGTTTGGCTTTTTGCCTTTTGCATATCTCAAACTGTTGCAGCTCTGTGGACTTCCCCAGAGGTACTGGTTTTTATATTGTGATAAGCCACAGCAGTTCAGCTCTCTTGTGAGAGGCATTGTTTACATGTGTTTAGGCTGAAGGGGCGTTTATAACTATTTGATGTGGTCTGATTATGAGTATCATGTGTGGAAAACATAGACTACTTTTTTTTTAATCACACAACACATGGTGTGGAATGTGGAAAACTTTCTTCTCCTTTGGTCCCACCCCAGCATATAGGGGGAAAATCTTAGTCTGACGCTTGTCGTGACTCCAGAAGTTCACTTTAGGTAGCTGTTCAGTGGTTTCCTTGTCACTGGCTTATTTTTAAAAGAGCCTTGGGGGTAAAACTGGATGCTGCTTCATGAAACTGCATGCATGAACCATCAAACCAAACCAAGTGGGAAATAGAGCACCAGTCTGAATTTGGGCTTTGAAGGGGATACTTGCTGTACACAAGTGTCTGCTTTTGTCAAACCAAATGTTCTGTGTATCTGCCCATTTTCCTCTTGGCATCCATCTCGGTTTGCTGGTCCAGTTGCACAGAGTAAGTAGCACCTTGTAACTTTTGTAGGGCGGCGTATAATGGTAACCGCTTTCTGTGTGTTATGAGCCAAAAGTTTTTGCAAGAGATCAGGGTGAGGGAATAAGTGACGTATGTCTCAAGGTATTCAGCCGGTGAGAAGATGGTAGCTGATGTGGATGGGCTGGAGCGTGTTGGCAGAGGTGGGATGGGGCATTGACCCCACGTGATTTGGCTTTACCGCAATATTGCTGTGAGTTACAGAAGAGTAAATCCAACACGACTCCTTCAAGACCCGTGAATTTGTGCGGGTGTAATTGCTAGCAGAGTTGGATCTGCTCTGCTGCAGCTGTAATGCCTGCCTGAAGAACAGGACGATAGTCCTGCGAAGCTTTGGTGTGGCTCAGTTAGTTCCATGCTTTGGATATCTTATCACTTAAAAATAACCCGATTTTTGTATGAGAAGGTAAGATACCTGCAGAAGCCAAAGCATCAGAAAATTCCATGGACAAGTTCGTAGGTAATTCAAAAGGCTGGGCAATGCTTTTGGTTGCTGAACGCATTTTAACTGTACAAAACCATTTTGATTAACAGAATCTCTGATCTTCAGATGGTTTTGAAAGGAAATGAGCTTCTGTGAGAAGTGAGTTCTCCCGTGCTGCCTGGGCCAACCACGGAACAGGAGAACTGGTGCTTCTCTGGAAAAAGAGCCTTGTGATTCACCCCAATTCTGTAAACTGATGTGTTCAGGGTTTATTCCTGCTAAAATCCAGAGTGGTAACACCTGGTTTTAGTTTTTAACAGAGCTTGTTGCCTACACTGCTCTATCAGTAGAGCATGACATTTTCCATTACTTTAGGCAAGAGTTTTAACATGTTTGTTTAACAGATGTACTACTGTGAATTTTTTCCAGTTTCTAAAAATACAAATATTCTCTTTTCTACCAGAAGAGGATGTGTTTCCAGCCGCAAACTGGTTACACTCTACATTTTTGCCTTATAGTTCAATAGCGTGTATATATTATTCTTCTTCCAAGGAGACTCCAGAGCTTAAAAGTCATAGGGAAAGAGTCACAAATTGCTGCTGCTCCATTGAATATTCCCACATGGGCGGATTTATGCCCACTTATGTAATTACGATCTGGTCCCTCAAATCTGGCTTACCCTATGAGTTACACTTAATTGTACCATTTTTTGGCCATAAACATCTGAAATAATTCACCATTAGGCTTTGCACACAATTTGAGAGGACTCTCTGAACACTGAGACTTGATGCTGACAGCAGGAATCAATTACGAAACCTAATATGAGATTAAAAGGTTCCCGAGTATATTTGTAATTGAATTGTAGAAAATGCCTGATTGGTGCACTGGACAGTGCACAAGAGACCGCAAGCCTAAATGAAGCAAATTATAATTCAATTATATAAATGCTTCCAGAGCAGTTCAAGTCCTATCTTTAAGACCGCTCAATGCAGAGAAAATGGTTTTGCTTTTTTAATTTTAAGATACAAAAATAAACCCGTATCTGAAGGGTGTCCTCTGTACCGCTTCTGGCAGCAAAACAGAGTGGGGTGGTGTATAACCACGCCAGCTACGGCGATGCTGTTGGTCCCTGAAAGAGAAAGAAAATAGTTTGCAGAAAAATGAGAGGAAAATGATGATCGTTTGTAGTGGTGAAAACCGGTCCGCTGTGGACCTCTCTTGCAAGCTCAGCACAAATTTTACCATTTCCGAGGCGTTTCTGAATTCAGTCCCCTTGCAGAGGTTGTCACCAGCTAAGTCCAGGCTGACTTAAATTTAATTCAATCCAACTTGTGCTTAGCTTGGGATTTCTGTTTGTTTCCTCCTTTATCTTTCATATTTATTTTTTTAAAGCTTGTGAAATAAATAAAAAAACAATGCATGCTTGGGAGTGTATGAGGAGTGGTGTAGCGTCTAATGAACCCTCGCAGCTGCTTTGTTTAGTTGCATGAGAAATTTAGTCTACACCTTACAATAGGAAAAAAAAAAAAAAAGGCTAATTTTGAGTGTGAGTACCCAATGTGTCAGAAGATTTGTGAAACTTGAAGGTTTCAAGTCACTTCTGACTCTCTTCCCCCCCACCCCCCGAAAGTGAGTTTTGGAGTTAAGCGGATTTTGCCCAGCAGATAAGCGAGGGTATCGCTGTATTCAGAGAGCTGCAGCAAAGTGATGGATAAGGCATGAAATAAAGGAGGCTGGTCACTTTGTGCGAGTCCAGAAAGATTACTTGGGATTGGGTGCTTGGCAAGTCACACGAGAAATAGGAGTTCAGTTTTTTGCTTGACATAAGTTTAACACTAATTTTCATTGTTTTCTAGCAGGTTACTTTACTCTTAAAGTAAAAAAGAGTTTTTAAAAAAATCCCTATTAAATATGTATATTTATTTTTCCTGGTGGGGCAGAGGAGTGTGATGTGGCGTTAGACTCCCGCAGAGCCAGCAGCAGAAATAACTCTGGTGACGGACGGGTTGTGTTTTCTTGACCACACTTCTTGACTGGGCATCGCTGTTAGTCCCTAGAAAACCCATTAAAAATGAAATTAAAAAAAAGAGACACCTTGAAAACCTTGGTGGCTGGGCGGGGTACGGCTGTCGGGTGTGCTGGCAGGCTGTGGCCACTCAGTAAATACCACAGGAAATTGCTTAATGAGAGCAGATATAAGAATATCTCTGCTGCTAAAAAATTTTTGGCTTGGCTGCTCCCGGATAATGTGCATTAGGCTGTGCGCTTCATGAGGCCCAGAGAGCAAAGTTGGCATGACTTCACTGCCTGTATGAGGGAATAACTGCTGCCCAGATAAGGAAGGGCAAGGTTGCCTATTAATTTTAACCGTGAGCAGTGAACGGGCTTGCTGGTCACTTCGACATGTCCTGTGGAAAAGCCACTGTTCTTCCATCAGTGGTAACGTAAAACCAAATTTGTGTGATGGTTTGTTGTGCCTCATCCTGCTCGGAGGAGCTCTGGCTTGGGATGCTCCTGATGCCCTCCTTGTCCAGGATGACCAGGATTGACCTGGGCGAAGAACGTTGATGTGAAAAGCTCTATTTCTGTACATCAAATTGCTGCGTAAACAAATCAGCTTCAGAAATGTCGTATCTTTAGATATCTAGCCCAAATCTTCGGTGTTCCCCAACAGAGTAGTAACGGACACAAGTGCTCACACTAACTCTTGGGCATGTCTTGCATAGCTGTGATCTGCCCCACAAGTTTGAATGTCTGTGTCACCTGCAGTCCATAAATACTTTAATTTAAAAACCTTTTCCATAGAATTATGTTGAATTTTGAGATGTGATGATATAAATAGTATGTCATGGATGTTTTCTGAGCAGCGTGCCAGACTTGCCTGTCTGAAAGTCAGGAGGGTTATACCAGCGATGAGTTGAACTTGGTGCAAATATCCCGATGTCTGATAGTTCTGGTGTTTGTGGTAGACATTTCTCAGTGTTTAACATCTTGCTCATTTTAGTTTCTTCTTTGAAAATTCTGAAGTCTGAAAGACTGTGTGATGAATTGCCAGAGTTCACATTTTAAATTACATTCCTTCTGGGCTATATAAGAAATAAATGAGCATCATGCTGCTTGTTCACTTTATTATGTTCTGGTTTCAAAAGAAGAGATTTTTTTATTTTTAACTTGTGAAATTAAATGTGAAAGGCTCTTTTGCCAAAATAATGCATGTTCAGATTTAGTGGGGAGCAAATGCTTATGGAAAAGGCTTGTATATTATGCAGCTCTGGGTTTCCAGTAGAACCATTTGGGCAGGCTAATAGAGATGCTAAAACCCAGTGACTCGTCATTTCCCGACATGAGCTCTAGATAGCATCCATGGAAGCTATTTTAGAGTGAATTAAGAGCCACCCACGTGCTCCGATAATTATATTTTCTCTTACGTTCTTTCTAGCTTGACTCTGTTCCTTCCACAGAAGCAGTTTCTTCTTTGGCCTGTGTCTCCACTTCCATGCTCATCTCCTTGAGAACAATAGCACAACTTGCAGTGGCTCTCTTGAAACCTTTTGGCTCTCCTCTGACTTGTCGTGGCTCATCCACCGTTCCCTTGTTCCCCAAGGTGAAATGCAGCAGGGCAGATGCCTCCAGGTCTCTGACCATGGGGACTTGCTTTCTTTTCTCCCTTTCCTGCGTATCTTGCCAGTGGGAGGCAGGGCTTTGGCTCGGTGGCCATGAAGTCCTGTGGAGCTCTGCTTCCTGCCCTGAGTGCCTCTGGCCATGCTGCTGCTCTCTGCAGGCGTCCCCTTAATCCCTTGCAGGTTGCAGCAGGGCACTTGGCCATCTAGCAGAGGCTTTCAGTTGCCCCACCCCCTACCTCCCCGTCAGTGCGGAGCCCAGCCTTCTCTTTTCCTCTTGTGCCAGCCAGCATGTGAGGATAGGGTAGGAGGAGAGAAGGGGGAAGTTTTAGGAGACTGACTTTGCTTGTAAGCCTTGGCCAAGTTGACAGAGGTTCCTGTGCAGTGCAGTTGTGCAGATCTCAGGTTGTCCTGATGGTGCTTTTTCTTGGTTCACGTTCTTCCACTGGGCCAGATGAAGAGTATTGCTCCTCTGACCTCAGTCCATGGCTGCTGGCTTTCCTGTGCCTGCTGGAAGTGTCCTCCTCATCTCAAAACCCCTTGCTCTGGAATGAGTCTGCTCTCTTTCTCCAGACACATATGGGCCACGTGGCTGAGTTCCTGGAGGTCTCTTGACTTCGTTGGCAGCATGGCCATCAGCAGCAACTGGATTTTCTGCCAATCTATTTATAAAACCAACTTCCACCAAGCTGTTACTGGTTATCCGACCTGCTGGCATCTTGTAGCTGTGAAGTATTAAGCATGGTTTGTCATGTAACTTGCAAGTTACTTGTGCCAAAGCTGGACAGCTGGGATGTTGCTTATCACAACAGCGGTCCCAAGCAAGATGGGGAAGTGTTGCTGCACCAGAAGTCATGAGGATTTGTTTCAGTGCAAGGAAAGGGACAAATCCTCCTGGTTACAGAGGACAAAGTGAAGGCTCTGCGCCATGGCATGGCCAGCAGTGAGAGCCTGCAAGATGTTGGTCCCTAGACTTGTGGTTTTTCCTAATGTAGCCTCGTGGGTGGAAGGTGGGAAGACCAGTGGGATTTGAGTTTATTATTGAATCCCACACCAATACCGAGAGCACCTGTGCGTTTAAAGTGACCTAAAGATATATTTACTAGACATATTACTTTTTGTGGTCAGGCCGAGGGAGTAGCTTTGTTCTTGAGTGTATTTTAACACTGGATCTCCCCAGTTTGTGGTGTCCAGCAGCAGCACGCCTGCAGACCACAGGAGCTGCTCTGTGCACGGGTCTCTCTAAAACGCTGGCGGGCAGTTTGCTGCAAAACTTCCCTTTTGGAGCGTGTTAGGATCTGCCACAAGCTGAGAGCTCAACCCTGCGCTCCACATAAATGTTTCATGGTACGGCAGGGAAAACTATAAGCTCCTCTTGGCCTCAAGAAGACTTGCTTCTAAACTGCTCTTCTGTTACCCTTGGCCCAGTCTTCCATGCAAATAACCCAATAACACCACCAAGATCGTTATTGCTTAGAGCTCAGTTTTTCTGCTTTCCTGAAGTCCTTGTCTTCTGCTTGGGATACGCTCCAACCAGGCAACAAACTGAATAAATCCACTAGGCATCAAGACGTTTTCTTATGCTTTTGAGAACTCTTCTGCCTTCCCTTTCTACACTTATTCCTACATCAGTTAAACTGTTTATGAGGGTAAGTGCAAATTCATAGGCTTTGTTTGCTCAGCTTGACTCTGTTCTTTTATGAACAGTATTAAATGGTTCCTCAGCTCTGCTGAACGGAACGTCATCTTCAACTATCAATAAAGCTCCCAGTGCAGTACACCATGAATGCCTCTTTTTAACTTCTTGCTATAGGAACGGCATTTATTGTTTGCAGTTTTTAGCCTAAAATTAAGGGTTTTGCTACCGCCCTTTCTGAAGTGGTTAATTAAAAACAAAACAAAAACCCAAACCCAAACAAAGGAATAAAACTATGAATTAGTTAATTTAGGAAGTGGCCCTAAAATACCTTTTGGCAAACTTTTCCAGGAATGGGCAGCTTGCCACACTTGTCTTTGGAGATGCAGGAAGTCTAATCCTCTAGAGCTGATAAAATTTGCAAAGCTTTGAGCTTTTAGTGGCTCGGGTTTGTGGTAAATAACTGGGTTGAAACAACTTGTGTGACACTTTGGCCCTTTATGGGGTAGAAGGGAGAAAAGTTATCCAGTGCAGAGCAAGTGCTGCTGTTCTTGGCTGCCCCAGTTCTATGTTGTACGATTGGTTTTTTTTTACTGGTGTTTTTTTTTTTTCTTTCACACCTATTTCTTGAAGATTAGAGAGTCAAGGTTGAGCCCAGTGCAGCGTGGTGGAGCTTGCTCCAGATCTGCATTCTGCGTGCAGGAGTGGTGGCTTTCATCTAAATTTAAAAAAAAAAAAAAAATTGTGAGTGCTTTAATGTATATTTTTATTTATATGCATATGGTGTATGTAGCCATAGAAATACAGCAGATCACCTATTCCCAGTGCTGGCTCTCAAGTCTTTCCCACTGCATCTGCTGGCATTTCAGGGCAGGAAAGACAGCAAGTACTTCTTTAGAGCAAGGGAGGAAGGTGGAAGGTGGCAGAAAAAAAATCATTGCTTCCTGTGGTGTGAACTTTTTGGTGGAAAAGGCCATAAAAGATGATGCCATTGAAAGCTGACTTCAGCTGTGGTTTTTTTTTTTTTTTTCCCCAAAACTTAAATAATTCTTTTATTAAAAAATAATAGGTGACTTTGTGTAAGCGAGCAATAGTTCTATCTGTAGCAGGGTAAGAGGATGTGTAAGAAAATGAGGTAAACCAGACCCTGACCTGCTTCTCTTTATCTGGTTGCCGTCAACTCAACTGATCTTGATTGTCAACTTCTGCGTTCCTGCAGTTTACTTGTTTATCTGAGCGCGGGCCAAATCAAACAGGCGCAGAATCTGCCTTTAATCTCCAGCGATAAAGAATACCTTGGAGAGGAAATTACATTGTAATGTTGGGAGAAGGGGAATAACTGGAGAGAAATGCATGTGAAAGCAGTGCTCTGCTTCCCTCAGGAACATTTTTTTTTCCCATCACGTTTTCTCTTCTCGCAGTTCTCCTGAAAGGGGCTGGCTGGAGGGGGAAGGGGGGCTGCGGGGAATGGCAGGTTCCTACTCACCACTTTGGAAGGAAATTGCAAAATATTAATTAGGAAGATAAAGTTGGAGGGCGAATTAAGAGTTGTTCTCTTGAAACGTTAGTTCCTTTCCTAAATGCTTTGTTGACTTTGTGATACTGCCTTCCTTTTTTTAATAAGAATTTTTCATTTTGTTCCTACTTGATGAAGGATACATTAATTATCTTAAAGTTTTCTTTTCTCTTTATCCGCGTTTCTAAAGACGGGCTGGTGGTGAATTATTTTGAGTTTTTCTGGCCTATTTGGGTCTCTGGGCTTAGCCCTCAGATTGTCAGGCCTTTGGGGAAGGGATTGTATTTCATGAGGTGTGGACTATCCAGCCCAGAGGTTTCCCCTCTCCCAGTTGGAAACGCTGATGCCCATATGTTCAGAAGTATTCTGCTTTTTAAGTAAAAATAATTGTGAATAAATTTTCCTGTGAGTGAGGGGGTTTTTTATCCTTCCTTCAACCAATGGATTGTCTAAAACCTGGTTTGTGTTTTCCTCTTCTCTAGCACTTACAACTGACTTAACATTACGAAGTTTTACAAGGAAAACTGCCTTCGGGCTCAGATGACGCATGGAAAACTTTTAGTCCTTTGCAAAATTTGTGTCATAAAGCTCTTTGCAGCTGAAAAGGGATTAAATTGGAAATGCCATCCAGTCCTAATGCGCTCTCTTGTAACCTATGCCCGCACACATGCAGTAGCTCATATCTTTACCATAACCTCTTGCCTTAACGAATGGCTTATCTCTGTGTGAAATTCCTGCTTGAATATTTTCAGTGAGCAAGTTTAAATAAACTGATGGATGATTGCTTTCTGTAGCTCCTTACAGCCTTTGGCGCTTCTAGACTTTGCAGAGTCTTCATGAGCCATTTTAGTCTCATGCTTTTAATTGGTAACCTGAGAAGAAAGCTGGTGTGTGCTTTATTTACGTGAAATCGGAGCCCTCCAATTAAGCCGGTTCTGTGGCTGTGATGGGGACTGGCAGAGGTGCAGAACACAGTGGAGGACAGGTGCCGCTCAGCGATGTGGATCTGCCTCTGAAGAGGCATCTCTGAGACACTGCTGAGCCCGTGGCTGCTGAGTTGGCCTCAGGGTTTGCACTTCTGGAGAGGACGGAGAAGTAGGTGGCATCTGGCTTGGCATCAAGAGCCACTGATGCCCTCTAGGAAAGGGTTTCTCTGGGTTGGGTAATGCCGATTCTGCTATTCTGTCTTTTTCCAGTCTCTGCTCCTGCTGCTCATCAGTCCAGTGCTGGTGTTGGCAGTGTGTGTCCCAGTTCTGACTCGTTGCTGCTTTTAGTTTCTGTATTTTTTCAGTGTTTTCAGTTTCAATCTTGTACAAGCCAATTGATGTGTGAACCTGGTCTTTCAGGTTCAGAAACAGCCTGGAAATCTCAGGAAAGTAGCTGTTCCCTAAACAAAACCCTCATATTATGTTACCGAGAGTGCTGTGATCCAAAGCTGGTCTTGGAAACACACCGCAAAACATAGCTCTGGTGACTCTGATCTCTGGGTTTGGATGGGGTGGAAACTGGTTTCTTGTGCTGTACTGGGCAATGCTTTCGCTGGGGAGCTTATTTGATGGATAGGAACAGAATTTGGTATTTCGATCCTGTCCAGCTGATTTTGGCTGAGATATTTTGCCCTCCCTGGGAGGGATGGAGCCCCTCCCTTTGGGGGATGGAGCTGGAGCTTCATATCGCAGCCCCGCACTTCTGTGGGGCTCTGAGAGGAGGATGTTATCCTGCCCTTGTTGCTTTTGAGTGATAAATTCCCATAGTGACTTAGACATTTCATCTCCTCTGACTCCCCAGACAGCGTAAGTTACATGTTCAGTGGTATTTTGTAGCCAAGAAAGGGAAGGAAACACACGGGTTCCCTAATTTGTTGCCATCGGTATGTTTTTATTGAGTTTTTTAAGGGTTGGAAAAGAATATGCAATTGTCCTCTTTAATCTAGATCTTGCGACACATTGCAGATTAAATACCATGACTCAAAGCTTAATGTTGCCTGAACATGACAGTTTCAGCTGTAAGAAATCAATCATCTTGCAATATAGCTTTACAGCGCATAAAATGCCCCAGCAATTACATTCACATGCATCGCTTGGACTTGTATGCTTTAAAATGTTGTTATTTCTTTTCTCTGTTGGAGATGGAGACATGGGAAAGGAGGAACTGATTGCACCAAATATTTTGCTGTTAACACAGAAAATGTACTAATATTAGTACAAAGACCCTCAGGTCTGGCTCGAGATATGCATTTGGCTGCTGAGTATATGATGGGTTTTGAGCCATTTGTTCTTTCAGTCTTGTGGTCTTTATAATGCCAGAAGAGAGTTAAAACTATGTTATTGATAGCTTAGAGTGAACATGGAAGAGGAGGATGCTGAGCAGTTAACTCCATTCACCTTCACTCTCTGAACTGGCACCATCAGTGAAGTTTCCATGATGCCTTCTGAGGCAGATGGAGGTTTGCAATAAAAACCTGGGGCTGGGCTCTCATTTTACATAACTCGGGGGAAAAAAACCCACAAAGGTAGAAAATCTTCTTGTGTTCCAGTTAATGAGTTAAGGTACTAAACTCAACCCAGTATTAAAGTGGGTTTGTATTCCTGTTTCTTGTCCTGTTGGTTTAAAAGGCAATTTAAAAGTATATGGGTTTGGATGGTGTTATTCCTGCATTGCTGCGGTTTTCATTAAGAAATATCTCTTCTTGAGGAACTTGAATTTTAATAGCTTAAGGAAGCAAAAGGTTTTGAACTGGACAATTGTGGTTTTGTCCAAATCTGAAATGATGGCTTACAGTTTCATAAGCACAAAGACTGCTGAGCTGAAATCACTGTGGCCCTTGACAGCTTTTTTTCTCCTGCCAATGTCACTTTGACCCAACCTTTTCTTCTATTTTGGGGATTAGTCATTGCTTCCTTCTGTTTTTAATCAACTTAATTTATAAAAAAGAAAATTGAAGAAAAGCGGAGGCTGGTACCATTCGATTTGTTGGTCACAGCTGTGGTGCGTGGTTTGACAGAGATGCGAGCTGTTGCTGCTGGTGGGCTCTGCAGTAGTGCGGAGGTGTTAACACGCACCAGAGTTGTTCTGATTGATTGCGAGCACTTCCCAAACCAACCAAAAAATGGCTGTGCACCCCAACTCCTCTGCCTGGTGGTGAACGGGGCTGCATCAGACTTTTGTGGCACGCTGAAAACCTGTGATTTGGCAGAACTTAAACGGAGGGCGGATGTCCAGCTCATCGCTGGTGGTGAAGACTTGTGCTGTAATCAGGACCATAAAACAGTTTTGTTACTCACTTAGTTGGATGCTTGCCATTAAAAATATTTTGGTGTAATATGCACTGAATTTGGAGGTGTGGGCAATGACATTGGTGCCATCGGTCACGGAGGCTCTGGGTTGCTTGGGAGCCACAAGCATTGGGAATTTGGCTGCACTTACATCTCTTTGCTTTGGAGTTGTAAAATCACTTTGAGTGACCAGAAGAGCTCGAGTTCTCAAGAAGGTCCCTGAGAGGGCTCTACCTGGTCAGCTCAGTCAGCTTAAATACACTGCACTTGGTATTTGTCATTACCAAGGCAGCCTAATTACTGCGTTTGTGGCAGCCAGACTCTGCTGAAGAACACAGCAGATGCTAAACCCATCCTGAGCTGCAGGGCTGAGCACGGCTCACTGACACCCTCACCAAAGTGACTCTGCCAGAAAAGATAAAACCATGTGGCTAAAGCCCTGTGGTCTGTTTAGAGCCCACGATGTTGAGAGTCCAGCTAGTGCCTTGGCAGTTCTGATCAGAGCTTTTTAATAATAAATTACTTCCACAGAGTTAATTAGTGCTGTGCTTGACTGGCTTCATTAGCAGAGAATTTCTTGCCCCACGCTCCTGGGGAGCAATGTGACCTCTGATTCGTGGGATGCAGGGTTGTTCACCATACACCGGTAACAAGTTGTGGAGGTTTATGTTTTGCAGGGGAGAGGCAGCATCTTTTCGCTACTCTCACAGATATGCTTATGAAAGACAGACGTGCTTTTCAACACGAGTCCTTCAATCCCGCAGGGACCTCATCTCGCAGACATACTCATAGTCACCCCTGTGGCCATGCCGCTGCTTGGACAACCGGCTCTTAACTCGAGTGGCTAAATATCACAAGTCCTAAGTGATTTTTTTTTTTTTTTCTATGCAACCTTAATGTTTTTGGTGTTGAACAGTCAATGTAATGTTGAGTGATCAGGGCTCTGGGTGGCTGTAAAGTGCTGCTTCTGTTCTGTCAGAGCAATGCAATAACATGTGCTGTAAAGCGCAGAGTGAAAGGTGTGAAGGTTATTGGAAATGCAGCTCTGGCAGCTGTAACGCTGAAGGAAAGAGCTGGGGTGGGTTTGGATTCAGGTTAGCAGATAAATGTCAAGCCAGTAGAGACACTGCATTTGTGGTGCTGGAAATTCCCCTGGCACGTCATAGCATTGCTGAAAATCAGGGGTGAGCAGATTTCCCAGGTGCTGTGGCAGTGTAGCGAGGAAATTCCTGAGCAAAAATATTGGGGAGGGGTGATTGCGCAGTATTTTTTTGGTTTTTTTAGGGAAGATAAAACAAAAAGAGTGAGTTTCAAAGGCGTTACTCAATGTCTCTGCAGTACAATGGTTTGAGCAAAGGTAAATCTGCTGCAGTAGTAGGTGTCATTTCAAGCAAAGAGATTCCTCTGCCACAAACAACAAAAGTGAGTGTTAGAGCACACTGACCAGGAGGGCAGCTGAACCCTGCAGAGTGGTGTGAGATGGAGAGAGGAGGACAAATGGCTCTGGGGGAAGAATAAATTGCAGTTGTTTACAGCTCGCATCTGAGTCAGCCGCAGGCTGAAAGGTCAGCTTTCCTCGGAGGAAGATGATGCTGGTTGCTAGCATCCCATTTCAGGCCTGAGGACAAGTCAGATGGCTGAAGAGACGTTTAGACTTTTTAAACTATTATTATTTTTAACTGAGGGTAGGTGGGTAACAGGAGGCAGTTGGTGGCCCTGGTATCGCTGCCCTCTTATGGCACTCATCTTTGCCAGAGACCAGCTGCATGGTTCAGGACAGCTGCAAGCAGGCTTTGTGATTTAGAGTGAACCAGCCGAGAAATTAAAGGATAAATCCAATGGCACACACTGTTCCCAAGGGGCATAACTTAGACGTCTTATTTCTGAAAAGAGTAGCTCTGACTCTAAACCCTGGACTACAAGAGCACTCTTGGAGCATGGAGAGTTTATAAGCATCAGGAAAAGTGTTTCCAGGACCTTGGAAACGCATTCCTGATAAAAACTTGTCTTTGTGCTGCCTGGTTTCTGTTTGGAAGCTCCTCTTGTATTTGACAGATTCCTATGATAGTGTCATGCATGGTGGCTTTACTGTTGTTTAAAATATGATAATTGGAACCATTGAAGATGGTGAATTTGGAAACGAGACACTGTCAGCAGGCTGGGATGAGCGTGGGGCTACTAGTCTTGCAGGGGAAGCTGTCCCAGTGTTTCACTTCTAATTCCTTCTGTACTGTAGAAAATGGAAGTATTCTTTAAATAACTGAAGAACTTCTTAGTATTTTAATAAAAAGGGTAAATATCACTGTTTGCAGAGCCGTTTGCATTTTAAACTCCCTCTGGCCTTTTGTGAGCACCTACCAGCTGCGCTGCGGACATGGTTTCATGTTTATGCAGGCTGGCGTGATGGCTGAGTGCAGCTCCAAAAGGAGGCTATGGACTCACCTTTTTCCTTATGCTTGCCTGTGGTGAGTAGCTGGATCAGCCCAAGGCATTGTCAGCCTCTTTTGCAGGTGCTCTTGGGCTCTGGAGCAGCTTGGTGCCCTGAGCAGCCAGGAGACATGAGGGAGAAGTTTGCGGTTCCGATGACATGGTAGAACGTGGTGGGGTTGGGAAAAGTTTCCCTTGTGCACTCAGTGATTGGAAAAATACCTCCAAGTAACAGGAGTCCTCAGATGATCCATTCTTGCCCTCGAGTATCCTTTTCTAAAAGGAGTGGAGAAAAGATGAGCAGATGCTAAGAAGCCAAGCAAGGAGGATTAAGGTGTGTGTGGGAGTTTACTATTTATTGCTTTTCCTTGGCAGCTGCTGGTTCTTCAGGCTTTTTTATAACCATGCGTGAGACTTGGTTTGCTAGTGCTTTTAATTAAGAGATACTTCTGAGCTGAGTTGCCTCATTTAGTTTACAGGGGGGTTCCAGAAGTCTGTCCAGTCTTTTGTCAGCTTTATTTATATAAACTGAAAATGTCCCTGCTCTGAAAGACCCCATGAAACATTCAGGCTTTCCTGGAAGTTTGCAGCTCTCATTGATAAATTTTGAAGACCTTTTTCACCATGGGACTCTGAGGTAGGCAAAGCATCCACTGTTGGTCTTTACTAATTGCGTGCTCGAGCTGAGGACATACCAGATGCCTCAGCAAATGCTGACTCCCCAGCTTTGGGCAGGCGCAGTGCTGGCAGCACGGGGCTCAGGCAGGGGTGAGCTGCCTGCTTCTAGGCATGCACCAGTGGTGGTGGTTGTATTTTGGGGTGTCTGTGCTCCTCTTAGCAGCAGTTCAAAAATGGCATATTTTAAAGCACACCTGGAGGCTTGTCCTAGACCTCTACGTGTTCCTGGTCTTTGTGGGGAGGAAAGACAAAGTGGAGCACCCCACTCAGATGTTCGTGTGAAAGAAACCTTCCAAGAAAACCAACTCTGAGGCATCTGCCAAGTTCGAGTCTTGTCTATTTATTTTTCTGCAGATGTGTTTACACATGTGAACACATGCATACAGATGTACAACGTTGTGTGTGAAGGCGCCTCAGCTGTGAGTGCAAGCTAAAGCCTCCAGTCTGGATTCACACTGTGACAAATCGATGAACAATGAACGGCCGCCAGAAGGAGCAGCATCCCTCTGTCCCTGGAAGCACTCTTGGTGTCGGGGCGATCTTTGCATTAATGTCTTTCTAGGTCGTGTGGCAGGGACGACTTCTCTTGGAGAAATCCTTTTCTTAGATCCATTTAGACGCAACATGAGACCTCTCCATAATGCACGTTTTCCCAGGCAACGTGAACCAGATCTGCTCATGTTGCCACCAAAAGAGCTTCTTCCACCCTGTGCTGGTTCTTGTCCCTCCACCATCTCCTCCTCTTTGTCTGCAAAAACTTTCAGGGATTCAACCCAACCTTGTTCTCTCTTTGTCCCCAGCAATCTCTCTTCTGGCTCTATTCTGGTTCATCCTGCAGTCACGCCAGCACGGGGTTGGATGGGGCTGGAGCAGGAGTGAGTGGCAGAGCCTCTTCCAGGGGCGCTGCTGGATTAAACCCCTCCTGCCACAGCAGTGGTAGGTTAAACAATGTCTTGAAACATCCACGAGGAAAAAAAAAAAACCCTCAAACTACTGGACTCACAAGAGTCCAAGCTCTTGTGCCTGGCACTCAGCACCATTCCTAATGAGCTGGATGTAGTTTTTTGTTCGTATTTTGTTACTGTGGAAATTGTAAATATTTATAACCTATGACTTGGGAAAACATGTTTGCCAGCACAATGTGCAATTTAAAAGTGAATTAATCTGATTGGGATGGGTCTAATCCAAAGCATTGTTACTGGGGGTTTTTCTCCTCGAGTTTGTGTACATTAGCCTAAAATTCTGGGAAACTGGCCTCTGTGCACGATGAGGGTGACAGGATGCTAGAA
This sequence comes from Bucorvus abyssinicus, assembly GCA_009769605.1. Taxonomy (NCBI): domain Eukaryota; kingdom Metazoa; phylum Chordata; class Aves; order Bucerotiformes; family Bucorvidae; genus Bucorvus; species Bucorvus abyssinicus. The sequence goes on along the minus strand of CM020041.1, from coordinate 5,055,964 downwards.
AAATACTGGCAAGTCACATCTGCCTGTGACTTGGTCCTCTGCCTGTCAAATCGGTGGAAGATTTCCCAATTACTTGTAAATCTTATCTCTAAGTTGCTTTTCCTTTGCTCTTTAAATGTTTGGGATCTCTGCCAAACCCAGCTGGGGCAAGCACAGGACACATCCTGCTTCCCCCATCTCCTTCACCACTGAAGGATGTCGTGTGTGTTGAGGCTACAGGAGCTGCTACATGGAGTCAAAGACCTCAGCCCTTTCTGGGGGGCCCTTGTGCTGGGTGCCCACTTGTACCCTCTCTATTCCGCTAGGAAGGTGTCTTCTCTTGTCCTTATGAATTTGCCTGCAAAACGAGGGGGTTGTTTCCTTTTGCGCTGCTGGGGGAGTCAGGGTGTAACGAGGGCTTTTGGAGGGGTGAGCAGCAGGGATGAGGTGGGTCCTTCCCCCCCCCCAGTTCTACCCAGTCTAAGCACTTGGCTACTGGGCCGTGCTATGGCTTGGTGGACCTCAAGCCTTCCCACTGGTGCGTGTGTAGGGGAGGGTGGCTCTGCTACAGTCTATCAAGAGCAGCAGCGTTGTGGGATGCTGGTCTCCCCAGGTGAATATTGGTGTTTCCCATCCAGCCCTTCATCTGCAAGTTTTTTCCACTGTGGAATGTGGAGAAGTGACCATGCTGGTGGGCAGGTGGGACTTGGGGGTGGGTCTGATCAGAGCCCAACACAAATTGGGTTGTATCCTGTGGTGCTGCTGCACTATCACCCTGTGTTTCTAGCTGGAGGAGGGCTGCAGTTCTCTTCTGGGTCACCAGAGCCTTAGAGCTTTCTGTTTAGTTCTTTTTTTTTTTTTTTTTCCCTTCCACAGTTGTATAAGGGTCAGACTTTCTTATTCATATTCCGATGAAAACAAACTGGAGAATTTCCATATGCTAAATACACTTTCAGGCACCTCTGGCTTATCTACAGGAGCCTGTGCTTGGGCAAAGTTTTGCAGAGGCAAGCAACTGCTTTCTTGTATGAAATCTGCATTTAAAGAGTACGTGTGCCATTTGGTCACCAGCTGACTTGAAAACCAAAGGCCCTCTTTGACTTCATAAGCTTTCAATTCCTGTGTGGCACCTACAGAGACTGACTTAGCAAAGAGAAGTTTTCCAGTAATAATAATGTCATTATAAGGATAAAAATAAGTGTATGAGTCACACAGCAGGATCAAACACATGGGGAGAATGTCAGCTTTTTGACTATATGGATTATTTGGAAGCTGATGGATGGTTTTTCATAACATATTCATATTCTCTTGTAGGTTAAAGAAGTGGAAAGCTATTGCCTTGTTGATTAAAATACCAGCCATCTACTGTATTGAACTTGAAATGAATTCCTTTTGATTTCATTTTCCTTCCTTTAAAATGTCAGTGAGTGACTTATGCAAAATGTATATTCAGAAAAGATGGTGGGCCCTCACCAGAGATTCGAAGTCAGAGTTGAGGTATGAGGAATGAAAAGAAAAAATGCAGGTTGTATCTGCAAGGGATGAATCGCCTGGATTCGTATTTTGTTTTGCCGTTCCTTGCTTGTATCAAACCAAACTTGTCATCTGTCTCAAGGTTTTGCAAAACAAGTTATGATAATGCTGTCCCAAGAAGGATAAGAGGAAATCCTCCTCTCCCAGCTGCAGGCTGGAGGGGACCGTGCCCTTTGAGTGAGCTGTGGTCCCTCATAACGGGATAGTTCTGAAGCAGCGAGGCAACATCTGCCTGCCCTGTACAGTAGTTGTGTCTGGGGGAGGCGCGAGTGCTCGGGGCTCTGGTTTCTGTTTGCTGAACGCTGGTACCTGTCGTTCATGTGAACGAATTCCTACCTGCCAGCTGATGTTTTTAATGCCTATTTCGTATGTATTTTGGTCGACTGGGAGACATCAAAGCTGCTCTGCCCGGGAAAAACAAGTGAGATAGTGAATAGCAATTGTTTCAAATTAGATCTTAATGGGGTGCAGATGTAGAGCTGTGCCTGTTAAAATTTCTTTGAAACTGCAGATGATCCGGTAGTTCAGGGGTAAGAGAGGGGCTGGGTGGTTTTTTTGGTTTCGTTTTCCCTCCTATGCCGTTTGCATGACATGTTAGATTAGGGCTGAATGTAAATGAAGAGGTAATACCCTGCGTGGTCTCTGGCCTCGCAAAAGCAGTGTGTAATTGTGTTATTGGAGCAGGGCTGGGTCTTGATGTACAATACATGGCCAGGCTTTTCCTTTGCATTTAATTTTCCTCTGGGTTGGAGGTGAATGGAGAGCAGAGGGGCTGTAAAGCATCCGCAGATATTCCAACTGGCTAGAAATGTTTTAGGCTTTTCTTGCCCCAAAATGCGTAGTTGTGTTTTAACCAGAGCTGGCGCAAATTGTCACACTTAAAGTGCATATGGCTTTCTCTGTTCTGTTCGACTTGGTAAAATGTAAAATCTGCCTTCTGCTGCTAGTTCTTACGCTTCACTGTTCACTGGGGCGAATCTCAATAAGTAACTGGGAAGAAGATCAGAGGCCCAACTTTAAAAGACTGTTCATAAATACTCATGTTCTCTAGAAGAGATGATGGTGCACGCTGGAGGACAGGGCTTGGTCTGAACGCAATGTGTGTGATGCGTGTAAGACCTGCTTTAAAATACATAGTGGTTTGGTGGCTTTTTTCTATCCCAAAGGTGCTGAACCTCAGAGCTTGGTTGATCTCTACAGGATTTCAGGCCCTTAGCACATTTGCAAGCCACACTATCCACGCTTATCGGGATACGTGGGAAGCCCTGAGGAGTGTTTTAAAGCCACTTCAACACCTCGGTTGTGGTCACTGGTGCCTGTGTCCTGCCCCCCGGGTGCTCCCAGCAGATTGGGTTCTCTGGTCACACTGCTGAGCCCCAAAGCTCCCATCGCCTGCTGTGAAAGAGGGATTTCCCCCAGAAAGAGGGGAACAGCAGCAGTGTTTGTGCCGCAACACCTTGTGCGGCCCCTTATCTCCACGGGGAATTTCTTTGGTGCCGTTTGCATGCTTGATATTAGCCCTCCTGGTAATGAGTGTGAAACGAAGCCCTTGCAGTCCCTTTGATGTGGTCTTCTGCCTTTCTTCCTCCTGCATGTGGTCTTAAACCTTTTAAATCCAGATAGATCAAGACACTATCTAAGGCTGTAAAAGCACTAACGTAATTAAACCTTCAGTAATAAGGTTACACTTTGTTAGCTCGAAATCAGAGTTATGCTGAAGTAACAGGGGCAGTGAGATTCAGCATCTCAAAGCCTTATTCCTGTTCAGTAAGGGTTGAGGAAGGTGTGACGTGGTTCATCTGCTTCGCAGTGCCTCCATGCAATGTGAGGAGGAATGTGCAACGGGCACGTTTCTGCTAGCAGCTCAGGTGGTTGGACCTGGGCTGGCCGTGGGTCCGATTACGTGGATGAAACGGTTGGGGAAAAGAAATAGGCTTTGGTGCTGGTGTAGAATTGGAGACACCACAAGTGTCCCATGTCATGTGCCTCTAGGAAACGGAGTTACCAGATGCTATTTGAGTTTTACAGGACAGGACAAAATGTTTTGCAGGTCATATTATAAACACGGTAAATTGGGGAGGGCATAATTTGGAAATGCACGTAATGAAAAACATTGGCCCTTTTAATTAAGACTGAGCACTTCAAGATACTTTAATGAAACATTAACTCAAAGCGAAGCTTTAATTTTGTGGTGACATCCAGTTTACAACGCTGTTATGACAGCAGTTCACATCAAAGTGTCAATCTGCAGTTAAATATTTCATTTCAAGTGAGTATTTGACTGAGCAGATTTAGCCCGCAACTTGGAAGAATATCTTTAACTAGTTAAATGTTCTGCAACGTTGTGCAGGCTTTGAGTTTGGCTCTGAGGGGAACTTCACGATCCAGTTGCACGGTTTGTGTTGGTACCGTGGTGAGTTTGGGGAAATGCTAGTCCAAGCAGTAATGTGTATACTTGATTTTTCATCTGTCTTTACCTGGCATTAGTCGTTCCTCAGTAAATAAAGCTGGTGTGAGCTGCAGTCTTGCACAGCTCCTCTTTTGCAGAAGGATAATAGGGAATAACGTCTGATCTCTGAAAACATGGTGTCATCTTCAAATAAAGGTCAACGTGTCCTTGTGGCATGTTGGGAAGGGGTGTGCGTTGCCCTGAGTCATGTGGAGGAAGAGGCGGCTGTAAGGATTCCCTGATCACCCAGTGGGTGCTGCGGGCTGGAGCTATTGGTCTCTTTGAAGCCACTCAAGACACTTGGGTGCACGATGCAGATGTGTGATGGCTGCTCAGTCCAGGTTTGTCTGGATTTTGGAAGAGAAGAGCTCTAGATGCACTGTAGTTCGCAGTGGCCATCTGTTGATCAGCAAGTCAGCAGTTATTAAATATTCCGTATTTATGATCTGGTTTTTTTTCCTTTGAGATAAGTCTTGTGGGATTTAATGTAGGTTTATGGGATTGCATAGGAGCAACAGGGCTGTAATCTCCGCTCTAGATAGCGGATGCCTGACACCCCTAGATTACAGATTAGATTTTTTGTTAAGGCCAGAAGGAATTATTAGGGTTGTTAAGTCTGCGTTTGATACCCGCCACTACAGGATTTCTTCCAGAAACCAGATTAAAACATCTCATTTTAGAGAGGTATCTAATCTCCTCTGTAAGACTCCAAGCAGTGGCAAGTCATCCATCACGGCCCGTGCTAGGCAAACAGCGATGGGCCAGCAGCAGAGGTTTCACTTAGGTTTGGAGCAGCACCCAGACTTCACATTCTTGCTCAGAGCTTATCTGGGAAACTCAGACCGCCGGAGCCTGGTGGATTGAGCGCGAGAGCTAATGTGAACAGGCTTCTTCCTTGCGTGGTTGCGCGGAAGCTGCTTTGCCATTTTTCCTGTGTGTTTGGGTGCTGAGGAGAGCAATGTACCTGGGCTTCTGGGAAAGATTGAGTGCTGGTTCCTACACCACATGTCGAAGCACTGCTTGATCCCTCCCTTTCCCATGTGCAGTCCTGTACAGACCCAAGTAACAGCAAAAGTTTGGCTGGGAACAAAACATGCCTACAAGCATCTCTTTGTCCTTCCTTTTGGTTTAATCTATGCCAGAGGCATGTGGATTTAAGTTTTCTCACTTTCTTCATTAATCTATTTGGTCCCCTATCCTAAACATTTTCTTGAGGGGATATGTTGGAGAAGCAGCTCGCAATGAACCCAGGGAGTATACAAGTGTCCCAGCTCTTGTCAGCAGCTGCTTTTGAATTTCATGAGCAAAAAATAAACTGCAGTGACACGACAACTTGTCACCACCAATGACTGTCGTGGTGCCTATGGGAGAGGAGCGTGGCAAAGGAAGAAGATTTAAAACGAGAAGAGAAAGCATAAAATCAACACTCTTGACTTCCTGTTCTTCAGTGAAAGTTGGCTCTCCCCTTGGAGAGAGGGGAGCAGTTCAGAGGGGAAAGGCTGTATTGTTCATGAACAGATAAACTGCATCTGTGTTATCTGCTGGTTTTAAACTGGAAGATGTTTTATAGGGACCTGAAACATAGCTGATAATAAATTTTAAACTTCAGCCTTAAGTGGGACATAAGTGGCTATTAATGGGGGGGGGCTTAAATGGTCTTGAGCTATATTTTGAAAGGTGGGAATATTGACAGGTTGTAGTCAGTGCTGCGGTTGAAGTTGCCATGTCTACTGACAAGGCTTGGTAAGCTTGAGAAAAATCGGGTGGTGATAAAGTACAACCATTATGTAGACATTGATTCTTAATGAGGTGGTTTCTGACTGGTGAAAAGCTGGAGAAGGAGGTTTAGGGACACAGGAATCTTTCTTCTCTGCTCTTTGCCCAAAGAACTTTTTCTTTGCAGGAATCTCTGTCAATAGGAGCTGAGTTTGGGTTGAGTTTTTTGTGTAAAGTTCTCTGAACCTTTTGTAAGTGAATACTAATGAATTTTTTTGTTTGTTTTGCTTTTGTATCAAATAAATCTTCACTTAAGTGGTTTTTAGAGGCTTTTCTTAGTCTCTCTGTCTGGCAGCATCCCTGAGTCTCAGTCTCTTGTTTAGGTTTCTGCTTACTTTGTTTCAGGCATCGGTATGTTGGCATGGAAAGTGGCTGACTTTTCCAAAATGCTAAAATCTTGACTATCTAGTCTTGTGGTGAGAGAAAGATTAAAGACATGAGTGGCTTCTTCATGCCCTTGCCATCATGTGAAAGAGAGTGTTGCTCCAGAAGGGATGACCCAAGATGCAAGTCACCGGGATTTGGAGAGGTCAGCTCTTGGATGGGAGCGTTGGTGGCATGAGCCTGGACAGCTCGTTTCGAAACAACATCGTGCTTGGGTCACGTATCCTGGCTGGTGGGGCTGAGGCGCCTCCTGGCACAGATTGCATCGCTGGGCTGGGGACTGCCTCGTTATTGTGTTCGCTTTTAACTGCAATGCAATTTGGAAGGATTGTGTTTGCTGCCCACAGACATTCCTGGAGCAGGAGTGCCAGCCGGACACATGGCCTCGTTTTCTCTCTGTAACTGCTCAGCTCTAGTCTGAGGAGAAACCATGTTTGATTCACTACTGATGATCTGACCTTGTTCATATCCTGGACTCAAAGTCATGCAAAGAGAAGCTGTGTGGTTCTCAAAACACAGCATGCAATAATTCTGCACAGCAGTTGTGTTTACAGTAGGGTTTCTTAAAAAGTCACTGTATAGCAGTGGGATGGCATGAATTCCTCTGGAGGTGTCAGTGGTGTGGACAGGCAAGTGGCAGCAAACTCAGACAAGCCTCACGCAAGGGAAAGATCTCATTCAGCATTATCAGCTCTGGTGGGTTCACGAGCTCTTCCTTGTGGACCCTTCTTGTCTTAAAGGGCTAAACACACAATCAATTACAGAGTCAGAACAGGCAGCTGGTTTGGGAAGGATTAGACCAGATGAAGTCCCACAGTGTCAGCACTGGAAGTGCCTTTCTTCGTGGCATTAGCGAGGCAACGTTTCTTGGCTGGTCACTGGTGGTTAAGCTGACTATAATGTACATAGGAACTGGTTAGCAGCCTGAAGCTTGCATGACACCCCAGAACCATTTCTAGCAGTTCAAATAATCAAGCTGATTACAAAATAAACAAACAAAACCCTAAACCTTAATGTCAGGGCTTCTAGGGACTTTTTTTTTTTTAAAGGCTTACATGCTAGGAACTTAAGCAGGTTGGAGTTTTACCGTTGTTTTGCCCACTGAACGTGAGCCCTGGCACCATGCAGTTGTCCCCCAAGGCTCTTTGCTGTCCTTCTCCATCACAGTCCCTTTCCAAATCCCAGCTCTCCTTCTCCATTGTGCCAGAGGGAGCCACCCCTTCGCTCCCCAGCCCTCTTTGCAGCGATGACGCAGCCCTGCGGTCACTGGCTCTTTCTCTCTCGGGTCCTGCTCTCCTTTGAAGGCTCGCCAGGCGTCAGACAAGCCAGCCCTCTGTGCAGGGGATTCGGGGTAGCTTGCGTGCCATGGGGCAGAGAAACAGCACAAGCGGTTCTTGTCCTGGTTTTAATCTCCATCGGGATGGCAGAATCTTTTTTCCTTTTGCCTTCGAGTCAAGATTCCCGTCTCTTCCCAAACCAGGGTGAGTTTGGAGATTGTGTGGCATTTCCTGCCCTCGCCTGTGTTTTGGGTTGAAAGATGGAAAATTGTGTTATGATTTTGATGTGGCCTGCTTAAAAAATGGTTTGATCTGTGCAGCATACATGAATGCTCCCCTGCAAAGGAAGCTCTTTATAGCCCTTAGTGGTGACTGTCCGTCTCGATCTGGAGGAATCTGGTGGTTTAGGGCATGTCGAGGAAGGTGGATGTTCAGGCTCCAGCTCCCAAAGGGAGTCGTTAAGCTTGATCTCGTTGCCCCAGGAGTTTTGCTCCATCATTTGACAGCAGTGCTGGGTGAAGTGATGCACTGATGGGATCCTGCATTTTGTGGTGCTGCAGTGCGAAGGAAACTCACTCTATGCCTCTTCCTGAAGAAAATGCTTAAAAGAAAAGAAAAAAATTCCGATTTTTCAGTTGAATCGAAGGGGGAGAAAAAGACAAAATGGATGGTATGATCCTAGTGCCTCCTAATTAACTGGAGAAACTTGGTCAGGACCTCCCTTTCTGCTCTCCTGTGACACTTCCCACCTTTCCCCGGTACTCCCCTGTGCTCCCAAACCGTCCCCCTTTCTGCCATCCCCCAGAGCGTGACAGTCACGGCTGTTCACCTTCCCTGCATTGCTGGGTCTGTTCAGCCCAGTGCCCCATATCCCACAGCCCAAGGAGCTGCAAAGCTGCTCCCACCATGGTGATATCTGGCCAAGCATCCACATAGCATGGTCCCTCCAGAACCAGCCTCTCATCCAGCCCCTGGAGACTTCCTAAAGCACATCTACTCCAATTTTGGAGATGACCTGGAGCTTTCTCTTCCAAGTGCACAAATGGCATTGCAGTGACTCGAACTCTGGCCTTTCAGGGCCCTGCTCTCAGCAACTGTTTCTTCATGCTCTTTCTTTCATTCTACTTTTTTTCTAGAAGAAAAAGAAGCATCAGGAAAAGCCCTGGAGAATTTAGCTTTGTCATAATGACTGTTTTATATTATTGCTTCAAATTGTAGGAAGAAAGTACTGTGCCATGTATCAATGTTTCTCGCTACGCTTGTTCCTGTATTTTTCAATTCTTGCTCTGTTGCAGTATATGAATTCCATCTTCTGGGGGTTTGTAGACTTTTAGAACTAATAGGCTCATAATGCTCTCTTGATTTTTCAGATTCGTTAGAAATTGCCAGCTCCTTGGAGGTAGGTTTTTTTTTTTTTCTCCAAATAGACAGAGCTGCAAGAGAAATTTGAACCATGTAGACACTGAAAGCTGTGGTTGAGGTGTGTCCCCTCTTGCTGCTCAGCTTTCCTGGGCACCCACCAGTACAGGCGTGGACTGGGCTTTCACTTCCTCTGCATTGGCTCTTACTGATCTACCTGTTTCAGCTTGCTTTATTACTGGGACATGATGCTCAAGGGTTGCAGGGCAGAATTACTGTATGTTATGTACTAATTGAGCATTTGCATACTTGTATTTGAATTTTAGCTTCTCAAAGAAGGACTTTTTTTTTGACAACGGAATCGATAATTGAAAAAAAATCTTTAAAATTGTGGCCTTTCAACCACAGTTCAAGTGTATCTTTGAAATGTTGTCAAGTTGCAGTCCTCTGTTGCATTCAGGTCCTCCTTTTCCCAGCTTTGTTTGGCTGTGGGGATGGGAATCTCCTCCGGTGGAAAGTGGGATTTTTATGCAATCCACAAACTTCCAGGAACTGCTGTGTGGTGGGAAAATGCCCATTCTAGCACAAGATTTTGAAAACAATAGCGATTGCTAATGTTGGTAAAACACTGTTAGTGTTTGACTGGGAGTGCACAGCTTTTTACTAGTGGTCACGCCTTTGAGTTGGTCCCCTGGTACTGCTATGCTGAGCCAACAAGACATGGGTGGTGGCGTGGCATCAGATGGGACAAGCGTATGGGATGACTTCCTTGTGCTTTGTGCTCGTGGAAAAACATTAAAAAAATTTCTAGCATGCTTCTACTGTGTTTAAAGAACTAGGGCGACCTAGCCGGGATGCCTGGTAGCACCACAAGTACCAGAGATAATAGGGATGAGTGTTTTTCTTTTCTTAGCTGTAGTGTGGTTTTTGCCTTTCACAGTCCACAGGAGTCCTGCTCTGTAGAACCGGCTCTTGTGTTTATGAGGTTTTCACTTGCAGTGGTACGTGTTAGCTGGAACGGAAGGTATTTGAGCGCTCCTCTAATGAATAGAGGGGGCAAAAATTGCACGGCCATCCCATATGCTCTTTTGATGGGGAGAGGGAGTGGGACAAGGGCTTTACGCAGCATTGCATCTCCTACGCGTCCGTGGCTGTCTTTTGAGGGGAGTGAGCTGCTCGCTCTCTGCCAGCCCCCAGCTGATGCTGCTCCTGGGGGCTTTGTTGTTTCTCTGGACAGTTCTGTACGAGAACTACCAGACACCACCTCAAAGATCCTCAGCACTTTTTTCTTTCCTTTTTTTTTTGGTTTTAACTGTGATATGAAGCTGCTTCCCAGGGAGCCTGAGCCACACCCTTGGGGTTCCCAGGGTGCATGGAGAGGGAGGCACAGCTTTGGGAGTCTCACTTTATTTTTTTTTTCCCCCTGTCCTGCAGTTTTCTCAAGCCAGCTGTCTCTGAAGTCAGGAAACAAAGGGGCTGAGAGGTCAGGGGTGCCTGGGGAGTGCTAAGGACCAGCCTGCTGAAAGCCTGCGGTGACTCTTCAGGCTCGTGCACAAAAGCTGAAGCCTTTGAATATACTTAGAAGGGTTTCTAGTTTGGTTTTGTTAGTAACTAAACCAAAAAATAAACCTTCTGTCCTTCCAAAAGGGGAATGCAACATTGTGTTGAACTGGATGCTGTAGTGGAAGCACGGTGTTGTTCTGGATATGAGCAGTATGGATGCTGCAGGAAGTACGATGCATTACTTGTTAATAGTTTATAAGGGTTACCTTTGGAGCTGTGTCCTTATTGCTGATTTAATTAGGCTGACTGTCAGCTGTCATCAAGAACTGCAAGATGCTGTCCAGAATTTGGACAGCAAGAACTTGGACTCAAACTGCAAGTGTCCTCTTGTACACCAAATACCACCAGGAAACCACAAGAGGATATTTTTTAAACACTTTCCCAAAACTTTACGTGTAAGTTTTCAGGAGTTGAGCAGCACAGCTCACAGCATTACTAGAGAAGGCTTCTGAGCAGCTTCTCAGAGGATTCCTAGTTCATCAGGGCATGACTGAAGGAAAATGGAAGAGCCTTTTCTTAGTCTCAGCATTAGTTTAAGTTAAGCCTTATTTAGACACAGTGCTGTGCCAGTGCGTGATCTCCTGTCCAAGTTAAAACCAGTTAGATGAGGTTGTAGGCAAAGGAAACGGGAAAGATCTGTAGTGCCTGGGGCCAGGGTGCATGGTGGGGAATGGGGAATTGAAGAACAGGAATGGCTGTTTTTCAGCAGCCCCCTGCTCCCGGCCAGCCCTACCTAATGGCCCATCTGTGCCCTCCTCTGCTACACATAGTGTTTGTGGCCACGTCTTCCGGGTGTTTGTCTTCTCCACACATGCCCAACAGCTTTTGGGTTGGCAAAAGAGCCTCCCCAGGTTCGCCTGTGCCTTTTGAGATGGCTGGCTGTTATTTGGCTATTTGGCATCTGTGCATGTTCAGTTTAAGGGTGGCCTGGGAAAAGTGAGGAGCTGCTGGCATGGCCAGAGGTGACCCTGCTGATGTGCTGCAGCTGTTTTGCTCCCAGGAGGTAGCTGGGTCTGCTCAACTATCCTCACCTTGCAGGGATGCCAGTTTAAAACGTGCTCTGAGGAATGAAGTTTCAGGCTTTTGCTTTTTTAGTATTAAGTAATTGTTTGTTTATTTTGCACCCCTACTCCCAAGTCATGGTGCGTGGTGGGTGCCGCTCACCCGGTGGGTGCTGACAGATTGAAGCCTGGAGTGTTTTGCCTTTTGGGGATGTTTTTCCCCAAGTGATAATGAAGCTTTGTTACCATATGCTTGATGATCTTGTGAGAACTCCAGTGAACTACCAGAAAAAACATTTGGAACGTAAGAATTCTTCCCTTTTTTGCATTGTCTCCCCATGAGTTTAAATAATAGGGAAATAAATTCTTGGTCTTTTTAATTTGAATTTTGTTTAATACTTGGTTTTGAGTAATAGATTGGAAGTCTGCTATGCAGGTCTCTCTCCTGGCTTGAATTACTTAGTTCCACATATTTTTTGCCTGAAACCTCTCAGCCTTCTTTATTTTACAAGAAGTTTGTTCCTTTCTTTTTCCTTCTGGTTTTTTTTTCATTATTATTGTGTGCCTTACAGCCTCTGTGTGGTGCTTTTTTGGGCATTGCTGATAAGGAGGCGTTTGTAAAGCATTAGCTTAAGAATTAACATTTTGGCGATTCTGTCAAATCGGACATTCCTTTATCTTACGGGAAGACTTCCCAAGTCATAAGCAGATCAACTCCCATTGTTTTTTTGGAAGACTGAGATGCATTTCTGCCTTATACAGCATTCTCTTAATTTCGACCTCCTAAGTTTATGTAGATACAACTATAATTGTATGGGATTTCTGTTATTTAATTATGAAGTTCCAAAGGAGTGGTTAAAAATTGCTGGTATTCCTCCAATATTCCTGAAGATAAGCTCTCTTGTGGACTCTACTGAATGCTTTTTGAAGTAGATTTGTGGGTAAACTGCTCCATGGCCTTAAAAGGAGTAGGAGAGTTGTCCTCTTCCATCTGTATGGTGATATTTATAGTTCATGGAAAGAAAAAAACAGATGGGATGCTTATGATGGCTTCATTTCTTCTTCTATTTTCCCAGCTCACTTCACACTTTTTACTACTTTTTGCCCTGTTAGTTGGTGTTTGGGATTGGACCTCTCTGAGGTATTCTTAGCTCTTCCTTTCCTCCTGCTGCAGTTGGAAATGTCCTGTTGCAGGAGCTTCTGCATAGTGGTTGCTTCTGTCAAACGCTGAGGAGCTTGTGCCTTCAAGGCAGGAAAAGGTGGAGGTGCTGTAGCCGTCCCTGCCAAAAGCCTGGTGTCTTCTTGGGGTCACTGTCCTGGCAATTGGTGCCAGAAATCTGGTGTGGGACCTCTCTTGTGCTGATGGTGCCTCTCTGTCCTTGACTGCTGGAAGAGTGTGCTCAAGCCTTAAGTAGCAGGGCAGACGTAACATGGGTTTATAGTGGGTTTTCCCTTTAATCCCATGGCTTGCTGGATGCTGGGAGCTCAACTGATACCCTGTGCACTGCATGTGCAGCCCATGAACTGTCAGACATCAGCAACTTGCGCCAGTTACCATCAAGAGCCACATTTTCTGGGAGATGAGGCACCCTCATCTCTTGCTCCTCTCTTTGCCAGACTGAGTTACTGCCAGCTCTTACTCATTTACTTGCCAAAGCTGTGGAGCCTTTTAGTGGTCATGTGGCTTTTTTTGGTTCTATAGGTCTCTTGAACACAGGTTCACATGTTAGGTTATAATTGTCAGCATTTGCAAAAGTTTCTTTCTGTTTGTATTTAGAAAGAAATACATGCTCAATTTTCAGATGTAGAGTTGCAAAATCATCTCATAGAGCAAACATGCTTCTGCATTACCTCAGTGCTGTATCTTTGCAGAAAAACAAATGATCTTCATCAAAAATAACAGAGCTGGTGCCAGTTCTTCTATTGCTCAAGTCTCACTTTTTTCTCAAACAAGCACCTTCATGCTTGGGAGGAGCTGCACGTAGGCATCTGCAAAGCCACCTCATCATTCCTGTCCGCATTCCAACTCATAAATCTCTCCGCTTGGCTGCTGGGATGTTGATGTTCCGTTGATCATTCAGGGGCTTTGTGCTCCTGTCTTGGTTTGGCTGGGCTGTTACCTTGTGAAGTGAAGGCTTTTGGGGTAAGGAATTACCTTTGCACCGTGTTTATGCAGTACTTGCCATGGTTTTTGTGCATGACTGGGATGGGATAACACAGTAATTAAAAGTGTGCTGCTAATAAGGGTAAAATTTGCCTGACAGCACTATAAGCTCCTTAGTTTCCAAAGAGAGGAATGAATTTCCCCTGTGGATGCCACTTGTGTGCTCACTTTTCAAAACTGCTGAATTGCTTTTCTTCTCTGAAAACGTTGTTTTGTACTGGAAGAATCACCAAAGCAGATCCATACCTCTCTCCCTCTCTGTTCCTGGGGTTTGAGGATGGCTGACATGGAGCCAGGTGTTCAGCTGGAGAAAAAGTCGTCGGCACAACTTGTGATGGCTGTCGTGGCTGCTTTGCAATGCCAGGGCAGATCTCGTAGACATGCCCGTTGCTGAAGCTACTCTCTCCTGAGGACAGGCATAGCTGAGGAGTGAGCAGTCATTCCTGAAGGGACAGAGAGGAAACAGTTTGTCTTCCCAGAGTGCAGTGATACTTCCTTGTTATTAATTGATCTCCCTGTGCTGAACATCAGGAGGACTTTTTTAAGAATGAAACAAGCAGTCAGGACTGTTCTTCACTGCAGAAGGTATTTTAAATGTTTTTAATATAATCTGTATGGTTCATGGTCTTAGGAGTAGTTTACCAGAGTAGCTGCTAGTCAACGGAGTGGTCAATTACACATGCATGGAGAGGAGAAGTTGGGAGAAAAATACTATGTGTTGCAATAAATACAAGCAAAGTCCTTCTCACGGGCTCCTGGGCTCTGGGCTGGGTTTATGGGCAGTGTGAGGTTTGCAGCTGTCACTCATTCTCCAGCCTCTTGATGTGACAGCTTCATAACCTGGGAGGTCTTTAAATACAAGCAGCAGATCAAAAGCCAGGGGAGGAATTCCAGCTCTGGGCTTGACACTTGCCCGTTGGGTTATGTTACTTGTTTCTATCTCTTTTGTGTGTGTGTGTGTGAGTACTGCTAGCACCACGACTTCTCTTGCAGTTCGCAATGCTCGGTGCTAACAACCCTAACTAAAAGGCTCTTGCTTTGATTGATGGCTGGTACACATGGCACTGAAATCGTATCCCCAGCATGCGCGCAGTGGTATGAGGGCCACGGGGGATGTGTCTGCCCAAGAAACAGGTGGTCACGTATTATTTGGGGGCTCCAAATCTCCTGTGCTCTGTTTTGTATAGCGTGAAACTTAACGTTCAGCTGTTGGCTGCCTTTGGCCGTGCTTGTTTGCGCTGGAAAAGCGACTGGCGCTGCAGTGGCAGGGTGACTGCTCCTGCAGCTGTATTGGCAGATTGCCTTTCTGTACTCCAAATGGATTTTATTTTGGTACAGGTTGTCAGTAGTAGCTGTTTTCCCCTGCAGACAAGGTGGAGGAATGGATGACTCTGATCTAATAGTTGTCCTTAGGTTTGCTAGAGTCTCCTTTTCTGAAAGAGTTAATGACCTTTGTTACCACTGTGCAGCCAAAATCTTATTTGACTAGGACCATCAAACCCCAAAACGTTTCTATTCTGCAGCGAACTTCAAAGGGGGCGAAGCAGAAGAACAAGGCTAGAGAGAAGATAAAAACAAACATGCTGACTCTCCAGGATGCTGTAAAGCCTTTATTGCTTTTGCTTGGGAAGACCTTCATAATTCTACCAGACTCAAAGCAATAAAATCTTTAAAAGAATCTGTGCTGTCACATGTTCTCTCTATACTTGAATTTCATAAGCAGTGTAAACATGGAATTTTACCAGGCTCTAGTCCCGGAGGGAGGCTCTTACATACACAAATAAGAGCAAGGATATTAGTGCTTTTCCCAATTTTTTTTCCCCCCTTGCATGTTGTTTACCATTTAGATTTCATGGACTCATATATTTTCCTGATTATTATCCAACGGGAAGCCACAGTAATTAGGGAGGTTTTGGTATATACTAACATCCTAGCATGACTCCATAAAAGAGAAAATTATGATGATATGACTTGGGGTCAAACAGTGTTATAAACCTCTGTCTGTCGGTCCCTCCCTTGGAGCTGTGCTCTGCGTGGCAGTATCAAAGTAGCACACTGGGATGTTGTGGGGAAGCTCTCAGACTTGTGTCTCCATGATGAGTATCACCAGGACATCAGGGTACTGTTAGTTAGCTGAAGGCTGGGGAGTCTGTGGGAACTGGTTTTTAAAAGGGAAAAAAAGCAGAAACACTTTGAGATCTGTTTATGTTTTTTTTTTAGGACTCTAAGTTCCAATTGAGAACATGATTCAACTATATGGTTTAAAGTCTTCTGCAGATATTCATGTGTTAGGTTTTGTAGCAGGAGTATTGTTGCTCTGAAAGGCACTTTCACCTCCAAGCCTGTGGACTTGGGTAGAAAGTGAGCTGCTTTTGGTTCTTGTGATGAGAAACTGAAAAGCAGAGGTTAGAGATCTCTGTTTAGTGTAAACCGCTGTAATCCCATCTGTAACGTGGAGAAATTGTGTGGTATGGAAATAAGATGGGAAAAGAGGCTCAAAATTCTTGGAGAATGTATTGGTTGGGCGTAATCCACTTGTGGACTTTGAGATGTGCAGTGAATTTTTTTAACATATACAAGTACACATTTTTTTAATAGATGTAGAAGTGATCTGGCCACAACCAGATTCTTATCGTGTTTATGTATCCAGGAGGTAACTTTGTAGAGACAAATTTTAACAGTGCTCCCAAAGGATAATCGCTTAATTTGTGCACTTTTTAAAAGTCTCTCTGAAATGCATGGTTCTGCTCGATCTTTGTCCCTTGTTTGTTTCTTCCTAACCAGCCTCCCTCAAACTTCTTCAGATATAACTGTCATAGTAGCTTGAAAGGTGTGATGGTAGGTGTGACTAAGTGCTTCCTGCAAAAGCAGGACAAGCCTGTGGGACACGTGTGTTACGAGCTCCCCAGGGAGCTTTCCTTGAGGTCAAGGCTGAACATGTGTTGTGAAGAACTTGGGTTTTGCTCCACTATATGGGGGTTTGGGGGTTGTTTTCCAATGACAAGATACATGTGGTGCGTATGTGGTGTAATTTCCCAACAGTTGTTTGAGTGCCAGGCAATAAAATGACAGATGAAATGTGGTGCAGATAAATAGTCATGCATGTGGGAGAGGAGCGAGTAATTACTGGGAAAGACGAGAGAAATTTA
The DNA here is from genome assembly GCA_009769605.1 of Bucorvus abyssinicus. NCBI lineage: Eukaryota > Metazoa > Chordata > Aves > Bucerotiformes > Bucorvidae > Bucorvus > Bucorvus abyssinicus. The sequence continues at coordinate 5,039,330 of CM020041.1, read as the reverse complement.
GGTCTCACCTACATCTTGAAACAGTATGTATGTCTTCTACTGTCTCCAAAAGACGAGAGGACCTCTGAAGCGTGTAGGGGAGGGCAAAAAGAATGAAAGTTATGGGACAGCAAAGAATGGTTGGTTAAATACACAGTTCTTGCAGTACCTGCAAGAGCAAGCTGGACAGGACTTGCCCAAGAGCAGAGAGAGTCCCCTGGCTCTTTTGTTGGCATGATTTGGGTTTTTAACCAGGAAGAAGTGCAAAAGCAGTTCCCCCAGCACAGATCCTACAGTTGTTTCCTACTCCCAGGGAAATCACAGGAGCTGGTACAAGTGCACAGCAGAAGTGATGATCCTCAGCCTGAGAAAACCATCCTCTTGATCCCCCACCATTGGACACAGGTTAATGATGGGGAGAAATCATGTGGAGAAATCATGAGGAGAAAACATGTGTTGATGTTTCAATTTCTTACTAATGTTGTCACGTGCATCAGCAAAACTGACAACAGCAGAACCGTGTAACACCTTCTTACCCAGCACGGCTGTGCTCCCTCATGCAGTACAGGTGGAAATCTCATTCCCAGCACTTTGCTGGTGGTTTTTTTTTTTTTTTTTAGTCTAAATCCTGTTCGTACTCATGGCATGCAATCTTAACCCACCATAGAGAAAATGGCGTTCGAGGGTCTGCCAGACCAGTTGTAACAATGGCATGTGAGCACCAAACCCCCCGGCAAATCCTTGTTGTGGAAGAGCTTAAAGCAAGCACCGTGCTCCCGCTAGACAGCCTGTCAGGTAGGCAGCAGCATCCTTTAGTAAAACCCTTTTGTCAGCAAACTTCTGAGGTGGTTGTTTTGTGTATTCCCTGGGTATTCTCTTTTCATTAAAAACAATCCAGTAGTGGTTTTCTGATAGAATTAAGCTTTCTCTTTTTTCTGAAACACGTCCATAGGCTGAGTTCTGTTGAAGCTATTTTTTCAGTGGTTGTGCAATCCAAGCCAGCCCAATGTTAATACTCTCCTGTTGATTTCCTTAAGAGCTCCAGTTGGGTCTGAAATTACATGGGAGGTTGACTTTTTTTCTGTAGAGTAAAAAGGCATCATCCCCCAAATTCAGGCAGCTGCAGGCGATGTTTCCTGGTCTTAATAAAGCATCATGCAGCTGGACAAATGGTTGTCTCTTATATTGACCCAGGAACTGGTCTTGCTTGTCTGTTTGTGAAGGGGAGACTTGTCATATCAAAATAAAGGAAGAACTTCCAAATGTCAGAAGATACCTGGAGACATTTGAGAGTCTTTGGACTCCTAAAAGCTCGTATGAATATTGGAAGAAAAAAGCCAGTTTATAAGTAGCCCTATGTCAATGATAGGCTCAGAATAATTTGCCCTGAATGGTTTACTAGCAGTGGTCATTAACAAGAAAATGCCTTCGGTCCTGGTCCTTTTATGTGCTGCATTTTATAGTTAATGTTATCTGATTAAACAGACCAGAGATGGGCAGACATTAAGCTGAACTCATCTGCCTAATTGCCTGCGCTGTTGAATACCGGAATATACGTATTTGGGTCTGAGTCCACCAGACACACCCAGGTAAAGTCCATGGTGAGAAGCCAGCTCTTGTGGGGACAGTGGACCTCTCTGGAGGTTGGCATCAAGAGGAGACGAGCAGTGACCAACCCTTTCCTTTGCCTGTAAAGGAGTCAGGATGACAGACCTAATGGAAATCTAATGGAAAACTCTGCCTCGAAGGCAAGTCAAGGCAGGTGAGAGAAATCCCACTCTCGAATCCTTATCAAACATGCTGAAATAATTTTGCTTTGGTTTGAGGCTTTCTCTCATAACATAGTGCCAAGAATAGTGAACTATCTTCAATTTACACAAGAATTTAGTTTTTATAACTTCTTTCAGATAGAAACATGCGAACATGTTTCATAATTTCCTTTACAATTGTGTGCATCCATCTATGCAAATATACAGGCTGTTTGAATTATTTCATGTTGGAGTGCTTTGGAAACGTAATGTGCTGTGTGAACGCAAAGTATCAACGATATAGTCCTACGATTAATAATGCCTTTTATTAAATAAATGCTAGTCCTTGCCAAAATTCCAGAGAGACTTGTGGTAGAGCATGTGTACTTAACAGGTCAGAATGTGAAAGTAATAACACACATTCTCAAATAGAAAACACATGTATTTGTTTTTAAACTTGGACATATTATTTTAAATTCTTAATACCCTCACCCTTCTTTGATTAAAGGGCCATAGACTAAGTGGGGTTTTGTAAGAGATTCTCTGACAGATGTTCACCGCTGAGAACATTTCAAACTGAAGACAGAACAGATGAAAATCTGTAGAGGAAAATATAATATCGATCTTTAGACTTGGAAGACTGTAGGAATTAGCGAGCACAGCTTTCAGTCTGTTAGCAGTTGGTGCTTCGTACTGACTGGGAGGTTGCAGAACTCCATGTACAGCAGGAGCAAGGGGAAAACTTGTTTGAGTATTAAATAATACTCTGATCACACGGAGAAATTAGGCTGGCTGTGATAATCCCAATGAACGCCGCTTAAGTGAGCAAGGCTTAGGTCTCTGACCTATCAACTGCATTGTCTTAAGTGTAAGTGTTGCTCAGACTGATGGAGGTCTTGTTATCAAGTGCTCCTTTATTATTATCAGGCTCAATTCTTGTTCCTGTTCCATTTATCAGCTCTTACTACAAACAGATTAGAAGCAACAGAAGCTTTATCTCAGCAAAAAATTAACTGGTAAGCCTTAAGATTTGGGTCCTGATTAATGCTGGTTTGTTACAAAGACCACTGGAAAAAAAAATGATTTAAGAGGTGAAAAATTGCATGGACACTTAGAGCCTTGGGCTTTTGAAAAGAGATTACCTTTGCTATTGAATAGCATGCGTGGCAGTAAATTACTTCGTAGTGGTTTGGGGACAGGGAGATGGGAGCATCCTAAAGTATTTAAGCTACCGAACATGATGTGGAGGTGCCAAACAGACTCCATAGCTGCTTGCATCTGAGTGGGTGTTTGACAATTACAAAGGAATCTGAGATTAGAATCTCTTGTAGCACAACTATAGATAATATCAGTAAACCAACAATAACCACATTAAAAAATAAAAAGAAAAAACAAAAAGAAGCCCCCAGAAACTAGAGAATGTGCGAGTTTCAATGCTCGGTGCTCCCTCCTTTTCATTTTTTTCTCAAAAAAAAAAAAAATGTTGGGGGGGTTGTGGAGAGGAGGTGTGCAAGGAACCAAAAACCTCTGAGAGAGAGCTTGCTGTATTTTGCTGGTTCAGGACTGGGGGGTTCCAGCTTCAACCCACACCTTGCTCCTCCTCAGGGAGGCCCAGTAACCAAATGAGCCGGGCTGGCAGAGCTGGCTGTGTGTGCCCAGCTGCCCCCCCAGGGGCCCGCTGGCAGCACTGGGATTACACCGTAGGCTGGAGCAGCATGCTGGTTTGGAAATGCACTGCCGATGACTCTTCAGGGGACAGATGGACACCTCCTTTGTGCCATGTCCGATCCGTTTTGATGACTGATAGCAAGTTTTCCCCACCTTGAACCCTTGGTTTTGGCATTGCTGTGTGAGCGGGCGCGGGGCAGCGGGCGCGGGGCAGCGGGCGCGGGGCAGCGGGCGCGGGGCAGCGGGCAGCGCACGTGGGTTTGTAACTGCGACAGAGCACGAGGACGTTGATATCAACTCGTGGCACCTTCTCGCACGAGCAGGTTCACTTTGCCTGTCAAACTGCTGAGTAGCCGCTGAACGGGTTCAGTGCAGACTATGGTCGTTCTCACTGTTGAAATGAATCTGATCGTTCTGTTGGAACTGCTTTGATTCTTCCTTTTGACTATCTATGGATTTAAATAGTGAACCAAGCAGGTTAGAACAGTGTGTTCTCCACCGTCAGCCTCCTATAATTTTCCAGTTGTCTTTAGATTTAAATTTTACTTTATAGCACGTGCAAATATAAAACTAGTTTTTGATTCTGCAAAACTTTGACATATCTTCTTTAAAAAAAATTTGCTCTCCTTATTATCTTGATGCTGTGATGTGGCTGAGTCCAATGTCTCTTTGCTCTACTCTTACTGCTCTTAAATATTAATAGACAATATGTTTGAGGGGAAACATTTTTTCTGCATCAAACTTATTTTTGCATTATCAGTGCCTGAGCTCTGTGGTGTGGGTGTCAGGAGCCAGTGCCTCTGCCCATTTTGATATGGGGAGGCTCTGGCTTTGGTTTCTGTACAAGAATTTGTTAAAAGCAAGAGGACTGTCTTGTTTCGTTTACCAAGGGAAACGTGTTCCGCTGCAAACCAAGTCTGGCAATAAAAGAATGTAGTTTGGGGAGAAGGAAAATTATCAGGGTTGGGGTAGCAAGAGCTTTCAGCTTGGGAGGCAGTGGCCCTGCTGCTCACCCGCTGCTGAAAAATGGTGACATCTCTCAATCCGTCAAAGAGCAGAGCAGTAAGGTAAACAAGGGCGTAAACAGGGACATCTGGCTCCCATAAATTAATTGGCCATTTGCACAGTGGGGGCTGTTTGCATGTAAAAGAAGGTTTTCCTGCTAACGCTGTCATACGCTTTTGATTCTCCTGGTTCATCCGTGAATTAGGTTGGCTTGTTTTAGTCAGCTGGCTTTAATTTATTTTACTTTGTCACTCTTGAAATGAAGAAGAACTGGGCGGTCATGAATCATCTGACACTGACACTTTGTCTTTTGATCCTCTGGGATCTTGCCTGTATTTTCTCTCATAATAAGAAACCCAAGAGAAGGAGATGGTGAGCCTGTCTGCACGAATGCGAGTTCAGACTCCTCTTCCCCTGAGAAGTCTTTTTTTCCCCTGCCAGCACCAGCGCTGTTGAGTGTAATTGATGGTGCTATGGGCTGAAGAGGTTTCCTTCTTGCTGAAAACGTTCTGAGAAGTCCCCATACGTGAGGGCAGTCCCTGAACGGATGGTGGCAATGCCTCACGAGTTACTAACTGGGCACGACGAGCTCCAAGGCCTGGGCTGTACTCTGGTGCAATCAAGACGTTGTAGGTGACCGGACTTTTGAAAAATGTGAGAACAGATGGAGGGGTGCAGAGATGCCGCCATTTGGATGGACAGGGCTTTGGACTGTATCCAATGGAAAGACTGAAGCAAACTCAATCCGATGTAAGGAATAGATTTATGTTCCTGGGCCCGAGGCCAGGACATGCTGAATGCATCCCAGTTAAGTTCACATGCCTTTTTGCAGGGTTAAGAGAAGTTTGCCCTTCAGGGTTGCTCTCCTCAATTCATCCATCAAGCAGTGTTGCAGGGGAGGGGAAAAAAAAAAAGCAACTAACATGTTGTTTTAGCTTGAATGAAGTAACCCCTGCTGCCATATGTGGTACTGGGGATTGTCATCCAATTTTTTGAGTCTCTTAAATAGTTGAGGCTTCCTCTTTTCTTCACCCCGAGGTGAACAACACATGGTCTTGCTTTTCCAGGAGTGTAGTTGAGCTGAGATGTGGGAGGTGGGTTTTGTTTTGGTTTTTTTTAATCTGGTATCTGTCATCAGTGCTGTGGGGTGGGCAGCTGGCAGGGGACAGCCTGTGCCCTCCAGTGCTCCTCGGCTTCGCCATCGCACCCGTTCCTGAACACCAGCAAACCCACTGGGGAACAGGAGCAGAACTCTGCTGGAGAACAGTGTGTTGAGCATTTCTGCAGACTTTTCTAAAACCTATGGAACTTCCCCAGATGTCTTCCTGTCGATAGGAGTTGCTGAAATAAGCCCAGTGAGCCCTAGTTAGCAGTTGTTGGGGTTATGTTGGACTATCTGTTCTACTGGCAATGTTAGTTAGGGCTTTGCATGTTAAAATGATGGCCCTGTAAGCTGGTGCCTCTATCAAACTTATCTATGTATTCAGCTTGGAGATTCTTCTGCTCAGCAGAGGTATTTGAGGGGTAAAAGAATGAGTCCTGCTCTGTGAAGCTAATAACGAAATACATCCTGGAGGGGAAGAAGCGCTGCTGGCTTATGAGACAGGATGCTTGTTCTAGAACTGATGGGTTTGAGAACACGTGTTTTGCTGCTGCTTTTTACTTTTGAGACTATGCAAAGATCGATTTTTTTTTGGTTGTTTTTTTTTTTCCTTCTGTTTGGCAATCTCTCCTCCAAGGTATCAGGATTTTACTCTGTCAAACATTCCCTCAACCACATCATGGTTTGGCGGGGTGGATAGACCCTCTGCAAGCCTGTGAGTCTGGTAGATGTGGGTTTCAGGATCAGGACCATCTGGAGTGCAATGAAAAGAAATTTGTCGTTGCATCCAACCAGAGATTCCAGCTTTCCTTGAAAAAGCACTATGGGATTTTTTTTTTTTTTGAGCCAGTCTGTAAGCCACTTGAGAGAATACTAAGTAAATATGTACAGTTGGATCAGGCAGGCTTCGTAGTAAAGAGGGAATTTATTAGAAAGTATTCAGAGAATAACAAACATCACTGAGAATTCCTGGGTCCCTGCCCATGGATTTATGAGTTCATGCTTTAGCTGGATTAATCTCTCTGCCTTAGTTTCCCCTTCAGGGTGGAGTGTCATCTCCAGCCCTCTTTCTCTGCTCTTATCTTGCAACTAGAAAATGCTGTAACAGAAAAGAGATGTTAATCATTCCTGTAAGCCTTCCATCATACACTGCTCCATGGGCTTGTCTGACTCTTGTTGAAAGTTTTGTTGATTGCTAAGTGGCTGTTACTGTCAGGGTGGAGATTTAGGGGGATCCCTGCAGGACCTGGGGTCTCGGTGAGGGGTTGTTCCCCACGCAGTAAATTTTTTGTCTTCTGTTTGGATGTGTTTCCGAAGCTGTAAGTCCCTGTGGTTGCTTCTAAGCACCTCCAGTTCTGAGGGCAGAGGAGATGTATTTTCAGTGTGAGCATGTAAAAATGAATGAGTCTGAAAGCAGGGACATGGTTTGAATGCTGTCAAAGAGATACTAAGCCTGTTCTGCAGCTTTGGGTTACCATTGTTTTCAGTGCTGGTATTGGCACCTTGGTTGTAAAAAAAACCCTGATTTTTATTATGACTAATTGAGGTCTGCCCTGGGGAAGGGGGGATGCAGCACTGACCCTGGCTACCTCCCTGAAGCATCTCCTCTCCACCGAGGGTTCCCTGCAGGAATGGGAAACACTAACACTTTTGTACCAAATACAAGCTTTTGAGAGAGATGTTTTCTAAGAAGAAATGTTCTTTATTCATGCTGTCCAATATGAGACCAAACATAACTGAGGAGGAGGTGGTAGTTTCCTCTGTAGTGACAGCTTGAGGTATGGGGACCTGCTAATCTTGGGAAAGCAAGAGCTGTCGCAGAGCTCTTCACTAGGTGAGACTTGCAGGGAGATAAAAAAGTGTTTGGGAGCATTGGGTTTGGCTTTGGGTTTTTCCTGAAGTGAAGGCAAAGTTAAATGGAGATGGAAACTCTTCTCCCTACTTCCCACTTGAGCAGAGAAGTTTGACAGTATCTAAGCCCGCCAGACTTCCCACTGTGCCTGTGACTTCCCCAGGCAGCGGTGGTGAGATGGCTTTTGCTAGAGGGAGGGAAACACCAAAAGTCAACGATGGGTTCTCTGCTCTCTTCACCTGGTTCAGGTGAAATCTTCTATGGTGGAAATGGTGCAAAGTCTCCAGGGGTCCAACCCAGAAATACATGACAGGAGTCTGGGCACCTTTCAGCAGCGTCTGTCTGCATCTCCCCTTCCTCCTTCTCCGGCCCCAGGAGGAAACTGCCTTAAACTGCTGCGTTTGAGGTTATTTGTCATGCTGGAACCTTTTGTTGCCAGGCCACGGTGATGGTAAATGGAGCAGTGTGTGGTTTGGGGAGTGGTGTTGAAAGAAGCCTTCCTCTCGTTTCTGTCTCAAGGGGGTCTAGGTTGAACCCGCTTATCTCCTTTGCTGTGGATTATTGGGAACTTGTTTGTGTGCTCCCAAGCCCTGTCTCCTGAGCTTCATCTGCTTCCCTTAAAACGTAGCAGGCTTTTGGAAGCTGCAAGGCTTTGATGGCAAAGCGTGGGATCTGTATTTAGGTTTTGATGGCACAGATACAAGTGGCAGGTTTTTTTTCTGAGCTTGAGAGTTTTCATTTGTGCTTCCAAAAGTTATCTCCAGCAGGAACAATGGAGGCTTTGTCTGGCTACGTATTAATTCCTTTAGTGCATTTTGACTCATATTTCACCAATAAAAGAAACAAACATATTCTAATAAATGTTTTTCTAGGGATGTTCAGTAATGCATTCTCTTAGGAACAAGTTGAAATATATCTATACATCTTAAGCAGACTCTTTGTTGGTAATGGTTGGCTTGAATATTTGAATCTCTGTCCAGCGCTGTAAAATGTAGCAAGCCTTTAGGATAAGTAGTCTGGGGCTATTTTTTGTTTCATTGTGGTTGGTTTTTTTTCCTAGTACCCCTAATTTAAATAATAGCGTTGATACTGCTTGCATTTCCTAAGCAAATAAATAGTTTTGATGGATGGCATGCTTTGATAAGAAGAGATTAAAGTAGTAACTGCTTACTTTAATGATGTAGTGAGATACAGTTTGCAGATATTCCTTATAATTTAGGATTTGATAAAAGTCTTTCTAGCTTTATAGTGCATTCTTGTAGTCTCATTTCCCATTATCTTGTTGTGGTATATGGACTGTATGTTTGTAAATGAGTAGCTGGAGTTTAATTTATTGTGGGTAACTCTCTCTTAAAATCTACTTTCATGTGCAGATGGGCTGTAGCACTTTTAAGTGACTGGTGGATAGAATGATCTATTTATTTTTGTTACTGCTTGATAGGGAAGAATCTTTCCCCAGGGATGTAGAACTGCACAACTGACCTATTGCATTAAATAAATTCTCTCCTTTCCTTTGGGGTAAGCAAACCGATCTATTCCCAGAGCAATTACGGGTGCGTGGCCCTTCCCCTTGCTGATTCATACCATGCTGGTACAAAGTCTGTAAATAAGCAGAGCTGAATTTTTACCTCACTGGTTTACGTGGGAATGATGCGCGTTCGGCGGGCTGAGGGGGATGTAATCCTTTTGAACTATTGCAACCGTACCTCAGAATTGCTTGGCCACATTGGCCTCGTGGAAGAGGCAGGGAGATGAGCATTGCAGGCACCAGGGGCTGGAGATGGTTGCAGCCTGGAGTGGTTATAAAGAAATAAGTGGATTCAAAGAAGCAGTAACCATGGCATGGTGGCTTTGAGCGTCCAGGAAGAGGCAAGTACAGCACAGCACACAGTCTTGAGCTATCATCAATGGGTAGCTGAGAACAGAAATACAACACGGGACCGTCTTGGTGCCGGTGCTGAGCTGCTTATTGTACCATGGTGGCTCAGGAACGAGTAAATACTGTGCAGTGTTTGCTCTGTCGCTGAGATGATTAAGCAACTCTAATGCTAATTCTCAGCCCTGTTTCAGATTTCCTTTCTAGATTTTACAAACTGCGCTTGTGGGAGAGCCCAGTTTCTCTTACATCATCTGAGCGCTTGACATGAGCCCAGATGTTGTCGACAGATACTCTCAAAGAACTGGCACCAGATCTGCTGCTTTGCCTCTCTTGCCCCTCCATTCCCCGAAGGAGCAGACGCACTCAGGGGCTGAGAGGAGCAGTCTGGCCTTCTGTCTTCAGCACACCTGGCACATCTGCTGCCGCCTTTATGGATGGGTTTCCCCGAACACGACTTTGTTCTCATCGCTGGAGGAGTTCTTTGCTTTAACTCCCTTTGACTTCCCACCTTCTGATAAGCATTTAAAGCAAAGAATTGTGCAACAGAGATAGGAACAACCTAAGCCCTGTTCCCAACATGTTTTAATGAACAACAGAAAATGAGAAGTAACGCTACTGCCAAACCCTAATGTATGACATAAGTCCCAGAAAACATCACAAACTCGTACGTGTAGTCTGAGTCCTAGCAGTCAGGCTTAGGGTTTTATGGGGAATTCTACCTCTGCAACAGCTTTCTTAACAAATTATGATACAGTGGCCTAAAATAGTCAAGAAGTTGTCCTCATTTTACTTCAGGTGGTGATGAACTAACTCTTAATGTGAGAACCTGTTAAACTTGGATCTGAGGTTGCATATAGTTACTTTCAATGCACACTTTCACCCTATTATTAAGCCTTGCCTCCAGTCATGGGGACCGTATAGGGAAAAAACCTCTGGAAAGTAATGACTTATTCCTTGGTTTTGATTGGGGAAAAAAACCTACCCACAGTTTCCTTCTAGCTTCAGGTCTTGCTTGTACTGCATAATATTTACACTTCATAACAACTCTCTAATATACAAAACTCACTTGGCATTAAGTACTTAAGAGGATGCTTTAGCCTGCGAGTGCTGGTGTTCCTGAGACTCGGGGATATTAGTTAATCCAAAGCCTGCAATGATTTCTCTCTTCAAAGTTTTAAACTTACTTAGAAAAAGCAAACCTGAGTATTCCTGAGTCCGTTCTGTGAAATGTGCTGGTGCCTGAAGTGGGAGGAAAGGGATCCTCTGAACAAATTTTGTATGCAGAAGCCTCTATTAGTTGTTTTTTGAAAGCAAGTGTCAGGGCAATCTTCCACAAGGCATTATGGTTGTGAAGTTGAAGATCATGAAAAAAGCGGTGTTGCATTTTATCTGATGGATCACTGCTGTAGGTAAATCCAAAGCCTTCAGTGAAATGCAGCAGCAGATTCCTCACCAGCCTGTAGTGTTGTAGGGTGTCTTATTAGCTGCTGTTATCATGGAGTTTTTGTTGTTGAAAAGCAGGGTTTGATCCTGAAATAGAGACCTCACTCTTCTGTCCCATGCAGGCCGGTGGAAATCCCATCAGACTCACACCGAACTGCATCTAAGCCTTCTTGGCTTTCCCCAGTGCCGAGCCCAGCCGTAGTGTCTAGTTTCATGGGCAGGAAAGCAGAATATTGTGTGAGCTCTAAATGATACACAGCTATCAATCCAGGCTTGTGCTGTTACTGCTTTTATCTATTTCTGTTTTGGGACCTGGTGTTGTGTTTGAGTTCTTTAGTTTTCTCTTTGTGAGAACGAGACCCACATCTTTGGAGTATTAGGACATGGAGTCATTTTTTGTGATTATTTTCAAAATTAATTATTTACTGTTTTTATAGAAAAACATGACAGCTTGAAAGAAACTTGTGCCCTCACCAGAGATAGCTGGGTCTTCCTCAGTTACACTTAGAGCCTCGAGCTTTTGTGTGATTACTGAAAGCAGCTAATAGGACATATGAGGAGTAAATTAACTCCATCCCTTACGTCTGTACCCTTTCACTGTTAGAAGCAGCATTTCATTAGGAACAACAGAGCCTGAGATACTAACCAAAACTATAGGAAGGTACGCCTTGTCCTAAACAAATGAAAAACACTTCTAAGAGGTGTAGGCACAGAAGGAGATGACTTACTGAAGGCTACAGCATCATAACCTTGAGCAAGTTGCTGCGGAAGGGCAGCAGCGAGTAAACCCAGGTCTCCTGGGGCACAGACAAGTCTGCCCCATGGGTCAGGCTCTTCTGAACTTTATCCCAAGTCACCTTGGCATTCCACTAGGAGTCATTGTAGAGGTCTTCCATTTACTGCCCCTTTCTGATGGCTTCTTGGCTCGTGCTGCCAATGTAGTCTCATCTCTACCTCCATGGTTGCTACCCACCCCTCTCCTGAGGTTGCAGCTGAGTTTTGGGGGAGCCAGGGCTCTTGCCAACATGAGCTTCTCTGTCAGCTGAAGGAGCTGCTTCTGTCGAGTGAATGCTTTTCATTTCAGACCCCTCTCAATAGCTTTCTTTTCCTCCTTCTCTTTGGAGTTCTGATTCTACTGGATTTCTCTTCATGTATGTTGGTTTAAGCTGTACAGAAATTGATTAATCTGAGCACTGGAGTGGTGCTGTTGACAAAAGATGTGCACACATTTCTGTGTTTTGATTAGTATAGAAGGACTAGTAGTCATTAATCATTGTGTTTTTTCCAATGAAGATTTTATTGTAAGAGATGTCAGATACTTCTTGGAGCCAAGGAGAGGCTTATTCTGAGTCAACTGAAAAATAAGATCCTAAATACCAGTAGGAGTGTTTTTCTAAACAGATTTGATCATATATGAACGTAGCATGCTAAAATAGAGCTCTCTGGAACACGCCGTTTCTTGGATTATGGTAATGACAGAGCAGAGAAAAATTCAAGCTAGTGGAAAAATAAATTTGTACTTGACAATTTACATACTGACTTCCAGAAACAATAAGATGTACTTGATGTGCAAATAAACAGATTCTCCTCTCAGATGAATTCAAGTGGCATATCTCCAAGCACAATAGGTTTCCAAGGAGGACATTTTCAGGAAAAAAAGCATGGGTTTACTACTTGTTTTCCTTTTCATCCATAGAGAATGTACAATTAGAGGAATTACAAGGGTCTTGCTAGAAACTGTGCCAATAAATGGACCGGGGTGGTGCTGACTTTGGCAGCCAGCCAGGGAATAAATCTGATTTAGTTTTGAAGGTCCTGTTTCTAAGAAGTCCTAGCAGACCAAGATCAGGGTTGGAACGACCCAATAAGGCAGGATACAAAGGCCATTTTGTATCTTATACTATGCCTGTTTTAGCATACTAATCTCCCTATGTGTGTCGAGCTCTGCTGACTGTGCCCAGGCACCTGCGTGAGCAAGATAGCGCTTGTGTGGGCTGGTGGAAAAGGGCCCAGCAGAAGTCCTTGACCCTGCTACCTTCAAAGAAGAGTGATAGCGCACGTGGTATTCTTGGAGTATTTCTGGGGGCCACTAGATATTAATTCTTGTGACTTGAATGTCTTTAAAATATTCTGATTTAAAGAAGAAATGTTCTGGTTGAAGAACAGCGAAGGTTGGGTAGTGTAAATACAGTGTTTATTTCTTCTTTGGCCATGTAACTCATGGGCACAAAGCTACACCAGGAATGCACTGCTCCTGAGTGACCAGCAAGAGGAGGGGAGCTGGGCCAGCACCCTTGACTGCTCAGCAGCAGCAGGGTATCCTGAGGGACAGTGGTGGATGCCGGGAGGTCTGGCACCTCCTTTTTAATCCTCTGGCTGCTCAAGGTCTAACCCTGCAAATGATTAGAGTGAGGAGTTAATCCCCTGCAAATGCGGAGTGAGGAGCAGGACGCTGTGGAAGGGAAGGAGCCCTGTAGTGGGCTTTTGGGGCTCACCAGGAAGAGCTCCTGGTGGGCGATTATCCAAGCTTCAAGCTCTCCATCAGAGGGGATTGATGGAGGTGATTTTCTTCTCCTCGCTTCCATGAAAAGGAAGAAAATAATAATACAGTCTGTAGCTTTGAATTCATGGGTGAAGAGTTGAGTTTTGTTGGCCAAAAGTCAGTTGAAAAGGATTTCAATTCACTACCATTCCCCACCCTGAGCAGATCTGCATTGTACAGTATATTGCAAAGCTGATGGGATATCACTGCCAAGTGTTTCTCTTACATATATATGACTTTTATATACATATGTATAAAATGGATGCAGTTTATCTGTGTATGTGTGTGTGGACGAGCTGCACCCATATATATATATTTTAAGAAAATACATGAATGCTGTAATGAACACCATTCCAGAAACTAAAAGCATGGATTTCTTACCTTTTTGCTGCTTATTTAGTGCAAAACATCTGAGAAAGGTGAAGTTGCACGTAGGAGAGTGCTGGCCACAGCCCCCACTATGCATGCGAGGAAACCCCGCTGTCTTCGTGAACCTCGCAGCAGCTGGTGGTGCTCTGTGCACTTACTGGGACTGCAGATCCGCTCGCATGATTGCGGCCCATGTTTCATGGTTGGAACAACTGTAAATTCAGTAATATGACAGATATTAAAAAAAAAAACCTCTTCCATGGAATATTGAACTGCTTAAACACTGAAGTAATTTTGATTTACTACATAATGAAGTTAGACGTGGCTTCGTAATACTATGTGCGTAGTTTACCAAGAGATCCTTCCAAATTCTTTTTTAAATCTTACCACGAAGTATCATGACTGCAGAATGACTTGTATTTGGTCTGTGGTTTTGCAAATAGACTCTGAGACTGGAGTTTAAAAGACGACGACGAAAACCTCAGAACTTCGAAACATAGCCCTAGCTCTATTTTAGGATCCAGAGCTACAAAGGAGCTGAAAGAAGCAGGAGCCAAGGTCTGCTCTTGGTTACCCTACTGAAGCAGGGAGTTATTTCAAGCTGTCATCCGACCGATGCTTCTCGCAGCAGCAGTGCCAGCATGAGTATCGTCCGCCGCTCCGTGTGGTGGAACGGGCTGGGAACTGACTCGGTTACTGATAATAGCACCATGGAAATGGCTCTTCTGAGTCTGGGTCAGGTCCTGATCGGTACCATTGGTGCTGCCACCCAAGAATATGCTTCTTGTGTTGCCCACTCAGGTAATCATAGCAGCCCTCTTGCCCTGCGGAGTAGCCAAGGCTGCGTGCGGCCAGCTGCTTGTGTTCTAGACAAACCATCGGAAAACCTCAAACCTGCTGCTGTGAAAAAAGAGCAAGGGGGTGCCTTGGCCAGGTAGAGAGAGCTGTCGGTGAGAGGGTTTGTTGGGGTGGGCTCTGGTCCTGCTCGTGGGTGTAAGTGCCCAGCGCTGGGGTGGTGCTCGGCTGTGCCGATGTGACTGAGGTTCTTGCACTTGATTTACCCCGGAGAGATCAGCTGAGAAGTCACATCTGGTTTTCAGCTTTTCTCTGGATTTTCAGCTGGGTTGACGAAGGCCCAGGGAAGCCCTCAGCAATCTGTGCTGGGCCATGTGGTGAATCAATGGCTTATTTTAGTCATAAAATGATCACAAGCCCTTCTAGGTTGTGGTCCTGGTAGTCATTGCTGGAGCTGTATTAACTTTATTAAAACACCCAGATGTCCTTCAGCTTAATAAGCCAATAATTCCCATATTGTTTGGAAATGCAGAGAGATGAATCCAGCTGACCCTCCGTGTTGCTGGAGTACTGCAATTTTAATTACTAAATTTCATCTCCTTAAAGCATGAGGGATTCATGTTTCACGTGGTATCTGAAATGTTGCCTGGACTGTGAAACCCGAAGTGCCAAGGGATGGGCTGTTCTTTACCTGCTGTACCTAAAGCGAGTTCATCTCGGAAATACCAGCTGAGCGCAGAGCTGACTCTTGCATGGACCGTTTGGGAGCTGCTAACTTCTTTTAATTGCTCGTAGCTTATTGTTAGCACTGGGGTATCCCGTGTGAAGAGGCACTCTTTCTGTGGTTTGTTTTTGTGGTTTTCCGCATTGCCTGAAAGTGCAGACACGCTGCTGTCTAGTTGAGCCTCTCCAACTCGCGGAGCAGGGAGCTGGGCCGTGGTGCTGCTGCCTTTCTTGCTGCAGCTCTGGAAAACAACCTGAAGATCCAAGACACACAAATACCTTTCCTTTAGCGTGACACAGCAAGCAGAGGTGTCTGGTCTCTGTCACATCTTGTGGGGAAAAGGGGTTTTGCCAAGGAGAGGTGCGTTCTGGCCCCCAGCTATACTGGGGCTCTCGGCTCACCAAGGGTGTCATCAGGGATGGGCAGCACATGTCAAAAGCAAAGTCCACAAATGGAGTGAGCGGTAGCAGGGGGGGAAAAAAAATACAAGCATTAGTGTGTTATGTTTTTCTGTAGCCCCTAGCAGTTTGGGGGCTTGTGGGTGCAGCTACGTGCCCACCTCTGGTGCAGGCTGTGAGTGCTGCTGCATGGCAAAGCCGGAGCTGAGCCGTGCTGTGAATTTCCCCCAACCTTACAGAATTCAGAACAGCTACATGGGTGTTTAGGTTGTTCTGCAGTTGGCTTGTTGTATTCACATGCTGCTTTCATTATACCTTCCAACCGTGTTCCCTTTTTCTTTGTTAGGGGAAGGAATAAAGAGGAGCAAATCCAAAAATAAAATTAGTCATTTGAGAGTCCAAGTTTTTTTTTTTTTTTTTCATTCGTTTGCAGTTAGGATGGGTTTGGGTTGGGGGAGTTTGAGGAGAGAGGACCACAAAGATGAGTTATGGGCCTGAGGTGTTGATGTCACTTCTCCCTTCCCGCAGAGTCCTTTTGCGGTCACACCTATGCTGACATAACAGCATGCTTTGTTAAGGTCTTGATGTTTTGTTAAGGTTTTGCTCCCTTGGCTCTTCTCACTTGTGGTGTTTATGTGGTGAAGATGAGTTATGGCCAAGCCACCCTCACCAGCACTCACAAGCTCCTTGATGCTCAGTGTTGGAGTGGCTGATCTTCTCCTCGTGGGGCTTCTGCTGCCCTATCATTGCTTTATGCTGGAGTGACTGGTGGGAAAGGCTCCAGGTGAGAAAATTAGCACAGGTCATACATGGTCCAGGTGTCATTCCTCATTGCCTTCCTGATGCTGGTGTGTTTTGGTGGGTATTTCCAGTGTTTAGTCAATGGCATGTCAACGTCACCATTGTGTCCTGTTAGAGCTCAGAAATCACAGTATGTTCCCCAGTCTCACGGGGCTGGCTTGGAAATGGTGCTCGTCTTGGGTTGAGACAGAGATGGTCTGGTGTGTGCCAGGGTAACTGGTATGTGCTTCAGATTGAGCTGCGGCCTTGATTTTGACAGGGTGCCCATTCCTGGGCACCCTTCCAACCAACCCTTGTCCTGACTCAAACACAGCGTGTTTTGTACATCTGCACTAATTTTCCAATGACTGTCTGAGGGAAGGGACTTCATTAGCTGGTGTTCCTTAGTCTCATCAAATGGCAGCTTATGGGATGCTCAGCATAGGGACTTTTTTTTAACTAGTCCTGAAGTTTTTCCTCCACAGTTATAAACCTGGCGTTTCCCCAGTGCCTGGCTTCTCCTACAGCTCGCAACACCGCTGGGAGAGCTGGCTGTACTGATCGACAGCTCCTCCCTGGCAGTGCGCTCAGGGCCAAGCGCTCATTAACACATACTTAGATCCCTGCTGAATAGTAAAAAAATAGAGTTGTTGCCAACATGTGCTGGACCCCAACCAATCACCTGGAGGTAAAACACGTAGTGCCTATTGCTGTTCCTTAATTCCGTGCCTTCCCCACCGCTCCTCTCGCAGTCCCCGTGTTGGAACAGGCTCCATCCAGCATCCCTGCCTGGTGCTGGGCTGCCCATGTTTCCTGCCAGGGTATATCTCAGCTTGAGAGGTTTCAGAAAGTTGGATCTTGTCCTGCTATGGCATTAGCAAATGTGCTGGTGGGGTATAATAAAGCTGAAACAAGATAAATCTCCCTGATCCCCCTAATCCTACCTCACTTCTGGCTTCTCCTGTCAGGATTGTGCCCTGCCACAAAGCTGTTTAGGTGATTTTAAAAAGTTTTCTATTCCCCGTGGGAGCTTATGCCATGAGCTCATACATCTTCCTGATGGGATGTTTCTCCTGGCTGCCAACTTAAACTTTACCTTCCCCGTTTCCCTAGGGGTCAGGTAGCAGCATGCTCTAGATCACGGCTGTCCTCTTTGTGTTCATACTACCTCTGCTTGGTCAATTCACTGTACAGCCCTTTTCAGGTTTCCTTTAGCCACCTCATCATCATCTTTTTTTTTTTTTTCCTGTATGGAGGTAATATTGGGTTGCAGAAGAACTGAAGACTGACCCGTTGCCACCTTCATTTCTGGTGGGAGCATCGCAAACGAGAGAACTTTTCTTGTTGTTTGCAGCCTCATCACTTGCAACCTTTTGTATAATATATAGATTTTTTTTTTTATCTGCATTTTCCTTGCTGAGTTACCACTTCTCTGATTTCTTCCTCTGTTTGAAGAAGCTGCTAGGAACAATGGTACTGACCTTACCCAGCAGTAGCCATAGCACAGGGCTACAACCTGTTAACTTGTGACCTGTTGGTGATAAAAACACATCCTGGTGCACTTCTGCAGCGTATCACTTCAAGCATCAGCTATGTTCATATTTTCTTTGAAACACTGATAAATCCCCTTGTATAAAATTTAATTTGAGCTTTATAAGGAGGGATTTGAAAGAGGAGAAACATCTGAGTGAAAACTGAACAAAAATCCTATTAATGATGTGTTACTGAATTTGACGTCAGTCAAACCCCTGTAAAACACGCTACAGGGAAAGTACGCTGAGAACAAAAACTGCTCGCTACTTTTTGGCTGTGGTGCTTTAGTTCTTTGA
Organism: Bucorvus abyssinicus; assembly: GCA_009769605.1. Taxonomy (NCBI): domain Eukaryota; kingdom Metazoa; phylum Chordata; class Aves; order Bucerotiformes; family Bucorvidae; genus Bucorvus; species Bucorvus abyssinicus. The sequence continues at coordinate 5,021,217 of CM020041.1, read as the reverse complement.
TGTGAACATAAACCTTATAATGTCAGTTTTGTACCTATTTTTATAGATTTCTTTTTTCAAATATGTGCTGTAGAGTGTCTTATAAGATCCCTACTGATCACTTCTAACCCTTTCAATAATGTTTCTAACAGAAATTTCAGGAGAACAGACTATTGCATTTGCTGTAAGTCAGTTTTGATGATGTTTTGTTGAGATGTAGAACATATGTCTAAGAGTTGTACGAGTGCCCTTTGGGTGGAAACAGGCTCCCCTGCAAGTTTACAAAAATTGATCGTGCCTGGGCAGAAAGAGGAGGGAGAAAATGCATGACATATCCTCCTTCCTCCCACCCTCTTTTCCTCTCTGGCATCAAATAAAATGATGTCTCATATGGTAGAGTACATGGTTCCTGATGAGCTTACTGTCTCCATACCACCCAGGATGGGTCTGGTTCTTATTGTGTGTACTTTCATGCACAGGGTGGAAAACCAGACCCCTTTGCTGAAAAATAAAGGTTTCAAAGCATGGTTAATTGACGTTTATATACCTATTACTTTAGGGGAGTAGCCGGCAAAATGGATGTAATTTTCTTCAAGTGGGATTTGTGCAGCTTGGGGTGGAAAAGGAGCCAGCGAACTCTTTCCTCCTTCAGTGGACAGTCTAGCTCTGATCTCAGTTTTTATGGGCTCTCCACATCTCTCCTGCTCTTGCTATTTCGTGCACAGGAGTAACCTGTGGGTTTATATTATGCTGCTCATGTCCTACTGTTAATCACTAATAAATATAAGCACAAATGCTGGCAGAGCTGTGCTACCTGACAGAGAAAGGAAGGGTGCTGTGGCAAGGGGCTGTGAACTAGAGGAGTTGAGAGCACTTGGGTTTGGTTTCTACCTCAAGCACAGTGTGAACAAAGCTTGACAAATTGTTGTCACCTTGTCTCCTATGTAGAAAGTGCAGAAATTATTTCACAGCCTCGGGATAATTACTGAAATGAGTGGTGGTCATTCATGGCTCTGGTCTGACTCCAATACATGGCCTTCCTGAGAGCAGCAGAAGGACCTTTTGTCCTTTTAGGGCCTTAGTGTCTTTGTAGAGAGAGAAATGGCTTCATCTCCAGCCCTGCTGCTTCTAGGTAAGTGGCAAAGCCAAGGTGGAGAAGTCATGTGTTTCACCTCTAGCAAGTTGGAAATGATGTTATTTGTTAGCATTTCTTCCAGGCTCAGAAGCCCAACAGTAACAGCTCTAGGTTGCCTTGGTTCAGCCAAAGAAGCGCTGGCCAAGTTACGACAGCATGTCACCTCCCCAAAGGCGAGGAGGACAAGTGTGTATGGAAAACATCCCAGCTGTGGGCTCACTTGGCAAAATACACCTGACCTGAAGTAAATTCTGCTTTAAAAAAAAAGGCAAATTTCTTCTTTTCCACCCACATCTGGATGACAGTTTTATGACTCAAGAGATGACAACAGGTCTGCGATGGACTGGACAGTGTGTTTAGAGCTTTTATCTACCTTTGAATCCAAAATCTCGTAACACTAAAGAGTCAAAATGTGCTGTAAATGAGTGGAATGAGAGAACCAGCAGAGTTTGTTTGAGAAACTTTGGATTTTGCATAGAGTAGTTGATGCGGGAATATAATCATGTCTGTGCGAAATATTACAGCGGTGTGATATACTTTAAGTGAACTTGGGGTCCAGAAACTCTGCTCATGTGAATCTTAAAACTGTCTTGGAGGTGCAAGTCATCCGTATATATCTGAGATTCACTGTTGGACTTGGCATGAGAATGTGAATCACGGCAGGTATTTGTGGGTTTTATAGAGTTCTAGATTTGGTTTGGCACCATGCTGGCACCAGAGTGGTGGGAGAGACTCACCATGGAATTGTAGCATTTGGATAAAACATTAAGCCTGTGTTAAGTGTCTTCTCCAGATAAATTTAAGATTGTTGTGACATACTTGCAAAAGATGGATGAGCATCTCTGCATCCTATTTTCACATTGGGAGGCCCCTGCACAACGTTCCGTGAGCCCTCGCAAAGCGCATAATAACCGCTCTGTCTGCCCGCGCTGCCACGAGAGCAGCGCTGGCACCGCTCCTGTGCTACGGGAAGCAGAACTATGCAGAACAAAACAGCTTAACAGCCCACAAAAACCTTGTAGACGCCAGTGTACTTCATCAGCCAGGGTTTTCATGAGGATTAGGTTAGGTCGTTTGATAAAACCCGCTGGACGCATACAGCAATCATTGTGTGTTATCGTCTGGTACGCCGGGGCAGATCCACATTAGCACTGATGTGCTAACGGGCAATGAAAGGCGGCCGCAATGACTCTTCAGATGTCCGAGGAGGCTGATGACAAGTGTGCTCACTCAGACCCCTTTAATAAAATCACTCGTGGGTTGTGGTATTCCCTCTGTGGGCAGTGCGGTCGGATGGGGCCGCGGCTGGCAGACGGACTGGCCACAGCCGATGGGAAACCCCGTGAGGGCCCCAGCGTGGAGCGAAGACAAATTTAGAGACATGGGCAGAAACAGTTAAGTAAACAGAGATAATGCTTAGGATATTTTTCTTTCATTTTGATTTATGACAGCTGCATGGCCAAATCTAAATAAGTTAATCTTGCCTAATACAACCACGGAGTCGTTTATCCCGCAAGAGAAGGCGGTGCTTGGGGAGGGATGGGACACGTCAGCCCGGGGACTCCAGGCTGGGAATTTTCCTTGGTTTTCATGAACTCATTGGGTTGTTTGCTCCACTCTTGGGAATGGTGTTGTAAAAAGTTGCCTCTTTGAAGCCTGGGAGTCATGTCCTAGATATGTGGTGTTATCTTGGAAAGGAGGAGGGAGGAAAGAGCTTGATGTAAGCCACGTGCTCCTTGCTGCAGCTTGTGTTGGGCGCACCACAAGGGGGTTAGTGGCTATTCATACAGACATTTTGTTTGGGTCTTAAGACCAGTTCCTGGCCAGATACAAGGATTTGTAGGCACGTCCCGAAAGGAAGAATATAAATTATTTTCCGCTCTGGCAGATTAAACCAAAAGAGTTTTGGTCTGGGTTTTGGTCAGGGCAGAATCAGATCTTCAGCAGTATGTTTCTCTTGTAAAGGTGAAATGCCAAGCTCCTTCCTCTCTGGCTGAGCGGAGTAAATCCAGACTGACATCTACAAGCAGGTCTCCCAGGGTTGTCCTTTCTCAGCCAGGTGGTTTTGGGGCAGCAGAAATGAGGAGCTGGAGTGTTGGGAAGCAGCTGTAGGAATTAGCTCTCCAAAGCAGTAAATCCATAGCCCCACAGCTCGCGAGTGCTGTGGGAGGGATTTTCACTCTGCTTTGAGCCACCAGTTTTGGTAGTGAGTGAAATAAAGCTTAGCAGCTCCCTTCAGCTGAGGTTTGGACTCTGAAAAGAAAAAATAGCTTGTTTTTAAAATTGAGTTTTAACACTGCTCTTAGTACACCCTTTCCAAGAACTAAAATCTGCCAGCTTTGAAAACGACACTGGGGTATTGCATCTGCTGCAGAAACGCATTAGTAAATTCCATATTTAACTTGCTGCCATAAAACCCTGGGCTGTCATGTTTTCTTCTTCCCCATGTTTCGAATATCTGGGCACTCCACCATGGTGTGTCCGTCCCACTTAAAAGCTGTAATGGTGGCTCTGGGAGAAATATGGAATGGCTTTTGCTTTGCAATGAGGTTTAAACCCACACCCCCAAATTATTTAGCGTGAAATACTGAAGAGGAAGATAATACTGTTTAACAAAGAACAACCAAAACCGTGTTACGGGGAAAAGGGAAGGTCTTGCTAGTTAAAAAAAAAAAAGGGGTTAATCTTTTATCTGTGCAGAGTTCCTGACGGTGCAAATCATCGGTACTACTAAAATACACACGCACGTTGCCTACCCCCAAGTTACTAAGAGTGCGATGGCTGCTACGTGCAGGCAGCTGAGCGGCTCAGCCTGTGAAATGAGACCCGGGTTTTCAAAGCGTCTGGGGACCTGAAAAATCAGCTGGGTGAAACTGGACCTCCAGCAGTGGCGCCCTGAGGCCGGGGTGGGTCCTTGACTCCGTGCTAAACACCAGAGAGCAACCTCGAAAAGGAAAATGCCCAAGGGATGCTCGTGTTGGTTTTTAAAGTGTTGAATCGCTGTGAGAAAGGAGCGGCTTCCCGTTTGCACGGCAGACATTTATCGCAATGTCGAAGTCCTGTGCTGACAGCAAATAAAACTATCTCTCCAGATTACTTTCTAGCTGACTCTTCCGATGGCTTCAGTGTTCTTGCTAAAGGGAGCAGAGATGTTACAAACTCCAAATTACCGCTCTTTTGTAGAATTCTTCACTCCAATGGGCCGCTTCCTTGGGCTCGGAAAGTTTTTCCTCTTTAAACTCCATAGTAGGAGGCAACAGGGGTTTCTGAGAAGAAAGTACTGCGCTGGATTCCCTGATAATAAGGGTTTGCTGCCAGTAACTTGCTGCTTCTGAACTCTCCTGACTTAGGACAGAAGTTCGTTTATGGTCTGGGGGAAGCCAAGCGGGTCATTTCCACATGTGCGCGCTCCGACAGGCTTTTCGGGCGTGAGGTCTCTCACTGACATGACCAGTGGGGAATTTCCTATGTTTCCTTTTAAGAGCAATTAGCCAACCTCCCATTCCTTCGGAAATGGATTCGGGAAGCACGTGGCAGTGTGGGGGGCTGGGGGCAATGGGAAGTTCCCGCAGCTGGGACCCGGAGCTGGCAATGTGAAGAGCTGGGTTTGGGTCTTGCGGTGGGATAGCGCACATCAGTGCGGATTGTATCATCTCTCTGCGAATCCATTGCTTTCTGAGGGGTAAAAAAAAAAAAAAACCAAAAAACCAAATACTGCATTGTGAGGCTTCCAGTTCCACAAAAGCATGTGAAGACCCTAGCTTGTGGTACGAGTCATAATTAGCGTTTCAAGTCACAACTTACCCATAGTTGCAATTACTCACTAATGTTGCAAATGAATTTTCTCTGCTTTTGAGCAGCCTATGCCATAAAGCCTAAACCAGAATACACTAAAGTAGACATAATTCCCAATCTGTTCTTAATCCTAACCTAGGGCAAGACAACCTCTGCTGGAAATGAGTCTTCAAGTAATTGTGACAGTTTGGCGAAAGAGGGAGACCGTGTAAATCTCGCATTACAAAACCGCCATTCTACTTATTGAATCATCTCCTGCTTTAGTCACTTCTTGGAAGGGAAGCTTTTATTTTTTTTCTGCTGGGTGCTTGCAGAGGTTCAAATACTACTAATATGAAATTTTTTTTTTTTTTCCCTCTGTGTCTCCTGGTGCTTTGCAAGCAATGCCAGTTCACTCATGAGCCTGCTCTTATTAGGGTCGTTACCTTGGATGATGATGAATGTTTTGGGTTACTTGGGTAGTAACTGCGTGTTAGTGTAGTTATAAGACCGAATTCCTTATTTGCTTTTATGTAGAAACAATTGAAACTGTTAAATTTTGCTGGTCCCAAAGTGATGAAACAAGCGGTGGTTTGTAACTAGGTTACGTACAATGTCTTGTAAAGGCAGTTTGTCTTTGGGGTGTCACTTGAACTTTACAAGTGTGTTTTCTTTTTGGACCAAAAGACTCTTCCAGACTGACGGTTGAAAACCCAAGGAAGACATAGTTCTGTGGTGATTTATTCCCATCAGGGCAGTCGGATATTTAGCGTCTGACCTACGCAGCCTGTTTCTATTTTAAAAACAAATGGGTATCAACCACAATCGATGTGTAACGCTGGAAGAGTGGTAAAAGGCTGATGGATTAGTACTTCCCTTCCCCTTTTGAAACCTTAGAAATTGGGATATTGCTGTGAATGCACAGAAAGTACTCTCTTGTAAGACAGGGTCGGGAGTTGGAAAGTCTTTCTAGGGATGAAAGGTCAAAAGCTGGTGTTCAGAGGCAGGACATCAGAGTAAGTGTCATACGGACATTTTTAAGAAGCCTCCACAACTTCAAAGCCCGGACAACTGGGTGTTCGTGCCAGAGGGTCACTTCCTCTATGAATTGCTAAGATGCATGAAGAACCCTTTAGAGAAATCCTTGGCTTAGAAATTGATGGCACAATGCCAAAAGTTTAATACTCATAGGGTCATCTTTGTTGTTTGTTTATATTTTTTTTCCCCCTCCTTATAAAAATATTTTGGGTAGAAAAATACTGCTTTTCAGGATTTTATTTTTACTTGAGGTTTTGCAGCCCCTGGTAATATCTTGCAAGTCTTTATTCTTTCATGCAGAGATAATGACCGGTTTGTTTTATTGTCACTCTCATTGGGCTATTTTCTTCCCTATTTGTAATTAAATCTCTTACGTTTGTTTCTTAGCTCATTGCTTACGCTGGTGTCTGTCCATAGGCGTGTGTGGTTGGGAACAGTGGGCTGGGAGGAGGGAAGGAAGGGCAGAGAGTGGGTAGTTCTTTCTTTTATTAGCTTCTGCAATGGTCCTGGGGGTGGCTGGGAAGGGGTCTGGGGGGAGTCTCCCCTTGGATGTACTGATATCCCAGACCCCTGGCTTGCATCAAAGACTAGAAATTGGTATTTGACGCTGCAGCTTCCACCAGCTTTACCTTGTGCTTTCCGGCCTGGGGACAGTCCAGCCACTGTTGCTACAGAAGATATTCCCTGTTTTATCATCGCTCAAACAGCAGCAGCTCTTCGAATTCCCAGCCTAGCACTGAAGACAACAGACCCAGTTCTCACGGAGAGAACCAGGGGTGTCAGGAGCAGTAAAACCTGGCCTGTTTAAGGGCTTGGCTTAGCACAGCTGGTATTTATGCCGGTACAGACCACAGGATCCCTTGTTAAGGATGCTTATTTTAGACTAACATTTTTGCAGGGATAAATTGTCTTTGTCCTTTCTGCCCCCACTTAGATGTTTGCTGATTCCGTGATTTCAGTAGCTGGGCTGCCACGGCACGGCTTGCGAGCATGAGCAGCACTATGCAAGTGCGTGAGCTTGGTCTGCGCTGGTTCGGGCAGCCGTATGGGAAGCACCTACACCTGCCTTTCCTGTGGTACCTGTGCTTACAAAGTGTGAAAAAGCAACTTGAAATAAGCTGTTGCTCGGGGGGAAGAAATGGGTGGGAGGAATAAAGCTAACCTTGAAAGTTTCCTGCAATTGCCAGCCGCCGGGCTTGTTTTATGAGCAGTATGTCAATCTGATGGAATTCCCGTTTAGAAATCTCACTTTGGACTGCTCTCGTGCAGCTTTCCAAGAACTCTCACGCTGACAGACTCTGAGAGTCACTCAGATTCAAGCTAGACCATGCTTCCAGGAGGATGGTTTTTCCTTCAAGACCTGTGCAAGCAGGTTTTGGAATCAGTTTAAAAAAAAAAAAAATCCCACCTTTTCCTGGAAAGGGGAGGAATATAAAACCCCTTGCCAGTAGCCACCTTAATTTGTTGTTTTGTGCTTTCCTGCAGCCCAATTTGGACCGGCAAATACTTTCTTTACGGGGTAAACAGATCCTGATGTGATTTTTGGTTAAGTGTCTCGCAGCTCTCTGGGGGCAGCCACTGAAACGCATCAAAAAGCCATGAGTTCACGTGAGAGGGGAGCATTGACTGTCTTCTCCTTCCCCCAGTGGGGGACCCTCTCCATGTGGTCCAGAGAAGTGGGGTCACTTCTTTGGCCTCTTCCTTCAAAGAGCAGTGGGATCGCTATAACCCTGATTGTCTAAATGTTTGCTTTGTCCTCCGCCTGAGTTTATCCAGCGACTATTGCAGTCCTGCGCGGGTCTATGTAAGATCAGAAAATCAGTTCCCTGTGTGACCTGAAGTTGGTTGGTTGCCATGCAGGCTGTCAGAGGATCTGCCGCATGTTGCTTTCTTTAAACTGGAACTTGGTTGTACTGTGTGGTTTTTTTGAACTTCTTTCTAAATTTAAGAACAACTCTAGAGCACGCAGGGTTCCAGTAGCTGCATGAGAGAGAAATCAAGTTCCTGGCAAGTAACGCAAAACCTTTTGTGTGTGGTGTGGGTTCCGTTCTATCCTAAATGGGCCGTTTTAAGTCCTGTTGGAGTGATAGAAATCACTGATCATTTCAAGATCCATGGTAAATCTTGCTCCTGCAGTATCAGAAGCAGTTAGCATCTTACATACAGTGTAAACAAAAGGATGATCGTTAGCCATAATTAGATTTTTATGGGTTTGTAAGCTGACTCATGTCCCCTGGAACTTTTGCACAGTGAGCTAAAGATATGCCAAGGCTTAGAAAAGCGTTATTGCTCTTTGGCTTGTAAAAATATCAAATTTGGATGTACAGCTGTTGTGTGTTCCTAGTAATAATAAGACGAAAACTTTGTAACCTTTACTCATTCCTTCTTCCAGCAAACTTTCCATGGCTTTGAGTAAGAGCTTCAGGATGTAGTTAGTGGACACTGGCTGTTAATGTTGGATCAGAAAGCCAGCAGCAAAAATAGCCAAACTCTGATGTTTCTTCAGTTTTGGGGGATGCCAAAGATAGCAGGCTCCTGAGTGGGCAGCGGATCTCAGTCCAAGCTTTGAAGTGCTGAGAATTATCACCCATAACAGCAAGTCTTGGCCTTTTGGAAGACCTGAAACCGTGTAGTATGTTGTGGATGAGGAGCGAGACATTCTATAGGATGCTTCTGAAGATCTTGAAACACCTGTAGAGAAGTTCCCTCTGAAGCTCAGCGGGTGACTAATTCCGGGTCTTGGACCCGTAAGGCTTTACAGCTTCTCACAACTGTCTATTGACAAAGAGCATACTGGATTAGACAAATCTTCTTTTGACCTGCAAATCTGTTGACATTAATTTCTACTATCAAAACAGTTCACAAAAAAATATTTTCTCGAGATGCATCTTGACACTTAGGGGGTGTGTGAGGCAATCAGTCATCATTGTAGCTCTTCTGACTCCTTTGAGATCAGAAGTTCAGTCTGGCACCTGAAGGTCTCTGGGATGAATATACTGGGTAGGATTCAGGGGCAGTAATGATGTCCCTTCTCCCTGTGCAGCCTGATGTCTTCTGCTATCACTCTCCCTCTGTCACCATGGCTGCTGCAGGCGTGCTTGATCTTCCCTGATGTCAGTGTCCAGCAGAGCTGTGCCTGGATAAGGTACAGGCTTGACCCCAGACTCCAACCATCTAGGTGACTGCTACATGGGGCTGGTGGGCTCGGACAGTGTTTTCTTCTGCTAGTGTCTATACATCACACCTTGCTCTGGAAAACTTGTCGGCTTCTCAAGTCTCTATCCAATAAATTAAACTGCATGTATAAGAGACAGGAAAGTTCTCTTCCCAGTTCACAAAATTTTTCTGAAGAAAAAAAACCTGATAGGTGTGGAACTACTGTCCCTCAAAATTACAGTTCCCTCTTGTTTGTTCGGGGTGTGTGTGGGGGGTGTTTGCACATGGAGGTTTGCTGTATGGCTATGGGATACTGAGATGGTTTAAATGAAGGAACCGTGTCCTCAAAGGGGCTGAGCATGTGGATATGTGTCAATATGGAAATAAGTAGACTGGTTTCTCAGAGCTCGTCTCCCTGTAACAAGGTGCAGAGGCTGCAAAGCAGAGACACTTCTACAGCTCTGGCAAAATGCGTGAACTGGCCTAAGCCGATGATGTACTGGGGTCTGTTCAGGCAGGAATCGTGTAGAAACATTTGGATAGATGCTGCTCACTGGGAAGAAGGGGATTGCTTTACCACTCTGTTAAAGCATAATGATAATGCAGTAGCATACAGAATCATCTGGTTGGAAGAGACCTTTAAGATTGAGTCCAACTGTAAAGCATATAGCTCTTTATTTAACCCTGTTGGTACTGCTGCTTGCTACCTGATAAGAGACTGTAGGCAGGAAACAGTCCTGTGTCACTTGTACAAAAACAAGCAAGAGAATTGGCTAACATTGGTACACTTCTAAAATGTGCAATTCTGGAAATCCCTAAGTGGAAACAGGAGCTTTGAGCTGTACAGGGGTCTGAATTCTCAGTCGCTTACTTATCCTTCCTCGCCCCCTTGTCCAGTCACTGCTGGGTGATGCTGAAGGTTGGTAGCCAGATGACTGAGAGGGGCTTGTGGCTGTTCACAAGTTTGCTTTTGACTTCAGGAGTGGTTGCTGTGCTACCTTTATGGAGATATTTAATTTTTTTTTTAAAACATCTGGTGTACATTTGTCTATGGCAAGAATTACAATCCCCGAAGGAATTGTTGCTGAAGTATAGATGATGCCAGATGAGGAAAAGCACCGTTTGGCACATTCCAAATTAAGCAGCTCTCCGTGTACGACACTGTCATTTGGGGATGATTTACGCAGCTGCTTTTGCCATCAGGATGTCATCTGCCCTCTCGGCACTGTTGAGCTTTCTTGGATGCAGCCTGACTACTTAAACACGCTGCCATGATTGGAAACACACCGAGGAAAACAAATGCATGCGCTTGCCTTTTGTTGCAAACTGTTTTGTTTCAATGGAAAGCAGAAGTAGTGGAGTCATTCTTCCCCCCTCTGTTGATGTCAGGATTTCAAGCCTGACTGCCTGAATGACGAGAGCCGTGGTATTTCCGTAGGACAGAGCTGTTGTCAGGTTTCAGTGTGTTCCCATGTATGTGGAGGGAGAAAACTTCAGTCTCCTTCTCATCTTGGCCAGATGTTTCCATGTATTAACATTGGTATCGTGCGTGTTCCTCCAGCTGTATTTTGTCCTTAGGAGATTGTTTTGTTTTCCACCCTTTCCTCTCCATGTTGCAAAAAGTAAGAATAACCGTGGGCAGGTTGTGATGATTAGGACTTCTCTCCAGAGAAGGTCTGGATCCTGTGCTGATGTCAATCAGCATAGCTCTGACTTCTACAAGATGACCGAGTCTGATCTCCTCACTAGTTTTTGCCCACGTGCATTGTTGTAGAGGGATTGTCTCCGTCCTCCATTGCGGGTGGCTGTGACGATGGTTGGGTCAGCGGCTTCTCTTCCTTTGAGCCCTCAGCTGAACTGCTCACAGAGCTGTTACCCAGTTTCAGTGAAAATGGGCTTTATTAGTTTTAGAAGCAGCAAAACCCCTAACGTTAACATTGTTGAAACAACGTGAGAAGATACAAAAGCTCTTATCCCGTCTTCCACCCCGCAACCTCAACTTGGGACAAAAGAGAGTATATACTGATATAACCATCCCAGCTGCAGGAGTTGAGTTGTACCACTGAAATCTGTCTGTGGACAGTTCTTCACTTTCAGCAGTATATTTAGTGTGTTAAAACTTTTAGGTGTCCAGCAGACAAGTATTTTGTTCTGTACCTAACTCTTGCGGTCTTTCTGCAACCATGAAGTTCATCAGTAATCCTTGCCCACAAGTGCTGTCCTTCCCCACCAAAAGCTTCCAACTTGAGATAGATCCAGTTCTGCAAATCTTTCAATAAAGCTCCAGTTTTCCCAGCTAAGTCTGCCCTCACTGGCTTCATAAAGAATTTGAGGGAGTAAAACCTCTGGCTCTGAGGATGACGGTGGTGACTTCTTCCCTGTGCATGACGAGGAAACACAGGCACACATAAGTCAAGCTCAAAACCAGTGTTTTCCTCCTCTCTTGGGCAGCATACTGATTTTAAGCTGAATTTAGGACAAGTTAGACAATTGTTTTACTTCCTGGGGTTGGTCTGCGGAAGCTAAACATGATATTTTCAAATGAATAAAGCGAAAATGACTTTCCCTTCTGCTCTTGGCACTATATCAATGTTTATGTAGCAATGTGAAAGATTTAAACTGTGAAAGAAATAATCACCTGCTCCAATCAATGTTTTAAGGAGAAGGCTTATGGAAATACTAATACATTATCTTAAACTTTTGAGTACTGTTCCTTCCATTTACAAGAACTTGAACTTTCTATAGCTGCTTCGATAAACTTTTCAACAGGTTTCAAAAACCTAACAAACGATCCCGTGACACCATACGTTAGAAATCTATTCATCTTATACTAATGAGTCAGTGGACGTGCATAAAATGAAAATCTGTTCCTTTTGCGTTGTTTAAATCGCCACTGTCAGGTACTTCAGCTCCAAATGATAATGCCTGTTTAAAAAAACAAATACAGTAAGGTTACATGTTGTTTTAAAATGTCGGTGTCTTTTTCCAAATGATTTATATTGTGTTTGTGATCCAAGCACGAAAATATGCTCAAAGGCCTGGAGAGAAGAAAACTTCCTTTAAAAGCAGGGTATTTCCCATACTATTACCCCAAACCAGTTGAAATAAAGTAATGCGATGAAGAAATTGGAAAAGATTGCTGCTTTTATCTTAAGTTTATTTTAAAAGCAATATTTTATAAAATGACAAATCTGTTTAGTGATGAGACCTATAATATGGAATGCCTGAGTAATCCTTCTGTATGACTCTTCATTTGTTTCCTCTTGTGGTTTGTTTTTGAGACACACAACTGTAATGTCTTGGGAAAATCAGTCACGTGTTATTGTAAGCACTCTTCCGCATGGTGGCTAGTCATCTGGTTTGATGTGCACCGCTGACATTAAAGTATAGTGCACAAAGAGCTCTGACCTTTAAGAAACTCTTCATGGGCTCCTGCACTAAATGGGCAGGGCTGAAGGTACAAAAAGCCCTGTTTTAGCTTAATCTGTTGGAGAGAGAAGCAGCAGCTCCTACAGAGAGATAGGTCTGTAGTGAGAAAATATACCTTGCGTAGCGTGTCTTCCATACAGCTTCTGCTTTAGCCATCCCGTGCTGTGAAGACGTGCCGTCGGCGTCCCCCTCCTGGTGTGGTAGCTGTGTGGTGGTGTATTCTGGTTGCCTTCAGCGGTCTGATGCGAGTAGGTTTGGAGGGCGTCAACTAACATTTAAATAAGATATCCAGCAAAAGCCGTCACTGATCAGACAGCTGGTTCCTGTGCTGAAACAGTAACACGTGTGAATTATAATTACTAAGAGGAGTTGGAAGGGTTTATAGCTGCTGATGCTTCTCAGCTCTGGTGACTGGGGACTATGAAGTTTGTCTCATCAGACTCCCTACAGGGAACTACTTAGTTCAACTCCCTCTATATCACTCAGAGATGCTCCAGGGAGGTGGAAACAGCACAGGGATGATCGATCTAAGAGTACTTCTCAGCAAGTAATCACATCTGTTTGCTTGATCTTAGTTTTAAATTGGAGCTGTGTCTTAAAACCACTTTTTTTGGCCATACTCATCTGTCCAAAAACTACTTCCAGATTTTCTGTTGGTTGTAAAACTCCTGATTTTTAATGTCAGTTTATTCACGGTCAGTTTATTATTCTTATGCCAACACTGTCCTGTAGTTTAAACAGCTTTTAGAAAATACAACTGGACGTATCTCCCTTGTTTGGAGATGACAATGTCCCTTCTGTCTCTGTTGTTCTAGGCTAAGCATGGCAGGTTCCTCTGGTCTCTTGGCCAAGGCTGGACGTCCAGTGTCCTTCTCTCTCTGGCTCCTTCTGGTTAAGGAATAAAAGTAGGAATAAAAGTTTCAGCTAAAAGTCGCCTTCAGAAGAGGAGCTTCACTGAGCCGGGCTTCTCTCTGGAGCTTAATTGGTTTAGTTTTATTATATTTCCTGATGGCAATTTAAAAAATGTGTGTGAGCGGTGCAAGGATGCTGTTGCGGATCCAAAGGGCTTGCCTTTGGAACGAAGCAGGCGTGTGTTTGCCGAGTTCAGGCAGTCGTGAAAATGCCGTAGCGGTGTTGTATTGCCGTGTCCCGAAGGCAGTGATTACACCGACATTAATTCGTAGGGAACGAAAGTAAAATCAGATGTGAGTTAGTTTAGCTCTTTGCAGTTTCAGTGTTATCTTGCGTTAGAATAACTCAGTAATTCTGAATTTTTTAGTACCTTCACACTTCACAAATCCTACTGATACTTTTGAAAGGAATAATTGCTTTAAATTTGGTTGGTTTCTTGGGGAGGATGTACTAAAACAATTTGAAGCAACCTGTAACATGTTCTTTCCGGAAGGCATCTACCAACCTTAGATTGATGATAGTGTTGTGTCCTCCTGAAGACAGCCCTGGGTTTGAAATGGGTCTGGCGAAGCAGAGTCACGTACGGCCCACACACTGGGGTTACCGAGCTGATTTCTGTCACAGCAGTGGAAATGCTGCCTGCAGACTAAGACTAGTTTTTGAACTGTGTGACTGAAAAACAGCCAATCTTAAAGGCGCTGTCCTGAAAAACCAGCTGTGTAAATACTTCCGTACATTTTCCCCTCCTGATTTGTTATTCTTCCCCCTCCCCAGCCCCATTTGTGATAGCAGATTATTCACTTCTCCTTCGGAAAAGAGTTTGCAGTTTGAAGTTTCCCAGCATCAGACTCCAGGGGGGACCTTTGCTGTCCTTTGCAGCAGCATGTCGAGCCGTTGCTCTCCCATCGGTCAGAATGAAAACTAAATGATCCCTGGTATTTCCTTGCCAGATGACCAGATGTCAGGCACAGCAAGAAGGATGTAGTGGCCAAGTCCAGCACCTGACTGCCCAAACCTCTGGTGCATCATTCCCATTTTTGGTAATGGACATGGGAATTTTACTGTGGATCTTGCAGGCGCACTTATCTGAACTTGAGGTTTTGTTTTAATATCGAATTTATTTTGGGTTTAGCCTTATTATCTACTTTTCAGTCTGGAATAATTCTCAGGAAATCAGTGTGACTTTCTCTGAACCAAGATAAGCGGAAAGACTTTGCTTTCCTGTTTTCACAAGGACTTTAGTTCTGCAGGTTGAAAAATCCAGTGGGTTTTTTTAAGCTTGTAATAAACTCTATTCAGTAAATAGTTATTCCACTTCATTTACCATCCTAATGGGAGAGAAGTGTCCATCTAAAAGTGTGCTCCAGAAATAGAGCTGCTCTTCCAGAATGGACCAAATTATCCAGGCAGACTTGGTTTGCTGCTGCCGCTGTAGCCTGTGACTGATGCTCCTGAGGAATTCCTCTGGAGAGAGCTGTGGTCCCCAGCAGGTGATTTACTGTTGTCCTTCAAAAGGATGAAGAGGGTTTTTAGTTCTTTTACAAGAAATACAGACCAGTCTGGACTGGCTGACCACCTTATATTCATGTCTAAACTTTGGAGGAGGAAGTTGTTTTGCCCTGCAAGGGACTGAGCTTTCCTGACTCCCTCTTTGCTGTGGGACTTCTTCAGACCAGTGCAGGACCTGGCGGTGAGCTGAGCGAGTCTTCAGGCACTCTGAGTGAGACTCTGCAGGACGCGGCGCCTGCGGTTTCTACCCTGAGCCTCCACCTTGCTGGCAGCCAGAGCAGTACTTGTCAACATCTGCAAAGTACTGGGAGTGCCAGGAGGGGCGGTGGGGCTGTCACTGACTGGTGGGGCTGTCACTGACTGGTGGGGCTGTCACTGACTGGTGGGGCTGTCACTGACTGGTGGGGCTGTCACTGACTGGTGGGGCTGTCACTGACTGGTGGGGCTGTCACTGACTGGTGGGGCTGTCACTGACTGGTGGGGCTGTCACTGACTGGTGGGGCTGTCACTGACTGGTGGGGCTGTCACTGACTGGTGGGGCTGTCACTGACTGGTGGGGCTGTCACTGACTGGTGGGGCTGTCACTGACTGGTGGGGCTGTCACTGACTGGTGGGGCTGTCACTGACTGGTGGGGCTGTCACTGACTGGTGGGGCTGTCACTGACTGGTGGGGCTGTCACTGACTGGTGGGGCTGTCACTGACTGGTGGGGCTGTCACTGACTGGTGGGGCTGTCAGGGTGCGAATTGGCAATTTGTTGTCAGCTGGTGAGCAGCCCTCCTCCCTTGCTAGTGCTGGGACCTCCTTCTTGTTGTTATAAACTCCAGCTCAGATTTTTCCTTAATTGACACCTGATACATGTAAATGAGCCTTTTTTTTTTTGCTGGTGGTTTTCTATTGCAATATTGCTTTCTAGTTTCTGTCCAGGGATGCCATCGGAGCTGTGTTAGAGATGAACCTGTGGACTATGTGGTTTGCTCTCAACTTCTGTTAACCTGGGAACTGCAAAGCCTGGAAGAGCTGGACACTGATAGCCTTATAACAGAATGGTTTCAGAGAAATGTATCTTAAATGAGTAAATCCATACCCAAACAGCCTCTTCGTATGCAGTACCCTAAAGAATGTATTCTCTCTCCAATATATAGGTTAGTTCCCTGAAATTAAAGACAGATTTTTGTAGAAGATGGACTAAAGCATTATATTAGTATCTCCCTGCAAGCACCATCCACTTGATTTAGCTGTTCGATCTTAAAAGCAGAATCTTTGGTGGGAAGCACCCTCACCAGGCAGGGCAGATGCTGGCTGTGTGCATCCAGCTCAGGGTGCTTGTGAGCAGACTGGGCAGCTACTGCTCCGAAACCACCCAGGCGCGGCGGGGAAGAGTGAGTCTCCCAGGAGTTGTAGGTGTTATTGTTCAACATGTGCTTTTCTTAAACCCCAGTCTGTGTAGGAACTTGAGGAAGGGGGTCTGTGGAGTCAGGAAAGCCTGGAAGCGTTGGAGCTGATGATGTGACCCTATAGCACTGCTCTCCGTTCTAACACGCTTCACAGGCTGTGAACAAGCAGCATCAAAGTCTTTGGTTTGCTGCTGAAATGCAACTTGGGGCTTTCTATGTCTGTATTGACTTAGAATAGAAGATAAATGCATGAGCGGTGTCCAGCTGAGGTTGCAGGGGACTCTTGAAATGGGCTGAGGAAATTCCTCTGGCCACACCTGCAGGTCTCCCCATCGGCTGCTCGCAGGAGACACGTCCTCCCACGGATCGCTCGCATGTTCATTATTGTACTTGAGATAGCCACTAAAATCCTTTTTAAAAGGAAAACAAACCGAAACAATCAAGTTACCATGGGGGAGAAGACAGGAGCAGGCCCCGTGGCACGGCGTTGGCTTGCTGAAGGCTGGAGGTGAGCAGAGCTGGATGGGAGCAAGTTGTGTCCGGGGGGAATCGTTTGGAGGTGAAGGATTTGGACTCCCCATGTTGGAAATTTTGCCTTTTCCTTCCCTTCTTCTAGCTTTTCCTATCCATTATGAAGGAGGAGGGGAGTGAACCTGTAGGCGTGTGTCCAAAGGCAGGATGTGTGTGCTGTACACGCTGCTCCGGAGGAGACTCGGGCTGTGTTTAGGCTCCTTATTGCGACTGAGCGGAGCGACCTGGCCCGCGCCGAGCTCCTCGTGCCTGCGGGTTTGCAGGCTCTGAGCTGCCTGGTGTCCATCTGCCTGCGTGGCACGGCTGGCTGTGGGTGGTACCTCTGCCAGCAAACAAAGGTGTTGCTTGGGGGGAGGCTGATACTCTCTCACCCACAGCGGTCTGCGACACTACTTCTGCATCGCTACACTTGCATCTTTTCATTTAGTTATTTTAGTGATCGTTAAGTGTCTTAGGAGTTTTTCCTCAATAGGTGGAGCCTGAGGAGATGGTAGTCAAAAATATTCACACGTTGTTCAGGTTCTACCTACAAATATGGACTGGACGTGTTAACACTTGACAAAAACCAACCCCCCTGTTAAGCCTGTGTTTAAATTAGTGTTCCATGTGCTGTGTCACCCATTAAGGGACAGAATTCCCTCTGATTTTTTTTTTTAGTAGGAATTTAATAGAATAGAATTCAGTGGAAACTTTTTCGGAAGGGTACTGACTTGTATAATCCCAAATGGAAAATAGGCTGTAACCACTGTTGTTCTCTAATCATAATTTGAAAAAAAGACTTACATCGACTAAGTAAATGTGATCTGAGTCAGAAAATGATTCTGAAAGACTGTTTTAGCTTAGCTTTGACCAAATTAATGTCAGTCTGGTTAGTGGCTTGATAATAAACATGCTTCTGCTTTCTGAAGCCACTACTGTATAATCTGATTACAGCTGATGTGGCTGGCAGCGAGCCAGCCCCGCTTGCAGCAGCCTCCTTCCCCGCTGGAATGTTCCAATAAAAAACACCAAATTTGCTTTGAAAGCGATCGGCCGAGGCTGGCACGTTAGTCACACGGTACGGCAGCAGCGTGGGATCACGGGGGGAAAAAAAAAACCAAACAGTGAGCACAGGGAGGTTCCTTGCAAGGTTTTATCAGATATCAATTAAAGCGCTGCTTCTGTTCGCTTCCCCATCAGCCACCCCGGTGTGCGTGCCTGACACTTGTCAGAATTGGAAGCTTTGCCCCCAACCGCTGCTGTTAATGGAACTTTTTTCCTCTATCAAGTTGAGCTGCTTGATACAACTGATTTGCAGTTCTGCTGGTGGCCTTTTTGACAACACGCTGTCCTACTGGAGCAGTAAGGGCTGCAGCAGAGGGTGGAGACCAGGCAGGGGAGAACCTGCAGGGAAGAAGAGCTGCTGTGGTTTCCTGGGCAAGTCAAATGCACAGGATCATCTATCTCTTCCAGATAAGAATGATTTTATTTCTTGGCAGCTGGAGTGCTGTTAGTGCCTTAACATCTTCAAAGACTATAAAAATGAAGACTTGTTACCATTATCTCAATGACTTTGTCCAAGAGGTTGCTCCCTGGATGCTATATATACACATACAGGGTCTGTTTCTTATATTTCCAGAGTTGCTGGCATGAAGGCTCATGGAGGAAATCAGAAACAAGGTCTTCTGAAGTGGAAAAAAATTACTTGTAGAAATACCTTCACCTGAAGGTAGCCAGGGATGAGTAAAGGAGTTTAAAAGAAAAAGAAGTATCAGTGAAGTCTTTCCAAATTGCTAGTAAAATCAGCAAGGTGTTTTGGTGCTTTTGTGACCATGAGCTTTTCTTCCACTGATGTTTTCTCCAACCCTTGAGGTGTGGGATTGGCCAAGCTTGTGGGCAGTGAAATATCTTGAGGCATGTCCTGAGAGCCAGATCAAGACTTCAGGAAGGGTAGCTTGTGTGCTTTGGTGGTTTTTTAACAGGGGTTTGGATGATATGGCCACAGATGCTTGCTGTTGGTCCAGGCTCTAAATTCTTTGAAGCTGGTTATCTAAGTCTTAACCACAAAGCAAGCAGGCCTTTGAAGGATAGCGGTGATGGTCAAGGCTGGCTCTGCAGAAGCGCTTGTAGGATTAGAGGTGGGCTGTATTTGGCCATTGGCTTTGAAGTCTGCTTAGATACCAGTAACAAATAAGTTCTTGTTCCTGCTATGAGGAGGCGATGCCTGCCGTGGGCATTGCAGCAGGACACGTACGCTGGGTTTAGTAGCATGGGGTGGCTTCATGGCGGGTGAGTTGGTGGCATGGGGAAGGTGCACGATGAAACCACATGGTCATCAAAACCTGGTACAATATTGGGGGGTTGTGCTTGTGTGTGCCCGCAACCTCTGCCACAAAAGCAGGAAGGCGGTGGGGCTGGCAATGGGCATCCCTCAGGTCTCTGAAGCTTTTGGATCAAAGCGGAGACGCCTTTGGGCTCCAAAAGAGCCCGTTGCTCTCCACCATTTATTTGTCCTGCATGTTGTAGAAGTGGCAACTCAATCAACCCATACACTTGTTCGTTTGTATGTCTTTATAATAAATTATAGTGTCAGCTAATAGAAAACAGAACCGTGCAATGTTTGCTTACAGTCACTACACTAAAACAGATTAATTTTTTTTTATATTCCAGCTGAAGAGAATTAGACATAGATGATTGACATACAAAATAGGGGAAGATTGGTATGAAAAAGAATCATGTTGACTTTTTAAAGAACTCACTCTAAAATTGCATTTAATGTTGTTTAATGGATTGCTAAGAAAAGCACCTGAAACAATAATTTCTCATAAACTGCGGATCATTACTGGGTTTTTAATAATGGGGGCAGAACAGGAAGCTGAAGGCATTTCAGGAAAGAGAAACCAACTGGTAAATGGGATATAAAATAAGGTACCTTATTTCCTACCAAAATCCATCTCTAAATTTTCCAGATGTTTTCAGCGTTTATAAAGTGCTGCAGATACCGAAATCTAGGGAGTGGGCTGGCGTTCTGATAAGTCGAAACAAAAGGAGTCTTTCTGCAGCTTCAGAGAGGCGTTTTAAGTTTCGATGTGTATAATACAGAAATACTGCCTGCACCAAAGGGGGCTGGATTGTGGATGTATTAACTATTTCTTTGCCAAGATGAGGAAATCTGCCACAAAATTAGCGGACGGTGTCTGCTTTGCCATTCGCTTCTCCACTTCCCGTGGGTCATGAGAAGTAATACCAACGCCTGTCCCAGGTTTTCAATTTGCAAAGCAATTTGTTCCAGGTTTCCAATACCGGATTGCTGAATGGAGGAGACACACGAGACCCTTGAAAAATATGGACTTTGGGGTAGTTTGCGTTTGTTTTGCAAGAGAACGTGTACTGTTTCAGTAAATTCTTTCAGCAGAAATGTTTGCTTACCAAAGAGAAAAATGGGACATGAAAAATTTTCCCACTTCATTGTCTTGCTTTTTCTTCACATGTTTCTGCAAAGGTTTTACAGACTTTAACTGGAACCTTTATTGGGACCTTAAATCGCTGAGTTTCATTGGGTTTCTTCTCTTTTGTTGTTTGGGGATGGGGGTGGTTTTTTGTTTTTATAAATATGTGTCTCTGCCAAAACAGACGAAGAGTTTCAAGGTTAATAAAGGCAGAGGAGATGCAGGGTCTTCCAGAGCCGTGAATGTTTTTAGTTTATTTGTTGCTATTGAATGTGAACTTACTTATCAATAAAACTGGAAAGGAAATGCTGCTATTTTCCTACAAAGTTGTGCCAGGAAATGAGTTTGCTGTGATTCGGTTTCAACTTGGAAGCGGTGGCTGGAGCTTTTATTGAAAGATCTCAATTATTACAGCCATGATCATCCTGCATGTGGCTCCAGACGGGGCATCTGAGACCCTGGGGGTTGCTTGGAGGTGGGACTCAAAGTCCAAACGTGTGCAGTGGTTCTGCTCATCATCTGTGCCTTTGGGTCTCATATCAGCCTGTGTGTTTCTGCTCTGCTTTTGCCTAGAGGAAGTGCTGGGGCTCATTTATTGCTCATGGGGTTTTATGGTGTGGACGACTATAGGAAAAGACAGGAACTGCCATATCTACTGAGGCTATAACTCTTTTTTCTAGGTGTGATATGTAAAGGTATGTGTATGCAGGTGGGTGGGCACCACTTCTGCGTGCAAGTGTCTGTACAACAGGTCTACACTACCCAAAACCATGAGAAGTTCAGCATGTGGTGAGACTGCTCCTTGTCTGGGCAGGGCTGTGCCTCCATCGTCATTACGGTGTGCCTAATGGGTTGAGAACCCGGGTTTAAACAGTTACGTGGAAATCTTAATCCTGGGGACTAAACTGTTGCAACTGACTGGAATCAAGCGTATAACTTCTTGCAACAAAATACAGGCACGTGTGTGGCATGTTTGTATGTGTAACTTTTCTTTTTAAATAAAAGCAGTGGTTTTTCTGGTTTTCTTTAATTTCCTCCCCAGCACGCCAGGTCTCTGCAGCACTCCTGCCTGCACCTCAGCTGTGCTGGATCCATACGAGGGATGGTGGAGGAGGAATCAGCACTTTTTCTGTGACACTAGCACTGAAGGACACACAGTGCGAATGGAGATACAGCCTCCTGTTGCTTTTGTAGAATACGTGTGGCAGCTGCAAAGCCAGAGGATTTCCAGATCAAACAGGGGGTGTGAGTGTCCTTGGTCAGGACACCAGTGCCCCGCCCTGCTCCCTCCATCTCCTTGTGCTTGCAAAATGCAGAATTCTTGAATGTAGGCTGGATGCGATGGAAACAGCTGCTTCAGCTCCTGGTCCTGGCCCATAGCCTCTCTTTTCTCCAGGCTGCTCAGCCTCTCCTTGTGTTCCAGTGTAATGATGTTACAGGCAGAGTTTCTCTGCTGCCTGACCGTGTGTATGGGGAGGGATTTCTCTGCATAGGTACCGTGCGAAAACAAAGTGCTTGGCCCTGGCCATCCTCCTGCGCCACCCCTGGGCGATTCAGCTCTTATTTGCAAATACTTGGCTGTAATGTCTTGAGAAGTCACGGGAAATCAGTTAACGTTATCTACCCCGTTTTCACGGTCTCTGACGCCAGGGAAGGGGAGACCTCCTTGCTGCAGTTAATTTCTAGGGTGAAACCATCCTTTCTCCTCTGCTTAAAATTTTCCAGTGGGTAGATGAATGCGGTGGCATCTGCAGCTCTTCGCTTCTTGGGGAAGACTCCCTGGGGGAGGCACAGCAGATGGCCCCAGGACCTGCCACAATAACTGCATCAGAAACCATGGCCAAACGAAGCTGCTGGAAAAGCTCTTCCCTACAACAAGAGTCCCAAGGCACTGGTATTTTCCTCTATAAATAATACGCTCTCATTTGGTCCTAATGAGAATTTGGTTTTGCGTGTCTTGAAAATAGAAGAGGAAGGGCTGCTCCCCCTCTTTGCTCCAGTCACGTACGAAACAAGGAGCTGTAACACTTTTGGGGCAAAGAGCGTGTCTTCCTTCTGGGTTCCTACAGCACCATGTGTCCTGATGCTCTGAGCTGTGGCTGTTGCTCTTAGGATGCACCTACCAAAAAACCCAAAAAATGTCCTTGTGACCTGGAGCTAAAAGATTTTGCAATTTTATGCCTCTTTCTCCCATTGAAGGGGGCCGTGAACATCCCTGTTCACTGATGCCTGTTGCCATACATTAGTTGCCCATCAGTGCACGGGGTGTTGAGCTGTGCTGGTGGTATTGACTGGAGGTTTTCCACTGGTACGATTTTTTTTTTTTCCTCCCCTTTTTTTAAGCCAGCTGTTGCTGGGGGGGGCTTTGCGTGCATGTCTGCATGTTTTGGAATTGCAGAGGATTTGGGGTTATGGTTTTTTTTTAGCAGACTCGTAAAATTCTACCAGGGTCTTTAACGTGGTGTGTACTTCTAGCACTGCTGCTCTGCAGCTGTATGGTTATTGAAATGTTTTATTATTTCAATAACATTTTGAAAGGGCTGTTTCCCTCCCAGCTTGAGAGAAGATTATTGAATCCCTTTTCTGTTGTCTCGTGGCCATGGGACTAGAACTGAAATACTTGGACTTGATCTGAAAAGGGTTTATTATCAGTGCTCATGCCTAGTGGCCTGGCAGAGGACAGGACATGTCTCTCTTAGCAGATATCCTTTGCCAAGACCAGATTTATGAGTATATTTTGCTTAATGTGAGATGCTGCTTCTGAATATAAAGGCTTTTCTCCAAGAAATCTTAAGGTATTTCTGCTGTCTGGTTCCGTGCTGATGTGCACTCTAGCAAGGAGCAGCAGGTAATGTATTTATACTACAAAAGATCTGTTTAATAGTTTTTCCTAGAGATATCTTGGCTTATGCAATTATAAATTGGAGTTGAATTCATCCCAGCTGATAAAAAAGGCACTGAGCTTCTTTGCTCCATATTGATGATGGCAGTAGGCACAAAAACCTCTTTTATTTTCATGGTCAGCCCCTCGTGCTAGTAGCCTTGGTGTGCCCGTCCTGGCACGGCTTTCCAGGCTCCTTGTTCCCAGCCTGGACAACCTCAGAGCACTCAGATGGTGTCACTTGGGGTTTTCTGAGTCGTCATGATGTTGGTTGGGCTCTGCCTGTGTTGTGCAAGGAGAGTTTCACTTTGAAGTCACTCCTGGCATATGTTCTGTTGAGCAAGCCTGTAGCAGGACCTTGTTTTGTTGTCCTTCTGTGTTGGATTAGTTCACTCCTGGCGTGGTGTGTCAGAGTGGTGGTTGACAGTTGACATTAAGACCAGGTTTTCCTGCGTGCAGCGTTCCCTGTTCGGATGGGAATGGGCAACTATGATGCGAAAGCAAGAGGGGTTTTCAGTGGTTTATGGGGTTTTTTGTTCTTTCCTGTGAAAGGAGGAATTCCCGTGCGTGTAAGAGCAGCATATACTCTGGAGATTAGCTTGAAAAGTGCTAAAGCTGGATGTTCTCCTTAAATGTGTTTCCAAAGGCAACATATCGCACTGGTTCAATACTTAGTGGTAAGGAGTAACAGGGCTGAGCCAGTGGCCAGACCAAACCAGGTTCAGAGTCTCCAAGCCTGCAGCCCAGACCTAGGCCCTTCAGGTCTGTCCTCAGGACTGGTAGTACTGCCTTGGTGGTTCTTGAAGCGTGCTGAAAGAAACCAGAAGATAAATGCGTTTGAGTTTTGTGCTCTTTGTGGCTGGAAATGAATTAATTAGCTGAAAACAATAATGAAGAGGTGACTCCACTGCACTGGTCTCCAGCGAGGCAAGCAGGGTGGGCTGTGCTGGTGAGTTTTGCTGGGGGGGACAGCTGTGAAGCTGGCCAGGACGGGAAGGCAAGGACAGGCTGTGCTTCAGAAGGATGTAAGGGTGGAGAGTGATGTTGAAGTGTAAGTTAACTTAAGCATAAAACCTCAGGAAAGGAGGGGGACACTATTTACAAAATCTTGCTGCATGGGAAGTGTCCAAATGAGGATGCTGGAGGTGGTGTGAGCCTCAGAGCTGCCTCAGTGTCCAGCCAGGAGCCAGTCGGTACTTCGGCTCCTGTCCAGCTTTGGTGCTGGGAGAGGAGTGCTTCCTTTTGCAAGGCTTGGTTGCATGGTGAGCACGTGTATGAGTTAATATCTCTTGATATTGTTAATATGACCATTTTTTATTACTATTTATTATTAAGCAGTTGTCACTTGCTCATGCCCCCACTCTTTAGCAAGAACTGGACCCTCTTTCATACTCAGCGTCCTGTGCCACTGAGGAACCCGGCTACACTGCAAGTCAAGGCTGCCATCTACTCAGCATCGCTTGTGGCTGCCTTTGCACTGAGCCTTTCCTAAACTACACCCAGATAAACCCAGACTATAGGCAGGGCTGCACAACAGCATCAAAACCCGCAGCTGTACAATTACAGAGAGTGGCTCATGGGCTAAATTGTCTGAGATTGTTCTTATTGTTTAGCAGCAGACTACAGCTTCATTTTCTGAAATAGATTCCAAGATGGATGATTAAAGAAAGGGATGGTTTTAAAAGCATAGGTGTTACTTCTCTCAAATAAAGGGGGAAAAAAAGAGGAGGGAGGAGAGAATGGGGTGAAACAACCCTTGTCAGGTCAATAGCTGGGAAAGCACAGGGGAATGTGAGGCTCAAGACCTGCTTAGGCTGACTTTAGATCTTCCCTTGCTTGACTTCTTCCCTTGCCCTGCCATCCCCAGCAACAGAGGCAAAAATAAGATACCCAAGGTGTGGACCTGATGACAGAATACAGGTCCTTTTGTTTGGTGTTCTGGCAGAGAGCCAAAGGAATAATGAAATAAGTTCCTATAGACACAATGAAAAATGACTTGATTGCCAAGAAAGTGTCATCCTAATGAACTCAGATAGTCTGCTCGTTGGAGACACCAGAGAATGGAAATGGGCTTGCATCGCTTTATTATATTCAAAAATAGACTTTAACTAGAACATTCTGTATTCTTTCCTGTTTGAGTAAAAACAGGGGCTGATAGAAGTTGAAAGCAGCAGATAAGCTGATGTGGAGACACATATGGCTTGAAGCTAGTGTTTAAAAAGCAAAGAAACTGTAATCAGTTGAAGGTAAAAAGAAAAACATTCATAGTAGAGAGTCCTGTTCTCAAGGCATGGCTGCACGTTGGTATGAAGACAAGTTTTGATTAACTCCAGATAAATTCTTTTTTTTAATGTGCACCTCATGCAGAATGGTTGTTTGTCACTGTCCATCTTCGTTACTAGGGAGGAAAAAATGTGGAAGCATGTTGCTGCTCAAGCATTTGGGGCCTTAATGCTAGAAATCAGTTCAATGTGGTCATCTTATGAAAATGCTCTTAACGGCCCATGTGCTGCTCTGATTTTTAGTTGAAAAGGATAAATTTCCTTCGTAATCAGTACTGTAAGATGGGATACAGAAAATTCCATTTTCTCTCTGAAGACTGCTTTCTCTAGGGATGTTCAACGGATCTGGGAAATGTTGCTGGTAAAGTAACTTAGATTTTCTGGAGGAGGGAAAACCTGTGGTGATGGGAAAGCAACCCATCCCGTCTGGCTTGATGCATGGGCAAGCACGAGGACCTGGCTGGATCTCTGCTGGTAGGATGCTGAATCGTGGTCACTTGTGCCTTATATCTCTGTGGGACAGCTGGAATATTGTTGGTATTTGCTGGGATCTTCCACATCCACATAATGAGGTCACTAGAGCAGGATGTCTGTATAAAAATATTCTCTGTTGGATACTTTCTATTTTGAAAGAAAAGATAGAAAACCATTTTTTGTAAACTCAAAACATTTTCAACTTTAATACTGTTTTCGATTGGAGGATCTAAATGGTTGTGTTGAATTCTTGGCTATTTAAAGTAAAAAAATTCCCTGGAAAACACCTTCACTTTCAAGACCCCATGACTGAGCCTTGATACTTCCAACAAGTCTATGGTTGTCTGGTCTCAGTTTCCTACGGTAGAAGTGCAACATAAACCAATGTTCGCCTTTTATAGCTGCTCTGAATTTCAGAAGCAGCATCGTGACGCTGGGACATCAGCAGAAGGATATGAAATTGTTTCATGTAGACAGGAATGAAATATAAAAAGACTACATGTTTCTATCATAAGCTATTGCCCTTAGTTTTCAGCAATCAGATTAGAGTATAAAAAAACAAAGTTAGTTGCAGAAAATTGAACCCAAAGGAAAAATTTGCTTGCTCTCAAGATTTTTTTGTATCTAGAATTTAATTGATGGGGAATATAAAAGTGATTCCTAAAGTTAGCCCACAAGAGAGCACAAACATGGGTGAGCTCAGCAGTACGAGCACTCCAGCTGGTCCCCAGGATGAGTGTTACCTTTTGAACTGGAAACCAGAAAACTTGACATGATTCCTGGCCATAGCTGCTATTATTGGGTAAACTGCTTAAATGTTGAGGAGTTGTT
Organism: Bucorvus abyssinicus; assembly: GCA_009769605.1. NCBI lineage: Eukaryota > Metazoa > Chordata > Aves > Bucerotiformes > Bucorvidae > Bucorvus > Bucorvus abyssinicus. The sequence continues at coordinate 4,994,462 of CM020041.1, read as the reverse complement.
CCTCGTCTGTAAAATATGAGTAACAATGTTGTATAAATGTTCTTTGATCTCTCCCCATGAAAAGCTCTATGGAAATTCCATGAATTCAGTATTAAATGCTGGATTTAACCTTTGAAAATGGAGACTTAAGTTATTTATGAATATTTCTTTAAGTACAAGATTCATTTGGCACACTTAATGCTTTTTACTGTAGTCAAATACAAGTGGCTAACACTAAAATAAGTTCTAATGTAGCAGCGATTAAACAACAATTTAATGTCTGCATCTACAGTATGTTCAGAGGCAGATTCAGAATGCCCCAGTGCAATGAATAATGCAGTGATACGGACTTTGAATTCTCTGAGGGAACTCTGAGGCAAGAAACGTGGCTGTGACTGTATAAAACTGGAAGAGATAGTTGTCACAACATGTGGAAGGAGTTGAAATGGTCCTTCTCCAAGTCAAACGGGGAATTGACTGGTTATTGCTGGTTTAACAGACATAAAATAGAAGTCAAAGGGACCACAGTTCAGGCTTTGCCACCTTAACTTGTCTCATTTGAACTTACGTGCAGTGGTTTCTGGATTCCCTGTCATCCATCTTCTCCTTAAGATCTGCAGGCTGAAGTTAACAGCTTTCATCATAATGGCGATGCAAATACCATTTAGCTATTTAAAATGCTCAGTAGGGAAATGCTCGAGAATGATGCCTTGAGCTCCAGGCTATTCATCCAGTTTGATGAAATCTCACTTTTTCCTTGCGGCTGCATTTACACAGATATGCCGTGAAGCTTTGAGCTCTCTGTCCAGTTTCGAGCATGATTAATTTTTATCCACCCCAGACAGCTGCTTGTGCATTAAGCCCTGCCAGCCAGCAGATAATTTTTCTAGCATTCAGACCAATTTACGATCTAGCCGATGTGCTCGTTGTTTCACTAAAACTGGCCAGTCAGTGCTGTCTCCACCACAGAGCAGGAAATTCATCTTTGCAGATATTTGAGTCCATCAGCTTTCCCACCTGCTGCATGCAACTGCGGAGGAATTCAGCAAACTTTCTGTAAGAGCTATGTCCTCAAATTGTATTCACGATGGCCCCCAGTAGTCTTCTCCTCCCTTTCCTGGACTGTGTCCCTGAGAGCATCATCTCTTTTCCCTCCCAGCTGGGTGCAACCAGAACACCGGTGGAGAAGGTTTGGCTGTGTCATTTGTACAACCCAGGAGGAAGTATCTGAGGTTGCTGAGACTCATGAGTAGACAGTAAATACATGACTGGGGTGATCTGAAGATACATCTTGAATCTTGTACCGTTGGCTTTAATAGCTTGGGGCTATTGCAGATATGAAAGTCTTGGAGGGTACCAGCTTAGCTCCTTGGTTATGTCCCTGGTTTAAAATGAGGGCATGGATGCAATTAGGCTGAAGCTTCAGCAGCATTGAGAGAGAAATCACAAAGGAGGCATTAGCCAAGATGTGCCCTTTGACCTGTGTGTTCATACAGATGCTTTACAAAAAGCTGCCTCCAAAGCTCGTGTGTTGATTGCATGGCGCTGTTGCGATTGTCCCTCATAAGAGGTAAAAAAGCAAGTAGGAACTGGAAAGGAAATTCAGTTCAAATTTCCCTGAATGCAGAGTGCAGCGAGACTGGCAGAAAACCATGCCTGTGCCTAAGCCCCATTTAGGTAAAACCTCCCATTTGCCCAATGAAGGTGAAACCGAGCGCCGTCGCAGCCCAGCGGGGTCGAGAGGTGCTGCTCCGCCAAAGCCTCGCTGGGACTCTCTCGTTCCCTGTTCCCAGCATCTACCTGGGTCCTTGCGCTAGGACTTCACCTTGAATCTCTGATACACAGCTTGAGCTAATGTGAATTTTATGATGACTCTTTGCTCAAAAGGAAAGCTTGTAAATTCAAGTTATTCACGACTAGGAAAAGGCAGGTTGGTTTTTTTTGAGTTTTTGAGGGTCGTGGAGACAGAACTATCATGTGGAAATATTCACCGCAGATAATAGGATGCATCAAAAAGATGCAGGGAGATAAATTTAAAGCAATCTGAAATTAATTCGGAGATCCCACTTAAGTGACTGGTGTCTTGCTGAAATGCCAACATCTTTCTTCTTTCCAGTTTTGTTTTCTCTCTGAGCCATATCTATTGCCTTTGAAGTAGTTACAGCTGAGGCCAAAATTTGTGAATGCTGGGAAACCAGCAGTTCTGAGCAAGGAAAAACCTTTGTAGTCTGTTCACAGAGCAAGAGACTAGGCAAAGATTATTTTTTTATTAATATTTTATTTCTAAGCCTCCAGTATTTGGCCCTCAGCTTCAGCCTAGTCGCATTGAAACGAACGGTGCAACCTTAAACGTCAGTCAGCTGCCAAGTGAGGAGCTTCCTGGTCAAGGAGACCTGATGAGGAGAGCGTTTCCTTCCACAGTCCTGTATTGCCACATGGTTTGGGTTAAGGATAACAAATCATGGGCTGAAATTTGACTGGCTTCCAGACACAACGTGTTGCCTCTTCTGGGCAGTTGCATCGGTTGATTGGGACGGTGGATAATGTCAGGACTGTACGCAGTGCTTCTACTGACTGACTTGGAGTTTGAAAATTAGGAATCGTGAGCGTTAAAGCTAAGCAATAAAAGAGATGCTCTTTGTGATTGCCATTTGCGTGTTGTAGCTGCTTGATGTTTCGGTTCTCAGCCTCATGTCCATAACTGCTAACCTGGAAATGCCTTTGGATGTGATGGATACAATTCCTTTTACTGTATGATTTCCAGTCTGTGGCATGGTAAGAATGAGCAAGTATTATGAGATGTGATGAAAAATAAAGCTAAAGCCAATGTTGAATCTCGTACTTAAGATGCTCACTCTGCTAGGCAGCAGAAATCAGAATTGTGTAGCACAGATCCTGCCATGACAGTGCTGCTGCTGCAAGTGGAAGCTGACACTAATGCCACTTCTTCCAGGAATTTAAAGATCTTTACGTTTTCCCTTGATACTCTGTTCCTTTCAATTAATTTCAAAAGAAAAAACTACAGAAATTCAAATACAAAACAGCCTGGATGTCATCTGGAATTTATTTGACCTCTTACGTTGGCTCTGAAAGAAATCATAAACAAATAAACAAAACTTCTTTCCAAAGATTAAAAAAGACACTTCATTTAATAACTAGATTAAAAAACAATTTGAAACTTTGTGGGGGAGGTTGCGTGTGGTACAAGAAGGGAAGGAGCACATGTCATTTTAATGACGAGTGGCGATGCTGCCAGTTCATTTGGTACGGACCCCTTGTCAGGGACGTGTAGAAATTCCCGTCGTGCTGAGCACCCCACAGCGACCTGTGCTTAGTCAAGTTGGGATCTTTATATGGAAGGCTTGGATGTTTGAGGGGAAAAAAAGTAGTTTTCTTTTGGAGGGGATGAAATTTTAAGGCCAGTATTTGGAAAGAGCATCTTTCCTTACCAGGCAGCCCCAGTACTTCCCAGTTACTTCAATGCTATGTGATGACCACCAGTCTTTTTTGGGCAAATTAATAATTACCTTTCTCCACCTTGAAAAAGCTGACTTTTATTTAGGACCAAATGCGTGATTTGGGGCACAGAGGGATCCCTGCCATTTTTAGCAGAACATAGTCCCAGCTCTCTCCCTGTCTCCCTCCCTCCCTCCCATGAGGCGCCACTGTAGATCTCTTGGATAAAATGTGTTCCTAGACATAAAACCAGAAAAATATTTGTTTATTCTGCCGCAGACAGCTGTTTAGGATGCTGTGGAAGTCTAAGTCTTATAGCAGTTTTGCAGATGTTGTTTGTATGTGAGTTTTTCTTGGAAACCATCCTTATTAGGAGGCACAGAGGGTTTCTGTGCATCCCTGCGTGAAGAGAGTCAGACTTTTTTCCTATAGCACCTTTGTCAAAGGAGTTTGAAGGAGGGAGGGGCAGAGGAGCATTGCCAATGTTTGGTCAAAATGATGACCTGTTCAGCCTTGAGCTACCAAAAAGTTTTTTCCGGGCATGAACTGGGATGCTCGGTGTGTCCAAAGTTCCACTGGGCTGAAAAAATCTTACCTCCCTGTAGAGCAAGCGTAGAGTGACCTCTATGGAAGTGGTGGACCATGTCTAGAAACAGGTGTTTGTTTTTCTGCAGAGAAACTGCTTTGGGTGATCTGTGCTTCCAGACTGGTTAAAAATTGCTGGTTTATTGGGATTAATCTGCAAATCTCAGGCAGATGGTGAGAAAAGAGGCTCCCTGGGGTTGGTGGCTTAGGGCAGAGCAGGTTTCCCTCCGGAGGTGGAGATATACGTGCACTTGCATTCGAATACTTACATATTTCTCTTAAGATAATTCAGCCGACAAAACATAGCTAGCCAAGGGTGATAGAAATTGAGGAATGTGGACTCTTTCTTGGCAGCTCGAATCTGGCTTGGAAGCATTTCGGGGAAGGATTAAATCTTGCTGCTCGGTGGCTCAGGCTGGGGGTAATTGGCAGAAGTTGGGGGTGGCTGAACTGGGAATTTGAGCAGCACAGTGGAGAGTCTGGGGCTGCTCTAAATGAGGATGCAAATGAAAAATACATCAAACATCTTTTATCCTAAGCATTTCCAAGTGGGCTGTGGTGTTTTCAGGTGCTTTGAGCCCGTGGAGTGGGGAGAGATGCTTGTTTGATCCTGTTGTGTTTGCTTTGGGGGGACTCAAATACCTGAAGTCCCACGACGAAAAACTGACTTTTGTGCCCTGACGTTGTTTGCTTTGTGAAATTATCCGCTTTGTCGTTAGTTTGCCTGTTTTTGTGCAATATGTGCATTATATGCCGATTAATATGGATAAAGCGGTGTCAAACAGCTTACATTTAAGAAAAGATAATAGTTCTCTTGGCAGTTCCAATATCCTTTGTTCCTCATGTGCTGAATTAACTTCTTGTGCCGCTCTTGCTCCGAGCACACGGTGACAGTGTCCGAGGGACTCGCTGAAAGGGCTCTGCTTTTTCAGAGAACAAGGTGGCAGATTCCTCTGTTTTGCCAAGCGCCTGTCTGAGGTGTAAGCGCTCGGCACAGCTTCCAGAACAAGAGAGCAGACTGGAAACAAGAAGTAAAGTTAAAGGGTTTGTGGAACGAAGCTACCACAAACAAAACAAAGCTGGCCTTGGCCTCGTGTTTGGGTGTCTCTGGTTTGCCGGATGGACGGTGCCAGGAGGCTCAGCGCTGGGACGTGGGGTGGATCCAGAGTGGTGGCTCAGGGCTCGTGTCCTCCTTGCCATGCTGCTGATAACAGGGTTTAAACCTAAAGACAGGGTGCAATCACCCAGGCTACAAACTTGGATTTCATCCGCTGTCAACGAGACCTAAAACCAGAGATGGTGCTGCTCCGTTCTGCACTCAGCGTGGGTGTTCATTGCCCTCTTCAACCGCTGGCCAGGAGCTGCTGCCGGTGGTACAGCAGCGCTGCAAGAATAAAGTGTTTCTCAGCCAATTCTCAGCTTGTCGCAGCGGTTCTGCTTAAACATCCGTTGCAACAGATGCAGGTTGGCTCGTTGGGTTTGAGCGAACCCTTCAGGTGTTGTGCAGGTTGGTTCGGTGGTGCTATGTGCTGCAGCTCATCGTGGCCCTACGAAGTGCAACTTCCCCGATGCTGTTTGTGCAGTTGAGTGGAAATGGAAAAGCAGGGCTGGTTTTGCAGTTGCTCAAAATTGAGAATTCTGTGGAGGTAGAAATGCTTGTAATTTCCGTAGTGTTGGCCAGGGGAGCAAACTCCCACAGCATCCCCGTAAGCTGCTTCTCTCTCTCCTGGGCTCCATTACCACCGCTTCTAACCAGCAGAAGAACGAGCAGATGCTTTAGACTTTGAGGTTTTCAGTGCCTTAAGTGAGGGCACTGACATACGACCTGGGCCACGTCTGTGGTGGAGCCCGTCAGGCGGGACCCGGGGAGGTGGTGATGCAGGAGCGGTGCTGGGGAAGGTTCTGCTCAGTATATGTGCACGGAGGTTTTGGGCTGAACCCATCCGTTATTCTTGTGTTTATTTCTCATTCCATCAACTTAAGTTGTGTTTCTGGCAACTGTTTGTTTCCTTTGGGCAGTTATGGTTATATTAGTGTAAATATTTTCTAGTGATTGTCAAGTGTCCAGTTTACTTTAGTTTCTTGCAATTTCCTGCTGTAGTTAAAAAAAACAATAAAATGGCAGAAAATTGCCCTTCCTGTAGGCATGAAACTGTGCTTTTTCAGGCAAAACTCATACCTCTGAAACTTCAAAAGTGCTTCCTCGTGATTTGAGAACTGAAAAAAACGAGGTGGCATCTAATGTAGTGAATTTTCCTCCATGGTTGTAAAATGATCCAATAAAACCCAAGTGAGTCACTGCTGCCGGAGTTAAGTGGCCATGGGAAATTTATAGTCATACCATCGTTCCTGTTTATCCTCTTTATCCCATCCGTTTCCTATTCAAACTCATTTTTGTTGCCGTGTCTATCGAATAGCAGCATCTCTGGAATGGGAGGCTTGTCCGTGTGTGCTTTGTACAACGTATAAAAGTCTCCTGGTTGCTGTAACAGTAATAGCACAATAAATGCTCAGAGTCGAACTGTGCTGAAGATCTATAATCTGGGACTTAATATTTTGGTTGGTTTTTTTCATTGTAAAGGTACTCTGTTTCCTAAATGCTTTCTCCAGTTCCATTCAGATCCTGGGCAACTGGGCACGGGTATCAGAGCCGGCTTGTGCACTGGGCTGGCCCTGGGATGCCCTACTTCTGCAAAACTAATTTTTCTTGCAGCAATATGGGTGAGGGCTGGATCTTATTTATTCTACCAAAGTAATTTTTTCAATATGAGAACAATTAATAAATGATTAAAAGGAAAAAAATTCAGCATTTTTCCCCCCAACTCCTATAAATAAGGTAATTGCCTTCTCCAGGGGGAGCGGAGCTGGCAGAAGGTTTAGGGGAACTGTTGAACTGTGGTATTTGTTTGACATGTTTTAAACGGTTTACCAAGCAAAATCAGGCACAAAAGGAAAGGGGCTTGTCAATCAACCGGCTTGCCATGGGCTGTTAATGTCCCCCTGTCAATCAGAGCACTCGCAGCTTTCCTAGATGGCTGAGGAGCTGCTGGAGGGAGGTGGGGAGCAGCTGCGATAATTCGAGGTTTTTTTAGACTTTCTCATTTTATAACAAGTGACACATAGTTTCTTGGAGGATCTGATTTATTATTATATGGATTTAGGCAGAGTGTTTGTAAGATTTACTCTGCTTTATGGTATTACAGCAAATGTAAACACGTATAATTCAACAGTGCCAGGAGAAAATGAAGGTGGAAAATGGCCTTTGTCAGCTGCAGGAGGGGTTTAGAGAGGGCTGTGAAAAGATGAGAAGAGACAGAGTTGTGACTGATAGATTTTTTTTTTCTCATCTCCAAGAGGAAGACTATGGGTCCCGTTTAAGGAAAATAGAGGTGAAATGATGCGGAGGGTTAGGGGAGACTCTTGCTACATGGGATGGTGCCTGATGTTGGACTGGCCATGAGGAAGGTGCTGTGAGGGGTTCCCCTGCCTGAGACCTGGGGTGTGGGGAGCTGTCGGGGCTGACCCCTGCAGCAGCTGGCTCTGTCGCTCAGCTGGAACTTGTTTTAGCTCCAAATGCAAGCAAAAAGATAAGAAACAGAAACATCAGCAAGAGAGAGGTTTGACAGCCAAGTTGTGCAGAAACCAGATGTCATTCTTCATAGCTTTCTTTCACCCCGTAACACGGGTTATTGCACCTCTCTTCCTCTGGGTAAGGGAACATCTCCCTTCCAACCAAAAGTCTGGTTTAGGACAAATTCTAGCCACGGTTGCAACGGGCTTCTGGTTACGGGTGTGTTCAACCACTTGTGAGCGCGTGGCAGTGACGTACAAATGTGACTGGAGACTCCCACGAGGTTCCTCTGCAGGAGGAGATGCTGCCCGGGGACATGGGGCTCCCCAGCAGCATCCCCCAGGAGACGAGATTTTCTGCTCCTTAGTTCAGCAGAGTCATTGCTCTGTATCCTACTAACTGAGGGTCATTTTTTCAATGGCAGAGCACCGTGTGGTGTGGCATACCTGCGCTCTGCTGCACAGCAGCGATGTCCCAAGACACAGGCAGCCGGCAGCGGCATGTTTTGCAGGGGATGCGCAGCCGCGTACGGAGCCGGCTGAAGCGTAGTGCTGCCGTAATCTGGAGATGATGATGCTGTTGCAAAGCAAACTATAGTTTGGGGATTTACTCTGGCTTTGTGGTCTTCCTAATTCTCTGGAAAATGCAAAACCAGAAGTGATCTTTACTTAATTCTGAGACTCTAGAAAAATTTAGAGGGGAGTCAAAAATACCACGTTTTGGTTACTTTGCATGAGTTCTTAGTTTAGTGCTACAGACTGTATTTACTTTCTGTAATACCCGGTTGGATTTATAGGTATTTCTGCTCTTTGGTAAGATTTTTTAAGTGTTTTCTAAAGCCTGCAGTGAGTGGAAAACTTGGGTTCCGGCTTTACTTTCAGACTGGGCTTCCTTGCTCAGTACTCGCTATGCCTCAAAGCCCCATCCTGTAACACCAACGGGCTGCACGTTATTCAGCTGTGGAGCCACTAAACGCTGATTATGAATCTTGAGTGATAATCAAATGATGCCAACCCAATTCTTGGAGGAAGGAGTTGGGTGTGCTAAAAAAATTTCAGCTTTGGGGAGAAAAATTACCAGATGAAGCAGTGGTTTGAAAGTGTTATGGTCCTGCAGATCCCTACCAGCATGCTGCTATTTTTATCCCTGCTTTTATTATTCATTTCCATCTGTTACACTTTCATACATGGTTAACTGCCCATCCAAAGGCTTCATTTATCTCCATTTCAGAATTCAGTGGCAATGTATCTATACTCATGCAGGACTTTCAAGGTTTCTACTTAAATGGCTCTGAGATCCTCCAGTGAAATTACATCCAGTATATCAATAGTTTAACAGTGTATCCTGGAATCCAGAGAGCAAAATTGGAAGCAGGATTCAGCTTATTGTGTTGTGTCTCCAGATCCTGGTCTGATTTTAGTTAAATCTTGGCAAGATGTGGCAATAGGCATTGTATGTTCATCCATGAAAGATGAAGGCCAGCCCCGCTGGGCTGCTCTGGGGAGAGACCTGCCTTTTCTTACTGTCCTTCAAGTCCAAGGTAGACTTTGAGAGTCAGCAAAAGTCTTCGTGCGGTACCTGGAGCATACGATTGGGAAAACAGTGATCTGTGGACACAATGGCTCATAAAATGGTTTAATCGAGCCTCGAACTGCCGTACTGGTGAAGCGCAGTCTTAGGTGTTGATTCTGTTTTGCGAATCTTTCATCCCTTTTTGTGGTGAAAGGATGCGCCACGGCGCAAGCCCACAGGTCTGCAGCTTCAGTCCCCGTGATCCCACCACCGCACTTGTCCTTAATACCAAACCAAAGGAAAATCAGATGCTTTTTTTTGTTTCCCTTTTGTATTTCTCTGGCCTTGTTTCCTCCCTCCACCATATTTTGCATCGTTTTTCTCAAACTTGGACGCTTTAAAATGCAAGTGGAAACTGATGGTAGTATCCAAACTTAGTAACATATTGGATAGCTTTGCTCTGAATAATGGCCTCTTTCGTTTCATCTTATCTCAGTGTTTAAAGAACAATACCTCATCTCCGCTAAACCTTTGAACTGTTCCTGGGTATCATTTGGTGAGTTAAACCGGCAATCCCGCATTTGTTTAGCGGATCTCTAAAACGTGCAGATGGTAGGAACTCGAGTATCTGGAGTTAAAAGTTACACCTTTGGGATTGTCAGAAATAATTTATATTTCCTGTTTGATCTTTGAGATGCTTTTCACTATTAAAAAAAAATAAACTACTGTGCATCTCCCATGCTCCTGCCTTTCTATCCTATCAATCCTGCTTTTACTTTAAAGTGGGAAAGAACGCATTTAGCTGACATGTCAAAAGATTTATAGGCCTGTTGCTTTATAGAGCTGAAAGTGGTCTGAGTACCTCTGAAAGATGCGTTTGGCTGTTTGGTACCGAATTCAGCATCTGGAAGAAGCAGCTGAGTGAAGTTACTCACTTCATTACGGCTTTTTGAGCTGTTTGCAAGACTGGTGATCCTGACACAGCCAAATAAAACAGACTATTTATCAAAGAAGATGCGTCGAGTAAGCAAGTGGACGTGGTTAAACAAATCACAGTGGTAATTCATAAATTCAGTGTGCACTTGCAGAGCCCTGCAGTACACCTCGCCTCCTGGAGAGCTGTCGCCTGAGCCGCACGCTTGGAAGCAGTTTGGTATAACGCGTTGGCCCAGGAGAAGGCTTCGGTCTAAAATGTTGTTACCAAAACATCCCCTGGATTTGCAAGCAATATATCATCCCCTCTTTGCACTCGAATCAAAACAGCCATTGCCCCGAATGCCAGGCCAGAGCCAGCCCAAAGCACGTTAGAAAGGGGCTGTGACAGGCTTTGCCTTTGCAGCTTCTGTGAGTATTGGCTCGCGCTCTTTCATTAATTGCGCCTGTTCCCCACCTTGTGCAAACCAGCGAGGCACGGCGTGTGCCAGAGAAATGTCAGCATGTTTTCTGGTGTCTCAACTTTGATTTTATACCTGCTGTGATACACTTTTTCTTCCCCCTGGTCTTCCAACAACAGTTCTATACTCCGTCTCACTGCTAACCGTATGCTTGGTGTCCTGGAGCGAGCTCTCCTTCACCCCAGCTCTGGTCTCTGCAGCCTGGTCACCTCGGGCCAGGCGTGACCAAAGCGTGATTTTGTGTCTTCTGACCAGGTGCCTTAGATGTGACTTGTCTTGCCTTCTGATGGCAGTTGTAATTAATCTCTGGGGTGGCCTTTTATATTTCATGGGCTTCTCCTGTTGTTGACTGTGTCCAGCCTGAAAGCACTGGTGGTCTTTAATTTTATTCTAATTTTTTTAACTTTTTTTATCAGTGCCTTTGCGTTAGCCATCGTGCTCCTGCTTGTAATTGGATTCAGCCTTGACATGGATTAGCGTTATGGCTGGAAGCCGAATTTGTTCACCGGAGACGCAAATGCTGCTCTTAAATTAGTCGTTAATTGCGTTTATTTCTCGGAGCTCTCGAGTGGCCGTTTAGACCTCAGCTAGCAGTTGTAACTGCGACTGCCTCAGCGTATTTCTGCTGGAAGCTGTGCGGTGCAGGTCAGATACGCGGCAGTAAAAAGGATTATATTGTTTTGATCATTCACACTTGCTACAGGAAACACCGTATTCTTTCTACGCAGTGAATGTCTGCAGCACGTGCTGGTTCCGTCTATATAATGGAAAATATATTTTCCATAAAAGTTCATGTATTGCTTTGTTGGAAGGATCTCAGATGGGTGGGAAAGCAAACTGTTTACACATGGCAAATCTGGTGTTTGCCCAGGGTCATCAGGGCGAGGAGACGATGGTAATTTTAATTACATGCTCAGTTAAAATGAGGAGAAGCTCAGTGGGTAAGTCTTCAGCATGGTGAAAACTCAAGTTTTAAGCACTGCATTTCAAGAAACAACAAAATGCAAGTCTTTAAAAAAGAAATACTTCTTTTTTTTCCTCTACATCTCTTCTGTAAAAATTTTTCATCACTGATTTCATTGCATTATCAGGACTAAAATGAGAAACACTGCTTACGAGCAAATATAGCATTTGAACATGGGCCAGGAATTCCTTTTACAGTATAAGCTTTTGTGTGAAATAAAAGCCAAACCGCTGCTCACAACTTCAGTCTGAGTAAGTGATCTAATGCTATTGCTCTGGTCTCAAATTTGAGGCTAAACCGTTTCTTTGCCAAAGACCTTTTGCCAACCTACCTGGTCCCAATTTGTGAGAACAAAGTACATTGTATCTGCTGCTCTGGGAGCAAAATCATTTTATTTGAACTTTTTTTCCATTGTAATTTCAAGCCTGATATGGGAAGCCTCTACAAGATTGAGACTCTACTTCTCACCTCCGGTCCTCCAGGATACATCTCAAGTAGGAACAGAGCTCCTTGCAAGGCTAATCCGACATGGTGTGTGGGGATATTTTATTATACCTGACAACTTTTTGGCCATTAGCATAATTGGCTTTTGATTTAATTTGCTCTTTTTTCTTCTAATATTCTATTCTCATTCTTTTTCTCCTACTTTTGCTGTGCTCTCCATCAACTGCTCTCCAGGCTCTCTGCGAGACACCTCTCTGCCATGTGAAAACTCTTCCCAAGAGCTGACCTCCACAGCCTGAACTGGGGCCCCCGTCCAGAGTGGAGCCTTGGTGGAGCATTAGCTGTGACTTATCTTTTTGGCATCAAAGCTTCCCCAGTCCTCTGGGAAGAGCTTTATTTGGGATAAGGCAGATGTCCCCAAATGACTTAAGTAAAGGTTTCTTAGGACTTTGGATGCTCCCAAAGACAGGACATCACCAGATGCTACTATGTGTCGGGCGGTTGGTTTTTCACTTGTTTGGGTCCTTCTCCATACAATCGCACTTCTACGTTACTGAGAGGATGGAGGGAATGTCTCAAATAACTACAAAACACTGCGGCCCAGTGGTGTTTAAATTTAGACTGCTGATTTTCATGCTTTAGGAAAAAAAGGTCAAAGTACCAAGGAAGCAGCTTTCCTAGCTATGGAAAAGGCAGAATATTTCCTACAACCCTGTTAGGCATGGGCTGTTTCTCTCAAATACGTGGTTATGCACTTGCCCTTTCACAAAAGGTTATAATTTCCAAAGGATTTGAATTGTGCTGTAGTTAACTCGTGCTGTTAAAATGTGCTGTTGTAACTTAAGTTAGAGCTTCAGTTCCTGTAAGATTCATTGTAAACAGAAGGGAGAAGAAAACCCCATTGGCCAAGAAATGTCCTGTCCTCTTTTGCGAAGGTGGCTCCTTAGCAAGTACCCAGAGAAATCCGACTGATCCCGGGCTTACTCAGCACAGGGCAAAACAGAGGATTTACATGCTTGTTCTAAAAGTTGTTTGATTTCATAGAAACTGAAAATGAGGATGCTTGAGGCAGGTATGTATTGTATTTAGATGTTGGTGTTGTTATTGAGCTTGCTTTGTACCTAAAAAAATAACTACAGGTCTAAAGAGTTTAGGTGCATTGATGTGATAAACACTGTATGAAAACCTGTGTGTGAAGAAAATGGGGAAAATCCCTGAAGTTACCTGGTCTGTCTCGTGAAGACGTTAAATCATCCATTCAATTCACGTTTTACCTGTGTGTCTTCTGTGTTTATCTGTGCTTTTAGCTGTGTGTCTTCGGGTTGCTCTTTCATCCCACTATGGGCAGTTAGAAGCTGTTTTCCTGGCAGCAAAGAGCATCACTTTGCATCTGTTACCACCATCCCCAGACAAATCCCAGTCTCTGCAAGGTCACGGTGCTGCTAATAATAGCCCTCCCCGTGTGTCGAGTGGCATGTTAACAGCACTGCTCCGAGTACCTCTCCCAGCGTTGTTCCACGGACGCATTCACTGGGAGAGCGGCGTTCCCGATGGCTGAATCATGTCTCCTTTAAATTACATTCTCAGAAAGATCATTTATCTCGTGCTATGACTGGCACAAGCAGTAAATTGAATGACACGCAGTCAGTAATCATCTGATGTACCAGTCTGTGCTGCAGCGTAGTTCAGCTTGCAAAATCCTCTCCTGAACCATCCGCCGTGGCTTCAGAGAAAGCGGCACACCTTCAGCTTCTAGATCTCACGCGGTGCTGGGTGAGATGCCTCATCCCTGCTCAAGAAGCGCCCTAATCAGCTGTGCCGAGAGAAGGGTCGCTGTGTGTGCAAGAGAGGACTGTATTTTCTCTTTTTTCGCTTGTGTCAGCAACTGCCTGCTTGCAGATGGTCTGCTTCCTTAGGTGGACTTCTTGCTGGATAATTCAGGGCAGCATGAGTTCACACATCCATTTCATTTTGGGCGTTTGGGAGGAGGATCAGCTGTGTCCATCTCCCGTCACGTAACTCTGAAGACACTGTGGTCATTTCACCCAATATAAAATATCCAGTGAAATTATTTTGAGACTGCCAGCCTTGTTAGTATCCGTGATTTATAGACATTCATTTGTGTGACACTGTCATTATGATAAAATGATATTTTTTGTGTGTTTTACAGCCTTTACGTACATTTTATGAGGCTTCATCAGTGCTAGCCTGCTCGTGGCCTGGTTGGGTTGCTGGCTTGTTGGAAGTTATACCAACATAATACCCTTAGGTTTTCAAAATCCGTTGTCATTTGTTTGTGCTGAACTTGGCCAGGAGCACACAAACACCAAACGGCTGCGAGACAAATCCCCAGTGTTGTGTTCTCCCACTTCCCTTGACCTGCAGCATCTGCTGGGGTGTGGGTGTGCTGGTGGTGGCTTGCTGGTCACATCGCGTAGAAGAAAACTCCCCTAACTGTGGCACTTTCTCCCCATGCATGTCCCGCGTGGAAGGGTTTTGCTGTGTGGGTTTTGTTTCGCTAAGGTGTGCTTTCGCTCTGCCTTTTGAAGGGTATGGCATCGTGGTCAAGGGTTAATGCAGAGAATGGAGATAGAAACAGCTCCCGAAGCTGCCTTCGCATTCGTTTGACAGGCTGTTCCGGATCTCCTCTCTTTGTAAAGAGGATGTTACTTGGGCAGCAACGTGTAGAAAACAAGGTAGTTCTTAACGAGGCGGAGGAAACGCCTTCTGCGTGCAGAGAACTTGGGGGGAGAGAGAATGAAACAGGAGAGAGGTGTTTTGTTTGAAGGCCACAGGAGGAAGAATTTAACAGCTTTTGTAAAGATGCTGAAATTTGACATGTAACAGTGCCGTGTTGGATGAGTTTCGAAACAGGAAAACTTTGATTTTTATGTTAAACGTGATTTGTAACGTGGAAGCGAACTCTGGCGGTGATGTTAGTGAGGTGGTTATGGGCTTGCTCTTCGGATGGGCTTGGTCCTGTCCCTCGGATGCTTTATGGTTTGCACATGGCAGTTACGCGCTCGTTTTTAGGAAGCTGAGAAACAATGAGGGTGGAAATCCTGCCAAAATGGGCATTAACCATAGGCAATGTGGTCGTGCAAGAATAACATTTAAATACAAAGTATGTGATTCTTAAAGTCGCTAGGAATATACACCTCTCTCTAGTTCCTGGGATCTCTCTGGATGCAAGAGAAACCACATTATTCAGCTGCTCTCAGACTCTTGATTTGCTGGGTTCTCTGCTCTTGCAGCTTTTGCAAGAGTATTGAAAATGACAAAGACCGTTTTAATTTTTTTTGCGGTGGGATCCTGGCTCTGGAATGGCTAATTCTGATTGTAGATAATACACATTAGCTTTGAGTACTTCCGTGCTGCCAGAACGCTATTCATCAAAACTCAAGTGCTTTGTGTCAGATCTGAATGTTTCACGAGAGATTTTGTAATCCAACATGTCAAACTTGTTTAAATGCGAGACTGTAACTGAAAACCAAAGGAAACAATAAGGGCTTCGTTATCTTGCTTACCTTACACAAGTGTCTTGCAGTTCTTGGGAAAAAAAATTATTTCTGCAAGAAATACACAACTCTCTCACACTGTGGAGATGCTCCCAGTACGTGCATGTGCTCCCTGTGTTTGTAAACGGGCTGGACACTATAAGGGCGGGGAATTTCAGTTAAATGCTACCGGAGGACTCCAGTGTGAGTTTGGCATCTCTTCTGCTCCCCAGCTCTATCACTACATGGTTTTCTAGTTTGTAACTGTAGCAGAAAAAAGAGTCTGTGTTCATTCTGGCCTCAAGAGGCACCAGGAAGGTTTAGATTGGACATTAGGAAAAATTTCTTCACCGAAAGATTTGTCAAGCCCTGGCCCAGGCTGCCCAGGGAGTGGTGGAGTCCCTGTCCCTGGAGGTATTCAAGAGATGTGTTGATGTGGTATTTAGGGACGTGGTTTAGTGGTGACCTGGCAGTGCTGGGTTAATGGTTGGACTCGATGTTAAAGGTCTTTTCCAACCTAAACGATTCTGTGATTTTTCCAGATTCACGCTGATAAAACGGTGCCTGACTTCCCTAAGCAGTAAGTCTCTGAAAAGACAAAACCGTGACTTTTTTTAACCTTTCCAGGGGTTTTAATTGTGCAGGAGCTTAGGGGTATGATGCGCAGAGATGGTTGCTATTCTCATAAAGAAACACGAAACTGAAAACGTATGTGTGTTTGTGCAGAGACGTTTTCTGAAAGACTTTCAAAGTTATCCTCTCTGCCCAGGGCTCGTACTGGAGCAGCTGTCTCAGTACAGATGTGGGAAACTGAAATCTGCCATGAAAACCTTTCTACCTTGCATATAGCAGTCCCCGCAGCTGCCAAAATATGCATCCTCTTGTTTTAAAAATAAAGGAGGGGGGGATGCTGCAGACATCTGCTCCTGCCCTGCAGCTGTGCCAGCGTATTATCTGGAAATGGCCTGAGCAAGACCAGCCATAACAAGAGGAGAAAAATCCCATGTTTGATGTAAGTGCAATTGTGGCTTTATTCCAGTCACTTCTTAATTTATATCTCAAATTCAGTTTATCTTCGTGCCCTGGTGACTAAACAAAAGAGCTGTATGCACTTGACTGTTTGAAGAAGCTGTCTCTGGGTGTGGGAAAAGAAAGAAAGTATGATTTAATGTGGGGGGTGGAAAATCCAGAGTTCTGAGCGAGCAGCACCATCTCAGTTGTTTTAAATGGAGCATGATCAGTGCTTTGGTTTCAGCATGTGTGTATATATCATTTCACTCTTTGAATGAGCTTGTATTTTTTTTTTTTTTTTTGCTTTTGTAATAAGCATCCATTCAGGGGAAAGGGGGCCTCTGTTGGCTACAATTAAGGAAAACACTTAAAATGCCTTAAACTTGTCTCAGTCTTGATACATTTTGTCATCTTGAGCAAATACACCTTGTGTGCAGGTTTCGTCGGTGCTGGTGAACGTTAGGTTTGGGCTTGGATCTGCTCTGCTGCTTCTTGTTGGGATGGTTTAAGACTGTGCCCCCCCCCCCCAGCTATCCCTCTGGATATCCCTCATTTTAGCCTAGCTGCAGGTAAAGGAGAGTTTGTGGCTGTTTGAGGGTTTAGCGCTGAGGTTTTGAGGTGTTTTAGCCAAAACATACCTCAAATGCTGCCCCTTGATTATTCCAATAAAGCCAGCAATATTCCAGTTTGGTTCCTGGAGCTTTTCTTTCCCGACATTGAGTGCAGCTCCCCAACACATTGTGAGGAGGATGCTGGCGTGTGTCTCTGCTCAGGCTGTGTGGAGGAATGAGAAGGAAAACAGTTTGTTGCCTGTTCTGTATCTTGAAAGCACCAGGGTCACGTTCTCAACTGCCAGGAGCTTTCCTGAGTTAACAACCAGAGGTTGCTTTCTGGGTGGCTTTTCTACTAACATAAACCGTAGCCCAGGATTTCAGAGAGCTTTTGAGGCACTTGGGCCAAATTTGAAATAAATCTAGATATTATTTTTTTGTTTGTTTTATTTGGAAAACTTCTGTAGACTGTATGTGCCACGTGTTTCCAAACTGCATCTGGTATTTGCTTTGAATCTTTGGGTCTCCTGGAATCCAAAGTCAAAAAGGTTCACGCAAAGTGTTGTGACCCAAAACTGTTTAATCTTAGAGCTGTGGTCCTGGAGCCCGCAGCCTGCCTCAAATACCTGATGAGTATCAGCTGAGCAAGCATCCCAGCATCTGACTTCTGCCCATGAACCATAAACGTTTTCCCCAGGGAACAGCAAAGTAAATTGGCCTTTGTGCGGGAACAGCCAGTTCGACTGGGGCTGCGGTTTCCTCGTGCTCAATATCAGATCCCGTGGCATGCTGCTGTGAAGCTCTCCTTCCTTCTAAGTGAAGCCATATGAAAAAAACAAAACAAAACAAAAACCACTTTTCTGAGCCTGGCTGAAGCAACCAATTTGTTCAAGCTATTCTTCTGGTTTACTCATTTTTAAATGAAAAAACACTGATATATTGACGGCAACTTGAAAAATATCAAAAGAGGAGGAGGAGAAACAGAATCTAAACCATTTCAAGCTCACACACACAAAAAAAAAAACCCTAAGGGCAAGCACGTGAGTAGGTAGACCCTCTAAAATGGTGTAAAACTTAATCCTGTGTTAGAGCATGATGAGTTAGACATGAGTTCTTCTAGAAAATAAAGCCCTAAAAGTAAGCTCAACGGTTATGATTGAGGTCACAATACGATCAGTTCACTCTGTCATGCTTGGCAAGGGAAAAAAATCCTGGTTTGAAGATACCCAGTAAGACGGGTCTTCATTTCGCTTAGCTGAGGTTTTGACTTGACTAATGTTCCCAACTTCTTTGTATCAACGTACTCCAAAAGAAGTCCCCGAGAGCCTCAGCAGCACATGGGTCGAGGAGAGAGATGGGCACAGATTTATGGTTAATATGTCTGTGTGTGTTCTCAGTGAAAAAGGGTGATGCGTAGGAGCATAAGGGGAAAGATAGTGTAACCTGATGTCACAAGTTCTGGGTGATAAAGACTCCCAAGGCTGGAAACAGGGGTAAGGGACCAAATTTTGTTTCATTATGAGGCGTAAAAAGACCTTAAGCACCCGTTGTGCCATAGACCTGTTTTCCTGGTATTGATGGGTTAGAGTTCATTGAGCAGCCTGATTTGCAATTACCCAATCTGCAATGGGCAAATTAATTCAGACGGGGGTAATTTACTGCACTGTGAACAACTACGTGGTTTTGACTCTTGACAGTATTTTGCATGAACTGTAAAGTGATGTTGATTTTTTTTTTTTTTTTAATATTTCATTTACTCGCCCACAGTAGGTGACGTAAGTGGCTGCTACCCGCGGAACAGATAAGTCAATTGAGTCTATTTACTGTGAACTTTTTACCTTATTTCTGCGTAGCTGTTCTTTAGATGCACCCATCAGCTCTTCCTCATAACGTTTCCAAATAGCAATATTTCATTCTCTTCCTTTGTCTTAGTAAATCTATCGTCTTTCGGGAAAGCTTACGGTGTTGTCAGAAATGCGTATTATGCCCTGGATTATGGCTGTTCAGCTTGAATGTGACAAGTTGTTTAAAAATAGCCTGGCTTACGTTTTGTATTCATTCTCCTCTCCAAAACGGTCTTTCATAACAATGTAAATAAAGAACCCCCAGAACTGATAACAGCGGAGCTGGCACGGTTAGAAGAAAAGGCTCAGCTATTACCCAATAGACATTAATGCAACATAAATCTTAATTATATTGAACAAGCATCAGACTGCAAGGTCTTAGGAGATGGAGTCATTAGGTAACAGTTTACAGTGAACATTTATCTTCAAACGAATTCCCAGGCCTCCTTAATTTCCTCTGTAGTCTCTTAAAGGGGTTGGAAACAAGAGATCTAATATAGATTCACTTTATGCCCAGCTCTTCTAGCAGTATCCAAAGTTGACCACCCAGTATAGGCTAGAAATTGGTAAAATAATAATTTCCAGTTGTGCAGACCATGGACTTAATCACGTCTGCACAGAATGAGGTTGCAGATGGTGTTGACGACTCCTTGGTTACTCCTGCTTGCTGTCCCCTCACCACGGGGAGCCAGGAGGTCTCTGTCTTTCTGCTCACCCACAGCTGCATCACAGGATTGTGACTTGCAAGTCTTGCCCAAAGTGGGTGCTAGGTGTGATGTTCTTCCTTTCAGTCATCATGAAAATTTTCTCTCCTCGGAGATGTTTCCATATTCAGCTATTGAATGGCAGCAGGATTCTAGATGGTTTCCAAAACGCTATCTTTCTTTTTGACCAAATTGCTTTCAGATAAAAATAGCAGGTAAAATGGATGAGAATGGAGGGGTTTTTTTTTTTTCTCTCAACTTTGGTTTATCTCACGGTTGCCACAAGCATGTTCTGCTTCTAATTCCAGGTGCTTCACCCATCTTACAGATTTCCTTGAAGACTATAGGGAAAGAATTACAGGATCACAGACCGGTTTGGGTTGAAGGCACCTTTCAAGGTCATCAAGTCCAGTCCCCCTGCAGTGAGCAGGGACATCTGCAACTAGAGCAGGTTGCCCAGAGCCCCAAGGTCCAACCTGACCTGGAATGGTTCCAGGGATGGGGCATCTACCACCTCTCTGGACAATCTGCTCCAGCGTAGACAATAGTAAATTCTTTTCTTTTGGTATGAAGCATTAAGAAATCCCTTAAATTATAAAAAATACAAAAATCGGTATTAAATTTCTTTTTAAGTAGAGTCTGGTTTCTCACAGGTTTCTCACTCTCTCAGCTGAAAGGCTCAAACCTGAACTTTATGTGGGAGCTCCGTGCATTCGCCTTTCAATATCAGCCCTCTAGATTGCCTAAAAGCATCGCTACCAACTCATTAGTCACTTGTTTAAAAACTCAGCCTCCCTCTCCTACACCCTCATTAGGACATTTCCTCCTCCCTACGAAACGCTGGGCTTTCTCATCACTGCTAGCAGAAGAGCTAAAGTAAAATCGTTACTGAGCACTCTAGATTAAACGCATGCAGGAGGAGTCTATCAAAGGACACCGAAGGATTAAAGCTGGTGTTTAAAGCACGGCGGGAGGCTGCAGCCTGGCGAGGCACAGACTCTGCCCAGGGTTCAGACCACCACAGTTAGCCCAGAGAGTGGTTCAGGTAGATTAGCTTTAATTGCTCGGTCACGTCTGGTCTCAGAGTTTGGAAAAAGTGCTTCACCAGTCGTGGTTCTCCTCCAGAGCGGCTTGAATCTAGGCTGGAGGGACTAAATGTTCTTCTTGCATAGTGAAGTGGTGTAATTGTCTACTTGGTTTCAAGAAGTAAGGAGGCTGAAAATAGGCATTTTAGGGTTTTTTTGCAAGCAAGTTTCTTAGGGAGCTCTGATAGATTTTTTTTTTTTTCTACCCAGCCCTTGTGAGGTAACCCCATAGTTGCCATGCCCATAGCAAGAGGAGCGTGTGGGGCTTGGAGCCCCTGCTGCAGCCCGCCTGAGAGGGGTGTCTGCTGGCGACGTGCAGATGGGCTGGCGAGAGCGAGCGCTGTGCAGTTTATCCTAACTGTAGAGAGCAGAACTCCAGGCCATGGCTGGAGACACAGTTACACGTGTGGGCACGGAGATGTTTATGCAGAAGGAAATCTTGATAGGAGTGAAAAATATTTAATGAACTTTGTTTCTCATCCTTTTCCCTTTAAGCTAGAAGAACAGCAGCGGAAAGGAGGGGGAGTGCTGTAGTTTCACAGATAAGTGAGCTCCTGCTTTTTGTTGTTCACGTTGCAGCCACCCAGCAAACATTCCTCCGGAGCTGGCTGACCTGCTGCAGAAGGTTCCGGAAAATGCCTTTTTGTCCCTCTCTGGCAGGGCGCGTGTTCTGGGAGCGTGGATGCTGCCGGCTGCTGGGCAGGGAAGCCTTGCTCCAGCCGAGAGGCTGCAACGCGTCAGCTAACAGCACAAGGGACCCGGCGGTACAGCTGTGTCAGGGAGCTGGATGCGCAGTGTGTGCTGGAGCAGTGTCCTGCATCCCTGTTTAAGTGCCTTTTATTCTTGATTAAGGGTGTTTAGTCGCTTATGGTATTTAATCGATCGCTTAGCCGTTGCTACCCAGAAAGGTGAGAATACAAGTTTAGATCTGAAACCTGGGTCTGAAATAATAACTGTATGATCAGACCTAGGCTGTGTTAGCAGTCTGCACAAAACCTTTTTCTGACCCAGAAAACAATTGGTAGCAAAAAGTTTCTGTTCCTCATGTGAATATTGTGGTTTGCAGCACGCCGGGATGGCGCGGGACTGCCAGCTGCTCTGCAAAGTCTTTTCCGGCGTTTTGGAGCATTTCAGATCTGGTCTGCTCTACTACATGGGCAACACCATAACTTCAAAACCTGCTTCCCAGCTTGCCTCGGAGCCTGGCCTCATCTTTTTCACCAGAATGATGTATTTTGTGGAAAAAAAAAAATGGTATTTAAGATGTGCAGCCTGCTATTTTTTTGGTACTTGGGAAAGGGGAGAAGACACGAGGCAGCCTGGATCCAACAGGAGGGTCATGTGGCGGCTGTCCTCCCGCACTCGCTGCCCGCAGGGCATCACTAACCCTCTGCTCTCTGCTTTCCGCAGGCCCTCCGGGGAGGCGGGGGAAGCCCGGCCGGCGTGGAGAACCCGGTAAGCATCGCCTTTCCCCAGCGACTGCTGGGCACCCCGCGGGTGTCGTTGGGCTGGATGGGAGCCTTTTGGTAACGACGTTGGTCACCTTCATCTAATGGCTGTGGAATGGGGGCTTCCAGCATCCCTGTGTGCTGGATATGAACGTTTTTATAAAACCCAGGGAAACAACCAAAAAAACCCCCTAAAACAACAGCAAAGACAAAGAAAAATCCAACCCAAACCACCGACTGATGTTGTATATTCTATCCGTCCTTCCATTCCTCCCTCGTAGTATTCAGACCCATTATTATCCCGTCTAGCACTGAAGCGGGGCTGTGAGTTAGCACTAAAATACAGACGATGGATGGTGTCTGCATTTCAGAACCGGGCATAACCAAACCCCAGCCACCAGCACATCCCCGGAGCGCTCCGTGTGCCCCGGGACTGGGTGACACCGCAGAGCGGCCTCGCTGGGAGTTTTCTTTTTGAGCTAACTGCTTTACTTCCACACCTCTGTCATTTTAGTGTCTGGTGGGTTGTTTTGTTTTTCCCTGTCTTGTGAACGGGGAGAGCACCGACCCTGTTCCAGCTGGGGAGAGGTGCTGTTTGCATCCTGCTGTTAGGTGTGAAGGGCTGTCGGAGAGGGGAGAGACACGGCTGGCATTGCTCTTTCTAAGGAGAAGTCGGACAGGAAGGTACCTTGAAAGCCACACAGAGCATGCAACTGTCTCTGCGTGTCAGAAAGCAGCAGAGGAAATTTTACGGTCCTTGGCTCTTGGGTTCTTGAATGTTGAGAGAAAGACTGGGGAGCAGGTAGGGTTTTATTTTGTGAGGAGGCGGCTCTCTGCTGCCTGTTACCACAGCAAATACGCAGCTGGGTTTTCAAAAAGGGCAGTGTAACTTTCTGATCACAATATTTCAAACAATTGCTTTAACTCCGGGGAAAGGAAATCCGGGGCTTTGTGCTGTGGACCATGGACTGATCTCCATGGAAGGCAGGCAGGCATGTCTCTTCTATCGATGGTATTTCATAGCGCCTTATGTGTTTTCTGAGATACTTTTGCTCCTGAAGCATCAGGGATTACTCGTGGCCAAGGGATGGATACTGCCCTCGGGGGTGGTGGTGGATCCCAGCCAGCTTCATTAAATCCTGCTTTCTGAGCAGTTGGGCTGTAGGAATGGCCACCAGGTAGCTCTGATTCTTTTTTTGTTGGTTGGTTTTTAAATACCACTAAGGGCTCTGAGGAGCACAGTGGAGTACGGCATTCAACCAAGGGCAGCTGGTGAGGTCAGCCGATGAATTTGTTTGTTTTAAGCAGGTATTTATGTAAATGTTGTCTGAGGTGTCTCTCTAGTCCATACAAAACTTCAGGAGGTAGCCCTGAACTTGAGCATGCCCTCGCCTTTTGCTCCCCTCTCCCTGTTTCATGCAAGCGCATATGAAAACAATGTCCTGAAGAGCCACGGGAGCATCCCTCTGAGGTGGAAAGCTGCCAGGGAATCAACGCAGGACCAGCAGGAAACAAGCATTATAGAACGCAAAAAAAAGAAAAAAATCGATGGTTAATAACAACTTATGAACTCTTTTTGAACTTTTCTGCAATTGTGGTGGAAAATCGAGAGTGCATCCATGTGCACAAAACACATGCACAGACACCCTCAGTGGGACCCACCAGTAAATCCCCCTCATGCAGGATTGCTCCGCTGCACCGCAGAGGGGAACGCGGAGAGCAGACAGCCCTCTGTCTCTTGGTTTTGGCCGAGTTGCCAGATGTTTGTTTTTACAGATAGCTTGAGTATATATTTCTACATTTGTTTAGGGATCTGACCACGCATAAACCAGGTCCTTGTTCCTTCACTACAGCTAATAAATGCGAATAAAACTTTGTATGCGGAGCATGATAGTGTCCATCCCCGGGGACCCGGCGTGGTTATAGCTTCACGGTCTCCAGACAAATGCTGCTGTAGAGCCAGAGGGCTCAGCCTTGGCTCAGCCCTGCCAAGGGGAGTGTTTTTTCTGGCAGTTGTTGAAATGGTCATGTTGAAAAACTTTTTCTGATTCATATTGAAATTTTCAATATATATCTCTTTGAAACAAGCAGAGAAACTTTTGAGAGATCGTTCTGCCCCTTTTCAATCGCACCTTCCTGTTGATCTAAACCGAGACTCAATTTTACTTTTTTCTTTTGCCGTGATGGATTCAGATAAAAAAAATTAATCCAACAGCTCTGTTTCTGTAAATGAAGAATTCATCATACTGAAAGCGTGCCGAGGCAGCTGCTCTCTACCATAGAAAGACACCTTACCATAAAAGATTCACTTTAAACCATTTCTAGGGGAAAAAATAAACTATTTGGAGTGCTTGGAAGTGGGGCAAGCCTGGCTGCACATGCTTCAAAAAGCACTTTTTAAAATGTGGGGGTGAAGCTCCATTGCTGCTTCTGAGTTCCCCCAAGGGCAGGCAGAAATCCCGCTGGGTCCCTTCGAGTAATCTGTTGTAGAGAGGTATAAAGGCAGCAAGTTTTCTCCCGTGGGGAGCCTGCGGTCAGGGGGCTGCGCTAAACCCCAGCCTTCCCTTGTGCTTCGCATCTCCAGTGGCACCTCAAGCTTCTCATGGTGGCACAGTCATCCCTGCTGTCATCTCTTCCCTGGCCTCAAACAGGAAGACCAGGTACCTGGGAGAGCATTTCTGTGCTGTCAGCCCAGCTAAACAAACCAGGGAGTAATTGAGTCAAACAGCTCCATCCAACCAGTTTTAGCTACTCCCATGGGAATTATGGCTGCGGCAGGGAGACAGCACGTGTGTCCTCAAGCTGGTCACAGGGATGGAGTCGCTGCAGTGACAGCCACCTGAGTGCTACCAGTATGGGAGAGGTTACTTTTTAAAAACCAGTTTATTCTGCTGTTGCTACTACGAGGCCAGGAAATTCACACCAGCAGCCTCCTTGGGAAGGTGTCGCTCCTGAGCTATAACCCTTCATCGGTCTGGTCCAGCGTGTCCCAAGCTCCATCCCATCTTGCCAGGACCCACGCACAGGTCCCATCATCTTTATTCCTGCACAATGAGCATCAGTGGTTTCTTGTGCAGCTGGAATGCAAGCACAGCCTTGAAGACCCAAGTGCACCCGCCCACGGAAACCGTTGGTGTATAAAAGAAACCCACATTTTAAAAGAACCTTACGTAAGATTTGCAGCCGTCTTCAAGCGTGAGGTGGAAGGAAGGTTTTGCAGCACTAACTGTTGTGGCTGGTCCTGACAGCCAGCCTGCACATCTCAGATACAGTTCCCTTTCCCTGCCAAGGGCAAAACCATGTTTAATGTCATGTTAGCTTATTTTTTCAACGTGATACGTTCCCAGTGAGGACGCAGTTCAAGAGTTCTAGTGAGTGTTTGTGAAATAACATGGATTTTAGCAAGGGACCTGGGAGGTTTTGCTTCCTTTCTTGCTGCCAGCTGGTGCTGCATGAGCAGGATGGGGTATGGCCACACAGCCCTCCCGGGGCTTTACATTTATTTTTGTAAAGAACGATCTGTACTAGGGTGTTCCTGAAGGATGGATGAATCAGATCCAGCTTAAGTATTGGTTCGAAGTCTCCATACAACTAGATGGTGGGAGATGATGCTCCTGTCTCTCGTAATGGCATGCTGCTTGCTTCTCCTGGCTGGAAGATTGATCCAATACCTGATCTGAACCTCAAAATCTCTCAAGAAAAAAGAACATGAGAAAATAGACCTGAAGTGTTAAGTCTAGAAAGTGTCAGAGTACATCTCTGCTCTCCTCACACGAAGCAAGAGCTGGTTCTGGACACAAGCAACCGAAGCTGATTGCCACGGCGTTGGGTAGCGCCCATTTGCATCGACTGTAGCTTCAGAAAGGAGTAAAAGTTGGCCATTTTAGGCACAAAAATTGCCTTTACAGGTAGGCCTGGAAGGACATTCTTTTCTGATGAAGTGTTATTTCACTGGAAAATGTTGACTTGGCAAAATTGCTGTTTCTGGCAGTAAAAGTTTTGTTTACAGCATTTTTCCATTTCAAAAACACTTGTAGGGGAAATGTTTTGAAATTGTTGAAATGGGATAAAAGTCTTCTGTCCCACCCCCCACGTCTTTTGGTTTCCAAATTTACATTTTGCTACAACTCTTTCTTTAATTTGAACTTCTAACACACTTTTGAGTCAAAGTTGTTTGTTTATTTGTTTTCTTACTGCTATTGTGCTCACAGAAATATCCTCATGTGGAACAGGGAAGTATCGAAAGCTCTTTTTAAGGAACAAAAGCAAAGCAATTTCTATGCAGGGCGACGTTATTTGTCTCCCAGCCCTGCATGTACTTAAACCCCATTATTTTACCCGTGAAGACCCTGTCGAAGCCCTCGGCCACATGATTCTTTGGACAAGTGTATGCAGTTGTGACTCAGTAAGTGTGTGCGTGCAAATCCTGCAGAACTTTGTATTTATTGGGGGAATTTCACATATTGCTCATGATGAGTTGCATACATACGCCCTCGTTCCTGAGGATTGCTTTGGCTTTTACTAAACTTTAGGAAAGATCTATTCTGTCCCACGTTTGCTCTCAATAACGAGCCTCTCTGCTAGGAGAGCGTATTCCCCACGTGCACCGGAGCTGAGGCACAGGTGGGAATTACTGAGGTCAACAGACAGTGACAAATACTCTGTCAGACTGATGGAGAGCGGATCTCTGTGACTTCTCGTGACCGTAGCAGTTGTTCTCCGTCTTTGTTGCCCAGCATCTTGGATTAATAACTGTGTGTATGTATGTATGTATTCTGTGTATATAAACGTACATATATTTTTATAGAGATATTTATGTGTATATATTACATACAGGTTTTAAATTTTTTTTTACCTGTGCTACCTTGGGGAACGGGTCCTTTGCCCGTTAAGGGCAGCAGCCAAGTCCCCTCTGACTCTTCCTGCGCTGTTGGGAAGATCTGGCTGGTTTTGTTTCCCCCTCCTGGCTGTGGTCTCTCCTGTCACGGCAGGAAAGCTTGTGCGATAAATGATTTATGGATTAAACAGAAATGGTAACATATCCCAAAATTCCTAAGCTGCAAAAATACTTGGAAATAGATGACTGTGACCTGTCACTTCCCATATGCAGATGATGCTGCTGTGACCTGCTAGGTCTGGATACACAAAACAACATTAATGTTAGTCAATCAGGAAATCCGGGTCATTTATTTTAATGAGTTTCTATTTTCACCTCCCGCTAGCACAACTGTTCAGGTTCTTAAGGAATCTCTTGGTGTTTCCAAATATCCCCATGCCCTTGCAGGAGCACTATATCTGGGGCGCTAGGCTTCCGCTCCCGGCAGTGTAGCAGTACCGTGTGCTGGAGATCATGGAACAGCACGGCACGTTTCCCTTGTTCAGAGCAAATCAATCGTAGACCAAAACCTGTGCGTTTGCAGGTTACTTTAGTTTTTTCCTTTTCCTTCTGAAATAAGCCCCCAAGTTAATTCGTTACAGGGTTTTAAATGTACAAAGGCTGTTTCCAACTCTTGTTCGTTATAATAAGAATTTCCAAGGGGTTTAATTCTTCCTTTTGAGCTCTCAAATTGATTCCCACTAGTCAGAATTACTAGCAGCAAATTCTGGCAAATTTCTCTGAAAAGAGTGTTTCTCTTGTGCAACGTCCCCTCGTCGAGAGGACAGCCGGCGGGGGGCAGCCCCTGGGTACACGAGTAACTTTTCTTTATTGTTGGATTGCAAAATATTTTACTTTCTTCCATAGGAAACAAGTGTCTTGTGGTTAGGCTTTTGAAAAACACGTTCAGCACGCCAGAAGGTTTTGTTGCTCATCAGAGGAGAGAAGATCAGTTCAACAGTTTTAACTTTATGCCTTAATGAAGATTTGTCTACCCCCATTTGGCCAACAGCACAGCTCAGGGTCAGCGTAACTCCACCGATGCGGGCGGAGAGCACCCCGTGTTGCATAGACAGACCCCCCGTCCACCTTTGATTCCCGTGTTTGAGAGGAAAACATTTTAGAAGAGCACTTGCCTGCACATGTTGGGAGAAAACAGTAGCTGTGAAAAGGAAAAAGGCAACGAATTCCAAGGAGATTATAATTGGTACATGATTGAAATCCCATATTAAAATAATTTCCTGTCCGCTTCTAATTCTCGACTTAGTTTTGACTTTTCTACAAAAGGGCTTTTGTGGGTGGCTTGTCATAAGTGAGTTAATAAATCAGGTTTATGATTCTCAGTTAATAAATTGGCGTAGAGCCATTGACTTCTGTATTCATAAGAAATTAAACCAAGGAAAGGGAGCTAAGAGCCCGTGTGAATTTTAGCGCTAAAGAAAATAGGTTTCTGGGCACGGAGGGAGATCTGGAGATTGTCTCCTGCCCTCCACGCCAGCCGGGTGCTTGGCCATGGTTGTGTGCAGAGCTGACCACGTTAAGCTGTCGAACACAGGTTCAGGGGCTAATGCTTGGCAGCAGGCGCTGCCTGTCGTTACCTGCCTTCAGTCCTCGTTCTTAGACTTTTCTTGGGTTTTGTTATTCAATTTTTAAACAAATTTTAAAAACCTTGAAAAGGCATTAGCTTGAAATATGTTTCTTGGTTTATATTCTTGAATAATATAAGATAAACCAAGCTGGTTTTTTTTCCACTCCGTTTTAATTTTCAGCACGTTTTTCCTTTTTTCTAATTGTGATTAGTTTCTGGTTTTGATCAGGCAGGAAATGGAGCATGAAGAAGCCCCAAACAGAGCTATAGGCTGCCTTGCGAACAGGAGTGAAATGTGGATTGCATTAGATTAGAGGCTCAGCGTTCACCTCTGTGTAGCACCAGCCTGGGCAAGCAGTGGGAAAGCTGCAGAAATCGGTGTGGCAGGTAGCAAAGACCCCGGCACCTCAGGGGAACGAATGCGGGAGGAGTTTTCGCTCTAGCACTGTTAATCGTAGTTCCAGGCAGCAGCACCAGTATTCAAAGCCTGTTGTAGATGTGAGGAGCGTTTCCCTTGGACCTAAGGCACGGTGCATCAGCCTACCAGCTGCCTCTGAGCACAGCAAAGCCCTTGAGCTGGGCTGCGGGGAGGTGACGCAGGACCTCAGGGTTATGTGAAGTGTTTTGAGGTCAGGGAGGGATGGGGACCAAATGGCAGCAACGTTTGGGATCAGTGGCAGCTGTAGCAACATCCTTGCTAGGTGCCTCCAGCACTGCTCCTTTGGCTTTTGCAACTGTTATCTCCAGCTCCACTTGTGTAACCTGAGGGAAAATAAGCTCCACGGTGAACGTGCACTTTTGCTTCTGAAGTTCCAGCTGTGTGTCTGCTTTTTGGTGGTGCTGCTCTGCGGTTGCACGTGATGCCCCAGGCCCTGAACGTGGATGACACCTTGTGATGAGCCCCGGGGTCTTGTGGGGGGAGACGGAGCAGAGTCACACCGGGGCAAAGATGGGGAAGGAGTGGCTTTGTACCCCCTGTAAGGACAGCCGTGCTGGCAGCTCGGGTGAGATGGTCCTTTAACGGCAGGGTGAGGATGGTGTTCAGTGTATCTGGAAAGTCGTCCCGTGGGAAATGAACTGCAAAGTACTGAGCGGTCTGATTTTGGGTCCTGCTGTCTGCTGCTTTATCAGATTATACTTTTGCATTGTAATTAAGTGACTTTTTTTTCTTTGTTTTTCTTTTGTTTTCCAGGACCTGCAGTAAGTATCCTGGATTTTGCTGTTGGATCAACAAAGTTAAGGCTGCCCCTTCCCCCTCTCCCTTGCCTCGCGGTGCCATTGCAAAAGCACAGCAGTTTTTGGTAGAGGTGTGTCTGGAGGTAGAATTGGTACCAGATGCTGCTGTATTTTTATTTTTTTGTGATTGTAGACAAATTGAGAGGAGGGAAAAAAGTTTTAAAATGTTTAACTTGCTGCCCTGAGGGACTTCCAGTAATTTTGAACTCAGAAAATCCTCAGTACAAAAGCAGCTTTCCTTTTACAGTGTTCTTTAGTGCCTTTCCACTGAGCAGAAGGAGCGCTGCACCGATATTTAACGCGTTAGTGGGTTTATTGGTTCTAAAGGTCTGTCTTGCTTTTCTTGTCTGTTGTGTTTCCATCCTTTACTACGGGTTTAGCCTCACAAGGGGGGCTAGAGGGAAAGCCGTAGCTTGGGTGCTTCTCTCTTTGAAGTCTTGGGGAGAATAACGAGCATTCCTACCAATGCAACCAGAAAATTGATGGGGAATTTGTCTGAAGGGGGAGGAGTTGAGAACGTGTCAACTCCTTCAAAACGCTCAGATGTGCCTTTGGCTGTGCCACCACCACATCCCAATCTGGTCTCCCGCTGGTTTTAGAGTGAGAAAACAGCATTGTGTTTGTGCCCTCCAAGTTGTTGAGGGATTTTTAAAAGGAAATTACGGGCGTTAGGTGCTTCTGGCTTTCCACATTTCTTGCCCCAAAGGAGGAGGAGGAGGGGGAGTGGCGCAAGCTGTTTGCAGCCACGTGTTTCCTTCTCTGTCGTTGCACTGAGATGTTTCTTCATGTTGTTCTCTTCCTGTGGAGCATCGCTGGGTTGAAAAGGGATCATTTCAGGAAAAATAGATTTGCTGGTTATTCCCGGGCTCATAAATTTTTGGTTCTGTACATCTGTTTAAAAGGCAAAAGGTGGCAAGGAAACGCACGTGGAGCGTGGGGGGGTTTCACAGCACCATGGCTTTGGTGCTCCTGGGATCGGCAGCGCTGCCTGTGCGTTTAGTTAATGGTTTTCAGCCCCTTGCATTTTTGCTTGTATTTCAAGTTCATTTGTTAATGTAACGGCTTAAGGGAGGATTGAGCAAAATTATTGTTTGGCCAGGTTTTGAAGGAACAAATTGAGAAAATTTAAGATTTAAAGCCTTGGCTTAACCATCCTTACAGGAGATCTCAATGAATTTGCTCTAAAAGTTGGGCCCGGCAAGAGCAATAAATCCATGACTGTGGCTCGAGAAATGCAAACAAATGAATTTTTCTTGTTTGTGTTCAGAAGTGTAGCTTGTCAATAAATTCATTTCCCTGTAAATATTCCATAATTAAAAACTGCACCGCAGCCACTCCAACCCACACAATAAAAGCGACTCTGTGGGTGTTTCAAATATCAGTGACTGGAGCGCTGACCGCGGGAACACCGTTGGGAGGTGAATTCCCACCCGCCTGGCCCAGAGCTCGCCCGCATCGCGGTCACATCGTCGGGCAGGATCCTGAGGTCACGGAGAGCAGCCGCTGAGGCTGAGCGCAGGCGTGTGCAGCTGGGGAGCCCTTTTGGGTGCTGAAGCCGGTCCCCGCAGGGCTTCTGCCTGGTGGTGATTTTTTTCCCTCTCTGCAATTCATGCAATGTGGTTTAATTATGATATAAAAAAAATTCCTCACTCAATGGCAGGTTACAAACGAAGAGGATACTGCCTATTTCAAGCTCCATATATACATCTTTTAAGGGATGTTTTCCTCTTGTTTAAAGTGCTTTGGCTTATTTCAAATGGATTTATTTAACCGTTTCAGCTCTGCTTCTGCTCAGAGGCTGTTATCAGCCCACACGCAGCCGCCTGGGTCACGCTGCTTCACGTGTGCTGTCTGCTCACTTTTATTGTACGCGACTCGGCACAGGCAACATATGGTGCACTATTAATTTTTCTTTGTCTCTAGTTGGTTTCATTTCCTGGTTCCCACGGCACGATTGAATTGCAAACGGAGCACAGGGGAGATTTAACACAAACAAGACTTTTTTTCCACCC
The DNA here is from genome assembly GCA_009769605.1 of Bucorvus abyssinicus. Lineage (NCBI taxonomy): Eukaryota > Metazoa > Chordata > Aves > Bucerotiformes > Bucorvidae > Bucorvus > Bucorvus abyssinicus. Next base: position 4,962,705 of record CM020041.1, on the reverse strand, counting down.
CACCCCACCCCCCCTTTGCCCTTCTTTAACAGACATCTTCTGCTTTAGTTCGTTTTGTGAAGGAAAAAAAAACCCTACAGTTTTAGAATAAGGAGCACTTGCCAGAGACTTCTTTAAACATAATATAAAAGTCCTAGAACCCACAGAACCACAATATTATTTTATTTCAACAGGATTGTATTTAACTCTATTAGTTTCTTCTGTTTCTTGATTTTGGCCATAAGGAATCGATTACATCTTAAATGTACAGCATCGCACTCGGCTAAAACTGTATCCTCGGCTCTGTTGTTCCCTAGTAGCAGTTGTTCTGGTATTTTATTTTTTTGGCTGTCATAAGCTAGTTGTGTATATGAAATTATTAGAATTTGTGGTACAGGATTTGTGGCTGTTGGATGATGGATCGTCCCATCTGTGAGTGAGGGCTATTCTGCTCAGATGTGCTGTAAACCCTCTGTTTTGGAGGGTATTAGAATCACATGCTGGGTAGGAAATTTCTACAATTGAAGGATAGACTTACCACAGGCTGTAATTATACATTTACAGTCCCAGATATTAACAAACATTACGTATTAGCACGTTGGCTGGGGAACTCGCCAGCGCGGGCTGGGAGTTACAAGTGTTTCCTATTTCTCTGCGAGTGCTCCAGTGCCACACGTCTCCGTAAAAATCTCACTGTACCCTTTATCCCAGGACTGTAATTTGTTAAATAGGTGGTTGTGGAAGTCAGCGTTGTTTCTGGATGAATCAGTAGTGCTGCAAGAGGTGTTAAAAGCTGCGGGGACTCTTAGCAAGACAGGAGAACCACCGTACGTGGTATGGAGGGGGCTGCCAGGGCTGTTTCACGCCGTAAGAGATGTATGACTGTCTGTACATCCGCAGCAAGCTGATGTATAACCTATGTTTATGGTAGCAGATGACATTGCCGTACCAGACACACGCTTTACTGCCTACTTGTGTACCAGCTGATACTTAAGGCAGATTCCCGGGAAGGAGCTGTTAAGTCTGGCTTGCAACAGGCTCCTCTGCTGTTGCTCATGGCGTGTTTAATGGCAGCTCGAGCTGTAAATGCCTTTGGGACCCACCTCCCTGAGGAGAGCAGAGAAGGTGAAATATCCTGAGTGGGTTGTGGTTTACTCTGCTCATCTTGCAGGTGTTACTAGCAGCTCAAGTAAGGTCTTTCCCCATAGCATCAGCTTTTTCTGCTTCATTGCAAGCTAAAGCTTAGAGGTGAGCTGGGAGAGCTGCATCCTGTGAGGAGACTAATGACTCTAAGTCAGAAAAGCCTTTCCTGAATCAGGTGCAGGAACAGGAGTTTGAAGCTCCACGCTTGCTCCTGGGCAGACGAGCTGTTCCAGCTGCTGGCCCAGCAGCGCTGCAGCCCCCCGGGCTCTCTCCAGTACCAGGGTGTTCTCGTACCTCTCGGTACCCACATCCCAGGGGAGGTTTACAGCCAGGATCTAGTGTGTGCCATGAACATCCATGGTTTCAGAGGTGGAGGGACCGAGCACAGGCAGCTGGGATGGGGGTGAGTTGGCAAAAGCTCGGTAAGTAGCTAAAGGGAAGCATGAGATGGAAAGTTGGGGAACATATGCTGTAGGTGTGACCTTCCTGATTGTCCTGAGATGTTTCTCTGGAGAGAGTTTAGTCCCGGGGCCAGCTGGGGAGCCGATGGCCCCATCTCCTGCCTGCTGCTATGTGTTGTCATGCTGCTACGGGTGCATTGACTGACTTATTATCTCACTTGTTCCCCCACCACAGGGGCAGTCAGGACGCGATGGTTACCCGGTAACTCTGCTATTCCTTTTATTTTTATTCTCTTCTAATCTGCACATCGTGGTTCTCTCCATCTTTTCCATGACACTTGATTTTCTTTGTCTGTCTTGGTCTCTTTTATTTATTTCTTCCCTCCCTCTTCATCAATGGTAGCGTTTGAGGGATTTGGCCCTAAAACTCAGGAGCCTGTGCAATATTCTCTATTAATGCTTACAGGGTGAAATATTTGAGCCCTTTCATGGTATTATTCACGCTCTTGCCTAAGAATTCACTGGGCTGCGAAGTTAGTGACGGCTTTGGGGTTTGTCCCATTCGCAGCGGCAGGTGGCCAATTTTGGGGACATTGGTGAAAGAGCTCGAGGTGTTGAGATGGATCCTCATTTGCCCATCTCTGAAAATTTTTTCATGGGAACAAAGGTGTCCTGTCAAGCCTGATAGCAAGGAGGGATTTTGCAGAAGTGAGGAGGGTTATTTGGGAGTCACTGCCCTTCCCATGCCCATGGGCACCACTGAAATGTCTCTGTGTTAGAGGGAAGTGTCTTCTGGGGCAGAAATAAAGCTGGTACCTTGGGGCTGTTAAAGGCTCTGAGGCACTTTCTGCAGAAGGGAGACCTTGTTCTGGCCAGCTCCCAAACTGCAGCCCCCCAGCTGGCTCCCCTAGTCCCCCCGTTAATGCACTGGGATGGCCACGGTGCTCTGGCAGATTTGATGGCTCATCAGGGAGCAACTCCCATGCATGCACTCAGTGTAACAGGTTGGTAAAAATCACTGTGTAGATCCTCCATGTTCACAGCACATTTCCAGGTCTGCTCCTGCATTCTGAACGGGTGCACTGAGTCTTGTACCACCCGATGCCCTTGAAGGGGAAGGGTTTTCTTGGCTACTTGCCTTGCTGTTCCATTTATAAGGCAAAGAAAAGCAGTTAGCCTTCTCCTTCCTGAGGTTCATGCCCTTTTTCCCTTGGGTTGATTTTTGGGGTTTTTTTTGGGGGGGGGGGGGGTGGGGTGTTGTTCCCCCACCCCAGAAGTGTGTTGGGAAAACTCACTCCTTGTCTCTGCCACCTCATGCCCTGGCCCAGTTCCCACTGAACACCCATAAACCATGGAAACATCATTTGAGTTTTCTGTGTGTGGTGGACTGGGAGCTCAAGGGAGGAGGTCTGGAAGGGAAAACAGAGCTGGTTTCAGTTTTCGTTTCCCCTGGACCCCTGTGAAGCCTTCCTGGGGAAGACAGCAGTGTTTCCTCAGGGAGAGGTGTGAGAAGGGATTAATTTTGCAGAACAAGCCTGTGATGCCATTGCATCCGTAACACAAAACACACGCGGGGCTCCACCGATTGGTTTGAATAAATTCGGTTCAGGATGAGGGAATGCTGGGGAAGCCTGTCAGCAATCAGAGCTGCTGATTTCCAGGGGAAGGCCCGCTAGCGGGGACCCAGCGCGGTGGTTTGTCTCCCTCAGGCGGTACCTGGAGCAAGGAGGTTATACAAATGCATGAGTGGCTTCTTGGAAATGAAGAGTTTAATTGATTAGAAATTTAGATGGGAGACTTTGCTCTAACTGGGCTGTTTAGTGGCAGTTTTAGGGTGGCTCTCTGCTCTTGTGGGGTGTGACTAACCACTTCTGGGTTATAGCAGAGCCCATGGCAGGTTCGCCCCCTTCTTCTCTGGGTCAGTCATTCTGGCAAGGCTTGTGCCTGCGGTTTCGTTGTGGAGCTCTGAACACCAGAAATGCTGGGAGGAAACAGTGACTTTTCGCTCAGATGGAGCATCACCCCCAGCACCGTGCCCATCCCAGTTCCTGATGAGGGATTTTGATGCTGCTTCGGGCTGTCCTGGATGGTGCTGGATGCCTCAACAGTGACCTCCAGCTCTGCTGCCACATCTGCGCTGGGAAAATGGCATTAATGTCACTGAAAAGTTTTTCCTCCTTTCTCCTCCCCCGAGAACCTGTGGTCCAGGCGAGCTGTGTGGCTGGTCTTATCCCTGACTGTGCAAATCTGGCTGAGCTAAACCCAGCAAACACTGAATTACGGCATCCATATGGCTGTGGCTGCGCTGATTAGCTTGATCTAATAAGGAGCTGACGATAATTGCATTTCCAAAGAAATATGTATACCTGAAGACAGAGGAAACTAGGCATAAAGCAGGCTTGAGAGTCTTATTCAGCAGAGGCATATGGACAGGCTTTATTACATCCAGTCGCACCGCCAAATCAATTTATTTAGTTCCCTTCAGGGTGATCAAACAAACCCTGAGCTGTTTCAGGAGGTGGATGTGGTGCAAATGCCGAAGTAGCAAGTGGATATTAAATGGTGTTTGGTGTCAGAGGTAGGTGTGGTAACACGAGCAGCCCTTGGCTAGCGGTGCTTTGAGTTTGTGTGAGCTGCTGGTGTATAACCGAGCTGCGGGCACTGAAAGCTTTAAAGGGATGAAGTGAACCAGAGCTCTGGAGCCCAAAAAGAAAATGGCTTTTATAGGATGCTTTCAATATTTTGATACTTAAGAGGGGAGATTTGTGCCCTACAGTAAAACTTTACAACAGAAACAGTTTCTGTGTTATGGAGTTCTGTAGGTTCATTATTTTTTAAGTCCCAGAGAGGATTTAGTTTCTATTTTTAGGTTTATGGCACATCCTACTAACATTACTGTAACAGCTATGAAGAACGTTGGGGTTTCTTGCTTTTCTGGTCTTATTTGACTTGGTTTTGACATCCCACTGAACATGGATCACAGTACATACCTCAGCCTGAAGTTCAGTCTACGTTCCTACAGGCTAAGGGTTGCGTCAGTCTGTCATCTTTCCCTAGAAACTTGAACTTGGCCCATTTCAGCCAAATGCGACAGAAGGACAAAGACTGTGCAGGTAATTAGTTTAATGCAAACTTTTGATATCAGGGACAGGTTAAGGGGAAAAGAATAGTTGTTAATTACAGATTGATTAGAGGGCTCCATTGATTCTTCAGAGGTGCAGTGGTCTCTAAGGAAAAAACATACAAAAATGTAATAAAAATGCTGTAAAATGAGCAGTTCAGGAGAGAAAATGAAGTTTTCTAGACAAGGTCCTGAGGGACCTGATCTACCTTTTGGTTAGTCATACCTGGTGGTATCAAGTCTGCAACCCCCAGCTCAGGGACCCACCCAGTGGCTGTGGATCTGCTGGTGGCGCCTTGGTTGTCCTCGCTGTGGGCTTTGCACAGGTCCCAGTGCGTGCTGAGGTCTCCCAGCTGCCGTGGAAGGCTTTGCTGCAGGAGGGCCACCAGCCACTGCTGGTTTAACTGCATTGTTCCACTCTGGTGCTTCCCATCGCCAGCTTTTCTGAAGAGATGACAGCAGCCTTTAGATCAGATTGAGAAGGAAAATTTGGATGACACCTTTAGCCTTTGCCAAAGGACCACCCAGCCTGGCCCCAAACCAAAGCACGGCCCCAAAGTTTGAGGACGGGTTTGCATGAGGGCGTGCTGGATCAGAGGAAAAGCAGATGTGCAGCCACCATGACGGTGGAAATGTGTTTCTTGTTGGGCAGAACCTGGCTCTGGGACTGGGATCCCCTGAGACTTGTCCTGAGCCATGCTTTGTGAGGCAAGGAGCATCCGTGCTGCAGAATGGTTCCCCTCGACTGGATGTGCTGTCAATGTGTCAGCACGTCAGGGGGCATTTGCCCTTGTAAAGCTAGGAGGGGAGCAGAGGGATTGGCTGTGCAGAGGGCTGATGCAGCGGGACTTTCAGCTGCTTACGTTAGCAGGGCGGGCAGCTGCATCTGGGCAGGAGGAAAAAAGAGAAAATGAGGAGCAGATGGGAGAGCCAAGCTGTGAGTAGGCTTTGGAGCTGACCTTTGGGTGCAGGCAAATCTTCCCATTATGTAGTCACTTAATGGAATCAAATATCATGTGGAGGGGAGAAGCAATGGTTTGGTGATGCTTTCAGCAGCCTTGCCCCTGTCCCTTGCCCTGTTCCACACAGGGATGTCTTTATACTTGCCTTCGAACTACTCAGCTGTTCTCCTGGATGACATTTCTCCTCTTTTCCAATGACATGCTGCATTTGTGGCTCACTAGAGCCCGTTCCCTTCCCTCTTTCCCTCTAATGGAGAGGTCTTCTGAAGCCAACATCTCTGCTTCTTGAGAGCTTCATCTGCCTCTAGTACTTGTCCTTCTCTAAAATTGGTCTCTGCTCTGCCTCTACGTGACATCCTGAACGGAGGGTTGTCACTTCAAGTGGGAAGAAACCAAAAGAATGAAGTTGATTAATGAGGGGAATTACTTCATGCGCATGTCTTCATTAATAAAAAGCAGAGCAGGGAAGAGGCTGTGCAGGGAAAAAGTATGATGTGAAACAGAGTTGTCTCCTATTTTATATGTTTTTCCTTAGAATATTAGCATCTATTTTTAGTTGAGCAGTGTTATTAATTTTGTTCTTCTGGTGTATAATGTTTGCCTTCTGCATTCCGTAGATCACTCGTGTTGCCTGAAAGAGCCCAGGCATCGTCCTGACCGTCTCTCTTAAAGGCGGGAACTCTTTGGGAAGGCAGGGAGAAAAGGGCTTCAAGCTCTCCCCGCTTAGAAGTAATGCAGCTTGTTATTCAAAGTAATTCAATATTGAATAGTAGTATCCTTTTCTAATGACACCAATATAATCAATTAATGCGCTTACGGTAAAGGAGAGACACGACACAGGCGTTGCTCAACACCGACACACCTTTTGGGGAGTAATTGCTCAATCAAAATTGCAATACTCTTGTACAGGCCATTCTCGTGTATCTGAAGTCCACCTCACACTACGGAGCTGTGGGAGCTAAGTGGCTCAGCATCTTCAGAAACTTTATTTTGGGAGCCCTGCACAGTGAGCTATTATCTTGCTTTGGCCACAGAGTTGTAAATCCAGAGTTATCCGCTGAAGTCAGCTCTAATGCTTGTAGCCAGAAATCAGCTTGTAAGGATGGTAAACTCTGGTTTTAATTAATTTTCAAGACATAAAGTGAAGCTGAATGCTTTTTCTGAGCCAATGTCTGGAAGAGGACTTGGAGGAGCACATGCAGAAGAGAAGTTGGTTCCTTGACTTGCGTGACCCCAGTGCAGTGGAGCAGCGTGACAGGGGCTTTGATGGCAGCTCTAGACCTTGGCCATAACCAAGAGTTTAGGGGTTTCTCACCTCAGCGATGAAGAATTTCAATTAGTGTAGAAGTTAACTTAGCAAGGGAAAGTCTGTGCAAGCTGTTCGTGTGCAACCCATAAACCTATTACAAATGTGGACAGGCTGATGTGTGGGAAATGAGGAACACGTGCCCAAGGCCGTTCCTGGTGGCAGTTTCTCTGTCCTGTTGTGGTCCCTCAGAGTTTACCAGAAAGCTCCAAGACATGCACTTAACCAGGCGTGTTGGAAATGGCAACACCAGAAAACCAGATGTTACATTTATTATGAACTTCTTTTATAGGAGAACTGTAGAAGTAACTTGGGATTGGACTGCCTGCTGAGTTGCCCCCATCTATGCAATTATCTCCAAGTCGTGCATGTATGGGTACGCTCGGGGTGCAGCCTGGGAGAGTCAGAGAAGGAGCCGCGCATCGTTCCATGTCCAAACCAGAGCAACAGGCAGTAGTTCGACTCTTCAGGAAGGCTGCCAGAAATCCCTCGTGAGATATGGGAGACCATGCTATGTGGTCAGATCTCCTGGGCTGTAGGGAAGAGCGTGTGGGTCTCAGACTCTTCCTTTTCTTTCGCAGTAGGCGGGTGCTTTCCAGACCCTGGGTGGTAGCTCATGCACGGACACAGAGTGCCTGTGCATTGCATGGGTGTTTTGGTTGATTGTGTTTGCACAGAATTAAAAAGTGTCTTATTTAAGATCTGGCATCGCTAGGCTTAGAAATTTTCAGACACTGCATCATGTGATTGGTATCCATCCCCAAAATGAAGGCTTCTGTTGGTAAGCTGGCTGTTTAGTTTTCTTAGCTAGGTTCGTCAAGGTCATAATTATAACTTAGGGTTCGGTCCTGTGTGTTTGTTCTTGTCAGTATCTTCACTCAAATATTCAGGCTTTAAGGAGCGTCTCCTGTGAATGACGTCATTTGTACGCATAATTCTCCCAGTAAGAGCCCAAAAGACAGAGGTAACAAATATTCATTTTACAAGACAAACCTTGTAGTTTCAGTCTTTTTCATTTTAACATCAGTTTTGTGGCAAATTGACATAATTGTTTGCCTAGAGGGGAAAACCTCTTTAAGCAGAGAAAGCAGATCCAGCATGTTTTCCTGCTACATCCGTTTACTGGCTCTCTGATGTGGAGACAACAATGATTTTGTAAAGACCAGCTCTTCATGGCAGCAGTTTATTTTTCTTTTGATTTAGAGGTAATTCTTCCACAGGGAAAATAAAAAGTTCTTGTATCCCACCCAGTAGAGGAATTGCAGATGCATTTGTTTATCTTCTGCGCTTCCAGTGTTTCTGGCCAAGGAGAAGAGAGGGTCTGGAGAAGGTGCCAACAACAATGGCAGAGAGAACTTTTCTGCCCAAACCGCACAGGCGGATTTCTGATACGGGGCATGGACGGCTTTTCAGATGATGGCTGGGACCTAGCTGGGCACCTTATCCCAAGCTGGCTGGTGCAGGGTAAGTCTTGGCGATGAAGGTGGTTGTGAGGACAGATGGTAGAAGAGGTCCTTCACCACCCAACTCCTGGTTGAAGCAGGGATTTGGTTTCTGGCTTCTCGTGATTCTTTTCCTCTGGTTCCCCCCTTGGAGTGTGAGTGCAGCTGGTGGATCTGCGTCTCTGCTTCCAGCGTATTTGGGCACAGCCATGTGGTACCGAGTCTTGGCTTGTAGATAGAGAAAACTGAGAAAAAACAAGAAGTTTGCCCATTAACCACAGAAGAGAGGTAATCCAAACAGCAGCTGTCCACCAGGGAGGGCACTAGTGGGGAAAGAACGTAAAGGCAGTAAGAGGCTGAAGTGTTTGTTTGAAATGTCAATATTCTTCCAAAACAACTGCTTACCTACTTCAAAATTGCATTCCCACCCCAGAGGCCATCTCCTCTCTCATAGCTGGCCATAAAAAAAATATCCAAAACCCAACTGGGCACCAAATGCTTGAAACAAGCAGTTGCACAGAACATGTGGAACTCATTTGAGCCTCAGAAATATGGGAGAAGTCAGGGGACTCTTTCTTCCATAACAGTAATGGAAATCTTTTGTTTTGGACGGAAAGTGGTGCAATGTGATGCACAGATGAGTGAGCTCTTGCCTCTGAAATGATGCTGAGCAGCAGATAAGCTGATCTGACGAGCTGGGGTGCTCCTTGCAGAGCGCTGCTGGCCCAGGAGCCGAGGCAGTTGGCTGCAGTGACTCCTTCCCTTCCCTTTGAATCCGGAGGAGTGAATGCACCAGCTCTATTGTGGCATTCCTTTGCGTTTCATCCCAGTAACCCTGCTCACAAACCCAAGTGGTGTCCAGTGCAGCTCCAGCCCCGCATTTCCTTTCCACCCATTTGAACCAGTCAGCGTTAGATTTGCTTCCAGGTGTTTTTCTTGAGCATCTTTGAGAAAACATCCAGTAAAACAAGGAAGGAGCTCTGCGATCGGATGGAAGGAGGCACATCTTGTGTTAAGGAAAAAGGGAGAAGGTGCCTTATCTCCACAGTGAAGCCCTGATGAATGTGGTTGGCCTGTCTGGGTAGTGAGCTGGGAACCAAAGTGTTCTGGTGAGCCCACGGTGGTGACGCACAGGAGGGGCTGGACAGCGGGCAGGACCCCAAAAACACTGAGGATGGGGTTTGGGGTCTTTTTTCTGTTGTTTGGTTTGGTTTCCCAAGGATTTCAGAAACCCTTGCAAATGTTTGTGCCCTGTGGAAGGGAGCTGGGCTCTCGTGGCAGAGGCTACCAGCTGCCCAGCATGGACCAGCCCGGCCTCTGAGGTGGCTGCTCCCTTGCAGAGCCCCATGATCTGGTTTGCATTATGGGTGAAGTTTTTTAGCAAATTACTGCTCCTTTGTGCTCCATTTCCATCAAAGAATGGGCAGAGGCCGCCCAGCAGTCTGAGGACAGATTTTTTTTTTTTTTTTGGAATAGAGCACGATTTGGGGGGTTATTTTGGCTGGTTTGTTAGCACATGCTTGGCTCTTATCGGGCTGTTGCTCTGCACCATTTGCCAGACAGCTCTTTTGGGGAGTTTATTGCTGTCAGCTCGGGCTGTGGGATGCTGTTTCCCTCCAAAGAAAGGTTTCAGAAGAGCCTTTGGGGGTTTGGTGATGCAGAGCACCACCAGATGGTGTGGGCAACATCTGGGGTGCACTCAGGTGGTTTTTTGGAAAGAAATTTGGGAGAGGGGTGAGAGCTGCCACAGCTTGAGAAGGCTCTGCAGATGAGAGGAGCTCAGCTCACCCCGTGCCAGCAGCCCTGCTGGGATCCCTGCCTGAATCCCCACCAAGACTGAGGTCAGATGTTACAGGCAGGGCTGCGGTTTGCAGGGAGGTGGATTTGGGGGAGCCCCTAATTGCCCTCCCCTGTAAAATGAAACAGGATTTTCTAGCTGAACGAGGAGAACCTGGCTGTGATGCCATACCGAATGGTGGCAGCAAATGAAACAGAGGAGGGAGAGATCCAAACCAGGAGATGGTTTCCCATTAAACTTTCAAAAACTTAGTGGCAGTGAATTGTTCCCCCCAGAGTGTGTACACCCAGCTGTCTCCAGACGGGGGGTCGTACACACAGGCAGGCAGAAGTGGCCCGGCTGGGGTTTCAGAGACCTCTTGCTTCTTGTGCAAGTGTAGGGTTTGGTCTGTTGAGGGAAGCTGCATGAAAAGGCTGTGTGACATCTTCTGTTACTCCAGTGCCTCCTGCTGCGCTTGGAATCCAGAGCTGTCCCACCTGGGAGCAGCCACTGCTCACAGTCATTTCTCCTAGCCGCTGCCCTCATGATCGGTGTGGGGTGAAGCCTGACTTTTAAAGCAGTTCTTGATCCAAGAGTACAACTTAATGGCGAAATCAATGCCCGTGTCTGGCTTATCTTTTACTCTACGGCACCTTGCTGCCTTCTTGGAGACAATAAATCAGCTGGTGGTGGCGTGCAGAAAGCTGTGGTCTCAGTGCCTTGCTGCTGCTGGTCTGGGGGGCGGCAGCAGCCCCGGGAGGTCAGAGCAGCCCCCCCAGCTACCTGCCACCATGGTCTGGGGGGACCTGTCCTCCAGAGGGGTTTGTGTTTGCAGAAAGTGTTAGCTAAATTACGGAGGTTGGATGTATTTGAAGCTTAACTCGTGCAAAACTGGGAGCTCAGTGAACGTAAACGGTGTCCGTGTTAAATCTGGCAACAGGGTGTTTATCAGGGCTTGCTTTGGAGCTCTGCACTTTTTAGCGATTTTGAAAATAAGAAAAAAAAGATGCTTGTTTGATTTATCCAGAAAATGTGTTTAGAAGACCTGTATCTGTTGTGGGGCAGCCAAGCCAGTGAAGTTTCCCTCTCTTCAGTTACTCTGTGCTTCTGCTTTTAAAGCAAATACACTGATGCATGGTGTGACAAATGTAAATTATTTTCAAAGTTAAAAGCATTAGTCTTACAAACATTAAAAAGTAATCGTGCATTTCATCAAATTGCTGTTTTGTGCTTGTAAGAGAACTGTAGAGGCTGTTTGATTTTGTTTAGGAAATGAAGAAAAAACTATCAGCTAGTAAAGAAAAAGTGATTTTGGGTTTTGCATGCAGTCATGGACCAAAGGGGAATTTGGGTGGGACAATACGGCAATAGTTTTTTTTTTTCTTTTCAAACAAAGAAACAGAGAAAGTTATTAGCAAAGGATTGTTAATAATCATGTTCATGCTGAAATTTTTTTATCAGTTTTGAAGTGCAAGGTTATTCCCCTGTTCAGCAATCCCACCCTGTTCCAGTGAGACCATCCACGCTATACGTAGTTGAACATGTAGCTACTGTGATTTTAATGATCTTAATGCTTTGATCCTCTTGCTAGGAAAGTTTCCAACACTGTGTTGTGCCACAGGTTGACAAGATTTCGAGGTTTCACCCTGGGGACCCCAGAGGTCAGGGCAGATGCAGGAGGAACGTCCCTCCGAGGGCTTGTCAGGTCTCACAGCCATTGCAGTTGGTGGGTGGCAGGATAATTCCTCGTTTGACCGGTTTCATACGTACACTCTTATCTCTTCTGAGATATTTAAATGCTGTTTTTTGGAAGGGTGAATGATTACTATAGCAGAGGTGGTACTGGATGGAGTAGAAACTTGCTAGTTTATAAGAGCTTCTGATTCTCCTGCCCTGAGGACTTTAGGGAGGGAGTAAGGGGCAGCAGTAACTGGGGACAGTGATGAGGTGACATCCCAGAGCGCACGTCTCTGGCACTTGATCCATTTGCACTAGCGCCAGTGGTTCTCAGCTGCTGTTTAGAGGACTCACATTTAATTTCCCAGTCCCTATTCTCCCCTTTTGCTTCAGCTGGGAAGATCAGGGGAGCCACAGCAACCTGGCTGCTTTTCTCCACTTCCCTTGTGACGGGTCTGGCAGGGTGTGCTTGGCCACAGCTTTTGACAGAGCTTTCTTCTCATGCAAAACTGTGCTGAGAAGCTGCATTGCCAGCAGACGCTGTTCCTGCTAGTGAAGATTTACAGCGTAGCCTGTAGGAGAGGATGGTCCCTGCTCCCTGGCTGCACTGCAAACCATCCTGCCCAGTGATCCAGGGCCCTTCTCAGCGAGACTGAAATACCGTCGTGCTCTTTTGTTCCGACACTTTCCTCCTTCTCAAAAGTAGGATTTTACCATTTTTCAAAACCGCAGAGATTGAGGACAGCCCTTTGAATTTGTTAAAATTTGGCTGCAGAGTTCCTTCTGACCCCTGTGCTAATATTTAGCAGAGCAGGAAACATTAAAAATAACCTTCAGAGATTTCCCAACTCAGAAGGATTGTCCTCTTCTTACTCTCTGGCTTCATTTTCACTAGACGTTTTCCCCTCTTAAAATTCCTGTAGCACTGCTAGAGCAAGAACATCCCTGCCAGCAGCAGTAATGGCACCGCAGGAGGAAGGCAGGGGGCCAGTTAGCCAGACTGGCACCTAGGCTTGCTCTGAGCAGGGGCAAGGGATTTATGGGGGAAATGCTCATTATTTATTGGAAGAGCTTTTGCATGTGACTCAGAACTTGCAACTTCCCTTTTTGTCAAACTCGAAACTGTTCCCAAGCCTTTAGCTGCTCTTGGCACTGGGTGAATCTCCTTTTGCAATGAGAGGTGACCTTCTGGTGCTGTAGCTCAAGAATTCTGAGCTTCTACTGTGAAACAAAACAAAGATATCAGAATTTGTTTTAAGGTGTATCTGATTGAAGTCTGTTCCTGTGAAGCTGAAAGGTTGCGTGACTGAACCAAGGCATGCAGCAAGAGGGCACAACCTAGTAAGAAGCTCTGCGCGAGCCCCAAAGTCTTACCTGAACCGTGTCTGCATTCCCAGCATCATGGCATAAATATATATTGTGAAGTAGTATATCATTAATGTATACCATAAAATATATATCATTATCTGTATAATGTCCTCCCCTCGGCGATGGCAGTGGGGGGATGCACCATAGTTTGGGTCATTATGTCCCCAGGAGCCCCAAGTGCCTACATTACCGTTTGAGAAGGGTAAAACCAAGGCGAGTAGTTTCAATTTTCACTCACCGCTGCTTGGTGTCACCCGCTCCTCCCACTCTGGCAAACTAAGGGCTCCAGCCAGATGTTGCGGATATATTTTCTTTATCAAACTGACAGCAATGTTTCCTCTTTCCTCTTCAAACGTAGAGGATGCCCCGCGGAGCTGCATTGGCCCGGTGCCCAACACTTACTGTTACGTGGTCAGAAAATGAGATCTGAGCTGGTTAGCAGCCAGGAGAGGGCTCTGGCATCCGCTGAATGATGTCAGCTGTGTTGCCATGTTCAAAGCACACAGGACTTATGGATTTTGTCCTGCTTGGCTGGTGCAGTGATGATTTTGGTCAAAACTGTGTTTTTGGGGAAGTCCATTGAATTTTCTGTCCACCTTGTCTTAAAGCATCAGCTTTGTTCTAGGCAGAAAGTTTATCTCCTTTCAATGTAATGAGCATTTAATACGTAAGGTGCGATCACGGTGTGTGATTTGGAGCGAAAGGCTTGTAACTGAGAGTGGGCAAAGGCATGAGTGAAATTTATCCCTGGACAAAACCCACGGCATGAAGCCACTGCGATGCTTTCTCTTGGGCCCTCTAATGGGGTGGCCAGAAAACTCACTTTTTTCTTACATTTTGTGCTGCTCTTTTAAGTGGAGGTGATGTTTGTGTCCATGTCCCCACCTCCCCCTCCAATGAAAACTTTTACAGAAGTGGTTTTGGACTGGGGGAATAGGGGGTTACTTGTTGTTTTCCTGCTCTTTAGTTATCAAACAAACTAAAGATTGCTTCATCTTTAATTAAAACGATATGGAGCAGAATTCAAATAAAAGACAATAACAATCTCACCGCATGAGCGGTGCTGAAAGTCACAGGCAGTCCAGTGAGCAAGCCCAGATTTCAGATGCTCTCTCGCGCTTTACCCACGCAGTTCTCTGTCTGCTCTCGGGAACCTGCCTTTGCTCGCACAGATGTCTGGCTGGGCAGGTAGAGCAGAGTCAATTACATCTCCAGTCAATTAAATCTCCATCCCAGACTAATGAAACACTTAAAAGTCGGAGTTAGTCTTGTCCATTCAGTGGCACAGCTGGCCAGAAGCCCCTTTGAAAGCCCGATGGATGTTGTTTCTCTCAAGCATTAAATGCTTTCCCTCGAACAAACCCCCTTTGAATAGGCCATTGTTTTTCCTTCTGGATGTCCTTTTGTGGACTGATACAAGAATAGCTAGAAGCTGATGAATTTGCATTGTAAATTTAAAAAAAAAAATTCTGGGACTTGTATTCTTTTGAGAAGTTGAATGTGCTGCAAGGGCTCTGCTCGGGTCCCATGTCTTGTCCTCTTGAGGTCAGAGCTGCAACAGGAGCTTTGGGTGAATAGCCTCAAACAAATGTAGTTTCAGGAGAGACGCTCCATGGATCCGATGCCTTTCCCAGGTGTTATAATGTAAGGAAGTGAGGTGAGATGAAGTACAGAGGGCTGTTTAGTCAGGGGTAGTAGTAGTTTGGTGGTTGACCTGCCAGCCTTTGCATTGACACAACTGCGTTTGCGGTATTTTTCGTTACTGCTGCGCAGCAGCTGTGTACTGGTAGTTCCTTACGGGAAGCAATACACACTGGCATGTGAATAGTATAACCTGGGTTTGATCCCTTCAGCAATCTGGTGCGTGAAGAAAATCCTCATTTATTTTCAGGTGAACATCTCTTGTACAGCTCCTCCAGGACGTACAACACAGGAACCGATGCCCTGCGCAGGATTCAGCCGCCTGGATTTACCTTCTCTTCCTACCGGAGCTCTGTTGTTTCGTATTTCAAGAGCAGGGTTTCACAGTCCGAGCCGTGCCACCACAGCCGCTGCAGACTGATTTATTCCTTATTGATGGCCAGAGCAGTGACCTGGAAGGATGCTATTTTTAACACAGCCCTTAGGCTTCTCTTGCAAACCTCTTGCTTTTTTGCTCAATTTCACCGTCACAGATTTAAGCTGAACTAAAAGAGGTTCACCCTAATCAGTTCCTTAAGAAATACAGAAAACTTTGATGCTTTGTTGTTGCATTATAGTCCAAACTACATTTGTTTCAGTAGGTCCTCCTGGTGTACAGGGCTGCAGAGCAAGGTGTCTCAGCCCAGCACGTCTGCAGAAGGAGCCAGGAGGATGTGTGTGTGTGCGGCACGTGTGTGGCAGTGCTGGGCAGGCGTAGGAGGGAGCGGGGGCTCATCCCAAGGTACCATTTTGCAAATATAGCCCTTGAATTAGCAGTAGGCAGTGACGAGAGCAAGGGTTGGGTTTGAGGTCATGGGAGCAGTCAACCGTGCTGCAGTGCTGGGTCAGGCTTTGCCGCAGGGACGTGGTGCCCGCCGTTTGGCACAGCCCACAGCTGCCTCCAGAGCCAGATACTCAACCAGCAAGTTGGAGATCTGGGAATGAATCAGGTGTCCAAGGGTTTTGCTGACTTGCAGCTGCTGTCATGTCACTTCAGGAACAGTTTGCAGGGCTGAGCCTGCTTTGGGTTTAAATGAGGAAAGGCTTTAAGATGTCAGATGGCCGGTTATGGATCAATGGAAATGCTGTTCCGGGATTTACTGAAACTTGGGTTTTGTACTGCGTCTGTTCAGCCCCAAGTGCCTGTGTGCCAGCTCCAGCTGACAGCAGGGCACCTTTGGCTTCGTCCACGGGCATCTGTGCAGTCTTTCTTAAAAGCAAGGTCTCCTATGGCCCAATGCATCCAGTGGCTTTGAGTTAATTAAGGCCCACATGCCAAAAACGATGGGGAAACAACCATTATCATGTCACTCCTACGGCAACTCTAGAAAGGGGAGACCTGGGGGAGAATTGAGGTGTCCAACTGCTTGGTCCTGCAAATAGAAGCTCGTGGCCGGCTTTGTACCACTGCAGATGAGCAAAGGTCATTGGTATCAGCCTGAGGGGCAGATGCATCCTTCCTTCCTCCACCACAAGACACCCTGTCAGCGAGATTTACCATTATGGAGCGAGGGCAGTGGCCGATCCCCACGTGTTGGGTGAAGTGGCAGAGCTTCAGCAAAAACAACGGTTCAGATCCGAGGTTATGTGAATCACTTCTGGGATCTGCCCGGTTTAACCAAATCAGGCACCTCAGGGAGTCCCGAGCGCTGTGCCAGAGCAGTGTCACCTTATCCCTGTCACTAATCCTAATCCTGTCGCTTCCTTTCACGCTCCTTCATTCTCTGCAAATAGTTTGACGCTGTTACTGTACCTCTGTGAGACCTTCCTGCTGGATTGCATGGATGAGGGAATAGGTATACAAGTAATGTAGCCTCTTTCAGAGCATGACTGATGCTGCTGTGTCTGTAAATTGATCCTTTTATTATTATTTCTCTTTTAATAACACTGTCTTTTCCTTCCCTTTTCAGGGGCCTCTTGGTTTGGATGGCAAACCAGTAAGTAGCACTGAGTGACAAATGTAACGTGTCTTTATTCACGTGTCTTTATTGCTGCTCTGCAACAGAGAGGCAGAATCTCAATTTATTACTCATTACTACAGGTTTAACTGTTTAGGAGACAAAATTGTGTTTAGGAAAACTATGCTGCGGTCTGTAACACCGCTGGGTTGGCTGGGTGGCTGCTGCAGGAGGTCACAGCGCTGTGTTTCATGTCCAATCCCACTCTATTCCACCACGTTGACTAGAGAGCACCATCTGAAATCTTCTCATGCTCTGGTCCTAAACCAGCTGTGGTGTTCAAAGCGGGCAGAAGTCATTCAGTCTTTGCAATCGGAAAGTTACTCCAGGCACCTATTTCTAGCGAGTTGGGGAGTGTTTTCTTATTAGCTGTACATTGCCGTGGTTTGGTTTTATCCTACCCCTGAAGATGACAACTGTGAATGAAAAAAATCTAGAAAGAGTGCATTAGAAAAGAAAAGGCAAGCTCACACCGCTGTGCTCAGGGCTTGGCGTTGAATTGGCAAAACCCCACGATGGAAAAGCAGCACAAACCCCAGCAGCCGCGCTCCTGTGCCCGCCGCCCTTGGCAGGCACATGGACGCGAACGGCTGCGAGTTGCGTGCGCGCCGGGCAGGAACGAGACCTCTGAGGGAGAGGCAGGGAAAATCTCAACTAAAAAGCAAACTTATCAAAAGCCAAACTCAAACCAGACTGTTCATGATCTCTTCCATGAAAGCAAGAGGCCAGCAGCCTTGCTCGGAGCCGAATTAACAGCGGGAGGGATGTTGTGTGGGATGCAGATGCTGCCAGCCTCTCTGCTGACCTCCCCCCACTGCATCCCACCAGGTCCCGCTTTGGCAAACACCGTGAATTGGGCTGAACCCTGAGATGTGGTGCTTTTCTGTGCTGGAAGGAGGGTGCAGAGCAGATGCATCAAAACGTGGCTCCGCGGCTCTCTTTGGGGCTGCAGCGTGTCTCTGCCTGCCTGTCTTAGAGAGCTGCTTAGATGACTTATGGCTTCAGCAGATAGGCCAAGGAAAGCAGCCCATCCTCCTTGTTTATTTAGAACAGATGTGTAATTGTTGTAATGATATGCTGAGCATGAGTTTTTCTAGAAGTGATTTAGTACTTCAAGAAATCTCTTGCATCTATTTAGAATCACATGTCTGTGAGTGGCTGTCATGCTGCCTGCCCTGCCCCGGTCCTTCTCTGCCCCTCTGTCCTGGCAGGAGCCGGCAGGGTCTCGGTGGTTCTTCTCGGTGGCGTGCTGCTCGTGTGAAGCAGCGTATAACTTAATAGCGAACATGGCTCCGGTTCGTGAGTTAATCAATGCAATCTCCTTGGTTTTGGTGTTGTGTGCATTGATGATTCTGCTGTTTCTTAACTTGGATCCTTCTTATGTGTTTCCAGGGACCTCCAGGACCAAAAGGGGAAAAGGTAAAGACTGCATTAACATGTTGTTTTGGGGGAAGCTGCCGTATATTCTGCTGTAATTATTTTAGTTCGGGTTACCTCATTACGCCAGCATGACATTGCCACTGGGTTTTGTTGAGCTGTGACAACAGGTTCTCAGGTTGCTGTTGGAAAAGTCCCGGGGAAGGAGAGGGCAGAAAAAATTTGCAAAAATGTAGGAAGAGCAAGTATGGCCTTAAAGCTGATCCGTGCTGCAGTGTTCCTGGTAACCCCTAAGGATTTGGAGAGTGGCATACAACACTCTTCTTGCATTCCTTCGAGAGCAAGGCTGTGGGCTCCATCGCTGTGTGTTTGCATGACATCCTCCCGAGAAATTAGAGCGGCCAGAAGGTCATTACTGTACTGAAAGTGATGTTAATCCTTGCATGCGTAGGACACAAGCAGTTGCTCGGGGAGCCTTAGCATTGGAAAGAATCTGCTATTTCTGATTTATTATCTGTTGCATCGCCTGCCAGGGCAGAATCATTCCCTATTGTGTTGTCTCGAGCCCTTCTCCTCCCTGGATTTGAATACGTTAAGCAATAGGGCTCTTGCCACTTCCCTTGTGTGCTGTTCCCGCGTCCAGCCGGCCCTGCGCTCGGTCCTTTGTGGTTGAAATTCGAACTCTAATAGCTGACCCTTGCTGTTTTGCCTGATGCGCAGGGAGAAGCAGGGGACATCGGCCCGAGGGTAAGTAGCAACACGGCATGTTGATTTACGCTAAAATCTGGTTGGGTTTGGTCATTGCACAAAACAAGGCACCGTGCAGCTTTGTTACGGTAACAGTTCTGGAAACATTTAATTTTGCCATCAGAGCTCTTTGCGGTGGTGGTTTTCCTAACTTCGACCATGGCGAAACAAGAGTTAAAGACCTTCAGGTATGTCATGAAGGGTTTTGCTTTTACAGGACTTTCCCATCCCTGATTCCCTCTTCCAGTGTCGGGGGCAGGCTCTACGCTTCTCTTGCAGCTGTGCTCTTTATTTGTTGGCAGCAGAGCACCAGTACATGGTGGTAAGATCTGGAGTTGCGTAGGATGGAAAGTTCTTCTCTTGCTGAGCTACTAGCCTGGGAGCGTGGTGGCACACAGGCAATAGCTAGGTGGCCTTTGAAAATCAAGTGTTTGAAGTAACCGTATGATGAGGGAAAACCATTTTGGCTGTAACATACAGAAATTAATGGAGTTTTGTGGAAATGTCTCTCGTGGGGCTGCATGAACTTGAGTTGCAGTGCATCAGGACGGGACCCCACGGGGCACGAGGGGGACACAGCTGTCCCATGGTCCCTGCTGTGGTGCCGGCAATGGCAGCAGTAGCACAAAGGCTCCTGTGTCAGGGATGAGAGGAGAGAACTCGTCGCGAGGTCTGTGGTGTTTCTGAGGTGGGCTCTGTTGCAGTAACGGAGGTGCAGCTGGCTGTGGGTTATGGGCACCTGCTGGAAACCCCACGGCGGGGATGTGCTGCGATGTTGGCATACGGACCCTGTGCAGAGACTGGATTTGGAGCTGGCACCCAAGAGTCAGTTGGTAGGTTTAGATGTGGTTGCTGGAAATGAGGCCATGACCTCAGTGGTTAACGTCGGGCAGAGATGCCTCAGAGTCATCTCTCTTTTTTTCCCCCCCAAGAGGCTGTTAAGTCAGTTATTGAAGTTGGTGTCATTTTCTGTAGCAGCTCCCAACTGCCTTGGGTGCATTTGGAAATGTTACCCTCAGGCTCCGAGAGCCCCTAAAATTCCTCCAATAGATTTATGCTCTGTGTGGCTAAGGAGGGGCTCAGTGTAAGGTGTCAACCTTGACTAAGTGCCCACCCACATACTCAGAAAAGGCTTCAAGAGGTGATTCAGCGTCACATGCCTGTGAGTTTTCACTCCTTGGCTGGGGCTGTAGATGACTTCAGGGCAGGCAACTTGGGCAATGGTGGAGGAGATGCTGCTCAGGCTCCAGAGCCTCTGTGGTCCGTCCTGCCAGATAGTGCAGAACTCATCTCCTGCCGCGGCTCCTGCTTGCGCTGTGGGAGATGCTCTGGGAACAGATTCTGTCTGGACTCACAGGCGCACGTGCCAGCTCCCAGGGTAACACTTGTTCTGTGTTTTAATCTACCAATAAAAATCTGAGCATTTTTTCTCTTGATCCGCATTTGTCCAGATTTCGCTTTACTTTTAGAAATTTTTTTGTTTCTTTGTTCAAGAGTAAGAAGGCTTGGAAACAGTTTGGGAGGAAAGGGGGAGAAACAAGGCTGGCAGAGTAGGTGCATGGTGCTGAAAAGTTTTCTTCATGTCTCCAGTGACTCGGGGTTGTGGATGGGATACAAAACTTCTTAATACCATCTGGCCCAGATTAATGTTTTATTTCTTAATTTAATCTATCTTCTTCCTCAAGCGTCAGCGGTGGCTTTGGCTCGTTTTGAAAGACGTGTGGCAGCCAGTCATCGCATCAATGGGAGGATGAATAACTAGCAATATACGCGGTGCCGCCTTCCTCGTAAATGCGTGTGTCTGTGGGTGGTGGAGTGGGGATAGTGTGTCAGTGAACACAAAAATATCATCGTTAGGAATGGTAGATTAAAAGAGAATAATGCTTGGGCTGGCTTTGGAGGGGCTGTCTGCAGTGGGAGTGAGGTGAAGGCAGTGAGGGATTAGATACTGAATATATGTTTGTGTCTGTGCTGCTTCTCTTTCTGTCTCTAATGTAAGCTGCTGCCAGCGTGGACAAAAAGGGAATTATTGCTCGTGTGACTGTGTCTAATGCAGGTGTTGGGGAGGGCTGAGGAAGGAGTTCACTTCGGGTTGTCTTAGACACTGAACGCTAGTGCTTGTAAACGGCATCAGGGAGGCTATTGTGCAGCCTCACCTAATCAGGATGGGGAATAAACGTACTCAAATACGCTGACAAAATCATGTAAGTGTATTTACAGGGAGAATCCAAGAACAGATTCCTTCTGCTCTGAGGAGGAAAGAGAGAATTGAAGCAGGATGCTGCCAAGGCTGGGACTGCTGTGCCCTGATATTTGTGCTTGTACTTCTCTCTTAAAATCAAATATATTGCTACACCTCTGGAGAGGACTGTTTTTATAAGCCAGACTCCCTCCCTGGGAGGATGGGCTGTCTGTTCCTGCAGGGCTTCCCATGGCTTTGCTCTGTGGTCCTTCTACGGATGGGCGTGGGGATGGATGGGGGAAAAGGAGACACAAGCAGTGTCCTGAGAAAGGAAATGTCTTACTGCTTCTCCCTAGATAGAAAAGTGGAAAGGCTAAAAGACAATAGCAATGACTACTGACATGGTCTGAGTACATTGTTTTTGCATCATATAAATCTGAGAGATTTATCTGCGTTTTGCAGGCTGGGGAATACATCAGTATTCATTTTAGCCTTTGAAAAAAGTATAATATTTGGTCTCGGGAGAAATGCTGGGATATATCCCCCGTGGGGTTTACTGGGATAATGCTCTTTATTCTGCAGGAAGGCCTGCAGTAGGGAGTCCTCTGTGCCCCAGCTGCTTTGACTGTCCTATTGTGCAGTAAACTCATGAAAAGATGCTCATTTGCCTCTGTTTGCTGCCTGCCAAGCTCCAGTGCACCCAGAACCTTAAAACAACTGCTGTTGGCTACCTAGATGGTTTCCTCCTCATGCACCAATTAATTCTGATATTGCTTGATATTTACAGCCTCTAAAACTCATTTTTCTGCTGTGCTTTCACCTTAACTTCTTGCTCTTTCCTCCTCTGCCTCCCACTTCACCTGGCTAGATGGTTTTTCCCCGGCTCAATCACGGATTTCTGGCTAACGATCGGCTTGTCTTTAGCCGGCGAGTGCTCAAGGTAGACGTATCAGATCTGCTGCTGGTGGTTTGCTGTGATTCTTTGAGCTGCTTTTGTTTCTTCTTTCTGGCTGATTGTGCACTATTGCTATTTCAGATTGTCGCTGCCATGGCTATGTTCAGAGGTGCTTGTTGAGAGCATGCTTGAGTGAAACCCCATTGGAATTTAGGGGGGAGTTTTTTCAAAAGAGACATGAAAGTGATGAATTTTAGGCTTTGGCTGCTTTTGGGAAGTGGGGATCAATCAGCCAAGTCCTAGAAATGTTGATATGGACAGTGCTGGTATTGTAAAATAAAATGCATTAAAACTAGAGTTGTCTAAATCCTCGTGCTCTGGAAGTGACATTTTAACTAAGTAAAATTCAGTGGGAGCCACTTGACATAATTAGATGCACTGTTCAGCATTTGCCATTGGATTTTTTTTTTAACAACCATGCACGTGATTCAGGAGCACAGATCTTGTTGAAAGGCCGTGGGATTTGTGCTGCTAAGTCACTTAAGGACTTCTGAAAATCCCACACTCGTCCCTGATTTGAGGGTGGACCACATATTAAATACAGTCCTCATACTGCCTTGGTCGTAACCCTTCCAGATGTTGTTAAAAGATTTATGAGACAGCCTTTCCATGAGGCTTTCCATTGTGCAGCCGCATGGATGTGCCTGGCCCCAGCCCCGGGGCTGGGCAGCGGCGGCCAGCGGGTGGTCAGGAGCTGATAACTGGGTGGTGAAGCCCCATGGGGCGCTTCCCTCTAGAGCGGGCACCTACCGAACCCCCACAGTCGTACACAGATACAGCTGCTGCTCTTTCCTTGGCATCCAGGCAATGCTGGGTAGGAGCTACGCTGGATGCTAATATAGGACCTTGGCTGTATTTCAGGGATAGTACTAATGCTACTTTTTTTGGTGTGGTCCTCTAAGCTGTGGAAGTGTGTGCGTGCTCTGTGTCAGCATGTTGCTGGGTCTGGGTTATTTCTGGGTACTGTCGAATCGGTGGTTTCCGTGCAGGCAGTCGCTGCGCAAGGGCTCAATGAGATAAAACTTCGTTGGAAGGCATTGAGGAAAATCCTGGTTAAGGACCCAGACCCAAAGGGCATGAATCAGCTGCGAGCTCACTTCCAGCCATCCCAATTGGAATCTGTAATTAAATTCCTCTGGGACAGCAGAGGCCAGGGTGCTGATGGCCCAGGGATGCAATGCATGTGTTAGGGGCACCACGTGGCCACCGCTTACCCATGCTGCTTCATCTCATCATGTCTATGTGAACTTCTTCCAGGGTGATCAAGGTCAAGATGGAGCCACTGGCCCCCCTGGTCCGCCGGGACCTCCAGGTGCCCGGGGGCCTCCTGGTGACACAGGAAAAGATGGCCCAAGAGGACCTTCAGGCCCCCCAGTAAGGACGGGAGATGTGCACCAAGCACATGCTGGGCAGTTCCCACCCCAGTAAGGGAGAAGAGGGTGAAGGGTGTCCCCTTCCCCAGTGCTGCCACACCAACCACTGGGCCCCCAGCCTGAGCCAGCGGTTGGGCTCTGATAGCTGCTCGTACAGCAAAGCTTTGGGGCGTGGGGCCGAGGGAGCAGGAGGGCGTCTTCCTTCAGTTTTGGAGCAAATGTTTAGACCTGGAGCGTATGTTTGCAGGCGCTGGTTGTAACTCGGAGAGCCTGGAGGAGATCTTCTCCCCAGTTTGTAGCCTTCAGTTGACCTGTTGCAAATCTCCAGATCACTGGCAATTTATTTAATTTAAAAAATGGGCCGAAACACGATGCTGCTGAACATTCTAATTATTGCTGAGCATTATGGAGAACGAGGGGTAGTAATTTCAATGCTGGCCTCTTTCTTTTCGCAGGGTTTCAAAGGCGAGCCAGGAGAGGATGGCCTTGTGGTTAGTATTGCTGGGAAGCATTCGCTGTGCGTGCCCCTCATCCCCCTCGCTTTACATCCCCCTTCAGTTCACTGCAGCGAGTCGCTCTGTGTCGTTGCTTATGGAGGCCAAAAAACAACCCCTTGGGAAATTATACATGCCCTTATCTGGATGTTTGTCCAGGGGTTCTGTGCCGTGGGGAGAAGCGAGGCCAATCTTTGACCCTTGGCTCCTCTGGAGGGATGTGCTGCTCCTGTATCCCCACTTCGGCTCCCCTGGAGCCTCCTGGCACTGTAATTCCAATTCACTGAGGTCTAGGTTGGATAAAAAGGTGATTCTTATACATAAAATACACAAGTTGTGAAATAATATTTATTATTTACTGGAAGCGCAGAGAACTTACAGCTGTATTTGTAAGGGAAGACGAGAAGTTGATGTCTTTTTTTTATGGGAATTAAAATACTCTCAGAAATGTTTTTTCCTGTTAGACTCTATTGTCGAACAAGTAAACCAACTACTCTTACATTCCACAGGGTGCCAGGGGACCTCCAGGACAAAAGGTGGGTAATAAGTCATTTCTTATCTGTCTAATTTTAACGTGAATTCTTGAAATGCTACTGCTTAAGGAGGGGTGGGGATGAACATACGTATTTTGCACTGGACTCGCATTCATCTGTATACATTAAATACAAAATTTCTAAGGTATCGTATTAGCCGTTGACTTGGAGCTGCAGATGTCTGAATGTGTCACGTACTCGTTGTGCCCATGTTAACAACTGCCCGTGTTAAAGCCTTGAAATGGGGGTGGAGGGAGACACAGGGGGCTGGAAGCTGGTGTGCTGTGGGAATGTGCTTTCTTGCATTTTGAGGGGGGATAAAGATGATCAACTCAAGGCAGGTATTTTAATTTTACAATTAATTTTGACATACAATTGATCTTATTTTCTGTTACGTCCCTAAACTACTTTCACCTCTGCGTTGTTGAAGGGTGAGCCCGGCATCCAAGGGAAAAAGGTAAAACAGTGATATATTTTTTTTTTTTCTTGCTGTGCTCAACTAGGGAAACGGTTGCCAGAGGCTGATGGAGAAGCTGGGTCGTGGCTGTCCATACCAAGCCCTTCCTTGTGTTCCCCTCGGTTTCTCACCCGTGGGACCCTTAAGCACCGGCACAGCTCTGCCTGCAGCCTGGTTTGCATTACCACAAGCAAGCCAGAAGCTGCGATCACATCTGCCCAATAGACAAAGAATAAAATCCCCAATGCAAACAAAGCAGTAGGTCTTGAGCCCTTGTGCTCCAATAACTCACACTGAACCGAGAAGCTGCTTGAGGCTGTTACCTGCCCAGGGCCCACCGAGATGGGTTTGAGGTTCCTGGGATGAGCATTGCTGTGCAGCACCTTGGTCTCGTGGTGATTGCCCGCTCTTTTAAGGACAGGCACGCTGCTTTGGTCGGGGTTGAAGAATGCAGGAGATTCACGTGTCTGAGCTCTCCACATTTTCTCCTGGTGGTGCCATCAAGTAGCAGATAAATCTCTGTCTTTAACTGAAGCCAGGGCGCTGACAGGACCCAGCCTTTCCCTCTTACTGCCTTGCCCCAAAACAGACGTGGCCATGGGTGTTCTTCAGGCCAGAATTTGGCTTAAAAAATTTCATAACTGGCCAGTAAAATTAACCTCTTTAGTACCTACAAAGTGGGTTTGCTCTGGGAGAACAAGGATGTGTGACAAGTGAGACAAGAAGTTCTTCTCCTGGCAGATGGGTGTGCTGGTGACTTGTGAGGAAGTCCATGAGGATGGGTGGCAGCTTGCAGGATGTCTTTGGGACCCAAAACACCTGAATGGATTAAATATCTAATTTCTATTAAAGGTGGGAGAGAACCTTCCCCAGGGCCTGCTGTAAGCAAATTCTGGGAGATGCCAAATCACCTCCCCAGGAGCCAAGGAGGCAGAGCTAGATGGCAGCAGGGGACCACGCTGGAGCCTCTTGAGCTCTTGCTGCAGCTTTCCCCTGGCCTCCTGTGAACTTGAGCATGTCTTAGGTCTATGCAACACTCAGTGGGGTCAAGTGTTGTGTTGGATCCTAATAAGACTGTATAAGCTCTTTGTATTTCACGTGTTGTATTTTACTTCATCAGGGTGATGATGGCATCCCTGGGGAACCAGGACTTATGGGCCCTAAGGTATGATCTGCTCTGTCTCCATCTAACATACGCACTTGGCAGCACCTTTTGCTGTCTGGTTTCTTGGCACAGTATTGTGGGTGGGGCAGGTTGAGAAGCACATTCCTCCCCTCACATAGAAAAAGAACAAAAAAAGTAAAAAAGACGAACGTAACCCACCCCTCTGCCACGGTAGCTCTGCCCAGAAGTAGTTTGCAAATGCAACTTGTTGACTGTGGCCGAGAATTGTCATTTAGAGGCTCCTCTTGCAGAAGTGAATTGGGGATTGTTGGTGGGGGAGGCTCAGAGCTGGGGTCCAGGCTGTGGGTCTGCACTGTCCGGATCAGGCTGCAGCAGGCTCTCCATGGGAACCTTCTCCAGATGTTGCAGGTTTGGGACTAACTTTATGGCTGAACATACGACCTGCAGCCAAACTGTTAAGCCTGAAAGTTGCTTTTTTATCTCCAAACCTCCCCTTTTGCAGCTAGGCAACATGACTTATTTCAGGCTAAAAGCAGGGCTTTGCTCGCTTGTGTGTAAAAGCAAGATAAAGCAAGAAAATTGTAACCTGAGGAAATCTGTTCTCCACTCGACCCATGTAGCATTTGTCAAAATTATCTTTTTCAGGGAGAAAAAGGAAGTGTGGGTCCCAAGGGAGAGAACGGCACAGATGGCTTGCCAGGACCCAAGGTAAATAAAAGCCCGTTAGCTGGGAAGCTGGGCGCAGCACCGCTGGGGCAGAGGGTTTCAGCTGAGTCGGCGTTCGTGGCCTTTGCCTTCTAAAAGGCTCATAGAATGCCCAGAGTGAAACAAAACAGGAGGATGTTAAGAAGTATTTTACCTTTTCCTGGTGATTTAATGAAATCTGGGTTCATAAGAGGGTTTAAAATGGCACCGTTTTCATTGCATTGCCTCTTTTTCCCCGAGAGAGCTAAACCTCTGCTCGCATTTTGATCCGACGTATCGATGGCTGCGGGATTGCTTCAAACCTAGAGCACTTACGTGCCCTCCTGTGCCACCAACCTTGCCGAGAAATGCAATAAGACAGTCTTGATATGGTCGGTGGGGATGACGAGACCCGGAGAGCGTTCGTGGGCCGTTATTTCCCCCCATCAGCTGCTGCTTATGCAGCAGGATCTGTAGCCAGTCGTGTTTTCTATATTGTTGGGCAGGAAGCTGCATGTGATGAAGAAATGTGAGCTAAGGTGACCCTTAGCCATTTGTTTTCTACCACCACAGTAGCAGAGCTGGTTTGTTCCCCGGGATCTGCTGAATTCAGGTTTCCTATGGAGAGTCTTCACATTTATACCATTTTTTTTTTACTTTTTGGAGGACTTTAATTTGGCCAGCAAATGAATTGCCATGCGTATGGCAAAAGGTACTTTAGTGAATCCTGAACTGAATTTCAGGCCACTGCTGTGAGTGCTACAGCTTTGCAAAACTTCCCAACTTCCCAAAAAAAAAGGAAGAAAAACAAAACAAAAATTGGCACAGCCTTTTTCCTTAAACTTGCTGTCAAAAATGGTTTAAATGTGTTGGCTGAAACTTCCCATGTGCAGAGTTCAGCCGAAAGGGAAGAGAGAGCCAGGCGAAACCTCAGCCCAAAGAGCCGGAGTTTGGCAGAGAGCGGGGCCAGAGAGGAGCACGGCTCATCGCTGCTGCAGGGAGCTCAGCGCCGAGCCAGCCACCCTGCTCCCTGGGATGGGACACCACCAACCAGCTCCCTCCAACGTTATTTTTTGCAAACTATATGGGCCTTAAGGTCATATCTATATTTTTTGCAAATAGAGACAGTTCCCTGTTGGTGCTGTACTTAAACTTATCTTGGCATCTCAGGTAGTTATGTTATTTTTAAGGTAAATATCCTATATTTTCCTTGGTCTTTTTGAACCAAAAATGTGATTTTGATTTTCAGGGTGAACCTGGTGAGAAGGGAGGAATTGGCTCTATCGGACCCCGGGTATGGATGTTCAGCGTTTTGCTTTCTGTCACGTATTTGCCTCAACCCAAGCGCTTCCCCACCACCTCTTTCTGCTTAGTATGTGGCTGAATCACTCCAGGATCAGTTCAGAGCTAGAAAATAGAGGCGGTGCGTATTTACACCAACCATTGTGTAGGGACCGAACGCTGCCACAGGAGACAGCTCTGGGAAATGCTGTCAAGTCCAATTTTCTTATCAACATGACCATCCCATGGCCCTTTTTTTGCAAGAGGGAAGCTGTGAATAGGGATAATCAAGTGAGGATTTCTATGCACTTCTCCATTACACGAATTTCCGCCCTTCTGAGGTTTGGTTGGATGACAGTTTCAGCTATCAGACTAGGAACTGATTAAATCGATGGTGTTTGTAAGGCGATAGTCCCCAAACACCTGGGTGTCAGGTCTTTGCTTTCATACTACCTGCTTCTCGGATGCTGCCAATACCAAACAGGATAAAAACTAAACGGGATTCTTCCCCAACTGCAGGGTCCCCCTGGCCTGAAAGGGGAACAAGGCGACACCGTAGTGATTGACTACGATGGCCGAATCCTGGATGCGCTCAAGGTAAGCCCTGCATCAAGGTTGTGTCGAGTCCTGTGTCTTCATGGGAAAGGACTGAAAATCTGCCGAGCTCTGCCGCGGTGGCGTTGTGGCACCATGTCCGTCCCTGTCCTACTTCTCCTTGCCGAGATTTCAGTCTCAGTACAGAGCTGACCAGGAGGGAATTACTTATTGCATCTGGGAGCTGAGGATATTGAGGATGTATCAGCAAAAACAGTGGCAAAACTTGAGGCAGTGAACTCAGGCTGGGTACCTGGCTTGTGGGATCCGGGTTAATACTCTGCAGGTAAAAGCAACTCAATGCAGCCCATGACATAAAAACACCTGATGTGACGGGTGTGAGCAGCCAAATGTCAGCTTGGGCACTGCCAGCTGCGGGTGTTATTCCCACGGTGCAGAGCTGCCGTTTTCAGTGTGCATCCTCTGGAGCAGTTTTCTCCACAGGCAGCGGTCGGGATGCGGGAGGAAGGGGAATGGTGCCCGAACCCCAACCTGCCTGGCCAAACAGCACTCTGCCATTTCTGTTAAGATGAAAGAAGCCAAATAGAATAAATACTTAATTACAGATGTATTTGAGAACCATCCTAATTGTTTTATAACAGGCTGCAGGGATACACAAAGTGATGGTAATTACCGCTTGCCGGATGCCTGCATGGCATGCAGCTTTGTGAGTGGGGTTTGTGGAGTGCAGTGCTTGGAGAGGCTCCGTCAAACGCCTGGAGACTTCATCTGCTGGGCCCAGACCCTCTCCCGTGTGCTGCATGCGGAGATTGCCGAGGGCACATCATTAAACCTCGCTAACTTGGCTGTTTTAGCTGTTTTCAGTGTTTGTGCACTGACCTGACTCACGGGCAGAGCTTTGGAGAGGGATGGCTCTACGCGGCTTCCAGTGTGCTTAAATATAACAGAGGTGGAGCATGCACTCGTGGGAAAAGGTGCTTGAGGATAGGATATGGGTTTGTTTTTCAGCTGAGCGAGACTGTGAGTTTTGCTGTTTGAGGTAATTTGCAAGTTGCAAAATATTTGTTCATCTCAAGGTGGTTCGTGGTCTCTGCACCCAGCCGTACCCAGGAACAAACAACTTATTCAAGCGTGAGAGGTTTTGCTACTGCTAGTGCTCACACAAACTCCTTCGTTTCCCCTCATTTTCTGAAATAGGGTTGCACCTCCCCAACTGGTTGTTGCTGTTTTAAGCAGGATGCTTCTTCCCAGCCTGGCTGGCTGGAGCAAGGAGAACGCAAAAGGAGACCTCCAGATTTTGCCTCTTAAACACACGTGCTGCTGCTTGGCACACCCGGCTAGCTCCAGCCGTGTTTTCTTTTGCGTGAACGTCCCCTGTGGCGGAGGAGCCCTTGGGTCACTGTGTCAGCGGAGCTCATTGTCGTGTTTGGTCAGCCCTGGTCACACGGGTGTCTGTTGTAGGTGGTGGTTGGAGCTGCTCCCAGTTCACCCCTAGCTGCACGAGGATAGTGCGCTGTATTCATGAGTCACGCTCATGCCCGGTTTGTTTGCTCTTTCAGGGTTCACCGGGTCCCCCAGGGCCACCAGGCCCCCAAGGTGCTCCAGGTCCCAAGGTGAGCCCGACCTCTGCCATGCAGGTGGTGTTTCCTGAGGAGAGACACGGTCATCAGCAGCTCTCCACGTAGCAAGTGCCTCCCAAGCCAAAACCCAAAGGCAGGCGATGCTGGCTGTGGGGCTTGAGACTACAAGCGGTAAAGGAAATGCTATTTACCACTTGGGCTGAAAAAGCAGGTTTCACATGAAAGCCAAAGTTTTGTTGACCTGTCTCCGGTCTCCAGCCTCTCCCAGAGGATGCTGTCCCAGAAATGCATCCACTCCCAGTCCCACACCTGACAGGTGAAATCCTGATCCCTCCAAGATTTCAGAGGCATGTGGCATGAGGCAGAGGTAAATGGGAGAAGCAGTTGTGAGGAGGTGCTGGCAGTCCCAAAAGCTGTGCTGAGCCGCCCTCCATCCCGCCCACCCCGGCACCCTGTTCAAGCAGGACTGCGCTGTATTCCCACTTCACAAGCAACAGCCAGTAACCCACAGTCAGCTGCAGAGTCTCTAAGAGAAGAATTTAACCTACAGAAAGGCCTTTCTTGGAAGAATGGGATGGGGCAGGATTTTGGTGCCTCTTAAGGTCTCCGTGCTGCTCAAATTTGGGTGAGCCGATAATGCTGGCACATCATCTCTTTGCTGCTGCTCCTGAGCCTGGTAATGCCAAACCCATAACCACAAGAGTTGATACACGTGAATAACTCATTTCCTCGCAAACCGCTTTCCCCAGATGATTTCCTGATTTTAATTTACCACGGGCTCCCCTTTCTTTGTGTCGCTTCAGGGAGAGCTGGGTTTGCCGGGACCACCTGGGCTGGATGGTGAAAAGGTGCGCGGAGCGTGGCTGGATCGAGCGCGACCTTGCAGGAGCTGGGTTATAAAGGACTTTACCTGTGTGTCCGTGAGAGGTGTCGCTGTGAAAAACAAATCTCAGCCTGCCAGGAGCAAGCTCTGCCCCATAATGTTGAGCTGCGTCTCCTTGAATCAATCCCCTTTGCCTATGGCCCTGCGCACAGATGCTGCTGGTGGCCGCGTCTGCTGAGCTAAAGGGGCTCCTTCTATGAGTGGTTCCTCAGCTGCTGTCTCAAATTTTGTTCCAAACCCTAAATGGCTGCAATCTGTTAAAACGTGTCTTCATAAGCTCGTGAGCGATGTGGAGCGAATCAGCGGGAAGGCAGGATGGCTGTTGTGGGGGACTTCTAACGGTTTTCTCCTAAGCACGTTGTGTTCTGTAAACTTCCAGGGTCCCAAAGGAGCGAAGGGTGACCAGGGCAGCGCGGGGATCACGGGACAGAAAGGAGAGACCGGAGAAATGGGCGTAGCGGGTCCACCGGTACGTCCCTCTTGCTGTCCCTGTACGTCCGCTGCTTGGTTCTTTAACGTCCCCGTTTCTGCAAACGCTCGGGGTACGGCTGGGTTTGCTCATCTCACCAACGGCCTCCCCACACCCTATTTACTGTGGAGCTGGAGGACACGGGAGCGTTGAATTTTCTGTGCTAACGATGATGATAACAGCTTATTCAAGCTGGTAGCGAAGAGAAGAGAAATCTTTGCTCAAAGTGAACGTGAGCTTTGCTTGAGCCAAGGCTGGAGTTCAGAGGGAGGCAACTGTATTTTTCTCTCGTTTTTGCTTTCCTGGAAGATGCGCCACATCACCGTTACGTTCTTATCTTTTAGGGGGCAGAAGGGCCAAAAGGAGACAAAGGAGATAAAGGAGACACCGGCTCACCGTGCTTGCAGAATAATCACGTAAGATCTTGGCCACGTGAAGCCTCTTCCACACCACGAGGTCAGGCGGGGTCGGGGCGTGCAGGCTGGAGCCACCGGTCCCGTGTCCATCAGCGTGGCGGAGGGGAGCAAAACCCAGCCGTTTGCTGCAAGAACTTTCAGATGCGTCTAAATGGGGTTTGTTCGTTAGGGAAGAGCACTCCGCGTGCTCAGCACTGCAGAGTTATTTCAGATTTTGCAGTGATGGTTGAGATGATGGATGCTGCTGTTATAATTACGGTTTGTTCTAAGACCACACTGAGCTCCTGGCAGTTCTATAGGATTTATAGAAGGAATTTCTAGTAGGATTCCTATAGTTCTATAGGATTTTTTCCTTATTCATACCTTTTGCTTAAAAAAAATACAGTGGTGGGTTTTCATAGTTTTTTATTAATGACATGAGAGCTCTAATTTTGTTTTGTCTTTTGGGTTTTTTTAATTAAAAAGGCTGGTTTCCTCCAGTCTGTGCAGAAAATTGCGTCATTTTCCATTCCACCCATTTTATGACTGGCAAATACCCTGAGCAGCGTGGGTCACGCCTCTCATTTCAGAGGCAAGCGTGATTCATGGGCTCTAAGATTCATTCATTTATAAACCCTAGAAGCAACTCCCTCATTAGCAGATATTTTCATCAGAGCCATTAAATCAGAGGGCATTAAATTATGATTCTGGGCCATGTGAGGTTTCCATTCCTGAACTGTCGTCTCTCCGTGCCCAGCCCCATTAACGTGCTGTTTAATTCCCTCTGCAGATCATACCGGAGCCCGGACCCCCCGGATTACCCGGCCCTATGGTAGGACTCTGGAAAGAGGCTCGCGCTGCTGCAGATTTGTTACCACGTGTGATTAGATAAGGGCGAAGGTGGTTTGCTCTGTTTAATCCTTGTGGGCTACAGTGAGTCAGGGAAGAGCTGCAGCGTCGCGTGCTGTCTTTGGAGAGATGGAAGCACCTGATTTAGGAGGGTACATCAGTGTTTGGGGCACGTTTTGCATATAACCCGGTTGTTCCTTGCGATAAGGAACGAGATAAAACCTTGTGGGATGGGAAAACCTGTTCCCCTTGGGATGGTGTCTGTATTCCCACAAATTTGCCCAGGTTTTTGCCATCGCTTGCAGAGGGGGTGGAAGAGGGCAGTGATGAAAACACGCAGCATTTTTGATGTGAGTATCTAAGGTGTTCGGTGCCTGTGGTGCTCCAAAAAGCTGAGGAGCTGTCAAGGGCATCAGAAAGGTCAGGATGGCTCTGATGTGTCCGGGGTGCACCTTGAGTGACTGTGCTTCAAAACCAGAGGCTTTCCAGGCAGCTTTTATAACCTGGTAAGTGTCTCCAGCCCTGCCCTGGCTGGAGGGCCATGGTGGCAAGGTGCTGCCCTCCAGAGCTTGCTGTCACTTGCCTTCAGCAAAGCTCTTGGAGCCCTTGATCCTCACACACAGTGTCCTTTTCAGTTCCTCATCCTCCTGATTTGACACTGGACAACCAGATAAACTGTCACCTGTCTTGAAAAGAAATGTTTGGCCATTGTCAGCTCATAAATTGAGCAAGAAGTGGTTTGGGACGGTAACTTTGGGGTTTGTTTTTTAAATTCTGGTATTCAAATGCACCACTGTCTTTCCCACAGGGTCCTCCAGGAATCCAGGGGCCTAAAGTAAGTCAAGAACTGAAATGTCACCCACTGTTTCCAGGCTGCCAGGGCATTATTTACAGGCTCACAAAGGCCTGCCAGCTCTGGGGACTGAATTTTTTTGTCACTGTTTGTGACAACGCATCCTTCGGTTGTGCTGTTCAGCAGTTGGTGTTTTGGAAAACCAGCCACATTTCCTTCCAAACACATCTACAATCTTAAATCCTCCCCCAGCACAGAGCCCTGAGGGCCAGCAGCACATTCGAGTCAGGGTTTCCAAAGCCACAGGCTCAAACCCGTACTTCAACTCTTTTCTTCCATGGTCCAGTCGAGAGGAAAACGCTAACACATCCCAAAGGTGTGGCAGGATGCGGTGGGTGGACACGTGGAGTGGCTGTCCCAGGCAGAGCTGCCAGCTCTTCTTGGTTGATGCCTTTTCATTCACGCAGGGCTTGGACGGTGCCAAGGGAGAAAAAGGTGACAGCGGTGAGAAGGGGGACCATGGCGACCCGGGACCTGCTGTGAGTCATTTTCCCATATGTCGTTTCTGGCCGTTGTCAGAAACCTGCCGTACAGCAACTGTCCCCTTGCCTTGTTTCTTGTTTCTTTTAAGGGTCTCCCGGGTGCTCCAGGGCTCATCGGTTTACCCGGTACCAAAGGAGAGAAGGTAATCACTGCTGTGGGGGAGGAGTGGTGATGTGGTGTAATGCTGAAACGGGCTGGGAAATCTTGCTGTGGTGGGTCCAGACAGAA
This sequence comes from Bucorvus abyssinicus, assembly GCA_009769605.1. NCBI lineage: Eukaryota > Metazoa > Chordata > Aves > Bucerotiformes > Bucorvidae > Bucorvus > Bucorvus abyssinicus. The sequence goes on along the minus strand of CM020041.1, from coordinate 4,928,387 downwards.
CTGCAGAGCTGGGCTTACCAGCGCTACCCCAGTGCGTGGCAAGGAGCTCCCCTCGAGTCCCAGGGATGCTGGGCGAGCCCACACGTCACTACTGCGTCACCAACCAGATATAAGTTTACCTGCCGCACCACACTCAATACGGATTGTCTTAATTTTTGTTTTTATAACTGCAGGGAAAGCCAGGGGAGCCAGGACTGGATGTGAGTATGGAGAACACTAATTGTGATACGTAGGAACATGAACACCACACGTGTAAAGGCTGTTAAATTGCTTGAGATTGTTGGGAGAATACATAGCTAACACTGTGTAGTCTACTCTCCCTTCAACGTGGTGCCCGTGGAATGAAGCCTGAAGGGAAAGGGCTTGATTTAGGCTTTAATTTTCGTGGACTACTTCTCCTGCGCAGCTAAAGATGCTGCAGGGGATTCCCTTTCCAATTGAAAATATTTGTATTGGATTCAGTGAAATGAAAATCTCTAGCTGTGATGTTACAGGGGTGTGGTAAAGCACCAGCTTTCCCGAGAAATTGCTGACATACCCAGTCAACAGGAAGAAAATGTCATATTCTTCACCGTGGGAGGATGGGTTATCACTGGAAATTGCCTATGTTGAACTGAGATGCTGGGATGTTCACACCCTAAACATATAAACACCTTTTTTTTTTCCACCCAAAAATTTTCATGGTAGGGTTTTCCAGGTTTGAGAGGAGAGAAAGGAGAGAGAAGTGAAAGAGGCGAGAAGGTGAGTGGGTCGTGGCTGTAGAGATGCTCTGGAGGGCAGGACTGGCTGCTCTTCAGCAGGCAGCAACACTTGGCCCTGGGTGCTGGTTCCCCCTCCAGCCTGGCAGCATTTCTCAGGTCACTGCTGTGAGGCCTTTTCTGTGGCACAAGGATTTATTTGCACGGTCCCAGCGTAGGGCAGGACATGCGGTTAATTCCTACCCGTTTGGAAGTGCTTTCTGCAAGCCTGCATCGTCCCCCCAGCACAACCATTGTGGGGAAATGGAGCAGCCTGACAGCCCCAGGTTGTAAAGAATTGCTAGTTTTGGTTTATAGACCTTGAAAATGGATCCGAGTCAAAGGTTTTGTTACAGGGATCCTTAAATAAGGGGGCGCCCAGCTGGAGGCAGGAGCCCAGCTGAGCACAGAGCAGCGGCTGGAAGCTGGTGTTCCTGCTTACTGTCAGATACCAGTCTGGTTTCTAGCAGAAACCATTCACTTAGTCATTCTGTTATGAAATTATCTATTAAAATATCTCCACCCAGCTTTAACTGAAGATGTTCATGGTGATTGAATTCCTCAGCTGAGGTCACACTCGTGCAAAGGTCCCTACTCTGGGTCAGGCGTGGGACTCCAAGTGCTGTGCGACGCGAAGCCAAGGTGTTTTCCCTCCTGATCCTGATATTTTCCTCTTGTGCCAACAGGGTGAGCGAGGAATACCGGGGAGAAAAGGAGCCAAGGGGCAGAAGGGGGAACCAGGCCCTCCTGGACTGGATCAGCCTTGTCCTGTGGTATGTCTTATTTCACTCACCCTAAGCACGCATTGCCCGGACTGAAAAGGAGAGACGCAGCTCTGCAGCCAGGGAAAGGGAGGGAGGATTTAGTAGTTCTTTATTTTGCAGTAAATCAGAGCAGATGGTTATTGTTTTCTCACTTTTCTTAACGGTTTGGTTTATCTGCACTGCTGGAAGTTCACTGCTCGCTGTAAGGGCTTCTCACTGGCCAGATGGGAGCGAGCCACAGCAGTAAAAAAAAGCATCTTTGTGTAAAGACCTTCTTATTGTAGTCGGGAACAATGGGCTTCAGTAACACTCTTGGGAGATAGCGTGCCCTGGTGAAGCTGCTGGCCTGGCTTTTGAGTACGGTTTGAAATCGGAGTAACTCGGTGCAGTGGATGGGAGGCGATTCAAAAACGAGGTCAGCCCCGTCCCTTTATCTTCGCAAATGGAGCGAGGCATGAGCCCGGCTCGCTCTCCCATGTGGGGCAGTGGGTTGGAGTCGATAGCATCTGAGTACTGCCAGAGATAAGTGATGGACGAGCTGGAGCTCCCCAGGCTGCCAAGAAGCGCCTCTGGAGGAAGACACCTCATTGCTCTGCAGCGTGTACACAGCGGGGGCTTCCCAGAAAACCTCCCTGTGTCTGAGCCTGAGGAAGGTCCATCTCCCAAGTCCGCTTCCGGAATCTCTCTTTCCTTTGATAGGGCCAAGAAAAAAATCTATAGTGGCTTAAAAGGTTATTTGGCTGGTAAAATTTACCTCCTTTTTCATACAAAGACTAAAACCAGATAGATCCCTTCCCTAAAACGCTTTGAGGCCGCAAGGTGAGAGAGCGCTTTGTATCAACTATTGGACTAAATCTACCTAAATGTAGCTGCTCATAATGAGTAGTGCCAGGTACTTGCTCCGACGTGCTCCAAAAAACCCCTTTCTTTTCTAAACGCGTGGCTTTTCCTCGCCCCCCAGCCCAGCTATGGCAATCCAAGGTGTTGTACAGCTCCGCTGTACCAGCGAACACCTCCTGCAGTCAGCGTGCTGTGCTGCGCTCGGAGATTGAATGGGAAGTACCATTAATTTTCTCATTTCTCATGGATCACCTTTCCTCCCTCCACGTGCTGGATTATTTAACCCTCATCATCTTCACTGCGCCGTTACAAACGGGAATCTCTGGGTTGTGTCTAGATCTTTCCCAGATGACAGACTCTACGTGTCTGAGTTCTCTCCCACAAACCCACTCTGCTGACTTGCCGTGGCATCAGAAATGGAGGGGTTCTGGACCCCTCCTCCTCCTCTGCAGAAACACGGCTGGCTGAGCAGCTCCCACGCCCTTCGCCATTCTCAACGAGCCGTTATTTTTTTCAAACAGGGAGATCGTAGCGTTGCAGGCAGCAAAAGTGACCCAGGTTCCCCAGGGCTGGACGGGGTGAGCGTGCCCTGCCCTCTGGTACAGTACCTGCTCGCTCCCTTCCTTGCATGGCTTGTGTGTGTGCCTGCCGTGGCCAAGCCCCGTCCCCAGCAGCGAAGCCCTCCAGGGAGAGGAAGGACACGAGGCAGCCGAGCTGGGACAAGATGTTTCACTGTGACATTCGGGGAAGGATGCCCCGTTAAAATGACTGGATAAGGGCTGTAAGCAGCGGGAGATCACGTAGGGGATGCTCGTCCCGTTATGGTAACATATGCTAAAAATGAATCCTGGTTCCTCTCGGCACCTGTGGCCCAGTCTGGTTCCCCTCGTGCCGGTGCTGCCGCAGCCCTGTGAGTCCCATTCCCAGCTGGGTTTTGAAAAGCTTTCCCCAGTGAAGGGCCCGTTCTGCAGGTGGGGGTCACCGGCACTTGGGGCTCTAGAAGGGCACCAGCTCTACCAGCACACGGGAGCTCAGCTTCGAGTCCAGCAGTTACGCAGGAAGGTTCACGCTCTGCTCCCCGAAAGGGCTCTGCTCGACCAGCTAGAAGTGGTCATTGTTTTAGTTTCATTTTTTTAACCACAGAAAATGCTGCGTGTTAGATTTGTCTTTAGAGAAACAAAAGGGCAGTAAGTTGTTTCTCTTTCAGAAAGTTAAATTGCCTTCGTATGTGTCAAAGGAACCAGTTACTAGCAGCAGGCCTGCTTCAGCTCCTCGGATTTACGCCCCAGAGACGTTTTATTTACCAAGCATCTCCCATCTTAACTACACAGAAAACACAACGCCTATCCGTGGTGAAGGCGTTGTAACCTGCTGTAGGTGATTCCTCCAATACGTAACTACTACATGACTAGTTAGTAAAGCACTTGCACATCTTCCCGCTCACATATGTGAGGACGAGTTGCACGTTGGCTGGGAGCGTTGTCTTCGTCCTCCCAGGCAGGTTGCAAAGCTCTCTTTGACAAGTCATTTTGGAATCACTCGATTCACATGGTGGAAAGGTGTGGAGTTTTACGATGGCCAAGTTAAGTATTCTGAGTGCCTGGGAAGGAGATCAACCCCGTAACCATCAGTGGTACGATGAGCTTGAACAGCAGGTCAGGATCTTTCTAATCCAAACAGCCGCTCTGCACCTTGTCCCCTTCACCCAGCCCCCCACCCCCCCCACCCCCAACTCTGGCAAATGTGTAGGTTGCACTTTTTTTTTTATTAATAGTTACGGACCAAAATATTGACTGGTGTCAGCAGAAAAATGTGTGTTTTCTAGCTAACGTTATAGGAAAGCATGTGAAAATAAATTGACCTGTGACGCTGTGAGTAGCTGGTGAGGGTAACCTTACTTCACTGCATCTGGTTTATTGGGCATAGGCTATTTTACATATAAAATCAATACAGAATACAAAAAATGTGATGACTGACATTTACAGTAAAAAAATGTAAAAATGCATTGTGACCTGTATTTGCACTAGCAGTTTTCTCCGCTGCTTACGCATCCACGTGGCTTCCCACCCCTAGTTAGCTGGAGGTGGCTCTGAGGGAAGGCTCAGTGCATGTGTGCGCTCTGTAGCTCTACATGCAGAAATTCATGCCATCAGAGATCCAAGAGCCTTAAAAAAATCCAGCATCAGGAAAGGCAGCTGAAGTCAGCTATGTCCTCTAAAGTATCTTGAGAGTGGTGGTCACAGAGTCCCGTCCTCTTCTAAAGGCTCCTTCCTTAGGTTCTCCTGGTAAATAAGCTCTTCTGGCTCTCTGATTTCTCTCTTTCTTGTCTCTCCATCAGAAAAAGACAAATATTTTCACTCCCTTTGCATAGTCCACGACTCATCCTATTTCAATCAGTTCAGCAACTCAAGACTTCTCAAAGAAACTAAGGACTGCAGGATCGAAGCTAACACAATTAGGGTATCATCCAGGGGAAAAAAATTACATCACTGCCCTCAAACTGAAAATCACATATGAACAAAAAATACATTTCTACATCAGGCTTTCTGTATATATGTCTGATTGCAAACCCCACTACCTTATAAAGCAGATCATGAAGTTAATTAACTGTGGTTCTAAAGTTTTGTGTTTGTTCAATTTTTTTGTTGTTGTTTAAAGGAAAAAAAGTGTAGATTTTGGGGTTTTTTTACCCTGGGGTGTATTCGATTGTGCATTTTGCGTGACCCACGGATTACATTGCCTGCATATTTTTGTGCATATACAGTAAACGAGTGTTGCATGGTAATTAACGGTGCTGCTGAACCCTTCATTGTTGTGAAGATTTGAGCTTTGGGGTTTTTGAGTCTGACACTTAAGTCACTGTCTACAGGAATTAAATCTGCAAATTCAACTTTGCAGGGACCAGACGGACTGCCAGTAGCAGGATGTTGGCATAAGGTACGGTAATAACAATTTTATATCACTGAGCGGGTCCTGAGTAACTTTGTTCGCTGCATGGTGACTCTCTGCACTGCTGCACACCCTTGAAGCCACAAGTTATGTGCCTGCCTTGGGAGAGCAGGATTCCATCTCGCTTCGTGTCTTGTTCCCCACAGCTGTAGGCTGGTGCTGGGAACAGTGCTCCACAAACTGGCCAAGCATCAGAACTCGGTCTCGATGATGCTGTCGGTAGCAATGCCTTTTCCCAGGCAGCGCTCAATGTGCTCGTCTGACTTAGCCCACATCCTCTAGCTGAGACCTCGACAGGGGGTGACCTCTCTGTCGCAGTTACAAATCATTTATTTCCAAACAAAGACTTTTCTGCCATTGTAGTTATAATAATCCACAACCACGATGCTGCTTCAGTGCTCGAATCAGCAAATCTGGGTGCAGGTGGTCAGGTAATTCATCTCATTTCAACTACCTGGAGCAGCCAGGGGTTGAAAGTGCTAAAGGCAGCCCAGGAGAATGAGGAGAGACATGTGCCCCAGTAAGGTGGGGATCTGACCCAGACGTGGAGGAGGATGCTGTAACACCATTCTCCAACACGGGAATGACACTGAAGCTGAGTGGAATTACTAACCCAGTCTCAAACATGGTATGTGGACACAGTTCCAGTTAGCAGCAAGCATGTTACTAACCAGTTGCAAACCCTCAGTTAGAATGTGAGCATGCCCTTGGCATATTAAAGTTTTTAATTCTGTGGTAAGTCATTTGGATGGACTGTTAATAGTAAAAGAAATCTGAATGCCAATCCTTATAATATTAACAAGAAGATTAGTAAGTGTAATGAATGGAGCATTTGATTAAAATGTTTCTCTGTGTTCTTTTTCAGTGATCTCTAAGCATGAAGCACAATATGTAAATAATGTTGATATATTTTGACCTTTTTAATTTTTGTATAAAAAAAGGAAAAAAAAACTTTCAACAGTAATATATTGACCTTTTTTTATACTGGATTCTGTCATTTATGGACGTTGAAAATATTGTAAAGCTCCCAAACCTGTGAGAATACGCGTGGTAACATCAGGATTTGATAAAGGTACCGATGACAGAACCTGGGAATGAACAGTATTCACTGCTGACGCTGCTGCGTGAACTAACAGTACTGAGGCAGCGTGTTGCCTCGTGTGCCTTATCGCATGAAGGAGGGAGAAATCCCATCCTAATTTGGCTCTTAACTCTGTATTTGCATTGCACCTGCATGTGAAAAGGGTGAAAAAACCTGGCTGAAAATGAAGAAAAAAAGGCTGCAGCCCTAGAACTGAAAGAAGCTGCTGTACACTGTCTGGTCAAACAAGAGGAGGACTCGCAGCTTGCGGAGGAAACAAAGCCAAGCTCCATTCATTGCTACCTGCTGACATGATGGAAATAGCAATTCTTTGGCTTAACAGAACGACCCTGACTACCTGAGGTTATTTCCACCACTAAAGGTCTTTTTTTTCCTCAAGAGGAAGCGCCTCTGGGTCCTGTCCTGGGTCTGTGGTTGAAGATGTGCAAGCGCTTTGTTACTGTGGAACCCAAATTCCCCAAGAAACCTCCCCTGCAGGATGTCAAAACCAAACCCCGGGAATCCTTTGTGCAGAGAGCTGCAGGACAGGGAGGGCTCTGCTGACATCTCTTAAACAAGAGAGCACATGTTGCTCTTGGGGTTCCCAAAACTTGGGAGTTTGGAGTATTTAATTGTCTTGATTTTTGTAGGGTTCATTTGCGTTTGATTTTTCTTGGTTTACGTGGTTTTAACTGTAAACTCTGTAACTCTGCACGCTCCTCTTGTCCTCTTCCTTCTCTCTCTCTTTTTTTTTTTTTTTTTTGTCTCTTTTGTTAAATTATCTCATCTTGGGCACATCCCATGCAGAGCAGGGTAATGAATAAAAGGAGGATTGTGATTTTTGATATCTGCATATGGCATTAAATCAGACCAATTAAAAATTTGCTAACTGTTCCACTGTTCACATTTTAAAATGTGTTGGGGAAAAAAATAGATTGTGCAGTGGTAGAGAGCCATAAAAAAACCATTTCAGGGAGGAAGAAACTGGCTTAGAGCAGAGTCTGTTCATCTTACAATGAAGATGAAGAGGCAATCAGATTCCTTTACAGGGAGGAGATACTTTATATTAACAAGTTCTTAAACTGAACAGAAAAAGATGTACAAATATCCATCCATTGGGTAGAAGCTGAAGCTACACAATCAACTCAAGTAAGCCATGGATTTTTAATGGTGCAACTGGTTAATCCTAACCAGACTGGTGATGTAATCCCCATCACTTTAATGCCTTTTTGATTTAACAGATAATTTCTGGAGGAAATGCTTTAGCCCAGTACAAGTTGCTAGGCTCTGTGTAGGAGTCTTAGGTGAAATTAAGAGCCTGACCACAAAATCAGACCAGATGATGTGGGGCTCTTTGTGGCCTTGATCTTAGGGAATACAGAACGGAGTCATTTTTGGTGCACTGAGTAGGTCCGAACCCTGTTAGATCCTTGTTCCACTGCACCTCTTAAGACAGCTACTGCCAGGGAGGACTTGAGAGAGGTATGTGACTGTCCAGGGGGAACCTGTCCTGCACAGACTGACCTAGTGTTACGGTCGTTCTTGCTCTGATACTCTGAAGAACAGCAGGAACACGCTCAGTGCTCCACACAGGTAGGGTGAGGTGTGACTGATGTCTGTGAGTTCTTATCTGTGACTGGATTCTAGGTGTCCTTGAGCTTATCCTTTTAGTCAGCTGGGAGTATTTGTTATCTGCTGGTATATGCTGAAATGGCCACCTAGCTTGGTAGATGTGGACACAAAAGAGTTGTGGCTGTAGGCAGTGAACTTTTGTTACCTGTCTTTGTTAGCTGCTTAGGGTGTACGCCTACCCATGGCTTGCTTTGTGGCTATACTTTGCATCTTTACCAGTTACTGACCATTTTCTTGGTCACCATACAGATAAAATCCATGTAAATTCAGATCAACTAACAAATCAAGAAACAAGAATTATGTAACTCAAAACAGCAATGAAAATGCATTTTATTTACTTCCATTTCATGTTGTTAGCTATCACTTTTGGTGTAGGGGTTTTTAAAGGCATATGGAGCAGCTGAACAAGCTCCCACTGGCTTTTAGTGCTTTTGAAAACCCCCTTTTACTGTCCCAAATTAAAGCTAAAAATCTTCTTCTGTGGAAGGTTGAAGGCAAATCTCTCATTGATGTCACCGGGAAGAAGATCTGTAATTGTTCCCTTAATGTACAGTTGCTCTTCCCATCTCCTCCAGTCATCTCCAAACTAAAAGCAATTCACTACCCCAAACCAAACTGGGCTTCTACACTCAAATTCCTGCACGTGTCCTGTTCATGGAACCTCTATCGATATCAATGAGAGTACAGTCCCCAGAATGACTGTAGAAAGCACAAGAATCTGGAAGTGTCCACAAACAATCTACAATGCAGATAGAAAAGTCTTGTTTTACATACGCTGGCAAAAACTAAACAGCTTTCTATCTAGCTCCTACTTGAAGAAGTTTGATATCACTGAAGCTACAAGACAAGCTAACCTCCAAAGCTTATGAAATTATATTAAAATTTATATTTTCTCTGAGGAAATACCCCGAAGTCCTATTATCTTCAGGTAAACAAGTCAGTATTCCGTCTTCAACTTGTGGAATATCCAGTGCTTGTAGGCATCAACTGTGACCACTGCCAGGCCTGCAAAACATTGATACAGAATACCAGAAGAGTGCTTTACCTATTGCTCTAACCGCCCTGCGTGGCAGCCGTCCCCCTCCCAGCACAGAGCCTCTGCTGCCACAGAACCCCAGACATTTGTTCGTAATGGAGGAAGAGAGTGTGAACCGACTAAACCTCTTAACTGGGGTTGTTCTTCCCTGTCCCTGAGACTCAGCCTGGCAACTCACGGTGATTCCATGCTGGTCAAGGAGGAAGGCCAGAATTATCCTCCTAGCACAGGACTGTGGCTGGTGTCCACCACACCCAACCAGCGCTGCTGCCTCAGCTGCCAAACCTTCTACGGTCAGCCCAGGCAAACAGCCTCTCTGCATTGGTTTAACCGAGTCCAGCACGTACAAAGGAGATCCCCCTATGTGCCTGCAGGCAGTCTGGTACGTTCAGGACCTCTGCAGATGAGCACCCTGTGTGCAGGACCTTCTCCTGACTCCTGCCGCTGTCATTTCTATTAGAAATGCTGGCCGGAACGGGTCCTGCTGCATTCAGCACCTGCTGTCACCTCAGCTACACTGAACTAACCAGTAGATCTCTGAGGATCTGCTGGTGGAACATCTGCTTTACCAACCCCTTTTGTTGGCAAAGCAGCTGAGACCCGCGGAAAGCAGAGCTCCCGGGAACCGAGCAAGGGGAAGGCTGCTGCAGTTGTGATCTGCACTTGAAGTCCTTCCCCATCCTCAGCTGAGATCAGTGCATTTAGCCTTTATATTCCCAACTTGCTGTTCCTTATCCATCGCATTGTGCAGATCGACAGACTGTATTAGAGGAACCCTTCTGCCCGGGGTCTAAGAGGAAATCTGTTTAACTTCCATGTGCTTTCCAAACACACACTTACTTACAAGAGAGGTTGTTAAGTGATAGATTGTGGCAGAGCAGTCATAATCTTACTGGGAAGAGTTAAAAAAAAGATATGCTTTGCTCAGCAGATTCATGCTGGATCAGTTGATTATTTTCTCCTTCCATATGAAAATGTTTATGTGGGTCTTTCTCAATACTTTTGAGTTTGCAAATAGTTCATGAAGATAAATTTTACTTGGAGGTAGTACTGGCAGTCTCGCTCAAAACTCAGTCATGACCTCAGCCTCTCCCAAAGCATAGTGCCTTTTTTCCCCAGAAAACCTCTCTGTTTTTTTGCCTCCTCTGGTTTGAGAGGGTGCAAGTTTGTTTTACAGGAACTTAGCAATGCAGCTGTATGTTACCACTAGATGTCAGCAGCAATAAAGGTGACTGACAGGAGGCTGCTCATGCTTATGCAATGGAGGTCAGTCTGAGACAGAGCTATCGATTTATCTTGGTCACCACAATATTTAATGCATTCACTTCGTGGATTCATAAGGAGGCGTTCTGGATAATGCATCTGAATTACTGATCTTTGGGGAATCTGAAGCCCAGCCAAATTTATGTTTTATCTTTGTTTTTGAGTTTACAAAGCGAAACTCCTTAGTCTAATATAACTGTCCATGAAAGCCTGGTGCCTTCCGTTGTGTTTTGATAACCACATCTGCCTGCTGCCCAGGAGCAGAGGACAAGCACCCTTCTTTACAGCTTGTTCTATTTAAAACTGCGGCTAACAACCATCTTTCCAGTTACTACCACCATCCTCCCTCCAACATACTGTAGCCTAATCAATTTTGGGAGCCAAGTTCCCAAACTGAGTCCTTAGGGCACAAAATCTCAGCTAAAACCCCCAAAATGCTTTTCAGGCACAAAGCTCTGCCGGCAGCGCTACCCTTCCCCAAGACATGGCAAATGCGTTTTGTGACCAGTGCTAGAGCTGCTGCTCGCTGTGGTTGTGACGGATGGTGGTGTCAGTCCCAGCCCCTGGTGCTCCAGGCCTGCTGATGCTGCACCCACCTGGAAGCACAGGGAGTGCTCCCTAAAGCTTCTGGGGCGAACGGATTGGGGGGCAAGGATCATGACCAAATAACAAATAACCCCTGTGTCTGTCACTTCAGTGCTGAAAGCATGCTGCTGAAAGGGGCCCCTTGCCAGAGTGTGAAGCCGACCATTTGGCCTGTGCTGATGGGGGTAGGTGAGGGTAATCAGAGTTTTGCAGCTGAATCATGGGCTTGGCCAGTGAGTTCAGGAATATTTCTCTGGGTTATGAAACAGGTGGCAGAGAAAACCTGGTCTGACTCCAAACTGAAACTGTTTCCAAGGGTTAATGCACTGGGATTTTAGTTTTTAAGAAAAGACGTTGCCACCCGCTTTGTTTTATTCTCCTGGGGGGAGTGTTGCCTCTCTTGTATACGCTGCACCTAACACTTGCTGTATACATTATAGTGATGAATTTATTTCCGTATGGATTTTTCTCTTGAGTATTTAAAAACAAGAACGTTTCTCCTAACAGTAAGAGACTTTCTGGTGCGTTTTCTTTTTTAGGAAACCAACAGATGAAATACTTAGGTGAGCTTTTGTCTTCTGTAATTTCAATCCATAAGAAAACCAGTAAAACACGTGTGAGGTGTCCGCAGCTCAAGGCATCCTGTGCAATGATGAAAAATAATCCAAGGAGACTGATACAGGTCATTTTTAAGGTTGTTATTCACTACCCAGGAAGCCTGTTTGTGATGAGCACGGCTTTCAAGCTAGAAAGCCTGTGTTCTAGGCTAGCTACGCTCTTCTCTTCCCCTCCATGAGCGAGCTCTGTGCCCCATTTCAGCTGCTGTAGCTGAGCACAACCGTGTTGGCTGGAACGGGGCTGAACTGGGTTACACCAGCGAAGATTTCAGGCTGTCTCACTAGCCCTCAGCTCCGAGTGACTCTGCATTTTCACACGTTGCACGTGGTTTTGCCATCAGCTGCGTGTAGCAGACGCTTGGGCCAGAAGGCAAGAACTCGCCCATTTCTAATGCATAGCTTAATCGTTAAGATGCCAGAAATTTCCACCTTTATCGTAACGGTAAATAACCATCCTTGGTCAATGTAACTGTGCCTTATTAGCCTGTAAATTTGGTATGTAATAGAAAGGAGTATCAGAGCTTCGGGTTCCTGGTCATTGAACGCTGATTTAATGCTGCCCTCTAGAGATGGTTTCTTAATAGAGAGAAACAGATTTTATTATGCTAGGACAAATTTTATGCAAATTTCATGCCCTGACACTGTCCCTTCATTGACAGCACACAGAGGGATGGGCACACCTTCTGCATAACTGTATGGTTTGAACAGCTATTTGTTGGTTTGGGTTTTTTTAGTCCCATTGTTGCCCAGACGATTTAAAAGGTTATACCAATCCAATCTATCTGTAGTAGGTTACCTGTCAAGTTTCCATGTTTAAATTTTAGAGCATGGAAACTGCAAATTATCTTCTTTACAGACAACAGATTTGTATATAAGATATGTAAAAATATTAACAACAACAAATGATAAAAATGTAAACATTTAAATGTCCTAAACCACTTATCCTGGACAAATACTGTAGGTATTTGGCTGACTTCAGATCAGTGAGTTTGGTTCCAGCTTGCACTAGCAGAGCTAGGAGCGTCCTCAGTTGGTGTCCAGGGGTGGAGTAAAACCTTGCTACTGCTTTATTTCCTCTGAAGCTCCTCAGTGTGACCTGTAAAGCACCTGCTGATGTGCTTTAGTGGTTTAATCAGGATTTTCAAGCGAGAGGTGAAGAATCTGTATAGATTTCAAGAGGCCCAAGACACTTTAGCTTGCCAAGGCAATCGCTATGGCATACACTGTCCATGGCAACCTTACAGGACAGCATTTACTGAAGAATATTTCTTGGACCCTTTTTCAAGAGTGATTTAAAAAAAAAAAGGGAGGGGGGAACATCTGGTCACTTTTGTTAATCCAGTCTCACTGTCACTTGCTGGAGTCACCTGCCTTTTAACTGTGTCCCTGGCGCTGCAGTGAACCTGGCTGTAATTAGCACAGCGTGAAACACTTCACAGCTCCCCTCTGGGGAATCTATTGCAGACTGAAGCAAACGAGTGAGTAACAAAAAAATCCATTTCCTAAACTTTCTTTTCATTGATTATTGTTTACGTTTGTAAGCTAAAAATTCTAGTATTTTCACATGCCCAGGTGAGCTACTGTAAGTTTTCCATAGGCTTGTGTAGCATTAGATGGCACAACAAAAGGGGTGTCAAACGGTGTGCAGCCAAAGTGAGTGCCAAAACCTGTCACCTAGGAATTAATGGAATTAATGGAGGGAGGACTTAATAGATTGTATGGGTCTACACTCCTGAGAGAGCTCCTGTAGAGCCTGGGGGAAAACTGCAGGGAAGCTGGGGAACATGAGTTTTCAATGCGTAAAAGTGGAATTCTTGACAACAGAGTGGAGTAAGCAATAAATTACTGACATTTGTGGGTTTCCTCCGTCTTAGGCCAACAATCCCTGTTCGCTAAGTTTGGGTAGGAGCTGCCTTATAGTTGTGCAGTTTCGTGGAACAGTCGGTTCCTTTGTGTGTCTGTGTGTGGTTTCTTATATAATGTAGATATTAATGAACAGAAATTTAAAACGGAGATGTCCCAAGTATCTGTAAATGACACCAATACCACTTGCTGCTTTTTTACTCGCTGTTAGGTGCTGTGTTTAGCAGAGGTAGTAACTGCCATCAGGCAGAATGAGAGATGGAGTCCCGGGGTGTTTGCTGGCTGGTCTCGTAGACTTAGCAGCAGTTTAGAGACTGTTGCAGACAGTAGCAACTTTTTGCGCTACTATTTGGGGTTCTTTTTTCTGGTATCTTGAAAAAACAATTACAAATATCCAATGTGGTGCATGTTCAGCACAAAACACCACAGTGAAAACTGAAAGGCACCTGCTCTGCTGCATTAAATTACTTCAGACATAGAAATGTTCTAAAAGGGGCATTTCTGAAACAACATACCTTGAGAAACTCTAGTTGTTAGTGTTTGAAATCCACATGAAATCTCACTGATTTGATATATTGTTCAGAAAATCCATGCAATGTGTGCTTTATCTGTCCGTGTTTGTTTTGAAATTATGCTGATAGGGCTTAATCCTCTACCACGTTATGCAAGTGTCCCCTATTTATGTGAGTGGTTGCATCACTCCGGTGAGGCTGCTCAGAGGAGAAAGGGCTCTTCGTGTGTGTGTGTGCGGTTTGGACAGCTTGCGAAAATCAGATTTGTTTTGAATGTATTTACATGGTATTTTATACAAAGCTGACTAAACCTCTGTAAAATGTATCATCAACTTTAAAAAAGAAATATATATAGATATTATTAACATCTCTATTTGCAAACTCTTTGTGATTTTTATCATATATGTGCCATGAAAAGTGTTTTATTTACTCCTTTCTTTGGGGAACAACTACTTTAAAAATGAAGGCATTAATAACAGTATTTCTTATCCATTGTTTTAACATGTTAAAATGGTATTAATTAGTACTGCATCATGTATTTCTAGTTTAAAGCTGTAATGGACAGTACATTAGCTTGAGACCTCCAAAAGTATTTTTTCTTGTGCTTTCTGTAATAAAAGCAAAGACTGGATTTTAAGAAATGGTCTCTCTGTACAGATTGCTTTTACAACTGTGTGAATATGTATAATGAACTCTGCATTTGTAACCAAGAATAAACTTTCCAAATTGTAAATGTTCAGGTTGTTGTTATAAATAGCTACTAAACATCTTAACCAGACAAGAGTTCAAATAAAGATTAATGGCCATTATTAACTTTTCCTCCACTGTCTTTTGTTATCTAAAACCTGACTTTTATCCAACAGCTGATTGTCACTTCCTAAGGTCAATCTAACTTTAAGCTCATTGCAATTTGGATTCTCCCTGTTACACAAATGTAAATTGCTCCTGTGTTTATCAAATGACTGCAACTAGAAATAATTATTGGTGGCTGTATCTAGTCAGCAATAAAGTCTGCCAAGTGCAGAGTTTTAAAAGGGTCTGCTCCATTTTCTGGAGTCTTCTTACCGGATGTTGTCAGTTTAAAACAGAAGAATGTCAGTGTGTTACTTGGAAGGAAAAAAATCTGGCATCTTTTAGAATAACGCTTGGTAAGTTTATGAACTCAGTTATGGGATCCAACACCTGCAGAGGACTTAACCCATCCCAGAGCATCCCTTGCTTTATCTTTCTACTTTAAGTCAGTCAATCAATCAAATAGGAATGGAGGAATGACCATTCCAACCTCAGGATAACACTTCCTCCTTTAATCCTGTTGTCTGTCCTAGGACTGGCTCTGAAGTACAGTCAGGTCTATCTGTCACTGACTGGAGCACAACAATATAAATGGTTTGGTTTTAGTTTTGCCTAAATAATGAAGTATGTGTTGAACAATTACCTGTTTTAACACCTAGGCTACCACCTCAAATTATTTTCCACTGTAAAAGAAAATTCCTCGATGTGTAAGTATTTCAAGAAACAGAGTGTTATGATACAGCTGTAATAAGAGCCCTTAAAAATATGTTATTTCCTCTGAAGTGCCTGGTAACCGAGTGGGATTCAGGGCCGTGTGTCCCCACCAGTGGTGTAACACCATGGGGTGCAGCTCCCACGGGAGCTGCCCGCAGCCTTGCAGGACCTGGGGATTGCAGCCTCCCCCTCATTTCTGCTATGGGACCTTGGAGATGAAGTCACCGCTCCCCACGCTGCAAGTGAAGAGTCCAGCCTCGCAGCCGGAGGAGCCTGAAATCACTGGTGAGTTACTGTTCTACTCCTTGCGACACCAGTTTGCCTAAAGCCATGTTCTGGATGTTATTTGGGAGAAGCGGGGAGGTGAGGGGCCGGGCTCTGCGGTCACGGAAAGGCACAGTCGGTGCTGCCGGAGCAGCCAATGCGTGGCGCCTGTGTCCCTGTCACGGTAAGGTGCTCCTCCCGCAGCGGTAACTGGTACCGCTGGTACAACCGGGCAGCACCGGGGCTCGCCGGCAGCGCTGCGCCACCGGCTCGGCGCGGCCCGCAGGGGGCGCTGCGGCCCGGGCCCCTCCCCGGCCCGGGCCCCGCCGAAAGACGCGGCCCCTCCCCGGCCCGGCCCCTCGGAGGCAGCGGAGCGGCCATGAGACCGGCGCCGCGCTCCCGGCAGGAGACCCTGGCCCTGCGGCGGCAGCTCATCGGGTAAGTGCCGCGGCCGGGGAGGAGCCGCCGCCGCTCCTCGGGCTGGGACGGCGCGGCCGCCAGGCTGCCCCTCCCGCCGCCGGGTGCCTGACGTGGCTGCAGGGGCCGCGGCCCGGCCCCAGGCCCTGCTCGCCGGCGGGTCTCGCTCCCCCGGGACAGCCAGCGCGGCCGCCCGCGCGTCTGCAGCGGCGAGCCCCGGCCGCTCCAAGCCCGGCCCGCGGGCACCGCCAGAGATCCCGGGGCTAAAGCAACCGAGTTCCGGCCTCGCCGGGAGCTTGGGGTTAAACTAGAAACATCGCGGACAAAGTCGGCGCTGTTAGCGCGCAAAGTCTGATTTTACTGGTGTAATTAACAGCAATTAGCGCTCCTTAAGGGTGGGTGGGGGGGACCAGTTACAAAACTAGGCTATAAAACCTGTATGATAGCAGTCGTGCCTGTTAGAACTGCTCAGAAACCATTTCCAGTCAGCTCAGCTGAGAGCACGGCCGGGGCATGGACCAAACCCCACCCGTGGGGCTGCCGGACCCGGCTGGGCTGAGCAGAGGTTCTGGCTCACCTCGTGTTACAGCCTGGCTTTCAGAAAACTTATACCAAAACCATGACCGAATTAACAACATATGTCTGCCCGATTTGACAGAATTCAGTACAGGACTCGGTTCCAAACTTAGGATTCCTTGTGTTCGCTTTGATTGACCTAAAAAATCATTAGTTCTGTGGAACCTACCAGGAATGACCACCGAACTGTTATATTTAACTCTGGGAGTTCTTTTGTATTGAACCTTAAGTATCTTAAAAACCAAGGCTACTTTAATCTATGTATGCTTTGAGAATTGAGAAGTCAGGCTGAAAGTAAATGCTGGCACTGGAATCATGCCAGTTAGTTACACTAACCTGAAGACTACTGCTCTATAGTTAATCTTTTAGTAACTTTATTTGCTCTGCCACTGGAAACAAGGACCCAGCCCCTAGGAGAAAAAAACCTGACTGTTCCACCATTCTGCTGCCAGTTCACACAAGTACAAGATACCTGTAGGGGTGGAATAGTGAAGCCATTTCTCATTTTATCATTGTCTTTTGTTGTTCATTTATGCTCAAATTATTTTTTGTTTTATATAAGCAATCTTTTACTAAATAAACCATGAAAGTTTGGTGTTGTGCTTCAGAGTAAAATCATTCAAGAAATGGAACGAAAACAAATGCACTTAAATAGACCTAGCCTTATAAAATCACTCAAGGTTTCAGCTTGGGTTAGTGAACTTTATACAGATGTAACCATCACCCACACCACGCTACCTGGAAATCAGGAACCTACTGAGAACAGCAAGACTAACCTAACAGCAATCACGAGGTAAGAGACACCAGAGAGGGTTTCAGGAGCACAAAGGGAAGACACTAAGAACTGCCGATAGGATTGGATGGAACTGTAGAGGCAGGTCCTGTCTGTGTGGAGGATTTCTAGTTCTGGAGCGTGTCTCCCTGCAACTCTCCCAAAATTTGACTTCACACAGAGCACAAGGCCTGTTCTCTTCCCCATCCGAAGCTTTGTTTTAGGGGGCAGAAGTAGGATGATGGCATGTGCCGGCAAACTGGGGAAACATCTTTCCCTTGATGAACTGAGAGCATTACCGGCACAATATATTGTGCAACTTTTAGAATCACCAAGATTTATTTTGCTTTCTGATGCCTGCCATAGCTCTTCGTGCAAGCTGTTTTTTTCTCAAGATCCAGTGAAGATCGTAAAGGCGAAAGGCCAGTACATGTACGATGAGAACGGAAGACAATACCTTGACTGCATAAACAACGTTGCTCATGGTAAGTTAAAAGTCCTGGGATTTGATGCCGTGTTCTTCTGAGCAGAACAAGGAACAATCAGTACTTTTTACCGCTGTTGTGCTGTGTTGGGGAGGGGTGGCTTAACTGGAGAAGTGGAAGAAACCTTAAATAAAGCTTAGCTGGGCATTCCCAAATCTCTAAATTATGGAAATGTCTAAATCTAAATATCAAATTAGACGCTGCTTGTTTTAGTGTATCAATTTCCAGTATTAACTACAAACCTTAAAGTACAGTAGTGGGCAACTTCAAACTTACTGAGGGGGTAAAAAGCAAGTGTTCAGAGAATGCTTACAAGGTATAGCAACACTACCTTCTGCAGACAGTGTCGTTAATGCTCCACTGATGAAATACAATCATCAGTGATAGTATCTCTGTACTATTAGAGAAATTTAAGTGTTAAACTAGTGTATGAATGAACCCACGGGTAATAGGGCAGAACTCTCAAACCACTCTCCACCCTCTCTTGCAGTTGGACATTGTCACCCTGATATAGTAAAAGCTGCCCATGAACAAAATCAATTGTTAAATACAAATTCTCGTTATCTTCACGACAACTTGGTTGATTACGCAGAGAGACTTTCAAAAAAGCTACCTAAGAAGTTATGTGTCTTTTATCTTTTGAATTCGGGGTAAGTTGGCTATGTTAGAATTGTACACAGACCTTCTTATTCATGGCCAGCTCCATGAGCTGGCGTTGATGACCAGACTGTGACAAAAACCATGGTCTGGGGGCTTTGTTTTTGAATGAACTGTGGTCCTTTGTAGAACTTCAGTAACTCTGAAGTTCATATTTAACAAGCTCTCTCAGGAAACTAAACCAGTGCTTTATTTAAGAAGGGTTTTACTCTATTTGTAAGGCCTTCAACTACAAAACAGTAATGTAAATATTTACTGGGTTAGTTTCTGATCTGACTTCTCTTCTCACCTGGGAACAGAATACTTCTATTATCAAAATGAAACATAACAATGCGTATTTCTGCTGGAGGAGAGGGCAAGCTTATTCCCAAGAAAATTACAGCTTAAAAAAAGAAAAGAACTGTTCCAAAGTAATTTCTGAACTCCAGCTTTTTAAGATGATTCTGGTGAGCAGTCATCCCTAATGAGTACTGATTACTAAGGGATCTGCGAGTAATGTGTGTTGAGCTCTGTCTGCAGATGCAAACGGCATTCCAGGGGAGGTTAGAATTTCAGAACTCAAGACATCCACAATGACACACTTATTGAATTTTTCAATTGTAGATCTGAAGCTAATGATCTTGCCCTGAGACTGGCAAGACAGTACACAAAACATGAGGATGTTATTGTTTTAGACAAGTAAGTATATTGGTGATTTTATCTACTGCGGGGTGCAAGGCTCAGGTTTGGTCCGTGGTCAGAGCATTTCTGAAAGGCTGTTGTAGCAGAAAGACTGTAACCAGATCATTGAGGGAATGATTTTTCCCTCTGTTCAGTATTCCCAAGACCAGCCCAGAGAACTGTGTCCTGGTTGGGCTTTCCAGTACATAACAGATGTTGACATACTGGAAGGAGGCCAGCAGTGGCCTGTTGCAATGGGTAGGGAGCCGCGGGCGTGAGAAGTTAAGAAAACTGACTTTGTTCAGCTGTAATAGATGGCTAAGAGGGAGATCTGACTGCAACGACAACTGTCTAATGGGAAGGAGCAGAGAAGATGGGAGTCAGGCCAGAAGATAGAAGATGACAGGAAGAAAGACAACAGCCATAAGTTGAAACTCGAGGAATTCTGGTCAGACATAGGGAAAAACACTTTCACCATGAAGGTGGTCAAATAGTAGGACAGGATGCCCAGAGAGACTGGAACTCCATCTCTGGAGGATATTCAGGAGCAGGCCAGCCACGTCCCGTCCAGTTGTTCTGCAGTCTTGTGATACTGCTCATGACTGACTTACACTGCTGTGATTCGAGTCACAGGTCCAGGCAAAGAAGGGACAAGCACTGTCCCTCCGCATCCCTTATATTGAGATACACAAAAGAAATCCAAACAGGACAAAGCTTATCAATAGAAATCACAGAGCTGTTCCTAGCTTAAGTGACTGTGTTCCCACCAGGTGACAGACCCCAGCTACTCCTTAGCTACCAGTAATGCTAATCCTAAATAGCTCTTGATACTGAGGAAATTACTGTTTAGTTCTGCTAATTGTTTTTTAAGTGCTTACCATGGACATCTGACATCCTTGATTGACATAAGCCCATATAAATTCAGAAATCTAGAAGGACAAAAGGAATGGGTCCATGTGGTATGTACTTCAGCCTCTACCTATCAACTATTTCGCAATTTAACAAAGTTTTCTTTATGATATACTGAACAGAGGATACTCTTACTTTGCACAGGCCCCTGTTCCAGACACATACAGAGGGCTTTATAGAGAAGACCATGAAGACTCAGGAACAGCCTATGCTAATGAAGTGAAAAATCTTATTGAGCAAGCACACAGGAGAGGCAGAAAGGTAAGAAGTGATTTCCATAACCATTTGTCTTGCCTCAGAAATGAGGATGGCTGACTGTCAATGCTGTTCCAGGATTATTGAGCTAAGGGGTATGGACTAGTCAAAACAAACTGATCACATAATAATGCAAGAACCATCTAAAGACAAAGAACTGGCAAATTGTTAACACAATTTCTGTATTGCATTCAATTGTTACATGCTACCTGTGTTTCAGATTGCTGCATTTTTTGTGGAATCTCTGCCAAGTGTGGGTGGACAGATCATTCCACCAGCAGGCTATTTCCAGAAGGTTGCAGAGTAAGTGGTCTTTATCTTAACTTTTCTTTATTTTAACATACTTGCTAAATGTAGATGATGAAATTTCTCTGCCTGCTGTATGATAGGCAGGAAGTGGCCTGTGTCTTCCTGTTAGAGTGTAAACTTTTTATGGCAAAGAGCTGCTCTGCTCTTAAATGCACAACGTAGGATTGTCAGCATCTGCAAGTTTGCCAAGTAATGCTTTCTGCATGTTTTAAACAGTAAATATTACGTTCCTATTCCTCTGAAGAGACAATAAAATCTGTTATGTTACAGGCACGTGCACAAGGCAGGAGGTGTATTTATTGCTGATGAAATTCAAGTTGGCTTTGGCAGGGTTGGCAAGCACTTTTGGGCATTCCAGCTTCAGGGAGAAGATTTTGTACCAGACATCGTCACTATGGGGAAACCAATAGGAAACGGGCACCCTCTTGCCTGTGTGGCAACCACAAAAGAAATTGCAGAAGCATTTGCAGCCACAGGAGTAGAATATTTTAATACAGTAAGTAAAAAGTTGCCCAAACTCTCCTCCTTTACAGGAGTCCAAGTATTAAAATCAGATCATCTTGCAGCATTTTTGTTCCTCTTTATCACTTGCACAGTTACTCTTTATATTATTAGTATCTTTCTGGAATATAACTTACTAATTACTGTCTCCATCTGATAACAGCAGCAGTATGCTCCTTACGTCACTACGCTTTCAGTGACATGACTGCATCTTTCTTCCCTTTCCATGGCTACACCTGTTCCTTTCCTGAGCTCAGTTTGGAGGAAACCCTGTTTCATGTGCGATTGGATTAGCTGTGTTAGATGTGATGGAGAAGGAAGACCTTCAGGCTCATGCCACAGAAGTAGGCAACTTCTTGATGAAGCTACTCAAGGAGCAGAAAATCAAGCATCCCATCATTGGTGATGTCAGGTATCAGTGCCTTATTTACATTTTTAGCTGGCTGTTTGGTTCAAACAACACAGTCCAACTGATGTGGTTTGAAGAAATTAATTGAAATCTGTGTTTTGAGCAAAAATCAACAGCCTGCTGTATATTAAAACAAATCTGAGCCTATCAAAAAGTCTGATGATATACTCTGCTACTCTAGGTCACTAGTGCTTTATTCATTTATTAGTTGCTAAAGGAATTCACGTTCCTGTTTGAACTCTTAACTTCAAGTAACAGAACTAATGAGCTGGATGGAAAATATGTTTAACATCACATCCTGTGCGGCCACTCTGAGCAGATAAAGTCTGTACTGTATCACTACATTTCTTCAGAACAGCAATACCTTTTCTATCACTAGCCAAACATCAGGTATTTCTCATGCAGTAAGTGTTTGGTCTCACAAAAACCTTTCTCAGTTTTTTACTTGACTTGCAGTTCCTTCCTCTGACACAGATTGACTATTTCTATTTCTTTTGAAGGGGTTCTGGCTTATTCATTGGAGTGGACTTAATCAAGGACCAGGCAGAAAGGACCGCAGCCACAGCAGAAGCAGAGTATCTAGTGACAAGGTACAATGGTGTAGCTCCTCAAGTCTGTGAGGCAAGCACACAATTACAGAGTAACCCTGCCCCTGGAGTGTTTTTAAAATATAACCAGAAAAAACAGCTAGTCAGGGCACAAAGGCAGTGTCTGGACAGCCTGCATGCCAGTGCTTCTACAGTTTTCTGAACTAGAGGCAAAGATAAACATAATCCTTTGTTATTGCTCTTTCCAGACTTAAGGAAGAATATATTCTACTGAGTACAGATGGACCCGGAAGAAACGTGCTTAAATTCAAGCCCCCAATGTGCTTCAGTATGGAGGATGCAAAATTTGTTGTGGACACAATTGACAAGCTACTAACAGGTCGTACAGATGCAGACTGCCTTAGAGAGGGTTGCTGTGGGACTGCCTTTAAGTCAGTGCTGAGCCTGCTTTTCAGAAGGGCTGAAATAGAGCTGAGATGGCAGATATTGAGCATGTGGGAAAAATCAGTCTTAATCAATGTAAGTTCAGCCTTCATTTCTAAATTACTGATTTAAAGTTCTCTAACAAAAGAAGTTACTCCACAGATACATATGGCTTTCAAAATAGTTTTGCCTTGGTAGAGGTTTAGCATTTACCATTCTGAACAAGGGCAACTGGTAAATGCTGTCCAAATTTCTTCAAAATCCTTGAAAGCCTTAGCTTTCACCACTTAGCTTTTTATACAACTGCTGCATGTTCACTATTAACCAAGTTAGTTAGTACAAAAACTTGTCTCAAAGTCATGAGTTTACTAAGTTGTTGCTTATTCTCTCTCCAGATATTGAAAAGGAGTGTCTGAACCAACAGAAAACATCCACTTGTTCTACCTGAGCAGGTATTTTTCTGTATTCACCCTTTACTGTTTAAAAGCTAAGGGTCCTAAACACACAACTTCACAAGCACTGTCACTGGAAGTAGAGCAGGACCAACCTTCAGCAGATCTGCTTTTACTTCAAGTTAGTTGGCAGGAATTTTTGGCAATCTGGAGTCCTGGACCAGACTCATGTACATCTGACATTCACAGCTACCTTCTACCAGAGTTGGACACTTTCAGTAACACTCATTATGGATTGATTTGTTTGCAAGCTAGGTCTGATATATCCCAGAAATGCCTACCACTAAAGCATGCCACACTTGTCTGGGAAGCTTTAGGAGTGACTGGGTTTAACCCTTGGTATGCAAATGACATGCACACCAGTGCAAAACCATAGCTTTTATGCTAGCTGCCAACACCTTCAGTCTCTGGGCAGCAGCTGTTCCAGCTGCATAACTACTGCTCAGCAAGTCTCCCCTCTAGGGCAGGAGCACTGTACATTCTGCAGGCCACTATCTGGGAACCCCCACTTATGCTAACAGCTTTATGAAGAGCTGTTAGTTATGCCAAGAGCTTCATTTATGCTAAGCTTTATAAACCATGTTTTTACTACTATAGCTCTTGTTTTACTTAACATCTGACTTGAAATGGTATTTCCTTCTGTTCTCTTGAGCATTTTTGACTACTTTACAGGATCATTTCAGGTTCAGGGCTGATATATCTCATGGTCAAGTATTGATTTACCCCTATACTCAGAAGTTTGTGGGCTTCAGCAGGACTGAGTCCTATTAAGTCTTCCAAGCCTTGTAAATCTCAGGACCTGTTGAGGTCTCTATACCTTGCTTACAGAGAACATCTAGCTGTAACTCATTTTGCTACACACTCATAAGCACAGCATACATGTGCAGTTAGTTAGCACCTCAGTAACAACAGCCTTTGGTACACTTAGTACTGCTAACTAAAAGACAACCGCTTTTTAACCAAGTGCACAGTAAAACCCTAAGTTACCTGGACAGGAATGTATCTAGTGTAATCATTATAATCACTGGTGGCCTCAACCACCACACGAGATTCACAGTGAATCTAGCCCTGAGCTAAAGAAAAACATGCTTTTAGTTCAGTGCAATATTAGTATAGCAGGCACAAGAAAAATGTGTTAGTATTTTATTTAGCAAGTTAATGGAAAGACATACAGCTGTTGGTACTACTTATTCTTAAGAACAGAAAGATAACTTAAAGTCATTAGGCCTCTAAGTTAAACTGGCACTGTTATGTGCTTGTCTGCAGTCTAAACTAAGCAAGGAAAATGCCTTTATTTTCTACAGGAAATGCAAAAAGCCTCTTCCTAAGTACAGTACTAGTATGACACTTACATGTAATGTAAGCGAAAATGAGGCAATGAAGTAGATTCTTTTTAATGATGCTTTTACAAAAAACCGTAACATTATTTTCTTTCCATAGGTTTCAAACAATGTTCAAGATCTACTACTAAGAAACATTATTCTACGATAGTAATGCACAATTAATCTTCATCCTAGCATGTCTTAGACCAAATAATTTACCTTTGATTTTGTTATTTTCAGTCATCTTGTTATTAGTAAAAGCTTTAGGAGAAATAAATTTTACAAGAGCTTGTTTCAAGTCTGGCAGAAGTGTGGAATTAGCTTTTATTGAAAACAGCATATCTAAAACTGGGTATAAAGGAATGCATTTCTTGTAGCTACTCTAAACTACATTTTCTCAGGTTATACTCTTTCAGGTTATGTCTTTAGCAAATTAAGATAAGCCAATGTGGTCTCATTTTTTTAAATCTGCTGCTACCAATGGAAATGCCATTCTAGCTGCCAGTACACTCAGTCCTTCCCAGGCTCCTCTGACCACTTTCAGTAGCCACTTAGTGCTACTGAGCACCTTGTTACTATATTCAACAAAACAAATGGTCTCAGTGACCAGGTAAAGTCAAAAACTTCAGTCCTAAATTCTTAACACCAAATGCCAGAGGAACAGTCAGCTGAGGGCTGTGGCTCCCAGCCTGGTTCTTAAGAAAAATTCTGTCCTCTAGAAATACCCAAGTAACACATTAAGAGAACACTACAGCCATTAGCAACAACCTTGTGTACCAGCCCTTGCTTTCACCGGGCAGTTTCATGTTCTTTTCATGCAAACACTACAGGGAAAGCCAGCTCTGCACTTCAGTACCAGTATCCTCTACTGCTGCTTAAGGCCACATCACCTGTCAAGGAAGCATTACCTGAGACCCTACTGCCAAAAAAACCTGAAGTTAACAGCCAGCTAACACACTGGAGCCAGAAGTACTGCAGCAGCCTGGTACTATGCAAACTCCCAGGTGGAAGGCAATCTGCTTGCTAGAAAAATACTCTGCTACCCCTTATTTCATAAGAAAACAATTGAAAGTATGCAATAGTCAGCATTTCAATTTTAAATCTTGAGACAGCAATACATTTAAATACTGTACTCATTTGTATCAGTCTGCAGGGGTTTTTTCCACTTATAAAGTTGTCACCTACTATCAGATTTAAAATCCAATTAATTTTTTATACTCAGGATTTTCACTTAACCCCAGAAAAGTGTTGCAGACTTCCAACTTTACAGCAAGTTTTTTCTTTTGAAGACAGCCAGCAGGGAGCAGCGTATTAGAGACCCTGCAAGAATAACTGCATCCCTTGTTAAAAAAAGTAAAAGGTCACTAGTGGTATCTGTTCGTGTCTTAGGTACTTGGTTTGACCCCACTTCTGGTAACCATTTGTTCCAACAGAATTTATTACAAGAAAAAATGTCAGAATTTAGCTTTAAAAGGTAAGTAAAAATCAAATTGATTACTGCAACAAAAATTAGAGTTCACTCTGTGCAGCATCACTTGCTACTTATTTATAAATCTGAGATTGGGACTATTCTGCAGCAAGACAGGCAAATCACATGATATAGTTATTGCCTTAAAATAGCAGTAAACCAGTCAAAAATGGAGAGCATATTTCTAGCTGGTCACTCATCTCTAGAGAAAGGGATGTTGTTTTTCCACCCACAACTACAGTGGAAGTTCTAGCTGGTTTTGATACACAAAAAGGCTGCAAAAATTCAGACTTTGCATTGGTAATTTACTGTCTAACCTGTCTTTCAAAGCAGGTTTACATACTATTGACTTGTAGAAGTCTCAGGCTCAAGGCAGTGAGACATGAGGGAATGCAGCCAGCTCCACACAACACCTCTTTGCTTCCCCTGCAGTGCTGTCTAGACTCCCATGCCCTACCCTGAAACCCCTGCCTCCAGCTCCTCCTTGCAGAGCCCTACAATGCAGACACTAACAGTTATGCTTAGCCTCTGCTTGTCTAGAACATGAACCACCAGCACAACAGCACAGCCTCCACCACAGCTGGGACTTTCTGCCCAAGTTCACTTCCATCAGCTCCAGGCAGCAGGGACTGCTGTTCTGAGCTGTCACTGAACTGCAAGGAAGCACAACTACCAATACAGCCTTCTAGGGTTAAGATTAAAAACAGGTAAGCACAACTCCTTGCCTACCAAGGTACTGCCATGAACTAAATTCTGGGAACAGTATACTGGCATTTTACTAATACGTAAGCTGAAGAATGGCACAAGACACTAGATTACGCCTTTTTTATTTCAAAAGCTAGGATAGCTTCAATATCCATGTCATGGTGAATCAGAACACATGTAAAATACCTTACAATACATTAGATTCCAAAAAGGTACCAAAAAGTACAGTAAAATTAACACTTCCATTACAGGAAATGTATGACACAAAAACAATACAAAATAAAAAGGTGGAAAGTGACACTGGTTCCCTAAGATGCATCTCATTCTGTACAACTGGAGTAATGCAGAGTCCATAGTTAACTCCAAGAGGCAGTCCCTAGATGCAGAGCTGCAGCTTTAAGCAGACCCTCAAAATCAGTTTCAGTTTAACCTATTAATAAAATCATTAATTAATACCTTCAGCAAGGCTGAAATTTACACACCACACTGTCTAGACAACTAGTTATCTGTAAGTATTAAACATGTAAAACATTTCCAGGGAGCTCTTCCAAGTAAGATGCACATTTAACAGGCCATAGAAATTTATTGTAAAGTTAAATTTGGTACAGAACTGAAATATCCATCTACAGCATTGTATACAAAACCTATGCAGTCATTTTCCAAAAGAGACCATGCCACTGCATACCTGAATAAGTTTGATCAATATGGCTTGTAGTTATTCTGATGACCACCACGTCTTGGTGTCTTCCCATAATTTGCACTGCCTTGACCTATGAACAAGAAAACAAATGCATTAAACTGCTAATTAGTTACGCTTGCTTATACCCAATACAGTTCTCTTTACTTACTGTAATCATAGCCTGGTCCATATCCATAATACCCATATCCTGAATAATCATAGCCTCCATAGCCACCATAACCTTGCTGATAGCCGTATCCTTGATTCCCATAACCCTGGTTCCAGTAACTGCCATAACCTTGATTCCAATTTTGACTTTGAGCTATAGAAGGGAAAACCATCCACAAAATCCCATTTTAGTACACACAACTTATTTAGAATGTGTCCATACTAAAGTAGTGTGTGTAGTACTTACCGCCGCCTCTTCCACCTCTGCCTCTTCCTCCATAGCTACCTCTTCCTCCACCACTACTGAACTGTTGCTGCTGGTATACTTCTTTTGGCTGTGCTACCTTAATCTCGCACTGAAAATAAAAAACAAGGAAGAGTGTATAGAGTGTTTTATAGCAGCAGCACCCAATCTAGCCATTCAGCAAAGCCAGAGGTCTGGAGGCAAAGGAGGTACACACACTGTCCTCCCTGCCACCTGAGGAATAATGCATACCCAGAAGCATCTGATTTATTGTGTCACCCGGACAAAGGTAAGTCACTGTCAGCCAAAGCAGGCCACTGCTTTCAGAGTATTTTCTACTGCCTGTGGCCTACCACCAATTGCACCATGGAGAAACAGTCATTACTGGCCACACAAAGCAGGCCACTGCTTTGAGTGTTTTAATGCTGCCTACTCTCCACTACCAACTCCCACCTCAGCATGGCCACTGCTCCAGTAGGAGCCACAAGGCTGCTCTCTATCCTGGTGCTATTGGACTGCTTCACCTGAGCTGCACTGGATCAACAAGGTTCTGAGAAATGCACCAGAATGAGTTTTCCTGGCAGCCTCCATACACCCTATACAGCACCTGTGCTGGACTGTACAGCACATCTACCAACATTGGAAATCATCACTTATCAAATACTAAGAACAGCTAAAACCAACCAGAACTGACATTGTCAAGACAGGTTCCCAAGCTGCAGTTAAAGCTGTCAGCCAGCTTCCTAGCTCCTGAACCTGTGCACAGTCAGAGATAAAAGCTACTGTTGCTGTAAAAGGAACGACTACCTGCGATAGCAGCCCCTGAGCAAGCCTGGCTGGGAATTCTTCACCACAGGAGCTTTAAGGTAACCTCTTTTTATTATCACTATGACACAAAACCAAGCCATAGTAATGAGGTACAGATATGATTTCTTAGCTCCCTTGGCACATAAGCATTCAATACTCCTGAAAACAAACATTATGGCTAACTACAGTGTCTTCACAACTACCCATGCATTCAGTTTGCCAAAGCGGATTCTCTGCTGTGTCAAGACCTGTCTTAAACTAAGTGCTGTCTCTCTGTCACTGGGTCAGACAGTATGACCAGATCTAACAGGGCTTTGAAGTTAGTGTATGGTCAGCACTGGCCCTGGAGCAAGGGAAGAGGGACACATCATTTGCCTCCAGTCCTCTTCTCATGAGCTTGATCCATGGGCCTCTGAGCTATTTCCACAGATGAGCCATCAGCAGTTTAGGGCATCTCACACCACTTTTACAGTAGTTCACATAACCAGCTGGCCAGGTACAAGCTGCCATAAGCATCCCTTTTCTCTCTGGATCCTGGTGTCAGGTTTACATGACACGGTTTTGGTAGCAAGGGGGTGGGCTGCAGACAGAAGACACCAGAAGCTGCCCCCACATCAAGAGCCACCTTCAGCTGCTTAAAGTTAGTGTCTTTGAACTTTGAATTTATGCAAGTGCTCTATGCTGAAGATAGTTATGTATCTGTTGAAACGGCTTACAGCATTAGACTGATACATAAATAAGGCAGTTTTCCCATGTGTATTTAACAACTGCAATTAGATACTCTACATACAAGTAAAGCCCCAAGTATTGGCAAAGAACCTCAGCAGCCTCTGTGACTGAACTTATAGCAAAACACCCCTGCCCTGCAGTAATCCCTAAGTTGTCCTTATTGCCATTTTGGTACCTTGAGATCAGAGGTCTACAAAATCTTCTTCAGATTATAGATATAGTGGTATTACGTGTATTAATTTGAAGAAAAAATTACAAGTCAAAGATTCTACCTTGCTTCCACTGATGTTATGGAATTTCTTCTCCAAAACCTTCTTCACTGGATCCTCTTCTTTGAAAGTGATGAACACAAACCCCCTCCTTTTGTTGGTCTTTGGATCCATTGGAAGTTCAATCGCTTCAATCTGAAGACATGAAACACAATTTTCAGACTTGTGTGTTAGCAGAACAGTTAAGTGCATGGCATTTGGGACACAGTGCAACAACCAAAGTTGCCACAGTCTTTCTATATGAACACTGGCTTTCAGACCAGAGGTTTCAATTGTACAACTTCTGAAGAGCAATTTTACCATCAGATAACATGGTTTGAGTTAAAGACAAGATTATCTAACCAGCAATGGAAGCATCTAGCACAGTATGTGCCTTCCTCGCTCACAAGATGGAAAACCTCTGGATCAGTTCCAGAAGGCTTGATACATCTGAAGTTAATTTGCAGCTTGCAAATTATTAGTAATCTAAACAGCAAATGGAGGCTATCTATGTCAGTGTGTCTAAGATAACATTACACACCTCTCCAAACTCTCCGAAGTATTCCCTGATTTTCTCTTCTGTGGCTTCTGGGTTAAGTCCACCAACAAATATTTTCTTCACTGGATCCTTTTTCATTGCCATGGCCTTCTTGGGGTCAATTAGTCGTCCATCTAGCCTGTGTTCTTTCTGTTCCAGAACCTGAAAGATAGTTTGAGATGATTAACTGAAGCTCAGAAGTTTCCCTTAGAAGTTAAAAATCTGAACTATGAAGCTTAAATTCACCTTTTCAACACTCCCAGGTTCTTTGAAGAGAATAAATCCAAAGCCTCTGGATCTTCCTGTGTTAGGGTCCATCTTTATCGTACAGTCGGTCACCTCACCAAATTTGGTGAAGTAATCTTTCAAGTCTTTTTTGCTTGTATCCCAACTGAGGCCACCAACAAACATCTTCCTGAAATTTCAAAGAGAAAGAGAGCTCTTTAGATTCCAGAAGTACTACAGAAAAGCACACGCAGCAAGATGCTCACAGTGGTACACACCTCAGCAGCACTGTCAGAAACAGGACCAATTGTTCAAAATCAAACACTTTTGCATCTTGCCAAAGGCTAGTGAGTGCACACAGGTGGGTTCCACCCTCTTTTTGAGGGAATGACACAGTGTACCCTGAAGTTTATTATAGACTGTAATAACAGTAAAAATTGCCTAAAATATTCCTCTCCAATAACTTTCAACAGTATTCTGTCATTTGCCACAAAACAGTATTGATTATCAGGTACTGGCAACTCACATTTGGAAAGATCAAGGATCACTACTACTGCTTCAAAAGCATTCAGGACAGAATAAGGTATCAAAAGCAAAATACTCAAGGTCTTTTTAGAATTTGGACAAAGGGCTGTAAAAAATTTTAGTCCTAAGAGCAATCTGCAAAATTTAAACCAGGTATCTATAGCCTCCAAGAAGAGTCACATACAACAGATGGGACTTTGGACCTGCCTCAACTACTGTGTTGTCCACTTCTTCCTGCTTCATTACTGAATCTAGTTCTATCTTCATCAGTACTACAGAGTAGCTCCGCTATTAGTGGAGGACCACTTGCATGAGGGGCCAATACAGTACCTCCCTGCCCATGTTCCCACACAAAACAACTTCTGAAGCATCTCCAAGAACTAAATACTAGTGAAGTGCAATACAGAAGTTAATAAACAGAACCTAGGTCAGTCAATAAGGCACTTCAAATGCTTCACTTCAAATGAAAACATTAATAACATGGCTGGATCTTCTATTTTCAGAGTTTCCAAGGTAACAAACTAAGCTTTTAAATGCACTCAAGCCTTTTTATCTAACTGCAGACTAAAGCAGTTTAAGTTGTCATTACTCTGTTTAGGGGCAACCTAGATTTGGCACTAGAAGCTCACAGCACTTCAGAAACTAGACTGTGTTTAAAATGGGCTTTTGCTGTTTATGTGTGACTAGGATATCCCAGAACTACAATCCATTTATGTTCAAAAAGCAGCATAAGGGAAAAATAAACAAACTGGGGTTTTGGGGTTGGGGTGTTTTTTTGCCTTTTTCCTTAAACTGGATGAATCCAAATCCTTTGTAGGTTAAACCTTTATTTTTTCAGAAGACGAAGCTGTGCACTCTTAACTGGCAAGTGCAGCATGATACACAGGGTCCAGGTAAAGTCTGTGCACTTCTCATAGACATCACAATAGATCTTTACAGAAAAGGCCTTACAAAGTTCACTGAGCCTTTAAATAACAAGAAAAAGAAAAGCAACTCGATGGATTCCTTCTCAACACAAGAGGTTACTGACCACGCATGACTGCCATGATCTGTCCAGAGCAGACAGTGGTTTTCCAGAGCATCCCCTGTCATCATTGACTCCACTTACTTACAGAATGATCAGGAGAAATTCAATGGTTGGGGGATGACAGGAATTTGTCTGGAGGCAGCTTTAGCTGCTTTCTGCCACCGAGATGGGGCTATAGGACACACACGGATACTAACAAAGGCTAAATGCACCTCAGCACAGGAATGGATAGGGCATGTTGTAATTTACAGCCCTGGGTTCTGTAACTGGAATGAGTGATACCTACATACATTTAAATAACACAATATACAGCCTTTGAAATTAAGACCAAATTCTTAGTATTTGGATTTGCCTTCAGAGGCCACAAAAACTGGACAACTCACTCATAACACATAGTTCCTTCCCTTCCTTCTGAGTATTTTAGTGCAGCTAAATCAAAGCATGCTTCAGCTCTTAACATACTCTAATGTCAGCATCCTGAACTCTGCCTTGGACAGCTCTTGTTTTAGGACAGTGATTAGATTTTCCACATAGGTCAATCCCTCTAAATAACTGTTTTTCTTAGATTTTCATTTCACAGAGATTTGGAGTTCAACTTGTCACCTCCTATGCGAGAAAGGTAAAAGAGCATCACCCACTTTTTAGGGCAGAGTACTAAAAAAAGTAAAAAGACAATTTGCACACAGCTCAAAGGGCTGGTTCTTAATCCTTCCAGTCTCTGCAAAAGATACACCTGGCCCTAGCTTATAGGAAACTTGTGCAAGTCTTACTCCTTCCTTTACAGCCAGACTCTACTGCTTACTGTGGCTTCAGCTCTGTTAAACGTAAGGGAACCGACCCTCTGCTTCAGGGCCCAGGGATAACAAAGGGAGAGCCAATTAAATACATAGGGTAGCTTGAAACAAAGGCCCGCTTGAGAAACAGGCAGGTAATTTTCGAATCAAGAGTATATATTCATAAACAGATCAACTATGATAGAAAAGAAATGACTCTGTGGTATGCAAGGATGCCACTACCAAAACCACAGAGAAGCTTCACTGACTTCTCCAGAAACCACTTGCAAGAGACAAGCCGTTTTCTGACAATGCTGCGAGGAAGTCCACCAAAATCACTCTCACTAGTTTAAACAGGCCGTACATCGTCTCAATCATGCTGCTTTTCCTTTACTCCCTCCAACGACACTTCGCTTTCCCCGATCAGCCTCCAAAGCCAGGATTATTTTTTTGGATGCGTTACACAAAACATGTTCGCATTTACACCGACAGCGGTAGCGATCGGTCCTGCAATCCCCGAAAAGTTTGAACCAGCCCAGTCCCCGGCAGAAAGCAACTCCTTCCATCCGCTCTCTTCGTTAAAAAGGAAAAGGCTGCGGAAAACGGCGGGATGCGAAGCGAGCCGAGGTAAATCCCCTTCCATTTTACAGCGTGAGACGGCAACAAACCCGCTCCCGCCCCTCCCCCCGCCACCACATGGCGCCAACAAAAGGCAGCTCCAGAACAAAGGAAGCGCTGGTGCTGCAGGGCCGCCGGCTCACCGCCCGCCCGATCCCTCCGCAGCGGGGCCGCCCGCCACCCTTTCCCGCCGGGCGGAGCGGAGCCCAGGGCGGCGGAGCGCGCCAGCCGCCCGCCTCGCTTCCGCTGCCGCCGAAGGGCCGCGCCGGGGCCTAGCGGCCGCGCTCTGCCGCCGCACATGGCGCCCGGGGGAAGGCGCGGGGGGGGGGGGGGGCGGGGGGGCGCGGCCTGCTCCCGCCTCAGCCTGCCGAGAGAGGCGCGGCGCTTACCCCGCGTCCTCCTCGTTCTTGCTGGCGTTGATCTGGTCGCCTTCGGCTCCGTTCTGGCTGGCAGCCGTTCCCGCTGTTCCCGCCGCCGGCCCGGCTCCCGCCGCCGCCGCCGATCCCGCCGTCGCCGCCGCGGCCGTCGCTGCGCCCGCCGCCGCCGGAGCCCCGCCGGTTTCGGCCTGCTGCTCTCCGGCGTTCTCGGCCGCTTCGTGCCCGTTCTGGGTGGCGCCGGCGGCGGCCGCCAACTGCTGCTCCGCTTCGGACATGCTGCCCCGTCCGCAGAGGCGAGGGACGACAGGCGCCTGCAAGAGACGAGCGTGGCCCGCGGGTCAGCGAGGCCGCTCCCCCCCGCGCCGCGCCGGGCCGGTCTGATCCGGTCCAGTCCCGCCCCTCCCCCTCTTCCGCCGCCGCCATCCCGCTCATACTCACTTTAAAACCCGCTCCCAATAAAATCCGGGCCGGCCGGAATCGGATTAAAAACCCCCGCGCGCTGGAGCTGACACCCCTCCCCGCGGCGCTCGGCTGCTCCGCACCGGCCCCGCCGCCACCTTCTCCTCCCCCTGAGACACGTACTCTCCGGCCCGGAGCCTTAACGCGTGGCCGTTTTTATACCACCGGAGCCGCAACCACACAGCAATAAGGCGATTCCTCGTTGGCTGCTACCGCCTGTCAGTCACGTCGCTCGGCGCTGCCTGTTGGCTCTGTCGCGGGGGGTGGTGGGGAAGGCTGAGGCGAATGGCGGCCCGCGGGACTGGGCTGTGAGGGCGGACTGGCAGCCTGGAGGTCTTTCGGCTCTCTTGCCTCAGCCCTGAGGGCAGCTGTCCCCGCTGGCGAGGGGAGGCGGACGGCGGTCGTGCCGCTGTCGCCGGCGCGGGCCGGGAGGTGCGGGGCACCCGGAAAGCACCGCCCTCTCGCGGCCCGCGGATCCGGCGCGTTGTCCCCGTGTGGCGGGGCGGGGAAGGGCTCGCTCCGGCGGGCGCCCCGTCGCCCCGATGAACGCTGCTGTCCTCGCCAGGCGCCTCATGACCATCACAAGCGGGACGGGGAGGAAACTCAACCCTTGAGGGTGCAGGGCCCAGGCGGGATAGTCAGGGTCAGCGCTCTCCTAACGCTCGTCTATGGTTTGGTCACGGCGGGACCCGAACCGTAGCGCCGCCAAGAGCCCTTCCCGCCGCACCGGGCAGGGCGGCCCTGCCAGACCCCGCTGTGGTAGCCCAGGCCCGCGGGTCGCGCACGGTAAAGTTACGGAAACTGCGACTGGAGCGCGGTATTTGCTTCCAGTGTTGCACTGGTTTAACCGAAGGTGTGGTGTGTACACTGAGTCAGTTACTCCAGTAGCAGAGGTTTACTTAATGTTTCCAGCTCTGCTGGTTTTGCAACTGAGAGAGCCAGAATTTGTTGTTTTTAATGGAAGCTTAGATTTGGATATTGCATAACTCTGGGAGCTGGAGCCCTGAGCATGTGCCTAGGCCTTCATTCCTTTTGCCCGAGGATATATCAACCTTGTTGACAAAGTTGTGCATGAAAAGTGCAGAAGACGACTGCTCATTGTCATCATACTTCAAATTCTTGAACCATAAACCATTCCTAACATCCCACTGGCCTACGTCAAAGGGACAGAGTTTGACTTTTGGATAGACAACCAAAGCTTACTGCCACATCTTAAAAAAAAAAGTCCTTTGCTTGTGAGCAGAAAGCAGTAATATTACCTAACTTTCTGTAGTAATGACTGCATACATTATTGCTTCCTTGCTCCACCCTCTGTCAAGTATCTCCTCTGGCTCAGCTTGCTTATTCTCTGCTGCTATTACCATCGAGAAAGAGTGCACATAACTACCTGTGAATAAAAATAAATAGTGGTGATGCATTTTGTTGTTAATCCGGTCTAGGATCCAGGCTGTCCTTCAGTGAACTGCTTTTCGAGCACTGTTTATCCTCTCCAGGACACATTTTCTGAAGGAGGAACTTGGTAAACCAGGACGCATTAGGGGTTTGTAAGCTTTGTAGCAGTACAACAAGCAGAGCGATAAAGATGAGCACAAAGTGACATGCTATGTTCAGGGTAAGGTCCTGATCTGCCTTTTTGTTTTGTTTTGTTTTTAATAAAAACTTTCCATTGCTTCAGGCAGACCTTGTATGGGAAAGCAGGGAAAAAAAGCGAATTGTGCTCACTATTGGGAGGGTGTATGAAAAATAGGCCCTTGCTACAGGCAAGAATTTCAAGCCATTCTTTTGTTTTGGTGCTTGTGGTACTTGCCATGAGCATCCCTTTAACTGGTGCAAGCAGAGCTCTCTGCTTTGATAGCCATCCACACCTGCAGCAAGACTGCAGGGTATTGGCTGAAGGACATGGTTTAGGGACCCTGGCAGTGCAGGGTGAATGGTTGGACTTGATGATCTTAAAGGTCTCTTCCATCCAAATGATTCTGTGATATTTGGTACTAGAATTGCAACTGATTTTCTTATCATTTCTGCATTTTAGATCCTCAGCCATAGTGGCTACTTGCTTTTGTAACCCTTCCCTCCTCTCCCCCCATTTTTGCTGTTCCCAATTGGTAAGTATTAAAGCAATCTGAAAATAAGGGCCCAACACAAGTCATTTCAAGACTCCAGGAGCACGGTGTAGGAAGTGTGATGTGTCAGCCAGGTGCTCTATCATTAATTTGTAAGTATTCTGCCACACTTCCAGCCCAAGGTACAGAACTTTAGAGGTGTTTATTTCAACGTAGTCTGCCGACAGAGTATGGGCAAGCTCCACAACCAGCTCTTGAGGCTAGAGTTTGTGAAACGACGTTACGTAAGGTCAGGTTTAGTAAAGACAGGACACGGAGTTCCTCACCAGCGCACTTGGAAATCGTAATATCCGCAGGACGCATTCTGTATGTTATCTGATAAAGATATTCATCTTTATAAGAATATATTTTAAAGTTGTTTTTCTTGTATTGAACTTTAAATAAAATGTTCGAAGCAAAGAAATTGTTAATAAGCTATTCTTTATCCTAATTTATACCGACTCAGGGGAACTCGCCCCACGTCCAGCAAGAGAACTTCTTTTGAGTTCTTAGGCAGCTTTGGCTTAGATTACAAACCTGTCAGGTCTGTACCAAAAAGGTAGGATTTGTGATCAAAACCAACCAAACCACTGTCTGTCAACTGACTGCATTTGTTTATATCGTGCTGTTAACCTGCTTCAACTGGAAAATACCACACGGGTGCCAGCTGATCTAACTGGGAGGACTGAAATAGTAAATGGTACCACCCTGTGCCCTGTCTACCCTCTTTTTGCAGGTTTTTCTGTGTGCAGCTGTGGCTGCTGACTGCAGAAACACATCTGCGCGGGAGCTACAAGTTTACAGACCAGCACCTGAGAGTAAACTGACCTTGGCAGCAGTTTGTATGAGTCTGTCGTGTAAGTTTAGGCTCAGCTGATGGATGCAACCAAAGTGCTTTTGATATTTATATTTATTATATAATATTTATATTACTTCATTTCCTTGCAAGATTCACTGCCCCAAACAGCTCCCTTGTATTTCATCAAGCCTTCCTAAGGCGCTGAATGATTGTCACTTCATTTGGACTTCTCCACACATTTCTTTTCTCTTTTCAGTTCTTTTTCTTGCTTTGCTGATCTTGTCTCGTCTTTCCTTTCATAGCCCTGCACGAGCACTTTGGCACATGTTTTCCTTTTCCTGCTTAACTTTATCTTTAAAGCCATGGTCTTTTCCAAACCCCTGTTTCTCCTGGTCAGGACCAGCTCAAACTCTCATCTTGGCCATTCCAAACAGCAGCTCCCAACGGCCAAGGCTCCCTGTGGTTCCCAGTTGCCCCATTTTAATAGCTGTTTGATGCCTTGTACATCCCATATCTGACAGCAGGGTCACGGTGCGGCTGTAGACTGGCTAAACAGCCTGGTTGGAAAACCGGGATGGCCAAAGTCACTTTTACAGATCTAGATATCAAAGACCAAGAAACTTGAGACTATGGGTTGTTACGATGATTCTTTGTCTCACCAGGCCCCATCATGCCACAGGTAACTTTTAAAGAATTCCTCTGGGTTGTGACTTGGTGTGTCTGACGCTCCCCACTCAAAGCCTGTGGTTAATCAAAGGAGAACACACGCACACCCTCCTGGGTGTAATTCTCCTTACATCACGCATTTACTGCTGAGAAAAACTATTGTTCTGTCTGCCTTTTTTTTTAATCCTGTAATTACTATGGTTATTCACAGTGTCAGCTGAAATTTAATGGGATTTTACTTGTGTATGGATTGTCTGATCTTGGGCCTAGCTTTGCTGTTGTATCAAACTTGCAGTCTGTCCGTACCCGTGTTGTGCCATACCTGTCTTCATTGCCTCCTCCCTTTCCTCTTTATCTTCTCTATTTCCTCCTTATTTCCATTGTGGTGATTTTTCTAGTTCTTCTCTTCTTAAAAAAAAAAAAAAAAGAAGAGAGAACTAACATATCACTCACTACTTGGAAAGTGCTGATGTAATTTATGCCTTTCCCATACCCTATCTATGTAAATATCTCAGGTCACAGACTGCCTGCTATACACAAAATACCATGCTATAGGAAGCTGTCTGAGTTAGTCTTCATGCACAGAATAAATAAATAGATTTAATAACTCTATATGAGTAATCCCATTGATTACGGCTGAAAGTAAATGCCTAAAATAAGAATGGCAAAAAGGATGCCTGCTGCTATGTGTCATTAAGATGAAGAGAAGATGCATTTAAGGAAACACTGACAATTTAACTTCAAAAAAAAGCCCTATTTAACTGATTGTCTCTTGTAATTTACCAAATAAAAGATTTTTATTGGTTTATTCACACATTCATTTATGCATTGTGGATAGTATGACACTGAATACTAATCTCTGAGCTTAGTGGCCTCAGGGATAAGCCAAGCTAGTATTATGTTAAACATTACGTGGAACAATGGAACAGTGACTGTGTGCAAGTGTTTCTGCTCCAGAAGGTAAGGTAAAAGCCTAGTATCCATCGGCGGTATCTACTCACCATGCCTCTGTACAGATGAGCAGGAGCTTTGCAGAAAGTAAGTTGTCAATGCCAACTTCTAGAGGCGTTCAATAGGAGCTCATCATGGGGTAAAGCAGGAAGGTCTTTGTTTGGAAGTGCAGTAGTGAAATTCGGTTGGCAGGAAATGGGAGAGATCCTTTGGATTGTGGGACCAGATCAGAGTGTGAATGGGCTTCCAGTGGAAGAGTAACAGTTCTGTGCATGATAGAGAAGACTCTCTCTGGAAAAACGTGGAGAACTAACGTGGGTAAACTGAAGAACTAAGAAAAAGGCATGGCAGAGCTTCCTGAATGGAAGCGAATGCTTTATTTGTTGAGGCTAGAGAAAAGGCTGTCAACAATAGCTGAGATGAGGACAGCTTGAGCAGGATTCCCAGCCATGTCAATAAACAACAAAGATTGCCTCTTGGTTGACACCTCCACAGCAGTTTAGACCAATACGAGCCCAAACTCCACATTCTGGGCTGTAAGGTTCCACCCACTCCTTCGCACAGCTGGCTGTAACATAACTCAGTAGAACAGTGGTGGCTTTTCAGGCAGACGGTTTTTTTAACACACGCTCATTGCCAAGAACTTCCATTGCAATGGAGACCCCTGAAGTTTGACAGGAGACAGTAATGAGAGTCACTCACATCTATATTTGCCCAGCAGGATGTTGAGCAATGAGCTAGAAGGGAGGGGAGTCAAGAATGGTGCTCACCACTGCTCTTGCAGAACAGGGAAAGAAACACAAGGGGTGGTACTGATGAGCCAAGCTGAAACAGCGACTGGAGAAGCAGCAGTTGGTGAGAGTGACTGCAAAAGCTAAGGCAGGACACTGGCTAGCTGGGCTAGGCGTGACTGAACGCCAAAGAAGAGCTTGGCTTAAGATGGGTTGAGAAGCTTTCAGGTGACAAGAGGAAGCAAAACCAAGTTTGAAGGGGATTTAGTGTAGAACTGAGCAAGAGATGTGATTGAAAGACCTGTGAAAGTTCTACCAAAGGCGGTTTTCTCTTTCCTTTTTTTTTTTTTTTTAATTGTTGTTGTTGTAAAAGAGCTGAGCATATCTCTGTGGGTGCTGAGGGGTCAGAGCAGACCAAATGACTAAAGCTGTGAACAACTGAAAGTGGGTGTGAGGAAGATCAGGAAATGCAATGGGGTGAGGTTAATAGGGCAAGTGGTGGAGTTACAGAAGATGTGTAGGTAGGATTTTTGTTACTGCCACTCAGGGACTTGTAGAAAGGGGAAGAACCTAGAGAATATTTTGTTAATTTTTATCTTTAAAGAAAATGGTGAGATAGCAGGTGAGAAAAAAAAAATGGTGAGAAAGCAGAAAGGAAGGCTTGACACGAGTTAGTCAGCAGCAGTGAAAGGCTAGCGGGGAAGGCAGTAGAAATGGAGGAGACAGCAGGCTGGCAGGAGAGGAAGTCAGCCTGATCACAGGATTTCCGTCAGAGACACTTTGCGCTGCGAAAGAAGCATGGATGAAGCAAGTGCCGAAGGTAAGCGGGTGCTGTGGGTAGGTATGACAGTGCCTCTGAGAGAGACAAGCAACAAACAGGCAGTGCTGGATGATGGTCGTATGCGTGGTAAATGTATAACTAGTACGTTACCACTAAAGCAAATACATTTTTCTGTGCTTAACGTCAAAATAAAGCTAAAAGATGTGTAAACTTCATTTTTAATCAATACAACCAGTTGGTATTATTTCTTCAGCTTTCCTTCACTGTTATTTTGATCATTCTGGTTTTCTTTCCTTCTTTTTTTAACACTCTACAAGACATTAGTTTCTTTACCTTTTTGCAGTATCAGAGTACAAACCTCTGAAATAATATTTTTCCTTAAGAAGCTACTTATCTGTTGTTACTAGAATTCAAATGGACCTGCAGCCCCGATCCTCCAGTGTTGTTCTATTCCATGCCAGCTAAAAATAAACAAGACAGCTAAGGCTCGTTAAACCGCTTAACAGATAAGATACAGAGCAAAGCTATGCCCAGAGCTGAAACGGTTCATTACATTGTAATTATTTTACTTTTTAAGTGTTTTTTCTCTTCATATCCCTGGCCCACAGAAGTTAGGGAAGATGCTTCAGATGAGCCTTTTTGTTATCACAAATATTTTTTCAAGTACTATAAATATAATAAACATACGCTAATGATGTTAACAGAGGGCTGTAAGGTCAAGTTTATGGAATCCAAGGCTTTAGAAGAAACCTTTGAGATTCTAGTGCTGTGAAAAGAGATGGCTGTTAGGGAGCACATAATGTTATTTTCTCTTAACATGTGGGGCCACTTCTAAGTCTGCATTATTAAACGCTCGTGGGAAGTGTAGCAGGAGGAAACCCGGGGTAATTGGCTGCAGCTCCAGATGCAGCCGCCCGCTCATTGGAGAGCAGAGGAGTCGCCAACGTACTAAAATTAGACAATCTCCGCCCTCCAGAAATGCTTCTGGAAACAGTGAGGAGGAGAAATTCTGACACAGACCGAGGGCCCGTGGTGGGGAGTGAAGCAAAGGACACTGCTCTGACAAAACTGCAGCATATCAGCATGCACAGAAAGAGTTATCTTGGTTTTTTAACTTGGTTAGCAGAAAAAAAATCTGCACTATAAAGAAATTGCAAGAGGTTCATGTTAACAGTGTTTTACATGGTATTAAATTGAACGTTTCTTATGTAATAATAATTCTGAAGTATTCATCCAGGCTGAGGAAGCCTTTGAACTGCTAAATCTAAGCTAGACTTGTGTGCATTGACTTCGGAAAGAAACAACTCTTGCTGAATTAACTCTGAACTAAACTAAAAACAATTGGTGAACTCTTTCTATCAGCTTTTGTTTACTAAATAAAACATTTTTATCTATTACCCCTGTGTACTTGCAGTGTTTACAGTGTATTCAACTTAAACATTGGATAAGGTATCTCTGTGAAGAAACAAACACCATGTGCCTCTATCAGCGAAGGAAAGTGTGTATCTGAATTGCTCAGTCTTGCGCCCTGGGAACCTTTATTTTTAAAGGTATATGAATAAAAACTTCAGTCTTTTATTTTTAAACCTACTTCAATCTGGGTGCAAGGAAATAATTGCATAGTTTTGTTTCCCATTTCTATTTTTACATTACTCATGAAAAAGATTAAGGCAAAGTGGATTTTTCTTACAGCAAAAAGAGCTTTTGCAGTAAATTTTCTATTTTCTCCACTAACCAGGGTGTACAGTGTCAGAAGCTATGGCTCTTAAAGTGGGGTTTTTTTTGTCTTTTCTCCTTTGCATCTACTTTCAGTCCGATGTAATTGAAGAACTGAAGCCTACCCACCGGTGTTTTCTCTCTGTGCCTTTGCCAGTGCCACCGCAAGGACCCAAACGCAACGGCCAGTTCCAGCTCAATGTGCCAGCAGGCCAGAGGGCTCCACGGCTCCTCCGACCCCACGGTTTGTAAGAAAGGAGCAGTAAGGGGATGAGGCCCAAGGAGCAGAGGAGCTCGGCAGTTATCGGCACCGTTGGCCAGTCCACACCCCGATAGCGCCGGGCCAGCTGGCCGGCGTTCAGCGCGGCGAGCCCGCAGCACGCGCAGCCCTGCCCGGGTAAACAGGGCCGGTGACCCCCGAGCACCCAACGTGGCTGCTTCCAGGTCACGGGCCGGGCTGCAGCGTGGATGGTCATGTCGGATGGGTGATAGCTGGGCTGTAATTGCTGCCAGCAGGAGCGGGCCCGGAGAGCCGGGGGACCGGGGAGTGTCAGGGGGCGAACACTGGCCCGATGGTGGTAAAATCTGGTGAAAATCGCCAGGGAAGGCGGCGTCCCCAGCTCTGTTCACAGCTCACCTCCCTATGGTTTAACTCGGAAAAGAGGGGCTGTTTCTTACTCGTTGTGCTTGGGTTTTGTGACAGAAGTGAAGTAGCACTGGATAGACCCTGTAATTCAACCAAAACCGCTGAAGCGCGGTGTCGGAGAGCTGCCGATCCCCATCCCGCCAGTGTGGCTCCGGAGCGTCAACAGGAAACCTGGGGACTGCTCCCCCAGTAAACACCAGCGCTTAAATAACCTGACCAACGGCTCCTGCACTGCTGCCTTTTCCAGTTACCTCATTTATGAACATCTGCCGGGAGATCATGCCCCCCTCAGCAGTCCTGAGTGTGAGGAAAAGCCGACATAAAGCTTTTACTGTCACAGAGGAGCGAGGGTGTCTCCCTGCCCAGAGCACGCTGCTCCCTTCCTCATTCTCCTATCACACCAGGTGCCCATTAACACGCAGATGTGGCCCTCAGTTATTTGCCCGGAGCCCGC
The DNA here is from genome assembly GCA_009769605.1 of Bucorvus abyssinicus. Lineage (NCBI taxonomy): Eukaryota > Metazoa > Chordata > Aves > Bucerotiformes > Bucorvidae > Bucorvus > Bucorvus abyssinicus. Next base: position 4,885,607 of record CM020041.1, on the reverse strand, counting down.
GGCTGCCCCGGGCTGCGAGGCGCGGTCCGAAGGCGGCGGCTGCCGCTCGCTGCCAGCTCAGCGATCCTCCCCAGCCGCCATCTTTGGCTCCCGTCCTCCGCGGCCGAGCAGGCGGCCGAGGGGCGCGGAGGCCATCTTGTGGCCGCTCCGCCGGGAAGCCGGGCTCGCCGTCGCCCGGCAACGGCGGCTGACCGGGAAGGTGCGTGGCATGGCGCTGCCGGCGGGAAAAGGCCAGCCGCGGCAGGCCGGGCTGGGCTGGGGGACCGCCCGCAGCCGCTGCGGGGACAGACAGAGCAGGCGGAGCTGGTGCTGCGGCCGCAGGTCCCTCGGGGTAGGCGGGGCTGAGCCCGCCACCGGGTCGGGGTCTGTGGGGAGGCGGAAGCTGCTTCCCCGAGTCTCCACGGAGTCCTAGGCCCTCAGGCCGCCGGTGTCCGTGACGGGATGTTCTAGCCCCAGGCTGGCGGCTGCGGGCACTCCGGTTGATTGCGTACCTGCAGCCCGGTTGCTAGGTAAAGGCAGCGCCGGCCGTCCTGGGCTCGGCTCTCCGGCTTTCCTCCCCGACGGAGGCCGCAGCCTGTTCAAGTTTGCAGGCGAACGAAGGGTCTCAGAGGTATAGATGCCGAAAAGCTCATCCCAGCCCAGGAGGCAGGTGTCGCTCAGCGGTGATACGTGGGTTGTGCAGCAGCGAGCTGGCCAGTCGGCTGTGTACCTGGGTCCTGGCCAGGGCGGATGGAGGGACATGTAGGGCTGCAGCGGGGAGGCGGAGGGAAGAGGGGGAAAAATGTCTTAAGTCTGTAGGAAAGCCGTCTGCACTAGTTCCTCTATTCACAGAACAATTTTGTGTCCTAATGGCTTGCTAATAGTCTGATCCGATCAGTTAGAAAACTGACGCTTTGTCTGGACTCCATAAAGATAAGAATTAAATAACAATTGAGAAACACCCTGAGGCTTCCAGGTGGAACAGGTCCAAGCAGTAAGTCCACACCACAGTCTTCATGCATGAGACTACAGATGGGTTTGGTTGAACACAGGGCTGGAGGGTGGGGGGTGCAGTGAGCAGGCGAGCCTGGCTCTGCAGGTAGCAAAGTGTATGAGAATAGTTCTTTTTATGACATACATTGTCTGAGTTAATTAGTGAAATATTAGAATAATTTCTGCTTTTTGATTGGCCAATAATAACATTTAATTTTTGGCTTATTTTCCACAAAATACTGCTGCACTGATAAATGGGAGTGTGAGCTACAGGGAGCTGACTAGTCCAGAGGAAACGTCCTGTGGGCGCTGTGAGATGGGGGTGACCTTCTCTGTTCCCGGAGTACACGGTAACTGTCACCGCAGGTGTCTGTGCAGCAGACAGACTCCAAATACCGGGACCTGGTCTCATTGCAGTACAAAAGGTGCATGTGAATTCCGCATTTCGAAGCTGAGATGGAGATGTTAAAGCCTGAACCTCAGATCTTTGTGGAGAGAACTCTGGCCCTCATCAAACCAGATGTCGTTGAGAAGGAAGAAGAAATAGAGGATCTCATTCTCCGATCGGGATTCCTGATTGTTCAGGTAACAGGCTGTGCTCCGGGGAAAATAACTGCAGTTTGTAAGTCAGAACAATGTTAATCTTAATTTTGAGCAGTCAGGCCAGTAACTGAAAGCTGGTGTGTCCAAAAATCAATTTGTATTTCTCGTGTCATCAACCACTGCTGCCAGATACATTTTGTTGATGCGTGGGATGGAACAGAACAGGCCGACTGCTTTTAATGTAAATGGGCTTTATAGAAGTTTAAATAGGGCTGGCTGAGCTTGTCCTCTTAAATACGGGAGCTGACACGGAGAGCATTGCCCCCAGCACCCGTCAGCCCCGGTGCTGCTGGGGGAGTCTCTGGACTGTGACATCCAGCAGAGGTTGTGTTAGCCATTAGCTGATAAGAAATGTCTTCCCTCAGCCCTCTTTTTTTTTTTGGGCTTTACACTTACTCTGTAAGAGTATTTGAAAATTACTATCACGGTAAGCCGGGAACGGGGAACAGCCGCAGGAGCGGGGGGGATGGCCGGAAGCGAGGGGTCCGCCGGGCTCTTCGGCCAGGAGCAGGCCGCGCTGCCCCGCGCCTGGCGGGACGGTTCGCGCCGCACCAAGGCAGAGCCCCTCTCGGGTTCCCCAGCGGGTGGGCACCTCCTGGGCAGCCCACGATGGGGGCACCGGCACCGGCGACGGGGCGGGGGGAGGGGGGGGCGGTGGGGGGGCCGCTGGGGGGCGCTGTGCCCCCGCGCCTGCAAGCGGTGGCGGGGCGCGGCCCGCTCCGGACCTCCCCCGCGGCGGGGCCGCCGCCTCCCTTGCCGCCGCCTTCGCCGCCTCCTTCTGCTCTGCCGCCGCCTTCTTCCCTGCCGCTTCCTCCAACTTCTCCTTCCCTCCTGCCTCCGCTTCCTCCTCCTTCTCCTTCTTCCCCGCTGCCTCCGCCTCTTCCTCCTCTTCTCGGCTGCTGCTTCTTCCTCCCCCTTCTCCCCTTGTCCCCTTCTCCTGCCGCTTCCTCTTCCAACTCCTCCTCCTCCTGCCGGCCCCGCGGCAGCGCCCTTGGCCGTGGCAGCCGGCTCTGTGGCACTGAGCAAGCGACGCCTGGGCTTCTACATATAATTTTACGTCGTTTGTGGTTTGGATTTTCTTTTCCCCCCTGGAAATGTAATAATTTTTCTTATTCTTGTAAATGCCCCCTTTTCACATTTGTTCTTTTAAAAAATTTCCTCTTTTACCTTTCTGATTGTGTTTTTTTAATACAAAAGATATCAGAAGATGAAAGAAATCAGATCTTACTTTTTTTTTTTAATGACAAGATGTTTGTAGAGTCTTCTGGTGTCTCCAGTGACACTTGGCACCACAGAGATTAGGAATCTGAATTTATGGTGCTCTGTGTTGCATGCATTTGGGCTCAAAGAATGAACTTTAAAAAAATTTCGTTATTTTCCTTTTGTGACTGTCCTGTACCTCTGATAACTTCCCCAATGTGTCCTAATCCTGGCCACCCGTGGGCTAGGCAGCTATTGTGAGAATCGTAAAGCATGAGTGCTGAATGAAAATTAGAACAATTGCATAATTAACAGCGTGGGCTGAAGAGAAGATTGTTTAAAAGTAGAACATTATGCTGGAGCAGTTGAGTAATTAAATCCCACCCTTGTAATGCTCTTCACTTTCTCTGTACAGTCCCCTGCCCATCCTTTAAGTTATCCAGCAGTTATAAGAGGCTGAAGTTTGCACAGGCTAAAATCACATCTTACTCAAATGGCCTGTTTGTCTGCTTAATTAACTTGGAAAACTTGCCCTTTGTTACTCTGTATCTCGAAGAGGATCAGATGTGGGAGAATCAGGTTAGGCTGGGACCAGAGGACTGGATCTTACCTGGCATAGCAAGCTATCGTAATTTGGAAAGGTTTTTTTAATTCTTTTCTTTTTCTTTTACGCTTTACAGAAACAGAAGCTCCAGTTAAGCCCAGAGCAATGTAGCAACTTTTATGCAGACCAATATGGAAAACTGTTTTTTCCTAATTTAACAGCCTATATGAGTTCTGGACCTTTAGTTGCTATGGTTCTTGCCAGACACTGTGCAGTCTCGTACTGGAAGGAATTGCTTGGACCATCAAACAGCTTAAGAGCTAGAAGAACTGACCCTCACAGGTAACTCACTGGCTGGTCTTGGTGAGGGCAAGGTGCTTTGTTAATTAGTCTGTATATATTGCTTTTACATGCTCACAGGCTGTAGAGACTTGGAAGGGATTTGCAGTTGTCTGCCAAGCAGTTTTTTCTCTTGTTTTTAGCTTAAGAGCAATCTATGGGACTGATGATCTGAGGAACGCACTTCATGGCAGTCTCAGCATTTCCTCAGCAGAAAGAGAAATTCGATTCATGTTTCCGGAAGGTAAAATGGTACAAATAACACATTGCCAGTGGGAGGAAAATGTCCTTCTCTGTTGTTGCTGATCTCTGACCAGACTCTAGATACAATTGTGTTTAGAAGAGGTTGGGTTTGTTTGCTTTCTGAGAATATGAGACTCTTATGTATAGGCTGATATTTTTCTGCTATTGGAGGCAAATACCAAAAGGTATCTGAAGAGCCATTGCAGCTACAGGGACTGCTTCAATTTTACAAACTCTGTGGTGTGGGAAATAGAGCAGCCAAAGCTGGTAAATGAGAGGAAATGGGAAGCTACTACACTGCAGCATGCCTTACTGGCGCTGTCAGCCCTGGGGACTCCTGTTGGCTTGAGAGGACCAACTCTCTTCCTGGGCTTAGGCTGGGTAATTCCTGTTCAGCAGCAGCTGAATGCTCACATGATAGTGCAACTCCAAAGTGAAGTGTCAGAGAAATGGGCCATAGAGCTTGGAAAGGCTGGGAGAGGATCTGTTGTTGGTAATGTAACAGCTGAAGATGCAAGAGAAACTCTGCTAGGAAAACTTGTCTGGTTTTGTCATCTCCATCAGTTACTTTAATAAGAGGTGGCACTTCCCTACAAACCTTACCCGTTGGCAGCCATGTCTCTTCTCACCCTAATGACAAAGCAGGACTTAAGGAGATTTTTAGGGTCTTCAGAAACCAGTTTCACACTGCAAGAAGGAAGTACTCAGCATGGGTTATATGAATTCTCTCCTGCACCCCACACATCTTCAAGGATACAGGTTTTGCCCCGATGATCTGATTTCTTCCCCCTTTGTAATTAGCTGTAATGAATAAGATGACTTCAGGAACATTGTAAAAGGGTTCAGGTAGTTTCTTTGCAGTTTGTTGTGAGAGAAGCTATAAAACCCATTATGTATTATTAACTTATTAAGGAAACACTCATGTATAAGCAATCTTGGAAGAAATGCCTGTTTAATCACTCCACAAGCTGCTTTCCAACCCCTGTGGTTACACTTTCCAGTGATCTTGGAGCCAATTCCAACTGGACAAAGAGCCAGGGACTACCTGAACCTGTACATAAAGCCTACGTTACTGGCTGGGCTGACTGCGCTGTGTAAAGAGAAGCCAGCAGATCCAATGGTACGTGCAGTCTAGCAGGGGTGTCTTCTGGGCTCTGTGATGCATTTCCTTTGTATTAGTAAAGTCCCTGTCTGTAGGAAAGCTACTCTTGTTGAAGAGCTGGGCTGGTTTAGCTACCTGCTAATGAGCTAATTAAATAATGTTTGCCTCCTGAGAAGCTGATGGGTCTGTTAAGGGATAGAGTGAGGGTCAGGGCTAAATGAAACCAGCCTTGACCACCTGACAGACTTTTTAGGTGACTTCTATGAAACTCCTAACACATAGTTGTTACAGATGGCTGGAAAGGTAAATAGGTGCTATCATATGATATCACATATAAGTTTTTACTTTATTTACTCTTTCTCTGGTGAGTTTGAGACGAAATAGCTCTCATGCAGTAGCTACTAAGTGAGGTTTTATGCTCATCACACAGTTGAGTAAAATACTGTAGAGTTCTTGGCAAGGTGTCTATCCTTCATCATTATTATGTTTATTTAAATTAATATTATTAATCCTTCTTTAGGATAAGCTGTTATTTTGACTGTTCAGCATTGATTAGCATTTACTTGGGTTGCTCCACAGTTCAGGAGGAAAATGAATTATGATTCCTCTGAGGGAAACCTACCTTGAATAGTCAAGCTTGCCTACAGAAAATTTTTCTTGTCACCCCTTTCTAATTATCAAGCGGATGGGTCTTCCCCTCCTTTCACATATTATTTCTTTTAACCAGGGATGTCATTCAAATTATGGTTTTTCATGGAAAGACTAGGGTTAATTTCCTGGGTATTTTGGTGGGGTTTTCTGTTTGTTTTGTTTTGGATTTTGTCTGAGTTTTTCTTTGGGTTTTTTTTATTATGTTTGGGTTTTTTTCCAGTCTCTAAACAAAATTAGCTTTCTTTCATCTGGAGACATAAGGTAAATGTTTTTTGTATTCTTAAAAGTTCAAGTCCTTCACACTAGTACTTTAAGAATGCAGATAATTAATCGGTGTGACAACTTACTGGCAGTGGTGGTGGATTCTATGTCATTAACAGGTTCTTAATCAGCATTGCATTTTTCTAAGAAGATACATTTTAGAAAAAAAAAGTCTGAAAAATAATTCCAGGGTGTTTCTATGAACTGTGTGGTATATGTGGGGTCAGATTAAATCTGTTGTCATTGCTCCAGCTTTATAACCTGTTCGCTGTTACTCTAGAATCCAGAAGAGAGAGATGAAGTCTTTTAATCCTTCCCTTTGCCCAAAGGACAGACCAACTGTATCTAACCATTCCTAACAGATGTGTGTCTGACCTGTTCTGTAGCACCCAGTGATGCAGGGTCTACAGTCTCCTGAGGCAATCTGTTCCTGTGCTTAGTTATATTTAGTAGAAAAGCTTTCACTAAAAGTTAGACTAAATCTCTTGTGCTCCAATTTTTATCCCATTACTTTTTTTTTTCCTTTTACTATCCCCAGAGGACATTGGAGACAATGTAATATCAGCCTTTTTTTTTTTTTTTTGCAGTAACCTACTGCGTATTTGAAGAGCATTACCATCTTTTCCCTCTTCAGTCATATCTTCACTATATAAAAACCTGATTTTTTTCCCTCTTACAAGTTGCATTTCTCTGACTCATTATTGGGTTTTGCTTCCAATTAATCTCTGTGTTCTGAGCATGGTTTTCTGGTCAGTTATGTGGTAACTACTAGTAACTTTGCCAAGACTGTGCTTTCCTTCCTTGCTTGTCAGAAATACAAAGCAGTGTCAATAGCTTTACTAAAATGAAAACATGATATTTGCTCCTTCTTCTGTCTGTAATGTCTGTGACTTTGTAACAGAAGGAAAATAATGTTGATTTCATGCTGGGGTTTGGGTTGGTGGTTTGTTTTTTTTTTTTCAGAAATACATGTTGGCTATTGCTTTTCCACTTGTTATCTGCCTTACAGGGAGATTGAATGGAATGTGGGTTTTTTCTAGTATCCTTCTAGGAACTGAGGAATTGAAGTTGGGGTGATTTGGCTCCTTTTTTTTTTCCCTTTCTTTTCAAAGATGGCATCAGAAACTGTCCACTCAAACTCTTGCTAGCAGCACAGAGGTTGTCTCAGCCACTTCCTTAAGTAACACAGGATAAAGTTTATCAGACTCAAATGTTTAAAAATTTCTTTCCCAAGTAGTCTTTCTAAGGGCTTTTGGACTTTTGGGGATTTGGTTTGTTTTGTTTATTTGTTTGTTTTCCATTTCTGTCTTGAGTTCTTACTCTTCTGCTATTGCTGACTGTCCTGTGGGGGTTGTCCTAGTGCTCTGCTTGTTGTCTCTTTCTTTGCAAACCCATCTCTTTGTAAGGAGTAGTAAAAGGAGAGTGGCTTACCTTACTGGTCTACTGTTCTCTCAGTTCTTTCACTTCACAGTATGGTATGAAGGTGGTTGTACTCAGCATTCCAGAAACTAATTGTCAACAGACCTGTGAAGGAAATAAGGATGTGTTAAAAACTTCTCTTTGCCAGTGGAGAAATTGAGGCAGAGGGTTAATTTGCCTAAGGCCAGGACATTGGCAGGTGAAGTTGGGGGGGGGGGGGGGGGGGGGGGCCGCATTCCAACCTCCCACATTCTTCTTGATGTACCAAGTGCTGGAAAACTTACAGTATGAATTTCAAAAGTAACCGTGTTTTGGTTTTTAGGTACTATGAGGTGATTTTAGTGCAGAAGCTGGCACTTTTAATGTCTGATACCTAGATAAAGTAGCTGTAAATGTTGTGAGCAGTAATGTCTTATTAAGCCGTTTCGTGCATATTGTACAGCCTCATTCCAGAACAGTTCATTGGATTATTTGAAGTATGGCTCAGATGTGCTTATACAAAGATGGACTTTGCCAGCAGAAGTTCTCTTCTAAAGGCTGCTGAGAATTGCTCAAAAGCTATATAACCTGTGAAGATTTAAAAGAACATTTTGAAAAAACAGATTATTTCTATGTCCATTTTTTCTGAAAGGTCTTAATTTTGCAGCATGGTAGGAGAGTGTCTGTATCAGACCTTTGAAGTACTGCTTTTAATATTCTCCTGTATGCTTAATAGAAAACAAGAGACAACTGAAAATGTTTGGGTTTTTTGTTCACAGATTTGGCTTGCTGACTGGTTGATTGAACACAATCCTAACAAACCCAGGCTCCAGCAACAGGTCACTGATGAAGAGCATCAGGGGTGAGAGCTCAGTGGAAACCATCTCAGGCACTCTGAGTTACAGATATGTATTGTCCTTTTCAGTGTACCCCTTGGCTGTGTAACATTTACTTCAGATCATATTTGTTATTGTCTTAACTACCTGGATCTTTATGGGATAAATAAACTTACACTTAACAAGGGTTTAACAGTTCCAGTAGCTTTCCTATTGACAAAGTGAATGTAGAATGACATGATAAATTTATGGTGTCAGGAGACTAGAAAAAGACACAGTTCCCATCAGGTGTGACTTAACTGCTATTTTCCACATTTATCTTGGTTTGGCTCTTTGGGGAGAACTGGATGGTTTTCACCAGTGCAGATCCCAGGTGACCTACAGCTGGCAGGTGCTTTGTGACACCCAGAGTTGTGTGTCAGTATTTTTGTAGCAGACACAAATTCCATTACCTGGGTGTAACTTAGAAAACAGTCACTGGAGGCATGTTGGCTGCTTTAGGATGTTAATTGACAATTACATTACTGAGCTAAGGTCGCTCTTGAAGATGATTCACTTGAGCCTGAAGCATTTGTTGGAATGTAATTTGAAGGAGTTATTTGAAGGTACATTGGTGGTGAAAGGCAGAGCAATTATAAATTGGTCTGTGATTTCCATTAGAAGTCCCAAGAAGGTGTGTTTTAGTCCAGGACTAGTGCTGCCTTCCAATGTTTGTTTGAAAAAAAGGTGCATGATTGCAACAGCTCACCTTAAGGGTGTTTCCTGTGTTCTGCCCTTAAAAGGGACGCTGATTTCTGTTGTTTTCCTGGTATCACTGTTTACAGTTGAACTTGAATGTGTTCTGTTTGAGAATTTCAAGAGAACAGGTTAGGGGCCATGCTACTTCACACACAATGGGTTAATCCTGCACTATTACCTTTTCTGAAGTAACTGGGCTGTTTTTTGGGGGGGCGCATGGGGCTTTTTAATTTTCTTCCAAGAGCTGTACTTGTGCTGGTAACTTCAAATTGTATCCTATTGTTTGACTGGCTGGGATGGAGAGAACAGTGTTGTTTCCACAGCTCTGAAACATTAGTGTGCTTGACTAGTACTAAACAAACAAGTAATTTCATAATTTGCTTCATGAAAAAACTTGCTCCCCCAATTAGAGTAATTACCAGAAACATAAGTCATTTGTCTGTAACATTAAACTTTAAGCTAATTGTCTGTCTTCTCAGTGGAGTAAACCACTATTGCCAGCCCAGAGAATAAACATTTAGAAACCTGGTCCCTACAGTACCAAACTTAAAAATCTTGGACAAGAAAAAAAAAGCCCAAACACTCAAATATGAATTAAAAAAAGAGGTGATTAGACATTCAGTAAACAGCTCCATTTTATTTTGCCTTTAATTATTGTCCCCATACATGTCTGGTTGCTTTGTCGTTTCCTGTCAGCAAAAACAAAAAATTTGTTTTGAAGATGTCAGAAACTAAAATCCAGTGTATTCATCTGACATTCTCCTGTATTTTATTAGTTACTGTGGCATTTGCTGACTTATTTTGATATGATGCTACTTGACAATAGATACCTCCTTTATGTTACTGCTGGAGTTTACAGTTTTGCTTTTGTGACAGAGCTGTGTTATATTGTACCTGTAGAAGATCAGAACTTCTGTGGAGAGTATGTGAGTCCTTACCAGGAGAAAGGGCAAAAGCAGCTGATGTTGCAAACATTCCCTTTCTAACCCCTGTGGTATGAAGTTTCAGTCACTCAAGTGTGAGTCTGCCATGGATTTATCCTCTTAACATTAGAGCCAACACCCTCAACTGCTGATGTGTTCGCTTCCATTTTTTGAAGGGAAAGGTAAGAAGAGGGAAGATACCTTCCATCCATGGCTGCCATCCTAACTGCCTGTACCTGTACACCCCGGGCAACGACTGACGCGGCAAATCTCGCAGGAACCTGCTTTGATGAGTAGGATGTGGGCAGAAGGTCAGTCCTGGGAGCGTAGTATGGACAACTGGCCTGGTCCCCTGGGGGAGCTGTGGCTCCACGGGAGAGGCTGCGGCAGGCCGTGCACTTACATTTCCGCTGGTCTTTAGTGTTTTATTTGGCCCGTGGCAGTGTAAGCTTGGCCAGTGTTACAAATCCATGTCACAGCAAATGTACCTTTGGAAAGAACAGGCGAACTGAAAGGTGTCTTGTTTGTGTCAGCAAGGTAAGCGACTCTCTGTGGGAACAAGTGACATGTCTTCCCTGTCAGGTCAAAATAATGACCTTGCCTATTGAGTTTTATTGGGTATTTTTAACTTGGAGGGAGTTCATTTTAGTTTTACTGCCTGAGTGCTGGAATAGAGCTATGTCCATAAAACCAGCAGTTCAGTCTGTTTCCCATAATGCCGAGTTTTTTTAACAGACTCTCCTGGAACGTTGCTTATCATGTGCTTGCTATCACCTGCGCTGGAGGTTAGTCTTGGAACTGTACAGATCAGTCGAGTCTGAAGCATATGATTGTTCAGCCTTCCTGTCTCAGAAGGGATTTATTATCTTTAAGAGCAGTTAAACTGCCAGGAACCTTGAACATACTTTAAAGATGGCAGAAACCTCAGTCAAAGCCAGTTTCCTGTTGCTTACATAGAGCATTCCAGCATGCCAAGCCTCAGAACTGAGTCGCTGTTCAGAGCTTAGGACTTTCATTCAGCAACTTCAAGTCAAAAAGACCTGTGATGTGGAGATTTGCAAACCCTTGTCTTTTTCCTGTAGGAAAAGCAGAGGGGATTTGTCTGTGTTCCTGTAGTCAAGATAGTAATCTTGGCTGTCCTTTAAACAGCAGTTGTCTAAGCAAAGCTGTGCACGAGTGATAAACTGATGGACTCATGGCACTGTATGAAGGGAAGGAGTGACTCAAACTCTTTTTTCAGTGCTGTATTAGAATGACAGGTTCTATTTAAAGACATGAGGGTCTTAGTTAATTGTAATTCATTAAGTTGGAGCAACCAGATCAAAATAAATTGTGTCATTCTGGACAGCAAATGTTGGTTGTTTTTGGCACTACCCAACCACAGTGAATCCTCTGAAAACACAGCGGTGAAAATACGGTGGGTTTTCCAATTAGTTTTAAAAAATATCTGAAGAATAATTATTTTTATTTTGTTGGAAAGACTCTTCACATCTTAAAAAGGTAACTTACAATTGGTTTTGCAGGGCTATTTCTTTCGAGGTGCCAGCCAGTAGATTTGTTCTTGCGCTAGAAATAAGATTTCATCCTCTCTACACGTGCAGATATGGCTCAAAGCAGCACGGCAATGTCGTGGGGACAGTCACTGGTACTGTCCTGTTCCGCTGTTAGTGCAACCTGCTCACTTTGGGATGGCCAATCAAGAGCAGCTGCCTTACCTCCAAATCTTCTGCGGTGTGGGTGAGCATCTCGGGGTGTGGAGCGTGTCAGCAGTGTGACTGATGTGTTGAGCCTTCTCGGGAGGATGCCTGTCAAACAATTGTCATGCTGCCTCCTGCCAAGCCATGGTGGAAGTGCTGCCGTAAGCTCAGGGGAGAGCCTATTGTTGCTCCTCAGAGCCAGAAAGGAGCCTTTGTTGTAAGACGAAGCAGTTGGTGGGAGAAGGTGGCAGCTTGCAGACAAGTGGGTGAATGATACACTAATAATGATACCACTGAAGGAATTAAGAATTCTCTTTAGTTTACTGCTCGTGAGTGTTGTACAGCAGAGGGAGGTGACACTCATACAAGGTACTTCACGTAGGGCCTTGCTGGGTATGCTTATGTGTGTCTTGTACAGCATCATGTTTTGTCCCCTGAGAACACCTGACTGACTTGTTCTTGCTTAGCTGTGGGTCTAATCTGAAGCATGAATATAAAAAAAAAGACACCAGTACCATATCTGCAACTTCTTTACCATCATATTTACTCTGTTTAGAAGTTTTCTCACCTGGGATCTCTGAGTCAGCCTGGATGGATCTCCTGTATTACTGGAGAGGATTGCAAAAGGGAGTTGGGTGCCATTGGTCAGCCCCAGACTGTCTGGACAAGCAATCACAGATGAACTCGCCCTAAATTCCAGGGAAATCTTATGTGCTAGAACCTAATCTGGCTCTAAATACTCTTGGCTTTAGTAAACTCCTTTGCAAACCACCCACGTGTTTTGATAATCTATTTATAGCCCATGCCTGAGCTGTAATTTCCTTGCAAGGGGACAGTTGGTTTTTGTTGTGCTTCCAGAATCTGCACTGATGGTCGGGTTAGGAAATTCTGCACTTCCAAAAGCAACATCTTATTGCTATGATGGCTATCAGTTCTTATCTCTTCTAGGGGTTGTAAAGTTTTTTCTTACTGGGTGGCATTCCTGTGGCAGTGTGAATGACGGCAATGTTTTGTATGTATTTAGTTTTGCGTCAGCCTTGTCCCTCTATGTGAGAAAATTCCCAGGAGCGTTTAACGTACACGTGCGGATAAACCTCCTGCATGCCCCATAAAGTGCTTTACTACGGGCCCATATAAAGCAGTCATTACAGGGCGATGTTTAAACTTCTGAGATTAACACAGTCTCTCAATGGCACTTATTTTTATAATGTGTAATTTAGCAACTGAACTGTGAAAAGTTATGGCATAGCAAAGTCTTCTTAAAAACAGTGCTTCCAGCTACGCTTTCAGTTTGTTCTCTTGTAAATCTGGAGCAGTTCCCTTCTCTTAATTAAAAGAATGAGGAAAATTGGATCGTTTCTGGGAGCTGCTCCATTGTATGTTTTACATACGTCTGAAATGTATCGCAGACAGCATGGCACATTCTCTGCTACCACTGAAAGCAAAGTACCAGTACTTTGTACCAGTTTTCTCTGGAGCCAGACTTGGACCATGCTGTTTTCTGTGTGCAGAACAGTGTGTCATTTGCCATTTTGCTCAGGGAGTTGTGCCGTGGTGTTTTTGCCTGGACGAGGGCAGTTTGGTCAAGCTAGTTTGAAAACAAGATGCTCTTTCTGCGGCCACCGCAAATCTAGAGAGCCCTGAGATCATTCCCTGCTACTCACACTTCCACTAAACCATCCCATGAGGCTATCTCAGAGTACATTTTTTTTTTTTTTTTTACCTTCAGAGCTCTTCCATGTCAATATACTGAATTGATCAGCAAAGTTTTGACCGTGACTGTCTTTGTTTTGCAAAGTTCTCTTGTAAACAGGCACCATGCTGGTGTCCCTGAATGGCACCATCAATGCAATTCAATGGCAGCAACAAAGGCGTAGGCAATGAAATGTCCATTCAATTTCCTATTCTTGTCAGTGATAGTTTATCATACTGTAGTTAGGAGCTGTGATGGTTCTTCAGCCTTTTATTGCCTTTTTTTTCTAATGAACTGCAATAAAATGCTGTCTCACCTGAGCGCTGGCTCAATGTCGAGGCATTCTCCAAACAGAGTGTTAGAATTGCTATTAATTGGTCATTACCTACGGCAAAGAATGTCACCACACTGCAAAGCAGTGGTGATGTGTCTTTACCACTTGCTCATTCTCTCTGCAAAATGTTCCTTTTTAAGACTACATGGGATTCCTGGAATGGACCATTTTAAGTAATCCATAAATCCATTAGTTTTAATAGCGATACCTGGTTTCTTTATAACCTCTCTCCTCAGAAGATGAGGCAGCGTTGTACAGAGGAACTAGCAGTACACAAACAACTGAAGGTCAGGGACAGAGAAGTGAAATGACCCTCCTTGGGTCATCCCTTGGAGCAGCAGCAGGACCAAGAATAAATCCCACATCTCTTTAGTTCTAGCTTTGTGTCATACTAGCTGAGCAGTGTATCAGTATAACACTCTTCAATAAAAAAAATCTCTGTGTGGAGTTAAGGAGATTTGCCACTGTGAACTGGAGCCGTAGCCCAACCAAACGTCCTCTCAGTTAAAGTGGAGGAAGTTCTTCCCTGTCTTTTGGGGAACACACCACAAGCCAAGGCTCCTGGACTCTTAATTCAGGCTTATACACTAGTCCTCTGTGTGCCAGACATCTGAGTTTTCTCCTCTGAATGTGGGCAAATATTCCCATGATCATCCAACATCCTGTGCACAACTAGGTTGAACGGTCCTGTTCTGGGAGTGTCAGTGCCCACACACCTATCTCCTGCACTAGACTTTGGAGTGGAGATATGGGTAATTGCCCAAGCCGATGGTTACTGCACGTGTGTTGCTGGGGCTGCAGGTTAAGTACCTGCTTGTACGTAGGAACAGGGAGTTTAACACCTGCCTTCTCAGGGTTTGCCATTTGTTTGGTGCTTGGGTCATTTGGCATATCGTGTTTGGAAACATTTCACTGTAGGCAATGCCTGTCACCTGCATAGAGAATTCCTCTATGCATGCTGTGATGTTTCAATGCAGAGCGTTGTAGTAATGCCTGTCACAAGCCTGTTGATGACTTCTGAATCAGTGATTGGAAATTAGTGGCCAGTTTTCTTTCAGTTCCATTCAAGGTTTATTTTTAAAAATAACATATATTGGAGAATAACCTTAAAGAATCGGTTGGTCTAACATCTTCTAAGAATGTTTGATAGAGGAGAAGGTGGTATTTTAGCACATCTCTTGCTAAGGCAGTGCCATAACAATTACGCATAAATTCAATCCAGTGAGAAAAATTGAAGACAAATCAACATTTCAACTGCAAATAGTCACAAGAAAACTTCTACATAACACCGCTGTGAGAGAAGAAGTGGTGCTTCATTCGGGGAAGCAAAAATGAGCAGAGCTGGTGTAGCTTTGATGTCATGTCTGTCTGTGCTGACCAAGCAGGTCTGGAGCGCAGCTCTGGGACTGGAGTAGTTTAGCTTCCATGATCCAGGTGAGCCTGTGACCAGGAGGATCTGTGTTTCTCTGCTCTAGCAGCGTCTCCCATTGTTTTGTTTTCTGTCCTGTGTTGCTGTCTGCAGCCACTAAAGGCGATGATTTTTTTTCCCCTCTAACTGCTTTTTTCCCTGGGTACAAACAGTTGATAGGACCTTCATCAGCTGTCATGAGGGAAAAGGCATAAGGTAAAGAATATTTTTAGAATGCTGTTATGTCAGTTTGGGGGATGACCTGAGAACGTGACATCCTGACAGTACAAACTGGCAGCTTTTGATTGGCAGATCTTGATTCACTCCCTTGTGAAGAAATGGGATCTTAATTTATCTATCTGGTTCCAAGGAACATCAATTGTCTCATTGTCACCTAGTCTGAATTCGCGGTTCTGCTGCAGGTTTTCTTTGTTATGGTTAAGAAAGCTTAAGTGCAGAAGGATTTTCAGAAGTCACCGTTTGTATGTGCCAACCCACTCGTGCCTGTGCAATAGCAGCACCTGGTGCTGGCTGGGTTTTCCACACGTATTATGTCCATGTACCGTCATTTGTTTCTGCTCACAGAGGTGGTAGGATTTGCATACCGACAGATTGCTGACAGGAATTTGTTTAATCTTCAGAGGAAAAAAAAATTGTCTTCTGAGAGTTTCTTCTTACCTTGGTACATCGTGCGAGGGGAACGTGGTGAGGCATGCCCTTGTTTGCTTTCAGCAAACGGGAATCATTTAGTTAAATACAAAAAAAAAAAAAAGGAAATTTCCTTCCCTCCCCCAAGTATGTTTAGGTGACTGAAGCGCATTCACACTTGGAGAGAAGGGCCTGTTTTGCAAGGGAAAACCTAAACATTCCCGTGCAGCTCCTACTGCAGCTCCTCGGGTGTCTTAAGGTCAGGCCGCAGCAGGGGGTGCAGACACCTAAGGGGAATGCAGTAACTTTCTGGATCTTTGCTTTGGAAGAAATAATAAGATGAATCACAATTAACCAATTCAGCTAAATTAGTAAAGCTCTGGGAGAGAAGGGAGGGGGAGACTTTTAAGTGAGGTTGCGGCAGAAAGAGGCTGCCTCGGGGTCTCTAAACAGCCTGGGAAGCCCCCTCCTTGCCATTGGTGCTGTCATACCTGACCTTTCTTTGTGGAAATCAACATTATTTGGTATCACTCTCTAGTTTCAAAGAACTGTTGCTTTCTCAAGTGACCAAAAGCACAGAGGCAATGTCCCGAGCAGGTAACTAGACTCTCAGTTTGGAGGACCTGTGGTGCCCCCCACATAAAGCAGGCTGTGCCCATGTGAACAGCTGATGGCAGGTTTTATTTTAGGCTGGACTTTTCCTGACTGCTGTACCAGCTCTCTGACTTGCCAGCCATGTGTAAGTTCACTTGACTGCCCACCACAGTGGACAGGGCATTTCCCTTGGCTGAAACACTTCGAAAACGGATTCCAAGCTTTGTCTTTGTCATTGCAGGAAGCATAAATTTGCTCCCGTTCTTACAACCTTCTCTCGTACGTCCTTCCCTGAGATGTCCAAGCCTGATGTAATGATCTTGCTTTGATTATCTTGCTCTGACACAGAAACGGGCTTGGTCCAGGCGTCCTGTATCATGGAGTGTGTTAGTCTCTAGGAAAAAAGGGCTCTCCAGGGCAAGTATCTGTATGTCGACGCAAAATACTTCGTGCCTCTTATGTGATTAATGTGGAAAGACTGTTTTAAGTATATTGGGCGTGTGTAGGATCCTGAACCAAGTACTTAAAACTCAGTGGAAATAAATGTCGCAGCAAAGTAATATGACAACTTATACCTGCTAAAATGGATTATGTCTGTTTTTCTCCATCATCCCATGTGATAGCCTGGGAGGCAGATTGTCTGCTCCTCCAAACCATCAGCCAGGGAGTCAAGCATGTCGCTCAGGATGTTTTGAGATAATAGGAGATTGAGGCCAGACCGGAGGAGATCAGAATCTTCTGACATTGTAAAAAAGGGCAAAATTGTGGTTTTGAGGAGGCTGTCCAACCTATCCACCGCCCAGAGGTGTTTCCAGGTAACCCCTCGGTGTTCCCAAAGCCTTATTGCTGGTGGGACAGAGGAGTCAGAAGCCAGAGTCGGGTGGCCCCAGGCCTTTTGGCTGCTGTGATCTCTTTGTGCATCACAGCAAGTGCATTCTAAAATTTCTAAGTGACAAAACAGGCTGTTGTGATTCTTTGCCAAGCAACTGCATTACTCACCTTTCCCCCAGCTGTTTGTGTATTTGCAGTGGTGATATTTCCATGTCATGGATTGCAGGCCTATGGTGAAGTTAGTCAGAAATTGCTTTCTGCTGGAAATGGTTACCTCTTTTGCAAAAAAAGTTTTAAATAAAATATCAATGGGTGTCAAGAAATGCTGGATATTTAGAAAAAAAAAGTTAAAAAACCTTGAAATGTAATAACTGCACATCATCAGCTGCCTTACCTGTGCAGCCCGGAGTTTTTCTTAAATTCAGATACTACTGAAGGCATTTCAGCAACAGAACACTTTGTCATTAGTCACAGTGTGGCTTGCAGTGGAACACAGGCCATAGCCGCAGCCGTCAGGACCACAGAGTGCTGTCTTACTGGCTGGGCTGTCATTAGCAAGTGAGGACTATTCCTCACCCGTATAAAATCTCCAGTGTTTCTTCTTCAAGAATTGGCGAGTGGATTAGAGTCAAACCTCTGAGGAATGGGCTGAAAGCCAGTGTGTCCGTGGTGGTAGGGATGCAGTGGAATTAAGAAGGAAGACTAGCACATCCAAACCTTTTTTAAAGATTTTTCTTGTTTTGTACCATTAGACCTTTTCTGGTTTTATTTAACTCTCTTGGCAATCCATGTCTTTCAGCAAGCAGAGAAGTGTGTGTGTCTTCCCCAGTGCCTCAGAAAATAAGGAGGTGTCTGTGGTCCATCACAGAAACAGCTACACACTGGTGAGATGGGTGAGATTTCATGTCCCGGTGCTCGCTGCCCATCTCTAGCAGCCAAGTGCTTTTGGAGAAGCCCCTCAATCATTAGACAGTGCTGGACGATGATTGATGGTCCTTCATTCGACAGAGCAGAGGACAATGCTGAACCAAACCCGGGGAGCAGACCTGCTGCTGCAGCTCTTCTCACTTTGCTTCCCAGACATCTGCTGCCGAACGTAGCTCCCGTGGGGCACATCTCTCTGGCAAGTCTCCTTGTACCCTGTAGCACCAATCTGCTTGTCTCAGCAGCATTTCACTGCTTTCTGGTTTCATTTCTCCAGACTTTGGGACTCAGGTTTTTTTCCCTCATTACGCTGTGGCTGTCTCAGGGGCTAAGAGGTCTGTATGAAAAAACACCCATCGTTCAAAACACAGGTGGCATTTGTTCCAGGGAGTAGCACCTGAAGGACAAGTCTGTTATTCCATGGCTCCTTAGTTGATATATTTTCCCAAAAGCCAGTAATCTCCAAGGAAGAAATGGCCTTTCTGGGAAAATAAAGCAAGACACGTAAACTGCTTTAATGGGATGCTCTAATGCATTTATATCTCCTTAAGAGGAAGCTAAACCGCATGCCCAAGACAGTCGATGAGTTTATTTTCACATGTGGATTTAATAGCCTACCAAGATGCATTTTTAGTGCTAGAAAAAGCCTCCAGGAAAATAATCCTCCGGGGTGAGGTCAGTATCCTCTGACAGTCAGATTTTGGGGGAATGAGTTGAAGAGTTTTTGTCAGTGGTTAGCTTGGTGGCAAGGCAGGGTGGTTAATACAATACTGAACAAATCATGGTGATGTGGAAACTATCTATATCTTCACAGAACAAAAAAGTAAAAGTGCTCCAAAGACCATCTGGGATTTAAAACTCCACTTGGCTTCCTGCTGGAAGGTGCTGATTGCCACCCTCGGTTCTCTTCATAGCACTATTTGTTACTTTTCCCAAATATTTATTTGAACATAGCTGTATTTAAATTTGTGCTGAAATGTACTTAGTTTCACCAGAAATCTGAGATCTTCACTGAAGCAGAATGGTGGCAAATCCTTTGCCGGAGCAGCCCCCTTCAGAAAGTGAGATAACCTCAAATCACCTAAATAAGACTCTCCCACAGATACAGCACTTGCTAGGTTAAAGCACAGGAAATTGTGAACTTTGGGCTCCATCCTGTTTGACCATTTACACTATCTCCTTATCAACGTACCTAGCCTGGTCCTGGGAGATTGGATGGTGTCTGGATCCAAGAGGTACAATTTAGTGCTCCCAACTGCTTGAAAGGGACCGGACAGTGATTTGTGACCTCTCTGGTGATCGGTGAGATAAAGCTTTGCAGTGGGGATGTCTTCTGCTCTGCCACTAACCCTGGCCAGAGCTGGCCCAGCCTCTCTGTGCACGCCTTGGAGCTGAGTGAAGGCTGTGACCTGAGCACTCCCAAATTGTGGGCTGTCTCAAATCCAGATTCAAGTCCTGCAGTAGTAGATTGGGGAACAGAATGGACATGGTGCTGTCAAAAGTGCATAGGTGTTTCACAGGGAATTTAAATAGCAGGCAGATTGGTAAAACAGACTGAGGCCGCTATCTGAGATGATACCCCTGGCATCCCACAGTGGGGAAAGCCCGTGGGACAAGAAAGAAGCAGAAGGATAAAGTAGTCTAAGCTGCGAAGTACAACTGTGTTTGCCCTGGGATAAGTCTTATTAACTTAAGCACATCAAAACATAAACATAGCTGTTTTCCTCCTGGACCTGAGCTGGCTCTAGCAAAACTGCCCTGAGAATCTCTTCCCAGTGCTCCTGTCCAGGATCAGCTGCCACCGGTGCTCCTGCACCAGCAGAGATGTCCCCCAAAGCCGCATTTGCAGCCTGTCACTGACCAGAATTACCTGCTCTCCAGACCCTGCGGTGCTGCTGCAATGCTGGGAACGCTCGGCACCTCAGGAGGTATTCGGGACTGAGTTAATTTAATTATTCTCTTACTGCCTTCAAAATCCACTTAGTGATAGGGAGGAGGTGCCTTGTCCCTATCACAGCTGATGGCACCTGGCCAGCACAAGTCTCTACCTGGCAGGAGTGGGGATGGAGATCTCTGTCAAAGTAGGTTTAGCTTCAAGGCACTGGGCGAAAGGGAGAGAAATAGAAATTATTATGTTTAAAGCTGCCATCTGTAGTCTTGGTGGATGATCCCCTACAAGTGTCAGGCCAGGAGCTGTAGTGTTGTGAGTTAGAAAAGTCTGTGGAATTGGGAAGAAACATAAGAACCGTTGTCCTCACCCTTACCCATGTCTGACTGGACTGTCAGTTCAGATCTAAGTCAATGACAAGAGTCCCACCGACTTTGCAACCCGACATTTCAGACCACGTAACTCGTCACAGTGCAGTTTTGAGCTCTGGCAGCCAGGCTATGTGGTGGCACATGAAGTACAGCCACAGTCCAAGCAGAAGAGCTTGCAACCAGCAAACTCGGTCCATGCATGGCCTGAGTTTGAGCCCAAGTGAGGTAACGCTTGTGCCTCTCCCCACTGTTTTACAGTCTTTCCACTGACCTCGTCATTATCATCTTTTATGGCATCCCATGAGCTATTGAAAGAATCAGAGGAGGAAATTAAGGGCCGTATACTGTCCAGGCTCTGTGGTTGTATGTCCCCTGACGAGCTATTCTCTCCTGGACGTGCCCAGATGAATGTCGCATGGGACACTGAAGAAAGACTAGAGAGAGAAAGAAAAGCTAAAATACTACTTGAGATCTCCCCCTCTATTTCCCATCATGGCCTTCTCCTTGTAAACCTCTACACTCCCTTTCTACAACAGATTTAGACTTAATATCTTTCATTTTCTGGCCCTGTCCCACACGGTTTCTACTCTTCTTTGCATCCAAACTGCATTTGGTGAGCATTTCCTAGCTGTGGTCATCAGTCTCTGCTCCTTACTGCTCTTGGAGTTACCACCAACTCCTCCTCCTTTCCTCTCTGCATTTCAGACCCTCTGGAAGGGATGAGTTTGCGCTGATATAGGCTTTAAACAGGGTCTTTTCTAAACTCCAGAAGTGTTTGGACTGAGTCCCTTTTGGCTGGGAGTGCTCTTGCCTGAAGTTGTCCCAGCAGTCACCTCTGCGCCTAAATAATAGTTTAGTTAGGGGACACGGCATCTTTCTTATTGATAAATTATGTTGCACTGTGTGTTTGGAGGAAGGGAGAGGGTGGGATGGGAGGGGAAGAAAGGAGGAAGGAATTAATTTTGAAAGTACATTGCAAGTTACGTTCATTTGATTTTCTCTAGTCCATCAATCTTCTGTTGTATTGCTCATCTCCTTGGGGCTTGCTTGAAAAGGAGAATTTACTGCACTGTAAGCCAGGGCAGTGATTCGCAAAGTGGGGGGCATGGGATGTATCCTAGGAGAGAGCAGGGAACCAGAAAAAGAGGTGGGGGAGCTTGTGAGTCCCTCCACAGAGGCATAAATCTGCCGTACATTACCCACTCCCCCCGCCAGCCACCCGTGGGGACATCTTTGACAGGAACAACCTACCTTACCCACACCTCTTGTACACCATCACGAGTGGCCACACCAGCAGTGAGTAAGGACCAGTGGATGGACAATAAATTCACGCCCTCGCTCCCTGCACACCTCTTTCTCCTTGGAGTAACCCTTGGATAAGAAACTTTCCCAGCAGACCTGTGCTTGCTGATGAGGCCAATGGGATGGAAGCGCAGCATGAGCTCGTGGTGAATATGAACTTGCCCTCCCCAGCCAGGGAGAACTGAGCAACTGAGGAATCTTGAACACTCAGCTCAGTACTTTAGTACTCTCAGGTAGAGAGTTATTGTAAGTGTTCTCCCCAGCTGAGAAATGTTTGGGAAACACTTGTAACTCTTTTTCTCAGGTGCTGCAAAGAGGATTTGTTTTGTAAATAGCGAAGCTGTTAATTGCTTTGGCTATTAATACGGAGCTGAAAAGGTGTTAACAAGTTTCTGTTGCTCTGTGCTGGCAATGAGCCACCACCAGGAGCTTCATAGGGGGAAGGTGGCAAAGTCACTATGAAAGTACCTTTGCTCTCTAGAGAAGAAAAAAAAATTAGGCACCACTTTAGCCAAAGACTTGGGAAAATGTGTGAATTTTGTAGGAGGGATTTTAGTTGCAGTTCAGTTGCAGATAATTCACTTTTGTCAAACAACGTGGACTGGAGTGTCCCCACGGCAGCTGTGAAGGTCTAAGCTGGGTTTAAGGGTTGTTTTCTCCCTTTCCTCTCACAAGGCACAGGAAGAGGAAAGCTCCTCTGTGCACTGTGGGAAGCCCAGGTGCTCAGCAGCTTTCAAAATCCGGCTGGTGGGGTTTAGGGATCTAACTTTAAGCACCTCACTTTAAAAAAACCATTGCTTAGAGTTGTGGTTTCAGAGTCACTGAAGTCCCTAACTGGTCACAAAAATCTTTCCTATACAGTCCAGCAAGCCAGACACCCAAATCCCCATCTTTCCCTGAAAATCCCCGTCAATAAATCCTGCAGAAGGCATCGCACAGATGCTTTTTCATCCTTCTCTATGGCACTAGCAGGGGCTAACCAGGGGCTGATTAAGGCCCTTTAACTTTGTCATGCTAAGGGTTGGTTTTGCAAGTCGAAGAGGACGTGTGACTTGTTTTTTAAGGCTTTAGGGAATTGCTGGCACACACTGGTTTCACTGCACCAGATGCAGTGTGACCGGGACTCTACGCTGCATATGAAAAGGTCACTTGCCCTGTTCAAGAGAGGAGATTCTAACACTTGTCAGCTTGAGTGATGGAGTCTCTGCATTGAGAGCCATAATATTCATGTCAGAGAATTGCCAAGCCCATGCGGAAGTGTTGAAGATGGATGGCCGGGGGATATACTCCTGACACTTTAATACGGGGGGAGGATACAGCACCAACATCTCATACGGAATTATAATCCATGAAAGGGCGTTGCTGGCATGAATTGCAGGGAACCCACCAGGCAAGGGGGGTAACAGCTGAAGCGAAGCAGCCTGGGGTAAAGGAGGGCTGGTGGTGGGACATGGCAGGGGCTGCTGTGGGACATCAGGGGCGAGAGCAGCTGCCAGCTGGGGTGGGAATGGGGCAGGAAGGAGCAGTGCTGGGCCAGAATCTGGCCACCTCCGAACTGCTTTGCAAAGACCATCTGCAAAGCCTGCGCTTGGTGCATTAAATAAGCTCTTCTCATCTTGCTGGCAGTCACCGTGCTCCACCGTGGCCTGTCGAGGGGAGGGGGGCTGGCACAGGTACTGCTCACCACGGTTCCTCTGAGCACACACGGCGCTGCCAGCCTGTGGGGAGAGGATGACGATGATGGTGTGAGTTCTCTGTCAGAGCCATCCTTGCACTCTCTTCTGGGAGAGGGAGCCAAAGCAACAGCATGGATCCAGTTTCTGCGCTGGGTGACATCCTCAGCCCGTACTGGTGGCATTGTGGGTCTGCCCAGACCAACTCAAACACCCCCCTGCCTCTGCATGCTGCGGCTGCCTCAAGGATGTCCAGTCCCTCCCTAGTGATGGCAGGCCAACGCGGTGCACACCTGAACTTCACCTTTCCTCCAGGCTGTGATGGAGATGACCCTGGCCAACACTGCGCGTGGAGTTGTGCGGTGTTCCTGCCTGAAGGGGAGTTAGGCTATAGGGGCATTTCCACCTACTGGGGAGAAGAAAGAAGAGGAAGAGCTGGTGGCTGCTACTCTCGAGGAGGGTGCTGGGGTGGGTGCCTGGACAGCAGCGTGGCCAAGAAGCAACAAGTGAAATGGTGACAGTGATGATCCTGGGCTAGATGGGAAGGACCAGGAAAGCTTGAGGGCTTAGCCTAGGCTGTTCTCATGGTACAAATATCCCAGCACTGTTTTTTGGAAACCCTGTTAGCTGAGCAGGCACCTCTGACATAAACCTGCCCTGGCCTGTGGTAATGCTGTCGCTGGACTGTATTATTTCTTCATTTAGAGCATGTTTCCCTTTCTCATTAAAACGGACTAGAAACCAGTCCCTTCCCACACTAAAAGCACAAATACACTCCTGGGATGGTGGTGGCAAACCTCCACAAAGCCAACGGTGATTCAAGGCCAACTCGACTGGTCTCCCTCAGGTTTCCTATCTCACAGGTTACTCTAGCTATGGCCATGGCCGTGCCCCACAAACAGCAGCTCTGGCAAAGCCTGTTCAGGTGTGAAGGTGCTGCCCCAGGATGGTCCGAGCAGCAACACAACACTGCCTGGAGGGCCTGGTGGGCCGTGCCTGCTCCAGGGTATTCCCAGAACCTTTCCAGTGCCCAAGTGCTGCCAGGAGCTTTCAGCCCCAAAGGGGAGAAACACTGCCAAGAGCTCTTCAGGGGCAAGCAGCAGGACTTTGGTTTGAGTTCAGCCTGGCCTAGATTAAGATTTTTATTTTTTCTTTGTAATTGGGATCGTTAATATTATGGTAGGACCACAGTCAGGTTCCTCCTCAAGGCTTCATAGGGCCAGTCCTTCCCTTCTTCCATGCATGCAGTGAGTTACAGGTGCTTGGGATCAGCATCCTAGATCGGAGTTGACTTTGGGTAATCATGAGTAAGTACTCTCAGGTTTGAAGACATCCTCAGTGCCTTCAAGTGCTCTTTGGCTGTGGTTAGAGAATGAGCCTTTGCAACCCAGCAGATGACAGGACTGTGCTCTCTGTGAATGTTGTTATTTAGTTTGAAAGCTACTATGCAGGGGTTTGCTGCCCAGGTAAGATCACTGCTAAATGGTGAAATCAGCCTGATGGGCTGTGTCCTGCAGCCAGCCTCGGGGTTTATTAGCCTATGCCTGTGGCATTTCTGCGTGTGTTATTACGGAACTGTGCACCAGTGGGCAGGGGTGTGGGGGCTCCCTGACAGCACTGTGATGGATTAAAGTGATCCTGAGTTTCTATTGTTTTGTAGTGAATGTAGTGAGAATTGATGACTGTTGTATCCAAGCAACAAGGGGGAGGATGAGAGAGCTTCTAGGAGTGTAGTATCTCTGGCAAGGTGCAGCTCTAAGCTATATAGGAGGTTTTTTGGTGTTGTTCAGACACAGTATTATCTCTGTGAGCTATAAAAAGAGAATGGAAATATGTGTCATGGGATGGTACGTAACTATCTGTTGAGTTTGCTTCAATTTGCATTTGATCTCCAGCTTTTGCATAAGATATGCTCGTTGCCTTAGATAGTCTGGGTGCCAGAAATGTAAATGAATTTAAAAAAGCACATGAGACAAATTCAGGGAAGAACAGTTCATCTCCAGCATCTAAATGCAGTGGATATGAGTGCTGGCTCAGCAGGTCGGTGGTAATGGGAGGGTTCAGCAGGAGAAGGATTGATCTCAGTCACATTATCTCTGCTCCTCTCTGCAGCCCCGTTTCCCCAGGACAGAGCCTGCATGGGACACAGATCTGGCCTGATGCTATTGGCACCTGCAAACCTGTCACTCCTTATTTCCTGCAGTAATGTTAGTTTGAAAAGACGCTGCAGAGAGATGCGCAAGATGATGCACATCATGTCTTGAACATGTCTGCGCATGGGGAGCCCTCATCTCCTGGGCTGTACCTGTGCAGCTTATTATCCCTGCTATGGATATATGGCAAGGTGGTTTCACGTGTGCTTGGGAGTCATCCTGGTGAAATACTGTTTCCCTTCTCTGAGTGTGCATTGGCAGCTGCTGTCCTGTGCTCTGTGTAACCTCCTTTGGTGGCTCCATGGGATTCTGGCAGCACCCCAGGGCTGCCCAGGCATAGGGCTGGTGCTGCTGAGCACTGGCCCAGGCAGCAGCAGTCCCAGTAACCACAGCAGAAAGTGGAGCCTGTTTTCTTTTGTGCAGACAAGGCAGCCAGTGCAGAGGATGCAGAAAAGGGGGTTTGTTTGTCTGTTTTTATCATTTCCAGTTCAGCCTAAATTGTGGTGGGTTGCAAATGCTGTCATGTCAACACTGCAAAAATCTTGGGGGTTTTTTTTTTTTTTTTTTGCTTTGCTGGTGTGGCTTAGTAGGTAGAGAAATTTTAGAAATAGCTACTCTGAAGGCTGTAAAAAAAGCCTCCCAATCTGGTGGCCCACTGGCGTAGCCCTTCCAGCTTTAATGAAACCACTCTTTGCAAAAATAACCACATGGAGGGCAGTTGTGCTTCCTGGCTCGTTTTACACCTTGAGCTTCCTGGTGTGGCTCGAGCGAGTGTTGGGGCTGTGTTTGCTCTAAGAGCCATTGGGATACCCGGATAAAAAAGCATCAAAGCGTTTGTGGTGCAGCAGAGCTGTAGGGTTTTTTTTATTACTTGTCTTTCCTCCTCCCCACCCCCAGCTGGAAAGCAAACCTGGTAGAGCATCCTTTGGCCCTGCATCACGGGTGTGGGTGGTGGTGGCACAGCCCTGGCTCCCTCCTTGGAGCAATCTGGGCTGAAGTACAGCCCTGGGGAGGCCGGGAGAAGAGTAGGACCCTCTTGGGATGGCAGCTGCCAGTGCGGTCCCTTCCTGCCCTCCCCGCCACAGTACAGGGTGGGGGCTGTTTGCGCCTGGAGCAGCAGGGAACCAGCAGACACATTCACAACTGTCCCCAAGTTTTCTCTCCTGTCCCCAGTTCAAAGGGCTCCTCTAGTGCCCTCAAGAATTTTGCAGTGAGTGCCGACGCTTTCCACATCAAAGCGGGGCAGCCTTGCATTGTCTGGGGGATGTTGGGCCTGGGCAAATTAAAGAGGCACCGGGAGCTTCAAAATCACCTTTAGCCACGCAGTGCCGGCATCCTCAGCGCTTGAAAAAGGTTAGATATGACAGTAATAGGTATTAAAGCAAACCCTCCAGGGACTGCAGGCTGGAGCCAACTTTTATTGAGGTCTAGGAGAACAACCTTCTTGCTGGCTTCAGTGGCCTTTGGATTAATGATGAGAAATCTTGGCAGTGCTGGGTTTTACACTGAAAGGGACAACTTTGCACCTGAAGTCACACTGCTGGGCAGCCAGAAAGGAAAAAGCCAATTCTTTTTGTTCTGGTGTTTATTGCAAAATACAGTCCAAAAATCTAACTCTTCAGGGATAACTGCAAAATATATAGAGAAAACAGATTGTGCTAAGCAATAATACAACTTATTAATAAACAACATTAGGCATAAAGAATTCTGAATTCTTATCTGCTAATTTAAAAAAAAAAAAAGAGTATAGGAATTGTAAACTGCTTAATTTCATCCAGTACAAATACACGAGGCTACTGGCTATTGGGGGCAAAATACAAAATTTAAAAAGGGGGGGTGGGGGGAAGAAACCTGTAAACACTGGCTGTAAACTTATCAAAGCCCTCAAAAGGCTGCAGTCGTAACATGCACCACGACACTGCAGAACGTCCTCCTGCATCCGAAAGTGCCTAAGTTTTCCACCTGAAATGCTACCGAGCAGCCGCTGTGCATGAACGGCTGGGCTGGGGCTGCCCCGTCTGTGGTGCCCCAGGCTGCCAGGATGGAGCTGCGCATCAGGACCCGCTTTGGCCACAGCGCCTGGGCCCATCTCGCTTGCCAAGAGGCTGGAGCTCCACTGCTGGCCTTGGTGGACCCGCTGGCAGTGGCACGAGGTGTTGAGCCCACCTAAAGAGTTAAATTCTTCCCTCTGTCCGATACACAGGTAAAATGACTCCCAATAAGAAAGAAGTTACTGGTAAATTTTGAGGAAAAACCATAGAAGCAAGAAGGACTGTGGTCCCTCAGCACCCGTGCCTTGTGCTTCCTAATCTCAGAGCATCTGTCTGCAGGAGGCCCCATCGCCTCGCATGCTGCCCTGCTCAGCCCTCTGGACCCCAGGGATGCTCCTTCCCACCCCAGTTCTGCTGGCAGCTGCTGAGCGTGGGGACACCAAAACGTCCTCCTCTGGCACCATGGCTGCGGTCTATCTTTTATGGCCCTTGTTCCTCCTCTTGATGTGGTTGGGGACGGCGGCAGTGTCACGGCGGGTGCAGAAGTGCTTGGCCACCAGCTGCCGGCACTGCTCGCACCGTACCGTGCAGCACCAGTGGAACTTGCAGTTGCAGCTGGCCACCACCTCCGTCCTCCTCTCCTCTACTCGCAGACCGCACTCGGTGCACAGCCGCCGGCAGCTCCTCTTCTCCCACTGTGAGAGGTTCTTGCCAGTCTGCAGGCACTCACGGCCCTCGGTGCCGTGGTGGCCCAGGCTGGCGTTCCTCGTGCAGTAGTCAGGGGAGTCCTCCAGGAAGACGAGCTCTGTGGCATGGACATGGTGGAAGGCCTCGGCCGTGGCCCCGCGGCTGTCAGCGCTGTTGCCAGCTCTCATCCGCCTCTTGTCCATCTCCAGCTTGTGGGCTTGGTCATATTTTATCTTCAGGTAGTTTCCGATCTCACGAAACTCGGCGAGCTGGAGCCAGCAGGTCTGGATGCTGCAGCTGCCCGACACCCCGTGGCACTTGCAGGCTCGCTTCATCGTGGCTTTCACGGCCTTGGTGGAAAAGGTAGAGAAATTAGGAGCAGCAGAGCATCATCATTTGAATCTCAAAATCAGGCTCTAGGGCACTTCTAATTTGAGGGGCAATGGGTCAGAAGTGGCTCATGCTGGGCATGACTTCAAGGACTTCCAAGACAGGAGCTGATGCTCTTAGTTCCTGGAAAACATCTGATCCTCTTCACTAATTTAAAGGACAGTAATAACAAGTGGGCACAAACTATTGTCTCCAGCCCTGGCAGGAGCTGTTTCTTTGGGCCAGGAAAAAAGGGGCTTTGTTGGGTCATGCCCTTCTCACGCTGCTCACCTCCTCATTGCAGCATCACCCATCATTCCTCTCAGAGGTTTCATTCAAAATGTGTGAAACTGCTTCGGAATAATCATACCCAACCTCCCTGCATCTCCTGCAGGTCAAGCACTTCACAGATATTATCTACCTATCTCCCTCTGGTATTTCTAAGGTCCCAATCGCTGGTATCTATGTGAGATTAAGCCTCGACACACCCTATGAGATAGGTATGTTAAGTGTTGCCGTCCTTGTTTTTACAGACAAGGATGTTTGGCAAGATGCTGCGAGCCTCAGCCCAGGCGGGGAGCGAGTCTGGCAGCCAGCTTGTGAGCAGGGCCAGCTCCCACCTGGCTTCCCTGGCCAAATAGCTTGGAAATGCATATTGCAAGAAAGTAAGGTGGTTTTGGCTTTGTTTTACAGACCAGACAAGCATTAGGTGAGTAGAAAACCCCTGCATTTCTGACTAAGTGGTGTGGCTGGTAGTTAACTGCGTTGCACATGGCTGCAGAAGCTGGGAGAGCAGCTCAGGTTTAGAGGCTGATTCTGGCTGTATTTTTTTCCCCAGGCAAACACTACAGGGGTTAGATTGTCACAGAGGGCTGGATACGGGGGTCTGATCAGCCTATAAGAATCTCAGATTTTGTTTTCAGTATAGACATAATCATTATTATTATAAATGTTTGACTTACAAGTCTCCCAACTTCATTGTTGTGCAGGTTAATCAGCGCGCGGGTATCGTGCCCTGTTTCCAAAGCATCCACAAAGAGCTTGGAAATCCTCTCCCCAAAGTCGACGTTGTCGCTGCATCCTCCCCAGACCCAGCCTCGGCCACCTGCAAGACAGAGGCACGCTAAGCACAGAACCACCTTGCTGGGCCAAATTCTGCCCCGAAATCTGGGGGGCTGCATGTGAGGATGGAAAGACAATATCAGCCTGTCCTGAGAAGGCAGCTCACCGACGCGGCCGTTCCTGGAGTCGTCGCAGCCGCAGCTCTCGAAGTCTCCCATGCTGCAGTTCCTGGTGAGGGTGTACATGACGCCAGCCGAGCTGATGGCATGTACAAAGGATGTTTCCCGGGTAGCTGGGGGAGAGGGGCAAAAAAAGCGGTCAGATGCTAACACAGACATCAGTCCCGGTTTACTGAGAATGAAGCTCTCCCATGCTGCAAAGGCGCAAGAAGGAAAAGAACCAACCCAGTCTGTGCAAAAGGTAAGGTGCTACAGAAATTAAATGCTGCTGACTGGAGTCTCTTCAGGCTTCAGCAATAAAGGTTTCAGCAATTCGGCATAATATTATGCAGGGTCCATGTATGGGATGGAGTTTTTCGGCAAGAGCAGAAACATAAGGCAGTGCCTCAGTCCTGCTCTGGCCGAGGTTAGTTATCCCTCCCTTCACCTGGCACTCAGCTCATCTCTGCCCTTTCCTGCTCGGGGGCTATGTTCCTGCTTTGATCTTGCTTGCTAGGGAAAATCCTCATTGATCTTGTTTCAGTCAGTCGTTGAACCTGTGCTAACAGCTGTCCGCACCCACATTGCTCATTTAGTTTCTCTTTTGGCTTTCTTAACAGGTTCAGATAGAGATGCTGCTCTGGGAAAAAAGAGATTTCTGCTTGTTGAAGTAGAGAGTACGGAAATTTATCCACAACTTTATATGAAGCCAGTTTCTTAGTGCACATCTCTGGTTTCTCCCTTCGTCTCTCCTCACTTCTCCCCATTGCTAGCTCAGGTGCCTCCAGCATTGCACTCCCTGGGATGCTGCGCACACCGTGGCAGGAGCAAGCCCACAGAGCAGCACTGCAGGAAGGACCAAGCTCCAGGCTATCATGGACGGAGATCCAGAGAGAGCCTGGGATTCCTGGGAAAACCCTAGCACTACTTATTCCATCAATTAATACAGACAGAGAAAAGACCACAATGATTTTTGGGGCACACAGCCCTTCTCCATTAGCAGCCCCAGCTCTCTCCAGAGCAAATCCCAGCTCGTACCCAAAGGCCTTCCAGGACAGGGATGCTGGTGCTGGCAGGTAAAGGTGCACTCACCACTGCGGAGCCGGTTGTGGGTGGAGAGCTGCAGGGCGCTCTCGGGGCAGTTCCAGCGCTCCCACCCAAACTGGAACTTGCACTCTTCCATCCCGCTGTGCGCCCCGGCCGCCACGCTGCTGGAGTACGTCAGGTATGCCTGGCATGGGAAAGAGCGGGGTTAAAATCCACCGCGTTTTGTCAGTGAAAACAGGCATAAATGGGTTGCGAGTCCTTTCGCCGACCGCTCAGCAGGACTTGCAGCCAATATGCTCTGGGAAATGGGGTTCCTTGGAAAAGTTCTATTTCCTATTTGCAAAATGAAATTGCTCTACTTAAATTCCTGACAGCTTGTGTGTTAATTACCTTAGGTCCTGTCATCAGAAAGTTATTCACAGACCTGAAACAAAGGAAAGAAAGTGAGTCACAGAGATTACCACAGGCTGAAGAGCATCCCTGCAAAACGCCCTTCCCACCGAGTCGGACCTTACCATGCTGCTGTGTGGAGAACGGTGCCGTAGACTCCCACGATGGAGAGGATGAGGAAGGTGCTTCTCTTCATGGCTGTCACGAGGAGCAGGGTTGGATCCCCTTTGCTTATCCGCAGGTCTCCGAGTGAGCAGGGCCACCTCCCTCTGCTCCTTCGCAAGGTGAGCTATGGGGATGGAGGAAAGCTGCAGGAACCTACACCCCTGATATTTATAAGGTGAAGTTGTGAATAGTCAAAACCCCCCATTCATTTGCTACCCAATGACTTAATGTGGTAAAAAAGCTCCCGCTCCAATGGGTGACAAGGAACCGCCTAAGGTTGCACTTCAAAAGGCGGTGCGGTGTCCCCGGGAGCGGGATGGTCTGAAGGAGAGCAAACTTCCCTAACAATGGGACACTTTTAACTCTCTTCCCCACTGCCAGCCATCTCTTTCTCCCGTCCCCAGGTCCGCTTGCCTTCTCCTTTTCATCCTCTGCTTGCTAGCAGAGGCTCGGTCCCTGCGTCCCTCCGAAATAACAAGCTGATGCATTTCTATAGTCCCCCTGCTATCTGCTGCTCCCTCCTCTGAGAACTCCCCCAGGAGTTTTAACAACTGTTCTGTGAAGATATACAGAGGATGGACCTCCCAGGTCTTCTTGATTTGAAGAGATGCGTTTAACGGCGGGGCTTTTTTCCCCTCCTTGCCTCTTCATGATGAAAGTTCCTGCATTTCCATCCTGATAACAGTGTGCATGGCTCGGGAGTGTTTGGAAATCTCTCTAATTTACGCGGCTGCAGCTTGGGAACACTGTGTGAATCATTTATGTGGTTTGCTCCATGCTCAATGCTGTAATTAGGGGAACAGTTTTCAGGGCTTGGTAATTTCCCCACAGTGAAGGCAGCCGCAGCAGAAGCGCGGCAGCTCGCTGGCTCTGCAGGCAGGAGCGCTGCCCGTAGCCCTGAGCGGAGCGAGGAGCCTCCACCGCTGGCGAGCCATTGGCTGTGCTCAGGAAAGGAAAATCCTTATCAGAGGAAACCCAAAAAAGCCTCTTAATAGTTACAGCCAATATCATTAAGGGATGTAAAAAGCTGTAACGCTGAGGATGGAGCAACAGCGAGATGGTGTTCATGGAAACTTCTTGTTCTATTTTCTTGTGGCTGAATGGTCCTAACCAGGGGCTGGCTCAGCCCAGGCAGGGATCCTGCCTGCTGAGCAGGGCAGTGTGGGTGCTTAGCCCAAAAGCAGTGCCGTGCTGTGCCAGCAGTGCCAAGTGGCTCCATGGCTCTGCCAGGCACTGCCCCATGGCACACGGGTGCAGCATCTGCCCGGCGCTGGCTCCATGGCAGGGCAGAGGTGCTGCCCTCCTCCTCCTCTCAGCTCCCTGGCAGAGCCCTGGGTACACTGGTCTGCTGGCACTAATCGCTACCACTGCAGGGTCACTCACAAAGGGGCTGCACATGTGAGGTTCAAGGGAATGGGACTGCGTGTGGCACCTGGAGGGCTGTGCCACGCGCAACAGGGGCCGTGAGGGGATAAGCCCGGGTGAGCAGCCGCAGCCAGCGGCATTACGATCAGGCAGGAGGCTGCATCTTAAAGATGCTGGCAAAGTACTTTGCTGTCTTGCCATGAAATGCGTGAGAGCCTTGCAAAGCCAGCAACCTGCCCTATGGTTTTCCACACCGCAGCGCCGGATGGCTGAAGTGCAGAGCCATCGGCTCAGGCAGCTGGGTGGGGGCTGTCACTCCTCTCCCTCCTTCCCAGGAGCAGGCAGATGAGCCCCTCACCACTCCTGGCTGCGGAAAGCACGGGGACTCTCCTTGTCCTGCCGCCTGTCTGCACGTTAGTGAGCGAGGAGAACCCTCTCCCTCCAGATCCTGCAGAAGAGAAACCTGGCGTCAGCTGGGCAAAGCCGCAAACAACTGTTTGCAGCTGGAGGATTAAAATTGCAGATTGGTTGAAAAGCAGGGATGCAAAATACCTTCCAAGTGAGCACAAAGCTTGTGTAGTCCCGCCAGCATGGCAAACCCCTCGTGAGTCAGCCTTTTAATTGTTACCATCCCAAACAGATCCTACTTGTTAGAGCTGTCACAGGACCATTACTGGGAAGAAAGTGTTTCCCGTGTATCAGTGAAGTTCATTGATTAAAGCCCACGCGTAGGGTTTGGAAATCTGCTGTTTCTGTATGCATGCAGGTCAGGTTAGGGATTTGTGTCTGGCTGTCCCCGGGGGCATATTGATGTTTTGGGGTTTGGGGTTTTTTTTCTGGTTTGAGAGAGCTTGAACAGCTAAAAAAATGTTGGCGTGTCTGCCGTGTCAGTTCACACATGATATTCCTATCACATGCCAGAAGGATGACAGCCTCTCTGGGTGTGAGGCTCTGCAGTTGGCAGGATCACACAGCTATTTGCCTGGGCTATTAAAAATGTCCTTTCCAATTAAAGTCACAGGGATCTTAAAAGTCACTTGTAACGTTGTCACTTACGCTAGTTGTCAGCAAACAAAGCAGCGTGCTGGGACAAGCCTTCCCACACTGCTGCAGATTTTTTTCCACGTGTACAGCTCGGTCCTGGTGAGCAGAAGCCAGTGCTTCTGTGGGGTCATCCAGCCCGGCAGAGTGATGGGACCACAATGATCCCAGTCATGTTGCTGCCGGACTTTCCCGCCTTAGGCAAAAGCAGACTTTGGTCTCGCTGTGTTAACAGATTTTGCACTTGGAGAGCGCTTCATGCAATGTCCTTGCAGTACAAGAGATTAAATATAGCTGTGTCTGTTTGCAGTTGGGTAAACTGAGGCACAGTGGTGTACGATCTTGAGACCTCAGGGTAAATCGGTGGCAGAGCTGGACTGGGTGTAGCCGTTAGTTGATTTTGTTGCTTTGTTCCATAGATTGCCGGGCATGTGTGGGCGAAGCCTGGCTGGGCTCTGGAGGCCTGCAGGGTTGGGTGCTCTCCCACCACCCATCACCCACGAGAAGAGCCCGCCAGCTGCAGCCTGGGTCACCTGGGTCATATGTCCCATCCGTGAAATGATGCCAAAGGTTTTCTCATTGCCCAGAAACTTTCTTTTGGTTTGGTCTTGGATAGAGGAAAAGAATCTGAAAGGAAAATTCTGTTGTGTTTACCTGGTTATGCAGAAAACAAAGTGTCAGTCGTTCCGGGCAGCCTCAGACCTCAATGTGAGGTGTCAGCCCCCGGCACAGGGCACCACGGGAGTTCACATTGGCCTCACGGGCTGTCGCAGGGCAGGCTGTTTGGAAAGTGCTGTCCGGAATGTCAGCTTGAGTCCCTCGGCTTTACTGATAAAATGTTGATGCTTTATTTCTTATTTTGTTGTGAGATGACCAACAGCCAGTGCTTTTCATGAGATGATCGAAATCCTAAAACATTTTGATATCTGCCCCAAGTCAAGAGACTGTAATAATATATACAGCCCCATGCACCCATAAAACCCTCTTCACGTCAGAACGTGGCTTTAAGGGAAGGCAGGCATGAGAAAAATCGCTTTATATAAGTGCCACCTGCTCTGCTGGGCGGTGGGTCCTGCAGGGACAGCGTCTCGGCTTGTCAGGGCAGTGAGCCCCATGGCTATGGACAACAGCCCACTTGCTAAATTGCCCTCAGCAGGTGACACATTCAGAGCCCCAGCGTCAAATCCTGCATTGCTGCTTCGTCATGACAAAACTCCACCTGGGTCATTAGAAGCCACCCCCGCGCTGGCGAGGTGGAGGATAGTTTATGGTGCTCTCCCACACCGCTCGCCCTGGGAAGCTGCTCAAGCCCCCGCAAGTGATGCCCCGTCCTTGGTCTGGACACAGCCAGCTGCTCAGCAAAGGGGACGTGTCTCTGTGCTTCAAATACTCCATCGCGGAGGACTGTGGCCGTGGGCCAATCCTCCTGCATGCACAGCTCTACGCAGGAATTGGGGTTTTTTTCAGTCCTACCAACTTTCCTGTATTGGGGAAAGTATGTCCCCGTTGCTCTGCCTTCTGCACGGTCCTTCGGGGGCTGCTGCAATTCCCAGCGGGAGCAAACACCAGCAGGGCCTTGTATGAATATGTTTTGATTAATGAATGGTAATTGAGGATGGAGGTGAAACTGAAATCAGGTTTTATGCCACACCTACCCCACGGGTTCAGTCCTCTTCACTCCTAGTTTGGCACATAGTTAGAAGTGGCTCAATGTTCCCTGACAACAAGCTTAAAACATCCAACAGTGCCAGCTTAGGGAGTGCTTTCCTGGTGACAAAATTACCCCAAGGAGATCCTGTCTCCTGCCTCCCTGCAGCACTTTGTCCCACTCAATGCAACCAGTGTCTTACTTTGTCTTACTTTTCACACAGCCTCCTGTGCGGTGTGATGGGGCGAGGAGCGCACATCATCACAGAGGCCAGGAACAAGCAAGTCCAAGGTAACAGCTCTGCTACTGGAGGAAACACATCCTGGAATAGAGATCAGGACCATCAGGATGCCAAAAGCCAGCACGCACCACAGGAGGCACAGTTTGGGCTTTACCTCTTTTGGTTTCAGGAAGCAAAAAACTTGGGTTTGGAATAAAATTCTGATTTTTCCAGCTGCAAGCTGGCTGGGGACATGGATGTGTTCCAGCAAGGGCTGTCAAGGTGACTTGGGAAGAGCCTGTCCTGGTGGGGGGCAATGTCCTGATGGGGGCTGTAGAAATGGCCCCAGCCCTGTGTGCATAGGATGTTGGATTTAGGCTAGAAAAAGATGGTGCAAGTGAGAGAGGAAAAAACTCTTTTTTCCATCTGCAAGAGGGAGATTTAATTTGCTGCACACCCATGATGTGTCAGGAACGAGATGGGTGAGCATGGCCCTGCCATGGCAGGGGGAGGACAGGCTGGGTGACAGGTCACGGTCCCTCCAGCCTGACTGACAGCTCCTCTGCTCTCGGGGGCAGCAGCTAGCAAGGGGTGTTTGCCCTGCGAGCAGCAGTGCCCGTTTGCCTGGGGAAAGTCGCTTGTTGATCCCCAGATTCCCACAGGGCACTGCCAGCCCTGGAACCAGCAGCCGGCCCCGGCACTGGGGCGTGGAGCCGAGCGGCTTGTCCGGCCAGGATGGCTGCTTGTTGGCACGGGGCAAGTTGGGAAGGCTGCAACCCCCAGCCAAGTTGTCTAGGGGAGGCTGTGGGCGCTGCTGCACAGCTGCTGAAGCAGAAACTCACA
Organism: Bucorvus abyssinicus; assembly: GCA_009769605.1. Taxonomy (NCBI): domain Eukaryota; kingdom Metazoa; phylum Chordata; class Aves; order Bucerotiformes; family Bucorvidae; genus Bucorvus; species Bucorvus abyssinicus. The sequence continues at coordinate 4,849,295 of CM020041.1, read as the reverse complement.
TGAGCACTCGAGACAGCAGCCTGAGCCCAGGAGCCAAGCTGCTCATGGGAAGAACAAGGCTATTGCACTTGCAAGCAGATAAAGGGCATTTCTTCTCCTTCTTCCCCCCCGTTTTTGCATTGTGTGTTTTAAAGCTGTACTTTTCCACTATGTTCTCACTCCAGCAACTTCCCCACTCCCCTCCTAAGCCTCTGTCTCCCTGTCCTCACCCATTTCCAGACTCTCAAAGGCAGCTCCCTTGTCCTCCCAGCATGGGGGCAACGAGCCGAGGAGCCTGCGAAGTCAAATGTCTCGATAAAGCTCTGGCACGTCCCTCAGCGGCATCCCCTCTGTGAAGCAGAGAGGTCACATCTGCCCCAAACTCTCCTGGCCCTTCCAGTGGAGCATCTTTTCCTTGCTGAGCATCCACCCATGAAACAGGGCTGTTGTGGGACTATTGGCCCATTCTGGCTGAGTTTCCTAAATCCCAGTGGCTACTCCAAGCCTCTGTCTCCACAGCATCCAAAAATTATGCAAAGCTACTTTTGGGCCATGACACATCTGAAATTGGTCCTGATGTGTCTTGAGTTGCCCTGAAAAGCGGGGCAGAGTAAAATATTCACTTTTAGATCAGATGTCAGTGACTCTTGAGAGGACTCAGCTGCCTGGTTATCTCTGGAGAGGCAGCTCCATGACCTGATCAGCCTCACCTCACCTCACCTCACCTGCCTCCTTTAGGTGTGTCCTTCAAAGCCTACAGGGCTGTTTACACAGCAGTGTTATAAAGTAGGGACAAGTGTTTTGGTTTTGTCTCCTTCTTCAAAGGAAGTGTCATGCAAAACGGTGTTAGTGCAGCAGATAGGTTACTGCCTGGGCATCAGTGAGGGGAACAGAGCTCCATCCTGGCAATGTGGCACCTCAGCAGATAAAAGCCTGTCCAGGAGGAGATCGGGCACTTGATATGGAGGAAAATTATCACCTCCTCCTTAATCATTCCTGGCCAAACTTAAGTTAAATTAACTGATTACAGCCTGGCTCATGTGGTGCTCCCCAGCCTTTCCCAGCATGGTTCCTCACACCACCCTTTGCGGCTGTGGCTCCATCCCCACTCCTGTCCCCCATCCATTTTGCATCATGGGGAACAGATTAAGCCCAAAGATCTTCATTTCTGAGCTGGGGAGACGTGTCGGTGCTGGCTGTGTCTGGCACTCTGAGTGCGGGAGGTTTTGAGACTCGCAGAAGAAAATGGTGATTTCAGCTATGAATATTTTCTTAAAACTCATCTTTTTTTCTTTGGACAGAGTTGATTTGGGGTGCAGAAAGCTGAGGCTGCTTCTCGGGGATCCTGGGCCAGAGAGCAACTTCAAAAACTCTTTGAGTCTTGCTAGGAAAAACAAAGAAAGGAGAAAACTTGTTTCTGGCACCTGCTTTGCCCCAAGAAGGTGGTGGGGAACCTGTGCTGCTCGGCAGCTTGCTCACCCCATGGTGACCACTGTGGCTCTGGCGCTTTGCTCTTCTCTCCCGCCAAGGAAGCTCTTCCTGCCTTGCCTGTCTTTTCACAGCTGTTGAGCTGCCTATTTCCATTTCTTAGTGGAATGGGGCATGATACATACGCTTTAATGAGTCTGCGGATGAAGGCAGTGCCATCATTAAATAATGGTGAGGTGGGAGGAGATGTCTCCAGTGTTACCTGAGTTCAGAGTGAGGTGACAGCTCATGGCAAAGTCTCTGGCTTTACTAAACTAGTTTTACGCCTTTACTTAAAGTTGACCCAATGGGAAAGCATAAGGTGGGGATCTGGCTCCTGGGTCTGGCTTGTCAGCATCCTCCAGGCATGGAGACCCGTTAGAACCCTCCGTAGCTGATTTTTTCTCAGTGACACCCTTTGAAAACAGATTTCCATGATCACGTTCCTCCTTGAAAACCTGAACTGTAGTAGTTTTGGAGGGAGCTTTGCCCAGTCCCTTCCGGGATGAAAACAGCACGTTTCGCATCTGTTAATTCAGAGAGGGTGGAAATGGAGAAGCTGCTACAGTGCTGGGATCAAACACAATGGAGCAGCATAGTGTGAGCAGAGGGTGCAATGACCCCCAGGGCAGTGTCCCCAACAGGCTGGTGACAAGGCTCCCCCCTGTGGGACATCCCCGCACCACACACCCGTCCCATCCTGTCCCAGCCACTCATGTGCCCACCAATGACCAGTGGGAGGCTGATGGACACATATGGATGGGACAGGCTTCCAAAGGCCCCCCCATCTAAGCAGCTCAAGTGGCAGCTGGGATTGAAGCCTCCCAGTGGTCCCACCTGCCAGAACAACATCCGATGATGTTTTGATGCTTGTTGCTCAGGTTGACTGGCCCATCCCTGGGTTTTTCAAGCTATATTGATTAAAAAAATATATTGCTATTGTGGCTCTGTGGTTTGTCTGGCTGCGCTCAGAGTGACAAGGAGCCATATTTCAGCAAAATGTCCTTTCAGGGACAGGAAAGCTTGTCTGCACATCACTATGGGGAAATAATATATTGGGCAATAATGGAAATTCAGGGACTCTGTGTTGCACTGGACTTCTGCTGGCTGTGTGAATGGCAGGGAGGTTGCCCAGGCGTCTCTTGTGCGAAGGCGGTTGGTATCACCGCTCCCAACTCACACGTGGTGATACCGAAGTGTGATGAGGTGTGCTCAAGGGGAGGGGCCTGGAGCACAGGTTTCCTAAATCCTGCCCGGTTCACCTCCCTGACAGCCTGTCTTGCTTAAATCCCCCCAACCCCAGTTCAGTCAGCATCATTAATATGTATTAACCGCAGGGTAAGCTGGGTGCCATCGGTCCTGAACACTGGCAGGTCCAGCTGGAGGCACCCAGTGCCTGCAGGGAAACCTGACCGTGCTCCCATCAGTGTTTGGTTTCCTACCTGTCTCCTGCAGGAATTAGCAGTGACCAGGGGGTTAATCTCAGGGCTCAATAAATTGCCTTTCCAAGGGGTCCAAGTGCAGCACCATCCCCTGAAGCAGGGCCCAGTCCCAGGGACTCGGTTCGCACTGATGCAGAGACCAACGGGTGTTGCTGGTTGAGGCATTTACCCCAGCATTACAGAGAGAAATAGCATCCCTGCTCCTTGAGCATGGCTCTGGGACTTACACTTTTTAGCCCATTCTGCATACTAAGGGCTATTTTAGGTTAAGCTCTTTTATTTCCACTTTGGCTGTGCACCACCAGATGCTTCAGACATGAAGTTTATAAAAGCGGGTAAGTTAAAGCTTTATTAGTCCTTTGTTCAGCTGGAAAATAAATAAAGCCAGGGCCAGCACCATGAGGAGCCAATGTTCACGTCGAGGCAGCTCCCGTTTGAAAGAGTCTTCAATTATCTATTGAGAACAGGGAGGCAGATTCCTGCAGCCGATACAGCCACGCTGGTGTCCCGACATTTCCAGTTCCCTGAAACACAATTCCTGCTTTTGAAGCACATTAAAAGAGAAGTAAAATTAAATTGGAGCCCCAGCCGTGTGCCTCGCGCTTGGGATGATAAAGCAGCGTGATGATAAAATGGTGCCAAAGATAGTTAAAGCAGAGACGCGATGGTTTTCAGCTGGGTGCATTAGAAGAGGCGATGCCAGCACAGACCCAAGCAGGGCGGCACACCCCAGGGAGGGAGCACCATGCCGTGCCATGCTGTGCCGTGCTGCCCTGGGGCTGGCCCGCAGCGGGGGGATGTCTGGGCAGGACCGTGTTTACCGTGCAGTCATGGCGAATGCCCGCTCGCTCATGCTGGGAGCAGTTTCCTCCAGGTTCTCCCTGCTCTGGAGCTCTCCATAGAGCAAACACCTCCCTTTGCTACGTGCCCAAGATGCGGGGAGCGCTGGGTGGGCAAGAGCGATTCTGCAGCAGCACCCGCAGCCTTCCCACACCCAGGCTAATGTTCTAGCTGCCTCTGTCTCAATCTGGATTAACGCCACCGAAGTCATTAGCATGACTGGGGATGTCTGCCAGCATGGGAGAACTGCAGCTGGCACAAAAGTTGTTTGATGCCTTCTCCCTGCGAATGCCCTCGCTCCTTGCCAGTCCCAGGTGGGGTCCGTGCTGGAGCTGATGCACGGTGGTCGATGGCTGGAGCTGGCACGAAGCAGCACAGTGTGCTCGGGTTACCCAGCTCCCACTGAAACAGGAGCCTGGGCAGGACAGGCGTAAAAGGGTACAAGTCAGGAGGAGCAGTGGGGAGGCTGGAGCTATTATAAAGCCATTATGGAGCTATTGCAGAACTATTGGCTATTGCTACTCCTGCTCCCAGGAGAGAAGGGTCCCAGGAGCGATGCTGCTGTCCTGAGGCATCCCTGCTGCCTCCATCCCTGCTGCCTCCATCCCCTGCCCTGGCGCTCAGCCCCAAATGCTCAGCCTTCAGCCCAGGCATCTCATGGATGATCTCTTCATCACTAAATGAAATGTGTGATATAGCACCTGCACGTTGTTTCTTTAACACTTTAGGGTGGTGACTTCAGTGCTGGCAGGGACGGGGGGGATCAGCCACGGTTGGGTGTGACCTGAGGTAGCTCCCATGAGGAGACAGAACAAGGAAAACCTAATTCTTCTTTCTGAGGATGAGAATTCTTTCCACCAACACGAGAAAACAAAGCAGGCCAAGAGGGATTATTTTCCCCAAACAAGATGCTGTTTGAAAACACCCACTTGGAGACACACATCATTTTTTTTCTCCCCGCTTGTTGCAATTTTGCTAAATCTAAGAATTTTGATACTGAGTCGGCCTCTAAATTCACGAGACTGACTTAAAATTCCTGAGATTTATGTTTTATTTTCAAAAAATTTCATTCTTTTCGTTCACTGCCTACTCATAGAGCCCTAAAAGATCCCATTTTCACATGTCCCTTTGACCACATCAGCTAGAAACCCCCTTTTGCCCCCTCTCTGCCCCTATTTTCCCGATGCCCCATTGATCGAACGAATTCTGGAGCCGGGTCTTGAAGCAAACAGGCAGTTGGGAGATTTGCAGTTGATGGTAGGAGTTGTCAAGAGCTGTTGTCAGCACAGCGTACAAGATGTGCGTGAACCATCCCCAGCAACTGTTCCTTCCCAAGGCAGCTCTCCTGACAAGACAGAAAGCACACGGAGCCGCCTTTCCCGGCACAGATACCCGCCGCAGAAGATGAAACGAGAGCTTACCCTGCTGTCAGTTTGAGCGGGGCTGGGTTTGAGCTGGAGAAACACCCCCGCACATGCACACACCTGCTCCCACATACCCGGGCTCAGCCACAGCCATCCCCGCGCTGCATTTCACGTTCAAGGCTGAGCTGGTTTTGCTGCCGGGACACGTCTCAGTGCCCAGGATTGGGTTGGGACAGTCGGAGCTCGCCGGGGACCCACGGACCCACTGGGCGGGAGCAGGTGGAGCTGCCGGGGCTGGCTGCCCTTGCCCGGGCTCTGGGAGGACACGGCGGCTCTGTTTGCCTGTGTGCGGTGTGGGAGGCTCCCCCAGCTTGGCACCAGAAGGTTAGTGCTTTTTAAAAGACTATTGTTTTCACTCTGTGCTTTTGTAAAAACAAGGCGGGGAGCTGGGTAGAGGCATGAGACCTACCCTGGCTTCTCCTGCCTCGAGTTTCTGCTGCTGCGGGCACCTCCCTGGCTGCGGTCCCAGCCCCTCGACCTCCTCCTTCCCACATGGCCGCAGCTCTGACCCCTGATCCTGCTGAGCTTGTGTTCCCTCACTTCTCCCTCTTGCTTCTTGCCCTGCTCTTCACTTGATAGGAGAGGTCTCTGCTGTGCCAGGAGCGCCACCACCATCAGAGCAGGAACACACAAAGGTGTTTTCCCAAAGCCAAGGCTTCTCCAGCCTTGGCCTTGCACGGGCATCTCAGCTTTTGCGGGGGTAAACCAGCCACCTGGGCAAAGCCCGTTGCCCTCACTGCTGCAGAGCTGACTTGAGATTTGCTGTGAGGTGCCTCAAGAACCATGGGGCTAATGACCCAAATAAGAGAGAAACCCCAAATATGTTTGGGAAAAAACCGCACATGAGCTTTGGGACTCGCTCTGTTGTGTCTGAGCCAGGGTTGGCAGGATCTCCGGGGGTCTTTAGCTGGGATGCAACACACGCGCCCTCTTCTTAGGAGAGCTCAGTTCTGGGTTTGTCCTCCCTGGCTTTCACTGTTATCAAACACTGGCCTAACAAGGTTTATTAAATCAATGAACTTCTGTATACTAACGACAGGAATGCAGACTTCCTCTGCTCAGCCTGGGCTTGCTGCGACTGTGCAGAACAATTCGTGGTGACTCACAGGGGCAGGTGGACTTGGCCAGGATCCTGAGAGGGCCGGCCCCATCCCCGCCATGCAGGGGGCAAGACTGGCTTCACGATGATGCTGGGAAAGCAGGTTTTTATCTGCATATGATGATTTTTTTACTGTAACTGAATTAGCATGGAAGGTGTTTTTCCTTTGGAGGAGTTGCAAGATAACGTCTCGTTATGTAAAGGATCCAAACAGCAAAGGGCTGTTGCTAATTGGCAAAAATATTTAAGTTTCCCACCTGGAGCTGGTTGAGCTTGCTGATGAGGTTGCCTGCAGCTCAGCTGCCCACCAGCATGGAGGCTGGGGAAGGACCATAGCTCCTGGAGTGGGTGGCTGTCAGTGAGCCTCAGCGCTGGAGGATGCTCTTCCATGGAGTGAAGGTCAGGAGCAGGTTAACACCCAGAAGGTGTTTCCCAGGTGTGGGCAAGGTGTTTGGTTTGGCTTGGCTTGTAGATCTCTTCCAATGGCAGGAACAAATATTTCCTCAGTATAATGACGAGAATGATGAAAATTCACTGTCTTGACCTTAAATGATGAGCAGCTTCCTGGTCTGTGTCCCCGGCTTGCCCCTCAGACAAGCATTGTAATGCTCTTTAGTTAAGATAACAGGGAGCCAGACCTATCCCTGCTCTTGACAGATTTTAATTTCGTGATCCTGTTCCTGGGCTGAAGCGGTTTCACACAGCAGCACAGAGGGATGCTTCTCAAATCCGGGTGCTGTAACTACAGGTCTTTAACTTTAAGCCTCTCTTAACTGCTAATGGTGAAAGAAACAGTCTCCAAACCCTGCCATAGAGCCCTGTTCCCCCTGGGGCAGGTGGGTGAAGGGTGGGAAGATCTTACCTTTCACCTGAGGAGTGTTTCCTGGTGTGCAGCTGCTGTGCACTCTGCTGTGGCTCACCAGCTCTTGCAGTCAGATCCAGGAGCGGAGAGCTGGGCTAAAGCCTTTTCAGCGGGGTGAGACGTGAATAAAAGCACTGAGACTTCGGGTTTGCAGTGCTGGGCTTGAAATCAGCTAAACTGGGAGGAGGTTTCATGAGGGCAGAGCAAGCCCTGAGCCGGAGCAGCTCCGAGCCAAGTGCTTGGACAAGTTTGCTATCTCCAGAGCTGTGGACAGTGCGCTGATCTCTCAGATCACTCTTTACAGCCACACTGCTCATCCTTTGTATCTGTGCGAACACAAGAGGAGAATATCTGTTATTTTCTTGCCCTTCATCCTGCAAAGTGCTTAAGGATACAGCCCAGACCTTGAGGTTTCTGGGAGAACTTGGGGGCACAGACGCTGGCCACTGGCTCAGCTGTGGCAAAGAGGGTTTTGGTGGTTTACAGTGTATTGTGCTGCGCAAGTTGGCAGATGCTCCGAACTGGCAGAGAGGGAGGGACATCATCACGTGGAACCAAGTGCTGTCTCCTGGTGAAGCCAAGGAGAAGGAGCAGGCTTACCTGCTGGGTGCAATATGGTGTTTAAAAATTGTTCTGTGGAAAAGTGACAGGTAGTCTGGTTGAATGGTATTGACTGTATGAGTTTCCTGTAGGTGGTGTTCCTTGGAGTGCTGTCTCTGAATGCTTTCTCCATGAAGGAGCCGACATCAAAGGAGATAATTAAATAATGTCGAAGGCTCTTTGACCCTGAAGCGTGTGGAGGTGAGGGGAGGGCATGAGTCACAAAGACAATAACTCCATTTTCCTTCTTGCTCAATCTTTCACATTCTTCACCCTTTAAAGAAAAATGGGTATTAATGAATCCAGCAGACCCTAAAAAAACCCCTTGGAGGCAGGTGCCAAGGGGAATGAGGTCCTCAAAGCAGAATGTGCAAAAAACCACTGGGTCATGAGAAGAAACCAGCAGCAACACTGAACTGATGAGTAGTGACTCAAACAGCAGCCTTGGCCCTTTGAATACCACGGCCATTAATGAAGCTCTAACTGAAGTCACTGGTCCTACAGCCCGTGTGTTTTCCCTTGGTCTCCTGGCCACCTCTGTTTACTTTTTGTGGCAATGCTGCTGCTGTTTAATTGCAGTTCCGACTATTGACATCAAATGCCAAGTGTCAAGCAAACCCTAAGTAAACAAGAGCTTTCTAAACACCACCCCAACCATTCACTTCTGCTTTCTGCAGCCTGTAGAACAGTTTCTGTCTTGCCTTACACAGGGATAAGCCTAGACTAACCCTGCTGAAGTACACAGAATTATTCCTACTTCACAGTGCAACTAGCATCAAACTGAGGCTCCAGGGACAGCAGTTTATCTTCCCAGAGTAAGCACTTGCTTTTCTAATACGATTGCAAATTAATTCCAGAGATAATGTGACACCATGTAATGGAGAGTCCCCTGAGCTGGTACTGGTCTATTTTTGCTGAGACTTCTGCAGACTGGTGAAGATGGGGTGGCACCACCAGAACTGGAGATTCAGGGAGTGTTTGCTTGCTTTGAAGGTTTGTGTCCTACACCCTTGTGCTGCTGAAGGTCTCTCTCACCCCAGAAAATCAGTGCAATAATAAATGTTCTTTCTTTCTCCCACCTCCTCACGTTCCTATATTGCTTGATATTAGATGGGCCAAAGGCTACATGTGCTGTCGTTGTCCCAAGGTTGATTGGATCTTGGCAGGCGAAAGAGAGAAAAAAGGCTGTGGAGAGAGTGCTGCAGCCCTTCTCCCTCTGGGATGCTAATCTGAGCATTTTCTCAGCCCAACCATCAATTTTTCATGGAATTTGTAAGCGAGTACTTGTCTCTGAGACCTCTAACCTACTGTTGGACAGGACTGAATCAGCTTCCCATTGTACTCATGCCTGCTGCCAAGCTGGGGGTTTAAAAGCTGAGGAGCTCCTAGCATACAAAATTTGCTCCTCAGAGTTCCCCTGAAATGCTCCTTTGAGGGACACAGGGAAAAGGAGAGAAGTCTCCAGGCTGCTGCAAAGGCAGACAGGGGTGTGACTGGGGGGTCGGTGCTGTCTGGGGCTCCAGGAGTCTGCAGCACGCTGGTGTACATGCTGATGGAGAGGGACTGTGTGCCGGCCAGGGGGAACTGGGGGTGCTGGGGGTAACTTTTCCCAACCTGGCCATGCCCTCTAGATGCTGTGGCAATGCAAACAAACTGAGAAGGATGCTAGTAAGAGTTGCAGTGTAAACCCTATTTCTGCAATGCTCAAAGACAACTGATCAGAAGAAACCTGTTTATTGTGAGGTTTAGGAAAACAATTTTTATGTAAATTGGTTTCTTTTGGCAAGTAATGGGGTTGATACAGAACTTGGAATTACAGTTTTAAGAATACAAACACAAATACATACTATCTTGGTCAACAAACACAAACCAAACTTCTTCCCCAGGGAACATTAAATGAGCAAATGTTTGCTAAAATGAACAGGCAACAAACACAGGGTGGGGAGGGATGACAAAACAAAACAACCCAACTGGCGAGCCAAAACCCCACTGAAGAAGCAGCAGTCACATCTTCAATTTTATGCTCAGGCTGTACTTTCACTTTGCTTTTCCTGTTCGATAGCTGCCGGGAAAACAGAGGAAACAAACCCATCATCAATAAACATTACAGTGATTCTGCAGGTTACAGGTTTCTGTGGTCGTTCTTAAAGCCAGGAGATGGTAAGTCCCCTCTTGCTTTCTTTGGCCACCCTGGAAATGCCAGCTCAGCCTCACGCCTGCAGAGCTACTAGGGTGCAGTTGGTAATGTGCAAACCTCCTCTTGTGTTTACAGCTTTTCAGCATCGTAGGGACAATGAAACAGGGAACATGAGGTATCTTGTGTTGAGGGACAGGGCTATCAGTACTGACACGGCTGAAGTGGGTAGTGATGCTCCTCTGAAAGAAACCACTCGCACAGCCTGGTCCAATTGCAGAGAAACACCATTTTCACATCCAAAGCTGTGAATCAGAACCCTCATCTGGCTGCTCGTCACAGTCCATGTGCAGAGGAGACCCTGCGTGAGGAAAGCACAGGGGTGCTTGGCTAAGGAAGATTGCCTGTTAGATGAGGAGGATGATGATGGGTTTCTCTTGCAGCCTTACTCCCAGGGAAGGTGCCTGGAGCTTTGCTGGCCAGGGCTGATAGCAGGTGCCAGTGGGGGGCAGCAGCTCCTGCTGTCTGCCTGATAACATGTTAAACCCAGAGCCCAGGCACCTTCTGGGGGTGCTGCCGGGCCTGCCAGGGATGTGCAAGGGTTCCCTGTGCCTCCAAAGAGGCTGGTAACATGGTAATTACTGTTACCTGCAAAGAGCAGAAAAAATGGTCTTGCTTTCAGCAGAAGCAAGAGCAATCCCATCAGAAAGGATTTTTGAGACAAAACGCGCCATCGGTTGTAACTACTCGTATCCTTGGAAGCCCAGTATAGAGTACAAGTCTTAGTATTATCCCCGTTTAAAGTCAGGGATGAGTTTGAGCCTGTAATCCTATGATTAGTATTCATCTTGCATATGAACTGCAATACAGATTGTGTCCTTGCTACTGGTAGTTCAAACAGCCTTATAAGCACTTACTTTCTTTAGTGGGCAATGGATTTTTCTCTCTGGTTTCTGTCTTCTTCAGCTTGGTCTTGTCAAATGTTTCAATTTCTGCAAAATCTGGTTTGTCAGACATGATGGGTCCTGACAAAGGAAAAACACACCCGCGGCTTCATTAGCTAGTGCCGTGGTATCAGCCATCTGCAAAGCATTTTCTGCTCGAAAGAAAAAAACATGAAAATACCATAAAAATATTTACCCAGAACCATTCCCCCCCCCCCCCAAATCTAACACCTCAATCCGGGACCTCTCCCTAAGGCTTGGCTCTTTCAGAGCCAAAGATTAAAGGCATAAATAGAATTTTATCTAGATTTTTCAGACTAGATTTCTAAAAATCATATTTTGCACATGGAAACAAGAACATGTCAGTAAAGACAATGCATTAATTGCCAATAATCCACGGTGCCTCCTGACGTAAACCTCTATTTTAAGGAATGCTGCTAATCAGAAAGTCTCCAATACACCCCAAATCCACTATGAACAAAGAGCTTCAATTATGATTTTGTTTTAATTAATAGGGTTTGTCTTTAATTCTGAGCACCCTGTCCTGAGCGCATACATACCCCTGTATCTGGATGAGCTGCTGGGGACACTTGTGCTTAACAATAGCGAACCGGTTCACCCAGCCCTTTGTTTGCTCTCGCACTCAATATCCCAGTCGCAGCTCAATGGGTTCGATTATACTCTATTACAAGAGAAATCCACAAAGCACACCGGCAGTCAGCGCTTCACCTGGCAAAACTTCCCTAATCCAACCCCTGTTTTTAATAGAAATCCAAGTTAAAATCCAGCCTGGGCGTTATTCCCCTGATTTCAGTGGAGTTCCCCATCAAGGCGAGGTTTGGCCCGGAGATGACTGATAGAATTTTTTCCTTCCCGAAGACAATCAAATTTCATGTCTATCTGCACTGAGACAACAGAAGTAAACATTCACAGGAGGAAAAAAAAAAAAAAAAATGAAAAGCTACTAAAACCACATGGCATTACCGTCTGGCTGCTCTCTCCTTAGCTGCTTGGTGGCCGTCTGAGGCAGTGTGAGTTGAAAAAGGTCAGGGTAATCCCTCCTCTCCTCTCTCCTCTCCTCCCCCCGCCCGAGCCCATCGCTATTAATATTGATTAGTTTAGTGCTGGGATTGCTCGTGTTTAGGGAGAGGACAGATTGCTGCTGCAGAGAGTGCATGAGGGAGGGAAACGGGAAAACTGGCATGGAGAACTGCCAAAATACAGCTCGGGTTTTTTCTTTTCTCCTCCTTTACCAAGACGATAATATTTAAGTTTCCCTCCCTGCCCTTCTTTTACAGTGCTGAGGCTTGGTGTTAAGGTGAGGTTTGGAGTTCACTGAAGGGCTGGTGCTGCAGTTTGTGGGGAGTTTTTAGGTGACTGGGGATTGTCCACCACCTGCCCAGGCTGGCAGAAGCATGTGCTTGGGGCTTGGGAGGACTCAAAGCGCTGCCAGGGCACGATTGCTGCAATTGGGGGCCAAATCTGAGCTGAGCATGGCCTGAGCATCACACCAGCACCTGGGAATGTGTCCCGAAAGGAAGAACAATGACTCTTTCATTCACCCCCATTTTGGTAGCTACAGACCCACTTGCTGGTGCCTCCCTCAGCCTGATGGCACATGGCTCTGCCAGTCAGACCGGGCAGCTGCCCAAGGGCGGCCTTCCTGCCTTCACTTTGCAAAAAGCCGTGTTGGCCAATCCTGCTCATGTAGACGCTCCCTGTACACCCATCCTGATGGCATGGACCATGCTGGGCTCGCTCAGAGGGAACCTCTTCAGTTGCAGCAAAGGAAGAATGCACTGGAGATGCCGAGTGAAGTAATCTCAGAAAACCACTTTGAAACAGCCATTAGCCCTTGCCTGTATTTGCCAGACATATTTTGTGTTAGATGTGGACACCACCTGTAGCCACCTCCTAGAGCTGCTGCTCCTGAGGGCTGTGGACATCCCCGTGGCTGTGGCATTGCTCCAGCTACACCTCCTGCTTCGCAGCACAAAAATATTTGGGAATCATCTTGCAAGGCCCTCAGGTTTGGGAGGGAAGGGCTCTGTGCATCCTCCTAGACGTGGGTGGGGGTTTCTTCTTGGGTAACTTTGGATGTCTGCATCCAAATTACCTGTGTAGACTCCATGATAGGCAATAGGGAGGCAACTAACTTGGGATAAAATTAATTGTGCCCTTGGAGTATCCGGGTTTCCCTGCTGACTACAAAGGGAGCCTGGACAGTGAGCTCAGGGAGCTGGAGATGTCTCACAGCTGACTGAGAGCCCCAGGAAGGTGCTGTGGATCCTTCTGTTGGCATAATAGGCTTAGGGAGAGTGGGTTTGAGTGTGATATGTGTGCATGGAGAAAATGGTTTTAATGTGTTTAAAGGTGTTTTAAGGACCTGTTCTTCCAATGTTTGTTTAAATTAAAACAATGAACAGGTTTGCGGCTGGACTAGATGATCTTAAAGGTCTTTTCCAACCTAAATGATTCTATGAAATACAGAAAAAATTATTATTAATGAGCATTCACTAGCAGTGGTTCCTTTCCACCCAGTGATTCTTTCCTTTACCCATCCCATTTTCTGTATCTTCAGAGAATGCAGGTGTTGGAGGGAGGCTGAGATTGGGTGTTCTCTGTAGCCACGTCTGCAGCATTTGAGGTAACGGAGAATGGAGTGATGTAGTGATGGGAAAACCTGCCTAATGCTGCTCAGAGGAGCTCCACAGAGCCTTGTGCAGGCCAGCTTGGTTACTTCAGTGGCTGTTTAAAGATAGAGGGTTAACCTCCTTGTGTTAGGCTGGACATCACATTTCAAAAAGATCAGAAAAGCCTTTAAAAGACTATCTGAATGACTAATGGATTCAGGCACTTCATGAGTTTTAAAATACTTGTCCATTTTTACAAGTCACAATTAGAATTCTTATTATGAACAGACATCACAAGGGCAAACCCTCTCAGACTTTTAGACTGGCACAAATTCTCTCAGATATAGAGAGCAAACAAGGTGTTCAGGGCAGCGAAGCAGAAGAATCTTGCTTCTGGCTGTGTGTGTACAGTCACGGGCTTGGCCCCTATCATCCACCACAGAGCTCAGGCTTTTCTAAACATGCTAAGACAGGGTAGGCACGCTTGTTTTTTCACCACCACCATTTTAATTGCCTGCTTTATTGGCAGACCTAGTATTAAAAACAGTCTGGGATCCATTGTTTGGGTTTTTAGGCTTAAGATGACCAGGGTTTTAATCGATACTGGGTTGGGTTTCTGAGAACGCTGCAACAGCGTTAGTCCATATAACGTCATGATGAGAAATTACATGTTCTCACTTCAGTTGAAATCAGTAGATGCTCATCTCCATAATGAACACCTTGACCACTGCACAAAGTGCCTGTCAAATTTCTGTAGCTTGTAAGTTCGGTGCTGTGGTCAAACCCAGCTCATGCTGGATCCAAACCTCATGTTTACGTCCTCGGTGCAGGGCAGACGGCTGGGTGTAGTTCTCCCACGGAAAGGTCAGAGTTTGGCCTGAGGGCATTGCACGGTGAGTTGAGGCTGGTCAGAGAAGGGAAAGACGGGTGGATAGTCTTTTACTCAGATGACTTTTACTTTCACTGGGAACTGAGATATTTTTGCTCTACAAGCAGCAAAGCAGCTGTTTGACAGGTTTTTAATGGGAGGGTTTCAGAGTCACCACCATCAGTAAGGGAACTTGGCAGTTACCTGGCCTTGGGATGACCGCGGTGGCAATGAACCTCAACCGTCATTGAGGCGCGCAGAGGCAGGTGAGTGATCCAGCATGGAGAAGTGAGAAAAACCAGCCAGCCAGTGGAGCAAGCGAACTACAGATACAGATCCGATACACATAAAGCACCTAAAGCCCTATTGGTATGGCCGTGTCTGAAAAGCTGCCTCAGATACAATGGAAACTGCGTTTTATTTCCATCTGCTGCCAAAGGATGAAGGGCTGAGTCAAACCTGCTAGGACTGACACCTCTGATACCAGTGAGTCACCCACCACAGACACCAGTAAACCGTGCCTGGCAGCGCAAGCCACCAAGTGTCTGTCAGACACCCACGGAGAAACAGGGGAAAACAAATACTTGCTACCAGGATGCAGTAATAGGTGACAGGAAACGTTTAAAGGGAGCTCAAGTGCAAAGCAAAATTTGGAGAAGAGTCTGAAGAGTGAGGCTGGGAGGTTTCGAGCCTCCTGCCACTCAGCTTTCTCCCTTGGCTGTTGTCATTGGGAAGCAGCAAGCCCAGCCTGCACGGGGCTGGAGCTGCAAGGACGTGTACATATATATATATACACGTACATAAGGGCTCTAGCCTTTCACAGGCTGGGGCATCCTGTGCTCATGTTTGGCTCTGGAAACATTTCCAGTGCTCTGGAAATGCCAAGTTTCATGGAGACTAGGTGGGCAAATGCAAGAAGAAGGGGTTTCTCTTTGGTGCAACAGTGGGCCTCAGCTTGCATCTATTTCTACACGGAGCCGAGGAGGGACAAAGCACCCTAACGCGAGCAGCCGGTTAGAGGAACAGACGCTCGAGCAGATCAGTGTCTGTAGCTGAGCCAATAAGCTGACACAACTGATTTTATAATCACATTAGTGCTGTCTCGAAATAACACACCCACTCAAATATAACAGTGATTTCATTTTCAAAATGTTGTGGTATTTTTGGTCCTGAAGGTAGGGAATTAATTTTTCAAGGTCAAAAGCTGGGCTGGAATCCGCAGCACCCCAATTCCTTTAGGTCCCTATGAGCACTGAGCACCTTCCAGAAAGGTAGCAGGATGGGGTGTGTTATAAGCTGTCCTTAGAAGGTTTCCCGTCCTTAGGGGAACAGAAAAAAAAAAAAAAAGAAGACTATAGCTCCACTGAAAGGGTTTTCTTAGTTCTCTTTGTGCCTTTTGTTCCGTCTTGCTGCCAAAAAAAATATCCCTGTTTGGGAACGGAGACAGGTTCCCAGGCAAAGAGACAATGAATCCTGGGGGTGTAGGGAAGGCAACGATCGCTCTTTGGCAGAGTCTGCTGTAAGGCTGCACTGCTGGTGTGTAACTGCTCGTGATACTTGTCCTCTACTGTACGTTTTATCGTTACCTACGGGGGTTCATTTGCCTTGTTGAGACCGTTGATCCTTCAGGGTAGGTGTGGACAGAGGATACGGGGAGAGGCGAGGCTGGCTGTAGACAGTCCTTCTGCTTGGGCTTATTTTTCCAACCCCATGTTTTCCAAATAGCTCTGGAGTTATGGAGTCCCATTGCAGCAATGAGCAAAAAGAGAAAACATAAGCTAGTGGGAGTGGAAGTTTACTCTCTTCCTCTTTTTTTTTTTCTTATAAAACTCAGTATGGGGTGAATTTTTAAAAGTTTAACCAGATGAAGGTTCTTTCCACAGAACTTTCTTGAGAACTGACCCAAAAGTGTGTCTTCCAGCATCAAGTACTTGGCTTTGGCCTGGCCTTTTCTAGCAAAATGCAGCGACACATACGTGCATTATTAAAGGGGAAAAAAAATGCAAAATGCCCATGCACGTGCTTCTCTCCCAAAGACAGGGTGGGGAAGGAAGCACGTGAGATATTAGACACATCAGATAACATACTGGAGAGCACGTGACGGTTTGTGATGAATACTGGTCTAGAAACACTGGTCCCTAGGGACTCCCAGCCTTCACTCACAGCCTGCTTCTTATCTCCCTCCTTTCTGTCTCTCTGGACAGCAGCGTCTCTTGCAAGCAGCAGCTTTAGGGAAAGAGTAAGACAGAGAAGTTTTGTGTGAGTGTTGGGAGAGTGCTCAGACGTGGCTCTTCTCAGCACAGCCGGCTGCTCCGGAATTAAACACCCCACTGTTGGATTCCTCACTCTCTTTGCTTTATACAGAAGGAAAATCACCATTCCTCATGAAGATTAAATTGTGGCACCCAGCCTGCAGCGAACAGATAACCAACATAAGCCAAGACAAGATAATAAAATCCAGAGATCAAAGAACTTGATACCAATTTCGGATTTTTTTTTTTGACCAGAGGAAAAAGGCCAATAGGTGGGTCTGTCGCTGCAATCCACATTGTGCTGGGGTAGGTACGGAGGAGTGGTACCCTTGACTTCTGGGACATGGCGCTGTGGAGGTAGCTTTGATGGGTGCCTAACCAGCACTTTTCCCAGTGTTGCCACACCACTCCACTTTCAATAGCCTGGGACCTCCTGGCAGCTCAAGCCAGTTTTATGTTCTGGGGAAAAGCAGACGACCCCTGCAGTGCTTCAGCTGCTTAAGAAATGGGGCTGCTGAAGCAGAGGAACAGACCAGGCAGCCAAGAATCTCTTCTAGCTGAGCTCTGGGAGCAATTTCCAGAGTAAAAACCTGTGTTTCTACTTGAGGGGATTCATACATCATCTTTTGCAAAAATGATTTTCCCATTTTATCAGCTTGTTATACAGAGCAAGCCAAACACAGAGCTCTTACATACTGTGTACAACATCAACAGTTAGGTAAGAGAGTGGTAATCAGGCAGTTCCACATCTGTTAACTTCCGCCGGTTCAAATGAAAGGTGCAAGTATGTTAGATGCTGGTTTTCTTCTCCAAGATGTAAAAAACAGCAAACAAAGCGGATAGGACTATTCTCCTCACAGCATCTGAAGGGAACTGCTGTCTTCAGAACCTGGCTGAACCAGAACATTTTCAATGACTGCTTTTACGGGTTTTTTCTTTCTTGCAATACATATGACGTGTAGAAATCGGTTGCAGTTTCATCAAGGCTGTGTCTTCCTGACAGGGTTAACTTGAGCTCCATACACTCAAACTGACCCCTCTGGAGCTAGTGCACTTAGCATGTGAGTGACCACACCATGAAATAACACGGCGGCAGCAGAGAGTGATTGTGTTGGCAGCGGATAAACTGTTCTGACTCGAACTGTAGCCTTCTCCCGACTCAAGGTTACAGCACCGCAGCAGCGCAAGTGCAGATCCTTGTGAGCACAACAAACAGGAAATCGAAAGGGATGAGGACATCCAAGCTTTAACTCAAATTAACTTTTAAGCGGAGACTAGCTTTGGGGAATGAGCTCCTGGGTGTCCACAGCCCGAACTGGTGAATGCAGAGAAAAGCAAATAGGAAGTAAAACCCAACAGTGTGCAATATTGTAGTTTTCGCTTGTCTGATGCACACGTCAAATGATTTTTCCCTTTGGATGAATACTAGCTTGCATAAAATTCAAATAACTCTGCTGTCTACAGATGGGGGGGAGTGTGGGAACAGAAGGAAGGAAATGGAACTGAGAAGACTGAATTAACCTTTCAATGTCTTGAATTTCAAGAAGGGAAGAATTATCTCCTGTTAAGTCTGCAGCCATGCAAGTAAAATGTGAACAAGCCTTAAAAGCCACATTTGCCCCACATTCAGATCTCTCTCTAAAGATTCCAAGCCCAAGATTCAGAGCAGTACTCAAAGGCAGGAAAAAATCTTATGCTGTAAATGTTTATTTTACTTACAGAACGCTGGTAGAAAAACGAGTAAAAACGTCTGACATTTACGTGGAACATGCACCTTTGATATTGAATTAAGTTTAAAAAAAGCATTACGTATGGGTCTAGTAATGGCAGACAGTCTTTGAAAAGATGACGGATTTCTCTGTGCTGGAGTTTCTACTCCCGTAAAAGAGATTCTTTCACCTGTTCGCCTGAGCGTTGTGAAGCTTCGTTCGTTAGTACAGGGCAAAGCTTTAGAAATGGACTGTGATTCCTGGGTGCCCTTTTGGACACCGTGAGTCAGAAGAACTCACGGAGATATTGCTGACTTGAGAGGCTCCATGGAGAGTTATGGATGGCCGACACGGCCAAATGTCCTGTGCTGGGCATCCTGAAACAAACTGTTTGTTAGAAAAATTTATAATGCTGGAAAAGAGAAACAGTCTGAAAAAAGACTCAGTCTGGGGACATGTCTCTGTTTCTGGATGAAACATGCAGGAAAGGAAAGTATTTTGCAGAGCAAGCAGCTGGAAAGTGTTACTGTTTGCTAATCCTTCTTTGGTGTTGAAAAGACTCACGTTCGTCAATATTTTTGCAAGATATCAATAGAATCCTTTCAAGACAAAAACTGAGCGCTTCCAAGTCCAGGAGAGCATATCAAATATTTGTTTGTAGAGGGACAATTAAAACCAAAAGCAAATACTTTGCTGACACACGGATAATTTTCCTCCCAAGTAAAAACTGTTGGCATTCACCACGCAGGTATTATGGCGAGCAGTGTCTTGCTTTGCCGTGCATCAGATCTCCGTTGTCTTCTAGTAAGATAACAGCCCAGTCTTGAAGGTAAAGAATTGCATGGCAGGCTATCGACCTTCAAAGGATTGGATGGCATTACAAAATTGATTTAAGATCTGGAGTATTCTAGTTCAGTTTGTGCTAAGCCTTGTACAACAAGGAGCAAGTTGGGATCGGGCTGTTTTTCTTTCATTTGCTTCCATTTCTGATGAGGAGTAATGCAGCGCTGTTGTTGGAACTAGGCTTAACTGGAAACTAAAGTGCTCAGAGAATATTCTAAGTCATACTAGGTCATGACTGATGTTGGGGACGTTGAAGGAAATACAGCTCCGGTTCTTCTGTGGCAAATACTGGTAATAATGACTTGTGCTCGTGAACAGCTCTTGCTCAAAACAAGGGGATTACACTGGTAATCATTTCAGATCTACTAGCACCAAGCAGCAGAATCGCCGCAAAACTTTTAGGCTGAGTGACTTAGCTGGACTTGTCAGGTAACCAACTGAGCTACCCAAATGGCTCACCCTTCGTGGTGTGGTTCTGGACATGGGTTTACTGATCAGACAGGGGTGCCAAGGCACTCTGGCTCTTCAGTTTGAGGAGCCAGATGCTGACCAGAGCATCTGCCAAGCTCCTGGAGCTCTGCAGCAGCTGGGGAATGGCTCCTTCTCCTCACGAGCAGCCTCACACTGGGGCCTTGTCACCATGCAAGGCACTGTCCTACGTCCTGACATGTGGGTGACAGTCCTCTGTCACATAGTGGGACTGCAGCCATACACCTGCACAGCCCCTGCTTGTGCTGGGGCTGCTCTGCATGCGCCGGTGGGTTCTGAGAAGTAAATGAGCCCGTGTGAGCTCCACGCTGCCTCATCTAGACTGCTGAAACTGGGCTGGCTGGCTGAGCTGTGCCACAGTCTGCGTAGAGCGGGAGGATTACAAAATGCTGCCATAGAATTTATGCTGTGCCCTGAGATAGTGGAAAAGGATGGGGACAGCTACCGCACAGCTCCACTGTAATTTTTAGCAGTGATCCAAGAGGCGGCCGCCTTCAATAGCTGTGCTTTGGCGTGTAACCACACAGCCACTCATTAAGTTGTTGTCCCTTCCCTCTGTATTCGCTCTCTTAGAAAAAGGGGCTAAAGCACCAGGACCTCCAGTTCTCCCCAACCTTTCAGAAACAGGCAGCGAGAGCACAAAGTGAGCAGAAAAGACTAAAATGGCAGCCTGCGACTGCATATGTCTGCCCCCTGCAAGGAACATTGGATGCGTCTGAAAGGAGGTGGGATCAGCTGGCACGAAATGGCATGCTCGGAGCCAGTTGAGAGGAGGGAAGAGACTGTCTTGGAGTCAAACCCAGGAGCAGGTGCTGTGCAGTGCCTGCCTACCTGCCTGCCTCTGCTGTCTGCCTCCTCTCGCCGCTTGTGTTTTCCGTGTCAGGGTTCTTGCAGTTTTATTCCTGTCAACTGTCCAACGTCTCTGCTGAAGAGCCAGCTGGAGTCCGCGCTCTCCCATGTTTCACCAACAAAATTGCCAGCTTGTTCTGATTCAGTATCTTTATTGTTGTTGATGAGGCTAAATGAATCAGAAAGAACACAGCGATGTATACAAAATACAAATGTGGGAACCTCATCCTGAGGCGGGGAAGTTTTGTTAGCAGTTTGAGTGGAGAAATCTGCTGTGGAAGCAGATCGACAGCAAATACAGACCTTCCGAGAGGACTTTTCCCCTGGCCCGACACCCTTCATTGGGCACCTCCTCATGATACCGAGTCTTCTTGGAAAACATCGTTCTGGATCTGATTAAACCAGGCTAATTTACTGTGGGATTGCGACTCTCCCTTCTTCAGATTTGAAATGTAAAACCTCTTAATGAGTCTTATAAATGTTATCTCTAGATAAAATTTATAATCCATGTTGAAAAACCTGAAACAAAACCCTCCCAGCTATTGGCAATACAGAATTTTCAATTAATCCCATCCTACTGTAATTTTTTTCCTTTCATACATTTCTTGTGGGTTTTTCATGGGAAGAAAAGCTTTTCCTGAGAGGATTTTTACTAACTAAACCCAAATTTCCTTAAATGTTTTATTAAACCCACCACCTATGGCTGTTGGCACCGCATGACAGAAAAAGCTGTTGTAGTTTGAGCGTGGCATGTGGGAAGCACAGACTGCCAGGCGCGGCTTTAACACTTCTGCTGGGAGCTCGCATCTCCCACCACCTCCTGCGAACTTCCTTCCAGGGTGCTAAAGTCTGTGTTTCAAAACGCATTAGCTCTTTGTCAAAGGGCACTTCGTTACTTCTGGTGCGCTTACACTTGGGAAGCGTTTGGGAGTGATGGGTCTCGACTCTTTAATTCAGAAAATTTCAGGGAAGGGTTTTGGTGAGGTTGAAGAAACGCAGCGCTGCAGCGGAGCAGGAGCCTGCGCCGTGGCACCCAGGGCCGTGGTCGCTCTCTGGGCACCCCCGAGGCTGCCCGGGCCGAGGCAGGCGGACGGCTGAGTCACTCTAAGGTTAGGAACAAGAGGAAAAAGTTAATCCCTGGGTCACTGCTCGTTGCTCTCGGGGGCGGTGTGGCAGTGGCTGAGCTTCGGGCAGCCCAGGGCCGTAACGGGCAGCGGCCCCACCGGCACGGGGCAGGCAGCGGAGGGCCGCCCCCGGCCGCCAGCCCCATTCCTCGGGCAGCTCTTCCCGTCCGGGGCCTTCGGGCCGCTGTAGAGCTACCCCGGCCCGCCGGCCCGGGAACCCGCTCCCGTCCGTGCCGCCCCGCCCCGCCACCGGCGACCCTCCCCGCCCCGCGCACGTGACCGCGAGGGAGGGGGCGCGCGCTGCACCTGTCAGTCACCGCGTCACTTCCGCCAGTTGCCGCCGCTACCGTTGGGGACCCCCGGCTCGCGGAGGCGCGCTCGAGCGACGTGAGCGGCTCCGGGGACCGACGGCGCCCGGGTCGGTCGGCAGCGCGGCGGCCGCGGCAGACGGCGAGGGCGGCGGCGGCGGCCCTGGGAGGAGGCCTGCGAGGAGAGCGGAGCGGCGAGGAGAGGCCCGCGCCGGCCCCCGGGGGTAGGAAGAGGCGGAGGAACCTGCTGCTAGTGCTGAGGACGGCGGGGAGGGCGAGTCACCCGGCAACGGTGAGGGGCCGCGGGGCGCATGCGCGGCGTGCGGGGCTGCGCGGGCTGGGGCGGCGGCGGTGGGAGAGGGTCGTCTCTCTGCCTCGGGGGCCATGGGCCGCGGCCCGGCCGGGGGTCCCCGTTGTGGAGGTGGCTTGTGGGACAGGGAGGGTGTCACGTCAGGCTTCAGGAACCTTCTGGGACCGGCGCTGATAAGGGGCGCGGGAACTTCCTCGTCTGGGTGGTGGAGCTGGGCGTGTTGCAGGGCTGTGCGGAGCAGAAGTTGCTAGAGCCTCTCGGAGGGAGCTGTCAAGTGATGCGTTCATTTCCCAGGTTGCACTTGTCTCGGTAGGACCTTCGAGGCAGCCCTGACAGCCAGCGGGGGTTGCTTGGCTCTTCAGCGGAGTTGTCTGCTGAGCCTGTTCCTCCTCCCACGGTGGATCGGCCTCATCCCCCTGCGATGAGACTTGGCACGCTGACACCATTAGCCTAGCAGCTCCCTGCCAGCAAAGTTGGCTCCAGAAGTTAGAGAAGGGTAGTCAGTAAATCTTCTGTGAACACAAAGGTGCGAAGCTAGCAGTAAGAACCACTAGCTACGGACCTAATGCTCCAGCCTGTGACCAAATGTGTTTTCTGAGGAATTGGTCAGTGTGTGAGCTTCCATTGTTAGAAGCTCCTTAGGGATTTAATTGGTTGAGTGTGAATGCTTCTTGCTGCCAAAAAAGTTGGGTTAATGTGAGGTGCTCTAGTGTTGGGGTACTGCTTCCAGGTTTAAAAAGAAAAAAAAAACCCCACAACCCCAAGAACAGAAAAGCTGCAATCAAGCACTGCAACTTGAACTTGTAACACACAATTCTCTTCCTCTCGAGTTCCTTGGTCTGGCTGCATTTTTAAATTTTTACAGAATTTGTTACTGCCATCAGGCTCAAGAGGGGGGAAAAAGGCAACAAAGGAAGAAAGTAAATACCGCCTAATCACTCTGATGTGTTTAAAAAAAGAAATGGAATATATCAAAACCTACACCGTTGTTTTTTCAGTCATGTATTCCTGAGCGTCCTCAGGGATGCATTAGTTTGTGAATTTGCAAGAAATTGTTGAGTTGGATTAGCATTTGTGATTGAAGTTGTTCTGAATTCTGTGCAGTTTAATTGGCCACCATAAAAAAAACCCACTAGTTTGCTGGTCTATATTATATCAAATTCATCTGTCTTGTTAGCCTTCTGTTCTCTATCTTGGGTTTTTTTTTTACTGCTCATTATTAGTAAATTATGTGGTTTTTGTTGCATAGATTTGAAGGTATTTGGAATCTTCTTTTATTTGCATTGTATTTTGTATATTGTCTAGTACCACAGGGATCCTTTCCTTGTCAACATTACAATAAAGAATCAAATATCTCAGTGTTTTGAAAGCATCAAACTGGAAATTTTACTTGATTGTTTTTTTCTAAATAATACCGTGTTTCATGGTTACAGTCAAAGAAGTGGATTAGGAGGAACTCCTGATAACTTCTAATATTTCTGAATTTTGACATGGACATCATGTCAAAACAGCTGAGTTCGGCAAGTGATAGTTTTAGCTGCTCCATCTTAGTCAGTTTGGGCTCTTTCTCTATTCACTGCTTGTAACACAGGAGGATCTTCCAACAGCTCATTAAAAGACTTAATTTAACATTTGTCATGTGTGGCTCATATTAGACCTGTGCAAGCAGTGAAGCTGTTCTTTCTCAGGTACATATCAGCCTGTTTGCAAGAGCAGGTGAGGCTGCAGAATTATTCCATGCACTTGGAACAGAAGTAGTAAGTGCTGTGAAAGCCCCGGCTTTCTGCATGTGAGGGCTTTTTGTGGTGCTTTTTTTCCTTTTTAAATACTCAAGCTGTTGGTCTCTGGGCAAATGTCTATAGCGCAGCAGTAATGCCCTTTTCTAGGGCTCATTAGGAAGTGAGTAAAACCTGCAAAGTCTAAGGTGACTTTTTTAATCCAGAATGTTTTTTCTTTTTTTATTTTTTGTTCGTTGTTTTGGTCCCATCCCCGCCCCCCCCCCCCCCCCCCCCCCCCCCCCCCCCCCCCCCCCCCCAAAAAAAAAGAAGCTGCAGCTCTAAGGAAGAGGAAGTGATGATGTTGGTAAGAGAATGCCTTCAAGCTGTCCTTAAATTCTGTGCATAACACCAGATTATTTTTGGCTGCCATGTTAGCACACAAAACAAAAATTTGGTAGCCATGGGGATGAGTGTGACTTGACATTTTGCAGGGCAGTTCAGTGTTTGGGTCTCTGAGGATGAAGGATGGTAAAACTTTAAGCTTCTTTTTCTTGTATTGCAGACCCAGTTATATATTTATTAATCATTTCCGATGTCAGGACTGTTACTTAGGAACCAAAAAATAATAACACTTTATCCAAAACATCTGAGGAGGAGATGCAGATCTGAAGGACTATTAAATCCTCTGTGAAGGGCTCTGAAGAGGGAGATCTGCTACTCATCATGCAGTTTGCAAAGTGACAGATATATCGGTTAGCAGCGAGGCTGTGTGTCTCATGTCAAAATTGTATTCAGGCAGAGAATGCAAGAATTGTGCATTGCTCCCTGGAAAGTTAGTAAAAATGGGCACTTAGTTTTTGAGTCTGTTGCTGACTTATTTTCTGTAAGTTATAAATTCTACCTGCAAGAATAACGACTTTCTCAAGGATTTAGTACGTTCTCATTGGGCTTTGTAGTTGTGTACTGGTTTCATAGCCAGCTGTTGGGATTTGTGAAAGTTCAGTCAATTCAGATGAATTCTCTGTATTCTCACAGCTTTACAGATAAGGTATTTGATACTGCATCTTCTACCAGGGTGGTGTTTTTTTTTTTTTTGTAGAGCTGATTTGTTTTGAGGTCTTAATAGTTTGGAAGGTGATTATGGTGCTGAAAACCTGTTATGTTTGTAGGGTATGGGTGGAGTATTTCAGTACAAGAAATGAGTAATATTTTTCAGCTGGATCTAGGATGATATCCTGGTTATCGTGAAATTAATAGTTCCATTGAGATAGTAACAATAATTCTGCTCTTATGGTCTCTCACCTGTGAACGTGTGAAATTTTATCCTGTATATTCATCTTAGAAGAAGAAAAATATGATAGATTTGAGCTTAAAATAAAGATACTGCATTATGTTTGTGTTCAGCTTGTAACAAAGGCTCTGGTTGCAGAGGCTTTTTTGGTAACGAGAGGTTTAAATGGTTTATTTTCTTCACTATCAGGACATTTGTACGGCCGTTTGGGTGGGGCAGCTGCTGGCTGAGAACAGA
The DNA here is from genome assembly GCA_009769605.1 of Bucorvus abyssinicus. Lineage (NCBI taxonomy): Eukaryota > Metazoa > Chordata > Aves > Bucerotiformes > Bucorvidae > Bucorvus > Bucorvus abyssinicus. The sequence continues at coordinate 4,823,873 of CM020041.1, read as the reverse complement.
GCCCAGTGGGAACCCTGCCGGATTGTCCAGGCTCCAGCCTCGCTTGCTGCTGTCTTCATGCGTCTCCTCTGTTCAGTGTTCCCTGCAGTGTGTGCAGGAGTAAAATGTGTGCTCAGCTGTGTAGGATAACAATACTTGGACAAAATCGAAAAGACGAGAGCTGGAATCTTATGAATGTGCTTCTTTCTTCCTTTATACTCTTTTTTTAAGCATGTGTGTTTGAAAGGTTTTTTCCCCTTTTTGCTGAACTTCACATTTCATTAAATCTTTTGTTGTCTTGTCAGTCTTTTAATGTAAGCAGGTTACCTAATTTTAGTCTGCAATGTTATGTCTAACCTTGAGATTTCTGGTGGTGTTTTCAAATGTGGTCATGATTGAGTTGTGACAAGAATTGGCTGTGGAGGAGACCTCATTAGCAGCCCTTTTTTTCCTTTTTTTTTTTTTCCCCTCTCTCCCATGAATCAGAGAGTCATTGCTACAGAATTGAACTCTTCATTGAAATGCCTTACTCCTTCAGTGGGGATGCTCAGAGTGTCCTTTATTTTGGCGGCACGTGGTCATGGTTCTGGCAGAGGCAGGGTTTCTGTAGCGGGTGGGTGATGGGGCACACTTGGGAACGTGGTGAGTTCCAGTGTGTGTTCCCGCTTACCTGTTGAGGGAGGGGGAGAAACGAGCTGATGATAAATATATGTAATGGGATAACTTATGTATAATAAATTAAGTGCATTATATATTTATAGTTTGCTTTTTTGGTGTCTCTGAGGTAGCCTGACCTCTGTTCAAAAGTCTGTCCTAACAGCAGTGACAATTGTAAAGCTACTTTGGCTTTATAACGCGAACCTCTCTAGTTGCTTAATTTTACTGGTAATTTCTTCCTGTCTGTTACCTTCCTGTACTTCTATAATGCCCTTGCAATTAAACTCTGTATTATCTGATGTAGCAGCAATTATATGTGTGTGGCTGGTGAAGTACAGCTTTGCACTGGGGGGAGGTGAGTAGGATGAATGTAATTAGCTGTTGCACAAGATACAAAAGCCTTTTTATTTATTAACTACTGTTGTTAAGAATGTGATGGGATCTGTGCGAGCAGGAAGTTTCTTTATAATTCTGCACATGTGCATTGGCAGCAGCAGCTGAGAGCGAATCTGGCAGCGCTCAGGGGTGGGTGTGAGGCAGCGAGCACACATCCACGCTGCTGCTGTCGCCGATGGTCGTGTTTAATTCCGCTGCTACAGTAGAGTTGTGGAAGGATGATGAGTTGCTGTAATGCCGTTTAAAAGCCTTCGGATGCTGTCTAGTAAGTGAAGATAAAATGCTGCCTTTGCATGGCAAAAACACTTAGTAATCAGCTGACGTTTTGGTGATCTCTCAGCTTCTTGCTCTTTTAAAATGTGAAATTGTTTGGAATGTTGCTTATATCAGGCACTGTATTTAAGGCCTTACTAATGTTAGTGCAATACAGTAACTAAATGCTTAATTTGGTTCTTAAAATTCGAAGCTTTGTAGCGTTTTTTGTTCCTAATTTTTGCATTTAGTTTAACTAAAGCCTATCTGACTTATGAAGAGGCGGATAGGATGTGCCTCTGTGTTTGACCGTGGGCTTTTGCAGAGACAGTGTATCAGGTTCCGTCAGCTGAAATTTTAGTCTAAACTTTAATGACAGGAATATAAATACTAATCAATACTATGTACATTTAAAAAATAAAATCCAGAATTCTATCAATTTTAGTAATTTCTTTTTCAGAGGAGCTTTCAAGAGTTATTTTGTTGCCTCCTTCCATGGTGAGGACCTAAAGGCTTAATTCGAATTGTTGTACTTTGTAAACTAGAAGCCGTGCTACAGCATTTCCAGGAGACAGAAGTTGCGTTACAATTGCATTTCTATGAAATCTGATGATGTATTTTTTTTAGGTTTTATTTGCTTTGTGAGTATAAGCAGTATTTTGTTGGTTGAGTGTTTCCTGAGGCTGTTTCAAGTGCTAGTGGCAGATGATGGAGAATTTCAGCTGGGTTGATGTGGGGCGTGTGTGTGAGAGGACACATGCAAAGGCACAGACATGCCAGTAGTGAGTTTATTAACTGAAGAGCCAGTGTTTGTGCTTCTACTGACTCCTTTTGTGATTGTGTGCAAAACTGCAGCAAGGTTGTCTTCTGATTCTGATTTAACCAGAGCAGACATGGCAGTGAAGGGTTAATAACTGTACTAAGAAATGAAGGGAGCAGGCAAGTCTCCTCTGCTTGAAAAGACATTTATTCTAACACGGCTTCCTTCAACACTGCAAGTTAAATTCCGTAGTTACAATTTTAAAACATTATGCTTCTATGGGGATGGGGAATGTATTCTGTAGAAGACCAGCGTGTTGAATTTAAAAGAATAAATGAGCCCAGTTGTCTGCTTTGCCAGTGCAGACTTTGGACTAGAATGCCTTTCAATAGTTGATTCACTGACAGTCAAAAAGAGGAAATCTTGCTTTAAGAATCAATTTTAAGCTAATCTTGCTGGTTTTAAAATTTATTTCTTTAAATAATTCTTGTATTGACTACTCAAATATATTAATGAGTACTTAAATGTAGCTTTAAAATGGATTATTTTTACATGAAGGGTATTCTGTGTCTCTTCATATTCAAGGACCTGCACAGCTCTGCAGGCTTTTAACTATGCTCTTGAGACAAGTATCGTGTGTCCTTCTGTGTCCTGAGTTTGTAGTAACATTCTATTTGCTTAGAGCTTGGGGTGGGATTTTTTTAAAGCAGTTCTTCTTATTCTCCTGCAAGCTGTGTCCCCTTCCCCAACCTGGCCATCTTCTCAATTTTGACTGCATTAATTCAAATGAGCAAAATACTCTTTATTTTTACTTGTTAGCTGAATAAAAGCTGAAAATCAGGCTCTTCTGCCTAAAAGCATTTCAAAAATTGGGAAAAGTAACAGTAATTTGAGTGTACAAATGGCATAAAAATCATCAGGTAGCGTTGGTTGTTAAGATTGTGACGCTACACTAAAAAAATGTAAAAATGCCTTTCCTTTTGTCTCGATATATCTGAAGAGCAGAGTGCTGGCTGCTGTTTTTAAAAGACGTAAATGAACCAGTGTGTAGTGCAGCAGTTGCCAAAGGGGCTGCAGGTTCTGCAGCGTGCTGGTACACACAAGTTTCCCGGGCCGGCCGCCACGCTCACAGCCAGCAGCTGCCTCGGGGTGATGTCATCTCCTGGGCAAAGCTGCTGTGATTCCAGGTGGGAACCTGTGTCCTGGATTTAGCCCATCACTTCGAAATTCTTAAATTCGAACAGTTCAAACTTAGCTTAAAAAATGCATTCTTTATTTGGATTTAAACACGTGTTTACTACATGCATCTGGAGGGACATCAGGGGTTTTGTCTGGTTATAAGTCAGTCATATAGGTAACAAAACATTCTTTTTATTTATCAAATAAAGAGTAAGAAATTAAAAACTTGGAGCCACCTTGACGTTTTTGTGGAAGTTTATTTGTAACTAAACCTCCCTGTGCTGCAGAAGTGGAGTGTTGATCCTCTTCGTGCCGGAGGATGTGTATGAGTTCTGGGACCCTGCGTGTGGGTGGGTCCCGGGGTCACTGCGCTGCGGACTGGAAAAGCCAAAGGCTGAACTTGATGTGTGTTTCCTGAGAACGAGGGGCAAGCGGTTTTGTTGCCTTATAACACTTTTTCCTATCTAAAAATCTTAACATTTAGTTTTTACTTTTCACATGTTACAAAAAAACCACTGATGATGTCAGCCAATCCCAGAAAAAAAATACATTAAAAATAGAGTGGCACAGCAGCTACTGTTACCTTCGGTTTTTGCTTCACAGATGATAGGAATTTTGTGCTAGATAAAACAAGCAAATAAAAGATTTGC